>OX419720.1:34565772-35870187 GCA_948474765.1 Patella depressa
ACAGTGTTGTGGCTAGCCAAATGAAATGAAACAAAATAGAGTGTAATGACCTACTGTTTTGCTCTGTACTGGGCTAATGAAGAAGGGCATACGCCATAGAGTATGCTATAAGGGAAATTTTGCACTACGGCCTACTCCTCAAATTCCAACTGTCAAGGGTATGCCAATCTGTATACATGGCCTTAGTTTTTCTGTACCATCTGAATGAATAGACAGCTGTCTTGTCAGGCCCTCCTGCATCACTGACAAGAGGAAATAATGCTGGAAAATCTGGATGAACTTTCACTTCCAATGCAGGGATCTAGTGCCCGACCCCCAGGCAGAGGGTCTGACAAGGAAAGCTGTCTAGTCGTTTGGATGGTATGAATGACCGAGCGTCTGTGTACACATTGGTGTGCATGTAAAAGATCACTAGGCAGTTCGAATGCGATATAGGAGTAGGCCTTAGCCACTGTCTGGACAAAATTCCCTGATAGCACACTGTATAGAGTATGTCCCTTTTCATTAGCCACGGAATAGGACGTTAAACCATAATTCATTTCATTTCATTCCATCAATGCCTTGAGAAAACGAGATAGAGGCTACATGTATAGGTTTTGGCCAAATATGGTCAATATCCCAGTTTTCCTTTCTGATATGCATATCCGCACTTCCACAAGACTAATGTAGACCTTTTTCTTGAACATTTTCAATTGACAGTGATGCAGGACAGACGACCTGACATGGATAGGTGACAAGTCATACGAATGGGACAGGGGGGTTGGGATGGCCTAGTGGTCTAGAGTGCCGCGCTTCGACCTCTATCTGGCCGGTCACCTCTTGCTTGCGGCTGTGGTTTCGAGCCCTGGTGTGAGCGTATGTGGCATGGAGATAGGGGCGCCTTCTCAACCTCGTGGGTTTCCTCCGGGCACTCCGGTTTCCTCCCACTGCTAAAGACTCCTACGCGCAAGCGAATTATTGAAATAAAAATTAAAAACCATATGTTAGTCCCGAAATGACCTAGTTGTGTTGAGTGGACTTTAAACCCCATTTCTCTCTCTCTCTCTCACGAATGGGACAAAAACACAAGGTAATGTGTACACTTTGATGTGTGTGTGTGAAGCATTTCTTGTCAGTTGGATTGAATTTGATATAAGATATAAGAGTATGCCGTAGCCCTGCTGTCGAGACAAAATTTCCCTCATAGCACACTGGGTGGTATACACCCGTCTTCATTCTTCATTTCTCAAACAGGTGTGAAATGAAATGATGTGGGCTAATCAAGACGGGAATACGCTATACAGTGTGCTATGAGGGAAATTTTGTCTGGACGACAGGGCTACTGCCTACTCTTATAATCGAATTCCAACTACCAAATGAAATGAAATGGGGTTTAACGTCCTACTCTTTTGCACCTAACCTGGGCTAATGGAAGACGTGCATATGCCATACAGTGTACTATGAGGGAAATTTTACCCCGGCAGCGGCACTACGGCCTACTCTTATACCGAATTCCAACTGCCAAGGGATCGTTTACATGCACTCCAATTTGTATTCGGGACCTCGGTTTTTCGTTCCATCTGAACGACTAGGCAGCTGTTCTTGACAGGCCCTCCTTCTGCATCACTGACAAGGGGAAATCACGCCGGAAAATCTAGATGAACTCTCTCGGCCAATGCAGGCATCGAACACCCAACCTCCAGGGTAGCGAACCAGCGCCTTATGCACTTGGCCACCGAGATCTTTTACGCTCACACCAATGTGTACACAGGACAGAGTTGGGATTTCGCCCGTGGTCTTCAATTGTCGGGCATTTTAATCGCATTGATTTGAGCCGACAGCATCTATCAACCAATCATATATGTCACATATCGTAAGAGTATATTATTTTGTAACACCTTAATTCATTTTGTCTACGATATCCTTTACGTCTTTTAAGAATCCATATATAAATTCTCATCCACAGTGGCACATTCCCGTGATCTCGAGCGCCGCACGAATATTGCTCAACATGTTAGGCAATGCTTACTATGAAGCTGTGTGCTGTAAGTCACGTACGCCATAGCGGCAATACGCTGAAGTCAGCTATGCCTTTTGTCATCACCACAAGTATTATTACGAACGCTTTTCTTTCATTTGCTGCCGTGTTCTTATTTCTATTACGCACGGATTTGAATATTTTGTGAGACATTTTATAAAGAAAAAACGATGTTTTGACATCACAAACTATTCTTATTTCGGAAGTTCGGCATTCATTTGCTGCCTCGTAAATCTAAAGGAATATTACGGTTGTGAATTTTATGCCGCAACAGGATCGACAAGCTTTCATTCAATGTATTACGAAAATGCTTAATTTTGTACGACATTTATTGACATAAATTAGAATGCCGTACGGGAATTAGGTGTGAAAAATAGCGAGGTTCACCAATTTTTATTACGTACGGGGTTTGAATATTTTGTTGACATGTGATTTTTAATTGTGGTATGAATTGAATACCGTACGGGAATTAAATATGAAAAATAGCGAGGTTCACCTACTTTTGTTATGTACGTGTTTTGAATATTTTGACATGTGACTTTTAATTGTGGTATGAATTCGTCTGCTTAAATAATGATAAGAGTTATGCCCCTTTATTTTCGGTAAAATGTCCGACACGAAAAATTTTGAAATTCCAACTCTGACACAGGACCTTAGTTTTTTTGTCCCATCTGAATGACTAGACAGTTGTCCTTGTTAGGCCCTCCGTCCTACATCACTGACAAGAGGAAACCACACTGGAAAATCTGGATTAACTTTCTCAGCCAATTCAGGGATCTAGTGTCCCAACCTCAAGACAAAGGGCCTGACAAGGAAAGCTGTCGAGTCGTTTGGATGGTATGAATGACTGAGCGTCTGTGTACACATTGGTGTGCATGTAAAAGATCACTAGGCAGTTTGAATGTGATATAGGAGTAGGCCTTAGCTGTCTAGTTGTTTGGATGGTATGAATGACTGCGTCTGTGAACACATTGGTGTGCATGTAAAAGATCACCAGGCAGTTCGAATGCGATATAGGAGTAGGCCTTAGCCACTGCCTAGACCAAATTCCCTGATGGCACACTGTATAGAGTATGTCCCTTTTCATTAGCCACGTCGGAATAGGTCGTTAAACCCCATTTCATTTCATTTCATTTCATTCCATCAATGCCTTGAGCAAACAAGATAGAGGCTACACGTAAAGATTTTGGCCAAATTTGGTCAATATCCCAGTTTTCCTTTCTGATATGCATATGCACACTTTCACAAGACTAATTTAGACCTTTTTCTTGAACATTTCCAAATGTCAGTGATGCAGGACAGAGGACCTGACTTGGATAGGTGACTAGTCATACGAATGGGACAAAAAACCAAGGTACTGTGTACACTTTGATGTGTGTGTGAAACATTTCTTGGCAGTTTGATGGAATTTTATATAAGATATAAGAGTATGCTGTAGCCCTTGCTGTTGAGACAAATGTTTATAGTTATGGTTTGTGTATGGTCACCCTGTTTGTATTCTTGTCAAATATCACCATTTCACGATGTATGATTACTGTTAACAATTGTATTTTTTAAACAAATTTTAAATAAAATTTAGATATTATGTTGACTTTTTGTTGTAATTATATGAATTTGCGATTTCAAAAGGTTATTGGTTGACAGTTAACATTTCAAGGGTTATATTTCTACATACTCATTAAAGATTTACAAAAGAAAGTGATGTAAATTTTAAAATTTAATGTTAGATATATAATGAAATGAAATGGGGTTTAAAGTCCTACTGCTCTGAAATCCTGATTCTCAGTCAATGCATGTACCAATCCCGGGTCTGCAGGTTAGTTGAGCCAACATTTTACTCTGAGGATCATGACGTAAATTTTACGTTAAATTAACATCATTTCCTGACGTTACATTTTCATTAAGAAGATGAGCAAACTGATGGTAAACTGACTGACCATTTTTACGTAAATTTTACGTAAAAGTAACGTCATGTTGTTATGTGATCTGGAGGTCACAATTATTATCGGATTTAAAAAACCGTTTGATTATATTAATGTTACACTATAAGGAAGGCTGAGTTCGAATTTCGGGAAAATCGGACCAAAATTGACAGACAAAATGGCCGCCGTATGTACATGAATACTGTTAAAAAATGGTATATCATGGTTGTGGACTCTGAATAGGTCACAATTTTAATTCGATTTTGATGAGGAAGGTTGAGTTCGAGTTTCGTGAAAATCATACCAAAATTGCCGGACGAAATGGTCGCCGTTTGTACGCGAATAGTGTAAAAATATGGTATATCATGGTTGTGGACTCTCTACAGGTCACAATTCTTGTCCGATTTTGACGAAAAGTCACATTTCTAGGTTGTGTACCGTCACACCATAATCATTTTCGGCTTCGAATTTCATGAATATCAGATTGGAACTGACCAACAAAATGGCTGCTCCCAATACAGTATGAAATACGCACCCCAGTAAACATGGATGGTTAGATTTACGTTACTTTTACGTCATTATGGTTAGATTATGGTTAGCGTCCAATAATGGTAAAATTTTACGTTTAAATTTACGTTACTTTTACGTCATAATGGTTATGGTTACTTTTACGTCAGAAAATGACGTAAATCTAACGTAAACTTTATGACGGTTTTCTTACCAATTTTTGTCGCTTTAAATACTTCTTGATTAAGTACCCATATCAGTGTGTGCACAGTCTAACAATTGATAAATAGTCGGAATTCAGACAAAATAATTATACATGTGTTATTGGTGATAATTCTAACGTTAATCTAACATAAATTTTACGTCATGTATCTAACCGTTAGATTATGGCTAGTTTTCTGACGTAAATCTAACGTTAATTTTCTAACGTTAATATAACGTTAGTTATCTAACGTTAATGTAAGGTTAGTTTTATGTCATAATTTTAACATAAGTTTCTAATGTGAATGTAACATAAACCTAATACTTGTTCTCTATCGGAAATGAAATGCAATGAAATGGGGTTTAACGTCCTACTTTTCTGCACCTAACCTGGGCTAATTGAAGATGGGCATACGCCATACAGTGTGCTATGAGGGACCTTTTTCTCAGACAGCGGCACTACAGCCTACTCTAATATCGAATTCCAACTGCCAAGGGATCTTTAACATGCACACCAATGTGTACATGGAACCTGGTTTTTTTGGCCCATCCAAATGACTAGGCTTAAATCTAACGTAAACTTTATGACTGTTTTCTTACCAGTTTTTGTCACTTTAAATACTTTATGATTAAGTACCCATATCAGTGTGTGCACAGTCTAACAATTGATAAATAGTCGGAATTCAGACAAAATAATTATATATGTGTTATTGGTGATAATTCTAACGTTAATCTAACATAAATTTTACGTCATGTTTCTAACCGTTAGATTATGGTTAGTTTTCTGACGTAAATCTAACGTTAATTTTCTAACGTTAACATAACGTTACTTATCTAACGTTAATTTTATGTCATAATTCTAACATAAGTTTCTAATGTGAATCTAACATAAACCTAATACTTATCTAACGTTAATGTAAGGTTAGTTTTATGTCATAATTTTAACATAAGTTTCTAATGTGAATGTAACATAAACCTAATACTTGTTCTCTATCGGACATGAAATGCAATGAAATGGGGTTTAACGTCCTACTTTTCTGCACCTAACCTGGGCTAATTGAAGATGGGCATACGCAATACAGTGTGCTATGAGGGAACTTTTTCTCAGATAGCAGCACTACAGCCTACTCTAATATCTAATTCCAACTGTCATGGGATCTTTAACATGCACACCAATGTGTACAT
The DNA here is from genome assembly GCA_948474765.1 of Patella depressa. NCBI lineage: Eukaryota > Metazoa > Mollusca > Gastropoda > Patellidae > Patella > Patella depressa. Next base: position 34,571,605 of record OX419720.1, read on the forward strand.
GGCACCAGAGTTTTTTGGACCATCCGAATGACTAGGCCCTGTCAGACCTTCCCTTCCATTTCACTGACAAGGGGAACCAACGCCGGAAAATCGAGATGCAGGGATCAAACACCTGACTACCAAGTTAGCGAGCCAGCGCATTACCCACATTGTCTAACGGAAAAGAATGTCAGTTTTATAATGTTAGGATACTAACAATTACGTAAACAAATGTCAGTTTAATATCAGGATAACAACGATTAAATAAATGTTAGTTTTTGATTGTTGGCTATCCAACCATAATCAAAAAAATCCATTTAAGTTAACCAAATTTACTAAATTTTAAGCGTTCTTTTAGGCAACTTTAACAAAATACGTTAATAATTGTATAATATTATGGATAAAACATTAAAAAGTGGGTGTGGCACCACCCCTAGGTGTTGAGCCATGCACCGAAATTGATAGTTGTTAATATTCTTACGGCATAAGGAATAAATATACCAAGTTATTTAATCAAGAGGTACAATGGGGGATCATACCGAGATGCAACAAAAACTGTTACTAACTGGAAACTGTAGACTATTTATAGACAAAATATTAACAAAAAAGTGAAATGAAATGAAATAAGGGTTAACGTCCTACTGTTCTACTCGTAAACAGGGCTAATGAAGACGGGTCTACATCATATAGTGTGCTATGAGGGTTATTTTGCCCGGGCAGTGGCACTATTGCCTACTCTTAAATCTAATTCCAACTGCCAAGGGATCTTTTACGTGCACGCCAATGTGTACACAGGACCTCATGCAGTTTTTTTGTCCCATTCGAACGACAAGGGGAAACCTCGTCAGGAAATCTGGATAAAATGAGGTTAACGTCCTACTGTTCTGCTCATAAACTGGACTAATAAAGATGGGCCTATAGGGAAATTTTACCCAGACAGCGGCGCTACGGCCTACTCTTATATCAAACTCCAACTGCCAAGGGATCTTTGACATGCCCGCCAATGTGTACACGGAACCTCAGTTTTTTTTTCGTTCATCCGAACCTCATTCATCCGAACGACTAGACAGTTGTCCTTGTCATGCCCTCCATTCTGCATCATTGACAAGGGGAAACCACCCCGGAAAATCTGGATGAACTTTCTCAGCCAATGTGCAGGGATCGATCACCCGACCTCCAGGCTAACGAGACAGCGTCTTACCCACACATACAAAAAACTGGCTGTGGCACCATTAAAAAGGGAGCGAGAAAAAAAAAATGGGGTTTAATGTCCACTCAACATAAACTATGTCATTTCAGGACTAAGATAAGATTTTGTCAAATAGTGCTACATGTAAGGTAAAACAAAAATCCCCACAAATATTATACCAGTACGATATTATTCTTTTTGCCCTGCCAGAAAGATCTTCCAGCCCAAATGTTGTGGAGCAACACACACATTTGCCAACCCTTTTTGTATATTTTATAATAATCATCTTTAAAAAAACTAGAAAGTCAATGTTAAAAGTGAAAATATATTTATACATTTTGTATTTTCATTTTGTATGACCCAATAATATAAGGAGATGGGTTGATTAAAAGCTTTTAGCTTGTCTTTACATCTTCCCATATAATATAATAATATGTTCTTAGAATGAATCTTATCTGATTAAAACATTATATTTAATGATTTAAATTCTTGTAATTTGTACATGAAGGTGGCTGTTACCATGAGTCATGACGACCAGCCTCTTCGTTGTTTTGTTTATATCAGATTTTAGAAATTTTACGCTTGTATTTATTATTATATATAAGGTGTAAAACCAGACAAAGCTTTGATAAAGCTTATCAAATTTATTGTATATAGGGCCTCGTATAATAATATGGGTGAATTGGAATGTGCAATAAAATTCAACCGAAAACACATTTTACAAGACTTTCACTTTGAGTCAAGAACCAGTTCGAACCAGTTATTTCCGGAATCTATATATCTAGTCGACATATATCGTCCCCGATAAAAGACATCTGAAAATTCAAATTTCTCTATTGGATTATTCTTATAATATTAAGTATAGCTAATATAAAATCTAGCACACAGAAACAGATTACATTCTATATTCCATTATCGAAAATACGTATAGACGGCTTCCGTATTGGGGGAATAATAAAAGCGAACGGAATTGTGGGAATAGCAAGATGGCGCCCAAAAGCAATAGAATGTCGGAGATTTTGGGAAAATACTATTTATTTCACACAAAAAAGAAATGGTGCCCTGATTTAAAGTTAGAAGAAGCATATAGGAAAGTAAGTGTCTTTTTTACATACAAACATCCGTCTAAATATAATTTGTAGAACTACAAATTCAGCAAATAATGGCTGTTGACAATTTTACTAAAAAAAACAACGGTAAAAAAAAGTCACAAGATTAGATGGCCTGTTATTTTCTGAATGTAAAACTTTGTAGCTGCACGATTTATACACAATCTAAACTACTTTAATCGAAAAAAATCCTGTTTCAAAATCACGGGAATCAAACATTTTTCACTTTAGGTATTATTCAACAGTGGTAATGACACAGAATACAATTGTAGTCTTAGTCTAAATATACAGCCTACTTCAATTTTAAAAAAAACAAAAAACCTACATAACCATTTCTATATATAGACCTATAATATATAGCCATAACAACTGTCTTTACATACATGATGGCCCTTCACTCCCCTGAATGTACATCCATAATGACAGTGTAGTGTAGACTGAATAATTCTCATGTATACTTTGAATAATATATGTTCTTTATTCTATCTCTAAGCAAAATCTTTTTTTTACAGATCCTAAATTTGAGCAGTATTGATGGCACTAATGTGAAAGAAGTTACAAAAAAATTTTTTGAAGGCTTTGTTTATGTAAATGGTACCCAGGTGACACCAGCTTACTCCTTGTCATGTACAAATGTAGGATCAATGCCATACCACTGGACTCAATGACTGTGGACGTTATGATGAAAAGTGTTCTCATCCACCATACTCTCATGATGACAAGGGAATCAAGGCTGTTTTCATATACATTTCATAAATGTAGATTATTGTAGATATGCTATTTGAAACAAAAAACTAACCGCAACTGGTTAACCAATTTATTCACATTTCATAACAAATTTCTATCAAAATATTTGTTGAACCACAGGAAGACTTGTTGATACATGTTTGAATTAATAATATTAAAGCTTTAAGTTCCATGCTTGGCAGTGAGTGCTAATAACATTAACAAAACTTTAAGCGGGAATTTCAAGGCATTAACCTCCTGTGATATAATAACAAATGACAAGTGCAAAATAAAGTATTTATGTGGTCTTGGGTGAAAAAACAGTGTTGTGGCTAGCCAAATGAAATGAAACAAAATAGAGTGTAATGACCTACTGTTTTGCTCTGAACTGGGCCAATGAAGACGGGCACACGCCATACAGTATGCTATCGGGGAAATTTTGCACTATGGCCTACTCATATCAAATTCCAACTGTCAAGGGTATGCCAATGTGTATACAAGGCCTCAGTTTTTCTGTACCATCTGAATGAATAGACAGCTGTCTTGTCAGGCCCTCCTGCATCACTGACAAGAGGAAATAACGCTGGGAAATCTGGATGAACTTTCACTTCCAATGCAGGGATCTAGTGCCGGACCCCCAGACAGAGGGCCTGACAAGGGAAGCTGTCTAGTCGTTTGAATGGTATGAATTACCGAGCGTCTGTGTACACATTGGTGTTTATGTAAAAGATCACCAGGCAGTTCGAATGCGATATAGGAGTAGGCCTTAGCCACTGCCTGGACAAAATTCCCTGATGGCACACTGTATAGAGTATGTCGATTTTCATTAGCCACGTCGGAATAGGTCGTTAAACCCCATTTCATTTCATTCCATCAATGCCTTGAGCAAACGAGATGGAGGCTACACGTAAAGGTTTTGGCCAAATTTGGTCAATATCCTAGTTTTCCTTTCTGATATGCATATCCACACTTTCACAAGACTAATTTAGACCTTTTTTCTTGAACATTTTCAAATGTCAGTGATGCAGGACAGAGGACCTGACATGGATAGGTGACTAGTCATACGAATGGGACAAAAAACCAAGGTACTGTGTACACTTTGATGTGTGTGTGAAACATTTCTTGGCAGTTTAATGGAATTTTATATAAGATATAAGAGTATGCCGTAGCCCTGCTGTCGAGAAAAATGTTTATAGTTATGGTTTGTGTATGGTCACCTGTTTGTATTCTTGTCAATTATCACCATTTTACGATGTATGATTACTGTTAACAATTGTATTTTTTAAATTTTTTAAAAATAAAATTTAGATATTATGTTGACTTTTTGTTGTAATTATATGAATTTGCGATTTCAAAAGGTTATTGGTTGACTGTTAACATTTCAAGGTTACATTTCTACATACTCATTAAAGATTTACAAAAGAAAGTGATGTAAATTTTAAAATTAATGTTAGATATATAATGAAATGAAATGGGGTTTAAAGTCCTACTGTTCTGAAATCCTGATTCTCAGTCAATGCATGTACCAATCCCGGGTCTGCAGGTTAGTTGAGCCGACATTTTACTCTGAGGATCATGACCCTGATTTCCATAAAATGGTCGGTTACTTTTAATAATGTTAGATTAACGTCAAAAATTGAAGTTATATTTACGTCAGATTTACGTCAAAATGGTTGGTCAGACTACAATCATTTTGCTCATCTTCTTAACGATAATGTAATGTCATGAAATGACGTTAATCTAACGTAAAGTTTACGTCATTTTTACCTTATTTTTACATCATTTTCTGACGCAAATCTAACATAAAATTTACGTCATTTTTTGACGTAGATCTAACGTAAACTTTACGTAAACTTTACGTTAGATTTATGTCAAAATATGACGTAAACTTGACGTTAGATTTGCGTCAGGAAATGTCGTAAATATAACGTAAAAATGACGTAAATTTTACGTTAAATTAACATCATTTCCTGACGTTACATTTTCATTAAGAAGATGAGCAAACTGATGGTAAACTGACTGACCATTTTTACGTAAATCTGACGTAAATATAACTTCAATTTTTGACGTTAATCTAACATTATTAAAAGTAACCGACCATTTTATGGAAATCAGTAAAGTAAAAGTAACGTCATGTTGTTATGTAACGTCATGTTGTGTACCGTCACACCATAATCATTGTCAGCTTCGAATTTCATGAATATCAGATTGGAACTGACCAACAAAATGGCTGCTCCCAATACAGTATGAAATACATGACTTAATGATGTAGGACAAATCACTTTCGGTATTGCTTGTTCTCTATCCATCTCTCGAAAATGTGGGCGTATCCTGCCTGGCAGTGCCAGTCTATCTTTTTAGCTTGTGGTCCCTCTGGAGGTCACAATTCTTATCCGATTTTGAAAAAAAAGTCACATTTCTAGGTTGTGTACCGTCACACCATAATCATTGTCGGCTTCGAATTTCATGAATATCAGATTGGAACTGACCAACAAAATGGCTGCTCCCAATACAGTATGAAATACATGACTTAATGATGTAGGACAAATCACTTTCGGTATTGCTTGTTCTCTATCCATCTATCAGATTGGAACTGACCAACAAAATGGCTGCTCCCAATACAGTATGAAATACAGGACTTAATGATTTAGGAAAAATCACTTTCAGTACTTGTTCTCTATCCATCTCTCAAAAATGTGGGCGTATCCTGCCTAGCAGTGCATGCCTATCTTTTTAGCTTGTGGTCCCTCTGGAGGTCACAATTATTATCCAATTTTAAAAAAACGTTTGATTATATTACTGTTACGCCGTTTGTACGCGAATACTGTTAAAAAATGGTATATCATGGTTGTGGACCCTGTATAGGTCACAATTTTAATTCGATTTTGATGAAACTTGAAATGCATGGTTATAACCCAAAGATATTGGTTCCTTTCGTTATTTGGGCATATCGGATCGTAACTTCCTGAATTATGGCCCCTGATTGTCCGAAAAATCGCCTATGGTCCCTCTGGAGGTCACAATTATTATCCGATTTAAAAAAAAACGTTTGACTCCATCACCGTTACACCCCACGGAAGGTTGAGTTCGAATTTCGAGAAAATCGGACCATAATTGCCAGACAATTGTGTCTTTACTGTAACATGATAGTCCTTCCTGTAACACTGCGAATAAACAGTCAGTAAAAATGATAGCAAGCCCGAATCTTCATTTTTTCTACTTAATCTTCATGGATTCATTGATGCCTCCCTACAGAGTATAATAAAATTATTGTCTGATTATATACAGAGATTTGAATTAGAAAATAAGGCATAATAACTTATCTTTTTATAAATGAGGTAACTAAACGTAATTTTATTGGAAAAAAAATGGTCAAATTAATGAAAATATGGCTTAGTTTGCTTGAATGACAAGTCACTTGAAATAATATGCATTAAAAAATTGGTTTTATGTAATATTTACCTATTTTCAACAAAATTAAAAATCGTTACGGGAAATTTCATATTTCCAACTGGTGACCGAAAATAGCTTATGAAAAATTTTAATTCTGTAAAGCTGTTCTAAATTTATTTAGAACTAACACTTTATATAAACCCTACTTTATCAAATAAATATAAAAAATAAACAATGAAACATATTTTAAATTTGGTCTTTTGTGATTTCCAATTTCTACCGATTTTGATAATGACCCGTATAGGGCACAATTTTAATTCGATTTTGATGAAACTTGAAATGCATGGTTATAACCCAAAGATCTTGGTTCCTTTCGTTATTTGCGCATATCGGATCGTAACTTACTGAATTATGGCCCCTGATTGTCAAAAAAATCGCCTATAGTATATCAAAGTTGTGGACCCTGTAGAGGTCACAATTTTAATTCGATTTTGATGAAACCTGAAATGCATGTTTATAACCTAAAGATCTTTATTAGGGTTTCACACTGCATAGCTTGTGTGAAACACTATTGTTTTTGTTCGGATTATTATTCTTATTATTATTATTTTTTTTTTTCCATTTTGATCATATCTCAGAAACTACTTGTCGGATTGATCCAATTTTTTCGGTTTTACTGGGAAAGTGGGTGTGACTTAGAGATTAAAGCTATTTCAAACGTTCTGCGACAATGCGAAATGTCCGAAATCACCGAAGTTGTCGTTTTTTTAAATAATGCCCTAATATTAACAACAATTGTTGGATTGTAACGTTTGATAGATTTTGGCATAGCCAGAGACAAGGCACATGGCAACGGTTCTTTAGAATTTTGAATTTCGACGAATCGTCGGAAATATTAGGCGCCAAAGTTTGGAAATTTGAATTTTGACAAAAAACTTTTTTATTAATGAATATTTTTTGATTGCCTTTTACCCACGGTTAAAGTGTCGTCTGATTTGGGCAAAAATGTTAACATTTTTTGTCCCGATAATTTTCCGTGGCCGCTATTGGCTAATTCAGTTGATCGGTTATAGATAAATTATTTATTACCCGATTTGTATAAAACAAAGTGCATATGCTTCGTGGCCCTAAGTGACATTTTTTTTGTTACCGATGAAGTTTCCTGTCGGCACCGGAAGTGACTTTAATTTAGCAAAAACTACAATTTTGACAGTTCGGTACAACTTTTTGAAAGCAAATATTATTTTTTTCAAATCTTATATGACTGAAAAGATGTGCCATGTAAAGGCGCACAAAACATCGGGCTCAGTTTTTTTAATTTCGATTTCGTTTTCAGGCAATTTGGATTAAAGGATGAAAAAAGGTGTCAAAATAAGCTATTTACAACCCATCCAGTGTCATCATATTAAAAAATATATCTTCGTAACATTCATAATCTCGTAGTAATAACCCATACGAAGAGAATGTATGTGAAAATTAATTTGTAATATGCGCAGTTGCCGAGAAATAGGCAATTTTGCATGAGTCACTTTTCACGTAATTTTGGCTGTAAAAGAATCAATAATTATTCGATTTTCAATTTTCTTTCGCCATTGGATGCCTAATGCCATAGTGGACTATGTCAAACCATTTTACCTCTTACGCTTCCACCGAAAATGACGTCATTTGCTCAAAACATAAATTTTAGCCCTCAAAAACAATATTTTATTCAAATGAGTCGTACTTGTTATTTGTTTCAAATTATGATATTTGATTCTATTGATCAAATAGAATGAACCCATATGATCATACAGATACCACAAAATGGTTTCTAACTTGTACGGTTGCAGAGAAATGGGCGATTTTCCCTAAGTCACTTTTCAAGGTTTTTGGTCTATAAAAGTGTCAGTTATTATTCGATTTTCATAAAATTTTCACCATATGATATCTTATATCATTCATGATTTCATAGAACTAATTTAACATTTTCAGTATCACCGGAAGTAATGTCATTTTGGCAAAAACTGTATTTTTAGCCTCCAAAACAGACATTTTTTTCAAATGAGTCTGATTTGTAATATATTTAAAATTATGATATTTGATTCAAATCAACAAATAGATTGAACCTATACGATCATATAGATACCAAAAAATAGTTTTTATCATGTGCGGTTGCCGAGAATTAGACGATGTGCTACAAGTCACTTTTCAAGGTTTTTGGTCTATAAAAGTGGCAATTCTTATTCGATTTACACACAATCTTCGCCTTATGATGCCTTATGCCATTTCTGATTTCATAAAACTAATTGAACATTTTCATTTTTCATTGAAATTTTGCCAGGATCACTTACAAGTAACATATATATAAAATGAATTGATATTGCTGGATTTGGTTGATTCTTCGTCCATTTTATTTGATGTTTACAATGCTTATGTGGAAACCTGTTTAATGGTTTCATTGGTATCGGAAGTGACATATGTTCAAGGGCAACATGGCACCGAAAGTAACGTGGCACCAGTGAAACCCGTCATTCCTGCATGCAGGTCTAGTTCTTTTCGATATTTGCGCATATCAAATTGTAACTTAATGAATTATGGCCTTTGATTGTAGGAAAAATCACTTTCGGTATTGCTTGTTCTCTCTCTATCTCTCGAACAATTATTATCCGATTTATAAAAAATAAAAAAAAAAAAGGTTGCCAGGCAACGAAACATACGCCCACACGGCAGTTAAATCGTCCGGGAGTCAACAAGAGTTGTCGCATATTAAGTAATTATCAGAAAATCATTAGAATTTGTTTGGTTTTTATAAAATTCTGCACCATGCTAACGTTTAGTGTACAAAACATTTAATATTATTTCTAAAATTGGATAATAATTGAGACCTCTAGAGGAACCAGAAGCTAAAAAATGCAATTTGCGTACAATCAGGGGCTATAATTCAGGAAGTTACAATCCGATATTATCCGTTGAATATCAAAAGGAACCAAGATCTTTGGGGAATAAATAAACATGCATTTCAAGTTTCATCAACATCAGATAAAAATTGTGACCTCTACAGGGTCCACAACCTTGATATACCATATTTTTATAGTATTCATGTACAAGCGGCGGCCATTTTGTCTGTCAGTTTTTGTCCGATTTTCACGAAATTCGAACTCAACATTCATTACATTGTAACGGTGATATAATCAAACGTTTTTTTAAATCGGGTAATAATTTTGACTTCCAGAGGCACCACAATCTAATAAAGGCAATTTTTTGTATACAATCAGGGGCCATAATTCAGGAAGTTATGAAGCGATATGCGCAAATATCGAAAGGAACCAAGATCTTGAGGTTATAAACATGTATTTCAAGTTTCATCAAAATTGATTTAAAATCGTGACCTCTACAGGTTTCGATATTTGCGCCCATCGGATCTTAACTTCCTGAATTATGGCCCCTGATTGTCCGAAAAATCGCCCTTTTTAGCTTGTGGTCCCTCTGGAGGTCAAAATTATTATCCGATTTAAAAAAACGTTTGATTATATCACCGTTACATGGTAATGAAGGTTGAGTTCAAATTTCGTGAAAATTGAACCAAAATTGACGGACAAAATGGCCGCCGTTACATGGTAATGAAGAGAGATTTGAATTTCGTGACAATCGGACCAAAATTGACAAACAAAATGGCCGCCGTTTCTACGCGAATAGTGTGAAAATATGCTATATCAATTAAGGTTGTGGACCGTATAGAGGTCACCATTTTTTAACTGATTTTGATGAAACTTGACATGTATGTTTATAACCCAAAGATCTTGGTTCCTTTCGATATTTGCACCCATCGGATCGTAACTTCCTGAATTATGGCCCCTGATTGTCCGAAAAATTGCCCTTTTTAGCTTGTGGTCCCTTTGGAGGTCAAAATTATTATCCAATTTAAGAAAACGTTTGATTATATCACCGTTACATGGTAATGAAGGTTGAGTTCGAATTTCGTGAAAATCGGACAAAAACTGACAGACAAAATGGCCGCCGCTTGTACATGAATACTATAAAAATAAAGTTTGTACGTGAATAGTGTGAAAATATGTTACATCAAAGTTGTGGACCCTATAGAGGTTACAATTTTCAACCGATTTTGATGAAACTTGACATGCATGTTTATAACCCAAAGTTATTGGTTCCTTTCGATATTTGCGCTCATTGATTCGTAACTTTCAGAATTATGGCCCCTGATTGTACGATAAATCACCCCTTTTAGCTTGTGGTCCCACTGGAGGTCAAAATTATTATCTGATTTAAAAAAAACGTTTGATTGTATCACCGTTACATGGTAATGAAGATTGAAGTAAAATTTTGTGAAAATCGGACCAAAATTGTACGCGATTAGTGTGAAAATATGGTATATCAAGGTTGTGAACACATGTTTACAACTTAACAATCTTAGTTCCTTTCGATATTTGTGCATATCAGATTGTAACTTCCTGAATTATGGCCCTGATTGTACGAAAAATAACCCTTTTTATACGCCCACATGGAAATGTGGTCGTATATTGCCGTCGCCCCCGTCCGTCCGTCTGTCGGTCTGTCCGTCCGTCCGTCCATCGTCCACAATTTCTTGTGAACGCTCTAGAGGCTAAAGTTAATAGCCGATTGACTTGAAATTTATACACGGTGTTAAAGGTCGTGAGACGAAGAAGCCTATTGATTTTCAGCGATATCCGATAATTACTACCAGAGTTATGACCCTTGATCACTTTGAAAAATCTTGTGAACGCTCTAGAGGCTATAGTTAATATCTGATTGACTTTAAATTTATACACAGTGTTTAAGGTCATGAGACGAAGAAGCCTATTGATTTTCGGTGATATCTGATAATTACTGCCAGAGTTATGTCCCTTGATCACTTTGAAAAATCTTGTGAATGCTTTAGAGGCTAAAGTTAATATCTGATTGACTTTAAATTTATACACGTTGTTTAAGGTCGTGAGACGAAGAAGCCTATTGATTTTCAGCGATATCCGATAATTACTACTAGAGTTATGACCCTTGATCACTTTGAAAAATCTTGTGAACGCTCTAGAGGCTATAGTTAATATCCGATTGACTTTAAATTTATACACAGTGTTTAAGGTCATGAGAGGAAGAATCCTATTGATTTTCGTTGATATCTGATAATTACTGCCAGAGTTATGACCCTTGATCACTTTGAAAAATCTTGTGAACGCTTTAGAGGCTAAAGTTATTATCCGATTGACTTTAAATTTATACACAGTGTTTAAGGGCATGAGACGAAGAAGCCTATTGATTTTCGGTGATATGAGATAATTACTACCAGAGTTAAGACCCTTGATCACTTTGAAAAATCTTGTGAACGCTCTAAAGGCTAAAGTTAATATCCGATTGACTTTAAATTTGTACACAGTGTTTAGGGTCATGAGACGAAGAATCCTATTTGATTTTCAGTGATATCTGGCACTTGATCACTTTGAAATATCTTGTGGACAAAGGCCTTGAGACAAACCATCAAAACTATTCTAATCATTTCTGATAATTATTTAATGGGCTATTACTCTTAATAAGATTATCATGTGTTGTAAATGTTCTCCTTACTGATAAAAGAAACAATATGCAACAACCCTTGTTGACTGTCCGGACGACTTAGCTGTTGTGGGGGTATGTTTCATTGCCTGGCAACCTATCTTTTAGCTTGTGGTCCCTCTGATGTCAGAATTATTATCCCATTTAAAAAACATTTGATTATATCACCGTTACATCGCAATGAAGGTTGAGGTTGAATTTTGTGAAAATCGGACCAAAATTGACAGCTTTTCTTGTCAGGCCACCCATCCTTCATCACTAACAAGGGAAACCATACATGCCAATATCGAAAGCAGCCAAGATCTTATGGGGATAAAACGATATTTGAAGTTTCGTAAAAATCGGATAAGAATTGTGACCTGTAGAGAGTCCACAAAAAAACTCTGATTGTATTACTGTTGCACCGTAAGGAAGGTTGAGTTCAAATTTCGTGAAAATCGTACCAAAATTGCGGGACTAAATGGTCGCCGTTTGTACGCAAATAGTGTAAAAATATGGTATATCATGGTTGTGGACTCTCTACAGGTCACAATTCTTATCCGATTTTGACAATAAAGTAACATTTCTAGGTTGTGTACCGTCACACCATAATCATTGTCGGCTTCGAATTTCATGAATATCAGACTGGAACTGACCAACAAAATGGCTGCTCCCAATACAGTATGAAATACAGGACTTAATGATGTAGGAAAAATCACTTTCGGTATTGCTTGTTCTCTATCCATCTCTCGAAAATGTGGGTGTATCATGCCTGGCAGCGCCAGCCTATCTTTTAGCTTGTGGTTATTTTGGAGGTCACAATTATTAACAGATTTAAAATAACGTTTGATTATATCACTGTTTCACTGTAATGAGGGGTGATTGAATTTCGTGGAAATCGGACCGAAACTGATGGACAAAATGGCCACGGCTTGTACGCGAACACAATAAGAATATGGTATATCAAGGTTGTAGACCCGGCCTGTGGAGGTCAAAATTTTAATCTGATTTTGATGAAACTTTAAATGCATGTTTATAATCCAAAGATCTTGGTTCCTTTCGATATTTGCGCATATCGCAGGTGCGGATCCAGGATTTTTTGCAGGGTGGGGTCCAGGTTTGATAATTGCATAACTAATTGCGTTCAACCGATTAAATTAGTAAATTAAATTCAATTTGGTTCATTCTGACGTACTTCCGGAAGGTAAATTCCAAAATTACTGGTCTAAATCGCCAATAAAATCGCATAAAAAATGTTCAAGCCTGAGCAGGGGGGGGGCGGTCCGGACCCCCTGGAACCCCCCTCTGGATCCGCGCCTGAATCGAATTGTAACTTCCTGAATTATGGCCCCTGATTGTACGAAAAATCGCCTTTTTAGCTTGTGGTTCCTCTGGAGGTGACAGTCATTATCCGATTTTAAAAAACCTTTGATTATATCACCGTTTCACTGTTATGAAGGTGGAGGTCGAATTTCGTAAAAATCGTACCAAACTTCCGGACAAAATGGCTGCCGCTTATACGCGAATAGTGTAAAAATATGATATATTAAGGTTGTGGACCCTGTAGAGGTCACAATTTTAATCCGATTTTGATGAAATTTGAAATGTAAGTTTATAACCCAAAGATCGCGCACATTGGACCATAACTACCTGAATTATGGCCCCTGATTGTACGAAAAATCATGTTTTTTACCTTGTGGACTCTACGTAGGTCACAATTTTATTCCGAATTAAAAAAAACGTTTGACTATATCCCCGTTACACATTAATGATGGTTGAGTGTGAATTTCTTGAAAATCGATAATTGAACTGCTAAATCCATAATATTAAATGTTTCGTATACTTAACGTTAGCATGGGGCAGAACTTTATAAAAACCAAACAAATTCTAATGATTTTCTGATAGTTACTTAATATGCGATAACTCTTGTTGACTGTCCGAATGATTTATCTGCTGTGTGGGCGTATATTTCATTGCCTGGCAACCTATTTTTTTCGATACGATTACCAATATCTGTATTAAAATATTACGTACTGATGTAGGGGAGAGGTTGAACTAATGAATTGTAATCTATTGCAAGTAATATTGGATTTTTGATTAGCAGTTAAAGCAGTAGGGTAAGTCAGAATGCGGGAATATCTTACACAGGCCAACCGATACATTTTTTGGCTAGCTAATTAACCGATTCAAGAATTTTGTAAATGTGACAACACTAAAAATCGGTATGGATATTTTCTGGGAAAAGTATTCCTGTCACCGTTAATAAAATCAGTAATATCTGCTTATTGAAGAGTCCGTTATAAAAATGGACTTTACATTGATTTGTCGATTAGGGACCCATGAATATCGTCTGTTATAAACGATTGTCCGTTATAGAGTGTCCGCTATAAAAGATGTTGAAAATAAGAAATTTCTATTACAAACATCGGAACCAAACTGTTATGTCCGTTGTAAGCGATTGTCCGTTGTATGCGCATCCGTTATATGCGGAGTCTACTGTATAATATCTATAGTAATGGGCTTTGTTTGACTTTGTTGAACCTTGTGACAGCTCTGACGACATCAGATCTGATCTGTATAAAATTGATGTCAGTGTCTTGTAAATGCATCCATTAAATACAAAAGAATAAAAATGTGACAACTCTTGTTGACTGCTCATACAATTTAGCTGCAATGGGTGTATGTTTTAGTTGGCAGCCTATCATTTCCCTTCTTGCTTCATTTTCTTGTCAATACAACCAGATCGCAACATTTGCTGAAACTTTTTTTTTTTTTGATTCCCCGTTGTCTGTGGTGCAGCATCTAGTCGTCCAGATGGAATGAAAAAAAAAACAACTTCCCATATTATTATATAGGTTCGTGGGCGCATAAAAGAACCCTTGACGTTTGGTGCAGAAAAATAGTATGCTGAACCACATATTATTCCATTTATATTTTTACTTGCAGAATATGTTAGCACAGGATCGTTTTTATGATGTTCAAACATCAAATGTGTGACAGAATTAATCGAGTCCATAATTAACTCTTCCATGGAATCGCAACAGTAGGTATGATTGATGTTGAAAAAATTATTTTTATTCCAATAACTGTTTTTTTAAAATATATAGTAATTATTATGATATAGAACTATTTTACCAAATTTATGTTTATTTTCTTTCTATTTACTTTTAATTGTTCAAAAGATAAATTTTATTATAAAAAACACTAAACTTGTTAGTTATATTCTGCTCCTTTTAATAACTTTTGTTCGAATTTAAAAGTGGAGTATTGAATTCTTGTGAATATCAAATTAAGATGCATTTAATATTTTAAAAAAAAATAATAATTTTCAAAATGAATTGATGTTCCCAAGCACGCTTTAGTTATCTTTTGAAATATGTCCATCTCATGTCAACTATTAATTTACTCACTTATTGAAATGTAGATAGAAATTGTACATTCTTTTATTTTACTTTTATAATGGATTTGTAATATAAGAAATATATCTACAAATTTATGCATTGTTCAGTTTAGACATGTATTTATTACTAGTACTGCCTTCTCTTCCAACCATCAAGAGTAGATTTGTTTACATTTGAGAGTTAAGATATACCTAAGAGGGAAGGAACTCACTTATCGAACTGATCACCAATAATGAATTTCAAACATTTTATGAAAAGTGAGATTTTTATGATGCTCTCAGCATTAAGCCAAATATATTTCTATTTGACAAAAGTGTGATTCAGAAGGTGCCTTTAATATATTTGTATGGAGATTAATCAATGTTTTTATCATAAATTTATTTCAGTTCCCTCAAATACAATTTCTACTCACATTTCGTTAAATTCTCTGTGAGAGTTTATAATGCCAAAAGTGCCTTTTTCGTCATTCTGTCTTCTATTGTATCTCTTGATTTGTTTTAATCTATATATTTTATTTTAGTGCAATCGTGTATAAACTGTTTTATATTGTAATATATCTACTTAAATCTACTTAAATAAAAACCTTTGAGATATAAAATTTGACTTGTTTTTAGCAGACAATTCCTAACCTCTCATAACTTCTGACACTGCCTAATATGCAGGAGATTGGATGTTGTAATATGGAGAACCTATAATCACAAGAGCATCACTACCACTGCAATATACGTCCACATTCCTGCTTTTATATGGTACTTTTTAAAATGAAGAATATGAAATGGCTGCAAAGACTATAATATGTTGGGTGTGTTTTGCTAAATTTACAGACTAAATAGTAACACATACGTGGGTTGAGGCATGCACGAAAATAAATAGTTGCCGTCTATAAGTTATAAGGAATACATATGCTAAGTTCCAGGTGGATCCTGTATACGATAAACTGGCCATGGCTCTGACCCTGGGAGTCGGGCATGCACCAAAATCAATAGTTGCAATACTTAGGCTATAAGGAATACACATTTTGAATTACAGCTTGTTTACTATAAACTGAAAAATAGGTTGCCAGGCAACGAAACATACGCCCACACAGCAGCCAAATCGTCCGGGCAGTCAACAAGAGTTGTCGCATATTAAGGAATTATCAGAAAATCATTAGAATTTGTTTGGTTTTTATAATCGAACGTTTTTTTTTTAAATCAGATAATAATTGTGACCTCCAGAGGCACCACAAGCTAAAAAGGGTGATTTTTCGTACAATCAGAGGACATAATTCAGGAAGTAATGACCCGATGGGCGCAAATATCGAAAGGAACCAAGATCGTTGGGTTATAAACATACCTGTCAAGTTTCATCAAAATCGATTCAAAATTGTGACCTCTATAGGGTCCACAACCTTGATATAACATATTTTCACACTATTCGTGTACAAACGGCGGCCATTTTGTCTGTCAATTCTAGTCCGATTTTCACGAAATTCTAACTCTCTCTTCATTACCCTGTAACGGTGATATAGTCAAACGTTTTTTATACGCCCACATTGAAATGTGGTCGTATATTGTCGTCGCCCCCGTCGGTCCGTCGGTCCGGCGTCCACAATTGCTTGTGGACGCTCTACAGGCTAAAGTTAATATTCGATTTACTTTGAATTTATACACAGTGTTTAAGGTCATGAGACGAAGAAGCCTATTGTTTTTCAGCGATTTCCGATAATAACTACCAGAGTTATGGCCCTTGATCACTTCAAAAAATCTTGTGGACACTCTAGAGGCCAAAGTTAATATCCGATCGACTTTAAATTTATACACAGCGTTTAAGGTCATGAGACGAAGAAACCTATTGATTTTCGGCGATTTCCGATAATTAGTGCCAGAGTTATGGCCCTTGATCACTTCAAAAAATCTTGTGGACGCTTTAGAGGTCAAAGTTAATATCCGATTGACTTCAAATTTATACACAGTGTTTAAGGTCATAAGACAAAGACGCCTATTGATTTTCAGCGATTTCCGATAATTAATGCCAGAGTTATGGCCCTTGATCACCTCAAAAAATCTTGTGGACGCTCTGGAGGCCAAAGTTAATATCCGATTGACTTTAGATTTATACACAGTGTTTAAGGTCATGAGACGAAGAAGCCTATTGATTTTCAGCGATTTCAAATAATTACTGCCAGAGTTATCTCCCTTGATAACTTCAAAAATTCTTGTGACGCTATAGAGGCCAAAGTTACCATCCGATTGACTTCAGATTGATACATAGAGTTTAAGGTGTTGAAACGAACAAGTATTTTGATTTTCAATGAATTTAGATAACTGAACAGCTAAATCCATGATATTAAATGTTTCATGTATATACTAATTGTTAGCGTGGGGTAAAACTTTATAAAAAGCAATCAAATTCTAATGATTTTCTGATAATTACATAATGAGTTGTTACTCTTAATCAGTTTTTAGTGTATTACAAATGTTTCATTACCGAAAAAAGTAAAAATATGCGACAACCCTTGTTGACTGCCCGGACGATTTCGCTGCTGTGGGCGTATGTTTCGTTGCCTGGCAACCTATCTTTTTAAATCGGATAATAATTTTGACCTCCAGAGGGACCAAAAACGAACAAAAGCGATTTTTCGGACAATCCGGGGACATAATTCAGGAAGTTATGATCCAATGGGCGCAAATATCGAAAGGAACCAAGATCTTTGGGTTATAAACATACATGTCAAGTTTCATCAAAATCGGTTCAAAATTATGACCTCTATAAGGTCCACAACCTTTATATAACATATTTTCACAATATTCGCGTACAAACGGCGGTCATTTTGTCCGTCAATTTGGTCCGATTTTCACAAAATTCATACTCAACCTTCATAACCATGGAATGGTGATTTTTTTTAAATCGGATAACAATTTTGACCTCCAGAGGGACCACAAGCTAAAAAGGGCGATTTTTTGGACAATCAGGGGCCATCATTCAGGAAGTTACGATCCGATGGTCGCAAATATCGAAAGGAACCAAGATCTTTGGGTTATAAACATACATGTCAAGTTTCATCAAAATTGGTTCAAAATTGTGGCCTCTATAAGGTCCACAACCTTGATATAACATATTTTCACACTATTCGCGTACAAACGACGGCCATTTTGTCCGTCAATTTTGGTCCGATTTTCACGAAATTCGAACTCAACCTTCATAACCATGGAACAGTGATATAATCAAACGGTTTTTTAAATCGGATAACAATTTTGACCTCCAGAGGGACCACAAGCTAAAAAGGGCAATTTTTCGGACAATCAGGGGTCATAATTCAGGAAGTTACGATCCGATTGGCGCAAAAATCGAAAGGAACCAAGATCTTTGGGTTATAAACATGCATTTCAAGTTTCATCTAAATCGGTTCAAAATTGTGTCCTCTACACTGTTCACAACCTTGATATAACATATTTTCACACTATTCGCGTACAAATGGCGGCCATTTTGTCCGTCAATTTTGGTCCGATTTTCACGAAATTCGAACTCAACCTTCATAACCATGGAACGGTGATATAATCAAACGTTTTTTTTTAAATCGGATGACAATTTTGACCTCCAGAGGGACCACAAGCTAAAAAGGGCGATTTTTCGGACAATCAGGGGCCATAATTCAGGAAGTTACGATCAGCCGATTGGCGCAAATATCGAAAGGAACCAAGATCTTTGGGTTATAAACATGCATTTCAAGTTTCATCCAAATCGGTTCAGAATTGTGACCTCTACATTTTTATACGCCCACATTTTCATGTGGACGTATTATGTCGTCGCCCCTGTCCGTCCGGACGTCCGTCCGTCCGTCCGGACGTCCGTCCGTCCGTCCGGACGTCCGTCCGGACGTCCGTCCGTCCACAATTTGTTTGTGGACTCTCTACAGGTCACAATTCTTATCCGATTTTGACGAAACTTGAAATATAGGTTTATCCCCATAAGATCTCGGTTCCTTTCGATATTGGCATGTATCGGATCAAAACTTCATGGATTATGGCCCCTGATTGTACGAAAAATCACGTTTTTAGCTTGTGGACCCTATAGAGGTCACAATTTTGAACCGATTTTGATGAAACTTGACATGCATGTTTGTAACCCAAAGATCTTGGTTCCTTTCGATATTTGCGGCTATCGGAATGTAATTTCCTGAATTATGGCCCCTGATTGTCCGAAAAATCACCCTTTTTAGCTTGTGGTCCCTCTGGAGGTCACAATTATTATTCGATTTAAAAAACCGTTCGATTATATCACCGTTACACCCTAAGGAAGGTTGAGTTCGAATTTCGGGAAAATCGGACGAAAATTGCCATACAAAATGGCCGCCGTTTGTACGCGAATACTGTTAAAAAATGGTATATCAAGGTTGTGGACCCTGTGGAGGTCACAATTTTGATTCGATTTTGATGAAACTTGAAATTCATGGTTATAACCCAAAGATCTTGCTTCCTTTCGATATTTGCGCATATCGGATCGTAACTTCCTGAATTATGGCCCCTGATTATACGCAAAATCGCCTTTTTTTTAGCTTGGAGGTCACAATTATTATCTGATTTAAAAAAACGTTTGATTATATCATCGTTACACCCTAAGGAAGGTTGAGTTCGAATTTCGGGAAAATCGGACGAAAATTGCCATACAAAATGGCCGCCGTTTGTACGCGAATACTGTTAAAAAATGGTATATCAAGGTTGTGGACCCTGTGGAGGTCACAATTTTGATTCGATTTTGATGAAACTTGAAATTCAAGGTTATAACCCAAAGATCTTGCTTCCTTTCGATATTTGCGCATATCGGATCGTAACTTCCTGAATTATGGCCCCTGATTATACGCAAAATCGCCTTTTTTTTAGCTTGGAGGTCACAATTATTATCCGATTTAAAAAAACGTTTGATTATATTACCGTTACACCGTAAGGAAGGTTGAGTTCGAATTTCGGGAAAATCAGACCAAAATTGCCATACAAAATGGCCACCGTTTGTACGCGAATACTGTTAGAAAATGGTATATCAAGGTTGTGGACCCTGTAAAGGTCACAATTTTAATTCGATTTTGATGAAACTTGAAATTCATGGTTATAACCCAAAGATCTTGGTTCTTTTCGATATTTGCGCATATCGGATCGTAACTTCCTGAATTATGGCCCCTGGTTATACGCAAAATCCCCCTTTCTTTAGCTTGTGGTCCCTCTGGAGGTCACAATTATTATCCAATTTAAAAAAACGTTTGATTATATCACCGTTACACTGTAAGGAAGGTTGAGTTTGAATTTCGGGAAAATCGGACCAAAATTGACAGACAAAATGGCCGCCGTTTGTACACGAATACTGTTAAAAAAAATGATATATCATGATTGTGGATCCTGTATAGGTCACAATTTTAATTCGATTTTGATGAGGATGGTTGAGTTCTAATTTCGTGAAAATCGTACCAAAATTGCCGGACGAAATGGTCGCCGTTTGTACGCGAATAGTGTAAAAATATGGTATATCATGGTTGTGGACTCTCTACAGGTCACAATTCTTATCCGATTTTGATGAAAAGTCACATTTCTAGGTTGTGTACCGTCACACCATAATCATTGTCGGTTTCGAATTTCATTAATGTCAGACTGGAACTGACCAACTAAATGGCTGCTCCCAATACAGTATGAAATACAGGACTTAAAGATGTAGGAAAAATCACTTTCGGTATTGCTTTTTCTCTGTCCATCTCTCGAAAATGTGGGCGTATCCTGCCTGGCAGTGCCAGCCTATCTTTCGTACAATCAGGGGCCATAACCCATGAAGTTACAGTCCGATACATGCCAATATCGAAAGGAACCGAGATCTTAGGGTGATAAACCTATGTTTTAAGTTTCATTGAAATCGGATAAAAATTGTGACCTGTAGACTGTTCACAAACAATTGTGGACGGACGGACGGACGGACGAACAGGGGCGACGACAATATATACGTCCACATGAAAATGTGGGCGTATAAAAATTGGGTGTGGCTCTGCCCCTGAGATTAGGCAAAGGCACCAAAATTAATAGTTGCCGTCCTTGGGCTATAAAGAATACATATGCCAGGTTCCAATTGCTGCCTGTAGGCAAAACACAGAAAAAGTGGGTGTGATTCAGCCCCTAGGGGATGGGCATTAAATTTAAGGGTATAAGGAAGTGGTTTACAAAGTTTCAATATGATCAATGAATAATGACGGATGGGGGTGTATAACAAGTGAGATTTTTGAGTCAGCTATTTCATAACAGTTACATTTATGTTGAACAACTGGTTTTTGGTACCAGTAACAACTGACATCAAATTGTAATAGTTTATGAATGGCAAGTGAATAAAAAGAAGACAATTGTTTATCACATTACATCCCTTTATGTCCAAACATGTTTGTTCCACACCATCTGAAAGTCTAGTCATTATATAAACCTATATATACTATTCAAAAAAAGTAGGGGATATTTGATTTTTAAGTGTTATTAAAGTCACCTAATGAAACTGACGAAGAAACAAATGACAAAATGAAATGAAGTTCACATTCATCGATTTATTCCAAATGATCGTTAGACTAAGTAAGGCACAGACTGACCATTATAAGGGTAAAATGATACCCGGGGTCAAACAGCAAAGTTACCACAGCATTACAACAAAGTCAGTAACGGGTAAATCCTCCTCTGTTTGCCAAACAAGCATTGATCCGACGTGGCATACTCCCATTAAGACGTCTAAGGTCATTTTGGTCCAGATTGTCCCATTCTTGTTGCAATGCAGCAGCAAGTTCCTGGACATTGGCAGGACGTTGTTGACGTTGACGTAACCTCTGTCCAAGCATGTCCCAGACATGCTCGATGGGGGAGCGGTCGGGACTCAGTGCTGGCCAAGGTAATGTGGTGATGTTCTGTTGTTGGAGGTAACCTGTAACGATCCTGGCCCTGTGACATCTTGCGTTGTCATCCTGGAAGATGAAACGGCGGCCATGACGTCGTGCGAACGGCACAACGTGGACTGCCAAGATGTTGTCCCGGTAGTACTGGCCTGTAACACGCCCTGCAACAACATGTAAAGCCGTTCTTCCAGCAACAGTGATGCCTCCCAACACCATAACAGAACCACTCCCAAATCGACCATGTCTGATGACGTTAACGTCTTGGAAGCGCTCGTTTCGACGACTCCACACCCTCCTACGTCTGTCCAAAAAATCAACAGTGGACCTTGACTCATCTGAAAACATCACATTGCTCCAGCGTCGATTATCCCAGTGTTGACGATCCCTATACCAACGACGTCTTGCCTGAATGTGATGATCTCTCAAACAAGGGATCACGCGAGGAGGTCGGGCGCGAAGGTGACCCCTTTGCAGTCGATTCCAAATCGTCTGGCCACTCACTCTCACACCAGTGTCTGTTTGAAGACGAGCGCTGATCTGATTTGCTGTGATGTCACGATTTCTCAAGGCCAAGGTACGGATAAATCGACCCTGGGCTTGAGTTGTCGCCCTTGGTCGACCTGAGCGTGGTCTTTCCTGTACAGATTGTGTATCACGGTATCTGGACCATAGCCTGCTTATGACAGACTGAGAAACATTCATCGTCCGCGCCACAACCGCCTGTGTTGTGCCGATCTGTAGCATGCCAAGGGCACGTAACCTTTCATTTTGGGTAAGCCGACGCATATCAAAATTGGTTTTCTGGTCACTAAAACAATTAAACTGATGTTTCCACCCTGGAATTCAATGCCACAATGACTGTAACATTCAAAGTCAGAGTCGTGCAAATCTTGGGTTGGACCCCCATGATGATCCCAAGCATCACCTGCATTCCATGCGGTAGCTATTGGGGCGTTTGGGCGTCACATGTAACTGGAAATGTTTCTTCTGTTAGGTTCTATAGTGACTTTTTTCGTAGTCATTTGCATATTTTAGTATTATGCCCCCCAAATCAAATATCCCCTACTTTTTTTGAATAGTATATATACAGTGATACACATTACTGGATTACTGGCACTAATTATCGGAAATCGCTGAAAATCAATAGAGTTCTTCGTCTCATGACCTTAAACACTGTGTATAAATTTAAAGTCAATCGGATATTAACTTTGGCCTCTAGAGCGTCCACAAGATTTTTTTAAAGTGATCAAGGGCCATAACTCTGGCACTAATTATCAGAAATTGCTGAAAACAATAGGCTTCTTCGTCTCATGACCTTAAACACTGTGTATAAATTTAAAGTCAATCGGATATTAACTTTAGCCTCTAGATGGACGGACGGACGGGGGCGACGACAATATACGACCACATTTCAATGTGGGCGTATAAAAACTAGCTTACCAAGCCAGGAAACCAAAAATATAACTTAAGAGCGACAAAAGTTGAACAAAGCTTGCTTACGACTGCTTCAAAGGTGGCAAAGGTCATATTTTGGGTCACATTATGACCAACCAACCATTCGAATTGCTTGCTTATCTCTGCTTGCCTTAAGAGACAACGGAAAACTATGCCACGAATAACTCCTTATAGGAAATGAATGGAAGTATTAAACTGGATAACTATCTGGTTTTAAAAAATGCAGACAATTCGATAATAAAGATAAAGATATATATACTATTCAAAAAAAGTAGGGGATATTTGATTTTGGGGGCATAATACTAAAATATGCAAATGACTACGAAAAATGTCACTATAGAACCTAACAGAAGAAACATTTCCAGTTACATGTGACGCCCAAACGCACCAATAGCTACCGCATGGAATGCAGGTGATGCTTGGGATCATCATGGGTGTCCAACCCAAGATTTGCACGACTCTGACTTTGAATGTTACAGTCATTGTGGCGTTGAATTCCAGGGTGGAAACATCAGTTTAATTGTTTTAGTGACCAGAAAACAAATTTTGATATGCGTCGGCTTACCCAAAATGAAAGGTTACGTGCCCTTGGCATGCTACAGATCGGCACAACACAGGCGGTTGTGGCGCGGACGATGAATGTTTCTCAGTCTGTCATAAGCAGGCTATGGTCCAGATACCGTGATACACAATCTGTACAGGACAGACCACGCTCAGGTCGACCAAGGGCGACAACTCAAGCCCAGGATCGATTTATCCGTACCTTGGCCTTGAGAAATCGTGTCATCACAGCAAATCAGATCAGCGCTCGTCTTCAAACAGACACTGGTGTGAGAGTGAGTGGCCAGACGATTCGGAGTCGACTGCATAGGGGTCACCTTCGCGCCCGACGTCCTCGCGTGATCCCTTGTTTGAGAGATCATCACATTCAGGCAAGACGTCGTTGGTGTAGGGATCGTCAACACTGGGATAATCGACGCTGGAGCAATGTGATGTTTTCAGATGAGTCGAGGTTCACTGTTGATTTTTTGGACAGACGTAGGAGGGTGTGGCGTCGTCGAATCGAGCGCTTCCAAGACGTTAACGTCATCAGACATGATCGATTTGGGGGTGGTTCTGTTATGGTGTGGGGAGGCATCACTATTGCTGGAAGAACGGCTTTACATGTTGTTGCAGGGCGTGTTACAGGCCAGTACTACCGGGACAACATCTTGGCAGTCCATGTTGTGCCGTTCGCACAACGTCATGGCCGCCGTTTCATCTTCCAGGATGACAACGCAAGATGTCACAGGGCCAGGATCGTTACAGGTTACCTCCAACAACAGAACATCACCACATTACCTTGGCCAGCACTGAGTCCCGACCTCTCCCCCATCGAGCATGTCTGGGACATGCTTGGACAGAGGTTACGTCAACGTCAACAACGTCCTGCCAATGTCCAAGAACTTGCTGCTGCGTTGCAACAGGAATGGGACAATCTGGACCAAAATGACCTTAGACGTCTCATTAGGAGTATGCCACGACGGATCAATGCTTGTTTGGCAAACAGAGGAGGATTTACCCGTTACTGACTTTGTTGTGATGCTGTGGTAACTTTGCTGTTTGACCCCGGGTATCATTTTACCCTTATAATGGTCAGTCTGTGCCTTACTTAGTCTAACGATCATTTGGAATAAATCGATGAATGTGAACTTCATTTCATTTTGTCATTTGTTTCTTCGTCAGTTTCATTAGGTGACTTTAATAACACTTAAAAATCAAATATCTGTAAGAATATGGTCTTTAAGACCATATTGTGTCTTTGGGAAATTGTTAAAAACAACTATTTTTATAAAGTCAAATTCACATGCACCTAGTGCACTGAATGAAAAGCTATACATAAAAAACAAGTGATGTTTTGGTAAAATTCTAACCACTGTCAAAATATTCGTCAAGTTCTTCTTGTTATTTGACCTATGGTTGGAAGACCATATAAGGAGTATCATCTAATTGTAGTGGTGAGAATTGTAAGGCTTTATTCCATATTTGGAATGGAATTTAGGTTCAAAGTTAATCTTAAGCCTGCAGGAACTGGGGGATATAAAATAGGGGGTAGAGCTAGATTCGTTAGAAACTCACCCAGATATTCTAGCAGCCATTATCTGTTGAGAACAAGGGACCTGTAAACTTGTTAGCTTGACAATAAAGTTCTTATACCTTAAACACTGTGGTATTAGTTTACGATCACAAACACAACAAAGCAAGAAGTCCTAGAAGTAGCAGTAGTACTACATATCCCCTACTTTTTTGAATAGTATATATTTATGTGATTCAAAACATTTATGTGTTCTCCTTAAACATCGATATTTACCTTTGTGAAAAAAAGGGTTAAAATCCGAAAGTTATTTTCAGTACATGTATAATGCTATCAAGAGTGGCTTATACTGTTTACTATTAAACTTACAAGATGTTACTGCTAGATGTTCATTGCCCCAGAACACCCATTCAGGAGATGTACAGTATACATTATATATTTAGACATAGTCCTATACAACAAATAAAGCTGTCTATGTCATTAATTACAAAAGTCCATCCGTGTATCCACCAATGCTACTTCTTTTTCTATATGCAAAGTGGATGATTTTAATATGTTAATTATTATTCCAAATTTAAATCAGTTTTACGTATAATATATATATATATATATATGATGTTTGAAAAGAAAACAGACTACATATTTAAAGTTAACGCTTTCAGTTCCGTCGGAACCTCTTTAGACTTTTTAATATGATAGCTTAACTATATAAAAAAAATATATATATATATATATATATATATATATATATATATATATATATATTCAACCCCAGACGGGGTAAGGACGTGATGTGACGCTGGACAAATTCATCGACCATTTATCCAAGTTGCCACTGCCTATAAACCGCAACGCAAAATCAAATGTGTCGAAAGAGGAACAGTGCGCTACAAATTCTTTAAAATCTAACGATACGATCGTTATTAAAGAAAGTGATAAAGGGGGTGCCATTATTATCATGGATGATTATGAGAGAAACGTCCTTAAAATACTCGAAGACAAACAGTGTATACAACCATAGATTCGAACCATGATAAAAGAACAATGGGATTAATAAATGGCTTAATTCAAGATCACAAAAACGAACTGACGGACAATGAACAGTATTATCTCCGAAAATTCGAGTATAAAACCAGTCAGTTTTATGGTCTTCCAAAAGTCCATTTGTAAATAGACATATCTGTAAATGTGCGAAACACCCACAAATAAAATTTCAAATTGTCCCTTTTTATAAAATGAAAGTCGATGACACCACGAAATGGAAATTAATGGAAAATCATTTTATTAAAAAATACGTTCCTCGACTTATAGCCAATAAGTAACAATTGGCGATTAGTTTCATTAATTTTCTTAAATCAATCCCGTGATTATCTTCCACACATTGTTCCAAAATTAAACCCATATACTACAGATTAACACACGTGTACAGGGTCGTAAATGTGGGGTGTGTGGGGGGGTGGTACACCCCCCCAGCCAAAAAAATAGTCGGTCGCAAAATCAGTGCAGTCGGTCGCAAAGTAGAGGTAGTCGGTATCAAAATATGTATACGTCACGCTACTCACGCAAAACTTTAGTATAAAAATAGTCTGTCGCAAAATCAGTGCAGTCGGTCGCAAATTAGGAGCAGTCGGTTGCAAAGTAAGTGTAGTCGGTATCAAAATAAGTACTCACTGTATACGTCACGCTACTCACGCAAAAAAATAGTCGATCGCAAAATCAGTGCAGTCGGTCGCAAAGTAGAGGTAGTTGGTATCAAAATAAGTACTCACTGTATACGTCACGCTACTCACGCAAAACTTGTTAGTATAAATAAAATAAAACTAAGTACGAACAGCAAAATCAGTGCAGTCGGTCGCAAAAAAGGAGTCTTAGTAAAATAACCTTGTTAACTTATCATTTTTGAAAAGATGTTGTGTTTCACTCTCATTCTGTTGTGAGTATAATGTTAGTCTTATAACAAAATGTAACCCAGGGAGAAAAATAGTCGGTCTCAAAATAAGTGCAGTCACTGCAGTCGGTCTCAAACACAATGCAAGAATAGATCCCAAATACTATATATTTGCGTGAATCCGTGAGCCTAAATTACATACGTCACTCTTATTCTGTTGTAAGTATGTTGGTCTATCAACAAAATTTCACCAAGGGAGAAAAATAGTCGGTCTCAAAAACAATGCCAGAATAGATCCCAAATGCTATGTATTTGCGTGAATCCCTGTGCCTAAATTGAATACGTCATTCAAAACTATAGTATAGAATAACCATGTCTGCTTGTCACTCTTATTCTGTTGTGAGTATGTTGTTCTATGAAATGTTTTCTACCACGTCAAAAAATAGTCGGTCACAAAAAAAGTACTCACCGCAGTCGGTCTCCGACTAAATGAATTAATGAGATAAACATACAATCATAAAACAAGCGAAATTGACAGATAAGCCTCAAGATTCTGTCCCTTTTCTTATCAACCCCAGTCTCAAAAATTTAAAAGCTCTGTTACATATATTCCATTATAACATCATTCTTCTACTCGGTTACATATCTGCGGCGCTCGATTCCATTTTAAAATCATTCTTCTACTCCTCAGTTGTCTTATACTGTCTCGACACTATCATATTCACGATTATAGTGAACTGCCCAGTTTGTAGTAGCACTGGTGTGTGGGGCGGGGGTATGTGCATCAGTCGGTCGCATTTTGGCTAAACACCCCCCCCCCCAAACGAAATCGTTATGTACGCCCCTGCACGTGTATACATGTTTTGTATTAGTTAGATAAACTGTGTAACCATAGACGGTGCCAGGGGCGGATCCAGGATTTTCAGAAAGAGGAGGCGTGCTGCACCAACTTGGGAGTGCGAAGACCGGAACCGTGATTTTTGAGTGTAAAAAATGCCCACAAGGACTAATTTCATACTAGTTGGCTACTGTAAATTACGATTTCCAACCTAAATTTTGTTCTCCTTTCTCGCGATAATATATGGAGCTAAAAATAGTTCGCCACCTCAAAAAATAGAGGGGGCGTGCACCGGGTGCGCCCCCCTCTGGATCCGCGCCTGGGTGCACAATGGTAACTATAGCCAATTAAAACCACAGTGTTACTATGTAAATATGTATACATATACTATACTGTCCATCTTTATACAATAACATTATTTATGAATAGTCCCAAGACGGACGAAGGCAAAGCAATTGAAGGTACACGCCGCTCAGGGGTGATCAAGGTCCTTGCTATGCTACTACCTAAATTAACTGTTGGTTTTCAACGCAAGAAGGTCGAAATATTTGGATTTGGGTCTTGTAGTGGGGAGTCAGATATTGCAACGACGCGCCAAATATTTGAAATATGCCTCCACTGTGCACGCGAATGCCAGGACTTGATCGATAAACAAACTTCTGGTACATTCCGAGGATATACAGTGAAGTATTATCGCAAAGTATGGAATTTCTGCTGTAATGAAAGCCTGAGACGAGAAATAGAAGCTTTTGTGGCAAGGAAATAGCAATCGTATTCCTTTACAAAATGCGAAATGATCATTTGATTATATCGACTTAAGATATGCTCGAGGTGGAGCCTTATCAATACCTGAACAAAGTGATATTTTCTGTTTATTAAAGGACCATAAAAAGTTGCCAGCATCTGTATATGGGACAAATTTGAAGGTTTACCTATGCTAAGCAATATTAGCTGTAAAACAGATGTAATTATGAGTGATTTGAATAATGATACTATGTAACCGTATTTGAATTGATAAATATTTCACCACACGATAAATATGTTGTAAGTGGTTCCTTCTTTGTTTAAAATCACCTCAAATTCGGATTCTATGACCTCAAAAACATATAAGTCGATATATTACAACACTATGTTTGGTCGAAAGTCACAAAATACATATTTGTGGCGCCATTTTGGTCACTATATTGGATTGCCGCCATATTGGATTGCTGCGGGTCATTTTCAATATCATATTGAGACTCACAGACCACGAAAACCTACACATCAGCCTGTATCAATGGCATTCTTAAAATCTTAACACACTTGTTAGTGGTGAAATGACAATTTGAAGGTTTACCTAAGCAATATTAACTGTAAAACATGTAATTATGAGTGATTTGAATAATGATACTATGTAACCGTATTTGAATTGATGAATATTTCACCACATGATAAATATGTTGTAAGTGGTTCCTTCTTTGTTTAAAATCACCTCAAATTCGGATTCTATGACCTCAAAAACATAATAGTCGATATATTACAACACTATGTTTGGTCGAAAGTCACAAAATACATATTTGTGGCGCCATTTTGGTCGCCATATTGGATTGCCGCCATATTGGATTGCTGCGGGTCATTTTCTATGTCATATTGAGACTCACAGACCACGAAAACCTACCCATCAGCTTGTCAGGGGCATTCTAAACACACTTGTCAGTGGTGAAATGACAGAAAAACTGATATTTTGGCTCATTAAATGGGCACCCATATTCAGGGGGTATGTACATGGGGGTGTCGGTTAGGGGTATCGAGGGTCGAAATTTTTTTTATATTATTAATTTTTATATCTCTCCACATGTTTTTAACACCGTACCAAAGGAATCGACTATTATCACACCCCCCTACTAATAATTTTGGATATATATATATATATATATATATACATGTATACTAAAAAATTAATGAAATGGAGGTAGATGTTTCATCTGACTCTCAGTTTTTCTATGTAATAGAATTATATGATACATTATACGTTTTTTTACAGCCTCTCTAATTCCTTTTCGATGCAAAATAATATTTGTATTTCATATATCCAAGTGAGATTTGTTTGCTACAATTGGAAATATTTAGGAACGGTAAACCACAGTAGAATGAAAATTGATAAAACAAGGTTATCAGCTAACTAAAGTATCGTATGTATGAATGTATTCCTTTTGTGTACATGTGTTTTTTTATGTTATTGCATGTATATTTTGTAGTATACAACTATGTCTAAATATGTATGTATGCATGATGTCCCAATTGAACGTTTTGGTGCAATTAACTAGCACAATATCTTGTAAGTAAACCGTATAAACAAGTCTTGATAGCATTATACTGCAAATTGCTTTCGGATTCCACCCCCTTTTTTCACCAAGGTCGCATTAGTCTTTTTGAAGACATTCCCGTAAATATCAATGTAAAAGAGAACACATAAATGTTTTGAATCATATATTATCCTATTTTCATGTGGACTAATTTATTATCTAATTGTCTGCATTTATTAAAACCAGAGAATCATCCAGTTTTATACTTCCATTTTCAATATTTAGAATAATTGGAAAACTTCAGTTTTTTCTTTTCATTTCCTATAAGGAATGATTCATCACAAGGTTTTTCATCGTCTCTTTAAGCCCAGCCGAGATAAGCAATTTGAATGGTTGATTGGTCATAGTGTGACCCAAAATATGAACTTCGTCACCAGTTTGTCACCTTTGAACCAGTCTTGAGCAGTGGCGGCGCCAAGGTGGGGGGGGGGGGGGCATTTGCAGCCCCAAAAAATCTTGCCTGCCCTCTGTTTGCCTCCCGCCCCAATAATTTTCGAAAAAAAAGTGTGATCTGGCCAGCTCTATTTATCTCAACGACCATTGTCTGAAATGCTCTGGCTGCATTCCCGGCAGTCTATTTTACAAAATACATGTATAGCGACGAAAATATTCATTCACTTTGAGTCACTCTTACTCCGCCCGCTCAACACTTTCTTCTCTGATCGGATAAACTAGTGATTTGGCGACAGGCGGTATCTGTTAAGCTCTATTTATCTCTATGGTCAATGCCTGAAATACTGCCAGACTGCATTTTGGACCGTCTACTTTTCAAATTATTGGGGACTTCATTGAGTTTCATTTGACACTTTCCTCTCTGGGGTCAGAAAGACTAGTGATCAGGCCACAGATGACATCCGATCAGCTTTATTTATCTCTACGATCGGTGCCTGTATACTGCCAGGCAGCATTTCCAACTGTCTATTTTTCAAAATTTTCTTGAGGAGGTCCCCAAAACCCCCACAAGGACTCGCTACTTTAGCGATCACGAAGGTACTTTGATGAGGTTCGCAAGTCCGTTCGTTTGCCATTTTGGTCTCTGATCGCATAAACTAGTGATTAAGCTACTGTAGTAATTAACACGGATGAATATCACACGATAGTTGAAGACTTACTCAAAGACACAACAACCTATCGGCGCCTCAGAAAAGATCCAACCAACGCACATGTTAAAAATCACGATAAAATTTTGAAGTCACTTTTGGAAGAAGAAAAGATTACCAACAGCATCTTCAACAAGTTAAAACCAGATCACCCCCACCCACCATATGCCAGAGCGTCCATTAAAATTCATAAAAATCCAATTAAAGCAAGACTCCTCATATGCTCTATTGACTCCGTTTACTACAACACAGCTAAGTATCTATCTAAAGTACTCGCTCCACTAGGGAAAACAGCCGACTCCTTTATTAAGGATTCAACTGATTTTTGTCTTCGTGTCAAAGATGTCAGAACTCCAGGGAAAATGCTGTCATACGACGTAGTTGATCTGTTCACTAATGTACCAAGAGAAGATGCATTGAGAATTCTTGAAACCCGCCTCCACCAGTCCTCTACACCGTTGGATACATCACTACAAGTTGACACAATAATTCTCCTGATCAAGCAATGCCTGGACTCAACTTACTTCATGTGGGGAGATAACTATTATGAACAGATTCATGGATTACCTATGGGGAGCCCATTATCCCCCCCCCCTGATTTCTGAAATCTACATGGCATCACTAGAGGAAGAAGCTATTTTAACCGCCCCATTTCAACCGCAAATTTGGCTAAGAAAAGTTGACGACATCTTTGTCGTGTTAAGGGAAGAAGAAGATGCGACCGTTCTCCTGAATCACCTCAACAACCAACATCAAAGAATGAAGTTCACTATCGAAAATGAAACCAATAGCAGCCTCCCATTTCTTGATGTACTGGTAAAAAGAGAGAACGCCAAGATCACTACTTCAGTATACCGAAAACCAACCCATACAGATCAATATATCCACTACAAATCTAACCACCCCAACAGCATAAAATCAGGCATTATCACCACTTTAACCAAAAGAGCCAAGAATATTTGTGACCCAGAATCCCTCCCTGTAGAAATCCAACACTTAAAAGAAGTATTTACCCGCCACAACGGACACCCAGAAAAAATGGTCAACAATGCCATCAATGCCAGTCTTTCCAACATACCAAAACCTGATAAACCCCGAAACGATAAACCCTCAATTCGAATTTTCATACCATTCCACGGCAACATTTCCCACCAAATTAGAAGATTACTGAAAACTGAAGCAGATATTGAAACCACCTTCATGAAGGGCGCAACAACCAAAGACATAGTAAAGGCGAATGGAAAGTTAAATCCCACCAAACCATTCTCACCAAAAGGCTGTGTCTATAAAATCAACTGCAGTTGCCAGGAGAGTTACATTGGAGAAAGCAAAAGACCATTAGATATCCGACTAAAAGAACACATGTCAAAAGCCCCCACCAACCAATCTGCAGTTGCTGAACATCTGAACGAAAACCCACGGCACCGAGTTGACTGGACCAAGGTAAAAACGTTGGCCATGAACCACCACAACAAACGAAACAGAAGAATACACGAGGCGATCAACATTAGAAGACATGAAC
The DNA here is from genome assembly GCA_948474765.1 of Patella depressa. Classification (NCBI taxonomy): domain Eukaryota; kingdom Metazoa; phylum Mollusca; class Gastropoda; family Patellidae; genus Patella; species Patella depressa. The sequence goes on from OX419720.1 coordinate 34,605,057, forward strand.
CAAAACTGAACCGAGACCCAGGCGTTTATATTCCCAGAGCATATGACCGCATAATTAAATTGTAACACAGTTCATTCCCAGTAACTCTGCATGTAAACCATATTTAACTTCTTGCATGATTCAATTATAATTATTGTATAGTCCATACCACACCTATCATATTTATAACCCCGTAACCCTCACAATATGATAAATGTTCATGTATCTATTATTTTCTATACATTTACTTAAAAGTTATATTCCTAAACAGTTGTCACATTATGGCCTTAATATTATTCTATAACCCTCTGTTTGATCTTTATGAATGTTTATTTAGTTATTCATAGTATATACTTGTTTCAACCATGGTATAATGAGTATGGTTTCAATTTTTGATGATCTTGTTAATCCTCTATTTCATCTTTTAATTGTATAATCCTAATATATACAACGGTGCACCTTTGTTTTATTAATAGCTTGTAATAGCTACTCATGCTCACTTTCCTTGCATTTAATTGGATGGTCCACACTGATGTTTGTATATATATATATTCATATTTTTCTCATTCTTTATGTATTTGTGTATAGTGCTTGATAACGACTTGTGAAATCTTGTTGAAACGTCGCAGTGAAATAAACCATAGTAATTGTTGTTCCATAAAAGTGTGTTATTTGATTATGTTCCAATTACTAAATACCATTCAAAGAATATAGTGATTAAGCTATGTACGGTATGTGGTCAGATTTATTTATCTCAACGATCGGTGCCTGACTGAATACGCTGACAGACATTATTTCTGACAGTCTATTTTTCACAATTTTCTGGGGGAGGTCCCCAATAAATACTCCCTACATTGGCGCTCAAGAGTATGATTCGTCAAAGTTCGCAAGTTCGTTTGACACTTTACCTCAACGATCATTGCCTGAAATACTGCCTGGCTGCATTTCTGGCAGCTTGTTTTTCAAAATTTTCTGGGGGAGACCCCCTCCCCCAGTTGATACTCGTGCCTTTGTCCCCTTAACCTTGGACTTTGCCCCAGCTTTGCCCCTCCAACCACCGACGGCTGGCACCGCCATTTGTCTTAAGCCAAGTTTGTTCCACTTCCTTACCTGGTTAGCTAGTTTTTATGCTTTATTTCAGCTATAGACTCAATCCCCATTACGTGATTCAAAGATAGGTTGCCAGGCAACGAAACATACGCCCACAACAGCTAAGTCGTCCGGGCAGTCAACAAGGGTTGTCGCATATTGTTTCTTTTATCAGTAAGGAGAACATTTACAACACATGATAATCTTATTACGAGTAATAGCCCATTAAATAATTATCAGAAATGATTAGAATAGTTTTGATGGTTTGTCTCAAGGCCTTTGTCAAAGTGATCAACTGCCAGAAATTATCAGAAATTATCACTGAAAATCAAATAGGATTCTTCGTATCATGACCGTAAATAGTGTGTATAAAATTAAAGTCAATCGGATATTAACTTTAGATTTTTCAAAGTGATCAAGGGTCATAACTCTGGCAGTAATTATCGGATATGCTGAAAATCAATAGGCTTCTTTGTATCATGACTTTAAACACCGTGTATAAATTTAAATTCAATCGGATATTAACTTTAGCCTCTAGAGCATTCACAAGATTTTTCAAAGTGATCAAGGGTCATAACTCGGGCAGGAATTATCGGATATTGCTGAAAATCAATAGGCTTCTTCGTCTCATGACCTTAAACACTGTGTATAAATTTAAAGTCAATCGGATATTAACTTTAGCCTCTAAAGCGTTCACAAGATTTTTCAAAGTGATCAAGGGTCATAACTCTGGCAGTAATTATCAGATATCACTGAAAAATCAAAAGGCTTCTTCGTCTCATGACCTTAAACACTGTGTATAAATTTAAAGTCAATCGGATATTAACTATAGCCTCTAGAGTGTTCACAAGATTTTTCAAAGTGATCAAGGGTCATAACTCTGGTAGTAATTATCGGATATCACCGAAAATCAATAGGCTTCTTCGTCTCATGACCTTAAACACTGTGTATAAATTTAAAGTCAATCGGATATTAACTTTAGCCTCTAAAGCGTTCACAAGATTTTTCAAAGTGATCAAGGGTCATAACTCTGGCAGTAATTATCAGATATCACCGAAAATCAATAGGCTTCTTCGTCTCCTGACCTTAAACACTGTGTATAAATTTAAAGTAAATCGGATATTAACTATAGCCTCTAGAGCGTTCACAAGATTTTTCCAAGTGATCAAGGGTCATAACTCTGGTAGTAATTATCGGATATCGCTGAAAATCAATAGGCTTCTTCGTCTCACGACCTTAAACACCGTGTATAAATTTCAAGTCAATCGGATATTAACTTTAGCCTCTAGAGCGTTCACAAGAATTTGTGGACGATGGACGGACGGACCGACGGACGGACGGACCGACAGACGGACGGACGGGGGTGACGGCAATATTCGACCACATTTCCATGTGGGCGTATAAAAAACTGACCGTTGTCCACACCTTCGATGTTGAATAAACCAATTTTGGGGGTACTATGGGTGGCTCCTCCTACCACACCCACCACTGGTGCAACTTAAAAATTGGGTTTCTGGGGTCTCCTAACCAGCCATACACAAGCATCCCAAACCTTCCCCACCTTTCATGTTGAATAAAACCCACCTAGCTCCCGGACTATATAGGTGTATGCAAATATAAAACAAGCCAACAGAGAGGCTGATGTCTATGGCGGTATATTAGTGCCAAAATTCTAACATGCTATCGTCTAATTTCTAACCTCCATTCATGTAACTTCTAACCTCCATTCATGTAACTTCTAACTTCCATTCACGTAATTTCTAATTTAAGACAATGTATAATTCAACTTCTTTATTTGTTCAGTGTAAATATCAATTCTATTTCATCTTATTTCTATTATTGAGGCGAAAAATGTCTACTTCATTGTGGTATTACATGTTAAGCATGAACGGCAAACAAATTTAGAATTTTGATACGTATAGGATATTAACCTACCCGAGGTTGATATGATAGAGAACACGCGGGCACAGCCCAAGTGTTCTCTATCATATCAATCCGAGGGAGAGTAGGTTTATATCTGACATATACAACGTTCACCCTTAAATTTAATGGACTCTTCTAAAAAAAGGCAACAGTGATTGGTTAATTGCTCGACAGCACGTGACGTGTTTGTTTATACGGCGCCATTTTGTAGTAATTGAACTGAAGAAAGCTAAAACAAAATGGATAGTAAAACGAAGTCAGACGAATAATCAATCCTTTTTAGTCATCATATTGACGATAGAATAGATGTGAATGCAACTATGATGAGGATCTATACAAAGCCTGAAGAAAATTTGGATCAAAAGGCAATCTTTTCCGATAATTCTGACCATGAACCGTGACTGAAGGTTACTTTTCGGTATGTTCAGAGAAAGATTTGACCGACTGTTTTGAGTGGGTTGTAGCCGTAGCCAAAAATACTTTACAAAGGAACTCTTGGGTGATAAATACTTTCACGTCTTGGGATGTGTGGAGAAATGATTTGGGCAGAAAGAAAATTCTGAAAGATATCTTAGACATGGACTGGAGTGTGGATAACCGATTTAAATAAGCCGATAAGTACGCCGTCTATTTAGGTCCTGAATGCTACAAACTGTACCAAAACAATTTTTGTCCCCCGCCTTTCAAAGAAAGTTGGGGGACTATTAAAATGGGTTCGTCCGTCTGTCTGTCTGTCCGTCTGTCTGTCCGTCTGTCTGTCCGTCACACTTTTTGGGACACAATAACTCTCTTCCTAATTGAGCTAGAATGTTCAAACTTGGTGTATGTGTTTATTAGGTCAATGCCTTGATGGAGTTCGAAGATGAGCATTTTCCGCTTAGGGTAAGCAGAGATAAGCAATTTGATTGGTTGATGCTTTGGGACACGATAACTTTAGTTCTAATTAAGTGAGATTGATGAAACTTGGTGTATAGTTTCATTATAGTAATACCTTGACTAAGTTCGATAATGAGCATTTTCTGCTCAGGGTAAGCAGAGCGATACGCAATGTGATTGGTCGAGAATTTGGAACACAATAACTCTCCTTCTAATTGAGTTAAAATGTTCAAACTTGGTGGATATGCTTATTAGGTCAATGCCTTGATGGAGTTCGAAGATGAGCATTTTCCGCTTAGGGTTCAGCAGAGATAAGCAATTTGATTGGTTGATGCTTTGGGACACAATAACTTTAGTTTTAATTAAGTGAAAGTGATGAAACTTGGTGTATAGTTTCATTATAGTAATACCTTGACTAAGTTCGATAATGAGCATTTTCTGCTCAGGGTAAGCAGAGCTATACGCAATTTGATTGGTCGAGAATTTGGAACACAATAACTCTCCTTCTAATTGAGTTAAAATGTTCAAACTTGGTGGATATGCTTATTAGGTCAATGCCTTGACGGAGTTCGAAGATGAGCATTTTCCGCTTAGGGTAAGCAGAGATAAGCAATTTGATTGGTTGATGCTTTGGGACACGATAACTTTAGTTCTAATTAAGTGAAAGTGATGAAACTTGGTGTATAGTTTCATTATAGTAATACCTTGACTAAGTTCGATAATGAGCATTTTCTGCTCAGGGTAAGCAGAGCGATACGCAATTTGATTGGTCGAGACTTTGGAACACAATAACTCTCCTTCTAATTGAGTTAAAATGTTCAAACTTGGTGTATATGCTAATTAGGTCAATGCCTTGATGGAGTTCGAAGATGAGCATTTTCCGCTTAGGGTAAGCAGAGATAAGCAATTTGATTGGTTGATGCTTTGGGACACGATAACTTTAGTTCTAATTAAGTGAGAGAGATGAAACTTGGTGTATAGTTTCATTACAGTAATACCTTGACTAAGTTCGATAATGAGCATTTTCTGCTCAGGGTAAGCAGAGCGATACGCAATTTGATTGGTCGAGACTTTGGAACACAATAACTCTCCTTCTAATTGAGTTAAAATGTTCAAACTTGGTGTATATGCTTATTAGGTCAATGCCTTGATGGAGTTCGAAGATGAGCATTTTCCGCTTAGGGTAGGCAGAGATAAGCAATTTGATTGGTTGATGCTTTGGGACACGATAACTTTAGTTCTAATTAAGTGAGAGTGATGAAACTTGGTGTATAGTTTCATTACAGTAATACCTTGACTAAGATCGATAATGAGCATTTTCTGCTCAGGGTAAGCAGAGCGATAAGCAATTTGATTTGCCGAGACTTTGGAACACAATAACTCTCCTTCGAATTGAGTTAAAATGTTCAAAATTGGTGTGTATGCTTATTAGGTCAATGCCTTGATGGAGTTCGAAGATGAGCATTTTCTTCTTACGGTAGGCAGAGATAAGCAATTTTTGGACGACACTTCGTGTTCAGTTTGATTGGGCGATACGTTTGAAAAAAATAAATGTGCTATTAATTAATATGTGTCATCTATTTATTTTGGGATTTCGGCGGGGGACATCAGCCTCACTGTTGGCTTGTTTTTTTTTTATTGTCAAAAGAATAAAATTTTATTTCTGTGTTCTTTGTATTATTTCGATTATCTACGTCAAGAGCGGTTGATATGAGCCGAATATATCGACCTGTAATGACGTCATCAGCGGTTGATATGAAATATCAACCTCTCAGGACGTCATCAGCGGTTGATATGAACCGAATATATCAACCTCTGATGACGTCACGAGAGGTTGTTGTAAGATATAACTGCAATGGACATCAAAGAAAAAGATAGGTTGCCAGGCAACGAAACATACGCCCACAACAGCTAAGTCGTCCGGGCAGTCAACAAGGGTTGTCGCATATTGTTTCTTTTATCAGTAAGGAGAACATTTACAACACATGATAATCTTATTACGAGTAATAGCCCATTAAATAATTATCAGAAATGATTAGAATAGTTTTGATGGTTTGTCTCAAGGCCTTTGTCCACAAGATATTTCAAAGTGATCAACTGCCAGAAATTATCAGATATCACTGAAAATCAAATAGGATTCTTCGTATCTTGACCCTAAACACTGTGTACAAATTTAAAGTCAATCGGATATTAACTTTAGCCTTTAGAGCATTCACAGGGTTTTTCAAAGTGATCAAGGGTCATAACTCTGGCAGTAATTATCGGATATCGCTGAAAATAAATAGGCTATTTTGTATCATGACCGTAATAGTGTGTATAAATTTAAAGTCAATCGGATATTAACTTTAGATTTTTCAAAGTGATCAAGGGTCATAACTCTGGATGTAATTATCGGATATTGCTGAAAATCAATAGGATTCTTTGTATCATGACTTTAAACACCGTGTATAAATTTAAATTCAATCGGATATTAACTTTAGCCTCTAGAGCGTTCACAAGATTTTTCAAAGTGATCAAGGGTCATAACTCGGGCAGGAATTATCGGATATTGCTGAAAATCAACAGGTTTCTTCTTATCATGACCTTACACACTGTGTATAAATTTAAAGTCAATCGGATATCAACTTTAGCCTTTAGAGCGTTCACAAGATTTTTCAAAGTGATCAAGGGTCATAACTCTGGTAGTAATTATCGGATATCACCGAAAATCAATAGGCTTCTTCGTCTCATGACCTTAAACACTGTGTATAAATTTAAAGTCAATCGGATATTAACTTTAGCCTCTAAAGCTTTCACAAGATTTTTCAAAGTGATCAAGGGTCATAACTCTGGCAGTAATTATCAGATATCACCGAAAATCAATAGTCTTCTTCGTCTCATGACCTCACTGTGTATAAATTTAAAGTCAATCGGATATTAACTATAGCCTCTAGAGTGTTCACAAGATTTTTCAAAGTGATCAAGGGTCATAACTCTGGTAGTAATTATCGGATATTAACTTTAGCCTCTAGAGCGTTCACAAGATTTTTCAAAGTGATCAAGGGTCATAACTCGGGCAGGAATTATCGGATATTGCTGAAAATCAACAGGTTTCTTCTTATCATGACCTTACACACTGTGTATAAATTTAAAGTCAATCGGATATCAACTTTAGCCTTTAGAGCGTTCACAAGATTTTTCAAAGTGATCAAGGGTCATAACTCTGGTAGTAATTATCGGATATCACCGAAAATCAATAGGCTTCTTCGTCTCATGACCTTAAACACTGTGTATAAATTTAAAGTCAATCGGATATTAACTTTAGCCTCTAAAGCTTTCACAAGATTTTTCAAAGTGATCAAGGGTCATAACTCTGGCAGTAATTATCAGATATCACCGAAAATCAATAGTCTTCTTCGTCTCATGACCTCACTGTGTATAAATTTAAAGTCAATCGGATATTAACTATAGCCTCTAGAGTGTTCACAAGATTTTTCAAAGTGATCAAGGGTCATAACTCTGGTAGTAATTATCGGATATCACCGAAAATCAACAGGCTTCTTCGTCTCATGACCTTAAACACTGTGTATAAATTTAAAGTCAATCGGATATTAACTTTAGCCTCTAAAGCGTTCACAAGATTTTTCAAAGTGATCAAGGGTCATAACTCTGGCAGTAATTATCAGATATCACCGAAAATCAATAGGCTTCTTCGTCTCCTGACCTTAAACACTGTGTATAAATTTAAAGTCAATCGGATATTAACTATAGCCTCTAGAGCGTTCACAAGATTTTTCAAAGTGATCAAGGGTCGTAACTCTGGTAGTAATTATCGGATATCGCTGAAAATCAATAGGCTTCTTCGTCTCACGACCTTAACCACTGTGTATAATTTTAAAGTCAATTGGATATTAACTTTAGCCTCTAAAGCGTTCACAAGATTTTTCAAAGTGATCAAGGGTCATAACTCTGGCAGTAATTATCAGATATCACCGAAAACCAATAGGCTTCTTCGTCTCCTGACCTTAAACACTGTGTATAAATTTAAAGTCAATCGGATATTAACTATAGCCTCTAGAGCGTTCACAAGATTTTTCAAAGTGATCAAGGGTCATAACTCTGGTAGTAATTATCGGATATCGCTGAAAATCAATAGGCTTCTTCGTCTCACGACCTTAAACACCGTGTATAAATTTCAAGTCAATCGGATATTAACTTTAGCCTCTAGAGCGTTCACAAGAAATTGTGGACGATGGACGGACGGACGGACGGACGGACGGAATTGGATATTAACTTTAGCCTCTAAAGCGTTCACAAGATTTTTCAAAGTGATCAAGGGTCATAACTCTGGCAGTAATTATCAGATATCACCGAAAACCAATAGGCTTCTTCGTCTCCTGACCTTAAACACCGTGTATAAATTTAAAGTCAATCGGATATTAACTTTAGCCTCTAGAGCGTTCACAAGAAATTGTGGACGATGGACGGACGGACGGACGGACGGACGGACGGACCGACGGACGGACGGACCGACCGACAGACGGACGGACGGGGGCGACGGCAATATACGACCACATTTCCATGTGGGCGTATAAAAACTACTACCAGTTGTATATTTCTACCTAGCAACCATCATTATGACATCGTTTGGTGTCGCCACTGTGTGCTCAATTGGATGATTGCGCACCTGATCGGGACCATAATTGGTATAAACTACCCATTCTTCGTTTGGTTGAAGGTTGGAAGGCGTGCTGAGAGTGACAGAGAGAGAGAGAGAGAGGGGTCACTTAGTATTGAACTCAGTATCTGTGTAGGCCTAACAATAACATGTATACCCTGTGTTAATATAGACCAACTGCATATAGATATTAATTATTGGCTCAACCGTAAAAAAAAAATAAAATAAAATTCTCCAAATCCCGTTTAGCTTATATTTGAAATAGAAAATGAAATGAAATGAAAGAGGGTTTAACGCGCTACTGTTTTGTTCCGAACCGGGCTAATGGAGACGGACATACGCCATACAGTGTGCTTTAGGGAAATATTGCCCGGAGAGCGGATCTACGACGTGGACTTATATCGAAGTCTAACGGTCACGAGATCTTTTACGTGCACGCCAACATATACATGGAACCTCGGGTTTTCATCCCATCGGAACGACAAGACACTAATAAGGGGGAACCACGCCAGAAAATCTGGATGAACTTTTTTCGACCAATGCAGGGATCGAACTCCCGACCCACAGCCTAGCGAGCCTGCGTCTTACCCACTTAGCCACAGTATTCGAAATAATATTTGCAAACCATACATTTATATCACGTTCAATGTTGTTTAGAGGGTAGGATGGCCGAATGGTTAGCACGTGCACGCTGTAACATAAGGTCTGTCGTTGAATAAACTGGCGTGGTTTCGATTTCCCGTTTTTACGTGACATGGAGCAGAGCCGCCTTTCCAACCTCGTGGGTTTTCTCCGAGTCCTCCGGTTTCCTCCCACTGCTAAACACTCCTACGCGCAAGCGAATTATTGAAATACAATTGAACGGTGTTAATACCGAAATGACCTGGTTGGTGTTAAACCCCATGTCCCCATCTCTCTCTCCCGATGTTGTTTTCAATTTTAACACTCAGGCAAGCCACTCAATCTGACGAAGAGGGAGTCGTTTGTATCAATAGAATGGTCCCGATCAGGTGCTCAATTCCCAAACTGAGCACACGGTGGCGACACCAAACGATGTCATAATGATGGTTGCTAGGTAGATGTATCAAAATTCTAAATTTGTTTGCCGTTCATGCTTAATATGTAACACAACAATGAAGTAGACATTTTTCGCCCCAATATTAGAAATAAGATGAAATAGAATTGATATTTACACTGAACAAATAAAGAAGTTGAATTATACATTGTCTTAAAGGGCCAATCCCGATAACTTTTTGAGGAATAAAACTGCTTAATTTTGTGTTAAAATCCTTTAAAATCCATAGCCTACCACCCACCTACTAACCCGATATTTGTGATACGCTTGTAAATAACTTAAACCTGACAGTCTTCATCTGGAAATGGAGACTGTTGTATTATACAGTATCTGGATAAAACCAGACTTTTTTCTATAAAAATAATATGTAGGTGAAATTTACCTTTTGTTATCAAGTACAGAAACGTCAATCAATTATCAGGTCACCCAATAAAAAAATTGACCCGAAATCTTAAAAGGGTTACGTGTCCGGATAAGCAGTGTTAACGTACACGTCCAAACGACTCAATATTTTGAGATGAAATTTTGAGACAAGGTAAATACACCATGCCACTATATTTTGGTCCATAAATTTCATAAATACTCAGACTTTAATTTTTGAGACTCTGTTCTTATCGGGATTGTCCCTTTAATTTAGAAATTACATGAATAGAAGTTAGAAGTTACATGAATGAAGGTTAAAAATTACATGAATAGAAGTAAGAAATTAGACGAAAGCATGTTAGAATTTTGGCACTAATATACCGCCATAGATGTCCCCCGCCGAAATCCCAAAATAAATAGATGACACATATTAATTTTTTCAAACGTATCCAGCAATCAAACTGTACACGAAGTGTCATCCAAAGGTGTTTTATAAAGAAAAATGCTAAAACCGACGAGAAAAATGAAAATGTACCCTAGTTAGGGGGACCCTAAAGGCAGACAAAAGCCCCCCCCCCCCCCAACGCTTGACAAAAGTGCCCCTCTGGCCAAGGGAAAGGGCCCTCGTGTCCGAGTCAATCGTTTCTATACACTGTTACTGTCGAATCCATTACTGAATGAGAATGCAGTCATTGTATTGGCATAAAAATCATCAATCAAGATGAACCTAAGTTATCTTGTCCCAAAGTATCAACCAATCAAATTGCTTATCTCTGCCTACCCTGAGCAAAAATGCTTATCTTCGAACTCAATCGAGGCATTGATCTAATAAGCATATACACCAATTTTGAACATTTTAACTCAATTAGAAGTAGAGTTATTGTGTTCCAAAGTCTCGGCAAATCAAATTGCTTATAGCTCTGCTTACCCTGAGCAGAAAATGCTCATTATCGATCTTAGTCAAGGTATTACTGTAATGAAAGTATACACCAAGTTTCATCACTCTCACTTAATTAGAACTAAAGTTATCGTGTCCCAAAGCATCAACCAATCAAATTGCTTATTTCTGCTTACCCTAAGCGGAAAATGCTCATCTTCGAACTCCATCAACGCATTGACCTAATAAGCATATACACCAGGTTTGAACATTTTAACTCAATTAGAAGGAGAGTTATTGTGTTCCAAAGTCTCGACCAATCAAATTGCGTATCGCTCTGCTTACCCTAAGCAGAAAATGCTCATTATTGAACTTAGTCAAGGTATTACTGTAATGAAACTATACACCAAGTTTCATCAATCTCACTTAATTAGAACTAAAGTTATCGTGTCCCAAAGCATCAACCAATCAAATTGCTTATTTCTGCTTACCCTAAGCGGAAAATGCTCATCTTCGAACTCCATCAACGCATTGACCTAATAAGCATATACACCAGGTTTGAACATTTTAACTCAATTAGAAGGAGAGTTATTGTGTTCCAAAGTCTCGACCAATCAAATTGCGTATCGCTCTGCTTACCCTAAGCAAAAAATAGGTTGCCAGGCAACGAAACATACGCCCACACAGCAGCCAAATTGTCCGACAGTCAACAAGAGTTGTAGCACATTAAGGAATTATCAGAAAATCATTAGAATTTGTTTGGTTTTTATAATCAAACGTTTTTTTTTTTTAAATCAGATAATTGTGACCTCCAGAGGGACCACAAGCTAAAAAGGGCGATTTTTCGGACAATCAGGGGCCATAATTCAGGAAGTTACGATCCGATTGTCGCAAATATCGAAAGGAACCAAAATCTTTGGGTTATAAACATACATGTCAAGTTTCATCAAAATTGGTTCAAAATTGTGACCTCTATAAGGTACACAACCATGACATAACATATTTTCACACTATTCGCGTACAAACGGCGGCCATTTTGTCCGTCAATTTTGGTCCGATTTTCACGAAATTCGAACTCAGCCTTTATAACCATGGAACGGTGATATATTCAAACGGTTTTTTAAATCGGATAACAATTTTGACCTCCAGAGGGACCACAAGCTAAAAAGGGCGATTTTTCGGACAATCAGGGGCCATAATTCAGGAGGTTACGATCCGATTGGCGCAAATATCGAAAGGAACCAAGATCTTAGGGTTATAAACATGCATTTCAAGTTTCATCCAAATCGGTTCAAAATTGTGACCTCTACACTGTTCACAAGCTAAAAAACGTGATTTTTCGTACAATCAGGGGCCATAACCCATGAAGTTACAGTCCGATATATGCCAATATCGAAAGGAATCGAGATCTTAGGGTGATAAACCTATATTTTAAGTTTCGTCGAAATCGGATAAAAATTGTGACCTGTAGACTGTTCACAAACAATTGTGGACGGACGTCCGGATGGACGGATGTCCGGACAGACGGACGGACGAACAGGGGCGACGACAATATACGTCCACATGAAAATGTGGGCGTATAAAAATGCTCATTATTGAACTTAATCAAGGTATTACTGTAATGAAACTATACACCAAGTTTCATCAATCTCACTTAATTAGAACTAAAGTTATCGTGTCCCAAAGCATCAACCAATCAAATTGCTTATCTCTGCTTACCCTAAGCGGAAAATGCTCATCTTCGAACTCCATCAAGGCATTGACCTAATAAGCATATACACCAAGTTTGAACATTTTAACTCAATTAGAAGGAGAGTTATTGTGTTCCTAAGTCTCAACCAATCAAATTGCGTATCGCTCTGCTTACCCTGAGCAGAAAATGCTCATTATCGAACTTAGTCAAGGTATTACTGTAATGAAACTATACACCAAGTTTCATCAATCTCACTTAATTAGAACTAAAGTTATCGTGTCCCAAAGCATCAACCAATCAAATTGCTTATTTCTGCTTACCCTAAGCGGAAAATGCTCATCTTCGAACTCCATCAAGGCATTGACCTAATAAACACATACACCAGGTTTGAACATTTTAACTCAATTAGAAGGAGAGTTATTGTGTTCCAAAGTCTCGACCAATCAAATTGCGTATCGCTCTGCTTACCCTAAGCAGAAAATGCTCATTATTGAACTTAGTCAAGGTATTACTGTAATGAAACTATACACCAAGTTTCATCAATCTCACTTAATTAGAACTAAAGTTATCGTGTCCCAAAGCATCAACCAATCAAATTGCTTATTTCTGCTTACCCTAAGCGGATAATGCTCATCTTCGAACTCCATCAACGCATTCACCTAATAAGCATATACACCAGGTTTGAACATTTTAACTCAATTAGAAGGAGAGTTATTGTGTTCCAAAGTCTCGACCAATCAAATTGCGTATCGCTCTGCTTACCCTAAGCAAAAAATAGGTTGCCAGGCAACGAAACATACGCCCACACAGCAGCCAAATTGTCCGACAGTCAACAAGAGTTGTAGCACATTAAGGAATTATCAGAAAATCATTAGAATTTGTTTGGTTTTTATAATCAAACGTTTTTTTTTTTTAAATCAGATAATTGTGACCTCCAGAGGGACCACAAGCTAAAAAGGGCGATTTTTCGGACAATCAGGGGCCATAATTCAGGAAGTTACGATCCGATTGTCGCAAATATCGAAAGGAACCAAAATCTTTGGGTTATAAACATACATGTCAAGTTTCATCAAAATTGGTTCAAAATTGTGACCTCTATAAGGTACACAACCATGACATAACATATTTTCACACTATTCGCGTACAAACGGCGGCCATTTTGTCCGTCAATTTTGGTCCGATTTTCACGAAATTCGAACTCAGCCTTTATAACCATGGAACGGTGATATATTCAAACGGTTTTTTAAATCGGATAACAATTTTGACCTCCAGAGGGACCACAAGCTAAAAAGGGCGATTTTTCGGACAATCAGGGGCCATAATTCAGGAGGTTACGATCCGATTGGCGCAAATATCGAAAGGAACCAAGATCTTAGGGTTATAAACATGCATTTCAAGTTTCATCCAAATCGGTTCAAAATTGTGACCTCTACACTGTTCACAAGCTAAAAAACGTGATTTTTCGTACAATCAGGGGCCATAACCCATGAAGTTACAGTCCGATATATGCCAATATCGAAAGGAATCGAGATCTTAGGGTGATAAACCTATATTTTAAGTTTCGTCGAAATCGGATAAAAATTGTGACCTGTAGACTGTTCACAAACAATTGTGGACGGACGTCCGGATGGACGGATGTCCGGACAGACGGACGGACGAACAGGGGCGACGACAATATACGTCCACATGAAAATGTGGGCGTATAAAAATGCTCATTATTGAACTTAATCAAGGTATTACTGTAATGAAACTATACACCAAGTTTCATCAATCTCACTTAATTAGAACTAAAGTTATCGTGTCCCAAAGCATCAACCAATCAAATTGCTTATCTCTGCTTACCCTAAGCGGAAAATGCTCATCTTCGAACTCCATCAAGGCATTGACCTAATAAGCATATACACCAAGTTTGAACATTTTAACTCAATTAGAAGGAGAGTTATTGTGTTCCTAAGTCTCAACCAATCAAATTGCGTATCGCTCTGCTTACCCTGAGCAGAAAATGCTCATTATCGAACTTAGTCAAGGTATTACTGTAATGAAACTATACACCAAGTTTCATCAATCTCACTTAATTAGAACTAAAGTTATCGTGTCCCAAAGCATCAACCAATCAAATTGCTTATCTCTGCTTACCCTAAGCGGAAAATGCTCATCTTCGAACTCCATCAAGGCATTGACCTAATAAACACATACACCAAGTTTAAACATTCTAGCTCATTTAGGGAGAGAGTTATTGTGTCCCAAAAAGTGTGACGGACAGACGGACAGACAGACAGACAGAAGGACAGACAGACGGGCGAACCCAAGGCGGGGGACAAATATTTAAGTATATAAAACACAGTACTACTACTACTACTTAGTGTTTAACGTCTGCTTCCACATAAGTGATATCGCAGATAAGACTTAGGAGAGCCGAAGCTGATTCCTGTTTTTTAGAATATGATTTTGCAATCTTTCTATTTGGCTTTAAGCCATGGATTGGGTTTAGTGGGAAGTTCTTCCCTTTATTTATTAAAAAAACATATCATTTGGTAGATGATCTCGTTTGCTTCTGGGTTGGTTGGTGTCATCGTTTGGGGTTAGTGTTTAGGTGCCAGACCCGTCTTATCGTGGCCTCCCCTTACTCCACTATCCCACTCTATGGGTTTGGTATCAGTTTTATTTACGAAATGGTGTTTAGGTGCCGAGTACGTCTGACCGAAACTCCCCCTTACTCCACTATCCTGCTTAGTTTGGTAGATGTCATCTGTGGGATTTGTGTTTAGGTGCCAGGCCCGTCTTATCGTGACCTCCCCTTACTCCACTATCCTATTCTGTTTAGTGTCTGTTTTTTGGCGGAATAGTGTTTAGATGCCGAGTCCGTCTGATCGTGACCCTCCCTTACTCCAGTATTATAAAACACAGCATATATATATATATATATATATATATATATATATATATATTCAATTATATGCTTCATTATTTAGTTGTACAATTTACATAATTATTCAAATACAGTGTACTCTGTAATTTCCGTCTTTTGATCAATCCGCCACTCGCCTAGATCCGCCCAAAACCTCTGGTCCCGATTTCTTTCCTTCTTGATTGCTTGTAAAAGGTTTTGTTCTAACCGCCGTTTTGTCACTTCCGCCTTTCGCCATCGACTCGAGGTCCGATGAGTGATTATCCATTTTTATTTAATCCTACAATCCGCCACTGTTAACTCCCCAATCACAAAAACACCACAGTTTATCAGAAACTAATAATTAAAGTATAAACAAACAGTACTCGACAAATCTTTTAAGGGTTGGTTGATTGGCAATCATTTTCAATAACTAACTTTAACACGTGACCGTGTCGGTGTCTTTAAACTCCCAACCCAAATTGGTCGTGTCGGTTTCTTGAATTCCCGAACAAAGCATTTGAATTTGAGTTTATTTATATGATAAGTATAAATACAGGTGTTAAATTAAAAATGGGTATCACAGAGCTGCCAACCTAAAATGAATTCAATGAGTGAAATTTAACCAAGCTGGGGTCCAGGGGCCGCAGTGGCGCAGGCCCCTAGTCGAGTCCAGGACGAAGTCTTGGCGGGGGGGGGGGGGGGCAAAGGGATTTAGCCCTTATAAAACACTCTTGTAGACCGGAGAATAGAGATAAAATAATTCACAAAAGAGATACTAGTACATTTTAAAAGTTTTAATGCATATCATTTAAACACATGGAATTAAACTTCGAATCGTACTTAGCTGCGCCAGTAAATTTTTTTTTTTTTTTAACTTTACAATCTGAATCGTTGTTAGTGTCACTCATCTTGCAGGCTTTTCTCAAACTGATCCCGCAGTGAATATTCGCTTGGCCGCTACAATCACTGATAAGCATGACATCGGCGAGGCTTAATTAGTACGGTATATTAACTTTTTTACTCCGACAAATTAAATTCTCAAACATTTTTTTGAGGTAACAGAAAAATAAATAAAGACGTTTGAAGTAATTGAAGTTAAAAAATATTTCCTATTAAGTGTAAATGGGTATTAAAATGAGTAAAATGCGTCATTTTGCCCGAAGCAGTTAGGTGTTAAGTAAACATTGCACGAGCCGTTGAGCCAATGACTGCAGTCAACGCACGTGCTATGGACACTCATCTGTTACAGAGTTAATTCCTAAGTAATTCTCTGTGAAACAGATTGGGCTTTTCTCTCACTCAAACGCGCGGGAAGGATATTCCAGTTTCTGAACAGTGGTAATGAAACAAATAATTTCATTGGCTGATCTAACTTATCCAGCCAATCAGTGGTGTCGTACTTAAAACAAACCGGAAAAGAGCGAATCGACATTCGGAATACATCGTGATTGTCTAATTGCATCTGATCAATGTGCATCCGAATGTAACTCGTACGTGGAAATCCCTTTTATTTTATTTTTATACTATACTTTTGAAAATGCGTGAGATTTCACTATGTGCTCGTGAGAGCGTGATTTTGATTAAAAATGCGTGATTCTCACGCCAAATGCGTGACAGTTGGCAGGTATGGTATCAGTTATTTGATATCTTATTCTTATGCTAAACGTGCCCGAACTGACGTATGGGGAACAGGCATGAGTTATATATAACTCTATGGGAACAGGAAAGTAGATCAAGGGACTGTACTGTGAATTTACTGCAAATTTTCCAATTTTCAGTCTTTATTTAATTTCTAACAGTAAGAAAAATATTTCAATGTCCAATTTCAGTGTATTCAGCCTCAGAAAGCACAGATAAAGTGAACAACATTGTAATTTCACCTAATTTTGTCTAAAAATCAGGAATATTAACAGAAAATCTCCAGATTCTCCCATTTCGATGTAAAAATTAATGCTTTCATACCTACTCAAATGACTAAAAATGCCCTTATTTTCATTGCTAATGTAACTTAGATGGGATCTATAAGTTTGTCAAGTTTAGAAATAGCTCCAGCTTTCCTACAGAAAATGGAAAATTGGCAACACTGAGTTAATAATATTCATCAGATGGGTTTGTACAAAATGTTCAAAACAGGGGTAGGCTCAATTTGGCCACTATTTTACCCAGAACAAGCATTTTTTTCTTCTTTGAAGCAGTAAATTCTTGCATTTTCTTCATGTAGGAAACAATATCCCAGTCTTTATAGACATTTTTAACCCCATCTTTCTGTTTAGAGGGGCTATAAATGCCCCAACCCACCCGTTTTTATTAATGTGTTTTGAGATATTTAATTGCACCTGTGTTGACAATTAAATGATAATAATTGGAATTTGTTGTTGAATTACAGATGGGAATGTTATTTTTTGCCAATAAATGGTCATTTTGTACATTTCAAGCATTTCTGACCTTTTTTGTTCATAGTCAAACTTAGAACCTTGAGACATGTCAGGCCAGTAAGACCACACCCTGATGCAGAACTGGTGTAGATGTGTAAATGTCAGCTTAATGGTCAATATTTTCTTATCAAAATCTAGGATTTGTGGTGTTTGTTGCATTTATGTCACTTATGGAACAGTAAAATGTTAATTTTGCTCCTTTTCAGGCCTCTTATGTTGTCAACTATGTCATAACTACCTTTTTGATTTCATTTTTTAAGGCAATTGATGTAAAGGTCCAGACATCTTGCTTCAGTACAATAATTGCAATAAACATTTGTATGATGCCTCTGAGGTTTGAGATGTTGAAAACATTAAACTATTTCCAAATTTGTGAAAATTGTGTATTCTGTGACCCTTTTGTTAGAGAGGGGTGGACATAGGCCAATTATGTCATTTTATTTTCTTTCAGCAAGGCCTATTTTAACCATAATTCACATTTTTTGCACCTATTTTAGTTTTTATGTTCATATATTAGCCAGGGATGGTAAATCATATCTGTTAGACAGATTTCTTTGATAAAGTTGGCTCTGCAACCAAAGATAAGATTGATTCAGTCATTGTCATTTTTAGGGGGTGGGGTTACATGTTTCAGTACAGACCTTTATAATTTTAATCAATGCAACAGTTTTGTGATTGTTCTGTTTTCATATTGTCCAGGGTTTCCAAAAATATATTACTTGCCAGTCTGGCTATCTAAAAAAGTGGAAAATTATTGTAAATTTTATACATTTTTCATGACATGGCAGTAAAAAAATATATTTTTGATAAAAATTCCAAATTATGAGTGTTTTCTATGTAGTTTGTTTGTAACTTGTCCAATTTTTTCACAGAGCTCAAATACTGCCTCTATTAAAAAAGATTTTTTAAATTTTAACACAAAAGGCCCAGGGACCTGAGATGCACCACTGTACTTAAAGCAGCATGTAAAGGGCCATCATTTTTGCAGTTATTCTTTGATTTTGATTTCCTTTCACCAGCATGTTGCCAGAACATATGGGAAGCAAATACAAAAGGCCTTTTGGTGATATCCGAAGTTTCACCCCTATATAGGACACAGATCACCAAATATTCCTGGGCAGTCACCCACGAAACAAGGGCGAAAGTTATTTGTAGTCCTTCTCTCCCTTTCCCTTTTGCATGGCGATTTTTGTTGAATTTTTGGTGTAGAATCGAAGAAAAGGGTTTGAAAATACATTTTCTGCCAGGTTTTGGTGAATATTCATGATTTTGAGGCGGAAGGATACAAGAGTTGTGAGGTTGGTTACGTTGAAAGGGAGGGCCGAAAATTGCAAGGTTAGCTCTCTCTACTTCCAGCTTGTCTATCTCAAGTTTTTCATGAAGAACCTCATACATGCTTTTGGGCAAGAGTCTGCCACATGTTGCTCCATCTGTGGCAGAAAGCGTTTTTCCCAACGAATATTTGGGAAAAAGTTGCAGCCGGTCTAAAAGACGAGAATTAACATTAAAGTCAATGGGGCAATAATTAGTATTCTGTGGGCAAATATTCCATTCACAATCACTTCCTGTTATTGGATAAACCGCCACTCGCCGACATCCGCCATTTCTATTTGGTCCTGCTTGATGCTGGAAGTTACAGAGTACACTGTATAGCATTATGATAATATCCTGTCACCTAAAAGTAAGATTTGATACAAACACAATTTATCAATACATTCCATTATATATACCATACCTATCTAAACAAACCAACAGTGAGGCTGATATCCAGGGGAAGATTGGGCCATTGGGCAATTGCCCGGAGGGTCGGTAGGACGATCGCTTGAAGGGCCAATCAGACAAAAAATGAAAAAATAATTTTGTCCAATTCGTTTAATAAAACTTTTTCTGCTGAACATAATATGGGGGAGGGGGTATTGGACAGACTTTAACGGGCCGCCACGCCATCATTGTGGTCTTGAATGGGCTGGTATAATAGACTTTCTGGGACGGGTGTCCTGGGCGTGGGCCAGAATGCAGAATCCTGCAATGGGGATTCCAAATTTCATCCGAAAATTTCATCGGATTCAACCGATACTGTCGCCCGCAAATTTACTAATTATTTACTAATCACCTGCACCTGTTACACAATACCATTTCTGGTCTAAAATGAAATATTGTATTTTTAATTCATATTTTATATTGTAATTTCATTTGTAACTTATTTTGGAGATATCTTAAGTGACAGGTTAATTGCAAGGTTTAATCTTTTTCAGATGTGAGTTTATCTGACATAGTTTTATGTAAGATGTATGGGTTGTACAAACTTGTATCATCAAAGTGTCTATTTGATATAAGATTTAACCTTAATACTTGTTGTTTTAGAGCCAAGACGTGTGAATATTAAATTATTTTTCAATATTCTGATTTCTAATACTATTAACTATGGCGTGCCTTAGGATTTGACAGGCATTGCTGGATAGTATTTAAAGCCTAGTTTAGAGTTAGGTAAGAAGGATACCATGGACCAGAAACCAGAGTGAGATCTTACGGAGACCTAGGGAGAAGTCGGTCGGCTCCCAGACCACGGGGGTCTGCCCTCGGACCAGTTGGGATTTCTGTGACCTAGGGAGAACATCTTTAGTTAGATATCTCCTGATCCAACCACAATATGTAAATATGTTATGCAGTAATAAAACATCTGTTTAATAAAAAGAGTTATGTGCTATGTTACATACTCTGCTTGTGGGGATACACCAGAATCCAAAATTCAAAAGCAGCTTTTATGAATTTCACTTTCGTCACTCTGTACCAATGTGTCTCGTGGCCTTCAAAAGCAAGGGGAATCAAATAGCGCTCCAGGCAACTAGTCCCATGATGATACAATGATAAAACGTTAATTAATAATATGACGATATGATAATTTCACAGGTTGATTGTTGTAAATTACTTGCAGGTTGGGATTTTGGCCTAAGTTAATCGATTTATGAAATATATTATTTGATAGAGATTATTATCAGATATGCCACCAAATCGCATATTTGCATCTATGGCAAGGTTTGGGGGCATTTGTGTGGAGCTTTTCACCACAACACTTCCACAAGATATTGGACTTAGAAAAAAATATTTTTTTCCCAAAAATTTCTTCTTAGACCCCTTATATGCCTGTGTGGTACCACATTCCACAAGATTCATAGAGTCTTTTGGGACTGTGGTGTTTTTCACCACAAGAGCTCCACAAGATATAAAATTTCTTCTTAGGGTCTGGTTACATGGGAAGGGCTAGCTCGGATAGAAGGGTTGGCCCGTCAAGTTCAGCCTTGTACTGTAGTTTTTATATTACAGCGGGCCATATACACGAGCTGCGACGAAATCAACGGGCTATCTCGTCGAAACTATTTATATGACGTCGGTCTGAAAACGTAATTTTAACTGTTATAAGGGGAGCTATCTCGTCTGAAGGTTTACATGAACAAGAGGCTACCCGGGTGTCCTTTATGTGGAAGTGATAGGTGGGTTGGGACAGTCCCAATCCACCTGGGACATATTACGTGGTCTAATATAGGAAGCAAAATGGTGACCACATTGCATATCAAATTAAAACTTTTTATTGTTTTATTAACTTTGAGTATTTGGTTGGTTTCGCACTTCAATTTGTTAGTGGCATGCTTCCTATGTAATGAACAAGCAAAAAAAAACGCCTTCGTATTCCATTTTACTTTATAGTCCGTAAAGCTGTCAATTAGTGATTTTATCATATCTTGTGGCCAAACAAAACGCCTTGCCTTGTTAGATGTTAAAGAAACCCCGCTTGACAACTTTCGCTTTTGTTTGTTGCCATGTTTGTTGTAACAGTACCATGCGCATGCGCCAGTGATGAAAATCTTGGTTAAGATTGGAACCGAGATGAAAATATTTCCCATGCGCATGCGCCCGCCCTGCTTGTAACACACAATGTTATTTATATGAAAGAAGGGCTGACTCGTTTTGCCGGGCTTCCCGGTTTCACAAACGGGTGCCCCTGTTAAGCGGGCTAGCCTGGTTTAGATATAAACAGTGTTTCGGTTTTTTTCATTTGATTGCATTGCAATGACGTCATACCCGAGGCCCCCGTTTAGAGAAGACGTTTCGCCCAACCGGGTTAGCCCCCTCCATGTAACCAGGCCCTTAGACCCCTTGTATGCCTGTGTGGTAGCACATTCCACTAGATTCTCGACTAAGAATAATATTCATAGAGTGTTTTGGGCCTGTGGTGTTTTTCACTACAAGAGTTCCACAAGATATACGACTTAGAAAAAAATCTTTTCCCCCTTCACCACCACAGATATTGGACTTAGAAAAAAATGAATTTTTTTTTCAAAAATTTCTTCTCAAACCTCTCAAGATTCTCGACTTAGAATAATTTTGATAGTGTTTTGGGACTGTGGTGTTTTTCACCACAAGAGTTCCACAAGGTATAGGACTTAGAAAAAGATAGGTTGCCAGGCAACGAAACATACGCCCACAGCAGCTAAAACGTCCAGGCAGTCAACAAGAGTTGTCGCACATTTTTACTTTTTTCGGTAATGAAACATTTATAATACACTAAAATCTGATTAAGAGTAACAACTCATTATGTAATTATCAGAAAATCATTAGAATTTGTTTGCTTTTTATAAAGTTTTGCCCCCACACTAACAATTAGTATAGGAAACATTTAATATGATGGATTTAACTGTTCGTTTCAACACCTTAAACTCTGTGTATCAATCTGAAGTCAATCGCATATTAAGTTTGGCCTCTGGAGCATCCACAAGATTTTTTGAAGTGATCAAGGACTACAACTCTGGCACTAATTATCAGAAATCGCTGAAAATCAATAGGATTCTTCGTCTCATGACCTTAAACACTGTGTAAAAATTTATAGCCAATCGGATAATAAATTTAGCCTCTAGAACGTCCACAAGCAATTGTAGACGCCGGACCGACGGGGGCG
Source organism: Patella depressa (assembly GCA_948474765.1). NCBI lineage: Eukaryota > Metazoa > Mollusca > Gastropoda > Patellidae > Patella > Patella depressa. Next base: position 34,627,868 of record OX419720.1, read on the forward strand.
ACGACAATATACGACCACATTTCAATGTGAGCACATAAAAATCTTTTTTTGTTCAAAAATTTCTTCGCAAACCTCTTATATGCCAGTGTGGTACCACATTCCACAAGATTTTCGACTTAGAATAATATTCATAGAGTCTTTTGGGACTGTGGTGTTTTTCTTCTTAGACCCATTATATGCCTGTGTGGTAGCACATTCCACAAGATTCTCGACTTAAAATAATGTTGATAGTGTTTTGGGTCTGTGGTTTTTTTCACCATGAGAGAGCCACAAGATATTGAAAATCAATTTTTTTCCCTATAATTTCTTTGGGTCTGTGGTGTTTTTCACCACAAGAGTTCCACAAGATACTGAAAATCAATTTTTTTCCCCAAAATTTCTTTGGTGGAAAAAACACACCACAACCCAGTCCAGAACACTGTATCCAAAGAAATTTTGGGGAAAAAAATTTATTTTCAATATCTTGTGGAACTCTTGTGGAATGTGGTACCACACAGGCATATAAGGGGTCTAAGAAGAAATTTAGATTTTTTTCTAAGTCCTATATCTTGTGGAATTATTGTGGTAAAAAACACCACAGGCACAAAACACTATGAATATTATTCTAAGTCGAAAATCTTGTGGAATTTGGTACCACACAGGAATATAGGGGGTCTGAGAAGAAATTTTTGAATATCTTGTGGATCTCTTATGGTGAAAGGACACCATAGAATAAAATTTTGTAGAATATATTTTCGCCACGTTTTACAAGGTAATAGCATACCTGTAAGCTATTATTGTTCAAGCAAATTTTTCATGGTCCACATTTCCAAACGCCCCCAAACCTTGCCATGTTGGGGTTCATTTTTCAAAAATTTCAAGGAGGAGAGACCCGCTCCCCCGTTCGGTCCCAATCCAACCGTGCTGATATCCCCTGCCAAAATCCCAGAATAAACAAATGACCCATTAATTAAGCGCACATTTATTTTTTCCAAAAGTATCAAGCAATTGAACTGATTTCAAACTATAGGAGAGAGAGAGAGAAATGGGGTTTAACGTCCACTCAACACAAACTAGGTCATTTCAGGACTAACATATCATGTTTTTTTTTTTGTAATTTTTATTTCAATAATTCGCTTGCGCGTAGGGGTCTTTAGCAGTGGGAGGAAACCGGAGTGCCCGGAGGAAACCCACGAGGTTGAGAAGGCGCCCCTATCTCCATGCCACATACGCTCACACCAGGGCTCGAAACCACAGCCGCAAGCCAGAGGTGACCAGCCAGCTAGAGTTCGAAGCGCGGCACTCTAGACCACTAGGCCATCCCCCCCCCCCCCTAAACTATAGGGCCTACACTAAGTTTCAACACTCTTTATCAGATAGAATCAAAGTTATCTTGTCCCAAAGAATTGACCAATGAAATAATTGCTTGGCTTTAGATTGAAATGTTAATCATTGTTCATTATCAAACTTAGTCAATTATAAGGAGAGCAATTGTGTCCCAAAAATCTGTGATAAACCAAACAGACAGACGAACAAACCCATTTTAAGTCCCCTGCTTTCTTCGAAAGGGGGACAATAATGAGACTCACTTAGGCCGCGGTTAATTAATTGTCTGTTTCTCATGACCCGCCCGCATGTCCGTTTTGATCCGTAATAATCACACACTTCCTTGATTATTTGGTCCAATTAAGTAAGTGAGGCCAAAAATTTGTCCTGTAAAACTTTATTTGTTTGCCTTGCAATATGAACAATGAATTGACGAATTAAAATCCTCTATTTATTGATGAAAATGACACCGTAGGTGATAAGAATCAAGTAAAGTAGGCTTGAATGTGAAACACAGTGTTGCCACGCTGGCTCTCTGTTTCCACCCTACGGCTGTGTCGTTTTTAACCTACAAAAACCTACGCTTGAATTCTACCATTAACCTCTACGTACCATGTGAAATTAAGGTTAACAAACTTACAGGCATGTGAAAAGGGCATTTCTGTCTCTCTCTCACTCCCTCTCCCTTGACTCTTGAGTAATAGCTCCCATGGCGAATTGTCACAATTTCTTGACTTTTCAGTACCCCCCTCCCCCCCGCCCTCATCCTGCCATAGCTTGCGTGTTCATTAACATAGTGTCATATGATAAAACAGCAATTTATACACGTAGGCCTACACAACACAATCTGTGCACCCAGATCGTGATGTCTCATTGGCCGTTGCTCTTTAAAATGATGCCAAATTATTTTACGATTTTGTTTGATTACATGAATAATATACGTCAACTTTAGTTTTCTCACCATTATTTTATGTTGTGCCCAATGCTGTGAAAAAATCCCTACGATAACCTACGGTTTGATGGTTTTACCCGTAGGTTTAACCTACAACCTACGAAATGGATTTTTACCCTACCGTAGGGTAAAAAACCTACGCGTGGCAACACTGGTAAAACAGGAAGTGAATCAAGCCATATAATATCTGCCATCCAAACCAAGGAATGGGAGCTGCAACATTCACAACAGCCTACATAAACTCAATTAGGCACCTGTCATTTGTAATAAAATTTACAGAAAGATATAATGTCTTTAAATTCCTGCTAAATTATTTTATTTACGTGAGCAACGGTCTCAAATCTGTTGCCACGAGATAGCCTCGATCATGAGGTACGGACTGATTGACACCGCTTCACGGCACTATAAATGTGTAAACAGTCTCAAAATGACACAAAGATACAAATAAAAGTAAACAGTTTGATTATGATAGACAAAATAATAAAACTAGTTATATTATCATGATGCCATATGTGCCGATAGGTTCAAAGTTGAAGACAATTAACATACGGCACGGGCCATTGCATTGACAATGCCCTTGTTACTATATGCTATCTTCCATCACGGCTAGACAGAATAAAAACGACCACGTGTGTAGTAAATTCTTTGGAAAGACATGTTAAATAATCTAATTAGGCTTTCAGACTTTCGTCTGAAAGCCTATTGAGATTACTAAAATTATTATTTTTTTTATTATTATTCTTTTCCGCCGGAGCCTATTTCTCTATGATCGAAAAGAGATACCGATTTGCGATCCATATTTCTATCGGGAAACTAGGTGGTGGCTACCCAATAAAGCAATTTTCAAACTTCTGCGCAGACCGGAAGTGGCCGAATTTTGAACGTTGATAAAAAATTAAAAATCGGCCGTGGTTTCGTCAATTCTCTACCTATATTCAAACAAATCACATTTTTGGAAAGCCTGAGACTTTTCCGAGACAATAGCAATCTCACATTTTGCGATTTCGAAACTTCGTTGCTGACTTCTATCGTTCGAAAATTCAAAACACGTCGCCTACGAGACAATTTTTGTTATTTTTCAAAATTTGGAAATTTGACCTAGATTTTTGGATACCTGACGTCAATCCGATTCCAGAAACATAAGTTTCATACAGAGTTACCGCCCTTTATTTTTCGATTTTTTTCGAATTTTCTACCCATTTTGTGAGCTGTGGTGTCGTTTTACAGCCAAAATGATGTTTCTGAAACTTATGGAACATGAAGTTATAGTCCAATACCAACTGATAAAGCAATTTCGACACGGATCTTTAAACCGGAAGTGGTCGAAATAATGTGCAATATTTTGAAAAAAATGCAAAAAATGGATGTTTTCGGGGAAAACGTGATGTCTCCGTCCGATATCAACGGATTAATCAAATTAAGGTTCCATTGGGTGGCACGAGGATTGTACTATCGTATGATACCCAATTCATACGGATACTATGATCGGGCAGCAAAATATGGCACGCTGAAAATCAAGTATTTTCTGATTTTTAGCATTTTTGGACGCCTGTATCTCGAAAACTTAACCGCAACTTTTTTTTTAATTTTTTCTATCGAGAGTCCTTTCGGAGGTATTTTGCATGAAGCCATCCAATAAGACTTTGAAATATCTGGAATAGATGAAATAACGGACTGAAAATCGAAAAAAGTAAAAAAATCGTGAAATTTTGGAAAATGCTCTACTATTTTTTTATTTTAAGAGATTTTCAAAAAAAGATTGTATATTCAGATAGCTGACCTAATTACAATTCTAACGATGTATAATATGTATGTAGTTATTGAAATTTAATTTTCGATATTTTAAATTTTTTGCATTTTTGGCACTTTTGAACATAGGATTTCTCGGGGGCATTTTATCTGATCTGATAATGTAATATATCATTACAGAGCCCTGTGGCTATTTTAGTGCCCAAACCGGCTATTAAAACTATTCCGACAATAATAACCATACCGGAAGTATTCAAAAAAATTTTAAAAAAAGGTTAAAAACATTGTCGCACTTGCGAAAAACTTGATTTCTCCCTTAGGTAATAGCGGACCAAAAAACCAAAAGTGTCGTTGGATAGCCCTATTAATGGACCATTCATATGTTATCTAAATAATACGATTTCGATGGTAAGGAAATAAATTATTGTATGCCAAAAATCTAGTATTTTCCGATTTTTTAACATTCTGAGACGCCCTTTTCTCGAAAACGACACCGCAGATTTTTCTTAAACTTTTCTTACTCAAAGTCCTATCGGTTGTCTATATAGTGAATGCAAAATGAAAAGCATTGAAATAATATAGGTGGTCCAAAAATGGCATCAAACTTTGAAAAAAATTGAAAAATCGTTAAATTTTTGTAAACGCTCTTTAATTTATCTTTTTTTCCAAAACTACTCAATGGATGTTTCTGACACTTCTGGTACAGAAAGTTAAGTAGCCAAATAACTTCGTAAAGCTATCGCGACAATGATCGTAAAACCGGAAGTAGTCGAAAAAATGTCCGATATTTTGAAAAAAAATTTTTTTTTTACTTTTTTTACGAAAACCTTTTTTATTTATGAATATTTTTTGATGATATTTTACACAGGGTTAAAATATCATCCTACTTGAGCAGAAATGAGAAAAAAAATTGTCTCGGTTATTTCCGTTAGCCGCCATCGGCTAATTTAGTTTTTCGTACCCAGAAAAATTATTTATTGTTCGATTTGTATAAAACAAAGTTCATATGCTCCGTGGTCCAAATTGTATTTTTTTTTGTTACGGTGAAATTTTTCTGTCGGCAACGGAAGTGACGTAATATTAACAAAAACTACAATTTTGACAGTTAGGTACCACTTTTTGAAAGCAAATATTTTTTTTTTCAAAACTGATATAACTAAAAGGATGCACCCTGCAAAGGTGCACAAAATCCTTAGCTCAGATTTTTTAATTTCAATTTCATTTTCGGGCAATTTCGAATAAAATGTAAAATAAAGTGTAAAATTCAGTTATTTACAATTCATTCAGCGTCTTCATATTTTGAAACATTTTTTTGTAATTTTCATAAACTCGTAGCAATAATCCAGACGAAGAGAATGTATGCGAAAATACGTTTGAAATATATACAGTTGCCGAGAAATATGCAATTTTGCATGCATCACATTTCACGTTATTTTGCCTATAAAGGAGTGAATTATTATTCGATTTGCAATATTTTTTTCCATTTGATGCATAATGCCAATTTGGACTAGGTCAAGCCAATTTTACATTTTCACTGTGACCGGAAATGACGTCATTTGGGCAAAAACTGTATTTTTAACCTAAAAAACAAATATTTTATTCAAATGAGTCTGACTTATAATATTTTTAAAATTATGATATTTGATTCCCATCAACGAATAGAATGAAGCCATACGACCATACAGATACCACAAAATGGTTTCTAACTTGTACGGTTACAGAGAAATAGGCGATCTTCTATAAGTCACTTTTCAAGGTTTTTGGTCTATAAAAGTGTCAATTATTATTCGATTTTTATAATTTTTTTACCATTTGATGCCTTATGCCATTTATGACTTCTATGAACCAAGTTAACATTTTCAATATCACCGGAAGTAATGTAATTTTTGCAAAAAACGTATTTTTAGCCTTCAAAAGGAACATTTTTTTGAAGGGATTTATATTAGTTATTCGTTTAACTTTATAACGTCTGACTCTAATGGGCAGTAAGATTGAATCAATACCATCATATTGATATCAAGAAAAGGCTTCTAGCATGTTCCCTTGTCGAATAATAGCCAATTTTCCCAGGGTCACTTTTAATTTTTTTACCTTCTTAATTTCAGTTTATGGGTTATAGGTTAATTATTTATTGCCCGATATGTATTAAACAAAGTTTCTATTTTGTAAAAATTTCTTTCGGCACCGGAAGTGACGTAATTTTGCCATAATTTACAATGTTGACCTTTTACATATGATAAAAGGTCACTGAAGCAAAACAACTAAAGTATAGTTCGGTAGCTCAATGGATCGGCTATGGTATAATAAACTTCCTGTATGATTCCTGAAAGCCGGTTCAGTGCTGCTTGCAGGTCTAGTTTATTTTGTATTTAAATATCCAATTTATATTACGATTTATGTCGTAACCTGTCAAAGTAGGGAAAGATAAAGAAATGAAATGCCAAGAATGAATGAATTAACAAACAGTTAAAGTGCACATAAAATGGTTTTGAAATTTTTTTTATGTGAGCAGTCCATGGTCATTTTATCCACTTTACAGCAAATTCACATCAATCCGACTAAAATTAATGCAGCTATCTTCACAGAATAAAAACGACCATGTGTGTAGTAAATTCTTTGGAAAGACATGTTAAATAATCTAACTTATTTTGTATTTAAATATCCAATTTATATTACGATTTATGTCGAGAACCTGTCAAAGTAGGGAAAGATAAAGAAATGAAATGCCAAGAATGAATGAATTAACAAACAGTTAAAGTGCACATAAAATGGTTTTGAAAATTTTTTTATGTGAGCAGTCCATGGTCATTTTATCCACTTTACGGCAAATTCACATCAATCCGATTAAAATTAATGCAGCTATCTTCACTCAAAGTCGTAAAAATAGACCTCCCGTAAAAACGACTTTGCCAATTATCGAAAACACTCTTAATCCCCTCAGACGCCAGTGACGTCACAGTGACCGAATGCATATTCGGAATGTTTATTCCTTAATTACCTATATGCACCCGGCGTGTGTATTCATTAACGCCTGACTGATTCCTTAATCCCCCTAATTAAATATAACAAGCCAACAGTGAGGCTGATGTCCCCCGCCGAAATCCCAAAATAAATAGATGACACATATTAATTAATAGCACATTTATTTTTTTCAAACGTATCGCCCAATCAAACTGAACACGAAGTGTCGTCCAAAAATTGCTTATCTCTGCCTACCGTAAGAAGAAAATGCTCATCTTCGAACTCCATCAAGGCATTGACCTAATAAGCATACACACCAATTTTGAACATTTTAACTCAATTCGAAGGAGAGTTATTGTGTTCCAAAGTCTCGGCAAATCAAATTGCTTATCGCTCTGCTTACCCTGAGCAGAAAATGCTCATTATCGATCTTAGTCAAGGTATTACTGTAATGAAACTATACACCAAGTTTCATCACTCTCACTTAATTAGAACTAAAGTTATCGTGTCCCAAAGCATCAACCAATCAAATTGCTTATCTCTGCCTACCCTAAGCGGAAAATGCTCATCTTCGAACTCCATCAAGGCATTGACCTAATAAGCATATACACCAAGTTTGAACATTTTAACTCAATTAGAAGGAGAGTTATTGTGTTCCAAAGTCTCGACCAATCAAATTGCGTATCGCTCTGCTTACCCTGAGCAGAAAATGCTCATTATCGAACTTAGTCGAGGTATTACTGTAATGAAACTATACACCAAGTTTCATCACTCTCACTTAATTAGAACTAAAGTTATCGTGTCCCAAAGCATCAACCAATCAAATTGCTTATCTCTGCTTACCCTAAGCGGAAAATGCTCATCTTCGAACTCCATCAAGGCATTGACCTAATAAGCATATACACCAAGTTTGAACATTTTAACTAAATAAGAAGGAGAGTTATTGTGTTCCAAAGTCTCGACCAATCAAATTGCGTATCGCTCTGCTTACCCTAAGCAGAAAATGCTCATTATCGAACTTAGTCAAGGTATTACTATAATGAAACTATACACCAAGTTTCATCACTCTCACTTAATTAGAACTAAAGTTATCGTGTCCCAAAGCATCAACCAATCAAATTGCTTATCTCTGCTTACCCTAAGCGGAAAATGCTCATCTTCGAACTCCATCAAGGCATTGACCTAATAAGCATATAATCCAAGTTTGAACATTTTAACTCAATTAGAAGGAGAGTTATTGTGTTCCAAATTCTCGACCAATCAAATTGCGTATAGCTCTGCTTACCCTGAGCAGAAAATGCTCATTATCGAACTTAGTCAAGGTATTACTATAATGAAACTATACACCAAGTTTCATCAATCTCACTTAATTAGAACTAAAGTTATCGTGTCCCAAAGCATCAACCAATCAAATTGCTTATCTCTGCTTACCCTAAGCGGAAAATGCTCATCTTCGAACTCCATCAAGGCATTGACCTAATAAACACATACACCAAGTTTGAACATTCTAGCTCAATTAGGAAGAGAGTTATTGTGTCCCAAAAAGTGTGACGGACAGACAGACGGACAGACAGACGGACAGACAGAAGGACAGACAGACAGACAGACAGACAGACAGACGGACGAACCCATTTTAATAGTCCCCCAACTTTCTTCGAAAGGCGGGGGACAAAAATTCTAAATTAGAACCACAATACTCTTCTAACGAGAATGTATCTTGAATCGTTTCGATTGCACACGATGGTAGAGTGTATTAAAATCGCTGCCGTGGGAAAACAGAACGACCGTGCATTATGAAACAAATTTTAAATTGGAGCTTGAATTAAAATGAATTACAAAACATATTATCCTGTAGTCAATTGTTTTATTTAATTAGGGGGATTAAGGAATCAGTCAGGCGTTAATGAATACACATTGCCGGGTGTATATTGGTAATTAAGGAATAAACATTCCGAATATGCATTCGGTCACTGTGACGTCACTGGCGTCTGAGGGGATTAAGAGTGTTTTCGATAACTGGCGAAGTCGTTTTTACGGGATACGACTTTGAGTGAAGATAGCTAAATTAATTTTAGTCGGATTGATGTGAATTTGCCGCAAAGTGGATAAGACAACCATGTACTATCAATCTAGAAAAAAAATTGAGGCCATTTGATGTGCTCTTTAACTTAAAAGCATATCACTAATATCAAACTTATTTATTATTATGATATGATCAAGTCTTCCGTTGTCTGGATATTGTGCAACAGATATTTATATATTTATAAATATTTTTTGAATTATTAAATATAAATAAATCAGGGACACTGGATACCCATGTGTTTTCAAGGACCAAGAAACTGACATTATTTATTGCTGAGATAGATACAGCCTTTAACTAAAAAAATTAATTTCGTCTCAATAATTAATAATTACCTCATGTAGCATGTATATTTCACAAACTCAGGTCATGAGAAACTGACAATTAATTAAACGCGGCCTTACTGATCTGGGCCCTGTTTAACGAAATTTTAACTTAAGATAAAATCCAATTTTAGTAGATACTTCAATTTTGATTGGCTAAGCACTAAAATCAATCTAATATTATCCAATCAAATTAATAAAATTGGGATCTTATCTTAGTTAAAATTTTGTGAAATAGGCCCCTGGTTATAAACTCGATGTGTTAAAATAAATAGAGAAGCTGGTCTGGTATATGTTACAATGGGTATAATGATTAATAGATTTTGATTATTAGAGTATGCCCATTACAGCACTTATGTTAGATATTTTTTCATAAATTGCATTGGTCTCACCAATATATTATGATTCATGACATATTACTAATGATGACACAAGAAGGATCTGTCTATCATGTGCAGTATTATGTCATGTAGATTATGGATACTGTATGTGGAAAAGTTTTGACAAACAATAATAGATTGTACGTATAGGCATATATTTTCGGACTGGCGGGATGGGATAATAAATTTAAACAAGCCAACAGTGAGGCTGATGTCCCCCGCCAACATACCCAAAATAAATAGATGACACATATTAATTAATCGCACATTTATTTTTTTCAAAGGTATCGAGCAATCAAACTGTACATGAAGTGTCATCCAAAAGTGTTTTATAAAGAAAAATAGGTTGCCAGGCAACGAAACATACGCCCACACAACAGCCAAATCGTCCGTGCAGTCAACAAGAGTTGTCGCATATTAAGGAATTATCAGAAAATCATTAGAATTTGTTTGGTTTTTATAATCAAACGTTTTTTTTTTAAATCAGATAATAATTGTGACCTCTAGAGGGACCACAAGCTAAAAAGGGTGATTTTTCGTACAATCAGGGGACATAATTCAGGAAGTAATGACCCGATGGGCACAAATATCGAAAGGAACCAAGATCTTTGGGTTATAAACATACATGTCAAGTTTCATCAAAATTGGTTCAAAATTGTGACCTCTATAAGGTCCACAACCTTGATATAACATATTTTCACACTATTCGCGTACAAATGGCGGCCATTTTGTCCGTCAATTTTATACTTACAGATACTTACAGATCCTCTTCTGAGCGCTAGCCGTCGGCCACTATACTCAGATCCATATCGTCGGCTTCACTTATTTTATTTTGGGTAATCCGGTTGGATTTGAAATCATACAGAAGTTCTTGATTTATCCAATGTTTATCCAGGCGTTTTTCAAATGTTTTAGTGTTTTTTGCCGTTATTACACTGTCAGGTAGATTATTCCATAATTGTACTACTCTGTTTGTGAAAAAGTTTTTTCTGATATTCTTGTTTGATCTTCTTAAGTAGAGTTTTTTACTGTGTCCCCTTGTTTTAGTTGTGTTTGTATCTGGGTGTGGTTGACACAATTGTGGCAGACTATTGTCATAGATTCCTGATGTTATTTTATAGGTCTCGATCATGTCACCACGAGTACGTCTGTATGCTAGTGTTGGGAGTTTCAGCTTCTTCAGTCTTTCAACGTAACATGTCTCTTTGAAACCTGGAATAAGCTTTGTGGCTCTTTTCTGCACATTTTCTAATGCTGTGATATGTTTTACTTTATATGGGTTCCATACCGGATTTGCATATTCAAGTTGTGGACGGACTAGTGCTTTGTACAGTAGTAGAAATGTTGTTTGGTCCAAGTATGTGAAGGATCGGCGTATTAATCCCATTATGCTATTAGCTTTGTTTATTTTTTCACTCATGTGGTCTTCAAAGTTTAATTTATCGTCAACAATTACCCCAATGTCCTTTTCCTTCTCTGTATATTTGAGTTTGGTGTCACACAGCTTATATTCATATGGGGTTAAGGTTCTTGTTCCTGTTGTCAGTACCTTGCATTTATCGGGATGGAATTTGAGTAACCATTTGTTTGACCAGTTTTCTAGTTCCAGCATATCTTGTTGTAGAGTTTCCATATCCGTTGGTTCAACTATTTCTTTGAAGACTTTTGTGTCATCAGCAAACATGTAGCATTCTGACTGTATGTTTTCTGGTAGATCATTAATGTATATGACAAATAGTATCGGTCCAAGGACACTGCCTTGGGGAATTCCGCTTGTTACCGGGGTCCACTCAGAGTAGCTATTCATAACTCTGACCCTTTGTCGTCTATTCTTGAGGAACGAGTTAATCCACTGTACAGTATTCCATGAAATACCGTAGCTTGATAGCTTTAGTAGTAGGCGCTGGTGTGGCACTTTGTCAAATGCCTTCATGAAATCTAGGTATACACAATCAAGGCTCCCTCCGTTATCCAGTATTTCAGTCCACCTGTCCAGAACGTGTAGTAATTGTAGTGTTGTTGACCTCCCAGAGATAAAACCGAATTGTCTAGTTGAAAAGAGCCGGTTAGTTTTCATGTGTTTTACCACATGGTCTCTTATAAAATGTTCCAATACTTTACACAAGATGCAAGTAAGGCTTACTGGTCTGTAATTTTCGGCCAATTTCCTATTTCCCTTTTTGAACAGTGCTGTGATGCAGCCTTCCCGCCACTCGTTTGGGATATCCCTGACTTTTATTGAATTATTAAAGATAGTTGCTATGGGTTCTGCAATCTCCTCACATAAGTCGTGAAGAAATCTTGGGTGCATATTATCTGGACCAGGAGATTTGCTGATTTTGAGGTTAGAGAGCCGTTTTTTAACCATTTCCTCTGTAATTTCTATATCATCCATATTTATGCTTACTTGTTTTTTCTCTATTACTGGGATGTTGTCAGGGTTTTCGGTAGTGAAGACACTTGAGAAGAAGCTGGATAAGGTGTTCGCCTTGTCTTTATCATCAGCCGTGAGTCTCTCAGATCCATTTTGCGGGCCCATTTTTAAATCAGATATGCCTACCCGCGTCTTAGTTTTGGACTGTGTGTATTGCCAGAATTTCTTGGGGTTTTTCTTAACATCTTTAGCTATTTCTATTTCTTTATTTCTAACTGCTTTTCGTGTAAGATTTTTGACTTGGTTTCTTATCTTACTGTATTCTTCATATCTTTTACCATCTCTTGTTTCCATGAATCTTTTCCAACATCTGTGCTTCTTTCTTATAGCAGCCAGCGTTTTAGAGTCTAGGTTGACTTTCCCCTTTTTTGTATCTGCCTTTCTGCCTATGCGTCTAGGTACATGTTTGTCTTGTATTTTCATGATGATCTCCTTAAAAATGTTCCACTGATCATTAATACAATCTATGTTTAATATGTCCTCCCACTTTATTTCTGAAAGCTCTTTTTTTATTTCGCTGAGATTAGCCTTGTCGTAATAGTATTTTACTCTTTCGTTGTTTTCTTGTTGGATATAGCAATTGAAGTTGAACTGTATGACTGAATGGTCGCTTTTACCAAGTGGGCTTAAGTGTTCTATATCCGATATCATGCCTTCTTCATTTGTGAGTAAAAGATCTAGGATATGGGGTGCATGGTCTCTCCGTGCTCTAGTCGGTTTACTTATATGCTGGAATAGAAAGGTATCTCTAATACACTCGATGAATCTGAAGTCAATACAGGATTCATTTGATGGGGTGGTCCAGGTGTCCCAATTTATCTTCTCTAGATTAAAGTCTCCCATGATGAGTACATGGCTGTAGTTTGTGGTGTATATTTCCAGAAACAGATTTAATAGATTCTCATTGTTTACATCACTTCCATTACTGCTACGATATATACACCCTATTAAGAGTTCATCACCGTCTATCAGTTTGATACTGGTCCATGCAGACTCTTCAAAATCTGTTTTAAATTCAACTGGATTTGCCTGTAATGTATGATGTATGTAAAGGCAAACGCCGCGTCCGATTTTGGTCCGATTTTCATGAAACTCGAACTCAACCTTCATAACCTTCATGGAACGGTGATATAATCAAACGTTTTTTTAAATCCGATAACAATTTTGACCTCCAGAGGGACCACAAGCTAAAAAGGGCAATTTTTCGGACAATCAGGGGCCATAATTCAGGAAGTTACGATCCGATGGGCGCAAATATCGAAAGGAACCAAGATCTTTCGGTTATAAACATACATGTCAAGTTTCATCAAAATTGGTTCAAAACTGTGACCTCTATAAGGTCCACAACCTTGATATAACATATTTTCACACTATTCGCTTACAAACGGCGGCCATTTTGTCCGTCAATTTTGGTCCGATTTTCACGAAATTCGAACTAAACCTTCATAACCATGGAACGGTGATATAATCAAACTGTTTTTTAAATCCGATAACAATTTTGAACTCCAGAGGGACCACAAGCTAAAAAGGGCAATTTTTCAGACAATCAGGGGCCATAATTCAGAAAGTTACGATCCGATGGGCGCAAATATCGAAAGGAACCAAGATCTTTGGGTTATAAACATACATGTCAAGTTTCATCAAAATCGGTTCAAAATTTTGACCTCTATAAGGTCCACAACCTTTATATAACATATTTTCACACTATTCGCATACAAACGGCGGCCATTTTGTCCGTCAATTTTGGTCCGATTTTCCCAAATTCAAACTCAACCTTCATAACCATGGAATCGTGATATAATCAAACGGTTTTTTAAATCGGATAACAATTTTGACCTCCAGAGGGACCACAAGCTAAAATGGGCGATTTTTTGGACAATTGAGGAAGTTACGATCCGATGGGCGCAAATATCGAAAGGAACCAAGATCTTTGGGTTATAAACATACATGTCAAGTTTCATCCAAATCGGTTCAAAATTGTGACCTCTACGCTGTTCACAAGCTAAAAAACGTGATTTTTCGTACAATCAGGGGCCATAACCCATGAAGTTACAGTCCGATACATGCCAATATCGAAAGGAACCGAGATCTTATGGTGATAAACCTATATTTTAAGTTTAATTGAAATCGGATAAAAATTGTGACCTGTAGACTGTTCACAAAAAAATGTGGACGGACGGACAAGGGCGACGACAATATACGTCCACATAAAAATGTGGGCGTATAAAAATGCTAAAACCGAGGAGAAAAATGAAAATGTACCCTAGCTAGGGGGACCCAAAAGACAGACAAAAGGGCCCCTACGCTTGACAAAAGGGCCCCTCTGGCCAAGGGAAAGGGCCCTCGTGTCCCAAGTCAATCGTTTCTATACACTGTTACTGTCGAATCCATTACTGAATGAGAATGCAGTCATTGTATTGGCATAAAAATCATCAATCAAGATGAACCTAAGCTATCTTGTCCCAAAGTATCAACCAATCAAATTGCTTATCTCTGCCTACCCTAAGAAGAAAATGCTCATCTTCGAACTGCATCAAGGCATTGACCTAATAAGCATATACACCAAGTTTGGACATTTTGACTCAATTAGAAGGAGAGTTATTGTGTTTCAAAGTCTCGACCAATCAAATTGCGTATCGCTCTGCTTACCCCGAGCAGAAAATGCTCATTATCGAACTTAGTCAAGGTATTGATGTAATGAAACTATACACCAAATTTCATCACTCTCACATAATTAGAACTAAAGTTATCGTGTCCCAAAGCATCAACCAATCAAATTGCTTATCTCTGCTTACCCTAAGCGGAAAATGCTCATCTTCAAACTCCATCAAGGCATTGACCTAATAAGCATATACACCAAATTTGAACATTTAAACTCAATTAAAAGGAAAGTTATTGTGTTCCAAAGTCTCGACCAATCAAATTTGTGTATCGCTCTGCTTACCCTGAGCAGAAAATGCTCATTATCGATCTTAGTCAAGGTATTACTGTAATGAAAGTATACACCAAGTTTCATCACTCTCACTTCGTTAGAACTAAGGTTATCGTGTCCCAAAGCATCAACCAATCAAATTGCTTATCTCTGCTTACCCTAAGCGGAAAATGTTCATCTTCGAACTCCATCAAGGAATTGACCTAATAAGCATATACACTAAGTTTGAACATTTTAACTCAATTAGAAGGAGAGTTATTATGTTCCAAAGTCTCGACCAATCAAATTGCGTATCGCTCTGCTTACTCTGAGCAGAAAATGCTCATTATCGGACTTGGTCAAGGTATTACTGTAATGAAACTAAACACCAAGTTTCATCACTCTCACTTAATTAGAACTAAAGTTATCGTGTCCCAAAGCATCAACCAATCAAATTGCTTATCTCTGCTTACCCTAAGTGGAAAATGCTCATCTTCGAACTCCATCAAGGCGTTGACCTAATAAGCATATACACCCAGTTTGAACATTTTAACTCAATAATAAGGAGAGTTATTGTGTTCCAAAGTCTCGACCAATCAAATTGCGTATTGCTCTGCTTACCCTGAGCAGAAAATGCTCATTATCGAACTTAGTCAAGGTATTACTGTAATGAAACTATACACCAAGTTTCATCAATCTCACTTAATTAGAACTAAAGTTATCGTGTCCCAAAGCATCAACCAATCAAATTGCTTATCTCTGCTTACCCTAAGCGGAAAATGCTCATCTTCGAACTCCATCAAGGCATTGACCTAATAAACACATACACCAAGTTTGAACATTCTAGCTCAATTAGGAAGAGAGTTATTGTGTCCCAAAAAGTGCGACGGACAGACAGACAGACAGACAGACGGACGAACCCATTTTAATAGTCCCCCAACTTTCTTCGAAAGGCGGGGGACAAAAAAAAAAATGATATATGAACTATTTACATTCAATATACAAAATAACAATTCCACTTATAATTTTTGAAACAAAAACATTCAATTTCTACTGATTTGTACTAAAATTGTAAAACAAAAATAATGGTTGGGGGGCACAAGTTTAGATTTGTCGTAGATTGCATAAAGTAATTCCAAAACGTTAAATACTGTGTAATTTAACATGCCAGCCAATTAATATTATGTAGGTACGAATTATTTATATGAGAGTCAAGGTTTGGACTATGCCTTGGAAATTGGAAGTAGGAGGCAAGTCAAATCAGTCTGAAGAATTAAATGCGAATGAAACTAATCACTGACACTCTGTATAACCAGCTCCATTTAGCCATTCTTATTTCTTAAATGACTTGTACTAATGTTCATTTTGTCAGCATTTTATTTATAGTTCACAATACATGTTTTTTTCTCTATCAATCATTATTATCTTTTCCTAAATTTGTTTTACTAATAAAAATAGTTGCACAAGAGCCAAATTTATCTTATAAGACATGTTATTTTAATGAAAATTAAAACAAATGAATAAAATCATCCTAGATACTGTATTCATAAAGCAAACACATCATTCTCACCCCAGTCAGGCAAATGAAAGTAAAACCTGATATATTCTAATATATATATATATATAATTGATAATATAAAGTAAGTATAATTAGCTGTATACATGATATTATTAACTAAAAGATCCACTTTTCTTCTTGATTGATTTTAACAAATATATATAAATTATGCAACAGAAGTAGAATTTTGAATACAATATATAAACAAAACAATGAAACAAAACTACTGTTCAATATATTAAAATATTCTTCAAGTTTCTGGATAATATATTATTCTTCAATATTTACCCAAATTTTTTCATTAATAATTTAAGCCAAACTTGAAAGAATTGTCATATTCTCCCACAAAATGATAAGTTTTATGGGGTTACTGTAAGTTTTGTTTAATAATGAACAACAACAATATATAAACACACCAATTCCAATGAAGCAGGATTTGATAACTACAAAAAAAAACCCAGCAAACAAATTAAATTTCTCTTCAAACATCGACAATCTTAACCAGAAAATCAAAGTCATATAAGACCAAAAAAAAAGCTTAAAATACACACTCAAACCAGAACTAGGCAATCTTGTAATCAATAACAAAATACAAATATATTACAGTGTTAATATAAACTCAAAATAAGTACTAGATGTTACTCTATTCATATAATGATTGCCTATTTCTATATTAAATAAAATATAAGCACTAATTATCAGTGTGAAAGGCTAAAAGTAAATTATTTACATAGTTAGAACACAGGAACTTATATAAACATACACAGATAGAGCTAGGTCAAAACAGTAAAAATGATATATTAACATTAACAATATTTGTGAATTATAAAAGAAATCAATACGTAAAAATTCCAAACCATTTTAAGAATTTTATTTCACTGAACTTGATACAGAGATCTAGAACCACTGTCAGATGGAAACTAAAGCCTTGATATGGTATACAAGTTGCTGTGTTATAGAAGAGCTGCCATGAAGGGTTGAATTATCGATACTTTTCACAAGCTTTATTAGCCAATCCTCAATATATAATTGTATCAAAATAAACATTTTACAGGTTTTTTAAAACTAACGTATGTAAAATGTTAAACTAATCATTGTGTCGAAAAACAATAATTCGTGATGGATCTAGGAATAAACACATTGATTTTGTTTTTTTTTTGGGGGGGGGGGGGATTATGTTTAGCAAAAATGAGACTGACTGATGCACAGGCCTTAATAGATGTGATGCAGCCACAGGTTAAGCACTGTAGGTACAAGCTTTCTAGGGGGCTCTGGGGGCAAGCACCCCTCGAGAAATTTTTGAATTCGCAGTCCATATCTCAGAAACTACTTGTCGGATTGATTCGATGTCTTTGGTTTTACTGACGACGCACGAAAACTTTGCAAAGTAAATTCATATTTCATGTTTTTTAATTCGCGGTAGGGTATGGCAAATTCACGTGTCTATACAATCTTGTCAGAATGGGGTACACAAAAAATTATATATTGGACTTAAAAATTAACATCAGTAAGGCATTTATTTATTAAATATTCCCTATTGACAAGTTAAATAATCGACATAGCTGAATTGGCCGTAAAATATCATTCCATTGGCTGACACGTGATTACCACATGCTCTATAGAAAACACACTGACCTGGATAATTATGAGTTGTAATACAATAACTTTGATATGAAATGAAGATAATAAATAATTATCCACGGCAGTCGTTGTTTTTTGTATTTTAGAAAAAAGCTCCCCTTAATGAAGACATTGAAAAAATCGCTCCCCTAAAGTAAAAAAGCTCTCCCAGTTTCGATAAGAAGACTGTTTAAGAAATTAAGGAGAGTGATCTGATATTAAGAAGAGTGACTAGTTGTATGTATATGGAAAATGGTTCTGAAGATCAATAGCTGCATGTAAGGGGCTATTCCTAGTTACATAATGATAATAAACGTCGTCTGCTAAGCTAATAGTACTGTAATACTAATATAGTTATTTATAGCACTCTTTCGTAGTCGTACGGTCAAGTAAAACTTTTGCTAACGTCTATAACTACATACGGTATTACAATAGAAATACTTGTCGACATTTCTAAATATACTCTTCAAAAAAAGAAACGCACAACCCATTTTTCATCATTTTTTTATTTGAACCAGGTCTTTGTTTCGGTAAATCTTACTTGCTTTCAATGCCATTATGTAAGGATATAAGAAATTCATAATTGATTTTTAAAGGTAGGGTCACTAATTGTGACTGGTCATCCTTTTTGTCAAAATTTTTTATCGCTTGATTGCACCAAGAGACATGAATTTAACAACTTCGCGAGCTTTTCGCATGGAACCTAAATCTAAGGTCTTTAAAATCCCGGGGTTCTCGGTTTCTAAATCAGTTGCACATGTAAACACTCAAAGACCCAAGTGATGCCACATCCGAACGAAGGCCAACGCAACAACGCTATTGGTGGATTACAAGCAGGTGACTCCCCAAGACAGATGTAGCCAGACTGCTGAATGTTTACCTTAGTTCCATTTCTCGCCTTGTCCTGGGTCGTCACTTCCGGTTACGTCATTGGCGTAAATGGTTTTCAACAGCGACCTCTACTGCAGCAGCAATTCCCGGACGGCGTAGAATCTCGTACCACACAGTAGGCAAACGCCTACGTGAAACTGAATAACGAGGCAGACGTCCCCGTTAGAGCTTCTGTTTTGAAATATGCTGACACCATGAAATCCAACTTTAATGGGTTCAGGCACTGAGGGTATGGTCACATCAACACTGGAGAGCAGTTTGGTTCAGCAATGTTTCGCCGTTCTTGTTGCGACAAGGCGATAGTAGAGCGAGGATATACTGACGACGAAATGTAACATTGCGTTTCTTTTTTGGGAGAGTATATATATAGCTGGTATAAATTTTGTTTTAAACAACATAACCCCTATTCAATATATAATCATAAATGCTTAACAATTCCATCAAAATATATCTATTTCTTCCGGAATTATTCTCCGTGCCATCTCTCGTAATTTCCCATGTCTAGCGACAGTTCTACTTTTCATTTCAGTTAAATTAACCAATGGTGCATGGGTGCCATCTATTTTTAGCAACATATTCATTGGAATTTTATAACCATGTGCGATCGCATTATACTAATTGAATTACATCAAATAAATGTTCACAATGACAGTACGGCGGCAATCGGAATGTGAGTCCTTCTTTACAAATATGGAGAGCGATTTACGCTTTTAAGACGAGCGAGAAAAACATCCCCTCGGCCGACATTCAGGTGCGCGGCAGGCGCTCGAGAGCGATCGCGCGCTTCAAAAAACAATGACTGCCACGGTATATTTCTTACATTTATAGGTTTTAGACCATCTCGTACGGCATTACGCGCTACAGAATTGTGACGTAAATCCTAATAATGAAGAACTAAATATCTAATGCCTAATGAGCAGCTAACTTCACTGTTATCGACACTAGCGTCCCCAGATTATTGTCGTGTATAAGAGGAAACCATTATACATGACATCTTTGTAGCACATGGAATTATCAATATTTCTACATGTACACAATAGTACTGGAATACGTAATGTTCTTAATTTTCCAGTAAGCAGGTATAAATAAAATAAAACCAAGTACGAACAATCCAAACCATTAGGCAAAAATCGAAGTCCTAAAGAACGTAATAGGCAAAATAGTTAGGCAAAGTAGTGTAATCAGCAAATGGACTGTTCATCGTGTACGAAATACACAACAAACAGTGGTAACAGGTGTCCGGAAGAGTAAGCTTACCCTTCCTGGCGCGCCACACCCGCCATCGCTGCATCCAAACTACTAGGCAAAATGTAGGTAAAATAACGTGATTGGCCAATAGACTATAGGTATGCAAAATGCACGTGATGAACATTGTTAACGGTGTAGTAGACATAATCAGAGAGATAGTAAATAGGATACGCGTCAATTAAATATATCAAGAATAATAGCTGAGAGCGACAGGTTATATTTACTAATCCCTAGGTTTTATTTCTGCAATTCCCACAAGGTCGTAATATCACTATAAAAGATAAACTGGCACTGCCAAACAGGATACGCCCACATTTTCGAGAGATGGATAGAGAACAAGCAATACCGAAAGTGATTTTTCCTACATCATTAAGTTAGAATTTGATATGTGCAAATATCGAAATGAATTGAGATCTTTGGGTTATAATGGTTCATTTCAGTAGGTTTCAAATTCGACTGGGGATCATGTTGCTAAGTGGGTAAGATGCTGGCTCGGTAGCCTTGAGGTTGGGTGTTTGATCCCTGCATTGGGTGACATAGTTCATCTAGATTTTCTGGCATGGTTTCCCTTTGTTAGTGATGAAGGATGGATGGCCTGACAAGAACAGCTGTCAATTTTGGTCCGATTTTCACGAAATTCGACCTCAACCTTCATTACGATGTAACGGTGATATAATCAAACGTTTTTTTAAATGGGACCACAAGCTAAAAAAAAGGTCATTTTTCGTACAATCAGGGGCCATAATTCAGGAAGTTACAATCCGATATGCACAAATATCGAAAGGAACTAAGATTGTTAAGTTGTAAACATGTGTTTCAAGTTTCATCAAAATTGAATGAAGATTGTGACCTCTACAGGGTTCACAACCTTGATTTACCATATTTACACTCTTCGCGTACAAGCGGCAGCCATTTTTTCAGTCAATTTTGGTCCGATTTTCACGAAATTCGACCTCAACCTTCATTCCCATGTAACGGTGATATAATCAAACGTTTTTCTTAAATGGGATAATAATTCTGACCTCCAGAGGCACCACAAGCTAAAAAAGGTCATTTTTCGGACAATCGGGGGCCATAATTCAGGAAGTTACGATCCAATGGGCGCAAATATCCAAAAGAACCAAGATCTTTAGGTTGTAAACATGCATGTCAAGTTTCATCAAAATCGGTTTAAAATTGTGACCTCTATAGGCAGTGCTCACTCTGGGTTCAATTTTTCTTCCGCCATATATTTTTTCCGCCAAAAAAAGAACGAATACAGAATACCTATTCTATTATATTTTTCAGTAATTTTTATTTACATATAATATGCATATGATATTATAATTTACAAAATTCTTCACTGCTTTGCAGAAGCCCATTTTTAGAGCTTTTTCAACATCTGGGGTAACCACACAGTGTATTTGTTTTTAATGAATATTTTTCTTTATAACAGAAATTGTGACCAAGCACTTACTGATATATCAAGGATTTTAAAATCTTCATTCATCCTTAAGAGATCTGCATTTTTCAAATGCACAAACATACATTACGTAAGGACTAAGAGCTGAATCTTTCTTTAGTAATGATGATCGAGGCTGGGCCTAAAATCAAACGCTAATAATCTCAGTTCAAAGGAAACAAATTGACTCAAATTTTCAGCATATTCCATTTACGTCATCTATTTTTTAACTATTATATAGTCAGTTCGGGAGTATTTTGGTGATGAAATACAAAAAAAAAAAAAGTTTGAAAATCTTCTATCGGACCTTGACGAAGGCTGTTTCAAGTTTTCACTTACGGGCCATTAATGGCATGTGATTAGAAAATAACTGACTTTCGTTCGTTCGTTTCTGGCGTTTAATATCGACTTTCATGTAAACTTTTAACAACAAACCTGCCTTCATTTATTAACGATACGTGCAACAGGAGTAGGAAAGGGATAAAACAGACGTCATAGTCCAATAATCTCACACAAATCGAACGAGTATTATTCACGGTGTCCGCCATTTTGAATATATAGAAACCGTCAAAAAAGCCACCGATTCGTATTTGGAGACAAACAATTAAATCGTTTGTCTCTTGATTAGTTTATTACTACTCTTACTGTATATACTAATCAACACTAATCCGAGATTGATCAAGAGACATAGGATTAGAACTTGATTGATTTACAAATGACTCAGCCAAGCGTGATAGATTGTAACGTGTGTGCACTACGTAGAAATCAAAACTTTGTGGCAAGAATTTTTTTTAGCCATGGTTGAAAAAGAATCGCCAAAATTTTCGCCAGATTGAATATTTTAACGCCAAAATTATATTTTTATCGCAATTGGCGGAAATGGCGATCGACAGCGTGAGCGCTGTCTATAGGGTCCACAACCTTGATATAACATATTTTCACACTAATCGTGTACAAACGGTGGCCATTTTGTCTGTCAATTTTGGTCCGATTTTCATGAAATTTTTACCTCACTCTTCATTACCATGTAACAGTGATATAATCAAACGGTTTTTTAAATCGGATAATAATTTTGACCTCCAGTGGAACCACAAGCTAATCAGGGGCCATAATTCAGGAAGTTACGAATCAATGAGCGCAAATATCGAAAGGAACCAAGATCTTTGGGTTATAAACATGCATGTCAAGTTTCATAAAAATCGGTTCAAAATTGTGACCTCTATATGGTCCACAACCTTGATATAACATATTTTCACACTAATCGTGTACAAAAGGGGCCATTTTGTCTGTCAATTTTGGTCCGATTTGCATGAAATTTTTACCTCACTCTTCATTACCATGCAACAGTGATATAATCAAACGGTTTTTTAAATCGGATAATAATTTTGACCTCCAGTGGAACCACAAGCTAATCGGGGGCCATAATTCAGGAAGTTACGATCCAATGGGTGCAAATATCGAAAGGAACCAAGATTTTGGGGTTATAAACATGCATATCAAGTTTCATCACAATTGGTCCAAAATTGTGACCTCTATAGGGACCACAAGCTAAAAACATTATATTTCGCACAATCAGGGGCCATAATCCATGTAGTTCCGATCCGATACATGCCAATACCGAAAGGAACCGAGATCTTATGGGGATAAACCTATCTTTCAAGTTTGTCAAAATCGGATAAGAATTGTGACCTGTAGAGAGTCCACAAACAAATTGTGGACGCCCGGACGGACAGGGGCGACGACATAATACGTCCACATTGAAAATGTGGGCGTATAAAAATTATAATGCAATTTTCTCCTTTTGAGAATTTATGTAATTTCTACCCTGTTATATTTAATATGACAGTTGGTTGGATTCGAAGAACAGTACTTCGTATTAATAATCTTGTTTACATCGTGCGTAATTCTAGAAGCGGTAAACGGCTTTGTTCTAGAAAATTCTTATGACACGTGAACAATACTTGATTGACTAAGAATGGACTGTTTAAGGCCTTTAATAAGATTCCCGAATATCAATTAACTTTTATTGTTCTACTACAAGACAATCATCATTAATTCTCAACACAATGCCTAGTATAATCTACCGACGACTATGTATACAACTCTATAACACTGATCATGAGATTCTGTGGCTTCTTTTATCTTTACATCCACATTATTCTGCACTGGCCGTACAATGTTATAGTTACATGGTGGATGTCGATCGTAGCCATGTTTGAAAATTGGGTTTTGAAAAAGGGCTATTATTCCGGCATGCAAAATGACCGCGGGGTCACATCTAGTTACGGTCATTTTCCATAGCCCTCGGTCCCGACTGGCATATACGGCCGACGTGGAACCCATGGTAAAATGTATTCCACAAATCGGGTGCATTCGGTTAATAATACTTTGGGCGGGAGGTTTCGCACGTTCATTTTGGTGCAGTAATACTTATTTTCGATTATTTTCAGTGCTGTTTCTAAACGTTTCATGCAAAAAATAAATCCATTTATTGTTACAATATCAACAATTTGTGTGTGCGTGTGGTTTGGTTTGTTTTTTGGATACCAGTATTTTAATATTCCTTAGAGATATAATTTATAGTATTGCATGTCTTCTAAAATTCCTATAATATTCCCCACAGAACACTTATTTTCAGCATTAGATAGTATGGTAACCTTTCGGATAAAGTGTAAATATTGTACAATGTCTTATAATTTTATGGACTGGTATCGATTTTTATTTTCTTATATGCATTTCACAAAATACAAAAAAAAAAGAAGAAATAAATCAAACTAGATCTGCAAAGCAGATATTAAAGCTTTCATATTCTCAGTCACTTCCTGTCACATGTCATAGGTCATGTAAATAATCTCATCAAGAAAAAAAAATTATTAAAATCGGTCAAAATATAGCGAAGTTTTTATGATTTTTCAATCGTAAACATCTTTATCGGCAAGAAAAACATCAAAGACAAAATTCGAAAATGTGACATTTTCAAATAACAATATTTCGACCCTGATCCTGGCTATCCAGAAATGTATTCATTTTGGAAATAGGAGACATATTCTCCAAACTACAGCCTATTGCTTTCATTCACGTGCTCGTTAATGTTGATTTTTCACCTTTTCTCATATTCAGTTCGAAATGGTGACCATCACGTGAGCGAAATCAAAATTCCTTCAAGGATTCCAAAAATGTAACTCCCATGTCTGTAAGTAAAATATCGCAAAAGCCTTAAAGATGTTTCACGTTTCAAGATGGCGTCACTTCCGGTTCAAGTCACAAACTCAAAATTTTGTGTACGAATCAGTATTTACTTATCTAGTATCCAAATAAAAAATCAGGTCATTCTGACGTATATTTCTTCGATTTTTTTGAAAACTTTGATCCTTAATTTCACCAAGGGGAGATAACTTAGAAAATTTCTAAGGACACCTTTAAAGTTGCATCGGTACGATCTACTTACATACTAAATTTTGTCAAGGTACTCACAGAAAAAAGAATTAGTAAATAGGTTAAATAGTCACAGAGTTACAGTAATGCAGGTCAAATTCATTCGTTTGTAAAATTCGGTGATTTTGAATGCTTAAAACGTTTTGAAAATATATTTAATCAATACTCACCACCCATTTTTTTTTTTTTTTTTTTGGGGGGGGGGGAGGTCAAAGCTTCAGAAACATCCTATGGTTAGATTCTGGGAAATCCGATTTGCAGGAAACACATGTTGACTTTACGAGAAAGACCTCTAAACATGCTACAAATTGTAAAAATACGACTTTTTTGATTTTCAGTCTCTTTTTTTTGGCTACCCTGGACATTTAAAAAAAATGATACAATGATTTCACACAACAGGCTAGCTATTAGAACCTCGATTGACAAGAGTTTCATCGCCCTCCCTTCATTATAACCATCGTGCCCTAATGAATCAACAAATCAGCGTGCTTATCTCTGCTTACCCTAAGCAGAAAATGCTCATCTTTGAACTCAATCAAGAGTGACCGTCTACACCAAGTTTGAACATTCTAGCTCAATTAGAAGGAGAGTTATTGTGTTCCAAATTCTCGGCCCTTCAAATTGCTTCTATTTTTCACTTTCACTTCAAAATAGCGACCATTGACCTAAATCAAAATTCTACTTTTAGGCCATCCTTCAAGGATTCAGAAAATATAACTCCGGTGTCTGTAAGTAAAATAGCAAAAAAAATTTACTGCACTTTATGTTTCAAGATGGTGGCACTTTCGGTTCGATCGACATACTCCATATTTTGTGTACAAATCAGTAATTACTTTGTGTACAAATCAGTAATTACTTATCTAGTATCAAAAAACAAATCAGGTCATTCTGACCTATATTTCTTTGATTTTTTTGAAAAATTTGATCCTTAATTTCGTCAAGGGGAGATAATTTATAAAATTTCTAATCGGTAAGATCTACTTATATACTAAATTTCATGAAAATCGTACAACTATTAAAGAAGTTGTCAAATTGGTCTAAACTTCCAGTTCGAAATCACAGCGACGAATTTTCGAAATTCGAAAATGTGAAACTGCAGATGAAAAGAAAAAAGAATTAGTAAAATCGGTCAAAAAATAACAAAGTTACGACTATGCATTGTCAGTTTTTTTGTTCGTAAAATTCGGTGATTTTGGATACGTAAAACGTTTTGAAAATATATTTAATCAAGGTCGCACCCCACTTCTGGAGAGTAAGTCAAAATTTCAGAAAGATCCTATGGATAGAATCTGAGAAATCTGATTTGCAGAAAACACACACACAAAAAAAATAACTAGATCTGCAAAGCAGATATTAAAGCTTTCATATTAACAGTCACTTCCTGTCACATGGCATGGGTCATGTAAATATTCTCATCAACAAACAAAAAATCATTAAAATCGGTCAAAATATAGCGAAGTTTTTATGATTTTTCAATCGTAAACAACTTTATCGGCACGAAAAACATCAAAGACAAAATTCGAAAATGTGACATTTTCAAATAACAATATTTTGACCCTGATCCCGGCTATCCAGAAATGTATTCATTTTGGAAATAGGAGACATATTCTCCAAACTACGGCCTATTGCTTTCATTCACGTGCTCGTTAATGTCGATTTTTCACCTTTTCTCGTATTCAGTTCGAAATGGTGACCATCACGTGACCGAAATCAAAATTCTGATCTGGTAAAAATTAGGCATTCCTTCAAGGATTCCGAAAATGTAACTCCCATGTCTGTAAGTAAAATATAGCAAAAGCCTTTGTGATTTATCACGTTTCAAGATGGCGGCACTTCCGGTTCGATCTACAAACTCAATATTTTGTGTACGAATCAGTATTTACTAATCTAGTATCTCAAAAAAAAATCAGGTCATTCTGACCTATATTTCTTCGATTTTTTTGAAAACTTTGATCCCTAATTTCACCAAGGGGAGATAATCTAGAAAATTTCTAAGGACATCTTTAAAGTTGCATCGGTAAGATCTACTTACATACTAAATTTCATGAAAATCGTACAACTATTAAAAAAGTTGTCAAGTTGGTCTCAACTTCCGGTTCGAAATCACAGCGACGAATTTTCGAAATTCGAAAATCTGAAACTGCAGTTGAAAATGATTTTTGTCAGGGTACTCAAAGAAAAAAGAATTAGTAAAATAGGTCAAATAGTCACAGAGTTACAGTAATGCAGGTCAAATTCACTAGTTCGTAAAATTCGGTGATTTCGAATGCTTATAACGTTTTGAAAATATATTTAATCAATACTCACCACCCATTTTTGGGGGGGGGGGGGTAGGTCAAAGTTTCAGAAACATCCTATGGTTAGATTCTGAGAAATCCGATTTGCAGGAAGCACATGTTGACTTTACGAGAAAGACCTTTAAACATGCTCCAAATTGTAAAAATACGACGTTTTGGGTTGTCAATCTCTTTTTCTCGGCTACCCCGGACATTTAAGAAAAAATGATACAATGATTTCACACAACAGGCTAGCTATTAGACTCTTGATTGACAAGAGTTTCATTGCCCTCCTTTCATTATAACCAAAGTTATCATGCCCTAAAGAATCAACAAATCAGCTTGCCTATCTCTGCTTACCCTAGGCAGAAAATGCTCATCTTTGAACTCAATCAAGATAGTGACCTAGTGAACGTCTACACCAAGTTTGAACATTCTAGCTCAATTAGAAGGAGAGTTATTGTGTTCCAAATTCTCGGCCCTTCAAATTGCTTCTATTTTTCACTTTCACTTCAAAATGGCGACCATCAATTGACCTAAATCAAAATTCTACTCCCAACGTTTTTTAGGCCATCCTTGAAGGATTCAGAAAATATAACTCCCGTGTCTGTAAGTAAAATAGCAAAAAAGCCTTTGTGATTTTTCACGTTTCAAGATGGCGGCACTTCCGGTTCAGTCCACAAACTCAATATTTTGTATACGAATCAGTATTTGCTTATCTAGTATCCAAAAAAAACATCAGGTCATTCTGACCTATATTTCTTGGTTTTTTTTGAAAAATTTGATCCTTAATTTAACCAAGGGGAGATAATTTAGAAAATTTCTATTTATATTTTTGAAGTCACATGGGTAAGATCTACTTACATACTAAATTTCATGAAAATCGTAGAACTATTAAAGAAGTTGTCAAGTTGGTCTCAACTTCCGGTTCGAAATCACAGCGACGAATTTTCGAAATTCGAAAATCTGAAACTGCAGTTGACAATGATTTTTTGTCAAGGTACTCAAAGAAAAAAGAATTAGTAAAATAGGTCAAATAGTCACAGAGTTACAGTAATGCAGGTCAAATTCACTCGTTCGTAAATTTCGAATTCGTAAAACGTTTTGAAAATATATTTAAACAAAAACTGTCACCCAGTTTTGGGGGGGTAGGTCAAAGTTTCAGAAAGATCCCATGGTTAGATTCTGAGAAATCCGATTTGCAGAAATGACACACAAAAAAAAAATAATAATAATAATAATCTTAACAAAAACAATAAGCTTAATAATAACTAGATCTGCTACTGTTCCATGCAGATATGAAAGCTTTCATATTCATCGTCACGTGTCATTGATTGTATCAAGTATCCTAAATAAAAGGATAAGAAGAAAAAAATTTATCAAAATTGGTCAAAAACTCGCGAAGTTACAAGTCTAAATATAGTATGTAACATTGCACCCAGGCATAACAATAATCTGAAAACTAAAAGGAAATAACCGAAACTTGTATTACTGTTATGAGACGGATGAGAAAATGAAATAACCGAAACTTGTATTACTGTAATGAGACTGATGAGAAAATGAAATGAAAATTGCCGGAAAAAAATTAAAAATGGCAGGTTGGACAGGCGACCTTACTCCTTGTCACGTTCAACCGGGCATTCGAAAACACGCTAGTTAACTCAATGACAGGCGCGCGTGCTAACCATTCAGCCACCCAACCCCCCTTTGAAATCAGACACGTGCAATTTGTCATATAGGAAGAATAACAAGTCGCTCACAACTCACAACAAAATTGTAAATTAATGAGTTTAGGTCAAAAGGTTGAGTTAATGTTTTAGAGTATTTAATTGTTTTAAAGAGACACGTTATGGGTTGTTCATAGTTAAATGAAAGTTTAATTTTAAATAAGACCAATAAAATTAGGATTTAATAATGCCAGACTAATATTAAAATAAAGTTTTAAATTAAGAATAATTAATTATTGGTCTAATGCAATGAAATGCTTTGATTTGACAGATGAAATGTACGATGGGTGTCCACACTATGTGGCTAAGGCGTTGGCCTGCTAGCCAGAAGGTCGGGTGTTCGATCCCTACATTGGCCGAGAAAGTTCATCTCAATTTTCTGGCGTGTCCCCCCACCCGCCGTGTACTAATTGGAGTGCACGTAAAAGATCCCTTAGCAGTTGGAATTCGATACTGTTGAATAAGCTCTATACGATGACTAAATGTGCAGATTGTAGCCACCCACACTGCATGTTTTGCTTAATAATGAAAAGGTGCCGTTTTCAATTTTCGATCCTTTTATTCTTCTACTCCTGATATTTTGGACTGTTGATCGATGGTTTCATATAAAAGACTACCGATAAGAGTCTTTGTAGAAGAAGTTCCCCAAAAATATTATGTTGACTTTAAGGGAAAAGGACATTTAAAAATGCTCCAAATCGTAAAAATACGACTTTTTGGATTTTCGATCTCTTTTTTCTGTTACCCCTGATATTTAAAAAAAAATGACACAAAGATTTCACACAACAGGCTAGCTATCAGACTCTCGATTGACAAGAGTTTCACCACCCTCCCTTCATTATAACCGAAGTTATTGTGCCCTAAAGAATCAACAAATCAGCATGCTTATCTCTGCTTACCCTAGGCAGAAAATGCTCATCTTTGCACTCAATCATGACATTGACCTAGTGAAAGTCTACACCAAGATTGAACATTCTAGCTCAATTAGAAAGAGAGTTATTGTGTTTCAAAGTCCCGGGCCTTCAAATTGCTACTACTTTTCCTATTCACTTCAAAATGGCAACCATCAGTTGACCTAAATCAAAATTCTGCTACCTGCGATTTTTGGGCCATCCTTCAAGGATTCAGAAAATATAACTCCCGTGTCTGTAAGTAAAATAGCAAAAAAGCCTTAGGGATTTTTCATGTTTCAAGATGGTGGCACTTCCGGTTCGATCGACAAACTCCATATTTTGTGTTGGAATCAGTAATTACTTGTCAAGTATCAAGAAAAAGTTTTAGGTCATTCTGACCTATATTTCGACGATTTTTTTTAAAAACTTTGATCCTTAATTTCACCAAAGGGAGATAATTTAGAAAATTTCTCATTATATTTTTGAAGTCACATTGGTAAGATCTACTTATATACTAAATTTCATGAAAATCGTACAACTATTAAAGAAGTTGTCAAATTGGTCTAAACTTCCGGTTCGAAATCAGCGACGAATTTTCGAAATTCGAAAATGTGAAACTGCAGATGAAAATGATTTTTTTCAAGTTATTCAAAGAAAAAAGAATTAGTCAAATTGGTCAAAACCTCGCAAAGTTACGACTATGCATTGTCAGTTTTTTGGTTTAAAATTCTGTGATTTCGATTTCGCAAAACGTTTTGAAAATATATTTAATCAACAGCCACCACCCATTTTTGGGGGGGTAGGTCAAAGTTTCAGAAACATCCTATGGTTAGATTCTGTGAAATCCGATTTGCAGGAAAAACACCAAAAAAAAAAAAATAATAATCTTAACAGAAACAATAAGCTTTCATATGAAATATGAAAGCTTAACAGACCTGCATGCAGGATTGACGGGTTTCACTGGTGCCACGTTACCCTTTAATATGTCATGTCCGGTGCCACGTTACCCTTGAACATATGTCACTTCCGGTACCAATGAAACCATTAAACAGGTTTCCCCATAAGCATTGCAGAATCAACCAAATCCAGCAAATATCAATTCATTTTATACATTTGTTACTTGTAAGTGATCCTGACAAAATTACATTACTTCCGGTGATAATGAAAATGTTCAATTAGTTTTATGAAATCCGAAATGGCATATGACATCATATAGTGAAAATTTTATGTAAATAGAATAATAATTGCCACTGTTATAGACCAAAAACCTTGAAAAGTGACTTGTAGACAATCGACTATTTCTCTGCAACCGCACAAGTTAGAAACCATTTTGTGGTGTCTGTATGATCATATGGGTTCAATCTATTTGTTGAATGGAATCAAATATCATAATTTTGAAAACATTACAAAACAGACTCATTTGAATAAAATATCTGTTTTGCAGGCTAAAAATTCAGTTTTTGACAAAATGACATCACTTCCGGTGATACTAAAACAGTTAAATTAGTTCTATGAAATTGTAAATGGCATAAGACATCATATTATGGTGAAAATTTTATGAAAATCGAATAATAACTGATTCTTTTAGAGCCAAAATAAAGTAAAAAGTGACTTGTGGAAAATCGTCCATTTCTCTGCAACCGTACAATTTACAAACCATTTTGTGGTATCTATATGATCGTATGGGTTCATTCTATTTGTTGATGGGAACCAAATTTCATAATTCTAAAAATATTACAAATAATACTCATTTGAATAAAAAATGTATTTTTAAGGCTAAAAATTCAGTTATTGCCTAAATGACGTCACTTTCGGTAACAGTGAAAGTGTTAAAATGGTTTGGAATAGTCAACTGTGGTAATAGGCAACAGACAGTGAAAGAAAATTGAAAATCGAATAATAATTGATTCTTTTACAGCCAAAGTGACTCATGCAAAATTGCCCATTTCTCGGCAACTGTTTACATTACAAACTAAATTTCACATACATTCTCTTTGTATGGATTATTGCTACAAGTTTATATAAGTATTGAATAAATATTTTAATATATGAAGACACTGGATGGGTTGTAAATAGCTAATTTTTACCCCTTTTTTTTTACCTTTTAACCGAAATGGCCCGAAAACAAAATCAAAATTAAAAAAACTGAGTCCGAGATTTTGTGCATCTTAACAGGGCGCATCTTTTGAGTAAGATCAGATTAGTAGAAAATAGTATTTGCTTTCAAAAAGTGGTACCGAACTGTCAATATGGCATTTTGAACCACAGAACATATGAACATGGTTTTATACAAATTGAACAATAATTAATTAATGTAGGACTGAAAAACTGAATTAGCCAATGGCGGCCAAGGAAAATTACGGAAACAAAAAATGTTGTCAATTTTGTTCAAATCAGATGACTCTTTAACCTTTTTTAAAATGTCATATAAAAATATTAATAAATAAAAAAGATTTTTGTAAAAATTTAAATTTTCAAAATTTGGCGCCTAATATCTTCCAAGATTCGTCAAAAAATCAAAAATCAAAAGTAACATAGCTATGTCCCCTGTTTCTGGCTATGTCAAAATGCATCATATGCTAAAATCCAATGATTATTGTTAATATTACGGCAATATTTCAAAAAACGACATTTTCAGTGATTTCGGACATTTTGCAATGTCGCAGAATGCCAGGAATAGCTTTAATCTCTAAGTCACACCCACTTTCCCAGTAAAACTGAAGACATTGTATCGATCCGACAAGAAGTTGCTGAGATATAAGCAAATTGGAAAAAAAAAAATAATAATGAGATAAATAATAATAAGAATAATTTTAACAAAAAAGATAGGCTGGCACTGCCAGGCAGGATACGCCCACATTTTCGAGAGATGGATAGAGAACAAGCAATACCGAAAGTGATTTTTCCTACATCATTAAGTCCTGTATTTCATACTGTACTGGGAGCAGCCATTTAGTTGGTCAGTTCCAGTCTGATATTCATGAAATTCGAAACCAACAATGATTATGGTGTGACAGTACACAACCTAAAAATGTGACTTTTCATCAAAATCGGATAAAAATTGTGACCTGTAGAGAGTCCACAACCATGATATACCATATTTTTACACTATTCGTACAAGCGGCGACCATTTCGTCCGGCAATTTTGGTACGATTTTCACGAAATTAGAACTCAACTTTCCTCATCAAAATCGAATTAAAATCTTGACCTATACAGGGTCCACAACCATGATATACCATTTTATTAACAGTATTCGCGTACAAACGGCGGCCATTTTGTCTGTCAATTTTGGTCCGATTTTCCCGAAATTCAAACTCAACCTTCCTTACGGTGTAACGGTGATATAATCAAACGTTTTTTTAAATCGGATAATAATTGTGACCTCCAGAGGGACCACAAGCTAAAGAAAGGGGGATTTTGCGTATAACCAGTGGCCATAATTCAGGAAGTTATGATCCGATATGCGCAAATATTGAAAAGAACCCAGATCTTTGGGTTATAACCATGAATTTCAAGTTTCATCAAAATCGAATTAAAATTGTGACCTCCACAGGGTCCACAACCTTGATATACCATTTTTTAACAGTATTCGCGTACAAACGGCAGCCATTTGTATGTCAATTTTGGTCCGATTTTCCCGAAATTCGAACTCAACCTTCCTTAGGGTGTAACGGTGATATAATCAAACGGTTTTTTAAATCGGATAATAATTGTGACCTCCAGAGGGACCACAAGCTAAAAAGGGTGATTTTTCGGACAATCAGGGGCCATAATTCAGGAAATTACATTCCGATAGCCGCAAATATCGAAAGGAACCAAGATCTTTGGGTTACAAACATGCATGTCAAATTTCATCAAAATCGGTTCAAAATTGTGACCTCTATAGGGTGCACAAGCTAAAAACGTGATTTTTCGTACAATCAGGGGCCATAATCCATGAAGTTTTGATCCGATACATGCCAATATCGAAAGCAGCCGAGATCTTTTGGGGATAAACCTATATTTCAAGTTTCGTCAAAATCGGATAAGAATTGTGACCTGTAGAGAGTCCACAAACAAATTGTGGACGGACGGACGTCCGGACGAACAGGGGCGACGACATAATACGTCCACATGAAAATGTGGGCGTATAACAATAGTGTTTCACACAAGCTACGCAGTGTGAAATCCTAATAACTTTAACAGAAACAATAAGCTTTCATATGTAATATGAAAGCTTAAAAAGAAATAGACTAGCGTTCCCCTTCTCAGTTAGATTAAAAATTTTGAAAAAGAAAATAAAACTAGAAAAACTCTAACAATATATTGCCAATTATGGTGGTCCATGAAGGTAGATATTTTTCTTAAATGTCCAACAAAACCACGATTTGGCGGTCTGAAAATAGTATTAAAAGTCGCACAATGACACCCCCCCCCCCCCCCGACAGTTGAATTGCCATTTTGCATACTTACAAATTTCCATGACTTGTCACTACAATATCAGGTTCCACTTTATATGTAGTTTATATCAATATCTAAAAGCCATCGGTCTTGGGTCACCAATTTAATATCTATGGCAGTGGAACAAACAACTGTGGTCTGCAGCCAAATAGCAAATTTATATTACTTCCTGCAAATAACTCTTTTAAGCAAGTTATATTCTACTAGGTGAAAACAACTATCTAAACATTCAGGTAGGACGAAACAACCCAAAGATAAATCCACACCCCTGTTCGATTTGGTTTATCCCAAATAATTAAGGTCAAGCATGGCAGACTTCAATATCGCGAAGTAAATAAAGAAGGATTTTTCAAGAGAGAAAGGTTACATAGCTTGACCTGAAATTGGTTAAC
This sequence comes from Patella depressa, assembly GCA_948474765.1. Taxonomy (NCBI): domain Eukaryota; kingdom Metazoa; phylum Mollusca; class Gastropoda; family Patellidae; genus Patella; species Patella depressa. The sequence continues at coordinate 34,662,885 of OX419720.1, forward strand.
ATGCAATAGAAAGTAGCGGGATGACAATTTCGGGTAGGTCGTTAAGTTTTAACCATTTTAATTAAAGATAGGTTGCCAGGCAATGAAACATACGCCCACAGCAGCTAAATCGTCCGGGCAGTCAACAAGGGTTGTCGCATATTTTTACTTTTTTGGGGAATGAAACATTTGTTATACACTAAAATCTGATTAAGAGTAACAACTCATTTTGTATATTATCTGAAAATCATTAGAATTTGTTTGCTTTTTATAAAGTTTTGCCCCACAATAACAATTAGTATAGGAAACATTTAACATCATGGATTTAGCTGTTCAGTTATCAAAATTCATTGAAAATCAAAATACTTGTTCGTTTCAACACCTTAAACTCTGTGTATCAATGTGAAGTCAATCGGGTGATAAGTTTGGCATCTATAGCGTCACAAGGTTTTTTGAAGTGATCAAGGGAGATAACTCTGGAAGTAATTATTTGAAATCGCTGAAAATCAGTAGGCTTCTTCGTCTCATGACCTTAAACAATGTGTGTAAATTTAAAGTCAATCGGATATTAACTTTGGCCTCTAGAGCGTCCACAGGATTTTTTGATGTGATCAAGGGCCATAACTCTGGCAATAATTATCAGAGATCGCTGATATCAATAGGCGTCTTCGTCTCATGACCTTAAACACTGTGTATAAATTTAAAGTCAATCAGATATTAACTTTGGCCTCTAGAGCATCCACAAGATTTTTTGAAGTGATCAAGGGACACAACTCTGGCACTAATTATCAGAAATCGCTGAAAATCAATAGGCTTCTTCGTCTCATGATCTTAAACACTGTGTATAAATTTAAAGTCAATCGGACATCATCTTTGTCCACTAGAGCATACACAAGATTTTTTGAAGAGATCAAGGGCCATAACTCTGGCACTAATTATCGGAAATCCGTGAAAATCAATAGGCTTCTTCGTCTTATGACCTTAAACACTGTGTATAAATTTAAAGTCAATCGGATATTAACTTTAGCATCTCGAGCATTCACAAGATTTTTCAAAGTGATCAAGGGTCATAACTCTGGCAGTAATTATCGGATATTGCTAAAAATCAATAGGCTTCTTCGTAGTATGACCTTGAACACTATGTATAAATTTAAAGTCAATCCAATATTAACTTTAGCCTCTAGAGCGTTCACAAGATTTTTCAAAGTGATCAAGGGTCAAAACTCTGGCAGTAATTATCGGATATCGCTGAAAATCAATAGGCTTCTTCGTCTCATGACCTTAAACACTGTGTATAAATTTACGGTCAATCGGATATTAACTTTAGCCTCTAGAGCGTTCACAAGATTTTTCAAAGTGATCAAGGGTCATAACTCTGGCAGTAATTATCGGATATTGCTGAAAATCAATAGGCTTCTTCGTCTCATGACCTTAAACACTGTGTATAAATTTAAAGTCAATCGGATATTAACCCTGGCCTCTAGTGCGTTCACAAGAAATTGTGGACGATGGACGGACGGACGGACGGACGGACCGACGGACGGACGGACGGACGGACCGACCGACAGACGGACGGACGGGGGCGACGGCAATATACGTCCACATTTCTATGTGGGCGTATAAAAATTGAAGAAATAGCAAGCAATTTTTGAGTCATAGTGTTGACTGGAACAGACAGTAATTGGATATTATTGTTTTGAATTATATTATCACCATTACACGATAAATCAATAACAAATATATGGTGTGGTTGCCATGTGATTTTGTTTTAGAACACACAGACATCTTTAACTTTCTAGCCTGACAACGTCAACTTTAAACGGATATAGTTCAAAATTTCATTTTGCCAGCACAAGTCAAATATGTACCAAACAATAGTAAAGCTCCCATATATTCCGTACATCTACAGATAGTAATACATCATTTTATAAACATCATTTCATACAAGATGGCATTTTATTCAGCTTTCAAAATAATTTGGCTCAACTTTTAAAACAATTTGGCAAATTAAAAAAAAAAACCCCAACATTTCTTATGCTTTCAATCAAAGATGAACGCGACCTTTGGCTGTATGCTACTTTTGTTAAATTCTATACTGGGTTGTATCACATGGTGCAAGAGAAATATATATCCTCTATATTATAAAAATATCCATCTTCTTGACGAGATCTGTAAATTCAACAACAGGTTTTTACTACTGCCCATGGTTTATCTAAATTATTCTCCAACATCTCAATAATAGAAATGTTCCCCATTACCTTTGAAAAGCAAACACCATCAACCTATGATCAAATGTCAGATGAAAATAAAACTGCATATTTTACTGTTAACACATTGATCACCGGAACTAAGGAAGTTTTCACATAAACTAATTAACTTTCTTGTTTGGCACTCGTGAAGATACATGTTGATAATGTAAGGCTTTTCTGTATTTGAACTGTCACTCGATGATTAAATTTAGAGCAGTATCCAGTCTTGTAATTTTTAAAAAAAACTTTTTTAAATATCTTTTCTATTAAAATCCTTCATATCTGAGTTTCAAATGGGCTGCCAGTGGGATTAAATCCTGGGTTTGTTAAGGTTTTACCTTTTTCTAAAGTCACACCATCAGAATCATTCAAATCAAACTTAGGAACTTTATGAGCAGGTCCCCATTTTTCTGAAGGTCTCAGTAATATTCGTATTCTCTGTAAAAGAAAAATAAATAATTAAAATTATATTTAAATTTGACCACTTGTATCAAATTAACAGATATGTTTTCAGTGTGGTAAGAGCATGGAAGAGTCAGCAATAAAATGGGGTAAATTGAACCCAATATTTCCCATTTGGATTTTAAAAATGGTCCACTGAATTTCTCCAAAAGACTCACTATCCATCAAATATGCGGCTGAGATGATACGCATGCTCATGGTGGTTGCTACTGATATTTTTGTTTATTTATATATCTTTATTAACATCCAGTAATACAAGCCAACAGTGACCCTGATGTCTCCCGTCAAATTAAAAAAGAAAAAAACACACAGAAAAACACACCAAGACACATGTTAATTAATTGCACATTTATCTTTTTCAAAAGAATTGAGTAATCACACTGAATATCTATGCTTAGTTTAAGCATAAAATGTTCACTATCAAACTCAGGTTTTTGAAGTACATCATAGTGAGTGAATAAGGAAGACCAAATGGGACAATATTCATGATTCTTGTTTCTACATTCGAGTTTGAACATTTTAGACACGAATGCAACATTCTAAATTAATGATTCTTGTTTCTACATTCTTATGTCAGCATTCCATGCACAAAATCAACATAACTACTTGTTCGTTTCAACACCTTAAACTCTGTGTATCAATCTGAAGTCAATCGGATGATAAGTTTGGCATGTATAGCATCACAAGGTTTTTTGAAGTGATCAAGGGAGATAACTCTGGAAGTAATTATTTGAAATTGCTGAAAATCAGTAGGCTTCTTCGTCTAATTATCGGAAATTGCTGAAAATCAATAGGATTCTTCGTCTAATGACCTTAAACACTGTGTATAAATTTAAAGTCAATCGGATATTAACTTTGGCTTTTAGAGCGTCCACAAGATTTTTTGAAGTGATCAAGGGCCATAACTCTGGCACTAATTATCGGAAATCGCTGAAAATCAATAGGCTTCTTCATCTTATGACCTTAAACACTGTGTATAAATTTAAAGTCAATCGGATATTAACTTTGGCTTTTAGAGCGTCCACAAGATTTTTTGAAGTGATCAAGGGCCATAACTCTGGCATTAATTATCGGGAATCACTGAAAATCAAAAGGCTTCTTCGTCTTATGACCTTTAAGAGTGTATCCGCGAGAAGACCATGCAAAAATCGCAAAAAATGCTAAGATGGGGGGTCGGAAGTTTTTGATCAAACTTATGGTATGGCACCCCCTAGGGGCAAGAAGTGACATGCTGAAGTGGTTTCAACCTAATGTCGTTATAAAGGACTGTACTGGAAATACTCATTTTATGGGTAAAATTTTGGTTTTCACATCTGTATTTATCACCTTTTTTAAGCACAGACTGCATTCTATGGTGCAATAAAAACCTTCTAATTTTGACACTGTCTGATAAAATGGGTTGTCAACTTTCACCCCAGCACCAATTTGAAAAAAAAAAATCAGTCCATACTAATTTTTTTTGGACTTGATTTAGGGTACCATATTCAGATTGTCCCAATAGTACACAAATAGATACACTGTGACTTTTTCTTTCCTGGTCGCAAGTAGAATTTCTTTGGATGGTTTTGAAGTGCTAAGGATATAGTATCAATATGTGTAAAAAAAAAATGACCGGAATGCAACATACTTTAAATATACAGCTTATTGAAAAGTGCTAAAAATAAGCTTTTGTGATACATTTTTTTTTAGCAAATTTGATAAGAGTAATAAAATGCTTGGCTTTTATACGTTTTCATCATATCCATAGCCATCATTTGTACCATGTGGTACTGTATATAAGTTAGTCTTGGTCACCCAGAACCCCCTAGTCTTCAACGCACAGAGGGTCTGGGTCGGTTCTCAATTATTGACGAAAATTACTGGATAATCTACCACATAAAAAACCAAACTCCCAGTTACGCATGGGCAATGGAACCTTTTGGCTAAAGTCTCGGTAAGTGATAGATATTATGAAGCCGGGTCGATTTTGATAGATTCTATAAAGCGAGGATACAATATATCCCACAATTCACTTGGCACATCTATTATTCAGACATGAGAGTGGTGAGAAGTGAAATTGGCTGAAAATTTTCAATGCTGCTAATGCCCCCCCCCCCCGAAAGGAAAATTTTGAAATTAAGGCATGGCTTTAAGCCATTTCAAGTGTTAGGAATTTTTGAGAAATAGAACTGCCACTGGTAAAAAGGGTTAAGATTTTTACTGTAACATTTAATATGAAAAGTGGCAAGAATTAATCATTTATTTATGGCACTTAGGTACTGACTTAGGTACAGTGCAGCCTTCGTGTGTTTTGAACTTTGACAATGACGAACGAAGCTCGTGAATCCCCTTCCTCTGTACGACCGTAGTTAATTTCTTCATTGCACCAAAGGCAACGTGCTTTTCCCGGCAGTTCAATTTTACGCAGAAATTCATTCACGCAACCACCTTTTTTCCCCCCACTATCCTTCATCAAATCGACTTCTCTTTCAAGTCAGTACCATCACCATTTATTTTTAGATCCGCTATCTATCTCTCGTGCACGTGTTCCGTCAGTTCTGTTAATTATTGACGTACTTCATTTACATAATTATGAATAGAGAAAAGCGATGACCTCGTAGCGAGAATAACCGACACGTTTTAACCAATCAGAATGCCGTTTATCTGATTACGGAAACTGACGACTTTAACCGAATCAAGCCAAATGTGAAGGGAAAACCAATCAGATCATTGAAAAAATTTTCCGTCAGAAGTCGTCATGAGCGTGGCGTAGATAACTGAAGTGTGTCCGATTGAAGCGAAAGCTATCTGCGTGCTGGAGTTACGTTCGTTTTCATATGTTTTCATACGTCGATAATTTTTGTTTGGATAATTTTCAACTGGCTTTTTTTGGTTTGTAGTCGAATTTATAAAAATTGCTTTAGGTCGATTGGCGGAAAAATCTCATGTCTGATTATTAGAAACACAAGCCAACAGTGAGGCTGATGTCCCCCGCCGAAATCCCAAAACAAATAGATGACACATATTAATTAATCGCAAATTTATTTTTTTCAAACCCATCAAGCAATCAAACTGTACACGAAGTGTCATCCAAAAGTGTTTTATAAAGAAAAATGCTAAAACCGATGAGAAAAATGAAAATGTACCCTAGTTAGGGGGACCCTAAAGGCAGACAAAAGGGCCCCCACGCTTGACAAAAGGGTCCCTCTAAGCATACACACCAATTTTGAACATTTTAACTCAATTAGAAGGAGAGTTATTGTGTTCCAAAGTCTCGGTAAATCAAATTGCTTATCGCTCTGCTTACCCTGAGCAGAAAATGCTTATTATCGATCTTAGTCAAGGCATTACTGTAATGAAACTATACACCAAGTTTCATCACTCTCACTTTATTAGAACTAAAGTTATCGTGTCCCAAAGCATCAACCAATCAAATTGCTTATCTCTGCTTACCCTAAGCGGAAAATGCTCATCTTCAAACTCCATCAAGGCATTGACCTAATAAGCATATACACCAAATTTGAACATTTAAACTCAATTAGAAGGAAAGTTATTGTGTTCCAAAGTCTCGACCAATCAAATTTGTGTATCGCTCTGCTTACCCTGAGCAGAAAATGCTCATTATCGAACTTAGTCAAGGTATTACTGTAATGAAACTATACACCAAGTTTCATCACTCTCACTTAATTAGAACTAAAGTTATCGTGTCCCAAAGCATCAACCAATCAAATTGCTTATCTCTGCTTACCCTAAGCGGAAAATGCTCATCTTTGAACTCCATCAAAGCATTGACCTAATAAGCATATACACCAAGTTTGAACATTTTAACTCAATTAGAAGGAGAGTTATTGTGTTCCAAAGTCTCGACCAATCAAATTTGCGTATCGCTCTGCTTACCCTGAGCAGAAAATGCTCATTATCGAACTTAGTCAAGGTATTACTGTAATGAAACTATACACCAAGTTTCATCACTCTCACTTAATTAGAACTAAAGTTATCGTGTCCCAAAGCATCAACCAATGAAATTGCTTATCTCTGCTTACCGTAAGCGTAAAATGCTCATCTTCGAACTCCATCAAGGCATTGACCTAATAAGCATATACACCAAGTTTGAACATTTTAACTCAATTAGAAGGAGAGTTATTGTGTTCCAAAGTCTCGACCAATCAAATTTGCGTATCGCTCTGCTTACCCCGAGCAGAAAATGCTCATTATTGAACTTAGTCAAGGTATTACTGTAATGAAACTATACACCAAGTTTCATCACTCTCACTTAATTAAAACTAAAGTTATCGTGTCCCAAAGCATCAACCAATCAAATTGCTTATCTCTGCTTACCCTAAGCGGAAAATGCTCATCTTCGAACTCCATCAAGGCATTGACCTAATAAACACATACACCAAGTTTGAACATTCTAGCTCAATTAGGAAGAGAGTTATTGTGTCCCAAAAAGTGTGACGGACAGGCGGACGGACAGACAGACAGACAGACAGACAGACGGACGGACGAACCCATTTTAATAGTCCCCCAACTTTCTTCGAAAGGCTGGGGACAAAAATAGAGACGATACAACAGCATGCATCGCGATTAAGGAGATTGTGAGAAGCCATTTCAATTAAAACCTTTAAAACAAAATTTTAGAGAGTGCCATTGTTGACAAGCGAGATGTTTTGATAGATTAAGTATGTGGTAACTTGAAAGACTGGATAATCCAGACAATGACCGACTTTCTGTCAAATTTTGAGGACCCATCCAGACTAATATTCGTAGAATATTTGTTTGGATGATAAGAGACTATATATAAGTGTGTATTTGTATTTATGGTATATTTGGTATTGTCGTATTGTCCCTTTAACATATTTGTTGTATTGTCTCTTTAAGGTTTCATTTTCCAACAGGTTACCGAAAATGGCTACAAATTTAAGAGCTTGTTTCCAGTATTCATTTTGGGACACATCCACTGATTTCTACAATGCAGAAATGTGAAAGCTTAAATTTTAAAAGCTTAAATTGAATCGACGCTGAACAGTGTAGTATGGTAGCTACGTCTCTCGAGCGCTGTCAGTTACACCTACGGGGTCGGATTTAGAATAAGAGAGGCCATAGGCAATCTCCCTGAACAGGCCCCGCGACATGGACCTAGGGGTCCTGCAGGGTTCCCACAACTTCGTCAAACATTTTTTCAAGGATATTCAAGGATAATTATACGTCAAATTCCAGGATTTTCAAGGATATTTTTAGCCTAAAGTTACAATTTTTCATCTTAAGGGCAAGGTAAAGTGACACCATTTTGTCACAACTCCTGAAATGATGAAAAAATTATTTCAAAAACCAAAACAAGGGCCCTTGGATACAAAAGTCTAAAATAAAAAACATTACTCACAGACCATTTTGTTACTACCACTGGCCCTTTAAACTCATTCTAGGATCACTGAGGCCTAAATTTATGGTGAAAATATCGCAAAATGTCCAACAAACGCAGTTACACCTACAACATTTATTTTAACTTTCTGATGTTACTTATTACACTCCTCTGTCAAAATCCATCTCCCAAACAAGCCAGATTGCCCGGCTTATATACCTGTACTAGGTGTATGCACGTGCATTGCAGGTAGAAAGTTTGGGCGAGCCTTAATATATTACAGGTAAATAGTTTAGGCGAGCCACGCAGCAGAGTTTGGGCGACCGATAGTGATACTAATGAAATACGACCGTGACACATGAAGTTTTGATCCGATACATGCCAATATCGAAAGCAGCCGAGATCTTTTGGGGATAAACCTATATTTCAAGTTTCGTCAAAATCGGATAAGAATTGTGACCTGTAGAGAGTCCACAAACAAATTGTTGACGGACGGACGTCCGGATGGACAGGGGCGACGACATAATACGTCCACATGAAAATGTGGGCGTATAAAAAGGGCAATTTTTACCATGTAATGGTGATATAATCAAACGGTTTTTTAAATGGGATAATAATTTTGACCTCCAGAGGGACCACAAGCTAACAAAAGCGATTTTTCAGACAATCAGGGGCCATAATTCAGGAAGTTACGATCCGATTGGCGCAAATATCGAAAGGAATCAAGATCTTTGGGTTATAAACATTTATTTCAAGTTTCATCCAAATCAGTTCAAAATTGTGACCTCTACACTGTTCACAAGCTAAAAAAACGTGATTTTTCATACAATCAGGGGGCATAACCCATGAAGTTACAGTCCGATACATGCCAATATCGAAAGGAACCGAAATCTTAGGGTGATAAATCTATATTTTAAGTTTCATTGAAATCGGATAAAAATTGTGACCTGTAGACTGTTCACAAACAATTGTGGACGGACGGACAAACGGACGAACAGGGGCGACGACAATATATGTCCACATGAAAATGTGGGCGTATAAAAACGTTTACCTACAAATTCAAAGACCGTAGCAATGACGCATATATATAATTGAATAGAGAGAGAGGGAGAGAAATGGGGTTTAACGTCCACTCGACATAAACTAGGTCATTTTGTGACTAACATATGGTTTCATTTTATTTCAATAATTCGCTTGCGCGTAGGGGTCTTTAGCTAAATATAAATAAACAAAATACCAATACCTCTTTCTTTAAACTAATTTAGGATAAAAGGGTCTACTACGGCACACAAAATTAAATTATGCCGTGGCAGACATGGTTTGCGTCGGCTTTTACTATGACTATGCTGGCTTTGCCGTTTGCCGTGATAAATTCCGAGCGATGTACAGAGAAGGACGAATGGGTTTAAATACGACTGGGCGGGTTTGCTCGATTTTTTCTTAGTGCTGGGCGGCAAAAATTAGTGCAGGGCGCAAACGCCCGGCGCCACCCATCGTGGCTACATCCCTGGCTTACCCTGAGCAGAAAATGCTCATTATCAAACTTCGTCCAGGTATAGATGTAATGAAACTATACACCAAATTTCATCACTCTCACTTAATTAGAACTAAAGTTATTGGTCACAAAGTTTGAACTTTCTAACTCAATTAGAATGGAAGCTATTGAGTCCTAGGAAATGTGACTGACAGGCAGGGGACAAAAAACAATATCCCATAAGTATTTCATGGAGAAAAATTTAGATGTAGTGAGAAATAAATTCAAAAGCTTTTATAGGCACTGCTTGGCATTTAGTTCAAAATTCCTTTTTTTGCAGTAGCACAGTGTCTAGCACTGAAATGGTTAAAAGACTTTAATTTGAGCATAAAATAAAGTGACATACCTCCAATAAAGAACCTGGTGTTTTGAGTACATGGGATAAAGCTATACCCACTACAAGAATGACTGGTATAAAAGCCATAACCCAACCTATACATTCAGCCCATAGGGGATATTTTTTACCAGCATATTCCATAGGTGAGTACTGAATCCAATTAAAGAACAATAAAAACTGAAATAAGGAAATGTTATATTTGTTAAAAACACACTAACACTCTACTATCATTTTTTGAGTTTTATTAATTGGTGCAGAAAAGTAGGATGTTAAAACCCATTTCATTTTAAAAATCACTGTTAATAAATCATACCAGTATATCATCTTTGCAAGTCAAAAGGTCATATCCAAGTTTTGGAAAATTGTTCAGGACAGCCAAACAAAACATACACGCACAGTGGCTAAATCATCTGGGGAGTCAACAAGAGTTAGGTCTGGGTAAAGTATCGATATAAATCAATAGTATCGATTGGACGGCCCAGAAAAGCACTATCGATAGCGGTGGGTTACTATCGATTACGGTATTGCTCTTCGTCTATTTTTCTTGCGTCTGAAATGTCAATGTTTTGTTTCAGTTAATCATAATACACCGCTCAATTTAATTACTATCAAGTATCAATGTAACACATAACAAAATTGTGACTGCTTATTGAACAGCCGTTTTTATAAATTCACTCTCATTGAAACATTACTTTAGTTTTGAAGAAATTATTGTTTTTCCCATTCGTTAGATATATTGGTTTATGTTAATACTCAGTGTTTAACATATATTTATTATTATGTTTATAGATCTATTCGTCTTTTATGTCTGTTTTACATTTAAGTGTCTGTTTGATAAATCTACATAACAACTAATTTGTATATCACGTGAGACGCATTACCACTGAAACGTGAGTGTTTTTCACACACATGAGCATTAACACTGAAGGGATCGGGGCCAAGTTTTTAACTTGGAGACTGTTTACATTTCATTATAGTCAAGTTTTTAACTTGACGGTTTTTTAACGATCGATATCTTAGTTACCACTCTGTTTCTAACTTTCCTGGGAGTCTCATTTTTAATGGTGCCAAAGCTTGTAAGTAGTCAATCTATCTTGGTTCCTTTCGATATTTATGCTATCGAAACGTAATTTCCTAAATTATGGCCCCTGATTGTCCGAAAAATCACTTTTTTTAGCTTGTGGTTCCTCTGGAGGTCACAATTATTATCCGATTTAAAAAGATAGGCTGGCACTGTCAGGCAGGATACGCCCACATTTTCGAGAGATGGATAGAGAACAAGCAATACCGAAAGTGATTTTTCCTACATCATTAAGTTAGAATTTGATATGTGCAAATATCGAAATGAATTAAGATCTTTGGGTTATAAAGGTGCATTTCAGTAGGCTTCAAATTTGACTGGGGATCATGTTGCTAAGTGGTTAAGATGCTGGCTTGGTAGCCTTGAGGTTCCGTGTTTGATCCCTGCATTGGGTGACAAAGTTCATCTAGATTTTCTGGCGTGGTTTCCCCTTGTTAGTGATGAAGGATGGATGGCCTGACAAGAGCAGCTGTCAATTTTGGTCCGATTTTCACGAAATTCGACCTCAACCTTCATTACGATGTAACGGTAATATAAACAAACTGTTTTTTAAATCGGATAATAATTCTGACCCCAGAGGAACCACAAGCTAAAAAGATAGGTTGCCAGGCAACGAAACATACGCCCACAGCAGCTAAATCATCCGGGCAGTCAACAAGGGTTGTCACATATTTTTACTTTTTTCGGTAATCAAACATTTGTAATACACTAACAACTGATTAAGAGTAACAACTCATTATGTAACTATCAGAAAATCATTAGAATTTGATTGCTTTTTATAAAGTTTTACCCCACGCTAACAATTAGTATATACATGAAACATTTAATATCATGGATTTAGCTATTCAGTTATCAAAATTCATTGAAAATCAAAATACTTGTTCGTTTCAACACCTTAAACTCTAAAGTCAATTGGATGATAAGTTTGGCCTCTATAGTGTCACAAGATTTTTTGAAGTTATCAAGGAAGATAACTCTGGCAGTGATTATTTGAAATCTCTGAAAATCAATAGGCTTCTTCGTCTCATGACCTTAAACACTGTGTGTAAATTTAAAGTCGATCGGATATTAACTTTGGCCTCTAGATCTTCCACAGAATTTTTTCGAAGTGATCAAGGGCTATAACTCTGGCAGTAATTATTGAAAATCACTGAAAATCGATAGACATCTTGGTCTCATGACTGTAAACACTATGTATACATTTGAAGTCAATCGGATATTAACTTTGGCCTCTAGAGCATCCACAAGATTTTTTTGAAGTGATCAAGGGCCATAACTGCCCATAACTCTGGCACTAATTATAAGAAATCGCTGAAAATCAATAGGCTTTTTTGTCTCATGACCTTAAACAATGTGTATAAATTTAAAGTCTATCGGATATTAACTTTGGCCTCTAGAGCGTCCACAAGATTATTTGAAGTGATCAAGGGCCATAACTCTGGCACTAATTATCGGAAATCGCTGAAAATCAATAGGCTTCTTCGTCTCATGACCTTAAACACTGTGTATAAATTTGAAGTCAATCGGATATTAACTTTGGCCTCTAGAGCGTTCACAAGATTTTTAAAGATAGGTTGCAGCTAAATTGTCCGGGCAGTCAACAAGGGTTGTCGCATATTTTTACTTTTTTTGCTAATGAAACATTTGTAATACACTAAAAACTGATTAAGAGTAACGGCTCATTATGTAATTATCAGAAAATTCATTGAAAATCAAAATACTTGTTCGTTTCAACACCCTAAACTCTGTGTATCAATCTAAAGTCAATCGAATGATAAGTTTAGCCTCTATAGCGTAACAAGATTTTTTGAAGTTATCAAGGGAGATAACTCTGGCAATAATTATTTGAAATCTCTGAAAATCAATAGGCTTCTTCGTCTCATGACCTTAAACACCGTGTATAAATTTAAAGTCAATCGAATGATAAGTTTAGCCTCTATAGCGTAACAAGATTTTTTGAAGTTATCAAGGGAGATAACTCTGGCAATAATTATTTGAAATCTCTGAAAATCAATAGGCTTCTTCGTCTCATGACCTTAAACACCGTGTATAAATTTAAAGTCAATCGGATATTAACTTTAGCCTCTAGAGCGTCCACAAGATTTTTTGAAGTGATTATGGGCCATAACTGTGGTAGTTATTATCGGAAATCGCTGAAAAACAATAGGCATCTTCGTCTCATGACCTTAAACACCGTGTATAAATTTAAAGTCAATCGGATATTAACTTTAGCCTCTAGAGCGTCCACAAGCAATAGTGGACGCCGGACGACGACAATATACGACCACATGGTCATTTTTCGTACAATCTGGGGCCATAATTCAGGAAGTTACAATCCGAACTAAGATTGTTAAGTTGTAAACATGTGTTTCAAGTTTCATCAAAATTGAATGAAGATTGTGACCTCTACAGGGTTCACAACCTTGATATACCATATTTTTACACTCTTCGCAGCCATTTTTTTCAATCAATTTTGGTCCGATTTTTACGAAATTCGACCTCAACCTTCATTACGATGTGACGGTGATATAATCAAACGCTTTTTTAAATGGGATAATCTGACCTCCAGAGGGAACACAAGCTAAAAGATAGGCTGGCACTACCAGGCAAGATACGCCCACAATTTCGAGAGATGGATAGAGAAAAAGCAATACCGAAAGTGATTTTTCCTACATCATTAAGTCCTGTATTTCATACTGTATTTAGTTGGTCAATTCCAGTCTGATATTCATGAAATTCGAAGCCGACAATGATTATGGTGTGACGGTACACAACCTAGAAATGTGATAAGAATTGTGACCTGTAGAGAGTCCACAACCATATTATACCATATTTTTACACTATTCGCGTACAAACGGCGACCATTTCGTCCGGCAATTTTGGTATGATTTTCACGAAATTAGAACTCAACCGTCCTCATCAAAATCAAATTAAAATTGTGACCTATACAGGGTCCACAACCATGATATACCATTTTTTTTAACAGTATTCACGTACAAACGGCGGCCATTTTGTCTGTCAATTTTGGCCCGATTTTCCAGAAAATTCAAACTCAACCTTCCTTACGGTGTAACGGTGATATAATCAGGGGGACCACAAGCTAAAGAAAGGGGGATTTTGCGTATAACCAGGGGCCATAATTCAGGAAGTTACGATCCGATATGCCCAAATATCTAAAAGAACCAAGATCTTTGGGTTATAACCATGAATTTCAAGTTTCATCAAAATCGAATTAAAATTGTGACCTTTACAGGGTCCACAACCTTGATATACCATTTTTTAACAGTATTCGCGTACAAACAGCGGCCATTTTGTATGGCAATTTTGGTCCGATTTTCCCGAAATTCGAACTCAACCTTCCTTACGGTGTAACGGTAATATAATCAAACGGTTTTTTAAATCGGATAATAATTGTGAATTCCAGAGGGACCACAAGCTAAAAAGATAGGCTGGCACTGCCAGGCAAGATACGCCCACATTTCCGAGAGATGGATAGAGAACAAGCAATACTGAAAGTGATTGTAATATCATATGTGCAAATATCGAAATGAATTAAGATCTTTGGGTTATAAAGGTGCATTTCAATAGGCTTCAAATTCGACTGGGGATCATGTTGCTAAGTGGGTAAGATGCTGGCTCAGTAGCCTTGAGGTTGGGTGTTTGATCCCTGCATTGGGTGACAAAGTTCATCTAGATTTTCTGGCGTGGTTTCCCCTTGATAGTGATGAAGGATGGATGGCCTGACAAGAACAGCTGTCAATTCTGGTTCGATTTTCACGAAATTCAACCTTGACCTTCTTTACGATGTAACGGTGATATAATCAAACGGTTTTTTAAATGGGTTAATAATTCTGACCGCAGAGGGACCACAAGCTAAAAAAAAATAGGTTGCCAGGCAACGAAACATACGCCCACATAGCAGCTAAATCGTCCGGGCAGTCAACAAGAGTTGTCGCATATTAAGTAATTATCAGAAAAACATTATAATTTGTATGGTTTTTAAAAAGTTCTGCTCCATGCTAATGTAAAGCATACGAATCATTTAATATTATGGAATAAGCCGTCACCTCCACTGGATACGAAACATTTAATATTATGGTGACTTTTCGTACAATCAGGGGCCATAATTCAGGAAGTTACGATCAGATATGTCCAAATATCGACAGGAACCAAGATCTTTCAGTTTGACCAAAATCGAATTAAAATTGTGACCTCTACAGGGTACACTACCTTGATATACCATATTTTTACACTATTCGTGTAAAAATGGCAGCCATTTTGTTCATCAATTTTGGTCCGATGTTCACAAAATTCAAACTGAAAATTCATTACTGTGTAACGGTGATATAATCAAATGTTTTTGAACTCCAGACCGATCACAAGATAATAAAGGCAATTTTCCGTATAATCAGAGGCCATAATTCAATAAAATTACAATCCAATATGCGCAAATATCGCAAGGAACCAAGATCTTTAGGTTATAAAAATGTATTTCAAATTTCATCAAAAACGAATTAAAATTGTGACCTCTATAGGGTTCACAACCTTGATATACCATATTTTTACACCATTCGCGTACAAACGGTGGTCATTTTGTTTGTCAATTTTGGTCCGATTTTCATGAAATTCCAACTCAACCTAGATTACCCTGTAACGGTGATATAATCAAACGTTTTTTTAAATCAGGTAATAATTGTTACCTCCAGAGGGACCACAAGGTGATAAAGGCGATTTTTAGTACAATCAGGGGCCATAATTCAGGAAGTTACGATCCAATATGCGCAAATATCGAAAGGAACCAAGATCTTTATGTTATATACATGTATTTAAAGTTTCATCAAAATCGGATCAAAATTGTGACCTCTATAGGGACCACAACCTTGATATAACATATTTTCACACTATTCGCGTACAAACAGCAGCCATTTTGTCCGTCAATTTTGGTCCAATTTTCACGAAATTCAACATCATCTTTTATAACAATGTAACGGTGATATAATCAAACGTTTTTTTAAATCGGATAATAATTTTGACCTACAGAGGGGCCACAAGCTAAAAAAGGAAATTTTTCGGTCAATCACGGGACATAATTCAGGAAGTTACGATCAGATGGGCGCATATATAGAAAGGACGCAAGATCTTTGGGTTATAAACATACATGTCAAGTTTCATCAAAATTGGTTCAAAATTGTGACCTCTATATAGCTTGATATATAACATTTTTTCACACTATTCGCGTACAAACGGCGGCCATTTTGTCAATTTTGGTCCGATTTTCACGAAATTCGGACTCAACATCTATTACCATGTAACGTTGGTATAATCAAACGTTTTTTTAAATCGGATAACAATTTTGACCTCCAGAGGGACCACAAGCTAAAAAGGGTGATTTTTTGGACAATCAGGGGCCATAATTCAGGAAATTACGATCCATGGGCGCAAATATTGAAAGGAACCAAGACCTTTGGGTTATAAACATACATGTCAAGTTTCATGAAAATCGGTTCAAAATTGTGACCTCTATAGGGTCCACAACCTTGATATAACATATTTTCACACTATTCGCGTACAAATGGCGGCCATTTTATCTGTCAAGTTTGGTCCGATTTTCACGAAATTCGAACTCAACCCCCATAACTATGTAATGGTGATATAATCAAACGTTTTTTTTGAATCGGATAACAATTTTGACCTCCACAGGGAACACAATCTAAAAAGGGTGATTTTTTGGACAATCAGGGGCCATAATTCAGGAAGTTACGATCCTATATGCGCAAATATCGAAAGTGATTTTTCCTACATCATTAAGTCCTGTATTTCATACTGTATTGGGAGCAGCCATTTTGTTGGTCAGTTCCAGTCTGATATTCATGAAATTCGAAGCCGACAATGATTATGGTGTGACGGTACACAACCTAGAAATGTTACTTTATTGTCAAAATCTGATAAGAATTGTGACCTGTAGAGAGTCCACAACCATGATATACCATATTTTTACACTATTCGCGTACAAACCGTGACCATTTCGTCCGGCAATTTTGGTACGATTTTCACGAAATCCGAACTCAATCTTCCTTACGGTGCAACAGTAATATAATCAGAGTTTTTTTTAAAATCAGATAATAATTGTTCGAGAGATAGACCGAGAACAAGCATAATTCATTAAGTTACAATTTGATATGCGCAAATATCGAAAAGAATAAAGATCTTTATGTTACAAACAAGCATTTCAGGTTTCATCAAAATCGAATTAAAATTGTCACCTCTACATGGTCCACAACTTTGATATACCATACTTTTACACTGGTCGCGTACAAACGGCGGCCATTTTTTCTGGCAATTATGGTCCAATTTTCTCGAAATTCGAACTCAACTCATAATAATTGTGACCTCCAGAGGGACCATAGGCGATTTTTTGGACAATCAGGGGCCATACTTCAGGAAGTTACGATCCGATATGCGCAAATAACGAAAGGAACCAAGATCTTTGGGTTATAACCATGCATTTCAAGTTTCATCAAAATCGAATTAAAATTGTGACCTCTACAGGGTCCACAACCATGATATACAACAGTATTCGCGTACAAACGGCGGCCATTTTGTATGACAATTTTGGTCCGATTTTCCCAAAATTCGAACTCAACCTTCCTTACGGTATAATGGTAATATAATCAACCGTTTTATTAAATCGGATAATAATTGTGACCACCAGAGGGACATCAAGCTAAAATAAGGCGATTTTGCGTATAATCAGGGGCCATAATTCAGGAAGTTACGTTCCGATATGCGCAAATATCGAAAGGAACCAAGATCTTTGGGTTATAACCATGAATTTCAAGTTTCATCAAAATCGAATAAAAGATAGGTTGCCAGGCAACGAAACATACACCCACAGGAGCTAAATCGTCCAGGCAGTCAACAAGGGTTGTCGCATATTTTTACTTTTTGGGGGGATGAAACATTTGTAATACACTAAAATCTGATTAAGAGTAACAACTCATTATGTAATTATCTGAAAATCATTAGAATTTGTTAGCTTTTTATAAAGTTTTGCCCCACGCTAACAATTAGTATAGGAAATATTTAATATCATGGATTTAGCTGTTCAGTTATCAAAATTCATTGAAAATCAAAATACTTGTTCGTTTCAACACCTTAAACTCTGTGTATCAATCTGAAGTCAATCGGATGATAAGTTTGGCATCTATAGTGTCACAAGGTTTTTTGAAGTGATCAAGGGAGATAACTCTGGAAGTTATTATTTGAAATCGCTGAAAATCAGTAGGTTTCTTCGTCTCATGACCTTAAACAGTGTGTGTAAATTTAAAGTCAATCGGATATTAACTTTGGCCTCTAGAGCGTCCACAGGATTTTTTGAAGTGATCAAGGGACACAACTCTGGCACTAATTATCAGAAATCGCTGAAAATCAAAAGGCTTCTTCGTCTCATGACCTTAAACACCGTGTATAAATTTGAAGTCAATCGGACATCATCTTTGTCCTCTAGAGCATCCACAAGATTTTTTGAAGTGATCAAGGGCCATAACTCTGGCACTAATTATCGGAAATCCGTGAAAATCAATAGGCTTCTTCGTCTTATGACCTTAAACACTGTGTATAAATTTAAAGTCAATCGGATATTAACTTTAGCCTCTCGATCATTCACAAGATTTTTCAAAGTGATCAAGGGTCATAACTCTGGCAGTAATTATCGGATATTGCTGAAAATCAATAGGATTCTTCGTATCATGACCTTGAACACTGTGTATAAATTTAAAGTCAATCGGATATTAACTTTAGCCTCTAGAGCGTTCACAAGATTTTTCAAAGTGATCAAGGGTCATAACTCTGGCAGTAATTATCGGATATTGCTGAAAATCAATAGGCTTCTTCGTCTCATGACCTTAACCACTGTGTATAAATTTAAAGTCAATCGGATATTAACCCTGGCCTCTAGTGCCTTCCTTAGGGTATAACGGTGATATAATCAAACGGTTTTTTTAAAACGGATAATAATTGTGACCTCCAGAGGGACCACAAGCTAAAAAGGGTGATTTTTCGGACAATCAGGGGCCATAATTCAGGAAATTACATTCTGATAGGCGCAAATATCGAAAGGAACCAAGATCTTTGGGTTATAAACATGCATGTCAAGTTTCATCAAAATCGGTTCAAAATTGTGACCTCTATAAGGTCCACAACCTTGAAATAACATATTTTCACACCATTCGCGTATAAACAGCGGCCATTTTGTATGTCAATTTTGGTCCGATTTTCACGAAATTCAAACTCAACCTTCATTACCATGTAACGGTGATATAATCAAACGTTTTTTTAAATCGGATAATAATTTTGACCTCTAAGCTAAAAATAGGTTGCCAGGCAACGAAACATACGCCCACACAGCAGCCAAATCGTCCGGGCAGTCAACAAGAGTTGTTGCATTTTAAGTAATCATCAGAAAATCATAATTCAAACACACCCATAACTACAATGTAACTGTGATATAATCAAACGTTTTTTTAAATCAGATAATAATTGTGACCTCCAGAGGAACCACAAACTAAAAAGGGTGATTTTTCGTCGTTTAATAAAACAAAAGATTAATTAACAGATAATCCCGGGTTAATTGTTATTTTCACATTTCTTTTTACGTGATCAGTGGGAGTCCAGTTAATTGATTACTACTCACGAGATTAGCCGGGGTGTTAAGAAGAACGACAAGATGGTATCATTCAACAATGGCCGTTGAATGGGCAATGTTCTGTTAAATTTATTAGCAAAATAATGACCGCTGGCCGCGTTAGAGGAGTGGCTGTTGAATAAAGAGATGAAACAATAGAATTTTTACGGGGGGAATTTATTGTGACCGCTTACAAGGAGATGTCGCTGAATAGGAGTGGCTGCTCATACGGATTCTACTGTATTTGATTTTGGGGGCATAATACTAAAATATGCAAATGACCTCGAAAAAAGTCACTATAGAACCTAACAGAAGAAACATTTCCAGTTACATGTGACGCCCAAACGCACCTATAGCTACCGCATGGAATGCAGGTGATGCTTGGGATCATCATGGGGGTCCAACCCAAGATTTGCACGACTCTGACTTTGAATGTTACAGTCATTGTGGCATTGAATTCCAGGGTGAAAACATCAGTTTAATTGTTTTAGTGACCAGAAAACAAATTTTGATATGCGTCGGCTTACCCAAAATGAAAGGTTACGTGCCCTTGGCATGCTACAGATCGGCACAACACAGGCGGTTGTGGCGCAGACGATGAATGTTTCTCAGTCTGTCAAAAGCAGGCTATGGTCCAGATACCGTGATACACAATCTGTATAGGACAGACCACGCTCAGGTCGACCAAGGGCGACAACTCAAGCCCAGGATCGATTTATCCGTACCTTGGCCTTGAGAAATCATGTCATCACAGCAAATCAGATCAGCGCTCAATCTTCAAACAGACACTGGTGTGAGAGTGAGTGGCCAGACGATTCGGAATCGACTGCATAGGGGTCACCTTCGCGCCCGACGTCCTCACATGATCCCTTGTTTGAGAGATCATCACATTCAGGCAAGACGTCGTTGGTGTAGGGATCGTCAACACTGGGATAATCGACGATGGAGCAATGTGATGTTTTCAGATGAGTCAAGGTTCACTGTTGATTTTTTGGACAGACGTAGGAGGGTGTGGCTTTGTCGAAACAAGCGCTTCCAAGACGTTATTGTCATCAGACATGATCGATTTGGGGGTGGTTCTGTTATGGTGTGGGGAGGCATCACTGTTGGTGGAAGAACGGCTTTACATGTTGTTGCAAGACGTGTTAAAGGCCAGTACTACCGGGACAACATCTTGGCAGTCCATGTTGTGCCGTTCGCACGACGTCATGGCTGCCGTTTCATCTTCCAGGATGACAACGCAAGATGTCACAGGGCCAGGATCGTTACAGGTTACCTCCAACAACAGTACATCACCACATTACCTTGGCCAGCACTGAATCCCGACCTCTCCCACATCGAGCATGTCTGGGACATGCTTGGACAGAGGTTACGTCAACGTCAACAACGTCCTGCCAATGTCCAAGAACTTGCTGCTGCATTGCAACAGGAATGGAACAATCTGGACCAAAATGACCTTAGACGTCTCATTAGGAGTATGCCACATCGGATCAATGCTTGTTTGGCAAACAGAGGAGGATTTACCCGTTACTGACTTTGTTGTGATGCTGTGGTAACTTTGCTGTTTGACCCCAGGTATCATTTTACCCTTATAATGGTCAGTCTGTGCCTTACTTAGTCTAACGATCATTTGGAATAAATCGATGAAGGTGAACTTCATTTCATTTTGTCATTTGTTTCTTCGTCAGTTTCATTAGGTGACTTTAATAACACTTAAAGATAGGTTGCCAGGCAACGAAACAGCTAAGTCGTCCGGGCAGTCAACAAGGGTTGTCGCATATTGTTTCTTTTATCAGTAAGGAGAACATTTACAACACATGATAATCTTATTACGAGTAATAGCCCATTAAATAATTATCAGAAATGATTAGAATAGTTTTGATGGTTTGTCTCAAGGCCTTTGTCCACAAGATATTTCAAAGTGATCAACTGCCAGAAATTATCAGATATCACTGAAAATCAAATGGGATTCTTCGTATCATGACCCTAAACACTGTGTACAAATTTAAAGTCAATCGGATATTAACTTTAGCCTTTAGAGCATTCACAGGGTTTTTCAAAGTGATCAAGGGTCATAACTCTGGCAGTAATTATCGGATATCGCTGAAAATAAATAGGCTATTTTGTATCATGACCGTAAATAGTGTGTATAAATTTAAAGTCAATCGGATATTAACTTTAGATTTTTCAAAGTGATCAAGGGTCATAACTCTGGCAGTAATTATCGGATATTGCTGAAAATCAATAGGCTTCTTTGTATCATGACTTTAAACACCGTGTATAAATTTAAAGTCAATCGGATATTAACTTTAGCCTCTAAAGCGTTCACAAGATTTTTCAAAGTGATCAAGGGTCATAACTCTGGTAGTAATTATCGGATATCGCTGAAAATCAACAGGCTTCTTCTTATCATGACCTTACACACTGTGTATAAAATTAAAGTCAATCGGATATTAACTTTAGCCTCTAGAGCGTTCACAAGATTTTTCAAAGTGATCAAGGGTCATAACTCTGGTAGTAATTATCGGATATCACCGAAAATCAATAGGCTTCTTCGTCTCATGACCTTAAACACTGTGTATAAATTTAAAGTCAATCGGATATTAACTTTAGCCTCTAAAGCGTTCACAAGATTTTTCAAAGTGATCAAGGGTCATAACTCTGGTAGTAATTATCGGATATCGCTGAAAATCAATAGGATTCTTCGTCTCACGACCTTAAACACCGTGTATAAATTTCATGTCAATCGGATATTAACTTTAGCCTCTAGAGCGTTCACAAGAAATTGTGGACGGACGGACGGACGGACGGACCGACAGACGGACGGACGGGGGCGACGGCAATATACGACCACATTTCCATGTGGGCGTATAAAAAGGGCGATTTTTCGGACAATCAGGGGCCATAATTCAGGAAGTTACGATCCGATGGGTGCAAATATCGAAAGGAACCAAGATCTTGGGGTTATAAACATGCATGTCATGTTTCATCACAATCGGTTCAAAATTGTGACCTCTATGGCTAGTTTATTATTGGTTCCTTTCGATATTTGTTTGTGGACTCTCTACAGGTCACAATTCTTATCCGATTTTGAAGAAACTTGAAATATACGTTTATCCCCAAAAGTTCTTGGCTGCTTTCGATATTGGCACCCATCGAAAGGAACCAAGATCTTTGGGTTATTACCATGAATTTCAAGTTTCATCAAAATTGAATCAAAATTGTGACCTCCACAGGGTCCACAACCTTGATATACCATTTTTTAACAGTATTCGCGTACAAACGGCGGCCATTTTGTATTGCAATTTTCGTCCGATTTCTTGAATTTCGAACTCAACCTTCCCTAGGGTGTAACGGTGATATCATCAAACGGTTTCTTAAATCGGATAATAATTGTGACCTCCAGAGGGACCACAAGCTAAAAAGGGTGATTTTTCGGACAACCAGGGGCCATAATTCAGGAAATTACATTCCGATAGGCGCAAATATCGAAAGGAACCAAGATCTTTGGGTTATAAACATGCATGTCAAGTTTCATCAAAATCGGTTCAAAATTGTAACCTCTATAAGGTCCACAAGCTGAAAACGTGATTTTTCGTACAATCAGGGGCCATAATCCATGAAGTTTTCATTCGATACATGCCAATATTGAAAGCAGCCGAGATCTTTTGGGGATAAACCTATATTTCAAGTTTCGTCAAAATCGGATAAGAATTGTGACCTGTAGAGAGTCCACAAACAAATTGTGGACGGATGGACGTCCGGACGGACAGGGGCGACGACGATATACGTCCACATAAAAATGTGGGCGTATAGAAAAGGTGATTTTTTGGACAATCAGGGGCTATAAATCAGGAAATTACGTTCCGATAGGCGCAAATATCGAAAGGAACCAAGATCTTTGGGTTATAAACATGCATGTCAAGTTTCATCAAAATCAGTTCAAAATTGAAAATGTGGGCGTATAAAAAGGCAATTTTGGGTATAATCAGGGGCCATAATTCATGAAGTTACGATCCGATATGCGCAAATGTCGAAATGAACCAAGATCTTTAGGTTATAACCATGAATTTCAAGTTTTTTCAAATCGGATAATAATTGTGACCTCCAAAGGAGATTTTTCGGACAATCAGGGGCCATAATTCAGGAAGTTACAATCCGATATGCGCAAATATCAAAAGGAACCAAGATCTTTGTGTTATAACCATGAATTTCAGGTTTCATCAAAATGCCAATAAAACAAAGAACAAGAATAATAATAAATTTAAACAATTTATTAAATTTGCACAAAAGGGGGGTGCACTCCACCAAATTAAGTCACAGAGAAATACACCTAGATTTGCACCCCCCAACAAGTTCGTTTTTTGATATTAACATGTATCTCAAGATAAAATTCAACAAATTAACATAGTAACAATAACTAATGAATATGACTTAATCAAGTGAAATCTTATCTTAAAATAATAATAATAAACTAGATATACTTAGTTAAAACGTGGTAGACCCGGGACTGCGGCCCCTACAATCTACGTATAAAAATTTCTGGTAAATCCGCGACTGCCGCCCCTACGATTTATTTATGAACTGCTGGTAGACCCGGGACTGCGCCCCCTGCGATCTACTTATGAAATGCTGTAAATTCGGGACTGTAGCCCCTGTGATTAACGTGATGTTTAATTAGGTAATGAGCTGCGGCCCAATTACTTTACCTTAAAATTAAGTTACAGCAAAGAAATGTGAGGCTGCGGCCCCTATGAATATTAAAAGTGACAAACGAGCAATTTTTTTTTCCCTTAATAATTATGCATCAAACTAACTAAGGTATTTTGACGGTGCTGTAAGCAAGGCCAAAAGAGATATGTACCCAAATAAGTAGGGCACATATCGGACCGCCAAAATAGTGAAAAGTAATAATGATGATGAGGGGTTACAAAGCTTGTCTACTCATTGCCTGTTGTGCGTTTTTCAATTTCGCCTTAGAGATGTGTATGTAATGGGTATAAGTTAAAGATTTCCAACGCCCTAAACTCTGGATTAAGTGGTCAGGGACACCTTGTCTTGCCACTGATGTAGCAGCTCCAATACGAAAGGAGTGCCAATTGTACTGGGAACTGTCAATTCCCAAACGGATCAGCAACTTTTTAAGATAACCAATAAACAATGACCTTGACAAAGGTTTTAAATCTGGAGTAATAAACAAAGCTTCCCCTGCTTGAAGTTGTTTCCTCAAAAGTACAGTGGACTCTGTCACATCCGACATCCTACGGGATCGTTACAATATGTCGGATCACAAAGAGGATCGGAATACCAAAACCGGAAATACTGTCTTCGAAAACCGGAAGTACATTGTATTTTTAGAATGTAACTTCGAATCACCATAATGTTATTCCCTTTAAAAATGATAAACCTTTATGTACTTTCAGAATTTTATTACATTACATTAAATAACAAACAATAACAATGTATGCGTACAATATATGTATTCATAATATCAATGTATGCGTACGATATATAATTCATTTCATAACATCATTCAAAGCAGTTAATCGTATAAAGTAGCTTGCTTGAGGTTGTCGGAAGCATTTCTTAAGGCGGAATCTTGTACACAGTCTTCTAACAAATGAATTTTTGCAATCATCGTTTCATCTTTAACCTGGGCGAACTGTTTTATGTCGTCGAGCATGCGTAGGCATTTGGCATAGGTCAAGTCAGTCGTCAATGTGTCTTCTTCATCGTCCCCGTCTTCACTCGATTGTCCACTTGTTTTTAAGCCAATCAGAGTAAATGGCACCTGTCATCCAAGCTTTGCGATTGGCCGACCAATTGACTGGCAGGTTGATCTTGTCCACGCCCCTAAAGTCGCGGCAATTTTTATATAATGTCGCGGTATTTGACATGAGTAACTAAAATCAAATACCAAGCGCACGCTTACAAGAGATTAAATAATCAACGTAGAATTTATAACATTATCAAAGTAATCAACACAGACTGGCGCTTGCGAGTTTTAATCTCACCGATAATTGATTGGTGATTGCTTGTTAATCTTTTTTGGCTTCACACCGATCGATTTTTAATCTCACCGATAATTGGATGCTTCACACCCACCGTTTGAAAGTCAGATTATACCGTGTCGATTCAATGAAAAATCATGTGACGGGACGGCTGATTGATGTCGGAATCCGGAACGTACAGAGTCCGGATCTACCAGAGATTTTTTGGCTGAAGTAATAAGGAAATAAATCGGGACATTAAAATCATGTCGGATGTCAAAGAGATTCGGATTTATCAGAGATCGGATGTGACAGAGTCCACTGTAAATCATTAGCCATATATCTAACTGGTTGAAAGCGTACATTGTCAAAAATGTTAATATCCACGACAGCTCTGAAATAATCGGTTATAGAGGCCTTCAAATGGATTTTCATAGAGGAATTATCTGATGCAAAACTAACATCCTCTAGACACAAATGCATACAATTATCAAAATTCCCACGAATGGTAAATTCCCCACACCTTAGGAATCCAAAAAATGCAAGAGTCGTAACTGCAAGCATAAGCTGATCAATGTGAGGGGAGAAATATCCGCTTCTTAGTAGATAACATATTTGATTCAAAATATTTGCAGTTATAGGTAACCGCTGCCTAGAATTATGTGTAGCTAGGCCCTGTGACCTTTTGGCAGCTCTTAATACATAATTTAATCGTCCAACTTAACTTGGTAATTCCACAAACAAGTATTCCCTTGTCTGAGATAAAAATAGCGAATACCTGCTAAATAAGACTGAATGGTAGAAAATGTAATCTTTAAAAAAGAATGACAAAAAGCTACAAATTGAATTAAATTCGATTCAGACACATTTGGTAATAAGCGTACATCTGAACAATAATTATACATCAAAAGAAAACGCTTAAAACATGCCAATCCTGACTTAAAAGTTTGAATAGTAGACAGCGCTAACGCTTTATCCCAAAGAGCCTCTACTTCTAAGTTTTGCACTGTATTACTGATAGGTATTCGGGAACTACACAAGGGTTCCAATCTGCTAACGGCGCTAGCCGTCGAAATTTCTGAAAATCAAAACGTGAAAGGGAATCGGCTAACTCATTCTTATACCCCATCACATGTTGTGCCTTTAGTGTACAATTAAAACGCATAGCACAGAGTGTTAATTTTCTTGAAAATGTATTGATTAAAGAACATCTATAAGAGGCTCTACCCTTGCATATTATCCGTACAGTTGCTTCATTATCGCAATGAAACACTACTTGCTTTGTACCCCAGTTGTGACCCCACAAACTAGTTGCTATTAAAATAGGATACATTTCCAGCAAAGCTAAAGAGAATTCTTTTGAATTCAAGATTTCTGGGGGCCATTTACCACTAAACCATTTCCCTTTAAAAAAACCACCAAAACCTTTAGTGCTAGACGCATCTGTGTACAGCTCTATATCTGCGGCATAGGTAAACCATTGTTCGGAGAAAAAAGACGAACCATTCCAATCTCTAAGAAACTTGAGCCACATGTGAAGTTCTAGCCAACATGACTCATTAATTTTCACAAAATGAGACAAATCTTTAACTTTGGTAGACAGTGTAATCAAGTACGACACGAAAGAGCGACCAGGTCTGACTACACAAGCTGCAAAATTCAAATGACCCAACAGCGAGAGTAATTCCCTTTTTCTGACACTTCTCTTCAAAAGAAAACTTTGTATTATTTGTTTAATCCTTGTAAGTTTCGCACTTGGAAGCCGAGCCTCCATACGCTGGGTATCTAATATAACACCTAAATATTCAAGACAGACAGTAGGGCCCAATGTTTTGTTTTCAGATAATGGCACCCCTAATTCCTTTAACAATGATAACATGCTTGCCATTGTTTCAACAGCATTAGTATTGTTTCGATCAATCGTTGTAAATGTAAAATAGACGCCACACCACATTTGTGGTGGGCGATCCAGCATACGGAGGAAGAAAAAGTATCAAAAATTTTTGGACTAGAGCGAGAACCAAAGATAGGCTGGCACTGCCAGGCAGGATACGCCCACATTTTCGAGAGATGGACAGAGAACAAGCAATACCGAAAGTGATTTTTCCTACATCTTTAAGTCCTGTATTTCATACTGTATTGGGAGCAGCCATTTAGTTGGTCAGTTCCAGTCTGATATTAATGAAATTCGAAACCGACAATGATTATGGTGTGACGGTACACAACCTTGAAATGTGACTTTTCATCAAAATCGGATAAGAATTGTGACCTGTAGAGAGTCCACAACCATGATATACCATATTTTTACACTATTCGCGTACAAACGGCGACCATTTCTTCCGGCAATTTTCACGAAATTAGAACTCAACCTTCCTCATCAAAATCGAATTAAAATTGTGACCTATACAGGGTCCACAACCATGATATATCATTTTTTTAACAGTATTCGCGTACAAACGGCGGCCATTTTGTCTGTCAATTTTGGTCCAATTTTCCCGAAATTCAAACTCAACCTTCCTTACGTTTTTTAAAATTGGATAATAATTGTGACCTCCAGAGGGACCACAAGCTAAAGAAAGGGTGATTTTGCGTATAACCAGGGGCCATAATTCAGGAAGTTACGCTCCGATATTCGCAAATATCGAAAAGAACCAAGATCTTTGGGTTATAACCATGAATTTCAAGTTTCATCAAAATCAAATTAAAATTGTGACCTTTACAGGGTCCACAACCTTGATATACCATTTTTTAACAGTATTCACGTACAAACGGTGGCCATTTTGTATGGCAATTTTGGTCTGATTTTCCCGAAATTCGAACTCAACCTTCCCTCTGGTGTAACAGTAATATAATCAAACGTTTTTTTAAATCGGATAATAATTGTGACCTCCAAGCTAAAAAAAAGGCGATTTTGCGTATAATCAGGGGCCATAATTCAGGAAGTTACGATCCGATATGCGCAAATATCGAAAGGAAGCAAGATCTTTGGGTTATAACCATGAATTTCAAGTTTCATCAAAATCGAATCAAAATTGTGACCTCCACAGGTTCCACAACCTTGATATACCATTTTTTCGCGTACAAACGGCGGCCATTTTGTATGGCAATTTTCGTCCGATTTTCCCGAAATTCGAACTCAACCTTCCTTAGGGTGTAACGGTGATATAATCAAACGGTTTTTTAAATCGAATAATAATTGTGACCTCCAGAGGGACCACAAGCTACAAGGGTGATTTTTCGGACAATCAGGGGCCATAATTCAGGAAATTACATTCCGATAGCCGCAAATATCGAAAGGAACCAAGATCTTTGAGTTACAAACGGCGACCATTTCTTCCGGCAATTTTCACGAAATTAGAACTCAACCTTCCTCATCA
The DNA here is from genome assembly GCA_948474765.1 of Patella depressa. Taxonomy (NCBI): domain Eukaryota; kingdom Metazoa; phylum Mollusca; class Gastropoda; family Patellidae; genus Patella; species Patella depressa. The sequence goes on from OX419720.1 coordinate 34,691,918, forward strand.
AAATCGAATTAAAATTGTGACCTATACAGGGTCCACAACCATGATATATCATTTTTTTAACAGTATTCGCGTACAAACGGCGGCCATTTTGTCTGTCAATTTTGGTCCAATTTTCCCGAAATTCAAACTCAACCTTCCTTACGTTTTTTAAAATTGGATAATAATTGTGACCTCAAGAGGGACCACAAGCTAAAGAAAGGGGGATTTTGCGTATAACCAGGGGCCATAATTCAGGAAGTTACGATCCGATATGCGCAAATATCGAAAAGAACCAAGATCTTTGGGTTATAACCATGAATTTCAAGTTTCATCAAAATTGAATTAAAATTGTGACCTTTACAGGGTCCACAACCTTGATATACCATTTTTTAACAGTATTCGCGTACAAACGGCGGCCATTTTGTATGGCAATTTTCGTCCGATTTTCCCGAAATTTGAACTCAACCTTCCTTAGGGTGCAACGGTGATATAATCAAACGGTTTTTTAAATCGGATAATAATTGTGACCTCCAAGCTAAAAAAAAGGCGATTTTGCGTATAATCAGGGGCCATAATTCAGGAAGTTACGATCCGATATGCGCAAATATCGAAAGGAAGCAAGATCTTTGGGTTATAACCATGAATTTCAAGTTTCATCAAAATCGAATCAAAATTGTGACTTCCACAGGGTCCACAACCTTGATATACCATTTTTTAACAGTATTCGCGTACAAACGGCGGCCATTTTGTATGGCAATTTTCGTCCGATTTTCCCGAAATTCGAACTCAACCTTCCTTAGGGTGTAACGGTGATATAATCAAACGGTTTTTTAAATCGAATAATAATTGTGACCTCCAGAGGGACCACAAGCTACAAGGGTGATTTTTCGGACAATCAGGGGCCATAATTCAGGAAATTACATTCCGATAGCCGCAAATATCGAAAGGAACCAAGATCTTTGAGTTACAAACATGCATGTCAAGTTTCATTAAAATCGGTTCAAAATTGTGACCTCTATAGGGTCCACAAGCTAAAAACGTGATTTTTCGTACAATCAGGGGCCATAATCCATGAAGTTTTGATCCGATACATGCCATTATCGAAAGCAGCCGAGATCTTTTGGGGATAAACCCATCTTTCAAGTTTCGTCAAAATCGGATAAGAATTGTGACCTGTAGAGAGTCCACAAACAAATTGTGTCCGGACGGACAGGGGCAACGACATAATACGTCCACATGAAAATGTGGGCGTATAACAAAATGTGACTTTTTGGCATTTTTTCTTACTTTTTAGGAAATAAGTTAAACTTGAAAAAAAAATGTTGTTTCCTGGTTAATTATAATGTGAACAAGACAGAAATAATATTTATAAAGCAACAGAAGTGATTCCAAAGTTTTATAGAGAGGTTCGAAAATTGACGAAATCAAGATTTTTCCAAGAAATTGTATCTTTTTCCTAGACCTTTACTTCTAGCCCTCCTGTGATGGCTTCCAGTGTACCAGGGCATCATTTCTGTAAAACATGCAGGAGTCACAAAAAGCTCTTGCACTTAAATTTCCTGGAGCACAAAAAAACGCCCCTGCAAATTTGCTTGCAAGAGCTTTTTTTTTCCCATCTATCCAAATGGTGTACAAAAAAAAAAGAGAAAACAGTTAAAAATCCAATTTATTTATTTATAGATTTACCGGTCATATGCTTACAACAGAAAACACTACCTTGGACATTCGAGTAAATCTCTGGCTCAATGCCAAAGCGGGAAAGGTGCAACGTCGTGTTTGATATTCAATTCTATACCGATAGTTTTTAGAATCCGAATTCTACACTTTTCTCAACGTCAGTGTCACAGGCCTGCACATTAAATTTAAAGCATGATTTTGGACACATGCTTTTACTTAGTGGAATCCACGTCAATCCATGTCAATTCGAGTCGGAGACTTACAATTAATCAGGCAATTCGTGCATATTTTCAGTCCGGCCATGTCGAAGAAATTAATTATGATATTCACAGCCCGGGGTGAAACGGCCGTGGAATGAAACTAACTGCTCTCATCGTGATTATCCAGACGCTTTCTATATGACCACGACAGAAATTCATAACGTTATATTTATTCAAATTTCACAATCAAAAACTCTTATAAAATTAACGCCGTTACTCGGAAAGCATTTTATTTAAAAACAATCAATCGTTTATTACTAATGTAATACTATCACTAATAAATAATAATCTATCGTGAATGCAAACGCCATGGAGAGACTTAACAACCGAGCTAATAATCTTCAACCCAAATGTCTTGATACCATAACAAAATGCACGCTACTGGATTTTGCTAACAAAACTACTCTTCACGATTTTCGGATACAATAATATTTCATTTAACTTTAAAGCTCGACTTTCTAGATAAAACTGTCGAAATTGTCTGAATTTTTAGCAGGAGCTATAACCTGCGCTTGTGTTTTCAAGATTACAGGCGCAGACGGGCGCAAGCGCGGAAACGCCCGTCAGAAATGATGCCCTGGTGTACCCCAATGGTCCATCTGATCTTGTTTAGCTTATACACTAAACCAATTGGTCTCACAGTAAGACATCATGAATTCTTATTTCATCTATATGCGAATGATACACAATTGTCAATTGTACATTTCATTCAAACCTATTAAAAGTAACTTTCAAAGCTGAATATTGAAACTTGTATTGCAGACATAAAAATTTTAATGAACAACACTTTATTTAAACTTAGTGCAGATAAGACAGAATAATGAAAATTTTGGTCACTGTGTCTTCTTATACACAGGAAAAGGTTCAACTGTGGTCTATTGATACAAAAGTCAAACTTTGATCTATCGACACAAACAGGGAATAGATGCTTTTTTTTTTAAATTTTTTTTTACACACTTTATTTACATCAATTTTTTACAAGCACATATATTAAGTACATTTATATCTTAACAAATAAAATACCATTGTTCTATATAAACGGTAAATCGCAGGGTTCCTAATATACACAGACCTAAGTACATAAATCCATCAATGGGGAATCGTTATGGAGGCAGTCTGTTAATTCTTAAAAAAATATTTCCATTTATCTAGGTATAAATCCGGAGATATCTCAATCTCCATTTTAGCATGTTCTAATAAGAAGCTTTCATACTTATTAATATTGAGTATTTCGTTTCGTAGTTTAGCCCGATATATACAGAATTTAGTTAAAATAATTACATGATTAATGAAGATCCATTCAGTATTATTTATATAATTTGGTTTGTTAGTTAGACCAAGATGTAGTATTATAATTATATGTGTTTTTATAAGCCCACATTGAAATGTGGTCGTATATTGTCGTCGCCCCCGTCCGTCCGTCGTCCACAATTGCTTGTGGACGCTCTAGAGGCTAAAGTTAATATCCGATTGACTTTAAATTTATACACAGTGTTAAAGGTCATGAGACGAAGAAGCCTATTGATTTTCAGCGATTTCTAATAATTAGTGCCAGAGTTGTGGCCCTTGATTACTTCAAAAAATCTTGTGGATGCTCTAGAGGCCAAAGTTAATATCCGATTGACTTTAAATTTATACACATTTTTTATGGTCATGAGACAAAAAAAGCCTATTGATTTTCAGCGATTTCTGATAATTACTTCCAGAGTTATGGCCCTTGATGACATCAAAAAATCCTGTGGACGCTCTAGAGTCCAAAGTTAATACCCGATTGACTTTAAATACACACACACTGTTTAAGGTCATGAGACGAAGAAGCCTATTGATTTTGAGCGATTTCAAATAATTACTTCCAGAGTTGTCTCCCTTGATAACTTCAAAAGATAGGCTGGCACTGCCAGGCAGGATACGCCCACATTTTTGAGAGATGGATAGAGAACAAGCAATACCGAAAGTGATTTTTCCTACATCATTAAGTCCTGTATTTCATACTGTATTGGGAGCAGCCATTTTGTTGGTGAGTTCCAGTCTGATATTCATGAAATTCGAAGCCGACAATGATTATGGTGTGACGGTACACAACCTAGAAATGTTACTTTTCGTCAAAATCGGATAAGAATTGTGACCTGTAGACCTGTAGAGAGTCCACAACCATGATATACCATATTTTTACACTATTCGCGTACAAACGGCGACCATTTCATCGGGAAATTTTGGTACGATTTTCACGAAATTCGAACTCAACCTTCCTTACAGTGCAACAGTAATATAATCAGAGTTTTTTTTGAAATCACATAATAATTGTTCGAGAGATAGACAGAGAACAAGCAATACCGAAAGTGATTTTTCCTACAATCAAAGGCCATAATTCATTAAGTTACAATTTGATATGCGCAAATATCGAAAAGAATAAAGATCTTTAGGTTATAAACAAGCATTTCAGGTTTCATCAAAATCGAATTAAAATTGTCACCTCTACAGGGTCCACAACTTTGACATACCATATTTTTACACTGTTCGCGTACAAACGGCGGCCATTTTTTCTGGCAATTATGGTCCAATTTTCTCGAAATTCTAACTCAACCTTCCGTAGGGTGTAACGGTGATAGAGTCAAACGTTTTTTCAAATCGGATAATAATTGTGACCTCCAGAGGGACCATAGGTGATTTTTCGGACGATCAGGGACCATAATTCAGGAAGTTACGATCCGATATGCGCAAATATCGAAAGGAACCAAGATCTTTGGGTTATAACCATGCATTTCAAGTTTCATCAAAATCGAATTAAAATTGTGACCTCTACAGGGTCCACAACCATGATATACAAATTTTTAACAGTATTCGCGTACAAACGGCGGCCATTTTGTATGACAATTTTGGTCCGATTTTCCCGAAATTCGAACTCAACCTTCCTTACGGTGTAACGGTAATATAATCAACCGTTTTATTAAATCGGATAATAATTGTGACCACCAGAGGGACCACAAGCTAAAATAAGGCGATTTTGCGTATAATCAGGGGCCATAATTCAGGAAGTTACGTTCCGATATGCGCAAATATCGAATGGAACCAAGAACTTTGGGTTATAACCATGAATTTCAAGTTTCATCAAAATCGATTTAAAAATGTGACTTTTACAAGGTCCACAAACCATGATATACAATTTTTTAACAGTATTCGCGTACAAACGGCGGCCATTTTGTATGGCAATTTTCGTCCGATTTTCCCGAAATTCGAACTCAACCTGCCTTAGGGTGTAACGGTGATATAATCAAACGGTTTTTTAAATCGGATAATAATTGTGACCTCCAGAGGGACCACAAGCTAAACAGGGTGATTTTTCGGACAATCAGGGGCCATAATTCAGGAAATTACCTTCCGATAGGTGCAAATATCGAAAGGAACCAAGATCTTTGGGTTATAAACATGCATGTCAAGTTTCATCAAAATCGGTTCAAAATTGTGACCTCTATAGGGTCCACAAGCTAAAAACGTGATTTTTCGTACAATCAGGGGCCATAATCCATGAAGTTTTCATCCGATACATGCCAATATCGAAAGGAACCGAGATCTTTTGGGGATAAACCTATATTTCAAGTTTCGTCAAAATCGGATAAGAATTGTGACCTGTAGAGAGGCCACAAACAAATTGTGGACGGACGGACGGACGGACGTCCGGACGGACGGACGTCCGGACGGACAGGGGCGACGACAATATACGTCCACATAAAAATGTGGGCGTATAAAAATCTTGTTACGCTATAGAGGCTAAACTTATCATCCGATTGACTTTAGATTGATACACAGAGTTTAAGGTGTTGAAACGAACAAGGATTTTGATTTTCAATGAATTTCGATAACTGAACAGCTAAATCCATGATATTAAATGTTTCCTATACTAATTGTTAGCGTGGGGCAAAATTTTTATAAAAAGCAAACAAATTCTAATGATTTTCAGATAATTACATAATGAGTTGTTACTCTTAATCAGATTTTAGTGTATTACAAATGTTTCATTACAAAAAAAAGTAAAAATATGCGACAACCCTTGTTGACTGCCCGGACCATTTAGCTGCTGTGGGTGTATGTTTCTTTGCCGCGGTAATTATCGGAAATCGCTGAAAATCAATAGACTTCTTCGGCTCATGACCTTAAACACTGTGTATAAATTTAAAGTCAATCGGATATTAACTTTGGCCTCTAGAGCGTCCACAAGATATTTTGAAGTTATCAAGGGAGATAACTCTGGCAATAATTATTTTAAATCTCTGAAAATCAATAGGCTTCTTCGTCTTATGACCCTAAACACTGTGTGTTAATTTAAAGTCGATCGGATATTAACTTTGGCCTCTAGAGCTTCCACAGGATTTTTTCGAAGTGATCAAGGGCCATAACTCTTGCAGCAATTATTAAAAATCACTGAAAATCGATAGACGACTTAGTCTCAAGACTGTAAACACTATGTATCAATTTGAAGTCAATCGGATATTAACTTTGACCTCTAGAGCATCCACTGTGTATAAATTTAAAGTCAATTTGGCCTCTAGAGCGTCCGCAGGATTTTTTGAAGTGATCAAGGGACATAACTCTGGCACTTATTATTGGGAATTGCTGAAAATCAATAGGATTCTTTGTCTCATGACCTTAAACACTGTGTATAAATTTAAAGTAAATAGGATATTAACTTTGGCCTCTAGAGCGTCCACAAGATTTTTTGAAGTGATCAAGGGCTATAACTCTGGCACTAATTATCGGAAATCGCTGAAAATCAATAGACTTCTTCGTCTCATGACCTTAAACACTGTGTATAAATTTAAAGTCAATTGGATATTAACTTTGGCCTCTAGAGCGTCCACAAGATATTTTCAAGTGTTCAAGGGCCATAACTCTGGCACTAATTATCGGAAATCGCTGAAAATCAATAGACTTCTTCGGCTCATGACCTTAAACACTGTGTATAAATTTAAAGTCAATCGGATATTAACTTTGGCCTCTAGAGCGTCCACAAGATATTTTGAAGTGATCAAGGGCCATAATTCCGGTAGTTATTATCGAAAATCGCTGAAAAACAATAGGCTTCTTCGTCTCATGACCTTAAACACTGTGTATAAATTTAAAGTCAATCGGATATTAACTTTGGCCTCTAGAGCGTCCACAAGATATTTTGAAGTGATCAAGGGCCATAACTCTGGTAGTTATTATCGCAAATCGCTGAAAATCAATAGGATTCTTTGTCTCATGACCTTAAACACTGTGTATAAATTTAAAGTAAATCGGATATTAACTTTGGCCTCTAGAGCGTCCACAAGATTTTTTGAAGTGATCAAGGGCCATAACTCTGGCACTAATTATCAGAAATCGCTGAAAATCAATAGGCTTCTTCGTCTCATGACCTTAAACACTGAGTATAAATTTAAAGTCAATCGGATATTAACTTTAGCCTGTAGAGCGTCCACAAGCAATTGTGGACCGACGGACAGACCGACGGACGGACCGACGGACGGACGGGGGCGACGACAATATACGACCACATTTCAATGTGGGCGTATAAAAATTAGTACTTGTATCTTCCAAAAGAGTTCTATAACAATTAATATGTGTATTTACCGCACTTTCAAATTCGCTCGCTTCCTGCACATATTGCAGGGTACATTTTTCTATTCCTTTTAAGATAAAATTGGTGTTTTTCTATATATTGGTTATCGATCTTATTTATTTTATCAAAATATTCACTAACGTATCGAATATTATTCTTAAAAAGAAACTTTAAAAATATGATTTTATTATTAATCTTTATATTATTCCAAATAATTTGATTTTCAGTGTGCATAATGTTCTTTATATGCGTTGTGTAAATTGTATACCAGTTAGCATACAGGTTTTTACAAAAATAGGTTGCCAGGCAACGAAACATACGCCCACCAGCAGCTAAATCGTCCGGGCAGTCAACAAGAGTTGTCGCATATTAAGTAATTATCAAAAATCATTAGAATTTGTTTGTTTTTTTATAAAGTTCTGGCCCATGCTAATGTCTAGTTTACGAAACATTTAATATTATGGATTTAGCTGTACAATTATCAAAAATTCATTGAAAATCAATATATTTGTTGGTCTCAAGACCTTAAACTCTGTTTCAAGTTTCATCAAAATAAAATTAAAATTGTGACCTCTACAGGTCCACTTGATATACAATATTGTTACACTATTCGCGTACAAGCAGCGGTGTAACAGTGATATAATCAAATGTTTTTTTTTAAATTGGATAATAATTGCGACCTCCAGGGGGACCACAAGCAATAAAAGACGATTTTTCGGACAATCAGGGGCCATAATTGAGGAAGTTACAATCCGATATGCGCAAATATGTAACCAAGACCTTTAGGTTATAAACATGTATTTTAAGTTTTATCAAAATCGAATTAAAATTGTGACCTCTATAGGATCCATAACCTTGATATAACATATCTTTACAATCGACGGCCATTTTGTCTGTCAATTTTAGTCTGATTTTCAAGAAATTCGAACTCAACCTTCATTACCAAGCAACGGTGATATCATCAGACGTTTTTTTAATTCAGATAATAATTTTGACCTTCAGAAGGACCACAATCTTAAAAGGGTGATTTTTCGGACAAACAGGGGCCATAATTCAGGAAGTTAAGATCTGATGGGCGCAAATATCAAAAGAACTAAGATCTTTGAGTTATAAACATACATGTCAAGTTTCATCAAAATCAGTTCAAAGTTGTGACCTCTATAATATCCACAAGCTAAAAGCGTGATTTTTCGTACAATCAGGGGCCATAATTCAGGATGTTACGATCCAATATGCGCAAATATCGAAAGGAACCATGATCTTTGAGTTATAGACATGCATTTCAAGTTTCATCAAATTCGGTTCAAAATTGTGACTCCTACAGTGTTCACAACCTTGACATACCATATTTTTACACTTTTCGCGTACAAACGGCGGCCATTTTGTCCGTCAATTTTGGTCCGATTTTCACGAAATTCAAACACAACCTTATTTACGGTGCAACGGTGATATAATCAGACGGTTTTTCAAATCGGATAATAATTTTGGCCTCAAGAAGTACCACAAGCTAAAAGATAGGCTGGCACTGCCAGGCAGGATACGCCCACATTTTTGAGAGATGGATAGAGAACAAGCAATACCGAAAGTGATTTTTCCTACATCATTAAGTCCTGTATTTCATACTGTATTGGGAGCAGCCATTTTGTTGGTCAGTTCCAGTCTGATATTCATGAAATTCGAAGCCGACAATGATTATGGTGTGACGGTACACAACCTAGAAATGTTACTTTTCGTCAAAATCTGATAAGAATTGTGACCTGTAGAGAGTCCACAACCATGATATACCATATTTTTACAATATTCGCGTACAAACGGTGACCATTTCGTCCGGCAATTTTGGTACGATTTTCACGAAAATTCGAACTCAACCTTCCTTACGGTGCAACAGTAATATAATCAGAGTTTTTTTTAAATACCGAAAGTGATTTTTCTTAGAATCAATGGCCATAATTCATTAAGTTACAATTTGATATGCGCAAATATCGAAAAGAATAAAGATCTTTAGGTTATAAACAAGCATTTCAGGTTTCATCAAAATCGAATTAAAATTGTCACCTCTACAGGGTCCACAACTTTGACATACCATATTTTTACACTGTTCGCGTACAAACGGCGGCCATTTTTTCTGGCAATTATGGTCCAATTTTCTCGAAATTCGAACTCAACCTTTCGTAGGGTGTAACGGTGATAGAGTCAAACGTTTTTTCAAATCGGATAATAATTGTGACCTCCAGAGGGACCATAGGCGATTTGTCGGACAATCAGGGGCCATAATTCAGGAAGTTATGATCCGATATGCGCAAATAACGAAAGGAACCAAGATCTTTAGGTTATAACCATGCATTTCAAGTTTCATCAAAATCGAATCAAAATTGTGACCTCTACAGGGTCCACAACCATGATATACAATTTCTTAACAGTATTCGCGTACAAACGGCGGTTATTTTGTATGGCAATTTTGGTCCGATTTTCCCGAAATTCGAACTCAACCTTCCTTACGGTGTAACGGTAATATAATCAACCGTTTTATTAAATCGGATAATAATTGTGACCACCAGAGGGACCACAAGCTAAAATAAGGCGATTTTGCGTATAATCAGGGGCCATAATTCAGGAAGTTACGTTCCGATATGCGCAAATATCGAAAGGAACCAAGATCTTTGGGTTATAACCATGAATTTCAAGTTTCATCAAAATCAAATAAAAAATGTGACTTCTACAGGGTCCACAACCTTGATATACCATTTTTTAACAGTATTCGCGTACAAACGGCGGCCATTTTGTATGGCCATTTTCGTCCGATTTTAACGAAATTCGAACTCAACCTTCCTTAGGGTGTAACGGTGATATAATCAAACGTTTTTTTAAATCGGATAATAATTGTGACCTCCAGAGCTAAAAAGGGTGATTTTTCGGACAATCAGGGGCCATAATTCAGGAAATTACATTCCGATAGGCGCAAATATCGAAAGGAACCAAGATCTTTGGGTTATAAACATGCATGTCAAGTTTCATCAAAATAGGTTTAAAATTGTGACCTCTATAGGGTCCACAAGCAAGATAGGTTGCCAGGCAACGAAACATACGCCCACAACAGCTAAGTCGTCCGGGCAGTCAACAAGGGTTGTACCATATTGTTTCTTTTATCAGTAAGGAGAACATTTACAACACATGATAATCTTATTAAGAGTAATAGCCCATTAAATAATTATCAGAAATGATTAGAATAGTTTTGATGGTTTGTCTCAAGGCCTTTGTCAAAGTGATCAACTGCCAGAAATTATCAGAAATTATCACTGAAAATCAAATAGGATTCTTCGTATCATGACCGTAAATAGTGTGTATAAATTTAAAGTCAATCGGATATTAACTTTAGATTTTTCAAAGTGATCAAGGGTCAAAACTCTGGCAGTAATTATCGGATATGCTGAAAATCAATAGGATTCTTTGTATCATGACTTTAAACACCGTGTATAAATTTAAATTCAATCGGATATTAACTTTAGCCTCTAGAGCTTTCACAAGATTTTTCAAAGTGATCAAGGGTCATAACTCGGGCAGGAATTATCGGATATTGCTGAAAATCAACAGGCTGTGTATAAATTTAAAGTCAATCGGATATTAACTTTTGCCTCTAGAGCGTTCACAAGATTTTTCAAAGTGATCAAGGGTCATAACTCTGGTAGTAATTATCGGATATCACGGAAAATCAATTGGCTTCTTCGTCTCATGACCTTAAACACTGTGTATAAATTTAAAGTCAATCGGATATTAACTTTAGCCTCTAAAGCGTTCACAAGATTTTTCAAAGTGATCAAGGGTCATAACTCTGGTAGTAATTATCAGATATCACCGAAAATCAATAGGCTTCTTCGTCTCATGACCTTAAACACTGTGTATAAATTTAAAGTCAATCGGATATTAACTAAAGCATTCACAAGATTTTTCAAAGTGATCAAGGGTCATAACTCTGGTAGTAATTATCAGATATCACCGAAAATCAATAGGCTTCTTCGTCTCATGACCTTAAACACTGTGTATAAATTTAAAGTCAATCGGAGATTAACTAAAGCGTTCACAAGATTTTTCAAAGTGATCAAGGGTCATAACTCTGGCAGTAATTATCAGATATCACCGAAAATCAATAGGCTTCTTCGTCTCCTGACCTTAAACACTGTGTATAAATTTAAAGTCAATCGGATATTAACTATAGCCTCTAGAGCGTTCACAAGATTTTTCCAAGTGATCAAGGGTCATAACTCTGGTAGTAATTATCGGATATCGCTGAAAATCAATAGGCTTCTTCGTCTCACGACCTTAAACACCGTGTATAAATTTCAAGTCAATCGGATATTAACTTTAGCCTCTAGAGCGTTCACAAGAATTTGTGGACGATGGACGGACGGACGTACGGACCGACGGACGGACCGACAGACGGACGGACGGGGGCGACGGCAATATACGACCACATTTCCATGTGGGCGTATAAAAACGTGATTTTTCGTACAATCAGGGGCCATAATCCATGAAGTTTTCATCCGATACATGCCAATCGAAAGCAGCCGAGATCTTTTGGGGATAAACCTATATTTCAAGTTTCGTCAAAATCGGATAAGAATTGTGACCTGTAGAGAGTCCACAAACAAATTGTGGACGGACGGACGGATGTCCGGACGGACAGGGGCGACGACAATATACGTCCACATAAAAATGTGGGTGTATAAAAAGGCGATTTTTCGTACAATCAGGGGCCATAATTCAGGAAGTTATGATCCGAAATTCAAACACAACCTTTTTAACGGTGTAACGGTGATATAATCAGACGGTTTTTCAAATCGGATAATAATTTTGGCCTCAAGAAGGACCACAAGCTAAAAGATAGGCTGGCACTGCCAGGCAGGATACGCCCACATTTTCGAGAGATGGACAGAGAACAAGCAATACCGAAAGTGATTTTTCCTACATCATTAAGTCCTGTATTTCATACTGTATTGGGAGCAGCCATTTAGTTGGTCAGTTCCAGTCTGATATTAATGAAACTCGAAACCGACAATGATTATGGTGTGACGGTACACAACCTAGAAATGTGACTTTTCATCAAAATCGGATAAGAATTGTGACCTGTAGCGAGTCCACAACCATGATATACCATATTTTTACACTATTCGCGTACAAACGGCGACCATTTCGTCCGGCAATTTTGGTACGATTTTCACGAAATTAGAACTCAACCTTCCTCATCAAAATCGAATTAAAATTGTGACCTATACAGGATCCACAACCATGATACGATCCGATATGCGCAAATATTGAAAAGAACCAAGATCTTTGGTTTATAACGATGAATTTCAAGTTTCATCTAAATCAAATTAAAATTGTGACCTTTACAGGGTCCACAACCTTGATATACCATTTTTTAACAGTATTCGCGTACAAACGGCGGCCATTTTGTATGGCAATTTTGGTCTGATTTTCCCGAAATTCAAACTCAACCTTCCTTACGGTGTAACGGTAATATAATCAAACGTTTTTTTAAATCAGATAATAATTGTGACCTCCAAGCTAAAAAAAAGTCGATTTTGCGTATAATCAAGGGACATAATTCTGGAAGTTACGATCCGATATGCGCAAATATCGAAAGGAAGCAAGATCTTTGGGTTATAACCATGAATTTCAAATTTCATCAAAATCGAATCAAAATTGTGACCTCCACAGGGTCCACAACCTTGATATACCATTTTTTAACAGTATTCGCGTACAAACGGCGGCCATTTTGTATGGCAATTTTCGTCCGATTTTCCCGAAATTCGAACTCAACCTTCCTTAGGGTGTGAAGGTAATATAATCAAACGGTTTTTTAAATCGAATAATAATTGTGACCTCCAAGCTAAAAAAAAAGGCGATTTTGCGTATAATCAGGGGCCATAATTCAGGAAGTTACGATCCGATATGCGCAAATATTGAAAGGAAGCAAGATCTTTGGGTTATAACCATTAATTTCAAGTTTCATCAAAATCGAATCAAAATTGTGACCTCCACAGGGTCCACAACCTTGATATACCATTTTTTAACAGTATTCGCGTACAAACGGTGGCCATTTTGTATGGCAATTTTTGTCCGATTTTCCCGAAATTCGAACTCAACCTTCCTTAGGGTGTAACGGTGATATAAACAAACGGTTTTTTAAATCGAATAATAATTGTGACCTCCAGAGGGACCACAAGCTAAAAAGGGTGATTTTTCGGACAATCAGGGGCCATAATTCAGGAAATTACATTCCGATAGCCGCAAATATCGAAAGGAACCAAGATCTTTGGGTTACAAACATGCATGTCAAGTTTCATCAAAATCGGTTCAAAATTGTGACCTCTATAGGGTCCACAAGCTAAAAACGTGATTTTTCGTACAATCAGGGGCCATAATCCATGAAGTTTTGATCCGATACATGCCAATATCGAAAGCAGCCGAGATCTTTTGGGGATAAACCTATATTTCAAGTTTCGTCAAAATCGGATAAGAATTGTGACCTGTAGAGAGTCCACAAACAAATTGTGGACGGACGGACGGACGTCCGGACAGACAGGGGCGACGACATAATGCGTCCACATGAAAATGTGGGCGTATAAAAAGGCGATTTTTCGTACAATCAGGGGCCATAATTCAGGAAGTTATGATCCGATATGCGCAAATATCGAAAGGAGCCAAGATCTTTAGGTTATAAACATGCATTTCAAGTTTCATCAAAATCGGTTAAATATTGTGACCTCTACAGTGTTCACAACCTTGACATACCATATTTTTACGCTTTTCGCGTACAAGCAGCGGCCATTTTGTCCGTCAATTTTGGTCCGATTTTCACGAAATTCGAACACAACCTTCTTTACGGTGTAACGGTGATATAATCAGACGGTTTTTCAAATGGGATAATAATTTTGGGCTCAAGAAGTACCACAAGCTAAAAAGATAGGCTGGCACTGCCAGGCAGGATACGCCCACATTTTCGAGAGATGGACAGAGAACAAGCAATACCGAAAGTGATTTTTCCTACATCTTTTAAGTCCTGTATTTCATACTGTATTGGGAGCAGCCATTTAGTTGGTCAGTTCCAGTCTGATATTAATGAAATTCGAAACCGACAATGATTATGGTGTGACGGTACACAACCTAGAAATGTGACTTTTCATCAAAATCGGATAAGAATTGTGACCTGTAGAGAGTCCACAACCATGATATACCATATTTTTACACTATTCGCGTACAAACGGCGACCATTTCGTCCGGCAATTTTGGTACGATTTTCACGAAATTAGAACTCAACCATCCTCATCAAAATCGAATTAAAATTGTGACCTATACAGGATCCACAATCATGATATATCATTTTTTTTAACAGTATTCGCATAGAAACGGCGGCCATTTTGTCCGTCAATTTTCCCGAAATTCAAACTCAACCTTCCTTACAGTGTAACGGTGATATAATCAAACGTTTTTTTTAAATTGGATAATAATTGTGACCTCCAGAGGGACCACAAGCTAAACCAGGGGCCATAATTCAGGAAGTTACGATCCGATATGCGCAAATATCGAAAAGAACCAAGATCTTTGGGTTATAACCATGAATTTTAAGTTTCATCAAAATCGAATTAAAATTGTGACCTTTATAGCGTCCACAACCTTGATATACCATTTTTTAACAGTATTCGCGTACAAACGGCGGCCATTTTGTGTGGCAATTTTGGTCTGATTTTCCCGAAATTCAAACTCAACCTTCCTTACGGTGTAACGGTAATATAATCAAACGTTTTTTTAAATCGGATAATAATTGTGACCTCCAAGCTAAAAAAGGCAATTTTGCGTATAATCAGGGGCCATAATTCAGGAAGTTACAATCCGATATGCGCAAATATCGAAAGGAACCAAGATCTTTGGGTTATAACCATGAATTTCAAGTTTCATCAAAATCGAATCAAAATTGTGACCTCCACAGGGTCCACAACCTTGATATACCATTTTTTAACAGTATTCGCGTACAAAAGGCGGCCATTTTGTATGGCAATTTTCGTCCGATTTTCCCGAAATTCGAACTCAACCTTCCTTAGGGTGTAACGGTGATATAATCAAACGGTTTTTTAAATCGAATAATAATTGTGACCTCCAAGCTAAAAAAAAAGCCGATTTTGCATATAATCAGGGGCCATAATTCAGGAAGTTACGATCCGATATGCGCAAATATCGAAAGGAAGCAAGATCTTTGGGTTATAACCATGAATTTGAAGTTTCATCAAAATCGAATCAAAATTGTGACCTCCACAGGGTCCACAACCTTGATATACCATTTTTTAACAGTATTTGCGTACAAACGGCGGCCATTTTGTATGGCAATTTTCGTCCGATTTTCCCGAAATTTGAACTCAACCTTCCTTAGGGTGTAACGGTGATATAATCAAACGTTTTTTTAAATCGAATAATAATTGTGACCTCCAGAGGGACCACAAGCTAAAAAGGGTGATTTTTCGGACAATCAGGGGCCATAATTCAGGAAATTACATTCCGAAAGCCGCAAATATCGAAAGGAACCAAGATCTTTGGGTTACAAACATGCATGTCAAGTTTCATCAAAATCGGTTCAAAATTGTGACCTCTATAGGGTCCACAAGCTAAAAACGTGATTTTTCGTACAATCAGGGGCCATAATCCATGAAGTTTGGATCCGATACATGCCAATATCGAAAGGAACCGAGATCTTATGGGGATAAACCTATATTTCAAGTTTCGTCAAAATCGGATAAGAATTGTGACCTGTAGAGAGTCCACAAACAAATTGTGGACGGACGGACGTCCGGACGGACAGGGGCGACGACATAATACGTCCACATGAAAATGTGGGCGTATAAAAAAGCGATTTTTCGTACATTCAGAGGCCATAATTCAGGAAGTTTTGATCCAATATGCGAAAATATCGAAAGGAACCAAGATCTTTGCATTTCAAATTTCATCAAAATCGGTTCAATATTGTGACCTCTACAGTGTTCACAACCTTGACAAACCATATTTTTACACTTTTCGCGTACAAACGGCGGCCATTTTGTCCGTCAATTTTGGTTCGATTTTCACGAAATTCGAACACGACCTTCTTTACGGTGTAACGGTTATATAATCAGACGGTTGTTTAAATCGGATAATAATTTTGGCCTCAAGAAGGACCACAAGCTAAAAGATAGGCTGGCACTGCCAGGCAGGATACGCCCACATTTTCGAGAGATGGACAGAGAACAAGCAATACCGAAAGTGATTTTTCCTACATCTTTACGTCCTGTATTTCATACTGTATTGGGAGCAGCCATTTAGTTGGTCAGTTCCAGTCTGATATTAATGAAACTCGAAACCGACAATGATTATGGTGTGACGGTACACAACCTAGAAATGTGACTTTTCATCAAAATCGGATAAGAATTGTGACCTGTAGTGAGTCCACAACCATGATATACCATATTTTTACACTATTCGCGTACAAACGGCAACCAGTTCGTCCGGCAATTTTGGTACGATTTTCACGAAATTAGAACTCAACCTTCCTCATCAAAATCGAATTAAAATTGTGACCTATACAGGGTCCACAACCATGATATATCATTTTTTTAACAGTATTCGCGTACAAACGGCGGCCATTTTGTCTGTCAATTTTGGTCCGATTTTCCTGAAATTCAAACTCAACCTTCCTTACAGTGCAACGGTGATATAATCAAACGTTTTTTTAAATTGGATAATAATTGTGACCTCCAGAGGGAAAACAAGCTAAAGAAAGGGGGATTTTGCGTATAACCAGGGGCCATAATTCAGGAAGTTACGATCCGATATGCGCAAATATTGAAAAGAACCAAGATCTTTGGGTTATAACCATGAATTTCAAGTTTCATCAAAATCGAATTAAAATTGTGACCTTTACAGGGTCCACAACCTTGATATACCATTTTTTAACAGTATTCGCGTACAAACGGCGGCCATTTTGTATGACAATTTTGGTCTGATTTTCCCGAAATTCGAACTCAACCTTCCTTACGCTGTAACGGTAATATAATCAAACGTTTTTTTAAATCGGATAATAATTGTGACCTCCAAGCTAAAAAAAAGGCGATTTTGCGTATAATCAGGGGCCATAATTCAGGAAGTTACGATCCGATATGCGCAAATATCGAAAGGAAGCAAGATCTTTGGGTTATAACCATGAATTTCAAATTTCATCAAAATTGTGACCTCCACAGGGTCCACAACCTTGATATACCATTTTTTAACAGTATTCGCGTACAAACGGCGGCCATTTTGTATGGCAATTTTCGTCCGATTTTCCCGAAATTCGAACTCAACATTCTTTAGGGTGTGACGGTAATATAATCAAACGGTTTTTTAAATCGAATAATAATTGTGACCTCCAAGCTAAAAAAAAGGCGATTTTGCGTATAATCAGGGGCCATAATTCAGGAAGTTACGATCCGATATGCGCAAATATCAAAAGGAAGCAAGATCTTTGGGTTATAACCATGAATTTCAAGTTTCATCAAAATCGAATCAAAATTGTGACCTCCACAGGGTCCACAACCTTGATATACCATTTTTTAACAGTATTCGCGTACAAACGGCGGCCATTTTGTATGGCAATTTTCGTCCGATTTTCCCGAAATTCGAACTCAACCTTCCTTAGGGTGTAACGGTGATATAATCAAACGGTTTTTTAAATCGAATAATAATTGTGACCTCCAGAGGGACCACAAGCTAAAAAGGGTGATTTTTCGGACAATCAGGCGCCATAATTCAGGAAATTACATTCCGTAAGCCGCAAATATCGAAAGGAACCAAGATCTTTGGGTTACAAACATGCATGTCAAGTTTCATCAAAATCGGTTCAAAATTGTGACCTCTATAGGGTCCACAAGCTAAAAACGTGATTTTTCGTACAATCAGGGGCCATAATCCATGAAGTTTTGATCCGATACATGCCAATATCGAAAGCAGCCGAGAACTTTTGGGGATAAACCTATATTTCAAGTTTCGTCAAAATCGGATAAGAATTGTGACCCGTAGAGAGTCCACAAACAAATTGTGGACGGACGGACGGACGTCCGGACGGACAGGGGCGACGACATAATACGTCCACATGAAAATGTGGGCGTATAAAAAGGCGATTTTTCGAACAATCAGGGGCCATAATTCAGGAAGTTATGATCCGATATGCGCAAATATCGAAAGGAACCAAGATCTTTGGGTTATAAACATGCATGTCAAGTTTCATCAAAATCGGTTCAATATTGTGACCTCTACAGTGTTCACAAGCTAAAAACGTGATTTTTTGTACAATCAGGGGGCATAATCCATGAAGTTACAGTTCGATACATGTCAATATCGAAAGGAACCGAGATCTTGGGGTGATAAACCTATATTTCAAGTTTCATTGAAATCGGATAAAAATTGTGACCTGTAGACTGTTCACAAACAATTGTGGACGGACGGACAGGGGCGACGAATATATACGTCCACATAAAAATGTTGGCGTATAAAAATTATCGGCACAAAGCTTTGATTTCCGCGCGTACATACTAAACAGTGTACCGTCGATCGCGCTTCGTTGAGTCAATCAACAATCAATTAGGTATCAATAATAGCCCTATCTTTTGTCTCTTGATCAATCTGGGATTAGTGTTGATAAGTATTTACAGCCAGAGTAGTATTAAACAAATTAAGAGACAAAAGATTTAATTGTGTGTTTTCAAATACGAATCGGTTGCTTTGTTGATGGTTTCGATATATTCAAAATGGCAGACACTGTAAACAATACTCACTCGATTTGTTCGGGATTATTGGATTATGACTGCTGTTTGATCTATTTCATACCAAAATTGAAGATATCGTTAATAAATGAAGCCAGGTATGTTGTTACACTTTATAAATGCGTATATAAACTTGGGACTGTCGAAAGCCATGTATTATCAAATCATATGCCATGGGTCGTAAGCGAAAAATTGAACAGCCTTCTTCAACGTCTGACAGAAGAATGTCAGATTTTTTCTAATATTCCACCACCAAAATGCCCGAAGACTACAGATGATACTGACATGATGATACTACAGCCCTAGATATTGAACTGATACCCCAAAAGACCACCGTAGAGAAAAATTTTGAAAAACGTAAAATAATAAGTGCATTTGGAAAAGGTAGATCTTTCAGGGATGAATGGAAATTTTCAAATTCTTGGTTAAGGTATGATGCAGCTAACAAAACAATGTTTTATTCAACATGTGAATCAGTCTTCAAAAAATGGGAGTCTGCAAAGCAGAGAAGAATTTTGTAAATTTTAAGATATATATATTGTATGTATTTATGTAAATAAAATTCCCGAAAAATTTTTTTAATAGTTATTTTATTTTGGCGGAAAAAATATCTGGCTGATAAATTAAAATAAAAAATTGGCGGAAAAAAAATGGAACCCAGAGTGAGCACTGCACATAAACATCATTATTAAATGTATAATAGGGTGTTTCACTTTTTTTTTTGATTTTCTAAGGTTTCTACCCCTCACTGAAGTCCACTCGGGGTCAAACTAACACCATGATATTTTCAGAATTTTCCTGCGAAAAATGGCTGCCGACAGCCATTTTTTCCAAAATTATGACTATTTTAGGGATTTTCGGACGTTTTGAGTTTGATAATTCACATCGAAATGTCAGGTATGGCTTGTAATGTGTCCATTTTATGCTTTTCGGGTATGTAGAGTCTATTCTCACTATCATAAATGTGATTGTCAGAATACAAGATGGTGGAAATCTAAGATGGCGCCCCAAATCGTCTATTTTCGTGACATAAAAAAAAGCAATTTTCAAAGACTACGTCATACTGAACATCATTTTGGTCCCGATACAGGCGCGGATCCAGAGGGGGGGTTCGGGGGGTTCGGGGGGTCCAACTCCCCCCCTGCTCAGCTACATAAAAAAAAAATAATGCCTTGCATCAATGAAATTACATCACAAAGTGATCCTACATCAGTATAAAAATGATTTCTCTGTTTAAAAAGCTCAATTTGTATGTATGCCTATGTAATTTAGAGACGATGATGGCAGATTTCCGTAACAGAAACCTGGCAAACCCCCTCCTGCAAAAATTCCTGGATCCGCCCCTGTGATAATGAATTTGGGACTCATAAAATTCATTATCAGGGCAAAAATGATGTCCAGAATGACACCAATCTGCCTTTGGTTGAAAACGGCGGAAGGTAATAAGTTATGGTATAGCTCCGATGGAGTAATTCACCACACTATTAATCTGGCCAAACTATTGCTGAATCTGAAAATTTGTTTGCAAAGTTTTTTTATAATTGATTTTAGTATTTTAGTAGTCTAAGGTATCCTCTTTCAGAAAGTGTCAGGTGTGCCAGATAATATGGCCCTTTAACTCCTTAGTGGACGGTTGGAGGCGATTATTTCACCAAACGAATTTATATCTAGAGACAAACTCTATATTTCTAGACATAGGAGCATATGAGTGATATGATAACACCACGTATATGCCTATCAGAAGCTCCATGGCCACATGGCTGACTCTGGGGCAAATTGGCCGGTTGTAACAAAAACGTCAATGGCAAAATTCGAATTTTTGAAATATTCAAATACCAAAAATCCAACCCGTATCCCGGCTATCCTGAAATGTATTAATTTCAGAAAAAGGAGACGCATTGAACATACTATGCCCTATTGTGTTTGTTTACAACCCTGTAAATGTCGATTTTTCACTATTTGTCATATTCAATTCAAAATGGCGACCATCAGTTGACCTACATCAAAATTCTGCTCGGAACATTTTTTAGGCCTTCCTTCAAGGATTCAGAAAATATAACTCCCATGTCTGTAAATAAAATATAAAAAAAGCCCTATTGGTTTTGCACGTTTCAAGATGGTGGCACTTCCGGTTCGATCGACAAACTCCATATTTTGTGTACAAATCAGTAATTATTTGTTTAGTATAAATAAAATTAAGGTCATTCTGACCTATATTTCAATGATTTTTTTTGAAAATTTTGATCCTTAATTTCATGAAGGGGAGATAATTTAGAAAATTTCTAATCATATTTTTAACGTCGCATCGGTAAGATCTAATTATATGCTAAATTTCATGAAAATCGTACAAATATTAAAAGAAATTGTCAAATCGGTCATAACTTCCGGAACTACCCGGTTCTCACACGACAGAACATTTAAACGAAGCTTTGAAAGTTTGTTTCCGTGAATGGGATATAGAACCTAGTTTTATTGTGACAGATAATGACGCAAATATTGTGAAAATTGTAAACAAGTTAATGTAGTTTTAACTCGCTGTCATCAACTAGTTGCTTACTTTAAAGAAGTCCCTTAGCAACAAATATTTTAAATGAAAAACAAATGATGTTAAACCTTCCCGATCATCGACTCATAATCGACGTAATGAATGAAACTACACAACAAGTTTCATCAATTAGAACTTAAGTAATCGTGTCCCAAAGCATCAACCAATCAAATTGCTTATCTCTGCTTACCTTAAACAGAGAATGCTCATCTTGGAACTACATCAAGACATTTACCTACTGAATACCTACACCAAGTTTAAACATAAGGGGGGGAGTTATTGTGTTCCAAAGTCTAAGCCAATCAAATTGCGTTTCGCTCTGCTAGCCCTGAGCAGAAAATGCTCATTATCGAACTTAGTCAAGGTATTGATGTAATGAAACTATTCACCACTCTCACTTTATTACAACTAAAGTTATCGTGTCCCAAAGCATCAACCAATCACATTGCTTACTTTAAGCCGAAAATTTTCATCTTCGAACTCCATATAGTCATCTACTTAATAAACACCTACACCAAGTTTGAACATTCTAGCTCAATTGGAATTAAGAGTTATTGTGTCGCAAGACAGGGGACAATTACACTTGGAAGTGCGAATTTACAAGTTTTGGAAATCTACTGCCAAATCATGGTTTATTATTATTATTATCATGGTGTATTTATATAGCGCATCTTTCACCTATAAAGTGCCCAGATGCTCTTTACAAAGTACATGTAAATAGTAGAAAACAAAAATGAGAATATGAAAAACAACACCGTATCACATTTAATAAAAAGCTTTGGTAAATAAAAATGTCTTAAGATTTGCTTTAAAAGTTGAAAGTGATGTACAGTTCCTTAGGTTAAGCGGTAATGTGTTCAACAATTTAGGTGCCATTATTGAGAAAGATAGGTCATTTAAACACTTGTAGGTGAAAAGCAGAATTTTGTACTCAATTCTATAAGTAATAGGGAGCCAATGGAGATTAAACAGTATTGGAGTTATATAGCAGCTGAATTTTGTAGTTTTTGTAGTCTGTCCAGCGATGTATTCGGAACACCTAACAGCAGTGAATTAATATTACCTAGAGATAACTAGGGCTTGTATAAGCAGAGTGGTTCAGAGACACAATATTTATCCTTATAAAAACTGACCCGCTTATCTGTGTGATTGCGCCGTTGAGAAATCGAGGTATTTTTACAAACATGTAGTGGTATATAACGCTGAGTAAAAATTACACTCATTACGGGCTTCGACTTACGTGTTTATTTAATAGCGAACGTGAGCAAAAATTTCGATTTCACTCCTTGATTTGATTTTGGCGATTTTGAGGTTTATTCCCGCGAAGGCGCAGTTACAGAGCGTGACCAAAATTAATCCTTCCCGCGAAGGCGCAGATATCGACTTGTCGGCTTTCGTTTGAAGAGAAGCATGTTGTTATTAGGACCCAATTAACGGTGTTAAAGATTTTATGAATTTATGTTCACTCTGAATTTTATTCACCAATTGGCAACTAATGATTAGAATGATGAATATCATCAAATCATCCAAACAGTGTTCACCTATTCGCTCACTCTCAATCAGTGTCATTTTTAAAGATGCATAAAATCCCGTTACACTTTCCGAAATTCAGATAATATTCTAAAAACCAATTTCCTCTTTATCTGATGAAGAACTAGGTAAGCTTTGTGGCGGTGAATAGACAGATGATTCTAAAATAGTACTTTCGGACTTTTGCGTCGACGAAAAAATATCCTGCATCGCGTCAGACGATCAATATATCCAAAAATACCAACAACAAAACATGAACTTGAAATACCCGATAATGAGCCATTTTATCTATTCGATGATGGTGCCGATGATAGGATTCTTGGTTTTGTTACCCAACCAATTTGAGATATCTTTGCCAGTCAGATACAATTTTTGGAGACGATACCTTCTACGTAACTCCCAGGATATTTTACCAACTCTAAACAATACACGGCAACAGTAATGGCCAACTTTTTCCTATGGCATTCTTCCTGCCAGATAAACTTCAATGTATTCACATACAGACGAATGTTCTGCCTTATGTTTTTATTAGGGTTTCACACTCCGTAGCTTGTGTGAAACACTATTGTTTTTGTTAAAATTCTTCTTATTATTATTATTCTTCTTCTTATTTTTTTTTTTCCAATTTGCTTATATCTCAGGAACTACTTGTCGGATCGATGCAATGTGTTAAGTTTTACTGCGAAAGTGGGTGTGACTTAGAGATTAAAGCTATTTCCGGCATTCTGCGACAATGCGAAATGTCTGACATAGCCAGAGACATGGCACATAGCTACGGGCCTTTAGATTTTTAAATTTCGCCGAATCTTCGGAAAGATAGGTTGCCAGGCAACGAAACATACGCCCACAACAGCTAAGTCGTCCGGGCAGTCAACAAGGGTTGTCGCATATTGTTTCTTTTATCAGTAAGGAGAACATTTACAACACATGATAATCTTATTACGAGTAATAACCCATTAAATAATTATCAGAAATGATTAGAATAGTTTTGATGGTTTGTCTCAAGGCCTTTGTCCACAAGATATTTCAAAGTGATCAAGTGCCAGAAATAATCACATATCACTGAAAATCAAATAGGATTCTTCGTCTCATGACCCTGAACACTGTGTACAAATTTAAAGTCAATCGGATTCGGATATTAACTTTAGAGCATTCACAGGGTTTTTCAAAGTGATCAATGGTCATAACTCTGGCAGTAATTATCGGATATCGCTGAAAATAAATAGGCTATTTTGTATCATGACCGTAAATAGTGTGTATAAATTTAAAGTCAATCGAATATTAACTTTAGATTTTTCAAAGTGATCAAGGGTCATAACTCTGGCAGTAAAAATCGGATATTGCTGAAAATCAATAGGCTTCTATGTATCATGACTTTAAACATCGTGTATAAATTTAAATTCAATCGGATATTAACTTTAACCTCTAGAGCGTTCACAAGATTTTTCAAAGTGATCAAGGGTCATAACTCGGGCAGGAATTATCGGATATTGCTGAAAATCAACAGGCTTCTTCGTATCATGACCTTACCCACTGTGTATAAATTTAAAGTCAATCGGATATTAACTTTAGCCTCTAGAGCGTTCACAAGATTTTTCAAAGTGATCAAGGGTCATAACTCTGGTAGTAATTATTGGATATCACCGAAAATCAATAGGCTTCTTCGTCTCATGCCCTTAAACACTGTGTATAAATTTAAAGTCAACCAGATATTAACTTTAGCCTCTAAAGCGTACACAAAATTTTTCAAAGTGATCAAGGGTCATAACTCTGGCAGTAATTATCAGATATCACCGAAAATCAAAAGGCTTCTTCGCCTCATGACCTTAAACACTGTGTATAAATTTAAAGTCAATCGGATATTAACTATAGCCTCTAGAGCGTTCACAAGATTTTTCAAAGTGATCAAGGGTCATAACTCTGGTAGTAATTATCGGATATCGCTGAAAATCAATAGGCTCCTTCGTCTCACGACCTTAAACACCGTGTATAAATTTCAAGTCAATCGGATATTAACTTTAGCCTCTAGAGCGTTCACAAGAAATTGTGGACGACGGACGGACCGACAGACGGACGGAAGGGGGCGATGGCAATATACGACCACATTTCCATGTGGGCGTATAAAAAGGAATGTTTAAATATAACTTATCTGGAAAGTTGCATGCAGGTAATAAATTTCCTCCATATTCAGCCATAATGAATTCATATGGTATGAGCCATGTTTGTATTGGTGACTGGTATATTTTTTTAATCCAAAAAATGCTCTTACATATTAGGAATTCTTTTAAGTCAATCATTTTTAATCCGCAATTTTTATTGTTTTGTATAAGAATATCTCGTTTTATTCTGTCGGGACCTTTCCATTAGTGCTCCTACGGTTTGGAATTTTTGTTATTCGAATAACCGTAACTATAAACCGGTTAGTAACAATTAACCGTTTGGTATCAAGTTTCAACATTAAATAACCACTCACATCACAAGCAAGTGGTTTTTAATACATCATTGTACACGTCTGTTAATATCAAGTAATAAGCCTACCAGTACCTACAAATATTAGCTTTGCCCCTCTCTTAAATCCTGTGTTTTTCCTCTTTGTAAGTATTTGAAAGTACTAAATATAAAAAAAAACAAATGTCTATCATCGAATTCAGAGATTATCATGGCGGAAGTGTTGTACTATTTGGTGATCGAGTTTATTTCACCAGTTCCACAACTCCAATCTCCACCCTCAGTTCTTTGTTGATAAAACTACTTTATTAGGCTTTCACCATTTTTCAATGGTGAAAGACTATTGAAATTACTAAGATTAATTAGGCTTTCACCATTGAAAATGGTGAAAGACTATTGTTATTACTAAGATTAATATTATTATTATTCTTTTTTTTTCCATTTTGCCTATTTCTCAGCAACTATAAGAGATAGAGGTCTGAAGTTTGATTTTCTCTCGGGAAACTGGGTGGTAGTTAGTGCTTAAATGTAAAACGAAATTTGTGCGCATAGCGGAAATGCGTTAAATCTTTAACGTGCACGAAAATTGAAAATCGGCCGTAATTTTGGTAATTGTCAACCGATTTCTCTGATATTTACATTTTTGGATAGTTTGAGACATTTCTAAGAAGATAGCAGTTCACAATTGTCAAATTTAGAAACTTTGTCGCTTTCATTTTTTTGGTGAAAATTTTCAAAAATTTCCCAAATTTTTATTTTTTGGAATTTTGAATTATGCGTTATATTTTTGGATAGCTGGCATCAATCCGATTCCAACAATATTAGTTTTATTCTGAAATGTTAACTTTGATTTTTCACTTTTTTTCGCATTTTGGTCAAATCGTAGAGTTCTTATTTTTTTAAAACGGCGCCTACGATTTTTCTGAAACTTATGGAATATGAAGTCGAAGGTCCAAACCAGTCCATGAACTATAAATAAAAACCCTCTAATCACCGGAAGTGGTCAAGAAAAGTATCCAAAGTTTGACAAAATTCTGAAAAATGGGTACCGATGCGCAAAATGCGATGTATCATTTGGTTGATTACAGAGTAGTTAAAGTATTGTATCGTTTGATAGCCATGTGAATTATCTACAAGACGGTACTATAGCGAGAAGTTTCTATCAAAAAATAAAAAAGTTATCTGAGTTTGAAAAGTAAGGTATTTTGCTATTTCGATCAACTTAAGACGCGAATTTCTCGGAAACGCCGCCTACGATTTTTTTTAAACTTTCTCATTCGAGAGTCTTATAGGTGATGTATTGTGTGAAACCATTGTACAATTTCTCTAAATGTCATGAGTAGTCGAAAAACGAGATTGAAAATCCAAAACGTCGTATTTTTACCATTTGGAGCATTTTTAGACGTCTTTTTCTCGGTAGTCTTAGGTATGAAACTATTGCGCAACATTTAGAAATATCAGGAGTATGAGAACAAAGGGATCGAAAACTGAAAACGTCACCTTTCATTGTTAAGCGAAACATGCAGTAAGAGTTGATACAATCTGTACGTTTTACCAACGTTTAGAGCATATTCAAAATTCCCCATTTCTCTCACAGTGACGATATTTGAGCTAAAAATATTTCAACTCTGAGTGTTTACTTATATTCAAAATATGGGTTTAGTGACACTGTAACAGAAATAATTGATTTCTGTGTGTAATAATTAGTCTTTGAATTAATATTGTTTCTTCTTTGTCAAAATTACCTCATAACCGTAATCATCTCGACACAAATCGACGGCTCGCGCTGTTTATAAGGAAATCCAATTATCAGGAGGTTGCAGTTGTATCTTGCAGTAGTATCGTGCAGAAGTACGAATATTGCACCTATGATAGAAAGCATGATGTAGTTTGAGCTTGGGCCCTGTCTCTAATTAAAGATATGTTTTTATATGTTAGTGACGTCAAATCATTAACGTGCACGAAATCAGAATATTGTCGATATTTCAATGAATATTCAACTTATTTTTGAACCAGTTACATATTTGAGTAGCTGACCTGAACGCGATTCCAACGTTCCGTGTAACATATTGGTGTGACATCGACAAAAGTCCGAATTGGTTATAAATGGAACGTTTTGCATACGTATAAAGCATATATAGAGAGCTTTTTTTAAAAACTGGCAATATTTGAACTAGGGGTGTTTGAATGGTAACCAATATCTGGTATTGGTGCTTCTAGAATGAAAATAATTCATTCTAGTAAATAACAGTTACTCCTGAAATTAATATCCCAGGATTTTTGTCTACATGACGTCATCATTTGATACCAGTGAAAATGAAGCTCTCTGTTGAAGCTATTTTTAAATAAGGTACCCCTCTAATTACAACGTTGAAAATTTAATGTTGAATGGTGCGATTTTGGGTTTTGGTTATTACCTGATAGTTAAGGTATTTTTTTGTCTCATTCGGAAAACTGTTTTTTTTTAATACTCGTTTAGATCTCTGAAACTAAAACAGATATAGAGTTTTGAATATTGGTTTTTCCTATGTTTTAAACATTTGGTACTTAGATCTATTGCGAAAGTTGTGAGCAGACCGGAAGTGATGTAAATCTTTAACGTCCACGATTGAAAATCGGTTCTAATTATGTCAATTCCCAACCTATTTTCGAAAAAATTATATTTTTGTACAGCCCGGGATATTGCGGATGGGATAAAGGTCGAATTGAGATAACCATGTCGTTCTCAGTTGAGATAACCAGTTTGAGCATGGACTCTATCTGTAATAAATATTAAATTTTTATATGTTACATGTAGTGACGTCAAATCTTTAACGTGCACGAAATCAGAAAATTGTAGATATTTCATTGAATATTTAATAAATTTTTGAACCAGTTGCATATTTGAGTAGTTGATATGGACGTGATTCCAAAGTCCCGTGTACACATTGGTGTGACATTGACAAAGGCCGAGTTGGTAATAATCGCAACGTTTTGCCTACGTATAAAGCATTATATAGAGAGCTTTTTTTGAAAGAGGAAATATTTGAACTAAGGTGTTTTACTGGTAACCAATGTCTGGTAATGCTGCTTCTAGAGTGAAAATAATTCATTTTAGTCAATAACAGTTACTCCTGAAATTATTATCCCAGGTTTTTTGTCTACATGACGCCATCATATGATACCAGCGAAAATGACGCTATTTACCGAAACTATTTATAAGGAAGGCACCCCTCTGGACAAATGTTGAAAAGTTGATGTTGAAAGGTATGATTCTTGGTTTTGGTTATGATCTGACACAATCTTTTTTTTGTACCATTCGAAAAACTGGGTTTTTTTCAATCTCTTGTAGATCTCTGAAACTAAAGCGGATAGAGTTCTGAATAATGATTTTTCCTATGTTTTAAGCAGTAAGTACTTAGAAGTATTGCGAAAGTTCTGAACAGACCTGAAGTGAAGTAAATCTTTAACGTGCATAAACGAAAATAGGTCCTAATAATGTCAATTCCCAACCGATTTTCTAAAAAGCTATATATTTTTGTAGAGCCGGTGATATTGTGGATGGGATAAAGGTCGAATTGCAATACCACGCCGTTCTCCTTTTTTCCTAAAAATTTGAAAATGTACTGAAATTGTAAAAAAAAATTTTTTTAGAATTTTTTAGTTTTTGATTGCGTATTTAGATTTCTGGCGTCTGTAGGATTCTACCGATCCAAGTTCATAATGTTGTAAATTGTTCAACTATATTTTTCACTTTCCTTCTATTGTAATGCGCATGCAGAGAAAGTGTCAATATCTGAGTTGTTTAAGTGTGTGTGTGTGTGTGTGTGTGTGTGTTAAAAGGGTGGGTGGTAGGCATTTTGTGCTGCTTTGGGTAAGGTGAAAGCCTTCAGCCTTGCAAGCAAGTCTAGTTAGGCTTTCACCTTCGGTGAAAGACTATTGTTATTACTAAGATTATTATTATTTTTTTTTTTATTGGGGGAAGCTAGATCTCAGCAACTATAAGAGATAGAGGTTTGCAATTTGATCTTCTGTCGGAAAAGTGGTGTGCAGCTACTGCTTAAAGCTATTTTGAAATCTGTGCGCACACCGGAAGTGACGTTTAATACGAAAAACTAAAAACGGCCGTAATTCTGGTAATTCTCAAACAATTTTTTTGATATTTACATTTTTGGATAGCTGGAGACATTTCTGAGCCGATAGCAGTTCAAAAATGTCGAATTTAGAAACTTTGTTGCTTTATTTTTTTTGGTGAAAATTTGAAAATTTTCAAAAATTTCCCAAAATTTTTATTTTTTGGAATTTTGAATTTCTGCTTATATTTTAGGATTGTTGACATCGATCCGATTCCAACAATATAAGTTTTGTTCCGAAATGTTAACTTTGATTTTTCACTTTTTTTCGCATTTTGGTCAAATCGTAGAGTTCTTATTTTTTTAAAACGGCTCAAACGATTTTTCTGAAACTTCAGGAATATGAAGTCGAAGGACCAAACCAGTCCATGAACTATAAATGAAAATCCTCTAATCACCGGAAGTGGTCAAGAAAGGTATCCAAAGTTTGACAAAATTCAGAAAAATGGGTGCCTGTGCGTCAAATAAGATGTATCGATTGGTTGTTTACCGAGTAGTTAAAGTATTATATCGTTTGATAGCCACGTGAATTATCTACAAGATGGTACTATAGCGACAAGTTTCTATCAAAAAATAAAAGATAGGTTGCCAGGCAACGAAACATACGCCCACAGCAGCTAAATCGTCCGGGCAGTCAACAAGGGTTGTCGCATATTTTTACTTTTTTTTTGGTAATAAAACATTTGTAATACACTAAAATCTGAGTAACAACTCATTATGTAATTATCTGAAAATCATTAGAATTTGTTTGCTTTTTATAAAGTTTTGCCCCAAGGTAACAATTAGCATAGGAAACATTTAACATCATGGATTTAGCTGTTCAGTTATCAAAATTCATTGAAAATCAAAATACTTGTTCGTTTGAACACCTTAAACTCTGTGTATCAATCTGAAGTCAATTGGATGATTTATAAGTTTGGCATCTACAGCGCCACAAGGTTTTTCGAAGTGATCAAGGGAGATAACTCTGGAAGTAATTATTTCAAATCGATGAAAATCAGTAAGCTTTTTCGTCTCAGGACCTTAAACAGTGTGTGTAAATTTAAAGTCAATCGGATATTAACTTTGGGCTCTAGAGCATCCACAGGATTTTTTGATCTGATCAAGGGCCATAACTCTGGCACTAATTATCGGAAATTGATGCAAATCGATAGGCTTCTTCGTCTTATGACCTTAAACAATGTGTATAAATTTAAAGTCAATCGGATATTAACTTTGGCTTTTAGAGCGTCCACAAGATTTTTTGAAGTGATCAAGGGAGATAACTTTGGCACTAATTATCGGAAATCGCTGAAAATCAATAGGCTTCTTCGTCTTATGACCTTAACCACTGTGTATAAATTTAAAGTCAATCGGATATTAACTTTGGCTTTCAGGGCGTTCACAAGATTTTTTGAAGTGATCAAGGGCCATAACTCTGGCACTAATTATCGGAAATTGCTGAAAATCAATAGGATTCTTCGTCTTATGACCTTAAACACTGTGTATAAATCTAAAGTCAATCGGATATTAACTTTGGCTTTTAGAGCATCCACAAGATTTTTTGAAGTGATCAAGGGCCATAACTCTGGCACTAATTATCCGAAATCGCTGAAAATCAATAGGCTTCTTCGTCTTATGACCTTAAACACTGTGTATAAATTTAAAGTCTATCGGATATTAACTTTGGCTTTTAGAGCGTCCACAAGATTTTTTGAAGTGATCAAGGGCCATAACTCTGGCACTAATTATCGGAAATCGCTGAAAATCGATAGGCTTCTTCGTCTTATGACCTTAAACACTGTGTATAAATTTAAAGTCAATCGGATATTAACTTTGGCTTTCAGGGCGTTCACAAGATTTTTTGAAGTGATCAAGGGCCATAACTCTGGCACTAATTATCGGAAATCGCTGAAAAACAATAGGCTTCTTCGTCTCATGACCTTAAACACTGTGTATAAATTTAAACTCAATCGGATATTAACTTTAGCCTCTAGAGCGTCCACAAGCAATTGTGGACGCCGGACGGACGGACGGACGGACGGACGGACGGACGGACGGACGGACGGACGGACCGACGGACGGACGGGGGCGACGACAATATACGACCACATTTCAATGTGGGCGTATAAAAAGTTATCAGAGTTTGAAAAGTAAGGTATTTTGCTATTTCGATCAATTTTAGACGCGTATTTCTCGAAAACGCCGCCTACGATTTTTTTAAAACTTTCTCATTCGAGAGTCTTATAGGTGGTGTATTGTGTGAAACCATTGTACAATTTCTCTAAATGTCATGAGTAGTCAAAAAACGAGATTGAAAATCCAAAACGTCGTATTTTTACCATTTGGAACATTTTTAGACGTCTTTTTCTCGAAAAGTCAACGTAATTTTCTTTTTGGACTTCTTCTACAGAGAGTTTTATCGGTAGTCTTAGGTATGAAACCATTGCGCAACAGTTAGAAATATCAGGAGTATGAGAACAAAGGGATCGAAAATTGAAAACGTCACCTTTCATTGTTAAGCGAAACATGCAGTAAGAGTTGGTACAATCTGTACGTATTAGCAACGTTTAGAGCATATTCAAAAGTCTCTTTTTCTCTCACAGTGACGATATTTGGGCAGAAAGTATATCAACTTTGAGTCTTTACTTCTATTCAAAATAAGGGTATAGTGACCCTGTAGCAGAAATATTTGATTTATGTGTGTAATAATTAGTCTTTGAATTAATATTGTTTCTCTTTGGCCAAAATTACCTCATAGCCGTAATCATCTCGACACAAATCGACGGCTCGCGCTGTTAATAAGCAAATCCAATTTTTAAGTGGTTGTAGTTGTATCTTGCAGTAGTATCGTGCAGAAGTACGAATATTGCACCGGTCATAGAAAGTTTAATGTATTTAGAGCGTGGATTCTGTTTCTAATAAATATCGAACATTTATATGTTGGTGACGTCAAATCTTTAACGTGCACGTAATGCGAAAATTGGCGATATTTCATTGAATATAAAATCAATTTTTGAACCAGTTACATATTTGAGTAGCTGACATGAAAACGCGATTCCAAAGTCCCGTGTACACCTTGGTGTGACATCGACAATAGTCCGAATTGGTCAAAATTGGAACGTTTTGCATACGTATAAAGCATATATAGAGAGATTTTTTTAAAAGTGGCAATATTTGAACTAAGGGTGTTTTAATAGTAACCAATATCTGTTACTGGTGCTTCTAGAGTGAAAATAATTCGTTGTAGTAAATAATAGTTACCCCTGAAATTAATATCACCGGATTTTTGTCTCCATGACGTCATCATTTGATATCAGTGAAAATAAACCTCTCTGTTGAACCTATTTTTAAGGAAGGCGCTCCTCAATATAAATGCTGAAAAATTAATGTTGAATGTATGATTCTGGATTTTGGTTATTATTTGACACTTACGATACTTTTTTGTCCCAATCGAAAAACTCGGTTTTTTTTTTATTCTCGTGTAGATCTCTGAAACTAAAAGAGATAGAGTTTTGAATATTGAGTTTTCATTTGTTATAAACATTTAGTACTTAGAAATATTGCGAAAGTTGTGAACCAGACCGGAAGTGATGTAAATCTTTAACGTGCACGAATGAAAATCGGTTCTAATTATGTCAATTCCCAACCGATTTTCGAAAAAAATATATTTTTGTACAGCCGGGGATATTGCGGATGGGATAAAGGTCGAATTGAGATAACCATGTCGTTCTCAGTTGAGATAACCAGTTTGAGCATGGACTCTATCTGTAATAAATATTATTTTTTTATATGTTACAAGTAGTGACGTCAAATCTTTAACGTGCACGAAATCAGAAAATTGTCGATATTTCATTGAATATTTAATCAATTTTTGAACCAGTTGCATATTTGAGTAGTTGATATGGACGTGATTCCAAAGTCCCGTGTACACATTGGTGTGACATTGACAAAAGTCCGAGTTGGTCATAATCGCAACGTTTTGCCTACGTATAAAGCATTATATAGAGAGCTTTTTTTTGAAAGAGGCAATATTTGACTTAAAGGTGTTTTACTGGTAACCAATATCTGGTAATGCTGCTTCTAGAGTGAAAATAATTCATTTTAGTCAATAACAGCTACTCCTGAAATTATTATCCCAGGGTTTTTGTCTACATGACGCCATCATATGATACCAGCGAAAATGACGCTATTAGCCGAAACTATTTATAAGGAAGGCACCCCTCTGGACAAAGGTTGAAAAGTTGATGTTGAAAGGTATGATTCTTGGTTTTGGTTATGATCTGACACGATCTTTTTTTTTTGTCCCATTCGAAAAACATTTTTTTTTTTTCATTCTCGTGTAGATCTCTGAAAGTAAAGCAGATAGAGTTCTGAATAATGATTTTTCCTATGTTTTAAGCAGTAAGTACTTAGAAGTATTGCGAAAGTTCTGAACAGACCTGAAGTGAAGTAAATCTTTAACGTGCATAAATGAAAATAGGTCCTAATAATCTCAATTCCCAACCGATTTTCGAAAAAGTTATATTTTTGTAGAGCCGGGGATATTGCGGATGAGATATAGGTCGAATTGCAATACCACACAGTTCTCTTTTTTTCCTGAAAATTTGAAAGTGTACTAAAATTGTAATTTTTTTTTAGAATTTTTGCGTTTTTGATTGCGTATTTAGATTTCTGGCGTCTGTAGTATTCTACCGATCCAAGTTCATAATTGTTCAACTATATTTTTCACTTTCCTTCTATCGTAATGCGCATGCACAGAAAGTGTCAATGTCTGAGTTGTTTAAGTGTGTGTGTGTGTGTGTGTGTGTGTGTGTGTTTTAAGGGATGAGTGGTAGGCATTTTGTGCTGCCTTGGGTAAGGTGAAAGCCTTCAGCCTTGCAAGCAAGTCTAGTTAGGCTTTCACCATTTTTCAATGGTGAAAGACTATTGTTATTACTAAGATTATTATTATTCTTTTTTTTTCCACTTTGCCTATTTCTCAGCAACTATAAGAGATAGAGGTCTGAAATTTAGTTTTCTCTCGGGAAACTGGGTGGTAGTTAGTGCTTAAATGTAAAACGAAATTCGTGCGCATAGCGGAAATGCATTAAATCTTTAACGTGCACGAAAATTGAAAATCGGCCGTAATTTTGGTAATTGTCAACCGATTTCTCTGATATTTACATTTTTGGATAGCTTGAGACATTTTTAAGAAGATAGCAGTTCACAATTGTCAAATTTAGAAACTTTGTCGCTTTCATTTTTTTGGTGAATATTGGAAAATTTTCAAAAATTTCCAAAATTTTTATTTTTTGGAATTTTGAATTATGAGTTATATTTTTGGATAGCTGACATCAATCCGATTCCAACAATATTAGTTTTATTCTAAAATGTTAACTTTGATTTTTCACTTTTTTTCGCATTTTGGTCAAATCGTAGAGTTCTTATTTTTTTAAAACGGCGCCTACGATTTTTCTGAAACTTATGGAATATGAAGTCGAAGGTCCAAACCAGTCCATGAACTATAAATAAAAATCCTCTAATCACCGGAAGTGGTCAAGAAAAGTATCCAAAGTTTGACAAAATTCTGAAAAATGGGTACCGATGCGCAAAATGCGATGTATCATTTGGTTGATTACAGAGTAGTTAAAGTATTATATCGTTTGATAGCCACGTGAATTATCTACAAGATGGTACTATAGCGACAAGTTTCTATCAAAAAATAAAAAAGTTATCTGAGTTTGAAAAGTAAGTTATTTTGCTATTTAGATCAACTTAAGACGCGAATTTCTCGGAAACGCCGCCAACGATTTTTTTAAAACTTTCTCATTCGAGAGTCTTATAGGTGGTGTATTGTGTGAAACCATTGTACAATTTCTCTAAATGTCATGAGTAGTCGAAAAACGAGATTGAAAATCCAAAACGTCATATTTTTACCATTTGGAGCATTTTTAGACGTCTTTTTCTCGAAAAGTCAACGTAATTTTTTTTTTTTGAACTTCTTCTACAGAGAGTTTTATCGGTAGTCTTAGGTATGAAACTATTGCGCAACATTTAGAAATATCAGGAGTATGAGAACAAAGGGATCGAAAACTGAAAACGTCACCTTTCATTGTTAAGCGAAACATGCAGTAAGAGTTGATACAATCTGTACGTTTTACCAACGTTTAGAGCATATTCAAAATTCCCCATTTCTATCACAGTGACGATATTTGAGCTAAAAATATTTCAACTCTGAGTGTTTACTTATATTCAAAATATGGGTTTAGTGACCCTGTAACAGAAATAATTGATTTCTGTGTGTAATAATTAGTCTTTGAATTAATATTGTTTCTTCTTTGTCAAAATTACCTCATAACCGTAATCATCTCGACACAAATCGACGGCTCGCGCTGTTTATAACGAAATACAATTATCAGTAAGTTGCAGTTGTATCTTGCAGTAGTATCGTGCAGAAGTACGAATATTGCACCTATGATAGAAAGCATGATGTAGTTTGAGCTTGGGCCCTATCTCTAATTAAAGATAAATTTTTATATGTTAGTGACGTCAAATAATTAACATGCACGAAATCAGAGTTTTATCGGTAGTCTTAGGTATGAAACCATTGCGCAACAGTTAGAAATATCAGGAGTATGAGAACAAAGGGATCGAAAATTGAAAACATCATCTTTCATTGTTAAGCGAAACATGCAGTAAGAGTTGATACAATCTGTACGTTTTACCAACGTTTAGAGCATATTCAAAATTCCCCATTTCTATCACAGTGACGATATTTGAGCTAAAAGTATTTCAACTTTGAGTGTTTACTTATATTCAAAATATGGGTTTAGTGATCCTGTAACAGAAATAATTGATTTCTGTGTGTAATAATTAGTCTTTGAATTAATATTGTTTCTTCTTTGTCAAAATTACCTCATAACCGTAATCATTTCGACACAAATCGACGGCTCGCGCTGTTTATAAGGAAATCTAATTACCTATAGGTTGCAGTTGTATCTTGCAGTAGTATCGTGCAGAAGTACGAATATTGCACCTGTGATAGAAATACATATTTGAGTAGCTGACCTGAACGCGATTCCAAAGTTCCGTGTGACATCGACAAAAGTCCGAATTGGTTATAAATGGATCGTTTTGCATACGTATAAAGCATATATAGAGAGCTTTTTTTAAAACTGGCAATTTTTGAACAAAGGGTGTTTAATGGTAACCAATTTCTGGCATTGGTGCTTCTAGAATGAAAATAATTCATTTTAGTAATTAACAGTTACTCCTGAAATTAATATCCCAGGTTTTATGTCTGCATGACGTCATCATTTGATACCAGTGAAAATGAAGCTCTCTGTTGAAGCCATTTATAAATAAAGTACCCCTCAATTACAATGTTGAAAAATTAATGTTGAAAGGTGCGATTTGGGGTTTTGGTTATTACCTGATACTTAAGGTATTTTTTTTTTGTCTCATTCGGAAAACTGTGTTTTTTCTGTAGTCGTTTAGATTTCTGAAACTAAAACTGATAGAATTCTGAATGTTGTTTTTTTCTATGTTTTAAACATTTAGTACTTAGATCTATTGCGAAAGTTGTGAACAGACCGGAAGTGATGTAAATCTTTAACGTGTGCGAATGAAAATCGGTCCTAATTATGTCAATTCCCAACCGATTTTCGAAAAAGTTATATTTTTGTATAGCCGGGGATATTGCGGATGAGATATAGGTCGAATTGCAATACCACGCAGTTCTCTTTCTTTCCTGAAAATTTGAAAATGTACTAAAATTGTAATTTTTTTTTTAGAATTTTTGCGTTTTTGATTGCGTATTTAGATTTCTGGCGTCTGTAGGATTCTACCGATCCAAGTTCATAATTGTTCAACTATATTTTTCACTTTCCTTCTATCGTAATGCGCATGCACAGAAAGTGTCAATGTCTGAGTTGTTTAAGTGTGTGTGTGTGTGTATGTGTTTTAAGGGGTGAGTGGTAGGCAATTTGTGGTGCCTTGGGTAAAGGTGAAAGCCTTCAGCCTTGCAAGCAAGTCTAGTATTATTAGGCTTTCAGACTTTCGTCTGAAAGACTATTGTTTTTACTAAAATTATTAGGGTTTCACACTGCGAAGCTTGTGTGAAACACTATTGTTTTTGTTAAAATTATTATTCTTATTATTAGGGTTTCACACTGCGAAGCTTGTGTGAAACACTATTGTTTTTGTTAAAATTATTATTCTTATTATTATTATTATTATTTAG
This sequence comes from Patella depressa, assembly GCA_948474765.1. Lineage (NCBI taxonomy): Eukaryota > Metazoa > Mollusca > Gastropoda > Patellidae > Patella > Patella depressa. The sequence goes on from OX419720.1 coordinate 34,730,090, forward strand.
GGTTTCACACTGCGAAGCTTGTGTGAAACACTATTGTTTTTGTTAAAATTATTATTCTTATTATTATTATTATTCTTCTTTTGTTTTGAGTAGATCTCAGCAACTGCTTGTCGCATCGTTACGATTTCTTCGGTTTTACTGGGAAAGTGGGTGTGACTTAGAGGATAAAGCTATTTTGAACGTTCTGCGACAATGCGAAATGTCCGAAATCACCGAAGTTATCGTTTTTGAAAATATTGCAGTAATTTTAACAATAATCATTGGATTTTAACTTTCGATACATTTTGGCATAGCCTGAGACAGGGCACATAGCTACGCTACTTTCGATTTTTGATTTTCGGCAAATCTTCGAAGATATTAGGCGCCAAATTTCGAAAATTTAAAATTTTACAAAAAACTTTTTTATTTATGAATATTTTTTAGTCGTATTGTGCACAGAATTAAAGAGTCATCTGCCTAGTGCAAAAATGTTAAAAAATTTTGTCTCAGTAATTTTCCTTGGCCGCTATTGGCTAATTCAGTTTTTCAGTCCTAGATTAATTTTTTATTGTTCGATTTGTATAAAACAAAGTTCATATGCTTCGTTGTCTCAATTGTCATTTTTTTTATTACCGGAAGTGTTATCTGTCGGCACCGAAAGTGGCATAATTTTACCAAAAACTACAATTTTGACAGTTAGGTACCATTTTTCGAAAACAAATATTATTTTTTTGAAAAATTATTTGACTCAAAGAGTGTGCCCTTTCAAGGCGCAAAAAATGGCGGAAACAGTTTTTTTAATTTCGATTTCATTTTCGAGCAAATTCGATTAAATGGCTAAAAATGGTGTAAAATTGACTCATTTACAACCTATTCAGGCTTTTCAGATTTTAAAATATTTCTTCGTAACTTTTATAAACTTGTAGCTATAATCCATACGAAGAAAATGTATGTTAAAATTAGTTTGTAATATAAGCAGTTACCAAGAAATGGACAGTTCTGTACAAGTCACTGTTTTCGTTATTTTGCCTGTAAAATAGTCAATTATGATTGGATTTTTATAAAAGTGACATCATTTGATTCAAAAAGCATGTAGCGTCATATCAAGTTGATAACAATTTAAAATTGACACCGGAAGTGACGTCATTTTGTCAAAAACTGCATTTTAAACTTTTTAAATCAATGTTTTATTCAACCAAGAATTACTTAATATGTATTAATAATTTTAACTTTTGGTTTAAATTCACATATAAACACAACTCATATGGTCATATACATATCATAAAATTGTTTCTAACTTGTTCGGTTGCCGAGAAATAGACGGTTTTCTACAGGCCACTTTTGAAGGTTTTTGGGCCATAAAAGTGTCAATTATTATTCGATTTTCATAAACGTTACACCATGTTATACCTAATGCCATTTAGGATTTCATACAAGTAATTTAAGATTTTCATTATCACCGGAAGTAACATCATTTTGGCAAAAACTGTATTTTTAGCCTTCAAAACAGATATTTTATTCAAATGAGTCTGTTTTGAAATGTTTTTCAAATTATGGTATTTGATGCCAATCAACAAATAAAATGAACCCATACGATCGTACAGATACCACAAAATGGTTTCTAACTTGTACGGTTGCAGAGAAATAGTCGATTTTCTACAAGTCACTTTTCAAGTTTTTTGGTCTTTAAAAGTGGCAATTATTATTCGATTTACATAAAATTTTCACTATATGATATCGTATGCCATTTCTGATTTCATAAAACTAATTGAACATTTTCATTAACACCGGAAGAAATGTAATTTTGTCAAGATCATTTACAAGTAACACATGTATAAAATGAATTGATATTGCTGGATTTGGTTGATTCTGCATCCATTTTATTTGTGTGCAATGTTAATTTGGAAACCTGTTTAATGGTTTCGTTGGTACCGGAAGTGACATATGTTCAAGGGTAACCTGGCACCGGAAGTGACATGTTTAAGGGTAACGTGGCACCAGTGAAACCCGTCATTCCTGCATGCAGGTCTAGTTCTTATTATTATTATTCTTCTTTTGTTTTGAGTAGATCTCAGCAACTACGTGTCGCATCGTTACGATTTCTTCGGTTTTACTGGGAAAGTGGGTGTGACTTAGAGGATAAAGCTATTTTGAACGTTCTGCGACAATGCGAAATGTCCGAAATCACCGAAGTTATCGTTTTTACAAATATTGCGGTAATTTTAACAATAATCATGGGATTTTAACTTTCGATACATTTTGGCATAGCTGGAGACAGGGCACATAGCTGCGCTACTTTCGATTTTTGATTTTCGGCAAATCTTCGAAGATATTAGGCGCCAAATTTCGGAAATTTAAAATTTTACAAAAAACTTTTTTATTTATGAATATTTTTTAGTCGTGTTGTGCACAGAATTAAATAGTCATCTGACTTGCGCAAAAATGTTACAAAATTTTGTCTCAGTAATTTTCCTTGGCCTCCATTGGCTAATTCAGTTTTTCAGTCCTAGATTAATTTTTTATTGTTCGATTTGTATAAAACAAAGTTCATATGCTTCGTTGTCTCAATTGTCATTTTTTTTATTACCATAAGTGTTATCTGTCGGCACCGGAAGTGGCATAATTTTACCAAAAACTACAATTTTGACAGTTAGGTACATTTTTTGAAAACAAATATTATTTTTTTGAAAAATTATATGACTCAAAGAGTGTGTCCTTTAAAGGCGCAAAAAATGTCGGAAGCAGTTTTTTTAATTTCTTTTTCATTTTCTAGCAAATTGGATTAAGAGGTGAAAAAAGGCGTAAAATTGACCTATTTACAACTCATTCAGGCTTTTCAGATTTTAAAATATTTTTACGTAACTTTTATAAACTTGTAGCTATGATCCATACGAAGAGAATGTATGTGAAAATTAGTTTGTAATAAAAGCAGTTGCCGAGAAATAGGCAATTTTGCATGAGTCACTTTTCACGTAATTTTGGCTGTAAAAGAATCAATTATTATTCGATTTTCAATTTTCTTTCGCCATTGGATGCCTAATGCCATAGTGGACTATGTCAAACCATTTTACCCCTTGCGCTGCCACCGGAAATGACGTCATTTGCTCAAAACTTAAATTTTAGCCTTCAAAAAACAATATTTTATTCAAATGAGTCGTATTTGTTATTTTTTTCAAATTGTGATGTTTGATTCTAATGATTAAATAGATTGAACACATACGATCATACAGATACCACAAAATGGTTTCTAACTTGTACGGTTGCAGAGAAATGGGCGATTTTCCTTAAGTCACTTTTCAAGGTTTTTGGTCTATAAAAGTGTCAGTTATTATTCGATTTTCATAAAATTTTCACCATATGATATCTTGTGTCATTTATGATTTCATAGAACTAATTTAACATTTTCAGTATCACCGGAAGTAATGTCATTTTGGCAAAAACTGTATTTTTAGCCTTCAAAACAGACATTTTTTTCAAATGAGTCTGATTTGTAATATATTTCAAATTATGATATTTGATTCCAATCAACAAATGGATTGAACCCATACGATCATATAGATACCAAAAGATAGTTTTTATCATGTACGGTTGCCGAGAAATAGATGATTTTCTACAAGTCACTTTTCAAGGTTTTTGGTCTATAAAAGTGGCAATTCTCATTCGATTTACATACAATTTTCGCCATTATGCTGCCTTATGCCATTTCTGATTTCATAAAACTAATTGAACATTTTCATTATCACCGGAAGTAATGAAATTTTGCCAGGATCACTTACAAGTAACATATATATAAAATGAATTGATATTGTTGGATTTGGTTGATTCTTCGTCCATTTTATTTGATGTTTACAATGCTTATGTGGAAACCTGTTTGATGGTTTCATTGGTATCGGAAGTGACATATGTTTAAGGGTAACTTGGCACCGAAAGTGACGTGGCACCAGTGAAACCCGTCATTCCTGCATGCAGGTCTAGTCTTCTTTTGTATTGAGTAGATCTCAGCAACTACGTGTCGCATCGTTACGATTTCTTCGGTTTTACTGGGAAAGTGGGTGTGACTTAGAGGATAAAGCTATTTTGAACGCTCTGCGACAATGCGAAATGTCCGAAATCACCGAAGTTATCGTTTTTACAAATATTGCGGTAATTTTAACAATAATCATGGGATTTTAACTTTCGATACATTTTGGCATAGCTGGAGACAGGGCACATAGCTGCGCTACTTTCGATTTTTGATTTTCGGCAAATCTTCGAAGATATTAGGCGCCAAATTTCGGAAATTTAAAATTTTACAAAAAACTTTTTTATTTATGAATATTTTTTAGTCGTGTTGTGCACAGAATTAAAGAGTCATCTGACTTGCGCAAAAATGTTAAAAAATTTTGTCTCAGTAATTTTCCTTGGCCTCCATTGGCTAATTCAGTTTTTCAGTCCTAGATTAATTTTTTATTGTTCGATTTGTATAAAACAAAGTTCATATGCTTCGTTGTCTCAATTGTCATTTTTTTTATTACCAAAAGTTTTATCTGTCGGCACCGGAAGTGGCATAATTTTACCAAAAACTACAATTTTGACAGTTAGGTACATTTTTTGAAAACAAATATTATTTTTTTGAAAAATTATATGACTCAAAGAGTGTGTCCTTTAAAGGCGCAAAAAATGTCGGAAGCAGTTTTTTTAATTTATTTTTCATTTTCTAGCAAATTGGATTAAGAGGTGAAAAAAGGCGTAAAATTGACCTATTTACAACTCATTCAGGCTTTTCAGATTTTAAAATATTTTTACGTAACTTTTATAAACTTGTAGCTATAATCCATACGAAGAGAATGTATGTGAAAATTAGTTTGTAATATAAGCAGTTGCCGAGAAATAGGCAATTTTGCATGAGTCACTTTTCACGTAATTTTGGCTGTAAAAGAATCAATTATTATTCGATTTTCAATTTTCTTTCGCCATTGGATGCCTAATGCCATAGTGGACTATGTCAAACCATTTTACCCCTTGCGCTGCCACCGGAAATGACGTCATTTGCTCAAAACTTAAATTTTAGCCTTCAAAAAACAATATTTTATTCAAATGAGTCGTATTTGTTATTTTTTTCAAATTGTGATATTTGATTCTATTGATCAAATAGATTGAACCCATACGATCATACAGATACCACAAAATGGTTTCTAACTTGTACGGTTGCAGAGAAATGGGCGATTTTCATTAAGTCACTTTTCAAGGTTTTTGGTCTATAAAAATGTCAGTTATTATTCGATTTTCATAAAATTTTCACCATATGATATCTTGTGTCATTTATGATGTCATAGAACTAATTTAACATTTTCAGTATCACCGGAAGTAATGTCATTTTGGCAAAAACTGTATTTTTAGCCTTCAAAACAGACATTTTTTTCAAATGAGTCTGATTTGTAATATATTTCAAATTATGATATTTGATTCCAATCAACAAATGGATTGAACCCATACGATCATATAGATACCAAAAGATAGTTTTTATCGTGTACGGTTGCCGAGAAATAGACGATTTTCTACAAGTCACTTTTCAAGGTTTTTGGTCTATAAAAGTGGCAATTCTCATTCGATTTACATACAATTTTCGCCATTATGCTGCCTTATGCCATTTCTGATTTCATAAAACTAATTGAACATTTTCATTATCACCGGAAGTAATGAAATTTTGCCAGGATCACTTACAAGTAACATATATATATATAATGAATTGATATTGCTGGATTTGGTTGATTCTTCGTCCATTTTATTTGATGTTTACAATGCTTATGTGGAAACCTGTTTGATGGTTTCATTGGTATCGGAAGTGACATATGTTCAAAGGTAACATGGCACCGGAAGTGACATGTTAAAGGGTGACGTGGCACCAGTGAAACCCGTCATTCCTGCATGCAGGTCTAGTTATTATTATTATTCTTCTTTTGTTTTGAGTAGATCTCAGCAACTACGTGTCGCATCGTTACGATTTCTTCGGTTTTACTTGGAAAGTGGGTGTGACTTAGAGGATAAAGCTATTTTGAACGTTCTGCGACAATGCGAAATGTCCGAAATCACCGAAGTTATCGTTTTTACAAATATTGCGGTAATTTTAACAATAATCATGGGATTTTAACTTTCGATACATTTTGGCATAGCTGGAGACAGGGCACATAGCTGCGCTACTTTCGATTTTTGATTTTCGGCAAATCTTCGAAGATATTAGGCGCCAAATTTCGAAAATTTAAAATTTTACAAAAAACTTTTTTATTTATTAATATTTTTTAGTCGTGTTGTGCACAGAATTAAAGAGTCATCTGACTTGCGCAAAAATGTTAAAAAATTTTGTCTCAGTAATTTTCCTTGGCCTCCATTGGCTAATTCAGTTTTTCAGTCCTAGATTAATTTTTTATTGTTCGATTTGTATAAAACAAAGTTCATATGCTTCGTTGTCTCAATTGTCATTTTTTTTATTACCAAAAGTGTTATCTGTCGGCACCGGAAGTGGCATAATTTTACCAAAAACTACAATTTTGACAGTTAGGTACATTTTTTGAAAACAAATATTATTTTTTTGAAAAATTATATGACTCAAAGTGTGTGTCCTTTAAAGGCGCAAAAAATGTCGGAAGCAGTTTTTTTAATTTCTTTTTCATTTTCTAGCAAATTCGATTAAGAGGTGAAAAAAGGCGTAAAATTGACCTATTTACAACTCATCCAGGCTTTTCAGATTTTAAAATATTTTTACGTAACTTTTATAAACTTGTAGCTATAATCCATACGAAGAGAATGTATGTGAAAATTAGTTTGTAATATAAGCAGTTGCCGAGAAATAGGCAATTTTGCATGAGTCACTTTTCACGTAATTTTGGCTGTAAAAGAATCAATTATTATTCGATTTTCAATTTTCTTTCGCCATTGGATGCCTAATGCCATAGTGGACTATGTCAAACCATTTTACCCCTTGCGCTGCCACCGGAAATGGCGTCATTTGCTCAAAACTTAAATTTTAGCCTTCAAAAAACAATATTTTATTTAAATGAGTCGTATTTGTTATTTTTTTCAAATTGTGATATTTGATTCTATTGATCAAATAGATTGAACCCATACGATCATACAGATACCACAAAATGGTTTCTAACTTGTACGGTTGCAGAGAAATGGGCGATTTTCCTTAAGTCACTTTTCAAGGTTTTTGGTCTATAAAAGTGTCAGTTATTATTCGATTTTCATAAAATTTTCACCATATGATATCTTGTGTCATTTATGATTTCATAGAACTAATTTAACATTTTCAGTATCACCGGAAGTAATGTCATTTTGGCAAAAACTGTATTTTTAGCCTTCAAAAGAGACATTTTATTCAAATGAGTCTGATTTGTAATATATTTCAAATTATGATATTTGATTCCAATCAACAAATGGATTGAACCCATACGATCATATAGATACCAAAAGATAGTTTTTATCGTGTACGGTTGCCGAGAAATAGACGATTTTCTACAAGTCACTTTTCAAGGTTTTTGGCCTATAAAAGTGGCAATTCTCATTCGATTTACATACAATTTTCGCCATTATGCTGCCTTATGCCATTTCTGATTTCATAAAACTAATTGAACATTTTCATTATCACCGGAAGTAATGAAATTTTGCCAGGATCACTTACAAGTAACATATATATAAAATGAATTGATATTGCTGGATTTGGTTGATTCTTCGTCAATTTTATTTGATGTTTACAATGCTTATGTGGAAACCTGTTTGATGGTTTCATTGGTATTGGAAGTGACATATGTTTAAGGGTAACGTGGCACCGAAAGTGACGTGGCACCAGTGAAACCCGTCATTCCTGCATGCAGGTCTAGTTATTATTTATTATTATTATTTTATTTTTCGGGGGAGCCTATTTCTCAGCGCCTGTAACAGATACCGATCTGGGACCTAATTCTCTATAGGGAAACCATGTGTTGGCTACTTGATAAACTATTTTTGAAACTTCTGCGCAGACCGGAAGTGGTCGAATTTCGTGCTCTGTCAAAAAATTAAAAAACGGCCGTAGATTCATCAATTCTGTACCTATTTTCATACAAATGACATTTTCGGAAACCTTGAGTCTTTTCTCGGACGATAGCAGTTGAAAATTTCGATATTTCGAAACTTCATCGCTGACTTCTTGCGATCGAAAAATGAAAAATTTTATTTGAGAGACAATTTTTGTTGTTTTTCAAAATTTTCAAATTTGACCTACATTTTTGGATACCTGAAGGCAATCTGGTTCCAGGAATATAAGTTTCATTCCGAGTTATCGCCCTTTATTTTTCGATTTTTTTCGAATTTTCTTCACATTTTGTGAGCTTAAGTTTCGTTTTACGGCCGGATCAACGTTTCTCAAATTCCTGATACATGAAGCAATATTGTCAAACCACCGTTTAAAGCAATTTCAACAACAATCCGTAAACCGGAAGTAGTCGAAATAATATGCGATATTTTGAAAAAAACGTGAAAAATTGGTGTCTTGGGTAAAAACACGATTTCTCCGTCCGATATCAACGGATTAAACAAATTAAGGTATCATTTGGTCTAGCGGTGATTGGACCACTGAATGATACCCAATTCGTACGGATACGATGAGCTGGAAGCAAAATATGGCACGCTGAAAATCAAGTATTTTCTGATTTGGAGCGTTTTTGGACGCCTGTATTTCGAAAACTGCTCCAGCGATTTTTCTTAAACTTTATCTATCGATGGTCCTTCCGGTAGTCTTTAGCATGGATCCATCCATTAAGACAATTATATAATTGGAATAAGACAAAAAAGGGACTGAAAATCGAAAAAAGTCGAAAAATCGTGAAATTTGGGAAAATGCTCTACTATTTTTTTATTTGAAGAGATTTTCAAAAAAAAGATATATATTTAAAAAGCTGACCTAATTACGATTCTAATGATGTATAATATGTATGCAGTTATTGAAATTTAATTTTCAATATTTTGACATTTTGACATTTTTAACACTTTTGAACATAGGATTTCTCAGAAGTATTTTATTTGATCGTATAGTGTCGTATATCATTAGAGAGCCCTGTTCCCATGCAAACTCCAAAACTGGATGTGAAAACTACTCGACAATGATTCGTATACCGGAAGTAGTTCAAAAAACAAAGAAAAATGTAAAAAAGATGAAAAAAAATTGGAGCTCTTGCCAAAAGTTCGAATTCTCCGTCACATATTAGCGGAACAAAACAATTAAAGTGTCTTTGGATAGTTCCATTAATAGACGATCGTATAACATCTAAATAACACGAATTTGATTCTTAGGAAATAAATTATGGTACGCCGAAAACTAAGTATTTTCCGTTTTGGAGCATTCTGAGGCGCCTTTTTCTCGTAAACGACGCCTACGATTTTTCTTAAACATTTTTTACTCAGAGTCCTATCGGTGGCCTAGCGTGTGCATTTAATAATAAAAGCGTTGCAATATTATAGGTGGTCCAAAATTGACCTCAATCTTTGAAAAAAGTTGAAAAATCATTAAATTATTGAAAATGCTCTTTTATTTATCTTTTTTTCAAAAATTACTTAATGAATGTTTCTGATATTTCTGCTACAGGAAGTTAAGTATCTAATCAACTTGTTAAAGCAATTCCGACAATGATCGAAAAACCGGAAGTAGTCGAAAAAATATCCGATATATTGATTTTTTTTTACATTTTTACAGAAAACTTTTTTATTTATGAATATTTTTTGATGGTAGTTTACACAGAGTTAAAGTATCACCCTACTTGAGCATAAGTGAGAAAGAATTTTGTCTCAGTAATTTTCTTTAGTCGCCATTGGCTAATTTAGTTTTTCGTACCTAGATTAATTATTTATTGTTCGATTTGTATAAAACAAAGTGCATATGATTCGTAATGTCAATTGTAATATTTTTTGTTACGGTGACATTTTTCTGCACGCAACGGAAGTGGCGTAAAATTAACAAAAACTACAATTTTGAGAGTTAAGTACCACTTTTTGACAGCAAATATTTTTTTTTTCGAAAACTGATATAACAAAAAGTATGCGCCCTGTAAAGGCGCATAAAATGTTTGGCTGGGATTCTTAAATTTCAATTTCATTTTCGGGCAATTTCGAATAAAATGTAAAAAAAAGGGTAAAATTCAGTTATTACAACCCATTCAACGTCTTTATATTTTGAACTATTTATTCGTAACTTTCATAAACTCGTAGCCATAATCCAGACGAAGGGAATGTATGCGAAAAATAGTTTGTAACATGAGCAGTTGCCGAGAAATATGCAATTTTGCATGCATCACTTTTCACGTTTTTTTGCCTGTAAAATAGTAAATTATTATCCGATTTTCAATAATTTTTTTTCATTCGATGCCTAATGCCAATTTGGACTAGGTTAAGCCAATTTTACAGTTTCACTGTGACCGAAAATGACGTCATTTTGGCAAAAACTGTATTTTTAACCTAGAAAACAAATATTTTATTCAAATGAGTCTTGTTTATAATATTTTTAAAATTATGATATTTGAATCCCATCACCGAATAGCATGAACCCATACCATCATACAGATACCACAAAAAAGTTTCTAACTTGTACGGTTGCCGAGAAATAGACGATTTTCTACAAGTCACTTTTCAAGCTTTTTGGTCTATAAAAGTGTCAATTATTATTCAATTTTCATACAATTTTCACCATGTGATGCCTTATGCCATTTATGATTGCAATGATCTGATTCAACATTTCCATTATCACCGGAAGTAATGTTATATTTGCAAAAACCGTATTTTTAGACTTCAAAATAAAATTTTACTCCAAAATTAGATTTTGCGCGATCCGACTCAAGATGGCGTGTTCAATGACAAATATTACGGGACGCTGAAGATCTAGTATTTTCCTTTTTGGACTTTTATATGATATCAGAATGATACAAATTCGATGGTTAGGCAATAGATTATGAGATGCCGAAAATATAGTATTTTCCTCTTTTTTTGGAGCCTTTTCAAACTCGTTTATCTCGAAAACTACTTCTATTTCACTTCTTAAACTTCTGTTACCCCGAGTCCTATCGGTCGTTTAGGGTATAAAGGTAAATTTAAAAGCATGGCAATGATCTAAAGGACCCTGAAAGCCGATTCAGCACTGCTATGCAGGTCTAGTTATTATTATTCTTTTTTTTTTCCATTTTGCCTATTTCTCAGCAACTATAAGAGATAGAGGTCTGAAGTTTGATTTTCTCTCGGGAAACTGGGTGGTAGTTAGTGCTTAAATGTAAAACGAAATTCGTGCGCATAGCGGAAATGCGTTAAATCTTTAACGTGCACGAAAATTGAAAATCGGCCGTAATTTTGGTAATTGTCAACCGATTTCTCTGATATTTACATTTTTGGATAGCTTGAGACATTTCTAAGAAGATAGCAGTTCACAAACGTCAAATTTAGAAACTTTGTCGCTTTCATTTTTTTGGTGAAAATTGGAAAATTTTCAAAAATTTCAAAAATTTTTATTTTTTGGAATTTTGAATTATGAGTTATATTTTTGGATAGCTGACATCAATCTGATTCCAACAATATTAGTTTTATTCTGAAATGTTAACTTTGATTTTTCACTTTTTTTCGCATTTTGGTCAAATCGTAGAGTTCTTATTTTTTTAAAACGGCGCCTACAATTTTTCTGAAACTTATGGAATATGAAGTCGAAGGTCCAAACCAGTCCATGAACTATAAATAAAAATCCTCTAATCACCGGAAGTGGTCAAGAAAAGTATCCAAAGTTTGACAAAATTCTGAAAAATGGGTACCGATGGGTAAAATGCGATGTATCACTTGGTTGATTACAGAGTAGTTAAAGTGTTATATCGTTGGATAGCCACGTGAATTATTTACAAGATGGTACTATAGCGACAAAATTCTATCAAACAATAAAAAAGTTATCTGAGTTTGAAAAGTAAGGTATTTTGCTATTTCGATCAAATTAAGACGCGAATTTCTCGGAAACGCCGCCTACGATTTTTTTTAAACTTTCTCATTCGAGAGTCTTATAGGTGGTGTATTGTGTGAAACCATTGTACAATTTCTCTAAATGTCATGAGTAGTCGAAAAACGAGATTGAAAATCCAAAACGTCATATTTTTACCATTTGGAGCATTTTTAGACGTCTTTTTCTCGAAAAGTCAACGTAATTTTTTTTTGGAACTTCTTCTACAGAGAGTTTTATCGGTAGTCTTAGGTATGAAACTATTGCGCAACATTTAGAAATATCAGGAGTATGAGAACAAAGGGATCGAAAACTGAAAACGTCACCTTTCATTGTTAAGCGAAACATGCAGTAAGAGTTGATACAATCTGTACGTTTTACCAACGTTTAGAGCATATTCAAAATTCCGCATTTCTATCACAGTGACGATATTTGAGCTAAAAATATTTCAACTCTGAGTGTTTACTTATATTCAAAATATGGGTTTAGTGACCCTGTAACAGAAATAATTGATTTCTGTGTGTAATAATTAGTCTTTGAATTAATATTATTTCTTCTTTGTCAAAATTACCTCATAACCGTAATCATCTCGACACAAATCGACGGCTCGCGCTGTTTATAAGGAAATACAATTATCAGTAAGTTGCAGTTGTATCTTGCAGTAGTATCGTGCAGAAGTACGAATATTGCACCTATGATAGAAAGCATGATGTAGTTTGAGCTTGGGCCCTATCTCTAATTAAAGATAAATTTTTATATGTTAGTGACGTCAAATCATTAACGTGCACGAAATCAGAGTTTTATCGGTAGTCTTAGGTATGAAACCATTGCGCAACAGTTAGAAATATCAGGAGTATGAGAACAAAGGGATCGAAAATTGAAAACATCATCTTTCATTGTTAAGCGAAACATGCAGTAAGAGTTGATACAATCTGTACGTTTTACCAACGTTTAGAGCATATTCAAAATTCCCCATTTCTATCACAGTGACGATATTTGAGCTAAAAGTATTTCAACTTTGAGTGTTTACTTATATTCAAAATATGGGTTTAGTGATCCTGTAACAGAAATAATTGATTTCTGTGTGTAATAATTAGTCTTTGAATTAATATTGTTTCTTCTTTGTCAAAATTACCTCATAACCGTAATCATTTCGACACAAATCGACGGCTCGCGCTGTTTATAAGGAAATCTAATTACCTATAGGTTGCAGTTGTATCTTGCAGTAGTATCGTGCAGAAGTACGAATATTGCACCTGTGATAGAAATACATATTTGAGTAGCTGACCTGAACGCGATTCCAAAGTTCCGTGTGACATCGACAAAAGTCCGAATTGGTTATAAATGGATCGTTTTGCATACGTATAAAGCATATATAGAGAGCTTTTTTTAAAACTGGCAATTTTTGAACAAAGGGTGTTTAATGGTAACCAATTTCTGGCATTGGTGCTTCTAGAATGAAAATAATTCATTTTAGTAATTAACAGTTACTCCTGAAATTAATATCCCAGGTTTTATGTCTGCATGACGTCATCATTTGATACCAGTGAAAATGAAGCTCTCTGTTGAAGCCATTTATAAATAAAGTACCCCTCAATTACAATGTTGAAAAATTAATGTTGAAAGGTGCGATTTGGGGTTTTGGTTATTACCTGATACTTAAGGTATTTTTTTTTGTCTCATTCGGAAAACTGTGTTTTTTCTGTAGTCGTTTAGATTTCTGAAACTAAAACTGATAGAATTCTGAATGTTGTTTTTTTCTATGTTTTAAACATTTAGTACTTAGATCTATTGCGAAAGTTGTGAACAGACCGGAAGTGATGTAAATCTTTAACGTGCGCGAATGAAAATCGGTCCTAATTATGTCAATACCCAACCGATTTTCGAAAAAGTTATATTTTTGTATAGCCGGGGATATTGCGGATGAGATATAGATCGAATTGCAATACCACGCAGTTCTCTTTTTTTCCTGAAAATTTGAAAATGTACTAAAATTATAATTTTTTTTTAAGAATTTTTGCGTTTTTGATTGCGTATTTAGATTTCTGGCGTCAGTAGTATTCTACCGATCCAAGTTCATAATTGTTCAACTATATTTTTCACTTTCCTTCTATCGTAATGCGCATGCACAGAAAGTGTCAATGTCTGAGTTGTTTAAGTGTGTGTGTGTGTGTATGTGTTTTAAGGGGTGAGTGGTAGGCAATTTGTGGTGCCTTGGGTAAAGGTGAAAGCCTTCAGCCTTGCAAGCAAGTCTAGTTGTTATTGAAATTATCTAGATTTTAATTATCTACAGATTGTGTGTGATCAAGATGTAATGTAACTCAACTCATAACACTAATAACAGTCGAACCGTATCACACGCCACGCCATGAAAACTGCACTGACTGACTGAGCGAACACGTGACCGATGCAAATTCTCTTCGGCTTCTTAAATTGGTAGATTTTCAACAGTAATGATGTCGCATTAATACAGGATGACTATTTTGTAATTGTTCTTGCCTTGCCTTCACCCGATTATCGAGATTTTAAGACGTGGGTTGTTTTCCACCGGTCCAACAGCAACACGTACTTCTCGACTGCTTGGCGAAATATTCTTATTTCAAGATAGGCCTAAATATATATCGTGGAATAAAGTGGAATAGTTATAAAGAAGAAAGCGCCTGACCTCAGTAACTAACTTCCTGTAACTTTTAAACAATAATATTTAAAACCTGAGAATAATATTTTTTTTATTAGATTCCTGTAAAACAAACAGCTGCTCATTGACAGGTCATACACGTTATAATACTGGGTTAACGGGGGCATCTCAAGTTGACATACATTGTTCAATTTTCAAAATGACGCTCTGTCGTCATGGAGACGTTTGTAATGGGAGATAACTCCATTTAATGGGGACATCTCCAATTAACCGTACAGCTCAATTCGAACCGTCTAACCGTCCAATTCTAACCGTTTACCGTTATCCAACTAACCGTAGGAGCACTACTTTCTACATAAATTTGTAAAATATTGAATTAAGTTGTTGAATAGTAGTATCCGGCACTGGATTAACAGTTGCCGGGTAAAGAA
Source organism: Patella depressa (assembly GCA_948474765.1). NCBI lineage: Eukaryota > Metazoa > Mollusca > Gastropoda > Patellidae > Patella > Patella depressa. The sequence goes on from OX419720.1 coordinate 34,745,115, forward strand.
TTTTTGAAATACAAAATGTTTTAATTATTTGTATTTTTCCAATTAAAGATAATTTATGTTTATCCCATACTTTTAATATTCGTACTATTTCATTTAGTTTATTTGTAAAGTGTAGTAATTTGAGTGTCTTTTGAAAAATGTATCCCGAGGATTATTATAGATTTTTCGCATAAAACTATACCGTTTGATTTTAATTTTTGCATTAAATTCATATCGCAGCTATTTAAATCTATCGCCTCTGTTTTATTAACGTTAATTATAAGCCCCGAAACTAAACCGAAAAGTCTCAATATCTCAAGCAAATGTCGTGCAGAGCTAAAATCTTTTAATAATGCTGTTATATCGTCAGCAAAGGCTACAACTTTTATGGATTTTCGACAAAATTTTATTCCATTTATATTTACATCGTCTCTAATAACGTATAACAAAAGTTCTATGATCAAATAAAAAAGATTGGATGACATTGGATTGCCTTGTCGAACGCCTCGTTTTACATGAAAATAAGAGGTTGTAAATCCATTGTTTATTACACAACAGGCGATATTCTTGTAAAGGGTTTTTATCCATCTAATAAAGTTACGTCCGAAACCGTACGACTATAAAGCTTGTATTGTAACAGGGTCATATTTTGGGACTCTGTCAATTTTGGTGAAGAATGTCCTGGTCAGTGTCTTGATTATTGGAAGTTTTGGATTAGTGAGTTTATAGTTTTGGTTGTGAGATAATGTAAATTCGTTTAAATGTTTTGGGGGATGGATTTTCAGTTGTATGGGTCTGGAATTGTATTGTCCGGATTATGGTGTTTTATTTTAGTGGTTGAAATGTTTTAGTTCTTTTATGGGTTTAGTTTTGATATTTTTTGGTATAGTTGAAAGGATAACTCGTTGGACTCTTTACAGTTCTGAAGGTGGTCTCTTTCTGAAATATTGTTTATCAGGTGATTAGTAATTCTTTGTCCTGGTTGGTTATTCAGAAGTTTAGCTGGGATAAAACTAAATTACAAGCATGCATCAGTACCACATGTTACAGATTTAGTGAAGGTCAATACCGGCTCTTTTCCACAAATAGGTAAGCTATTTAATTTAACTTTCTTGTAATAGATGACTGCAAGTGGACTGTGAGTTTCATGAGTGTTTGATATATAATTATATATGTAATTCAAATACTGTAAGGTAAAAATTGTAGGATGTGTAGCCAATAGAACTGTTGGTTACGAATATATGGATAATGGCAACTATTGTATTTTCAGGGCCAACTTGTCAAGCATAAATGTATTTTGTGTTATAGTTATGTGTAGTACCAACAGAAATGGTGTTTAATGGTTATGGTGAATTGAAATACATGTAGATCAACCAACATCGACTACGCTCTTACGCGTGTTATTAACTGTTTTAACTGTATCATGTGTAATTTGTGGATTATATAAACTTATTTAAACATTATATCGTGTTATCAATCAAGAAATCTATTGTCCCGAACTAAGCAGGTTCAATCTACCAACTTTACCACACCATTGCAGGTGATGGAAAGGGTAGGTCTGCAATAATGGAGCCCCCAGGGAGGAGTAGATTTTCTTGGTTGTAACAGTAACAAGTTGAACTGTTTAGTTTTCAATTAACTTATCGTTAGACTTTAAAGTGAATCCGTTGGCGTTTAATTACTGACATTCAAATTTATGTGCACATTTATCATCAAGCTTGAATTCTCGTGACTTTGTGACCGTGTTTAACCACTGGAACTGAAATTATAACAGATTCTGTATGAAGATTGGAACTGTGTAACAGTGAATATTGAACATTAATATTATGAACTATTGATTAATTTAGTGTTAATTTGTTTGTTTTCATTTATTTTTAGTGTCGGTTAACCTGGTATGTATGGTTGTAAGTATGGATGTTGACAGTACTAATAAATAAATAGGTCAAGTTTAAATAAGTTAGGGCATAAAATTACGTAACTACTGATAACCTTAGAACATCATTCAATACACATTGCATTATACTAAAATATATAACAGTTATCCCAGTAACACACTATAACTTTTATTATCTTTATTTTATCAACAGTTGAGTTTTTTTATGTAGAGTTTAGAGTAGTTTGGTCAGTTGATTGGTTTGAATATGTCGGAGGAAGAAGTTGTGGTCTTGGGTAACACACTAAGAAAGTTGGGTCTTTTTCCAAAGCGTATAGGTAAGACTGAAGATGACGTTTCTGAGTGGATGGAAGATGTTTTGAAATCTAAAGGTAAGTGGCCGGTTAAATCGGATGATGAAACAGAGTCGTCTACTAAATCAAGACCACCAGTTAATCCGATGCCGAAGTTGTCAATGTTTTATGGTGAACCAGGAAAAGGTGAAGTTAGTTACGACCTTTGGAGATACGAAGTAGATTGTTTAATTTCAGAAGGTGTATATGATAACCATGTAATACTGTTGGCTATTCGCCGATCACTTAAAGGGGAGGCTGGTAAGGTTATAATGCGGTTAGGTCCGCATGTTGATGTTAAAACTGTCTTAGCCAAATTGCATAGTGTTTACGGTACATGTGAAGAAGCAGAATCTTTAATCGGACTCTTTTACAGTGCTAAACAATATCCATCTGAAACGGTTACAGATTGGGCATGCCGGTTAGAAGATATATTCGCAAGAGTAACTCGAGAGGGTAGTCCAGATCCTAAAGAATCCGATGAGACATTAAGGAATGTATTTTGGCGTGGATTGTTGCCACACTTACGTGATTTGTCTGCTCACAAATATGATAAATCAACAAGTTTCGACACACTACGTGTTCAACTTCGCCGTATAGAGCATGATGTTAACCAACGAAACTTATCAGCGAGTACCGCTACTTCGAAGCCAAATCCTTTTAACATGATACATACAAAGTCTTCTAATTCTGAATTTCAGGAACTTAAAGGGATAGTTCACAGTATTTCTTCACAAGTTAGTGGATTGAAGGATCAAGTTTCGCAATTAGCTTATAAAGTTGACAGACCTAATGTTCCACGATGGCAGTCACAAGGAAATGATTCAAGAGGTGAGATGTCAAATAATTTTAGTAGTAATCGGCGTAGTGGTCAAGGACCGGGACCCAAGTGTTGGGCTTGTGGTCAGTACGGTCATATTAGGTTGGGTTGCAGAGCAGCATTTAACCAGAATCGTTCTTTAAACGTTCACAACCTCAGGCCAAGGGAAGCGCCCTGGGGTACTCCACGCAGAGACTTCCCAGAGCGACGTTGAAATCGAATTTTGTAGTTGGTGAACCTAATGAAGCCAATGTTAAAGTTGAGGGAAATTGTTGTACTGCACTTTTAGATACTGGATCAACTGTGTCTACTGTAAGTGAAGAGTTATATAATTCTAAATTAAAACATTCACCTTTACAACCGCTTAAAACTATGTTGGATATAGAATGTGCTGATGGTAAACCACTGCCGTATAAAGGATATATTGAAGCAGATTTACAGTTTTCAGAATTGACAGATGAAATAATAACTTGTATTTTATTAGTAGTTCCGGTGAGTAGATATAATTCATTGGTTCCGGTTTTACTTGGAACAAATGTATTGACTCTTCTGATGAAACAATGTAAAGATGAACATGGGAAATCTTTTCTCCAAAAAGCGAAATTAACCACTTCCTGGTATTTATCTTTTCGTAGTATGGATTTATCAGAAAAAGAATTAGTCAAACGAGATTTCAGTTTAGGAATAGTGAAAAGTGCTTCGGTCGATAGGATACTAGTTCGTCCAAATTCTCGTATAACGTTACCATGTTATGTTGATAAACATAACGCTAACGCTACAATATACGTCCACATTCCTGCTTTGATTGATATGGTACTTTGTCAAGAAGGCTAGGCGAGGGTCGTGCACCAACATTAATAGTTGCCGTCCTTAGAGTATAAGGAATAACTATACCAAGATAATCCATTCAGAATTGTGCCTCCCTAACACTAAAGGCAAAAAGTGGGCGTGGCTCTGCCCCTGGGGGTCGGGACATTCATCAAAATCAATAGTGGACACCTTCAGGCTATAAGGAATACATAAACCAAGTACCAAGCTGATTCATTCAGAATTGCGGCCTGTAAACGACAAACACAAAAATTGGTCGTGTCTTGCCTGTGTGAGTCGGGACATGCAGTTGACGTCCTTAGGCTATATGGAATACATATCCCAAGTTTAAAGACGATCCATTAAGAATCGTGGCCTGTAGACAACACACATAGACACGAAGTAAAAATGGGCATGGCTCTGCCCCTGGGGGTTAGGAAATCACCAAAAACAATAGGGGTCATCTTTAGGGTATAAGGAATAGGTTTGTAAAGTTTTAAAAGGATCTGTTAAGAATTGCATCCTGTAGGCGAACACAAGACGCAAAAGCATTGGGCGTGGCTCTGTCCCAGGGGGTCCGTCATGCACCAAAGATAATAGTGGTCAGCCTTAGGGTATAAGAAATAAGTATAAAAAAAGTTTTCAAGACGATCGATTAAGAATTGTGGGCTGTAGGTGACACACAGACAGACAAAAAAAAATGGGCGTGGCACTGTCCCTTGGGGTTGGGCATGCACCAAAAACAATAGGGATCTTCCTTAAGGTACCAAGAATAATTATTCAAAGTTTCAAGATGATACATAAAGAAACGCAGCCTGTAGACGACAGACAAACAAATACAAGAAATGGGTGTTGCTGTCCCACGGGGGTCGGGCATGCACCCGAAACATAAGGGGTCATCCTTAGGGTATAAGGAATAAGTATTTTAAGTTTCAAGATGACCGATTAAGAATTGTGGCCTGTAGGCGACACACAAAAAGAAAATGGGCGTGACTCTGCCCCTGGGGGTTGGGCATGCACCCCAAATGATAGAAATGTTCCTTAGGGTACAAAGAATAATCATTCAAAGTTTCAAGATGATACGTTAAGAAATGTGGCTTGTAGACGACAAACAAATAAATACAAGGAATGGGCGTGGCTCTGCCATTGGGGGTCGGGCATGCACCGAAAAACAATACGGATCATCCTTAGGGTACATGTAAGTATACAAAGTTTTAAGAAAATCCAGTTAGAATTGCGGCTTCTAGGCGACACAGAGACACACAAAAAGAAAATGGGCGTGGCTCTGCCCCTGGGGGTTGGGTATGCACCCCAAACGATAGGGATCATCCTTAGAGTATAAAGAGTAAGTATACAAAGTTTTAAAGAAAATCCAATAAGAATTGCGGCCTGTAGGCGACACAAAGACACAAGATAAGAAAATGGGTGTGGCTCTGCCCCAGGGGGTTGGGCATGCACCCCAAATGATTGGGATGTTCCTTAGAGTACAAAGAATGTGTATGCTAAGTTTCAAAATTATAAGTTAAGAAATGTGGCCTGTAGACGACAAACAAATACATACTTGAAATGGGCGTGGCTCTGTCCCTGGGGGTCGGGCATGCGCCAAAAACAATAGGGATCTTCCTTGGGGTACAAGGAATAAGTATACCAAGTTTGAAGAAAATCCATGAAGAATTGCGCCCTGTAGGCGAACCACAGACACACACACACACACACACACATACATACATACACACACACACACAGACAGGGGCGACGGCATAATACGTTCACATTATGAATGTGGACGTATAAAAAGTTAAGATACCCGAAGGTGTCGGTGATGGTACACCCATGTCAACGTTCCAGTATTTCATCTGATTTAGATGTTTCTCCATCCATAATGATGTATGATTACAATAATACAGATTATATTTCAGTTAACGTTTCAAATGTGTCTACAAATACTATTGTTATTTCACCCAAAGCTATTGTTTGTGAACTACAGCCGGTAAATATTGAAGATAATGAAGTTACTTCAGATGGATTCAATGCCTCGATCTTAAATAAAGTAGAAATTGACGAAAGCGATTTATCAGAGGAAGAGATAATTCAAGGTAAGAACCTGTTGTTGAGTTTTGACGATATTTTCGCACATAATGATCTGGATTTGGGACATACATCCAGAGTACAACACAGAATTGAACTTATAGATGAACAACCGTTTAAGCAACGGCACCGCCGTATACCTCCATCGATGTTTACTGAAGTAAAAGACCATTTAAAGCAGTTGCTAGCATGTGGTGTTATAAGAAATTCACATAGTCCATGGGCATCAAACGTGGTACTTTGTCGTAGAAAGAACGGTAAATTACGCATGTGCACTGATTTCAGACAATTGAATAATAGAACGATCAAGGATTCGTACGCTCTTCCTAGAATTGATGAGTTATTGGATCATTTAGCAGGTAACAAATTTTATTCAAAATTAGATATGAAGTCCGGATATTATCAGGTCGAAGTTGCCGAAGAACATAAGGAGCGTACCGCTTTCACAATTGGTCCGCTTGGTTTTTATGAGTATAACAGACTTCCTTTTGGTCTTTGTAATTCTCCCGCGACGTTTCAACGGCTTTTAGAAGATTGCTTAGGAGATCTTCATTTGACGATATGCGTAGTGTATATTGATGATTTGATTATTTTTGCAGATTCATTCGAGGAGCATCTACAGCGCTTGAATAAGGTTTTAGAGCGTTTACGTCAGTGTAATTTAAAATTAGCACCTGATAAATGTAGTTTCTTTAAAAGACGTGTAAACTATGTCGGACATGTTATCTCCTAAGCGGGTATTGAACCAGATCCAGAGAAAATTGAGGTGATCCAAAAATGGCCACGCCCATTGAATTCTGTCGAGGTAAGAAAATTTCTTGGATTTGCTGGTTATTATCGTCGTTTTGTGAAAGATTTTTCAAAAATATCAAAACCTTTATCTATTTTGATGCCCACAACTGGTAAGAAAAATAAAAGTAATGTTTCCGTCAAGTGGGAGTGGGATATTGAGCAGGAAGATGCATTCTGTGAATTAAAGGATCGTTTGTGTAGTTCTCCAATTCTTACAAGCTGTGACTATACGTTACCATTCGTTTTACATATTGACGCTTGTCAAACTGGTCTGGGTGCAGTTCTTTATCAGAAACGAGATAATTTATTAAAAGTTGTGGCTTACGCGAGCAGAAGTGTGAATAAATCGGAACAAAATTATTCTGCTCATAAATTGGAATTTTTAGGGTTAAAATGGGCCGTTACAGAAAAGTTTCATGATTATTTGTATGGGAACAAGTTTGTTGTGTATACCGACAATAATCCATTAACCTATATTTTGACTTCTGCTAAATTAGATGCAACAGGTCATAGATGGCTCGCCGCTCTTTCTGCGTATGATTTTGAAATAAAATACAGACCCGGGAAAAATAATTTGGACGCCGATTTATTGTCAAGATTACATAAAGAATCGGAATATATTTCACATGAACAGGTGTATGTAATTTGTAATTCTATTCAGCCAAGTAATTATGCCGAATGTTTAAGTATATCACCAGAATTAGTGCCGGAGGTAAATTTAGGTCTAAATGGTATGACACCACGTGATTGGAGAAAGGAACAAGCGAAAGATGCCTCGATATTGTCTATTCTTAAATATTTAAGGTCGGGAATAAAGCCATTTGACAAGGAGTTCAACAAAGAGGTCCAAGTATTATGTCGTCGTCTAGAACACTTAAAGCTGAAGCAGGGAGTTTTATATCGATCTGTGGAATATGAAGGGGAGATAATTGAACAACTCGTACTTCCAGGTCATTATAGGAAATTAGCATTTCAGGCTCTTCACGATGATCTTGGTCACATGGGTAGAGATAGAACTATGGTATTGATGAGGGAACGATTTTTTTGGCCTGGTATGGCAAGTGATGTTGAACTTTGGATCAAGAATTGTGAACGTTGTTTGAGACGAAAATCTCCTACAAATATCCGAGCCCCTTTGGTGAATATAGAAACTACTCACCCCCTTGAAGTTGTTGCGATTGGTTTTCTAACACTAGAGCCATCTAAAGGTAATTATCAGTATATTCTAGTTATTACAGATCTGTTCACAAAATATGCTCAAGCAATACCTACGCGGAATATGACAGCTCGTACAACGGCTGAAGTATTTTTCAATAATTTTATTGTTCATTATGGTTTACCAAGTCGGATACATTCTGATCAAGGAGCTAATTTTGAGAGTAAAATTATTAAAGAATTATGTAGTTTAGTAGGTATGGATAAATCCCGCACCACAGCTTATCACCCTATGGGTAATGGGCAGTGTGAAAGATTTAATCGGACACTTTTGAATATGCTGGGTACACTTACGCCGGAGAAGAAAAATGATTGGAAAATACAATAGTTGCCATTATCCATATATTCGTAACCAACAGTTCTATTGGCTACACATCCTACAATTTTTACCTTACAGTATTTGAATTACATATATAATTATATATCAAACACTCATGAAACTCACAGTCCACTTGCAGTCATCTATTACAAGAAAGTTAAAGGGTAGGTCTGCAATTATAAGCCCCGAAACTAAACCGAAAAGTCTCAATATCTCAAGCAAATGTCGTGCAGAGCTAAAATCTTTTAATAATGCTGTAATATCGTCAGCAAAGGCTACAACTTTTATGGATTTTCGACAAAATTTTATTCCATTTATATTTACATCGTCTCTAATAACGTATAACAAAAGTTCTATGATCAAATAAAAAAGATTGGATGACATTGGATTGCCTTGTCGAACGCCTCGTTTTACATGAAAATAAGAGGTTGTAAATCCATTGTTTATTACACAACAGGTGATATTCTTGTAAAGGGTTTTTATCCATCTAATAAAGTTACGTCCGAAACCGTACGACTATAAAGCTTGTATTAACAAGCCAACAGTGAGGTTGATGTCCCCCGCCGAAATCCCAAAATAAATAGATGAGACATATTAATTAATCGCACATTTATTTTTTTCAAACGTATCGAGCAATCAAACTGTACACGAAGTGTCATCCAAAAGTGTTTATAAAGAAAAATGCTAAAACCGACGAGAAAAATAAAAATGTACCCTAGTTAGGGGGACCCTAAAGGCAGACAAAAGGGCCCCCACGCTTGACAAAAGGGCCCCTCTGGCCAAGGGAAAGGGCCCTTGTGTCCGAGTCAATCGTTTCTATACACTGTTACTGTCGAATCCATTACTGAATGAGAATGCAGTCATTGTATTGGCATAAAAATCATCAATCAAGATGATCCTAAGTTATCTTGTCCCAAAGTATCATCCAATCAAATTGCTTATCTCTGCCTACCCTAAGAAAAAAAATGCTCATCTTCGAACTCCATCAAGGCATTGACCTAATAAGCACACACACCAATTTTGAACATTTTAACTCAATTCGAGGGAGAGTTATTGTGTTCCAAAGTCTCGGCAAATCAAATTGCTTATCGCTCTGCTTACCCTGAGCAGAAAATGCTCATTATCGATCTTAGTCAAGGTATTACTGTAATGAAACTATACACCAAGTTTCATCACTCTCACTTAATTAGAACTAAAGTTATCATGTCCCAAAGCATCAACCAATCAAATTGCTTATCTCAGCTTACCCTAAGCGGAAAATGCTCCTCTTCGAACTCCATCAAGGTATTGACCTAATAAGCATATACACAAAGTTTGAACAATTTAACTCAATTAGAAGGAGAGTTATTGTGTTCCAAAGTCTCGATCAATCAAATTGCGTATCGCTCTGCTTACCCTGAGCAGAAAATGCTCATTATCGAACTTAGTCAAGGTATTACTGTAATGAAACTATACACCAAGTTTCATCACTCTCACTTAATTAGAACTAAAGTTATCGTGTCCCAAAGCATCAACCAATCAAATTGCTTATCTCTGCTTACCCTAAGCGGAAAATGCTCATCTTCGAACTCCATCAAGGCATTGACCTAATAAGCATATACACCAAGTTTGAACATTTTAACTCTCTGCTTACCCTGAGCAGAAAATGCTCATTATTGAACTTAGTCAAGGTATTACTGTAATGAAACTATACACCAAGTTTCATCACTCTCACTTAATTAGAACTAAAGTTATCATGTCCCAAAGCATCAACCAATCAAATTGCTTATCTCAGCTTACCCTAAGCGGAAAATGCTCATCTTCGAACTCCATCAAGGTATTGACCTAATAAGCATATACACCAAGTTTGAACATTTTAACTCAATTAGAAGGAGAGTTATTGTGTTCCAAAGTCTCGACCAATCAAATTGCGTATCTCTCTGCTTACCCTGAGCAGAAAATGCTCATTATTGAACTTAGTCAAGGTATTACTGTAATGAAACTATACACCAAGTTTCATCACTCTCACTTAATTAGAACTAAAGTTATCATGTCCCAAAGCATCAACCAATCAAATTGCTTATCTCAGCTTACCCTAAGCGGAAAATGCTCATCTTCGAACTCCATCAAGGTATTGACCTAATAAGCATATACACCAAGTTTGAACAATTTAACTCAATTAGAAGGAGAGTTATTGTGTTCCAAAGTCTCGATCAATCAAATAGCGTATTGCTCTGCGTACCCTGAGCAGAAAATGGTCATTATCAAACTTAGTCAAGGTATTACTGTAATGAAACTATACACCAAGTTTCATCACTCTCACTTAATGAGAACTAAAGTTATCGTGTCCCAAAGCATCAACCAATCAAATTGCTTATCTCTGCTTACCCTAAGCGGAAAATGCTCATCTTCGAACTCCATCAAGGCATTGACCTAATAAGCATATACACCAAGTTTGAACATTTTAACTCAATTAGAAGGTGAGTTAATGTGTTCCAAAGTCTCGACCAATCAAATTGCGTATCGCTCTGCTTACCCTGAGCAGAAAATGCTCATTATCGAACTTAGTCAAGGTGTTACTGTAATGAAACTATACACCAAGTTTCATCACTCTCACTTAATTAGAACTAAAGTTATCGTGTCCCAAAGCATCAACCAATCAAATCCTATTATTCTTTTTTGTTTTGCAAGATCAAAGCAGTCGTAGATATTACATGTATTTTCGTGAATGTGGCCACCTGGTATAAAGGCGGATTGATTGGGGTGTTTTAATCTATAGTATTAGACAAAACTTTGCTCATCAACTTCACATCGACATTAACAAGCGTAATGGGTCTCCAGTTAGTTAAGCATGTTCTAGTTCAGCTCTGAACGTACTCAGTCTCATTACACTCACCTGAACGTTCAGGGGTGCACGATTGAATCAATGTCGAACGGAATTGAGTTCCCAGTCGCGTGTCAGTCCCAGTGAACACCTGAACAATATAAATGAACATCTTAGTGAGAAAATAAGACCTTGCTTACCTAGCTAGAACCAGTATGACCGACACAACACGCTCTTAAAAATAAGTCCCCTCCTATCAAGTTAACTTTTCGGCGCCATGACACTCTAAATATAGGTCAACGTCCATATTTAGGAATGTCGGTCATACAAGACGAAACGAAATTTAGGTAAATGTTGGAATCTTTGAAAAAAAAGATTAGAATCTTCAGTCATTTATTGCTTTGCCCATGTTTTAATATTACAATAAAATAAAACAAACATTCCAGGTGTATAATGAAGGATAAAACCATTTACTCTCAGATTCCGTATTTATTGTGGCTTGTTTCTTAAGTTTTATTTTTTTTTTTCTCAAAAAAATAAAAATTAAAAAAATACAGAAATAACAAGGTTGTTTATTCTTTAGAAGAACAAGCCAACAGTGAGGCCGATGTCCCCCGCCGAAATCCCAAAATAAATAGAAGACACATTAATTAATCGCGCATTTATTTTTTTCAAATGTATCGAGCAATCAAACTGTACACAAAGTGTCATCCAAAAGTGTTTTATAAAGAAAAATTCTAAAACAGACGAGAAAAATGAAAATGTACCCTAGTTAGGGGGACCCTAAAGGCGGACAAAAGGGCCCCTCTGGCCAAGGGAAAGGGTCCTTGTGTCCAAGTCAATCGTTTCTATACACTGTTACTGTCGAATCCATTACTAAATGAGAATGCAGTCATTGTATTGGCATAAAAATCATTAATCAAGATGAACCTAAGTTATCTTGTCCCAAAGTATCAACCAATCAAATTGCTTACCTCTGCTTACTTACCCTAAGCGGAAAATGCTCATCTTCGAACACCATCAAGGCATTGACCTAATAAGCATATACACCAAGTTTGAACATTTTAACTCAATTAGAAGGAGAGTTATTGTGTTCCAAAGTCTCGACTACTCTCGACCAATCAAATTGCGTATCGCTCTGCTTACCTTGAGCAGAAAATGCTCATTATCGAACTTAGTCAAGGTATTACTGTAATGCAACTATACACCAAGTTTCTTCACTCACACTTAATTAGAACTAAAGTTATCGTGTCCCAAAGCATCAACCAATCAAATTGCTTATCTCTGCTTACCCTAAGTGGAAAATGCTCATATTCGAACTCCATCAACGCATTGACCTTATAAGCATATACACCAAGTTTGAACATTTTAACTGAATTAGAAGAAAAGTTATTGTGTTCAAAAATCTCGGCCAATCAAATTGCGTATCGCCCTGCTTACTTTGAGCAGAAAATGCTCATTAGCGAACTTGGTCAAGGTATTACTGTAATGAAACTATATACCAAGTTTCATCACTCTCACTTAATTAGAATTAAAGTTATCAAGTCCCAAAGCATCAACCAATCAAATTGCTTATCTCTTGTTACCCTAAGCCGAAAATGCTCATCTTCGAACTCCTTCAAGGCATTGACCTAATAAGCATATACACCAAGTTTGAACATCTTAGCTCAATTAAAAGGAGAGTTATTGTGTTCCAAAGTCTCGACCAATCAAATTGCGTATCGCTCTGCTTACCCTAAGCGGAAAATGCTCATTATCGAACTTAGTCAAGGTACTACTGTAATGAAACTATACACCAAGTGTCATCACTCTCACTTAATTAGAACTAAAGCTATCGTGTCCCAAAGCATCAACCAATCAAATTGCTTATCTCTGCTTACCCTAAGCGGAAAATGCTCATTATTGAACTTGGTCAAGGTATTACTGTAATGAAACTATACACCAAGTTTCATCACTCTCACTTAATTAGAACTAAAGTTATCGTGTCCCATAGCATCAACCAATCAAATTGCTTATCTCTGGTGCACGAGGCATAAGTTTTGTAGAGAATAATTTAAATCCATGTATTTATGTATTTATTCATAGACATTTGCATTATATGCATATGTGTCATTTCTATTTTAGAAAGTTTTGTTTAAGAGTTTAATATATATTTTTCCTCTTTTTCTTCTAAAGAATAAACAACCTTGTTATTTCTGTGTTTTTTTAATTTCATTTTTATTTTTAAAAAAAAAATAAAATAAAACTTAAGAAACAAGCCACAATAAATACAGAATCTGAGAGTAAATGGTTTTATCCTTCATTATACACCTGGAATGTTTGTTTTATTTTATTGTTTAGCCGTGAAAAGTTGCCCAGTAAAATTCACTGGGAACTCAATTCCGTTTGACATTGATTCAATCGGGCACCCCCTGAACGTTCAGGTGAGTGTAATGAGACTGAGTACGTTCAGAGCTGAACTAAGCATGTTCTATCTTTATACAGTTATACGGGTCTAATAATAATACATAAATATCAGGCCAAAAATGTCGATAAATTTCAATTGTGATACCATCATTTCCTGGAGATTTATTTATTTTAAATGAGTTTAAGGCCTTCTGAAGTTTGAAGTAGTCAACTTTGAATTCAAATAAATCCTTCTGGTATTCATTTAGCCTTTCTACTGGGCTAAAATTTGTTATAAAATTGTTTTCCTTTTCAAAAGAAATATCTCTCGGCGCATATATAAGTTTTTATAAAATAGAACTATTTCACCTGATATTTCAATGGGGTCAAATATAGTAGAATCGTCTGATTTTTTAAAGCTTTTTTATTGTCGTAGCACATTTTCTTTCTTTTTCTAAGTTTAAAAATAGTTTTGTGTTTTTTTCACCATTTTCATACCAGTCTTGTTTGGATCTAATAATTGCTCCTTGTGTCTCATCAATGTAAATGTTGTCTAATGATTGTTTAACCTCAGTATATGATCATAAAGTTTTTCAGTAATTTTGTTGTCACAAGGTTCCTGTTTACTGATAAGGGATTCAAGCTCGGTCATTTTCTCAGTTTGACTATTTTTTACAGCTTTGTAAAGTTTTTGTTTCCTTTTGGAATATCCTATAGAAAATTCTTTTATCTTAAATTTAATTTAGTCCCATAAACCGTTTTTATTTTGTTTATCAAAATATTTACTTTTCCATATCGGTATAGATGATTTTATCAAGGCACCTTTGATACTTGCTGTGTTCTATTTTTAGAACACAGAAATCATGCAGTCCCACCTTACAATGATATAAATAATCCAATGGATCGCATTTTGGAAGTCTTAGTATATTCAATTGTTTAGAACAGCCTCCAGTTAATTATCTTCTATAATTACAACTCACTGAGCAGAATGGGTGCTATAATCAACACCAGATAAAATATTTTTCAGTCGTTTTTTTTAACCTGCTTTAATAAACACCAATCAATTGTCAATATGAGCAGAATTGGTTCAATATCAACACCACATTAAACATAGGCAGGTGATCGTTTATGATTTCAATTTATTTCAACAGGATATAGGAAAAGTTACGATTCAGTTGAGGTATACAGATCACAAGTATATTCTAATTCGCGTTCGGCAGAAATTTAGCGCAGTCGTTGGATTTGATCAAATTGAAGCATGTATAGTCTTTATTTCAATTTCTTTCAATTACATTTGGGAACTAATGAATTTGCGGTACGTATTCTGGTTCGGTATATTAATATTTTGTGATGTATAAGCATTCTGTTTTTATTTGATTTTTTTTTTTTAAAAAGAAATAAAGAAATCGAATTATTAGTTTATTTTCATGTATTGCCTTACGCAATAGACATATTGTTACCTTCAGGCACATGTGTATTAATTCCAAAGATAATCGCACTACCCTTCAACCCAAAATGCTTTCTATAGATCCTATGTAATATATGGTTGGTACAATATCCAAGCTGCAGCTAGTCTTAATTGCGAAGACATTTAAACAAAAGGATTTAATCAGGACAGGGAGTTGACGTGTACACACGCGTAAATCAGATGCACGAGAGTTATCATTCGTGGATGTGTTATGTCAGCGTGGGAAATAAAATTTAAATGGATATTAATAGAAAATAAATGTAAACTTTAAAATACATAGACAAAATCTTTATTCAACATAAATGTCACATATGACAGAAGCGCTGCATTCATAATTCCAACTGCAATCACATTGTAATTATCGACCACGTGTTGTCTATTGTCCACCAAGATGGCGGCGGCCAATGTGAATTTAAGCAGGTGCAATATCCAAGCTGCAGCTAGTCTTAATTGCGAAGACATTTAAACAATAGGATTTAATTAGGACAGGGAGTCGACGTGTACACACACGAAAATCAGATGCACGAGATTTATCATTCGTGGATGTGTTATGTCAGCGTGGGAAATAAAATTTAAATGGATAATAATAATAATGATATTTTTATCACGCAACTATTCAATCCACTAGGGAATACACTAGGCGCTAAAAAATGTTCTCACTTTGGAGTGTTAATGATAGTGACTAAATAACCAAGTATTCACTTTTGATTTAAAAACCGACAGAGATTCACATTGTCAGATATTTTCTGGAAGTGTATTCCAAACAATTGATGCACTGTATCGAAAAGTCCTAGATCCAAAAGATTTAAATTTATAGGCAGGTACATCTAATAATAGTTTCCCTTCTGATCTTAATGATCGTTTAGGTTGATACAGTGATACTAGATTTTGAAGGTAACCTGGCGCGGATTTATTTATCGATTGATATATTAACAATAAGACTTTAAAGTTGATCCTTTCTCGAACACGGAGCCAATGTAATTTGTTCAAGACTGGGGTGATGTGTGATCTTGATTTAGTTTTTGTGACAATGTAAGCAGCACGGTTTTGTAATCTTTGGAGTTTTGAAATCTGTTCGTTCGTAATACCAGATAGTACTGAATTACAATAGTCTGGACAGGACGAAGGATCGAGCTAAGGTTGCAGCAGCATCTTCAGTTATTAGATGACGAATGGACCCTATCCTTCGGAGATGGAAATGACATATTTTACAAATGTTGTTCACATGGTTTTCAAAGCTGAGACAAGAATCGACAAGAATTCCAAGATTTCTCACAGATTTAGACATAGGAATTTCGGTGTTTCCAATGCTGATCTTTCGAATGTCACATTTCTTAACCCTTTGAACACTGACTTTACATGGGGTGTTGCACGTCCCTCCCTGGATTTACAGGACGTCATATTAATTATGACGTCAATGTAATTGGAGCTTGCACACGCCCCCAGCCGCAAAACCGACATTTCGGGTATATGCGATACAACGTCAAGCCGGTTTTGCGGCATTTCGGGTTCTAAGGGTTAAGTCTGCTGGCAGGACCCAGCAGAAGAAACTCCATCTTTTCATCGTTGAATTTAAGCATATTGGATGACATCCATTTTTTGACATTTTCAAGACACCCTTCCATATATAGATAAACTTTTTTATAATTGGAGACGAAACATTATGTGGATCTCCAGAAAGCTTGGCTTCGGAACCGTCCCGTCCCCATTAAAAATCCAGCATTTGTTTACATTAGTAATCTTGGAAATTAATCCCAGGACAATGACAGGCATATAGATACCTGACGTCGTGGGAATCCTGAAAAATATTTCACCGTACAGGTCAGTACAAAAACTAACACTTATTACAGTATTTAAACATCGTGCGGCAAAACTAAAGGATGACCCACAACTAAACACATCGTAATATCTGAACATCGCACGTGAAATTGGATGTTTGACAACTAAATTGAACACCTTGCGTAATTGGACACCATGACTAAAATTATTCACGGCTCGGGAAGATGAACGATCCAAGTAATTATTCAACAGTCGTAATAATTAAGCATGACGCTTATTATTCCACACCTGTCGACTAACTGAATGCTAGTTAATTAACGCTTGGTAATCAAAATTACACAGTGAGATAGAAGTACATATTGGACACTATTAGCATAAATTCAACAATATTTATGAATAATTCTACATAGATTAGAAAATAACACTATTTACCCTTAGTTGCACGGTACCTGGGTTACAGTGTATAATGCAGTCTTGATCGTATATTTTTTAAAATTTCAATTACCTAAAGGAGGTTAATATTTTTTTTAAATCACTGGTGACCAAAAAATATTATTAGAGCCACAGAAAATGACAATATATAAATTATAATGGAAACTATACCGTTACAAATTAGGGCAGCTAAGAAAGGTTGTGAATCGACCAACGCTAACTATCACAGGTGAAACAAAATGATTGAACAAGTCCGCAGAGTAATACTTTTCTGCAATTTCATTGGACATTAATTCCCAAGTCTTGATTACCATGCTTTTATTTTTCTACGATGACACGGCAATTGAAACATACTCTGGTTAACCTTGTGTAAATAGACTTCATTAGCTATCGCCAGATCATGCGTAGCGCCGTGGTTAATGAAAAGACTTGACAGCAAAATTACCAGTCCTGTTTTTAGCACACGGTGAGGAAATAAGAATGTAAAGATAGGTTGCCAGGCAACGAAACATACGCCCACAACAGCTAAGTCGTCAGGGCAGTCAACAAGGGTTGTCGCATATTATTTCTTTTGTCAGTAAGGAGAACATTTACAACACATGATAGCCCATTAAATAATTATCAGAAATGATTAGAATAGTTTTGATGGTTTGTCTCAAGGCCTTTGTCCACAAGATATTTCAAAGTGATCAAGGGTCATAACTCGAGCAGGAATTATCGGATATTGCTGAAAATCAACAGGCTTCTTCGTATCATGACCTTACACACTGTGTATAAATTTAAAGTCAATCGGATATTAACTTTAGCCTCTAGAGCGTTCACAAGATTTTTCAAAGTGATCAAGGGTCATAACTCGAGCAGGAATTATCGGATATTGCTGAAAATCAACAGGCTTCTTCGTATCATGACCTTACACACTGTGTATAAATTTAAAGTCAATCGGATATTAACTTTAGCCTCTAGAGCGTTCACAAGATTTTTCAAAGTGATCAAGGGTCATAACTCTGGTAGTAATTATCGGATATCACCGAAAATCAATAGGCTTCTTCGTCTCATGCCCTTAAACACTGTGTATAAATTTAAAGTCAATCGGATATTAACTTTAGCCTCTAAAGCGTTCACAAGATTTTTCAAAGTGATCAAGGGTCATAACTCTGGCAGTAATTATCAGATATCACCGAAAATCAATAGGCTTCTTCGTCTCATGACCTTAAACACTGTGTATATATTTAAAGTCAATCGGATATTAACTATAGACTCTAGAGCGTTCACAAGATTTTTCAAAGTGATCAAGGGTCATAACTCTGGTAGTAATTATCAGATATCGCTGAAAATCAATAGGCTTCTTCGTCTCACGACCTTAAACACCGTGTATAAATTTAAAGTCAATCGGATATTAACTTTAGCCTTTAAAGCGTTCACAAGATTTTTCAAAGTGATCAAGGGTCATAACTCTGGCAGTAATTATCAGATATCACCGAAAATCAATAGGCTTCTTCGTCTCATGACCTTAAACACTGTGTGTAAATCTAAAGTCAATCGGATATTAACTATAGCCTCTAGAGCATTCACAAGATTTTTCAAAGTGATCAAGGGTCATAACTCTGGTAGTAATTATCGGATATCGCTGAAAATCAATAGGCTTCTTCGTCTCACGACCTCAAACACCGTGTATAAATTTCAAGTCAATCGGATATTAACTTTAGCCTCTAGAGCGTTCACAAAAAATTGTGGACGATGGACGGACGGACGGACGGACAGGGGCGACGGCAATATACAACCACATTTCCATGTGGACGTATAAAATGAAGATCGTCAGACATAGTCAAAAGACTCTACCATGCCCCAAAATTTGTATTACAAATTTAGATGATTCACGAAAACGACCACGGACGATAAAAAAAGCGGAAATCTATTAAATAACTGGAAAAAATCATGCCTGAACAAGAAATAAAGCACAACTAAAAGAAAGTTTTTAAAAAACATACCAATAAGGTGCCTGGTGTAAGAAATTTCCAGAAAAGTTTAAAGAAATTGTGCCAATGTCTGCTTTGTACACCAATCATTTGCTCAATATCCTGAAGAAATCTGTCGGCACCTAAATGAACATGGTTATTATTAAGTTCAACAAATAGTAATAATTAACAGTCCAATAAATATCTAGTGATGAAACTACACACTAAGTTTCATATCACATAGAATCAAGAAAATCTTATCCGAAAGCATCGACCAATGAAATTGATTAGCTTGGTTTAGCTTAAGATTGAAATGTTAATCACTGAAATCAGTCAAGACATTCACCTGATGAACATCTACATCAAGTTTAAATATTCTACCTCAATTAAAAGTTGTATATTCCAAAGTCTTGACCAATCAAATTGCGTATAGCTCCTTAGCCTAAGCAGAATATTCGCACCATCGAACTTAATCCCGATAATGATTTAATGAATCTATGTTCAGATTTTTTATCACTCTCACTTCATTACAACCAAAGATACCGTGACCCAAAGCATCAACCAACCAGATTGCTTATCTCTGCTGACCATAAGCAGACAATGTTCATCATGGAACTTCATCAAGACATTCACCTAACGAAAGCCTACACGAAGTTTGAACATTCTAGCTCAATTAGGAGAGTTATTGTGTTCCAAAGTCTCGACCAATCAAATTGTTTAGCGCTCTGCTTACTCTCAGCAGAAAATGTTCATTAGAACTAAAGTTATCGTGTCCCAAAGCTTCAACCAATCAAATTGCTTATCTTTACTTAACCTTAACAGAAATTGCTCATCTTTGAACTCCATCATTGAACATTCTAGCTCAATTAGAAAGAGTTATTGTGTTCCAAAAAGAGTGACGGATGGACAGACAAACAGTCCAATAAATAGTATTAAACAAGCCAACAGTGAGGCTGATTCCCCTGCCGAAATCCCAAATATAGATGACACATATTAGTAAGTTGCACATTTATCTTTTTCAAAAGTATCAAACTGATTATCAACTATGCACTTAGTTTCATCACTACATCAGTTAGAATCAGTTATCTTGTCCCAAAACATTGACTAATGAAATAGTTTAGCCGGGCTTAGCCTTATCAGGAAATGTTAATCATTGAACTCATTCGAGTCATTTATCTAATGTACATGAAAATATGGGCGTATAAAAATTATGACCTAAAGAATATCCACAAACAAAAAGTAAACAGACGTCTGGATGGACATGGGGCAATGACAATTTATAGCAAAATCAAAATCTATTTACCATAAATCCAAGCAATAACAACACATTCTAATATAGCCATTAAAAACACTGACCAGCTAGCAGCATAGGTATCCATTAACTGTAGAATGTACATGCCTCCCTACAAATATACACATTTTATAGAATAAGACATCAAAGGACCCCTAAAGATAGGCTGTCAGGCAACAAAATATACTCCCATAGTAGATTTGGACTTGAAACCCTCAGAATACATTACAAATGGATGGATTTAGTCAAAAATGTCAATAAAATTTTTCAGATTATCTCCCCTTTAAAGATGAAACTTGTTTAATTTTGACTAATTTCAAAATATTTGCCAATAGGAGTCGTCTAGAGTAATCTCATCAAGTTAAAATTCACCGGAAGTGCCACCATTTTAAAAAATGTAAGTCAATTAAGGATGTAATGAGTCAAAAAAATTTGAACCGACAGACAGACAGTGACTCAACCGATTCACTATTTAATTGCGGCGTGATTATTTGTCAGTACCGTACAAAACAGCATTAAAGTTTACTTTTTACACTGTTTAACTTCATTTTAAATATAACCCATTAGACCATAAGAAGAGTTTATTTATTGCAGCTTATTTCGTTTTTCATTCAAATTTCTCTGAAAGAAACATTGAGTCGTCTAACTGTCAAAAGGTCATGATGTACAGGTATGCTACCACGTGGTCGTCATAATGCAAGTGTGTGACTGACAGATAGGAAAAATGATTATATATTATTAGTGTTCGACCTGTTATAAATATAGGAATATTCTAAGGCAGCACCTACCTCCATCTCAATATGTAATGTTAGAATGTAATCCAATAATAAAATATATTAGTTCGGCATCTTTATTCCCACGCACGGCATTACGTTTATTTTCAATAGTCAATCTGTAGTCAAGATTACCCAGACCGAACATACAACACAATACATCGCTCTTTTCTGGGAAGTCTAGGTTTTGTCGTCGTATTTTTCGGTGTATAGGGCGCATGCGTAGATAAGGCGAAGGGCGACTTTGGCAGAGGTGCTTCAGGAAAAATGCGTGGTTTAGGCGCACCCCTTTCCCAACGCCTCCAGAAACTCATGCCATACTATACGTGACTCAAATCCACCTGCGATCTCCAGTAATTGGGCCAAACTATATTGTTTACAGTTATAATAATTACTGATTTATTTATCTCAACTTCATGATCAAAATAGTACAAATAAAGTATTTATTGCGAAACAAAAATAAAAATACCCCCTTTTTTGATGTCTAAAATTGTCCCTCTTGGTGGTGTTAAAAAAGGGTAAGTATTTTGATACTGAAGACAGATTGAAATCTACAAGTTGTTTCTTAAATTGAAGATAAAGGATGTTTCTATCCATCAGAAGTGTCAAATTCCAAAAATCTTAATATTTTTCAATAAAAAAAATTGTTTAAAAAGTGTGTAACGGACGTGACAAATTCCGTCCAAAAAAAAACCGATTTTTTAATGCATTGAAAGAGTTGCTCACCACCTGCATCTATATATATGTTTATGTTACAAATCAAGAGGCATAATTGAGTGATATGATGTAAGTATTTCTGTTGATTTAGAGACGTTTGAGAAGAAACTATTCGCATTTTCGATCGTCCACTCGAGATTCCGTCAAAGAATCACGTCCGTTATTTGCGTTTACGATGATCGATATTTCCCCTCCCGTTTCAAATCCATGGCTCTTCCGCGGTTATTAGCTCCCTTGTTCTACACACAGTTCGTATACCTCACGATTTTGCAGGTAATTAAAAATGGTCGACGCCGGGAGCCCCACAAGGAAATTCCGTCCTCAAACTTTTGTTGTCGTCACGTCCGTTATATCAAAATCACGTCCGTTACAAGAATTTGGCAAAAACTGAGGATATTAAAGATGTCAAAGCTGCCTGCTTTGCGCTCAAAATCAAGAGCCGTTCCACACATTCGGGTGATCGAAAAAAAATGAAAGAATCATGCAAATTTGATTGATAACAGTTTGACTTTCGGTTTTACGTGTAACGGACGTGATGGTGGACGAAATTGATAATGTCAAACATCACTACCGTTACACAAGGAGCTAAGATGACCTAAAGAAAATTACGACTCTTTATTAAATTTAATAAAATTACATAGATTGCCTTCTTTTTTAAATGTCCTCAAACTATGCATGGAAAAGATCGTTAAACACCTCAGATACACCTCGCACTGTTAATTGGGTCAATAGTGACGTCCGTTACAAAAGGTCACGTCCGTTACATAGTAGGGAGTCACGTCCGTTACAAATATTTTGTGCAATATTGACAAAACAGTACACAGAAGTAAAATTTAATAACAAAATAATAATTGATCAAATATTGTAACATAATGGCTAAGAATGACAATGAAATCATGCCCAAGAAAGAGTGTAAAAGAGTTATCAGTTCAGACATTTCACACTGTTTTGAAACCAGATGTCCATGAAAGATCTTTGTCAATTTTTGGGGGTAAACAGTGCACAAAGACATTTTTTTACATTCTAGAATATAGATTTTGATATTATCACACTCAAATCAACTGGGCTGGTAGTTATTAGCAAATTTGGGGCAAATATTAATTGGACATGTAACGTCTGTTACAAGCTTATATGGTCCGCAAAATATGTATTTGCACAAAAACAGAACAACAAGTTATCTTTTCCTTTACAAAATTTGAAAGATGAATTATTAAAACAAGTTTTTAACCCCCAAAGAATTCGTAAAAATTTATTTAAATTTAAGTGCTTTTTCATCTGAAGTTCTACACCTTTTCGTGGCTTGTGTCATATATTTCTTTATGAAATAAATTGCTTTTGTTATATTTGTTTCTATTAATTATAACATACAATTGATTATTTCATAACTTTTAGCGGTACTTTTGTTACTCGTACGGTAGTGAAATTCACTTTCAAGTCCCGCCCACACCAAACATGGCCGTTTATTACATCGTGTTAAAATCGGGAGTAATTGGCTGTGATAAATATTTTGATGATAAACAAATTAAATATTAACTGTAGAAATAATTTCTCATGATCAGCTACTCACAACTTAAATTTTGACTACCGGTAAAAGAGAAACAACAATTCTACAGTTAATAACAACAAGCTTAAAATTGATCTCTAAAATTAGTTCTCCCAAATCCAAGATGGCAGTCAAAGTTTGCCTAAAACGGTCGATGCCTCAGATAATCGTCATTTTACTGTTTGATATGCATTGTAATATGCCATTTGAAGGGTTTGTGATGTCACTGAACTTAAATACTACCTCTCAAATAATAGTTTCCAAAATCCAAGATGGCTAAAATCCAAGATGGCTACAAGACGTCCCTAAAATGAACAATTTTTCAGATAATCGTTATTTTTCTGTTTTGTATGGCTTGTAATATGTCCTTTGTCAGGTTTTCGGATCACGCTTCTGAAATATTATGTCAAGAATCAATTTGGAATATCCTACACGATTATTTAAGAACAAAACGGGACAATCGTCAATCTTTGTCTTGGATTAACTTTTTATAAAAAAATGGCCACCGTTATTTCTTGGAAATTGAGCTCGTCAGGGAAATCTTCATAGCTTCTTAACAGGTTCACCTATGGAAATGTAACATTGCTCAAAATGTTCATAACACAATTCTACATCTGCTGTTGTTTAATCAATACTATCGGTTTTAAGACAAAATATTAATCTGAAAAAAGCAACATTTACGATTTTTTATTCAAGTGGTCTGTTCGTAAGTTTACTAACAAACCTTGTTCAAACCCATATAAGCCATATAAGCCAGAGTGCCCCAAATCTGAGATGGCGGAAATTTAAAATGGCGGCCAAAATTTGCTAAAATGGCCAATTTTTCAGATAATAGTCATTTCACTGTTTGATATGACATATAATATCCAATTGAAAGGGTCTTCAGTCTTATTTAATAATCCAAAATGGCAAAAATTCAAAATGGTGGCCAGAATTGCCGTACATTGATTTATTTGTTAAGATAATCGTTATTTTTCTGTTTGATATAGCTTGTAAAATCTCTATTATAAGGTTTTCAAAAATAACCTCAAAAATAAATATTGAAAATGATGCTTATGATCATGCAAAAATTGACACATTCTTTTAGAGAATATATCTGTCTTATCTGACCCTCCACCCTACCATATAATGGGGCATCTAGAATTGATTACACTGAATCTCACAGATCACAAGACATTCCATCAAAATAATGAGGCAATTAAATTTCATCTCCTATATGCCTTTGCACCTTTTTAGCGGAGTGGGAATCATATATGATATATTCAGTTGTTAAGAACTTAAATTCTCCTATTGGTCCAGAAATGGTAATAGGTACAAGCCTGTTATTGAAATGATTGATATGCTGAATTTGAACAAAGACTGTTCATTTATTGCAACCTGTAGAAACAGGTATGGTAGACAAAAATCTCCAACAATTGGCGTGGCTCTGCCCCTGGGGGGTACACATGGGCCAATATAAAGAGGTACAAACCTATTATGGATCATGCCCAATTGGATCCAAATCTGTTAATAATTGCAACCTGTAGATTATTTACAGACAAAATATTTACAAAAGGGGGGTATAGTGGGTATGGATCATGCACCAAATCAATAGTTGCCGACCTTGGGGTATAATGAAAAGGCATAAAAAGTTCCAAATTAATCCATTCAGAATTGTGGCCTTCAGGCGTTATACACAAAAACTGGGAGTGACTCCTAGCCTGGGTTCGGGACATGCGCCAAATTAAATAATTGCCACCCTTAGGCTATAAGGAATACATATGCCAAGTTTCAAGATGATACAATCAGAATTGCGGCCTGTATTATAGACCCCAAATTTGGGCTTGGTTCTGCTCCAGAAACAACAGTTGTCCTTAAAATATACGGAATACATTTGCCAAGTTCCAAGACGATCCATTAAGAATTGTGGCTTTAGGGTATAAAGCATACGTTTGCAAAGTTTCCAAAGGATCTGTTAAGAATTGCTCCCCGTAGGAGACACACAGACACACAAAAACACTAAACACACTGATACACCCCGACAGTAGAGATACGGTTTATCGAGGTATGACATACAATCACATGCTTTTTACAGATATATCTATTTTGGGGGCCTCTGAGCCAGTTCTAGGTTTGGGCTATCTCGTCAGATAGATGGTTTAAATCTTTGTGTGTCCTCGATAAGGACCATACAAAATCCACTCACACACAGAGACAGTTATGAATGTGGACGTATAAAAATGGCGATTCATTTTGGGGAAAGTCTTGCTGCCATCTTGTATTTTATTTGGATTTTGGAAACTCTTATATGAGAGGTTGTATTAAAGTTCACTGACACCACAAACCCTTCAAATGGTATATTACAATGCATATCAAACAGTAAAATGACGATAATCTGAAGCATCGACCATTTTAGGCATATTTTGGCTGCCATTTTGAATTTCTGCCATCTTGGATTTGGGCGAACTAATTTTAGAGATCAATCTTGAAGTAATATTTGAGAAGGGTGATCCTGAAAACCTGACAAAGGACATATTACAAGCCATACAAAACAGGAAAATAACGATTTTCTGAAAAATTGTTCATTTTAGGGAAAGTCTTGCCGCCATCTTGGATTTTAGCCATCTTGGATTTGGAAACTCTTATTTGAGAGGTATTTAAGTTCAGTGAAATCACAAACCCTTCAAATGGCATATTACAATGGATATCAAACAGTAAAATGGCGATTATCTGAAGCATCGACCGTTTTAGACAAATTCTGACTGCCATTTTGAATTTCCGCCATCTTGGATTTGGGAGAACTAATTTGAGAAATCAATCTTAAGTTTAATGACTACGAAAATCCAATCTATGATATATCACAAGCCTTTTCTTGTGTGATACTCACCTATTCCAATAAGAAATTCATTTTTCGTCAAATTTTGGCGGCCATTTTGGGTTTCGGACAGATTCCAACCGAAAATGACGTCACAGAAGTGATATAATCTCAAAATTGTCTTCAGTAATAAATTTTGCCTCAGAAACAACACGTCCCCAACTATCGTTCCGATTGTGAGTCCCCTAGTTAAACTCTCACTAAGCTGGTACCCTGTCCCGCCGCCGTTCAACATTTTAAAATTGACAGTCTACGGAAGACTTTTGTTGAGTTTGCGACCACAAAACCTGTACAGAGGTGGCCACTGAGCGTATATATTTATGCCAAATGAATAACTTAAGAAGACTACACACATAATTTGGCTAAAATCACTCTAAACATGATATGGTAGTAAACTTATAAAATAAATCTGGAAAAAAAATGCCAAAATGTTGCTTTTTTCTGGATAACCTGTTGATTTAGAAAATATATGATTCATTCAACTCCATGTATCATATATCAGCAGATGTAGAATGTCATTGTGAAGATTTTGAGCCATATTCCATATCAATAGGTCAATCGGTTGAGTTATGAAGGTTTTCCTGGTGCGCTCAATTTCAGTGTAAAAATGGCGGCCATTTTTAAAGATGGCCGCCAAAATGGCATTTCGCAAAGTGACCCGGATGTCCATCAACTAAATTTGAATACTTCAGGCACCAGGCTAACTGAAAATCATGGTTGAATTTATTCATCAATTTGGTAATGATACTCCAAAATCGGCGGTCTATCACATGATCATGGCCAGTGTACATGATGACGTTTTCTGCACAATATACATCTTCAGTGTTCCTTGCTCCACGACCTCTACTCTGCATGTGTTCATAACTGTGAACACAATCTTTGATTAAGTGTCTATAAGATCCACATGCATAACATGTGAGAGTTTGCCCAGAAAAAGTTTTTGGATTAATATATCTGATTTTCCTCTAAAAGTACCGCTGACTGGACCCCGAAAAGCAGGTCGATAAGAAGAATTTGATACACTATTCTGACCTCTACTACTACTGCCACGATAACCACCACGATTATAACGAAAGTAACCAGCAGTAGCAAGAACGTCTTCATTCTCGGCAAGAAATTTGAAATGACTGGTACCTACAGATCCTGATTGAAGATCACTGGTAAGGGTCCCCTTGAACTTCGCTTGCTCATAAAGTGTGGCCTTCTGTTCATAATTCATTCCTGTAAGTACAAGCATTCTCTCGTCTTTGCTACTAGCAATAGCATACTTTAACAATTTAAAGGCCAAAATTTCAGGCAATAATTAAAAGTCATATGTTTTTTGACAATTTTGGCATATTTCGAGTCAAATTCGGAAATATATTCTGCAATAGATTGTCCCTCAGTTCGTTTAAAATCTTCAAAATCCTCGTATTTTTCCAGGCTGTCCACTAAATCATCTTTCCCAAGATGCTTGTCCACAAAAAGTCAACAATTTTGTGAATCCATCATCAGCTTTTAGTTCGTTGGCCGTCAATTCATCAAAAACACGCTCGCGAATTTTAAACTTTGCTGTTTCGGGAAGTGAAAGGGCTACGGCAATGCCTTGTTTACCTTTATCCAAATTGGTTATCTCTCGCCAGGCTAACAATTCCTGTTTGTAGCGCTTATAGTTTTTGTCTTTTGTCTTTTGACAATTTAAACACGATGTTAGATGTCATGAGACACCTGTGACTATTGATTACTGCCAGAGTTATAGCCCCTTGATAACTTTGAAAATTCTTTTGGATGTCAATTTTTATTACAATAATTTGCTTGCGGGTATGGGTCTTTAGCAATGGGAGGAAACCAGAGGTCCCAGAGAAAACCCACGAGGTTGGACAAGCGTCCTTGTAATGAACAACCAGGGAATCGAAACCACGCATGTTGACTCTATGACAGATCTTATGATACAACGTACACGCCCTAACCATTCGGCCATACAACCAGGGCTGCTGACAACCAGTATCGCAGCATAATTTGCGACACACATTTTATCTGTTACTAATCAAAAAATTAAACTCTAATGTTTTTGATTCGCAGTAACTGCAAATCATTAATATGTCTGTCATTTTGGATACTGACAAAAGATTTATCCACATTTCGAAGACTAAAAGTCTTTTTAAACGCTTTCAACGTGTATAAATGTCAAATAAAATTTTATAAACAATTGATTCTCCGTGTGACATTTTGTTCTCGAACTACCCAGACACAATTCATTGTACTAAATACAGGAACATAACTCTATGAAAAGGGACTATTAAACTGGAAATAGGTAATGAAGCAGTTCCACTCATGTTGAAAGACATGTCAATTTTGAGTAATTACATCAGTATTCATTTTGAAAAAAATAAATCCAGTGTATTCCCTCCCCCCCCCCCCCGTATTGTAAATAAAATATATAAAAATAGTTGCCAGGCAACGAAACATACACCCACGGTAGCTAAATTGTCCGGGCAGTCAACAAGAGTTGTCGCATATTAAGTAATTATCAGAAAATCATTCGAATTTGTTTGGTTTTTATAAAGTTCTGCCCCATGCTAACGTTTAGTATACGAAACATTTAATATTATGGATTTAGCTGTTCAATTATGGATTTTCAAGAAATTCAAACTCAACCATCATTAATGTGTAACTGGGATATAGTGACCTCCATACGTTTTTTTAAATCGGGTGATAATTGTGACCTCCAGGCGGACCACAAGAAAATAAAATTGATTTTTCGTACAATCAGATGCCATAATTTAGTAAGTTAAAACTGATATGCATCGAAAGGTACCAAGATCTTTGGGTTATAAACATACATTTCAAGTTTCATCAAAATCGGATCATAATTGTGACCTCTATATATAAGGTCCACAACCTTTATATAACATATTTTCACACTATTCGCGTACAAATGGCGGCCATTTTGTCTGTCAATTTTGTTCCGATGAAGTTTCGATCCGATACATGCAAATATCGAAAGCAGTCAAGATTTTATGGGGATAAACCTATATTTCAAGTTTCATCACAATCGGATAAGAATTGTGACCTGTAGAGTCCACAGACAAATTGTGGACGTCCGGACGTCCAGAGGCGATGACAATATACGTCCACATGAAAATGTGGGGCGTATAAAAATAAATATATGTAAACCTATTGTAAAATGACGTGTGTCTAGTTAATCGACTTTATTTGTTAATTTCTGTGTGTGTTCGATTGAATGAAAATAGTGACACAACAATAAAAAGCAGACACATTTGTTTTTTTAACGAAGATTTCTAACGTAACGAAGAAATAACAATTAAGTGAGTGGGGCTGCGGAAGCCACTGTGAAGAATTGGCTTCAGACATAAGACCTAAACAAAAGTCTACATGACAATAATATTCACAAACTGTCATAGCCACCTGTAGCAGTGCTAAAGAAATCTAAGAATGAAATCTAATTATTTGTTATAAATTATTCAAGTTATATTGTGTTATTTAGATGTTTTATGTTGAAATTGAAAGATAGGCTGGCACTGCCAGGCAGGATACGCCCACATTTTCTAGAGATGGACAGAAAACAAGCAATACCGAAAGTGATTTTTCCTACATCTTTAAGTCCTGTATTTCATACTGTATTGGGAGCAGCCATTTAGTTGGTCAGTTCCAGTCTGATAGTAATGAAATTCGAAACCGACAATGATTATGGTGTGACGGTACAGAACCTAGAAATGTGACTTTTCATCAAAATCGGATAAGAATTGTGACCTGTAGAAAGTCCACAACCATGATATACCATATTTTTACACTATTCGCGTACAAACGGCGACCATTTCGTCCGGCAATTTTGGTACGATTTTCACGAAATTATAACTCAACCATCCTCATCAAAATCGAATTAAAATTGTGACCTATACAGGATCCACAATCATGATATATCATTTTTTTAACAGTATTTGCGTACAAACGGCGACCATTTTGTCTGTCAATTTTGGTCCGATTTTCCCGAAATTCAAACTCAACCTTCCTTACAGTGTAACGGTGATATAATCAAATGTTTTTTTTAAATTGGATAATAATTGTGACCTCCAGAGGGACCACAAGGTAAAGAAAGGGGGATTTTGCGTATAACCAGGGGCCATTATTCAGGAAGTTACGATCCGATATGCGCAAATATCGAAAAGAACCAAGATCTTTGGGTTATAACCATGAATTTCAAGTTTCATCAAAATTGAATTAAAATTGTGACATTTACAACGTCCACAACCTTGATATACCATTTGTTAACAGTATTCGCGTACAAACGGCGGCCATTTTGTGTGGCAATTTTGGTCTGATTTTCCCGAAATTCAAACTCAACCTTCCTTACGGTGTAACGGTAATATAATCAAACGTTTTTTTAAATCGGATAATAATTGTGACCTCCAAGCTAAAAAAAAGGCAATTTTGCGTATAATCAGGGGACATAATTCAGGAAGTTACGATCCGATATGCGCAAATATCGAAAGGAAGCAAGATCTTTGGGTTATAACCATGAATTTCAAGTTTCATCAAAATCGAATCAAAATTGTGACCTCCACAGGGTCCACAACCTTGATATACCATTTTGTAACAGTATTCGCGTACAAACGGCGGCCATTTTGTATGGCAATTTTCGTCCGATTTTCCCGAAATTCGAACTCAACCTTCCTTAGGGTGTAACGGTGATATAATCAAACGGTTTTTTAAATCGAATAATAATTGTGACCTCCAAGCTAAAAAAAAGGCGATTTTGCGTATAATCAGGGGCCATAATTCAGGAAGTTACGATCCAATATGCGCAAATATCGAAAGGAAGCAATTTCTTTGGGTTATAACCATGAATTTGAAGTTTCATCAAAATCGAATCAAAATTGTGACCTCCACAGGGTCCACAACCTTGATATACCATTTTTTAACAGTATTCGCGTACAAACGGCGGCCATTTTGTATGGCAATTTTCGTCCGATTTTCCCGAAATTCGAACTCAGCCTTCCTTAGGGTGTAATGGTGATATAATCAAACGTTTTTTTAAATCGAATAATAATTGTGACATCCAGAGGGACCACAAGCTAAAAAGGGTGATTTTTCGGACAATCAGGGGCCATAATTCAGGAAATTACATTCCGATAGCCGCAAATATCGAAAGGAACCAAGATCTTTGGGTTACAAACATGCATGTCAAGTTTCATCAAAATCGGTTCAAAATTGTGACCTCTATAGGGTCCACAAGCTAAAAACGTGATTTTTCGTACAATCAGGGGCCATAATCCATGAAGTTTTGATCCGATACATGCCAATATCGAAAGGAACCGAGATCTTATGGGGATAAACCTATATTTCAAGTTTCGTCAAAATCGGATAAGAATTGTGACCTGTAGAGAGTCCACAAACAAATTGTGGACGGACGGACGGACGTCCGGACGGACGGACGGACGGACGTCCGGACGGACAGGGGCGACGACATAATACGTCCACATGAAAATGTGGGCGTATAAAAATTGCTAATTAATTTTTGAATTTGCTAATCAAATTTGGCAAAATTGGACTGTTTGAATCAACTTTGAAAAATTACCGACAGCCCTGCATACAACCTCCCTGAATTAAAAAGAAGTATTCTACACATTCATTGTATTTTGTAAAAAGTTTTGACCAGTAATAACATTGTGTATATTTTAAGATAATTACCTGAGAACAGATGATTAAACCACCCAGAAAACCAATCACACAAACAAATAATACAACAAACACCTTTTTACTTCTTAATGCAGGATATGTGTCTTGTACAGCTGTCATAACCGTCTCTAACAATGCGAACTAGATAAACAGAAAAACATTATTACAAAATATAGATATGTAATTATGTATTGGGCTTTTGTCATTAAGTTAACAAACATCAGCTCTCTTGGGTTATAATCTTCCAAATAAGAATGTAACAGTAAACAGCAATTGTGGTTGACACAGAACATTTTCAAGGAATAAAGATAGGCTGGCACTGCCAGGCAGGATACGCCCACATTTTCGAGAGATGGACAGAGAACAAGCAATACTGAAAGTGATTTTTCCTACATCTTTTAAGTCCTGTATTTCATACTGTATTGGGAGCAGCCATTTAGTTGGTCAGTTCCAGTCTGATATTAATGAAATTCGAAACCGACAATGATTATGGTGTGACGGTACACAACCTAGAAATGTGACTTTTCATCAAAATCGGATAAGAATTGTGACCTGTAGAGAGTCCACAACCATGACATACCATATTTTTACACTATTCGCGTACAAACAGCGACCATTTCGTCCGGCAATTTTGGTACGATTTTCACGAAATTAGAACTCAACCTTCCTCATCAAAATCGAATTAAAATTGTGACCTATACAGGGTCCACAACCATGATATATCATTTTTTTAACAGTATTCGCGTACAAACGGCGGCCATTTTGTCTGTCAATTTTGGTCCGATTTTCCCGAAATTCAAACTCAACCTTCCTTACAGTGTAACAGTGATATAATCAAACGTTTTTTTAAATTGGATAATAATTGTGACCTCCAGAAGGACCACAAGCTAAAGAAAGGGGGATGCGCAAATATCGAAAAGAACCAAGATCTTTGGGTTATAACCATGAATTTCAAGTTTCATCAAAATCGAATTAAAATTGTGACCTTTACAGGGTCCACAACCTTGATATACCATTTTTTAACAGTATTTGCGTACAAACGGCGGCCATTTTGTATGGCAATTTTGGTCTGATTTTCCCGAAATTCAAACTCAACCTTCCTTACGGTGTAACGGTAATATAATCAAACGTTTTTATACGCCCACATTTTCATGTGGACGTATTATGTCGTCGCCCCTGTCCGTCCGGACGTCCGTCTGTCCACAATTTGTTTGTGGACTCTCTACAGGACACAATTCTTATCCGATTTTGACGAAACTTGAAATATAGGTTTATCCCCATAAGATCTCGGTTCCTTTCGATATTGGCATGAATCGGATCAAAACTTCATGGATTATGGCCCCTGATTGTACGAAAAATCACGTTTTTAGCTTGTGGACCCTATAGAGGTCACAATTTTGAACCGATTTTGATGAAACTTGACATGCATGTTTGTAACCCAAAGATCTTGGTTCCTTTCGATATTTGCGGCTATCGGAATGTAATTTCCTGAATTATGGCCCCTGATTGTCCAAAAAATCACCCTTTTTAGCTTGTGGTCCCTCTGGAGGTCACAATTATTATTCTATTTAAAAAAACGTTTGATTATATCACCGTTACACCCTAAGGAAGGCTGAGTTCGAATTTCGGGAAAATCGGACGAAAATTGCCATACAAAATGGCCACCGTTTGTACGCGAATACTGTTAAAAAATGGTATATCAAGGTTGTGGACCCTGTGGAGGTCACAATTTTGATTCGATTTTGATGAAACTTCAAATTCATGGTTATAACCCAAAGATCTTACTTCCTTTCGATATTTGCGCATATCGGATCGTAACTTCCTGAATTATGGCCCCTGATTATACTCAAAATCGCCTTTTTTTTAGCTTGGAGGTCACAATTATTATTCGATTTAAAAAACCGTTTGATTATATCACCGTTACACCCTAAAAAAGGTTGAGCTCGAATTTCGGGAAAATCGGACGAAAATTGCCATACAAAATGGCCGCCGTTTGAACGCGAATACTGTTAAAAAATGGTATATCAAGGTTGTGGACCCTGTGGAGGTCACAATTTTGATTCGATTTTGATGAAACTTGAAATTCATGGTTATAACCCAAAGATCTTGCTTCCTTTCGATATTTGCGCATATAGGATCGTAACTTCCAGAATTATGGCCCCTGATTATACGCAAAATTGCCTTTTTTTTTTTAGCTTGGAGGTCACAATTATTATCCGATTTAAAAAAACGTTTGATTATATTACCGTTACACCGTAAGGAAGGTTGAGTTTGAATTTCGGGAAAATCAGACCAAAATTGCCACACAAAATGGCTGCCGTTTGTACGCGAATACTGTTAAAAAATGGTATATCAAGGTTGTGGACGCTGTAAAGGTCACAATTTTAATTCGATTTTGATGAAACTTGAAATTCATGGTTATAACCCAAAGATCTTAGTTCTTTTCGATATTTGCGCATATCGGATCGTAACTTCCTGAATTATGGCCCCTGGTTATACGCAAAATCCCCCTTTCTTTAGCTTGTGGTCCCTCTGGAGGTCACAATTATTATCCAATTTAAAAAAACGTTTGATTATATCACCGTTACACTGTAAGGAAGGTTGAGTTTGAATTTCGGGAAAGTCGGACCAAAATTGACAGACAAAATGGCCGCTGTTTGTACGCGAATACTGTTAAAAAAAAATGATATATCATGATTGTGGATCCTGTATAGGTCACAATTTTAATTTGATTTTGATGGCCGCCGTTTGTACGCGAATACTGTTAAAAAAATGATATATCATGATTGTGGATCCTGTATAGGTCACAATTTTAATTTGATTTTGATGAGGATGGTTGAGTTCTAATTTCGTGAAAATCGTACCAAAATTGCGGGACGAAATGGTCGCCGTTTGTACGCGAATAGTGTAAAAATATGGTATATCAATGATTATGGTGTGACGGTACACAACCTAGAAATGTGACTTTTCATCAAAATCGGATAAGAATTGTGACCTGTAGAGAGTCCACAACCATGACATACCATATTTTTACACTATTCGCGTACAAACAGCGACCATTTCGTCCGGCAATTTTGGTACGATTTTCACGAAATTAGAACTCAACCTTCCTCATCAAAATCGAATTAAAATTGTGACCTATACAGGGTCCACAACCATGATATATCATTTTTTTAACAGTATTCGCGTACAAACGGCGGCCATTTTGTCTGTCAATTTTGGTCCGATTTTCCCGAAATTCAAACTCAACCTTCCTTACAGTGTAACAGTGATATAATCAAACGTTTTTTTAAATTGGATAATAATTGTGACCTCCAGAAGGACCACAAGCTAAAGAAAGGGGGATGCGCAAATATCGAAAAGAACCAAGATCTTTGGGTTATAACCATGAATTTCAAGTTTCATCAAAATCGAATTAAAATTGTGACCTTTACAGGGTCCACAACCTTGATATACCATTTTTTAACAGTATTTGCGTACAAACGGCGGCCATTTTGTATGGCAATTTTGGTCTGATTTTCCCGAAATTCAAACTCAACCTTCCTTACGGTGTAACGGTAATATAATCAAACGTTTTTATACGCCCACATTTTCATGTGGACGTATTATGTCGTCGCCCCTGTCCGTCCGGACGTCCGTCTGTCCACAATTTGTTTGTGGACTCTCTACAGGACACAATTCTTATCCGATTTTGACGAAACTTGAAATATAGGTTTATCCCCATAAGATCTCGGTTCCTTTCGATATTGGCATGAATCGGATCAAAACTTCATGGATTATGGCCCCTGATTGTACGAAAAATCACGTTTTTAGCTTGTGGACCCTATAGAGGTCACAATTTTGAACCGATTTTGATGAAACTTGACATGCATGTTTGTAACCCAAAGATCTTGGTTCCTTTCGATATTTGCGGCTATCGGAATGTAATTTCCTGAATTATGGCCCCTGATTGTCCAAAAAATCACCCTTTTTAGCTTGTGGTCCCTCTGGAGGTCACAATTATTATTCTATTTAAAAAAACGTTTGATTATATCACCGTTACACCCTAAGGAAGGCTGAGTTCGAATTTCGGGAAAATCGGACGAAAATTGCCATACAAAATGGCCACCGTTTGTACGCGAATACTGTTAAAAAATGGTATATCAAGGTTGTGGACCCTGTGGAGGTCACAATTTTGATTCGATTTTGATGAAACTTCAAATTCATGGTTATAACCCAAAGATCTTACTTCCTTTCGATATTTGCGCATATCGGATCGTAACTTCCTGAATTATGGCCCCTGATTATACTCAAAATCGCCTTTTTTTTAGCTTGGAGGTCACAATTATTATTCGATTTAAAAAACCGTTTGATTATATCACCGTTACACCCTAAAAAAGGTTGAGC
Organism: Patella depressa; assembly: GCA_948474765.1. Lineage (NCBI taxonomy): Eukaryota > Metazoa > Mollusca > Gastropoda > Patellidae > Patella > Patella depressa. Next base: position 34,781,426 of record OX419720.1, read on the forward strand.
TCGAATTTCGGGAAAATCGGACGAAAATTGCCATACAAAATGGCCGCCGTTTGAACGCGAATACTGTTAAAAAATGGTATATCAAGGTTGTGGACCCTGTGGAGGTCACAATTTTGATTCGATTTTGATGAAACTTGAAATTCATGGTTATAACCCAAAGATCTTGCTTCCTTTCGATATTTGCGCATATAGGATCGTAACTTCCAGAATTATGGCCCCTGATTATACGCAAAATTGCCTTTTTTTTTTTAGCTTGGAGGTCACAATTATTATCCGATTTAAAAAAACGTTTGATTATATTACCGTTACACCGTAAGGAAGGTTGAGTTTGAATTTCGGGAAAATCAGACCAAAATTGCCACACAAAATGGCTGCCGTTTGTACGCGAATACTGTTAAAAAATGGTATATCAAGGTTGTGGACGCTGTAAAGGTCACAATTTTAATTCGATTTTGATGAAACTTGAAATTCATGGTTATAACCCAAAGATCTTAGTTCTTTTCGATATTTGCGCATATCGGATCGTAACTTCCTGAATTATGGCCCCTGGTTATACGCAAAATCCCCCTTTCTTTAGCTTGTGGTCCCTCTGGAGGTCACAATTATTATCCAATTTAAAAAAACGTTTGATTATATCACCGTTACACTGTAAGGAAGGTTGAGTTTGAATTTCGGGAAAGTCGGACCAAAATTGACAGACAAAATGGCCGCTGTTTGTACGCGAATACTGTTAAAAAAAAATGATATATCATGATTGTGGATCCTGTATAGGTCACAATTTTAATTTGATTTTGATGGCCGCCGTTTGTACGCGAATACTGTTAAAAAAATGATATATCATGATTGTGGATCCTGTATAGGTCACAATTTTAATTTGATTTTGATGAGGATGGTTGAGTTCTAATTTCGTGAAAATCGTACCAAAATTGCGGGACGAAATGGTCGCCGTTTGTACGCGAATAGTGTAAAAATATGGTATATCATGGTTGTGGACTCTCTACAGGTCACAATTCTTATCCGATTTTGATGAAAAGTCACATTTCTAGGTTGTGTACCGTCACACCATAATCATTGTCGGTTTCGAATTTCATTAATATCAGACTGGAACTGACCAACTAAATGGCAGCTCCCAATACAGTATGAAATACAGGACTTAAAGATGTAGGAAAAATCACTTTCGGTATTGCTTGTTCTCTGTCCATCTCTCGAAAATGTGGGCGTATCCTTCCTCATCAAAATCGAATTAAAATTGTGACCTATACAGGGTCCGCAACCATGATATATCATTTTTATACGCCCACATTTTCATGTGGACGTATTATGTCGTCGCCCCTGTCCGTCCGGACGTCCGTCCGTCCGTCCACAATTTGTTTGTGGACTCTCTACAGGTCACAATTCTTATCCGATTTTGACGAAACTTGAAATATAGGTTTATCCCCAAAAGATCTCGGCTGCTTTCGATATTGGCATGTATCGGATCAAAACTTCATGGATTATGGCCCCTGATTGTACGAAAAATCACGTTTTTAGCTTGTGGACCCTATAGAGGTCACAATTTTGAACCGATTTTGATGAAACTTGACATGCATGTTTGTAACCCAAAGATCTTGGTTCTTTTCGATATTTGCGGCTATCGGAATGTAATTTCCTGAATTATGGCCCCTGATTGTCCGAAAAATCACCCTTTTTAGCTTGTGGTCCCTCTGGAGGTCACAATTATTATTCGATTTAAAAAAACGTTTGATTATATCACCGTTACACCCTAAGGAAGGTTGAGTTCGAATTTCGGGAAAATCGGACGAAAATTGCCATACAAAATGGCCACCGTTTGTACGCGAATACTGTTAAAAAATGGTATATCAAGGTTGTGGACCCTGTGGAGGTCACAATTTTGATTCGATTTTGATGAAACTTGAAATTCATGGTTATAACGCAAAGATCTTGCTTCCTTTCGATATTTGCGCATATCGGATCGTAACTTCCTGAATTATGGCCCCTGATTATACGCAAAATCGCTTTTTTTTTAGCTTGGAGGTCACAATTATTATTCGATTTAAAAAACCGTTTGATTATATTACCTTCACACCCTAAGGAAGGTTGAGTTCGAATTTCGGGAAAATCGGACGAAAATTGCCATACAAAATGGCCGCCGTTTGTACGCGAATACTGTTAAAAAATGGTATATCAAGGTTGTGGACCCTGTGGAGGTCACAATTTTGATTCGATTTTGATGAAATTTGAAATTCATGGTTATAACCCAAAGATCTTGCTTCCTTTCGATATTTGTGCATATCGGATCGTAACTTCCAGAATTATGTCCCCTGATTATACGCAAAATCGCCTTTTTTTTAGCTTGGAGGTCACAATTATTATCCGATTTAAAAAAACGTTTGATTATATTACCGTTACACCGTAAGGAAGGTTGAGTTTGAATTTCGGGAAAATCAGACCAAAATTGCCATACAAAATGGCCGCCGTTTGTACGCGAATACTGTTAAAAAATGGTATATCAAGGTTGTGGACCCTGTAAAGGTCACAATTTTAATTTGATTTTGATGAAACTTGAAATTCATCGTTATAACCCAAAGATCTTGGTTCTTTTCAATATTTGCGCATATCGGATCGTAACTTCCTGAATTATGGCCCCTGGTTATACGCAAAATCCCCCTTTCTTTAGCTTGTGGTCCCTCTGGAGGTCACAATTATTATCCAATTTAAAAAAATAACGCTAACGCTACAATATACGTCCACATTCCTACTTTGATTGATATGGTACTTTGTCAAGAAGGCTAGGCGTTTGGTTTGTTTAGCGTTGAGGGTCGTGCACCAACATTAATAGTTGCCGTCCTTAGAGTATAAGGAATAACTATACCAAGATAATCCATTCAGAATTGTGCCTTCCTAACACTAAAGGCAAAAAGTGGGCGTGGCTCTGACCCTGAGGGTCGGGACATTCATCAAAATCAATAGTGGACGCCCACAGGCTATAAGGAATACATAAACCAAGTACCAAGCTGATTCATTCAGAATTGCGGCCTGTAAACGACAAACACAAAAATTGGTCGTATCTTGCCTGTGTGAGTCGGGACATGCAGTTGACGTCCTTAGGCTATATGGAATACATATCCCAAGTTTTAAGACGTCAAGACGATCCATTAAGAATCGTGGCCTGTAGACAACACACATAGACACGAAGTAAAAATGGGCATGGCTCTGCCCCTGGGGGTTAGGAAATCACCAAAACAATAGGGGTCATCTTTAGGGTATAAGGAATAGGTTTGTAAAGTTTTAAAAGTATCTGTTAAGAATTGCATCCTGTAGGCGAACACAAGACACAAAAGCATTGGGCGTGGCTCTGTCCCAGGGGGTCCGTCATGCACCAAAAATAATAGTGGTCAGCCTTAGGGTATAAGGAATAAGTATAAAAAAAGTTTTCAAGACGATCGATTAAGAATTGTGGGCTGTAGGTGACACACAGACAGACAACAAAAAAAAATGGGCGTGGCACTGTCCCTTGGGGTTGGACATGCACCAAAAACAATAGGGATCATCCTTAAGGTAAAGATAGGTTGCCAGGCAACGAAACATACGCCCACAGCAGCTAAATCGTCCGGGCAGTCAACAAGGGTTGTCGCATATTTTTACTTTTTTCGGTAATGAAACATTTGTAATACACTAAAAACTGATTAAGAGTAACAACTCATTATGTAATTATTAGAAAATCATTAGAATTTGATTGCTTTTTATAAAATTTTACCCCACGCTAACAATTAGTATATACATGAAACATTTAATATCATGGATTTAGCTGTTCAGTTATCTAAATTCATTGAAAATCAAAATACTTGTTCGTTTCAACACCTTAACTCTATGTATCAATCTGAAGTAAATCGGATGGTAACTTTGGCCTCTATAGCGTCCCAAGAATTTTTGAAGTTATCAAGGGAGATAACTCTGGCAGTAATTATTTGAAATCGCAGAAAATCAATAGGCTTCTTCGTCTCATTAACTTAAACACTGTGTGTAAATCTAAAGTCAATCGGATATTAACTTTGGCCTCCAGAGCGTCCACAAGATTTTTTGAGGTGATCAAGGGCCATAACTCTGGCACTAATTAACGGAAATCGCTGAAAATCAATAGGCGTCTTTGTTTTATGACCTTAAACACTGTGTGTAAATCTAAAGTCAATCGGATATTAACTTTGGCCTCTAGAGCGTCCACAAGATTTTTTGAAGTGATCAAGGGCCATAACTCTGGCACTAATTATCGGAAATCGCTGAAAATCAATAGGCTTCTTCGTCTTATGACCTTAAACACTGTGTATAAATTTAAAGTCAATCGGATATTAACTTTGACCTTTAGAGCGTCCACATGATTTTTTAAAGAGATCAAGGGCAATAACTCTGGCACTAATTATCGGAAATCGCCGAAAATCGATAGGCTTCTTCGTCTCATGACCTTAAACACTGTGTATAAATCTAAAGTCAATCGGATATTAACTTTGGCCTCTAGAACGTCCACAAGATTTTTTGAGGTGATCAAGGGCCATAACTCTGGCACTAATTATCGGAAATTGCTGAAAATCAATAGGCGTCTTCGTCTTATGACCTTAAACACTGTGTATAAATTTAAAGTCAATCAGATATTAACTTTGGCCTCTAGAGCGTCCACAAGATGTTTTGAAGTGATCAAGGGCCATAACTCTGGCACTAATTATCGGAAATCGCTGAAAATCAATAGGCTTCTTCGTCTTATGACCTTAAACACTGTGTATAAATTTAAAGTCAATCGGATATTAACTTTGACCTTTAGAGCGTCCACAAGATTTTTTAAAGAGATCAAGGGCCATAACTCTGGCACTAATTATCGGAAATCGCCGAAAATCAATAGGCTTCTTCGTCTCATTAACTTAAACACTGTGTGTAAATCTAAAGTCAATCGGATATTAACTTTGGCCTCTAGAGCGTCCACAAGATTTTTTGAAGTGATCAAGGGCCATAACTCTGGTAGTTATTATCGGAAATCGCTGAAAAACAATAGGCTTCTTCGTCTCATGACCTTAAACACTGTGTATAAATTTAAAGTCAATCGAATATTAACTTTAGCCTGTAGAGCGTCCACAAGCAATTGTGGACGCCGGACCGACGGACGGACCGACGGACGGACGGGGGCGACGACAATATACGACCACATTTCAATGTGGGCGTATAAAAAGAATAAGTATTCAAAGTTTCAAGATGATACATTAAGAAATGCAGCCTGTAGACGACAGACAAACAAATACACGAAATGGGTGTTGCTGTCCCATGGGGGTCGGGTATGCACCCAAAACAAAAGGGGTCATCCTTAGGGTATAAGGAATAAGTATTTTAAGTTTCAAGATGACCGATTAAGAATTGTGGCCTGTAGGTGACACACAAAAGAAAATGGGCGTGACTCTGCCCCTGGGGGTTGGGCATGCACCCCAAATGATAGAAATGTTCCTTAGGGTACACAGAATAATCATTCAAAGTTTCAAGATGATACGTTAAGAAATGTGGCTTGTAGACGACAAACAAATAAATACAAGGAATGGGCGTGGCTCTGCCATTGGGGGTCGGGCATGCACCAAAAAACAATACGGATCATCCTTAGGGTAAGTATACAAAGTTTTAAGAAAATACAGTTAGAATTGCGGCTTCTAGGCGACACAGAGACACACAAAAAGAAAATGGGCGTGGCTCTGCCCCTGGGGGGTTGGGCATGCACCCCAAATGATAGGGATCATCCTTAGAGTATAAAGAGTAAGTATACAAAGTTTTAAAGAAAATCCAATAAGAATTGCAGCCTGTAGGCGACACAAAGACACACGATAAGAAAATGGGTGTGGCTCTGCCCCAGGGGGTTGGGCATGCACCCCAAATGATAGGGATGTTCCTTAGGGTACAAAGAATGTGTATCCTAAGTTTCAAAATTATAAGTTAAGAAATGTGGCCTGTTGACGACAAACATACTAGAAATGGGCGTGGCTCTGTCCCTGGGGGTCGGGCATGCACCAAAAACAATAGCGATCTTCCTTAGGGTATAAGGAATACGTATACCAAGTTTGAAGAAAATCCAGTAAGAATTGCGCCCTGTAGGCGACACAAAGACACACGAAAAGAAAATGGGCGTGGCTCTGCCCCTGGGGGTGGGGCATACACCCCAAACGATAGGGATGTTCCTTAGGGTACAAAGAATGTGTATGCTAAGTTTCAAAATTATAAGTTAAGAAATGTGGCCTGTAGACGACAAACAAACAAATACTAGAAATGGGCGTGGCTCGGCCCCTGGGGGTCGGGCATGCCCCAAAAACAATAGGGATCTTCCTTGGGGTATAAGGAATAAGTATACCAAGTTTGAAGAAAATCCATGAAGAATTGCGCCCTGTAGGCGAACCACAGACACACACACACACACACATACATACATACACACCCACACACACACACACACACCCACACACACACACACACACACACACACACACCATCACACAGACAGGGGCGACGGCATAATACGTTCACATTATGAATGTGGACGTATAAAAACGTTTGATTATATCACCGTTACACTGTAAGGAAGGTTGAGTTTGAATTTCGGGAAAATCGGACCAAAATTGACAGACAAAATGGCCGCTGTTTGTACGCGAATACTGTTAAAAAAATGATATATCATGGTTGTGGATCCAATTTTTTAAATTGGATAATAATTGTGACCTCCAGAGAGACCACAAGCTAAAGAAAGGGGGATTTTGCGTATAACCAGGGGCCATAATTCATGAAGTTACGATCTGATATGCGCAAATATCGAAAAGAACCAAGATCTTTGGGTTATAACCATGAATTTCAAGTTTCATCAAAATTGAATTAAAATTGTGACCTTTACAGGGTCCACAACCTTTATATACCATTTTTTAACAGTATTCGCGTACAAACGGTGGCCATTTTGTATGGCAATTTTGGTCTGATTTTCCCGAAATTCAAACCCAACCTTCCTTACGGTGTAACGGTAATATAATCAAACGCTTTTTATACGCCCACATTTTCATGTGGACGTATTATGTCGTCGCCCCTGTCCGTCCGGACGTCCGTCCGTCCGTCCGTCCGGACGTCCGTCCGTCCACAATTTGTTTGTGGACTCTCTACAGGTCACAATTCTTATCCGATTTTGACGAAACTTGAAATATAGGTTTATCCCCAAAAGATCTCGGCTGCTTTCGATATTGGCATGTATCGGATCAAAACTTCATGGATTATGGCCCCTGATTGTAGGAAAAATCACGATTTTAGCTTGTGGACCCTATAGAGGTCACAATTTTGAACCGATTTTGATGAAACTTGACATGCATGTTTGTAACCCAAATATCTTGGTTCCTTTCGATATTTGCGGCTATCGGAATGTAATTTCCTAGATTATGGCCCCTGATTGTCCGAAAAATCACCCTTTTTAGCTTGTGGTCCCTCTGGAGGTAACAATTATTATTCGATTTAAAAAACCGTTTGATTATATCACCGTTACACCCTAAGGAAGGTTGAGTTCGAATTTCGGGAAAATCGGACGAAAATTGCCATACAAAATGGCCGCCGTTTATACGCGAAGACAGTTAAAAAATGGTATATCAAGGTTGTGGACCCTGTGGAGGTCACAATTTTGATTCGATTTTGATGAAACTTGAAATTCATGGTTATAACCCAAAGATCTTGCTTCCTTTCGATATTTGCGCATATCGGATCGTAACTTCCTGAATTATGGCCCCTGATTATACGAAAAATCGCCCTTTTTTTTAGCTTGGAGGTCACAATTATTATTCGATTTAAAAAAACGTTTGATTATATCACCGTTACACCCTAAGGAAGGTTGAGTTCGAATTTCGGGAAAATCGGACGAAAATTGCCATACAAAATGGCCGCCGATTGTACGCGAATACTGTTAAAAAATGGTATATCAAGGTTGTGGACCCTGTAAAGGTCACAATTTTAATTCGATTTTGATGAAACTTGAAATTCATGGTTATAACCCAAAGATCTTGGCTCTTTTCGATATTTGCGCATATCGGATCGTAACTTCCTGAATTATGGCCCCTGGTTATACGCAAAATCCCCCTTTCTTTAGCTTGTGGTCCCTCTGGAGGCCACTGATTGTCCGAAAAATCACCTTTTTTAGCTTGTGGTCCCTCTGGAGGTCACAATTATTATCCAATTTAAAAAAACGTTTAATTATATCACCGTTACACTGTAAGGAAGGTTGAGTTTGAATTTCGGGAAAATCGGACCAAAATTGACAGACAAAATGGACGCCGTTTGTACGCGAATACTGTTAAAAAAATGATATATCATGGTTGTGGACCCTGTATAGGTCACAATTTTAATTCGATTTTGATGAGGAAGGTTGAAAATCGTACCAAAATTGCCGGACGAAATGGTCGCCGTTTGTACGCGAATAGTGTAAAAATATGGTATATCATGGTTGTGGACTCTCTACAGGTCACAATTCTTATCCGATTTTGATGAAAAGTCACATTTCTAGGTTGTGTACCGTCACACCATAATCATTGTCGGTTTCGAATTTCATTAATATCAGACTGGAACTGACCAACTAAATGGCTGCTCCCAATACAGTATGAAATACAGGACTTAAAGATGTAGGAAAAATCACTTTCGGTATTGCTTGTTCTCTGTCCATCTCTCGAAAATGTGGGCGTATCCTGCCTGGCAGTGCCAGCCTATCTTTTAAATTGGATAATAATTGTGACCTCCAAGCTAAAAAAAAGGTGATTTTGCGTATAATCAGGGGCCATAATTCAGGAAGTTACGATCCGATATGCGCAAATATCGAAAGGAAGCAAGATCTTTGGGTTATAACCATGAATTTCAAGTTTCATCAAAATCGAATCAAAATTGTGACCTCCACAGGGTCCACAACCTTGATATACCATTTTTTAACAGTATTCGCGTACAACAACGGCCATTTTGTATGGCAATTTTCGTCCGATTTTCCCGAAATTTGAACTCAACCTTCCTTAGGGTGTAACGGTAATACAATCAAACGGTTTTTTAAATCGCATATTTGTGACCTCCAAGCTAAAAAAAAAGGCGATTTTTGCGTATAATCAGGGGCCATAATTCAGGAAGTTACGATCCGATATGCGCAAATATCGAAAGGAAGCAAGATCTTTGGGTTATAACCATGAATTTTAAGTTTCGATCAAAATCGAATCAAAATTGTGACCTCCACAGGGTCCACAACCTTGATATAACATTTTTTAACAGTATTCGCGTACAAACGGCGGCCATTTTGTATGGCAATTTTCGTCCGATTTTCCCGAAATTCGAACTCAGCCTTCCTTAGGGTGTAACGGTGATATAATCAAACGGTTTTTTAAATCAAATAATAATTGTGACCTCCAGAGGGACCACAAGCTAAAAAGGGTGATTTTTCGGACAATCAGGGGCCATAATTCAGGAAATTACATTCCGATACCCGCAAATATCGAAAGGAACCAAGATCTTTGGGTTACAAACATGCATGTCAAGTTTCATCAAAATCGGTTCAAAATTGTGACCTCTATAGGGTCCACAAGCTAAAAACGTGATTTTTCGTACAATCAGGGGCCATAATCCATGAAGTTTTGATCCGATACATGCCAATATCGAAAGGAACCGAGATCTTTTGGGGATAAACCTATATTTCAAGTTTCGTCAAAATCGGATAAGAATTGTGACCTGTAGAGAGTCCACAAACAAATTGTGGACGGACGGACGTCCGGACGGACAGGGGCGACGACATAATACGTCCACATGAAAATGTGGGCGTATAAAAATAGGTTGCCAATTAACGAAACCTACGCCCATGGCAGCTAAATCGTCTGGGCAGTCAACAAAAGAGTTGTCGCATATTAAGTAATTATCAGAAAATCATTAGAATTTGTTTGGTTTTTATAAAGTTCTGCCCCATCCTATTTTTAGTATATGAAACATTTAATATTATGGATTTAGCTGTTCAATTATCGATTTTCAAGAAATTCAAACTAGATCATCATTAATGTGCAACAAGGATATAGTCAAATGGTTTTTCAATTTGGATTAAAATTGTGACCTCCATAGGGTCCACATGGTAAAAAAAACATGATATTCCATACTCAGGAAAGTATGGTCCAATGTGCCCGAATATCGAAAAAAAACGCGATCTTTGGGTTATAAACTTACATTTCAAATTTCATCAAAGTCTGATTAAAACTGTGACTTCTACAGGCACTGGAAAACTGGCATCGTTTAAGATGGGGTTTTTAGACTTTAAAAAATGCTATAGAGTTTGATTTCAAAACATCGTTTGATAATTGACAATAATCGTTTGAAAATTACAAAAATAGGTTGCCAGGCAACGAAACATACGCCCACAGAGCAGCCAAATCGTCCGGGCAGTCAACAAGAGTTGTCGCATATTAAGGAATTATCAGAAAATCATTAGAATTTGTTTGGTTTTTATAATGAAACGTGTTTTTTTAAATCAGATAATAATTGTGACCTCTAGAGGGACCAAAAGCTAAAAAGGGCAATTTTTCGGACAATCAGGGGCCATAATTCATGAAGTTACGATCCGATGGGCACAAATATCGAAAGGAACCAAGATCTTTGGGTTATAAACATGCATTTCAAGTTTCATCCAAATTGGTTCAAAATTGTGACCTCTACACTGTTCACAAGCTAAAAAACGTGATTGGTCCCTTGATATAACATATTTTCACACTATTCGCGTACAAACGGCGGCCATTTTGTCCGTCAATTTTGGTCCGACAATCCGGGGACATAATTCAGGAACTTATGATCCAATGGGCACAAATATCGAAAGGTCCATAAACTTGATATAACATATTTTCACACTATTCGCGTACAAACGGCGGCCATTTTGTCCGTCAATTTTGGGTTATAAACATGCATTTCAAGTTTCATCCAAATCGGTTCAAAATTGTGACCTCTACACTGTTCACAAGCTAAAAAACGTGATTTTTCGTACAATCAGGGGCCATAACCCATGAAGTTACAGTCCGATACATGCCAATATCGAAAGGAACAGAGATCTTAGGGTGATAAACCTATATTTTAAGTTTCATTGAAATCGGATAAAAATTGTGACCTGTAGACTGTTCACAAACAATTGTGGACAGACGGACAGATGTCCGGACGGACGGACGAACAGGGGCGACGACAATATACGTCCACATGAAAATGTGGGCGTATAAAAATGGTTTAATTAGAACCATAGTTTAATTTAATGGTACAGCGTTTGATATCTCCAAGGGGGGTTTAAAAATGGACGAACCGTCGAATTATGTAAAGCGTTTGATTACTAGACATCGCCTTAATTTCTGAACTGCCGATTAATTTATCAAGTGTTTAAATATTAGACGAAAAATTTATTTGCTCGCGAGTCGTTTATCCGATCAGTTCATTTTGATTACGATTATTTACATATGAAATGAAGTACGAATAAAAAGGGTGAATATAAAAAAAATGCACACAAAGATATGCTAAACTTACCGTGGTCGTAGTATTATTAGCCATTAAAAATAATGATTCCACGGTACCATTGACAAATACATCAAAAATAGGTTGCCAGGCAACGAAACATACGCCCACACAGCAGCCAAATCGTCCGGGCAGTCAACAAGAATTGTCGCATATTAAGGAATTATCAGAAAATCATTAGTATTTGTTTGGTTTTTATAATCGAACGTTTTTTTTTTAAATCATATAATAATTGTGACCTCCAGAGGCACCACAAGCTAAAAAGGGTGATTTTTCGTACAATCAGGGGACATAATTCAGGAAGTAATGACCCGATGGGCGCAAATATCGAAAGGAACCAAGATCTTTGGGTTTAAAACATACCTGTCAAGTTTCATCAAAATTGATTCAAAATTGTGACCTCTATAGAGTCCACAACCTTGATATAACATATTTTCACACTATTCGTGTACAAACGGCGGCCATTTTGTCCGTCAATTCTAGTCCGGTTTTCACGTAATTCAAACTCTCTCTTCATTACCATGTAACGGTGATATAGTCAAACGTTTTTTTAAATCGGATAATAATTTTGACCTCCAGAGGGACCAAAAGCGAACAAAAGTGATTTTTCTGACAATCCGGGGACATAATTCAGGAAGTTATGATCCAATGGGCGCAAATATCTAAAGGAACCACGATCTTTGGGTTATAAACATACATGTCAAGTTTCATCAAAATCGGTTCAAAATTGTGACCTCTATAAGGTCCACAACCTTTATATAACATATTTTCACAATATTCGCGTACAAACGGCAGCCATTTTGTCCGTCAATTTTGGTCCGATTTTCACACAATTCATACTCAACCTTCATAACCATGGAACGGTGATATAATCAAACGTTTTTTTAAATCGGATAACAATTTTGACCTCCAGAGGGACCACAAGCTAAAAAGGGCATTTTTTCGGACAATCAGGGGCCATAATTCAGGAAGTTACGATCCAATTGGCGCAAATTTCGATAGGAATCAAGATCTTTGGGTTATAAACATGCATTTCAAGTTTCATCCAAATCGGTTCAAAATTGTGTCCTCTACACTGTTCACAACCTTGATATAACATATTTGCACACTATTCGCATACATTTTGTCCGTCAATTTTGGTCCGATTTTCACGAAATTCGAACTCGACCTTCATAACCATGGAACAATGATATAATCAAACGGTTTTTTAAATAGGATAACAATTTTGACCTCCAGAGGGACCACAAGCTAAAAAGGGCAATTTTTCGGACAATCAGGGGCCATAATTCAGGAAGTTACGATCCGATTGCCGCAAATATCGAAAGGAACCAAGATCTTTGGGTTATAAACATGCATGTCAAGTTTCATCCAAATCGGTTCAAAATTGTGTCCTCTACACTGTTCACAACCTTGATTTAACATATTTTCACACTATTCGCGTACAAATGGCGGCCATTTTGTCCGTCAATTTTGGTCCGATTTTCACGAAATTCGAACTCAACCTTCATAACCATGGAACGGTGATATAATCAAACGGTTTTTTAAATCGGATAACAATTTTGACCTCCAGAGGGACCACAAGCTAAAAAGGGCGATTTTTCGGACAATCAGGGGCCATAATTCAGGAAGTTACGATCCGATTGGCGCAAATATCAAAAGGAACCAAGGTCTTTGGGTTATAAACATGCATTTCAAGTTTCGTCCAAATCGGTTCAAAATTGTGACCTCTAAACTAATCACAAGCTAAAAAACGTGATTTTTCGTACAATCAGGGGCCATAACCCATGAAGTTACAGTCCGATACATGCCAATATCGAAAGGAACCGAGATCTTAGGGTGATAAACCTATGTTTTAAGTTTCATTGAAATCGGATAAAAATTGTGACCTGTAGACTGTTCACAAACAATTGTGAACGGACGGACGGACGGACGGACGGACGGACGGACGGACGAACAGGGGCGACGACAATATACGTCCACATGAAAATGTGGGCGTATAAAAATCGGTACGTCCATTGTTATTATACCATCGGAAATCGGTAATGAATTTTTCTTTAAATCACAAATGAATGAACAAAGCTTTCCACTGTACACGTGACTAGAACCCTGGCAATGATTCCACCCTTGACAAATACATCAAAGATAGGCTGGCACTGCCAGGCAGGATACGCCCACAATTTTGAGAGATGGATAGAGGACAAGCAATACCGAAAGTGATTTTTCCTACATCATTAAGTCCTGTATTTCATACTGTATTGGGAGCAGACATTTTGTTGGTCAGTTCCAGTCTGATATTCATGAAATTCGAAGCCGACAATGATTATGGTGTGACGGTACACAACCTAGAAATGTTACTTTTCGTCCAAATCGGATAAGAATTGTGACCTCTAGAGAGTCCACAACCATGATATATCATATTTTTACACTATTCGCGTACAAATGGTGACCATTTCGTCCAGCAATTTTGGTACGATTTTCACGAAATTCGAATTAAACCTTCCTTACGGTGCAACAGTAATATAATCAGAGTTTTTTTTTAAATCAGATAATAATTGTTCGAGAGATAGACAGAGAACAAGCAATACCGAAAGTAATTTTTCCTACAATCAAAGGCCATAATTCATTAAGTTACAATTTGATATGCGCAAATATCGAAAAGAATAAAGATCTTTAGGTTATAAACAAGCATTTCAGGTTTCATCAAAATCGAATTAAAATTGTCACCTCTACAGGGTCCACAACTTTGACATAGCATATTTTTACACTGTTCGCGTACAAACGGCAGCCATTTTTTCTGGCAATTATGGTCCAATTTTCTCGAAATTCGAACTCAACCTTCCGTAGGGTGTAACGGTGATAGAGTCAAACGTTTTCAAATCGGATAATAATTGTGACCTCCAGAGGGACCATAGGCGATTTTTCGGACAATCAGGGGCCATAATTCAGGAAGTTACGATCCGATATGCGCAAATAACTAAAAGAACCAAGATCATTGGGTTATAACCATACATTTCAAGTTTTATCAAAATCGAACTAAAATTGTGACCTCTACAGGGTCCACAACCATGATATACAATTTTTCAACAGTATTCGCGTACAAACGACGGCCATTTTGTATGGCAATTTTTGTGCGATTTTCCTGAAATTCAAACTCTACCTTCCTTACGGTGTAACGGTAATATAATCAACCGTTTTATTAAATCGGATAATAATTGTGACCACCAGAGGGACCACAAGCTAAAATAAGGCGATTTTGCGTATAATCAGGGGCCATAATTCAGGAAGTTACGTTCCGATATGCGCAAATATCGAAAGGAACCAAGATCTGTGGGTTATAACCATGAATTTCAAGTTTCATCAAAATTGAATAAAAAATGTGACCTCTACAGGGTCCACAACCTTGATATACCATTTTTTAATAGTATTTGCGTACAAACGGCGGCCATTTTGTATGGCAATTTTCGTCCGATTTTCCCAAAATTCGAACTCAACCTTCCTTAGGGTGTAACGGTGATATAATCAAACGGTCTTTTAAATCGGATAATAATTGTGACCTCCAGAGGGACCACAAGCTAAAAAGGGTGATTTTTCCGACTATCAGGGGCCATAATTCAGGAAATTACATTCCGATAGGCGCAAATATCGAAAGGAACCAAGATCTTTGGGTTATAAACATGCATGTCAAGTTTCATCAAAATCGGTTCAAAATTGTGACCTCTATAGGGTCCACAAGCTAAAAACGTGATTTTTCGTACAATCAGGGGCCATAATCCATGAAGTTTTCATCCGATACATGCCAATATCGAAAGCAGCCGAGATCTTTTGGGGATAAACCTATATTTCAAGTTTCATCAAAATCGGATAAGAATTGTGACCTGTAGAGAGTCCACAAACAAATTGTGGACGGACGGACAGACGGACGTCCGGAGGGACAGGGGCGACGACAATATACGTCCACATAAAAATGTGGGCGTATAAAAATCGGTAAATCACGTCCAATGTTGTTATATCATTGGAAATCGGTAAAGCACATCATCAGTAAAGTATTTTCTTTAAATCACAAATGAATGAACACAGCTTTTCATCTGCACATGTGGTCGTGTGATAATCTCGCGTGACTTGTATATTGGCGCCAAACGTTGCGATTCGTCGATCTCCGTAGACAAGCTGTCGCTCAGGGGGATGCGGGTCTGTTCATCCCATGACCCTGGGCTGTTTCATCCCAACCTAATTTTTTATCGGACTGTTCATCCCGGGCTGTTTCATTTCGGATTCGGCTTGCGACGTTTCGGATTAATAATTAAAAGACTATGGAAAATTTATGTGACAGTACAGCCATTTATCTTTTCGTTTTATGGGAGGCTGATAGTTGCCTTATTCAGTTGATCGGCGACTGTTGAGATCGCGATTAACATTGCTAGTTCTCTTTTGTTTTGTTTCATCGGGGAGTAATAAACTAGGTAATAAAATATTGTTGAAAATTTGTGTATATTTAGTAATACTTCATTGTTTTTCTTTTATCAAATAGTAAACGAGCTTGATTGACCAATCACTGCTATTGGTTTTTTTTGTGGAACGGAATAATTGCAATCAACACACGGCCCCCATTATCGATGATTGACAACTCACGTTTTTCCTCATCCACCAAAGAACCGTAAGATTTCTTTGCACAGCCACAACCATAACATCGGGATTATCGGCTAATCAGCTTTAATTATTCCCCTTTGATCGTTGCTATTTCTAATATTTTCCATAGAAAAACATTGCTTTGTACGCACAAATTTATCGATTGGTATTGCAAAGCTTGTCGAGGAATAATGCATTTCAACGTGCAGCTCGCGGATTATCGTTAACAATTTCTAGATACTTGTAAAAAGAGTGCATGTCGTGTAAATATTTATTTTAATTTTTGTGTAGGTCATTTTCAAATAAATTCATCAGCATATTATTCGTTTTAAACAAATGCATTACTTTTACGGGAAACGATGATTATCAAAGAACCGCAAGTGCAACTATTCACTAATGATTTAACCTTTGGTGGAGCCGTTTACTAACCACGTGTTTCGTGTTAATAAATATTTGCTTTCGTGTTTTGAATTGGCCTATTTCAAATAAATTCATCAACAACATTTTTATATACATAGTACAGATATAAAAAAAAAGACCGCTCTTTTCGTAAACATTCAACGTTTGAAATTTTGCTGTAGGTTCGTTATGCACAACTCCAGGTGCTGTACTTGATGGTGAGATGTAAATTATATAATTTAACCTGCATGTTATTTGGACTTTTTTTATTTATTATTCAATAACACGTAATTATTTGTTTTGGATTAGTAATAAAAACATGCGGCGAGGGTTGAGTTGTATTCACACATTTAAGTATTCATTGCTCTTCTGTAATATCATTCTTTCACATATAATTTTTATCACAAATTAGTCTGAATGTGAGAAAGGAATTCCAGGGGGAACGGCAGTGTCATAGACTTATACATTAAATTTAAAGCATGATTTGGGACACGGGTTTTTACTTAGTGGAATCCACGTTACTAAAAAATAACATAAACACTAAAAAATAAACACTAAAAAATAACATGAACTCTTAAAATACTGAAAAAGACTGGTTCACAGATATAAAATTGGAAAACAATCACATATAAAGAACGATTCAAAAAAATAATTGCTGCATGCAATCACTAGACATATTATTATATAGAACGTTTTAAAGACATTTATTTGCAGCATGCACATTAAAAAGAAATCAAACATTTGAAAATCATGGTTTATACATATGAATAACGTTTGCAAGAACTAGCGGTATGCAAACCTCTTAATATATATCCCCATGTACATTAATTATAGAAATGGTCTGTGTATACACGGTATGCTGAGCTAGTCACCTTTTGGACAGCTGAATATACGGTGGAGTCATAAATGTCCGTTATAAGTGTAGATTGATTATCTGTTTGGCCGAATGCTTAGGTTTTTCAAATCCTGGGTGCCATATGAAACGCTTATTTTCAATATACATGTATGTTAGTACAGTATGGATTAATTTAATCCTGAGATTGGTCATAAGCTATTGTTTTATTAATTATCACCTGTGCTCACCTGTCTGGGTGCCATACAAAATCATGCCTTTGAATATACAGTTGAGTCATAAATGTCCTTTTTAATGTGTTTTTTTTTTTTTTATTTACATTCATTATTTGATTGGTCAAATGCTATTGTTTTATCAATTCCTGCGTTTTTATTATGACAAAGGGAGCGGTCTTATAAGTGTGATTTAAATTGATTTTTTAACATACAAGGACTTTTTATTTTTTTGTGTTAACCAATTGTATGTTTTTACCAACTTCCAACCCACGTAGTGTAAATAATTTAATTTAATCAACTTAATATCATATTAAATGTATTGGACGTTAAATCTGTAATATACAACATTTGGATGAAACAGCCCAGGGTCAAAAGATCGTGGGATGAACAGACTCGCACCCCCCTGAGCGACGGCTCGTCTATGGAGATCGACGAATAGCGACGTTTGGCGCCAGTATGCAAGTCTCGCGAGATTATCACACAACCACATGTGCAGATGAAAATCTGTGTTCATTCATTTGTGATTTAAAGAAAATACTTTACCTGGAATGTGCTTTACCGATTTCCAATGATATAATAACATTGGACGTCATTTACCGATTGTTGATGTATTTGTCAATGGTGGAATCATTGTCAGGTCTTCTAGTCACGTGTACAACCATGTTCATTCATTTGTGATTTAAAGAAAAATACATTATCGGGGATGTGCTCTACCGATTTCCGATGGTATAATAACAATGGACGTACCGATTTTTGATGTATTTGTCAATGGTACCGTGGAATCATTATTTTTAATGGATAACAATACTACGACCACGGTAAGTTTAGCATATCTTTGTGTGCATTTTTTTTATATTCACCCTTTTTATTTGTACTTCATTCATATGTAAATAATTGTAATCAAAATGAACCGATCGGATAAACGACTCGCGAGCAAATAAATTTTTCATCTAATATTTAAACACTTGATAAATTAATCGGCAGTTCGGAAATTAAAGCGATGTCTAGTAATCAAACGCATTACATAATTCGACGGTTCGTTCATTTTTACCCACCCCTCGGAGATATCAAACGCTGTACCATTAAATTAAACTATGGTTCTAATTGTAAATTTCAAACGATTATTGTCAATTATCAAACGATGTTTTGTAATCAATAGGGCTGGGTAAAATATCGATATAAATCGATAGTATCGATTTGACCGCCCAGAAAAGCACTATCGATAGCGTTGGGTTACTATCGATTATCGCTCTTCGTCTATTTTTCTTGCGTCTGAAATGTCAATGTTTTCTTTCAGTTAATCATAATACACCGCTCACTTTAATTACTATCAAGTATCAATGTAACACATAACAAAATTTTGACTGCTTATTGAACAGCCGTTTTCATAAACTCACTCTCATTGAAACGTTAGTTTAGTTTTGAAGAAATTATTGTTGAATATCGCTAAATCGGCGATACCCGGATCTGTAATAAAGTTAGAGTTATTTCCCTTTGCAAGCTTCGGAATTCGTCTGTACAATTCACTATTTTTGTACGTGTGCTCGGTACAATAAATAGCACACGTGGACGACGGAACGCTTGTTGATTTTCCCGGCAAAGCTAAAAGTGTTGTGTGGAAGCACTTTGGGTTTTAGACAGGAGCAAACGATCTTTCGCAACTTCGTATGGTTTTGAACTTTGAACTTTGAACTTACACTGTATCCAGTCTTGATCACGACCGTGGGCATGAAAATAAGTTTGTTTTCGATACTATCGATTATCGACCGACATTTCATACCCAGCCCTAGTAATCAAACTCTATAGCATTTTTTAAAGTCTAAAAACCCCATCTTAAACGATGCCAGTTTCCCAGTGAGGGTCCCCAACCTTCATATACCATATTTTTACACCATTCGCGTAAAGTGGCGGCCATATTGTTCAGCAATTTTGGTACGATGTTCATGAAATTCGAACTGAACATTCATCACAGTGTAACGGTGATATAATCAAACGTTTTTAAAATCAGGTAATAATTGTGACCTCCAGACGAACCACAAGATAATAAAGACGATTTTTCGTACAATCAGAGGCCATAATTCAGGAAGTTGCAATCCAATATTCGCAAATATCGAAAGAAACCAATATCTTTGGGTTATAAACGAACATGTCAAATTTCATCAAAATCGGTTCAAAATTGTGACCTCTATCAGGGCTGGGGTAATGGTAATAAATGGGTAATGGTAATGGAATGTAATCATTACATATTTTAAGTAATGGTGAAGTAATGAGTAATGGAAGATTTCAAAAGTAATGAGTAATGGAAATGTAATTAATTACATGCCAAAAATCATGTAATGGTCAATTACATTTCAATTACTCTTCAATTACATTTAAGGCACATATAAATATTTACATATGAAAAATTTTATAGCACCAAAGAAGTAAATTAAGTGTATCTGACACAAATCCAATTCATTATTTTATTTTCTTAAAAAATTTCAATCAGTTCTAACAAATTATAAGAAGGCATTCAACATTTTCTTTTATTACTTTTTATGTAGGACCCTTCTTTAGACATGTAACCTAAAAAGGTTCCCCTTAAAAAGTAGATCTTTGAAAAGAAGTATATTTTTAATCAGTCAGATTAAAAGACAATAGTCTTACTACACTTTAATCTTAATCTCAAGTTAACAAGTGTCAAACCAAACAATGGCTTTCCAGTATCTCAACATTTTATGGTTACTTATAAACCAATCATATGTTTTGTTTTAGAATCATGTTGAATAATTTACCAGTTATACATTATATTAGAGACAAACTATTTGAATTGATTAAGAATCTTAAAAAATACTTGATTAAGACATGAAGCGAAAGCATCAGCGTTTGTCACCATTCCCCTCACTTGAAAATTTGCCTTGATGTTATAATTTATAGAAATAACAATTCATACACAAATATCTGTTAAAGTGAATCAAGGATTATTTTGAGTTTGGTTTTATAGGCCCTTCATGGCGGAAAATAACGTTGTCTTTTTAATTTCTATGTGAAAAATAGGTTGCCAGGCAACGAAACATACGCCCACACAGCAGCCAAATCGTCCGGGCAGTCAACAAGAGTTGTTGCATTTTAAGTAATCATCAGAAAATCATAATTCAAACTCACCCATAACTACAGTGTAACTGTGATATAATCAAACATTTTTTTAAATCAGATAATAATTGTAACCTCCATATGGACCACAAGCTAAAAAGGGTGATTTTTCGTACAATCAGGGGACATAATTCAGGAAGTAATGATCCGATGGGCTCAAATATCGAAAGGAACCAAGATCTTTGGGTTATAAACATACATGTCAAGTTTCATCAAAATCGATTCAAAATTGTGACCTCTATAGGGTCCACAACCTTGATATAACATATTTTCACACTATTCGTGTACAAACGGCGGCCATTTTGTCCGCCAATTCTAGTCCGATTTTCATGAAATTCGAACTCAACCTTCGTAACCATAGAACGATGATATAATCAAACAGTGTTTTAAATTGGATAACAATTTTGACCTCCAGAGGGACCACAAGCTAAAAGGGCGATTTTTCGGACAACCAGGGGCCATAATTCAGGAAGTTACGATCCCATTGGCGCAAATATTGAAAGGAACCAAGATCTTTGTGTTATAAACATGCATTTCAAGTTTCATCCAAATCGGTTCAAAATTGTGACCTCTACACTGTTCACAAGCTAAAAGATAGGCTGGCACTGCCAGGCAGGATACGCCCACATTTTCGAGAAATGGATAGAGAACAAGCAATACCGAAAGTGATTTTTCCTAAATCATTAAGTCCTGTATTTCATATGGTATTGGCAGCAGCCATTTTGTTGGTCAGTTCCAATCTGATATTCATGAAATTCGAAGCCGACAATGACTATGGTGTGGGGGTACACAACCTAGAAATGTGACTTTTCGTCACAATCGGATAAGAATTGTGACCTGTAGAGAGTCCACAACCATGATATACCATATTTTTACACTATTCGCGTACAAACGGCGACGTTTTTTTAAATCAGATAATAATTGTGACCTCCAGAGGGACCACAAGCTAAAGAAAGGGGGATTTTGCGTATAACCAGGGGCCATAATTCAGGAAGTTACGATCCGATTGTCGCATATTTTTACTTTTTTGGGGTAATGAAACATTTGTAATACACTTAAATCTGAGTAACAAACTCATTATGTAATTATCAGAAAATCATTACAATTTGTTTGCTTTTTATAAAGTTTTGCCCCACGCTAACAGTAACAATTAGTATAGGAAACATTTAATATCATGGATTTAGCTGTTCAGTTATCAAAATTCATTGAAAATCAAAATACTTGTTCGTTTCAACACCTTAAACTCTGTGTATCAATCTGAAGTCAATCGGATGATAAGTTTGGCATCTACAGCGCAACAAGGTTTTTGGAAGTGATCAAGGGAGATAACTCTGGAGGTAATTATTTGAAATTGATGAAAATCAGTAAGCTTCTTCCTCTCAGGACCATAAACAGTGTGTGCAAATTTAAAGTCAATCGGATATTAACTTTGGCCTCTAGAGCGTCCACAGAATTTTTTGATGTGATCAAGGGCCATAACTCTGGCACTAATTATCGGAAATTGATGCAAATCAATAGGCTTCTTTGTCTCAGGACCTTAAACACTGTGTATAAATTTAAAGTCAATCGGATATTAACTTTGGCTTTTAGAGCGTCCACAAGATTTTTTGAAGAGATCAAGGGCTATAACTCTGGCACTAATTATCGAAAATCGCTGAAAATCAATAGGCTTCTTCATCTTATGACCTTAAACACTGTGTATAAATTTAAAGTCAATCGGATATTAACTTTGGATTTTAGAGCGTCCACAAGATTTTTTGAAGTGATCAAGGGCCATAACTCTGGCACTAATTATCGGAAATTGCTGAAAATCAATAAGCTTCTTCATCTTATGACCTTAAACACTGTGTATAAATTTAAAGTCAATCGGATATTAACTTTGGCTTTTAGGGCGTTCACAAGCTTTTTTGAAGTGATCAAGGGCCATAACTCTGGCACTAATTATTGGAAATTGCTGAAAATCAATAGGCTTCTTTGTCGTATGACCTTAAACACTGTGTATAAATTTAAAGTCAATTGGATATTAACTTTGGCTTTTAGAGCGTCCACAAGATATTTTGAAGTGATCAAGGGCCATAACTCTGGCACTAATTATCGGAAATTGCTGAAAATCAATAGGCTTCTTCGTCTTATGACCTTAAACACTGTGTATTAATTTAAAGCCAATCGGATATTAACTTTGGTCTCTAGAGCGTACACAAGATTTTTTGAAGTTGCCAAGGGCCATAACTCTGGTAGTTATTATCGGAAATCGCTGAAAAACAATAGGCTTCTTCGTCTCATGACGTTAAACACTGTGTATAAATTTTAAGTCAATCGGATATTAACTTTAGCCTCTAGAGCGTCCACAAGCAATTGTGGACGCCGGACCGACGGACAGACGGACGGGCGGACGGACGGACGGACAGGGGCGACGACAATATACGACCACATTTCAATGTGCGCGTATAAAAAAGGCGATTGTGCGTATAATCAGGGGCCATAATTCAGGAAGTTACGATCCGATATGCGCAAATATCGAAAGGAAGCAAGATCTTTGGGTTATAACCATGAATTTCAAGTTTCATCAAAATCGAATCAAAATTGTGACCTCCACAGGGTCCACAACCTTGATATACCATTTTTTAACAGTATTCGCGTACAAACGGCGGCCATTTTGTATGGCAATTTTGGTCCGATTTTCCCGAAATTCGAACAAAACCTTCCTTAGGGTGTAACGGTGATATAATCAAACGGTTTTTTAAATCGAATAATAATTGTGACCTCCAGAGGGACCACAAGCTAAAAGGGGTGATTTTTCGGACAATCAGGGGCCATAATTCAGGCAATTACATTCCGATAGCCGCAAATATCGAAAGGAACCAAGATCTTTGGGTTACAAACATGCATGTCAAGTTTCATCAAAATCGGTTCAAAATTGTGACCACTATAGGGTCCACAAGCTAAAAACGTGATTTTTCGTACAATCAGGGGCCATAATCCATGAAGTTTTGATCCGATACATGCCAATATCGAAAGCAGCCGAGATCTTTTGGGGATAAACCTATATTTCAAGTTTCGTCAAAATCGGATAAGAATTGTGACCTGTAGAGTGTCCACGAACAAATTGTGGACGGACGGACGTCCAGCTGGACGGACGTCCGGAAGGACAGGGGCGACGACATAATACGTCCACATGAAAATGTGGGCGTATAAAAAAGGCGATTTTGCGTATAAAAAGGGGCCATAATTCAGGAAGTTACGATCCGATATGCGCAAATATCGAAAGGAACTAAGATCTTTGGGTTATAACCATGAATTTCAAGTTTCATCAAAATCGAATTAAAATTGTGACCTCCACAGGGTCTACAACCTTGATATACCATTTTTTAACAGTATTCGCGTACAAACTGCGGCCATTTTGTATGGCAATTTTGATCCGATTTTCCCGAAATTCGAACTCTACCTACCTTAGGGTGTAACGGTGATATAATCAAACGTTTTTTTAAATCGGAAAAAAATAGTGACCTCCAGAGGGACCACCGCCTAAAAAGGGTGATTTTTTGGACAATCACGGGCCAAAATTCAGGAAATTACATTCCGATAGCCGCAAATATCGAAAGGAACCAAGATCTTTGGGTTACAAACATGCATGTCAAGTTTCATCAAAATCGGTTCAAAATTGTGACCACTATAGGGTCCACAAGCTAAAAACGTGATTTTTCGTACAATCAGGGGCCATAATCCATGAAGTTTTGATCCGATACATGCCAATATCGAAAGCAGCCGAGATCTTTTGGGGATAAACCTATAATTCAAGTTTCGTCAAAATTGGATAAGAATTGTGACCTGTAGAGAGTCCACAAACAAATTGTGGACGGACGGATGTCCGAACTGATGTCCGGACGGACAGGGGCGACGACATAATACGTCCACATGAAAATGTGGGCAAATAAAAAAGGTAATTTTTCGTACAATCAGGGGCCATAATTCAGGAAGTTACAATCCGATATGCACAAATATCGAAAGAAACTAAGATTGTTAAGTTGTAAACATGTGTTTCAAGTTTCATCAAAATTGAATGAAGATTGTGACCTCTACAGGGTTCACAACCTTGATATACCATATTTTTACACTCTTCGCATACAAGCATCAGCCATTTTTTCAGTCAATTTAGGTACGATTTTCACGAAATTCCACCTCAACCTTCATTATGATGTAACGGTGATAAAATCTAACGTTTTTTTAAATGGGATAATAATTCTGACCTCCAGAGGGACCACAAAAGGTCATTTTTCGGACAATCCGGGGCCATAATTCAGGAAGTTACGATCCAATGGGCGCAAATATCGAAAAGAACCAAGATATTTGGGTTATAAACATGCATGTCAAGTTTCATCAAAATAGGTTCAAAATTGTGACCTCTATAGGGTCCACAACCTTGATATAACATATCTTAATTACCATGTAACGGTGATATAATCAAACGTTTTTTTAAATCGGATAATAATTTTGACCTCCAGTGGGACCACAAACTAAAAAGAGTGATTTTTCGTACAATCAGGGGCCATAATTCAGGAAGTTACGAATCAATGAGCGCAAATATCGAAAGGAACCAAGATCTTTGGGTTATAAACATGCATGTCAAGTTTCATCAAAATCGGTTTAAAATTGTGACCTCTATAGGGTCCACAACCTTGATATAACATATTTTCACACTATTCGCGTACAAACGGCGGCCATTTTGTCCGTCAATTTTGGTTCGATTTTCACGAAATTCAAATTCAACCTTTATTACCATGTAACGGTGATATAATCAAACGTTTTTTTAAATCGGATAATAATTTTGACCTTCAGAGGGACCACAAGCTAAAAAGGGCAATTTTTCGGACAATCAGGGGCCATAATTCAGGAAGTTACGATCTGATGGGTGCAAATATGGAAAGGAACCAAGATCTTTGGGTTATAAACATACATGTCAAGTTTCATCAAAATCGGTTCAAAATTGTGACCTCTATAGGGTCCACAACCTTGATATAACATATTTTCACACTATTCGCATACAAACGGTGGCCATTTTGTATGGCAATTTTGATCCGATTTTCTCGAAATTCGAACTCAAACTCCCTTAGTGTGTAACGGTGATATAATCAAACGGTTTTTTAAATCGAATAATAATTGTGACCTCCAGAGGGACCACAAGCTAAAAAGGGTGATTTTTCGGACAATCTTGGGCCATAATTCAGGAAATTATGATCCGGTTCATCAAAATCGGTTCAAAATTGTGACCTCTATAGGGTCCACAAGCTAAAAACGTGATTTTTAGTTCAATCAGGGGCCATAATCCATGAAGTTTTGATCCGATACATGCCAATATCGAAAGGAACCGAGATCTTATGGGGATAAACCTATATTTCAAGTTTCGTCAAAATCGGATAAGAATTGTGACCTGTAGAGAGTCCACAAACAAATTGTGGACGGACGGACGTCCAGACGGACAGGGGCGACGACATAATACATCCACATGAAAATGTGGGCGTATAAAAAGTAATGGTAATGGTAATGTACAGTGGACTCTGTCACATCCGACATCGTACGGGATCGTTACAATATGTCGGATCACAAAGAGGGTCGGAATACCGAGTTTTCTCCAAAACCAGAAATACTATAACTTCGAAAACCGAAGTAAATTGTATTTTTATAATGTAGCTTCGAATCACGTTAATTTATCTTCTTCGTTGTCCTCAGTTGATCGCACGCTTGTGTTTGCTATCACGTGTTCATTGATAATATCTGTCGTACTATGTTATGGTCGTCGTCACACGGTTTGGTGAGATCAGTAGGGTGAACAAACATTGGGCTGAAGTGAGCGGACGTTACGTTCTCAGCGCCCGTTTTATGACCTCGACCCTCATCGGTGAAAGCTGCTGTCAGTGGTTAAAATATGATGGGGCGTTTGTTGTACATTTCATCCGCACCATAGAACTGTGATCCGCACACATAAACGGCTAAACACTGTGTTTAGATAACCACAACTATTGACGATGAGGGTCAAGGTCATAAACTGTAACGTCCGCTCATTTCAGCTCAACATGGATAAACTTAGACTACGTTATTCAGGTTCAATCGGCATACGCAACAAATGTTTCTAACAGGTGCTAGGGATATTTGTACGACCGAATTCGTGGGAAAATTCGTAGATATTCTTGAGTATTTGTCACAACTACTGTCTTACAAGAGATTATAAAATTATCAAGGTAATTGATTGGTGATTGCTTGTTAATCTTTTGTGGCTTCACACTCATCAAGTTTTAATCTAACGGACAATTGATTGGTAATTGCTTGACACCTACCGATTTAAGGCCGGATTATACGGTAACGATTCAATGGAAATTATGTGACGGGACAGCTGATTGATGTCGGAATCCGGAACATACAGAGTCCGGATTTACCAGAGATTTTTTGGCTGAAGTAATAAGGAAATAAATCGGGACATTAAAATCATGTCGGATGTCAAAGAGATCCGGATTTATCAGAGATCGGATGTGACAGAGTCCACTGTAATTAATTACATTGGCAATGTCCCCAGCCCTGCTTGATGTACCATATCTTTACATTATTCGCGTACAAACGGCCGTCAGTTTGTCCGTCAATTTTCACAAAATCCTAACTCAACCTTCATTACCCAGTAACCGTGATATAAAAAACGTATTTTTAAATCAGGTAATAATTGTGACCTCCAGAGGGACCACAATCTAATAAAGACGATTTTTCGTACAATCAGGGGCCATAATTCAGGAACTGACAATCCCATATGCACAAATATGGAATGGAACCAAGATCTTTAGGTTATAAACATGTATTTCAAGTTTCATCAAAATCGAATGAAAATTGTGACATCTATAGGGTCCACAACCTTGATATAACATATTTTCACACTATTCGCGTACAAACGACGGCCATTTTGTCCGTCAACTTTGGTCCGATTTTCACAAAATTTGACTTCAACCTCCATTACCATGTAACGGTGATATAATCAAACGTTTTTTAAAATCGGATAACAATTTTAACCTCAGGGGCCATAATTCAGGAAGTTATGATCCGATGGGCGCAAATATTGAAAGGAACCAAAATCTTTGGGTTATAACCATGCATTTCAAATTTGATCAAAATTGGTTTCAAAATTGTGACCTAGCTTAAAACATGATTTTTCGTACAATCAGGGGCCATAACCCATGAAATTACAGTCCGATACATGCAAATATCAAAAGGAACCAAGATCTTGGGGTGATAAACCTATATTTCAAGTTTCATTGAAATTGGATAAAAATTGTGCCCTGTAGACTGTTCACAAACAATTGTGGATGGACCAACAGGGGCAACGACAATATACATCTGTCGGGGTATAAAAAAGAATGTAAATGTACATACCTCACTACCCATACCCAATGTAATCAACATAAAGAAGAAGAGAAAAGACCATAAAGGGGATATTGGTAATCTTGTTACAACATCAGGAAATACAACAAATGCTAAACCTGGACCTGTAAATAGTTATAACAGTAACACAAATTATTTCTGACTGTTCCAGTATAGGAAATGTCTGATCTATTATACAACAAGTACAATGTCAAGTGGACAGAACCCATAAGGTATAGCAGTAAAAATAGGTTACCAGGCAACGAAACATATGCCCATACAGCAGCTAAATCGTCCGGGCAGTCAACAAGAGTTGTCGCATATTAAGTAATTATCAAAAATCATTAGAATTTGTTTGGTTTTTTATAAAGTTCTGGCCCATGCTAATGTCTAGTATACGAAACATTTAATATTATGGATTTAGCTGTACAATTATCAAAATTCATTGAAAATCAATATACTTGTTGGTCTCAAGACCTTAAACTCTGTTTCAAGTTTCATCACAATAAAATTAAAATTATGACCTCTACAGGTCCACTTGATATACAATATTGTTACACTATTCGCGTACAAGCAGCGGCCATTTTGTCCAGCAATTTTGGTCCGATTTTAACGAAATTCAAACTCAACGTTCATTACGGTGTAACAGTGATATAATCAAATGGTTTTTTTTAAATTGGATAATAATTGCGACCTTCAGGTGGACCACAAGCAATAAAAGGCGATTTTTTGGACAATCAGGGGCCATAATTCATGAAGTTACAATCCGATATGCGCAAATATGTAACCAAGACCTTTAGGTTATAAACATGTATTTTAAGTTTTATCAAAATCGAATTAAAATTGTGACCTCTATAGGGTCCATAACCTTGATAAAACATATCTTTACAAACGACGGCCATTTTGTCGGTCAATTTTAGTCTGATTTTCATGAAATTCGAACTCAACCTTCATTACCAAGCAACGGTGATATCATCGGATAATAATTTTGACCTTCAGAAGGACCACAATCTAAAAAGGGTGATTTTTCGGACAAACAGGGGCCATAATTCAGGAAGTTAAGATCCGGTGGGCACAAATATCAAAAGAACTAAGATCTTTGGGTTATAAACATACATGTCAAGTTTCATCAAAATCTGTACTAAAGTTGTGACCTCTATAATATCCACAAGCTAAAAGCGTGATTTTTCGTACAATCAGGGGCCATAATTCAGAATGTTACGATCCGATATGCGCAAATATCGAAAGGAACCAAGATCTTTGAGTTATAGACATGCATTTCAAGTTTCATCAAATTCAGTTCAAAATTGTGACCTCTACAGTGTTCACAACCTTGACATACCATATTTTTACACTTTTTTGCGTAACGAAATTCAAACACAACCTTCTTTATGGTGTAACGGTGATATAATCAGACGGTTTTTCAAATCGGATAATAATTTTGGCCTCAAGAAGGACCACAAGCTAAAACAAGCCAACAGTGAGGCTGATGTCCCCCGCCGAAATCCCAAAATAAATAGAAGACACATATTAATTAATCGCACATTTATTTTTTTCAATGTATCGAGCAATCAAACTGTACACGAAGTGTCATCCAAAAGTGTTTTATAAAGAAAAATGCTAAAACCGACGAGAAAAATGAAAATGAACCCTAGTTAGGGGGACCCTAAAGGCAGACAAAAGGGCCCCTCTGGCCAAGGGAAAGGGCCCTCGTGTCCAAGTCAATCGTTTCTATTCACTGTTACTGTCGAATCGATTACTAAATGAGAATGCAGTCATTGTATTGGCATAAAAATCATCAATCAAGATGAACCTAAGTTATCTTGTCCCAAAGTATCAACCAATCAAATTGCTTATCTCTGCTTACCCTAAGCGGAAAATGCTCATCTTCGAACTCCATCAAGGCATTGACCTAATAAGCATATACACCAAGTTTGAACATTTTAACTCAATTAGAAGGAGAGTTATTGTGTTCCAAAGTCTCGACTACTCTCGACCAATCAAATTGCGTATTGCTCTGCTTGCCTTGAGCAGAAAATGCTCATTATCGAACTTAGTCAAGGTATTACTGTAATGAAACTATACACCAAGTTTCATCACTCTCACTTAATTAGAACTAAAGTTATCGTGTCCCAAAGCATCAACCAATCAAATTGCTTATCTCTGCTTACCCTAAGTGGAAAATGCTCATCTTCGAACTCCATCAAGGCATTGACCTTATAAGCATATACACCAAGTTTGAACATTTTTACTCAATTAGAAGAAGAGTTATTGTGTTCCAAAGTCTCGACCAATCAAATTGCGTATTGCTCTGCTTACCCTAAGCGGAAAATGCTCATCTCCGAACTCCATCAAGGCATTGACCTAATAAGCATATACACCAAGTTTGAACATTTTAACTCAATTAGAAGGAGAGTTATTGTGTTCCAAAGTCTCGACCAATCAAATTGCTCTGCTTACCCTGAGCGGAAAATGCTCATTATCGAACTTAGTCAAGGTATTACTGTAATGAAACTATACACTAAGTTTCATCACTCTCACTTAATTAGAACTAAAGTTATCGTGTCCCAAAGCATCAACCAATCAAATTGCTTATCTCTGCTTACCCTAAGCGGAAAATGCTCATCTTTGAACTCCATCAAGGCATTGACCTAATAAACACATACACCAAGTTTGAACATTCTAGCTCAATTAGGAAGAGAGTTATTGTGTCCCAAAAAGTGTGACGGACAGACGGACAGACAGACAGACAGACAGACGGACGGACGAACCCATTTTAATAGTCCCCCCCAACTTTCTTCGAAAGGCGGGGGACAAAAAGGCGAGTTTTCGTATAATCAGGGGCCATAATTCAGGAAGTTATGATCCGATATGCGCAAATATCAAAAGGAACCAAGATCTTTGAGTTATAAACATGCATTTCAAGTTTCATCAAAATCGGTTCAATATTGTGACCTCTACAGTGTTCACAACCTTGACATACCATATTTTTTACACTTTTCGCGTACAAACGGCGGCCATTTTGTCCGTCAATTTTGGTCCGATTTTCACGAAAGTCGAACACGACCTTCTTTACGGTGTAACGGTGATATAATCAGACGTTTTTTTTAAATCGGATAATAATTTTGGCCTCAAAAAGGACCACAAGCTAAAAGATAGGCTGGCACTGCCAGACAGGATACGCCCACATTTTCGAGAGATGGATAGAGAACAAGCAATACCGAAAGTGATTTTTCCTACATCATTAAGTCCTGTATTTCATACTGTATTGGGAGCAGCCATTTAGTTGGTCAGTTCCAGTCTGATATTTATGAAATTCGAAGCCGACAATGATTATGGTGTGACGGTACACAACCTAGAAATGTGACTTTTCATCAAAATCTGATAAGAATTGTGACCTGTAGAACGTTCACAACCATGATATACCATATTTTTACACTATTCGCGTACAAACGGCGACCATTTCGTCCGGCAATTTTGGCACGATTTTCACGAAATTAGAACTCAACCTTCCTCATCAAAATCGAATTAAAATTGTGACCTATACAGGGTCCACAACCATGATATACCATTTTTTTAACAGTATTCGCGTACAAACGTCGGCCATTTTGTCTGTCAATTTTGGTCCGATTTTCCCGAAATTTATACTCAGCCTTCTTTACGGTGTAACGGTGATATAATCAAACTTTTTTTTAAATCGGATAATAATTGTGACCTCCAGAGGGACCACAAGCTAAAGAAAGGGGGATTTTGCGTATAACCAGGGGCCATAATTCAGGAAGTTACGATCCGATATGGATACGGCGGCCATTTTGTATGGCAATTTTGGTCCGATTTTCCCGAAATTCGAACTCAACCTTCCTTAAGGTTAACATATTTTCACACTATTCGCGTACAAACGGCGGCCATTTTGTCCGTCAATTTTGGTTCAATTTTCACGAAATTGAAATTCAACCTTCATTACCATGCAACGGTGATATAATCAAACGGTTTTTTAAATCGGATAATAATTTTGACCTCCAGAGGGACCACAAGCAAAAAAGGGCAATTTTTCGGACAATCAGGGGCCATAATTCAGGAAGTTATGATCTGATGGGTGCAAATATGGAAAGGAACCAAGATCTTTGGGTTATAAACATACATGTCAACTTTCATCAAAATCGCTTCAAAATTGTGACCTCTATAGGGTCCACAACCTTGATATAACATATTTTCACACTATTCGCGTACAAACGGCGGCCATTTTGTCCGTCAATTTTGGTCCGATTTTCACGAAAGTCGAACACGACCTTCTTTACGGTGTAACGGTGATATAATCAGACGTTTTTTTTAAATCGGATAATAATTTTGGCCTCAAGAAGGACCACAAGCTAAAAGATAGGCTGGCACTGCCAGACAGGATACGCCCACATTTTCGAGAGATGGATAGAGAACAAGCAATACCGAAAGTGATTTTTCCTACATCATTAAGTCCTGTATTTCATACTGTATTGGGAGCAGCCATTTAGTTGGTCAGTTCCAGTCTGATATTCATGAAATTCGAAGCCAACAATGATTATGGTGTGACGGTACACAACCTAGAAATGTGACTTTTCATCAAAATCTGATAAGAATTGTGACCTGTAGAGCGTTCACAACCATGATATACCATATTTTTACACTATTCGCGTACAAACGGCGACCATTTCGTCCGGCAATTTTGGTACGATTTTCACGAAATTAGAACTCAACCTTCCTCATCAAAACGAATTAAAATTGTGACCTATACAGGGTCCACAACCATGATATACCATTTTTTTAACAGTATTCGCGTACAAACGGCGGCCATTTTGTCTGTCAATTTTGGTCCGATTTTCCCGAAATTTATACTCAACCTTCTTTACGGTGTAACGGTGATATAATCAAACGTTTTTTTAAATTGGATAATAATTGTGACCTCCAGAGGGACCACAAGCTAAAGAAGGGGGGATTTTGCGTATAACCAGGGGCCATAATTCAGGAAGTTACGATCCGATATGGATACGGCGGCCATTTTGTATGGCGATTTTGGTCCGATTTTCTCGAAATTCGAACTCCACCTCCCTTAGGGTGTAACGGTGATATAATCAAACGTTTTTTTAAATCGAATAATAATTGTGACCTCCAGAGGGACCACAAGCTAAAAAGGGTGATTTTTCGGACAATCATGGGCCATAATTCAGGAAATTATGATGCGATTCATCAAAATCGGTTCAAAATTGTGACCTCTATAGGGTCCACAAGCTAAAAACGTGATTTTTCGTACAATCAGGGGCCATGATCCATGAAGTTTTGATCCGATACATGCCAATATCGAAAGGAACCGAGATCTTATGGGGATAAACCTATATGTCAAGTTTCGTCAAAATCGGATAAGAATTGTGACCTGTAGAGAGTCCACAAACAAATTGTGGACGGACGGATGTCCAGACGGACAGGGGCGACGACATAATACATCCACATGAAAATGTGGGCGTATAAAAAGTAATGGTAATGGTAATGTAATTAATTACATTGGCAATGTCCCCAGCCCTGCTTGATGTACCATATTTTTACATTATTCGCGTACAAACGACCGTCATTTTGTCCGTCAATTTTCACAAAATCCTAACTCAACCTTCATTACCCAGTAACCGTGATATAAAAAACGTATTTTTAAATCAGGTAATAATTGTGACCTCCAGAGGGACCACAATCTAATAACGACGATTTTTCGTACAATCAGGGGCCATAATTCAGGAACTGACAATCCCATATGCACAAATATGGAATGGAACCAAGATCTTTAGGTTATAAACATGTATTTCAAGTTTCATCAAAATCGAATGAAAATTGTGACCTCTATAGGGTCCACAACCTTGATATAACATATTTTCACACTATTCGCGTACAAACGACGGCCATTTTGTCCGTCAACTTTGGTCCGATTTTCACAAAATTTGACTTCAACCTCCATTACCATGTAACGGTGATATAATCAAACGTTTTTTAAAATCGGATAACAATTTTAACCTCAGGGGCCATAATTCAGGAAGTTATGATCCGATGGGCGCAAATATTGAAAGGAACCAAAATCTTTGGGTTATAACCATGCATTTCAAATTTGATCAAAATTGGTTCAAAATTGTGACCTCTACACTGCTCACTAGCTAAAAACATGATTTAAAGAAAATACTTTACCTGGAATGTGCTTTACCGATTTCCAATGATATAATAACATTTTACGTCATTTACCGATTGTTGATGTATTTGTCAATGGTGGAATCATTGTCAGGTCTTCTAGTCATGTGTACACGTGGAAAGCTATGTTCATTCATTTGTGATTTAAAGAAAAATACATTATCGGGGATGTGCTCTACCGATTTCCGATGGTATAATAACAATGGACGTACCGATTTTTGATGTATTTGTCAATGGTACCGTGGAATCATTATTTTTAATGGATAACAATACTACGACCACGTTAAGTTTAGCATATCTTTGTGTGCATTTTTTTTATATTCACCCTTTTTATTTGTACTTCATTCATATGTAAATAATCGTAATCAAAATGAACCGATCGGATAAACGACTCGCGAGCAAATAAATTTTTCATCTAATATTTAAACACTTGATAAATTAATCGGCAGTTCGGAAATTAAAGCGATGTCTAGTAATCAAACGCATTACATAATTCGACGGTTCGTCCATTTTTACTCCCCCCTCGGAGATATCAAACGCTGTACCATTAAATTAAACTATGGTTCTAATTAAACCATTTTTGTAAATTTCAAACGATTATTGTCAATTATCAAACGATGTTTTGTAATCAAACTCTATAGCATTTTTTAAAGTCTAAAAACCCCATCTTAAACGATGCCAGTTTCCCAGTGAGGGTCCCCAACCTTCATATACCATATTTTTACACCATTCGCGTAAAGTGGCAGCCATATTGTTCAGCAATTTTGGTACGATGTTCATGAAATTCGAACTGAACATTCATCACAGTGTAACGGTGATATAATCAAACGTTTTTTTAAAATCAGGTAATAATTGAGACCTCCAGACGAACCACAAGATAATAAAGACGATTTTTCGTACAATCAGAGGCCATAATTCAGGAAGTTGCAATCCAATATTCGCAAATATCGAAAGGAACCAATATCTTTGGGTTATAAACGAACATGTCAAATTTCATCAAAATCGGTTCAAAATTGTGACCTCTATCAGGGCTGGGGTAATAATACATCCACATGAAAATGTGGGCGTATAAAAAGTAATGGTAATGGTAATGTAATTAATTACATTGGCAATGTCCCCAGCCCTGCTTGATGTACCATATTTTTACATTATTCGCGTACAAACGACCGTCATTTTGTCCGTCAATTTTCACAAAATCCTAACTCAACCTTCATTACCCAGTAACCGTGATATAAAAAACGTATTTTTAAATCAGGTAATAATTGTGACCTCCAGAGGGACCACAATCTAATAACGACGATTTTTCGTACAATCAGGGGCCATAATTCAGGAACTGACAATCCCATATGCACAAATATGGAATGGAACCAAGATCTTTAGGTTATAAACATGTATTTCAAGTTTCATCAAAATCGAATGAAAATTGTGACCTCTATAGGGTCCACAACCTTGATATAACATATTTTCACACTATTCGCGTACAAACGACGGCCATTTTGTCCGTCAACTTTGGTCCGATTTTCACAAAATTTGACTTCAACCTCCATTACCATGTAACGGTGATATAAGCAAACGTTTTTTAAAATCGGATAACAATTTTAACCTCAGGGGCCATAATTCAGGAAGTTATGATCCGATGGGCGCAAATATTGAAAGGAACCAAAATCTTTGGGTTATAACCATGCATTTCAAATTTGATCAAAATTGGTTCAAAATTGTGACCTCTACACTGCTCACTAGCTAAAAACATGATTTAAAGAAAATACTTTACCTGGAATGTGCTTTACCGATTTCCAATGATATAATAACATTTTACGTCATTTACCGATTGTTGATGTATTTGTCAATGGTGGAATCATTGTCAGGTCTTCTAGTCATGTGTACACGTGGAAAGCTATGTTCATTCATTTGTGATTTAAAGAAAAATACATTATCGGGGATGTGCTCTACCGATTTCCGATGGTATAATAACAATGGACGTACCGATTTTTGATGTATTTGTCAATGGTACCGTGGAATCATTATTTTTAATGGATAACAATACTACGACCACGTTAAGTTTAGCATATCTTTGTGTGCATTTTTTTTATATTCACCCTTTTTATTTGTACTTCATTCATATGTAAATAATCGTAATCAAAATGAACCGATCGGATAAACGACTCGCGAGCAAATAAATTTTTCATCTAATATTTAAACACTTGATAAATTAATCGGCAGTTCGGAAATTAAAGCGATGTCTAGTAATCAAACGCATTACATAATTCGACGGTTCGTCCATTTTTACTCCCCCCTCGGAGATATCAAACGCTGTACCATTAAATTAAACTATGGTTCTAATTAAACCATTTTTGTAAATTTCAAACGATTATTGTCAATTATCAAACGATGTTTTGTAATCAAACTCTATAGCATTTTTTAAAGTCTAAAAACCCCATCTTAAACGATGCCAGTTTCCCAGTGAGGGTCCCCAACCTTCATATACCATATTTTTACACCATTCGCGTAAAGTGGCAGCCATATTGTTCAGCAATTTTGGTACGATGTTCATGAAATTCGAACTGAACATTCATCACAGTGTAACGGTGATATAATCAAACGTTTTTTTAAAATCAGGTAATAATTGAGACCTCCAGACGAACCACAAGATAATAAAGACGATTTTTCGTACAATCAGAGGCCATAATTCAGGAAGTTGCAATCCAATATTCGCAAATATCGAAAGGAACCAATATCTTTGGGTTATAAACGAACATGTCAAATTTCATCAAAATCGGTTCAAAATTGTGACCTCTATCAGGGCTGGGGTAATGGTAATAAATGGGTAATGGTAATGGAATGTAATCATTACATATTTTAAGTAATGGTGAAGTAATGAGTAATGGAAGATTTCAAAAGTAATGAGTAATTGTATGTAATTAATTACATGCCAAAAATCATGTAATGGTCAATTACATTTCAATTACTCTTCAATTACATTTAAGGCACATATAAATATTTACATATGACAAATTTTATAGCACCAAAGAAGTAAATTAAGTGTATCTGACACAAATCCAATTCATTATTTTATTTTCTTAAAAAATTTCAATCAGTTCTAACAAATTATAAGAAGGCATTCAACATTTTCTTTTATTACTTTTTATGTAGGACCCTTCTTTAGACATGTAACCTAAAAAGGTTCCCCTTAAAAAGTAGATCTTTGAAAAGAAGTATATTTTAATCAGTCAGATTAAAAGACAATAGTCTTACTACACTTTAATCTTAATCTCAAGTTAACAAGTGTCAAACCAAACAATGGCTTTCCAGTATCTCAACATTTTATGGTTACTTATAAACCAATCATATGTTTTGTTTTAGAATCATGTTGAATAATTTACCAGTTATACATTATATTAGAGACAAACTATTTGAATTGATTAAGAATCTTAAAAAATACTTTCAATTCATTTTTCAAGACATGAAGCGAAAGCATCAGCGTTTGTCACCATTCCCCTCACTTGAAAATTTGCCTTGATGTTATAATTTATAGAAATAACAATTCATACACAAATATCTGTTAAAGTGAATCAAGGATTATTTTGAGTTTGGTTTTATAGGCCCTTCATGGCGGAAAATAACGTTGTCTTTTTAATTTCTATGTGAAAAATAGGTTGCCAGGCAATGAAACATACGCCCACACAGCAGCCAAATCGTCCGGGCAGTCAACAAGAGTAGTTGCATTTTAAGTAATCATCAGAAAATCATAATTCAAACTCACCCATAACTACAGTGTAATTGTGATATAATCAAACATTTTTTTATATCAGATAATAATTGTGACCTCCATAGGAACCACAAGCTAAAAAGGGTGATTTTTCGTACAATTAGGGGACATAATTCAGGAAGTAATGATCCGATGGGCTCAAATATCGAAAGGAACCAAGATCTTTGGGTTATAAACATACATGTCAAGTTTCATCAAAATCGATTCAAAATTGTGACCTCTATAGGGTCCACAACCTTGATATAACATATTTTCACACTATTCGTGTACAAACGGCGGCCATTTTGTCTGCCAATTCTAGTCCGATTTTCACGAAATTCGAACTCAACCTTCGTAACCATAGAACAATGATATAATCAAACGGTGTTTTAAATTGGATAACAATTTTGACCTCGAGAGGAACCACAAGCTAAAAAGGGCGATTTTTCGGACAACCAGGGGCCATAATTCAGGAAGTTACGATCCCATTGGCGCAAATATCGAAAGGAACCAAGATCTTTGTGTTATAAACATGCATTTCAAGTTTCATCCAAATCGGTTCAAAATTGTGACCTCTACACTGTTCACAAGCTAAAAGATAGGCTGGCACTGCCAGGCAGGATACGCCCACATTTTTGAGAGATGGATAGAGAACAAGCAATACCGAAAGTGATTTTTCCTTAATCATTAAGTCCTGTATTTCATATGGTATTGGCAGCAGCCATTTTGTTGGTCAGTTCCAATCTGATATTCATGAAATTCGAAGCCGACAATGACTATGGTGTGGGGGTACACAACCTAGAAATGTGACTTTTCGTCACAATCGGATAAGAATTGTGACCTGTAGAGAGTCCACAACCATGATATACCATATTTTTACACTATTCGCGTACAAACGGCGAGGTTTTTTTAAATCAGATAATAATTGTGACCTCCAGAGGGACCACAAGCTAAAGAAAGGGGGATTTTGCGTATAACCAGGGGCCATAATTCAGGAAGTTACGATCCGATATGCGCAAATATCGAAAAGAACCAAGATCTTGGGGTTATAACCATGAATTTCAAGTTTCATCAAAATCGAATTAAAATTGTGACCTTTATACAGGGTCCACAACCTTGGTATACCATTTTTTAACAGTATTTGCATACAAACGGCGGCCATTTTTTATGGCAATTTTGGTCTGATTTCCCGAAATTCAAACTCAACCTTCCTTACGGTGTAATGGTAATATAATCAAACGGTTTTTTAAATTGGATAATAATTGTGACCTCAAGATAAAAAAAAAGGCGATTTTGCGTATAATCAGGGGCCATAATTCAGGAAGTTACGATCCGATATGCGCAAATATCGAAAGGAACTAAGATCTTTTGGTTATAACCATGAATTTCAAGTTTCATCAAAATCGAATTAAAATTGTGACCTCCACAGGGTCCACAACCTTGATATACCATTTTTTAACAGTATTCGCGTACAAACTGCGGCCATTTTGTATGGCAATTTTGGTCCGATTTTCCCGAAATTCGAACTCTACCTTCCTTAGGGTGTAACGGTGATATAATCAAACGTTTTTTTAAATCGGAAAAAAATAGTGACCTCCAGAGGGACCACCGCCTAAAAAGGGTGATTTTTTGGACAATCAGGGGCCAAAATTCAGGAAATTACATTCCGATAGCCGCAAATATCGAAAGGAACCAAGATCTTTGGGTTACAAACAGGTCCACAACCTTGATATCAGGGCTGGGGTAATGGTAATAAATGGGTAATGGTAATGGAATGTAATCATTACATATTTTAAGTAATGGTGAAGTAATGAGTAATGGAAGATTTCAAAAGCTAAAAACATGATTTTTCGTACAATCAGGGGCCATAATCCATGAAGTTTAGATAGGATACATGCCAATATCGAAAGCAGCCGAAATCTTTTGGGGATAAACCTATATTTCAAGTTTCGTCAAAATTTCGTCAAAAGTTTTGATCCGATACATGCCAATATCGAAAGCAGCCGAGATCTTTTGGGGATAAACCTATAATTCAAGTTTCGTCAAAATTGGATAAGAATTGTGACCTGTAGAGAGTCCACAAACAAATTGTGGACGGACGGATGTCCGGACAGACGTCCGGACGGACAGGGGCGACGACATAATACGTCCACATGAAAATGTGGGCGTATAAAAAAGGTAATTTTTCGTACAATCAGGGGCCATAATTCAGGAAGTTACAATCCGATATGTACAAATATCGAAAGAAACTAAGATTGTTAAGTTGTAAACATGTGTTTCAAGTTTCATCAAAATTGAATGAAGATTATGACCTCTACAGGGTTCACAACCTTGATATACCATATTTTTACACTCTTCGCATACAAGCAGCAGCCATTTTTTCAGTCAATTTAGGTACGATTTTCACGAAATTCCACCTCAACCTTCATTATGATGTAACAGTGATAAAATCTAACGGTTTTTTAAATGGGATAATAATTCTGACTTCCAGAGGGACCACAAAAGGTCATTTTTCGGACAATCCGGGGCCATAATTCAGGAAGTTAGGATCCAATGGGCGCAAATATCGAAAAGAACCAAGATATTTGGGTTATAAACATGCATGTCAAGTTTCATCAAAAAAGGTTCAAAATTGTGACCTCTATAAGGTCCATAACCTTGATATAACATATCTTAATTACCATGTAACGGTGATATAATCAAACGTTTTTTTAAATCGGATAATAATTTTGACCTCCAGTGGGACCACAAACTAAAAAGGGTGATTTTTCGTACAATCAGGAGTCATAATTCAGGAAGTTACGAATCAATGAGCGCAAATATCGAAAGGAACCAAGATCTTTGTGTTACAAACATGCATGTCAAGTTTCATCAAAATCGGTTCAAAATTGTGACCTCTATAGGGTCCACAAGCTAAAAACGTGATTTTTCGTACAATCAGGGGCCATAATCCATGAAGTTTTGATCCGATAAATGCCAATATCAAAATTGGATAAGAATTGTGACCTGTAGAGAGTCCACAAACAAATTGTGGACGGACGGACAGGGGCGACGACATAATACGTCCACATGAAAATGTGGACGTATAAAAAGGCGATTTTTCGTACAATCAGGGGCCATCATTCAGTAAGTTATGATCCGATATGCGCAAATATCGAAAGGAACCAAGATCTTTGAGTTATAAACATGCATTTCAAGTTTCATCAAAATCTGTTCAATATTGTGACCTCTACAGTGTTCACAAGCTAAAAACATGATTTTTCGTACAATCAGGGGGCATAATCCATGAAGTTACAGTCCGATACATGCCAATATCGAAAGGAACCGAGATCTTGGGGTGATAAACCTATATTACAAGTTTCATTGAAATCAGATAAAAATTATGACCTGTAGACTGTTCACAAACGTCAATTTTGCGTACAATCAGGGGCTATAATTCAGGAAGTTACAATCCGATATTATCCGTTGAATATCAACATGTTTGATATTTGACAACCGAAAATCGCTCGTCGCCAACAAATTGTTTATCTGTTGCTTCAAAATTGCTCGTCTGCGGCGGTAGGCGACAACAGGCAACAAGCAACTGGTTAACTGTCCAATCAGCGAGCGCTCTACTGTCATGTGATACTTCAAGATGGCGGCGTCGGAACAGCTAACAACATTAACATGGTGCGTGGAGATGGAAGACATGTTGGTGGAAATGTGGGCTGAGCGGCCAGTATTGTATGATATAAGCTCGGAGTTGCCAGTAGTTGCCTATTGCAGCAACAAGCGACGAAAAGTTGACCGTCTGCGCCAAGCTTAAGTCTGTCAATTTTGGTCTGATTTTCACGAAATTTTGCACTCAACCTTCATTACCATGTAACAGTGATATAATCAAACGGTTTTTGAAATCGGATAATAATTTGGACCTCCAGAGGGACCACAAGATAAAAAGGATGATTTTTCGTACAATCAAGGAGCATATTTCAGAAAGTTACGAATCAATGGACGCAAATATCGAAAGGAACCAAGATCTTTGGGTTATAAACCTTGATATAACATATTTTCACACTATTCGCGTACAAAGGACGGCCATTTTGTCTGTCAATTTTGGTCCGATCTTCAGGGATTTGAACTCAACCACCATAACCATGTAACGGTGATATAATCAAACATTTTTTGAAATCGGAAAACAATTTTGACCTGCAGAGGGACCACAAACTAGATAGGGCGATTTTTCGGATAATCTGGGGACATAATTTAGGAAGTTACGATCCAATGGGCGCAAATACGAAAGGAACCAAGATCTTTGGGTAATAAACATTCATGTCAAATTTCATCAAAATCGGTTCAAAATTGTGACCTCTATAGGGTCCACAACCTTGATATAACATATTTTCACACTATTCACGTACAAACGGCAGCCATTTTGTCTGTCAATTTTGGTCCGATTTTCATGAAATTTGAACTTAACTTCAATAACCATAACAGTGATATAATCAAACGTTTTTTTTTAAATCGGAATAACAATTTTGACCTCCAGAGGGGACCACAAGCTAAAAAGGGTATTTTTTGGACAATCAGGGGCCATAATTCAGGAAGTTACGATCCGATGGGCGCAAATATTGAAAGGAACCAAGATCTTTGGGTTATAAACATACATGTCAAGTTTCATCAAAATTGGTTCAAAATTGTGACCTCTATATTGTCCACAATCTTTATACA
The DNA here is from genome assembly GCA_948474765.1 of Patella depressa. NCBI lineage: Eukaryota > Metazoa > Mollusca > Gastropoda > Patellidae > Patella > Patella depressa. The sequence continues at coordinate 34,824,246 of OX419720.1, forward strand.
ACATATTTTCACATTATTCACGTACAAACGGCGGCCATTTTGTCTGTCAATTTTGGTCCGATTGTCAGGAAATTTGAACTCAACCTCCATAACCATGTAACGGTGATATAATCAAACGTTTTTCAAATCGGATAACAATTTTGACCTCCAGAGGGACCACAAGCTAAAAAGGGTGATTTTTCGGACAATCAGGGGCCATAATTCAGGAAGTTATGATCCGATGGGCGCAAATATCGAAAGGAAACAAGATCTTTGGGTTATAAACATGCATTTCAAGTTTCATTCAAATTGGTTCAAAATTGTGACCTCTACACTGTTCACAAGCTAAAAACGTGATTTTTCGGACAATCAGGGGCCATAACCCATGAAGTTACAGTCCGATACATGCCAATATCGAAAGGAACCGAGATCTTAGAGTGATAAACTTATATTTTAGGTTTCATTGAAATCAGATAAAAATTGTGACCTGTAGACTGTTCACAAACAATTGTGGAATGACAGACGAACAGGGGCAACGACAATATACGTCCACATGAAAATGTGGGAGTATAAAAATAATATTTGTGCGAATGTATTATATAAATTAAGAATTATACCACAAGTATATGATCGGCCTCGCTTAGCAGTCATTATACTTTAAACCCAATCGCTTAGCAGTGGGACTTTTTCTTCTATTTTGAATTATATTTTAAAATGTTGCACTATGAATTAATTTACATCGAAAAATAATATTTGAGTGAATTTATTATATAAATTAAGGATAGTATCTTATATCATTACAGACATCGCACAATACCCAATGATAGGCTGCCCCACCCAAAATGAATATCTCCAAATATCTCGACAATTACACCACAATACTAATATATTTACCAAGCCTTAAATCTGTTTCACACATTTATAGTCACTAAATAAGCTATGACCATTTAACCATACATAAATAATACTGAAAATGGTTTGGAGTGGCGTCCATGACATCCAGACACGTTTGAGTAAAAGATAGGTTACGTGCCCTTGTTTTGAAATTAGTCTCGCTTAACAAGTCAACCGATCATTCTACGTCTAATTGACAGGTCGGGATAATCAAGACTACTTTTTTTACGAAACATGGAACAAGAAATTGAATTTAGAAACACACACATCAGACAACTCATACTCCGCGCAGTGTTGGGTTTGATTAGAGGTAATCCTATTATAGTTGGGTACGAGACCTAAAATCTGTGACCAATTTACGGGGAAGTTGCTTTGAAGGTGGTTTCTATATAAAAAAAACCTGCTGAAGCGATTAAGCTTGGGTGTCTCTCTGTAAAATGCTGGCGGAAGCCGCTAGAGGGCCAAATTCAAAATGGTGGTTAGATGTGGCGGGAAAATATGAAATTATGTAATATAGGCTTCTGATGTGTCTATTCGTATGTTTTAAGGGTCTCTGAATCGAAATATTGTAATCAAAAATCCATCCAGCCACTAGTTTTGCCAATATGGCCGAAAGAATGCCACCATTTTTGGCCTGGAAAATAGTTTCGGGGTCGATGTCTTCAATTTTGATGAATTTGTGTCGATAGATGGCAACCAACAATAATACTCAAATACTCACTGACATTTATTATCTGAAAGTCAACTGATTTCGATTTTAATTTAATCAACGCTTAATAATGGACCCATGTAAGGCCCTGTATCCATAGGCTGTTCACTTGTGGCGTGTTCCCTTGTGACACGCCACAAGGACAATGACCCTTTGTTTTTTAATGTGCCTGTTCCCATAGGTTGTACCCAGGGAACATGTGGCCTCGCGCACAGAACATGTGGTCTTGTGACCGGGAACACAGACAATGAACATGTCAATTCTTTTGCAGCTGCACAAGAGGGAACATGCAATTACCAGTATGATATTGTATGGAGATGCATCTCCCGGTCTGTTTCAAGGCCAGTTCATTGCGAGTTTTGGGGAATAAAGAAAACTAAGATAAAAAAGAATTTAGTTTATATAGTATAACATGAATATACAACATAACAATTCTTTCACGTGTGCACACACTAAATGAATTATGACGTTACAAAATGTCCACCCATCGGCAAAACCATACTTCGACGATACCATTTACCGCGACCAGTCATCGACGATACCATTCCAGGAACAAACTGTCGACGATACGATTTATCGGCGACTATTCTTAGACGATACCATTCCAAGAAGAAACTGTCTACCCATCGCCAAGACCATACTACGACGATACCATGTATCGGCTACTATTCAACGACGATACCATGTATCGGCTACTATTCAACGACGATACCATGTATCGGCTACTATTCAACGACGATACAATGTATCGGCTACTATTCAACGACATTACCATGTATCGGCTCAACGACGATACCATGTATCGGCTACTATTCAACGACGATACCATGTATCGGCTACTATTCAACGACGATACAATGTATCGGCTACTATTCAACGACGATACCATGTATTGGCTACTATTCAACGATGATACCATGTATCGGCTACTATTCAACGGCGATACCATGTATCGGCTACTATTCAACGACGATACCATGTATCGGCTACTATTCAACGGCAATACCATGTATCGGCTACTATTCAACGGCGATACCATGTATCGGCTACTATTCAATGGCGATACCATGTATCAGCTACTATTCAACGGCGATACCATGTATCGCGACTATTCAACGGTGATACCATTTATCGGCGACTATTCAACGGCGATACCATGTATCGGCGACTATTCTTAGATGATACCATTCCAGGAACAATCAGTGGGTATCCAAAGGGGACCTGTAAAAATAGTCAACATTTGTACATAATTTACTCATACTAACTTATTTACTCATACTAAAATATACAACGATGAGTAGAACATAGGAATCCTGCACAGAAGAACCCAAGACAACAAAGTTAAAAATATAATTTCACTCACCCAAGTTCCTGGTGGCAGTATCGAGTCCTCAGTACCACTGTCATAATTCATCTCCCAACAAGCCCGATTGGCCGGCTTATATACTACCTGTATGCACGTGCATTGCAGGTAGAAAGTTTAGGCGAGCCTTAATATATTACAGGTAATTAGTTTAGAAGAGCCAAGCAGCAGAGTTTGGGCGACCGATAGTGATACTATAATGAAATACAACCGTGACAATGTTGTCTTCTGAGATGAGCACCAGCAAGGAAAATAAATGCAATAGCAGCATCCTCCTCATCCTTCTGATTTTCAGTAGTTTTAATTTCATCGTCGAGCTATCAATAAAACAACTGTTCGCATAACGATAGTTGTGTCTTGTCTTTATTTTATTTTCAGGCTTATTTAATGCTTAATTACTGAAAGTCTGAGGTCACACTCTCTTCCGTTGGTAATGGTTGGAAACTGCTCCATAATGGACTGTGCGGCTCAAATAGATATGTGAACCCAGGACGTTTAAGTGACTTGCTTGTTCACTGCAGTGATAGTGCAAGTGATGAAGATTCCGACGAAACTTCAACTTCTGAATCTGAACAATCAAAACTGGACCTATCTTTTGAATCGGATTCTGATTAGTAAAACTTTGACAGACTGGATAAGTTGGTGATGTTGATTATCATGCGTGATTAAATATTACATGGCTCCAGTATTAAGCGTTGATTAAATTAAAATCAAAATCAGTGGACTACAGAGTATATCAGATGATAAATATCGGTGAGTATTATTGCTGGTTGCCATCTATCGAGACAAATTCATCAAAATTGAAGACATCAACCCCGAAACTATTTACCAGGCCAAAAATGGTGGCAATCTTTCGGCCATATTGGCAAAACTAGTGGCTGGATGGATTTTTGATTACAATATTTTGATTCAGAGACCTTTAAAACATACGAATAGACACATCAGACGCCTATATTACATAATTTTATATTTTTCCGCCACATCTAACCACCATTTTGAATTTGGCCCTCTAGTGTCTTCTGCCAGCATTTTAGAGAGAGGCACTCAAGCTTAATCGCTTCAGCAGTTTTTTGTCATATAGAAACCCCCTTCAAAACAACTTCCCCGCAACTTGGTCACGGATTTTAGGTCTCGTACTACTACACACTGCTATTATGAGTGGATATTGTTGTTTTAAATTTTGATTGGTCAGTAGTCTGTCTACCAACCAATCACTAGCTGCCCTACAAAAGCTTTACATTTAAAACGAGTGCCAATATTGGACCAAATAATGTTTACATAACGTTACGTCATGGCTCACGATTTTATTATGCCTAATTAACCCGTGCATAGTAGAATATTGCAGTAAAAGTAATTGCGTGACAAACGAGGCTATCAAGTCGAATGAAATGTAAACAATACTGTTTGGAAACGAACATACTTTCACCGTTTTTAATACCTCAAATCACTGTCCAAAGTTTTAGAGAAGACCCAGATTAAACAAAGGACTGTCATGTTGCTGTACTTAAGTGATAGCTTTCATTGAACGGAAAGAATAGACACACTCCTGCATAAGTTCAAGAATCAGACGCTATTCCAGCAATGGCCAGAGAGGGATTTCCCAGGCCATTGCTTCAGGAATATGCAGACAACTCAACAATATTTTTAAGAACCTTGTAAAAGTAAAATGAAACTACTGCTAGTATCATATTCTTGCTTTAAAGATGTGAGTCAGAGATATTATTTGTACTAAACCAAAATATGCAGCTTCTAATGGTACAGTTAATTATAAGGCAATTTAAAAAATAAAACGAGCGTAATTTCTAAAGTTAAATATTATTGCTAGTAGTTTTAGGTGTTTTGAACATTTCCGCATGCTGTTGCTATTTATAGCCTCAACGAGTGTGCAAGACTGTCAGAAATCAGTAGTTAGTCATTCAACTAAAGCGTGCATGATCAACGTGTCAAGAACAACTTTTCAGTAGGCACGTGGGGCACCCTACCAATGAAGTATACAATTGGCCTCGCTTGTTTCGAGGCAACGAAACATACGCCCACGGCAGCTAAATCCTCCGAGCAGTCCACAAGAGTTGTTGCATATTAAGTAATTATCAGAAAATCATTAGAATTTGTTTGGTTGTTTAGTATACAAAACATTTAATATTATGGATTTAGCGGTTCAATTATCGATTTTCAAGAAATTCAAACTCAACTATAATTAATGTGTAACATGGATATAGTCAAACGTTTTTTAATTCGGAATAAAATTTTGACCTCCATATGGTCTACAAGGTAAAAAAGATAGGTTGCCAGGCAACGAAACTTACGCCCACAGCAGCTAAATCATTCGGGCAGTCAACAAGTGTTGTCGCAGATTATTACTTTTTTGGGTAATGAAACATTTGTAATACACTAAAATCTGATTAAGAGTAACAACTCGTTATGTAATTATCAGAAAATCATAAGATTTGGTTTGCTTTTTATAAAGTTTCCCACGCTAACAATTAGTATACAAAACATTTAATATCATGGATTTAGGTGTTAAGTTATCAAAATTCATTGAAAATCAAACCACTTGTTCGTTTCAACACCTTAAACTCTGTGTATCAATCTGAAGTCAATTAATCTGATGATAAGTTTGGCCTCTATAGCGTCACAAGATTTTTTTATCAAGGGAGATAACTCTGGCAGTACTTATTTGAAATCGCTGAAAAACAATAAGCTTCTTCATCTCATGACCTTAAACACTATGTGTAAATTTAAAGTCAATCGGATATTAACTTTGGCCTCTAGAGCGTCCACAGGATTTTTTGATGTGATCAAGGGCTCTACCTCTGGCAGTAATTATTGGAAATCGCTGAAAATCAATAGATGTCTTCGTCTCATGACTGTAAACACTGTGTGTAAATTTAAAATCAATCGGATCTTAACTTTGGCCTCTGGAGCGTCCACAGTATTTTTTTTAAGTGATCAGGGGCCAAAACTCTGGCAGTAAATATTGGAAATCGCTGAAAATCAATAGACGTCTTCGTCTCATGACCTTAAACATTGTGTATAAATTTAAAGTCAACCCGATATTAACTTTGGTCTCTAGAGCGTTCACAAGATTTTTTGAAGTGATCAAGGACCATAACTCTGGTAGTTATTATCGGAAATCGCTGAAAATCATTAGGATTCTTCGTCTCATGACCTTAAACACTGTGTATAAATTTTAAGTCAATCGGATATCAACTTTAGCCTGTAGAGCTTGTGGACGCCAACCGGACGGGGGCGACAACAATATACGACCACATTTCAATATGGGTTTATAACTAGTGTCAAGGAGATAAAAATAAGGGTTGATGGAGTAAAATTCATTGTTATAAAATTGTTTTCGACAGAGTGAAATGTAAATAGTGCAAATGCAAATGGCCGCTTTCTGTGCTCAATTCTTGAATTTAGAAACAAATAATTAAATGTATGTGACGTAGACGTGAGTATTGTGGTCAATTTACTGAACATCAAGTAAAATTTAGTCCACCTGTCGGACTAAAAAATCGCCTATCGGCGACAAGTAGACAGGCGAACATTTCGAGCCATGGGCCCTATAAAAATATCCTATTGCAGGCAAAATGTTGTTTGTTTACCTGGACAAAAGATTATAGAGAAATGTGTTTAAGGTCATTTTGGTACGCCCAAACTATGCAAGGCCCTATAAAAATATCCTATCGTAGGCAAAAGTTGTTTGTTTACTTGGACAAAAGATTATAGAGAAATGGGTTTAACGTCCACTCGACACAAACTAAGTAATTTTGGTAATAACATATTATTTAATTTTATTTAAATAATTAGCTACCGCAGAGGGGTCTTCAGCATTCGGAGTAAACCAAAGGGCCCGGAGAACACCAACAGGCGACCTTACTCCTTGTCATGTACAAGAAAGGAATCAAAACTACGCTACTTGCCGCAACGATAGACCTTATTATCAAAAATGCATGCTTTAAATCAATCCTTGACATCAAGCTGAATGTGGGTTATATAACAACTCTTCCAGATCATAGCGTAGTAATATGAAATTGTAAACTATAACAAACAACAAAATAGGATCTGTGTTTTAATCAGATTGAATTATGTAGTAAAACTAACCGTGTGCAACAACTTTATCTACTGGCATGTCAAGTTCTTGAGCTAGATAACCAACGATAGAGAATATAACAAAACCAGCAAATATACTTGTACTTATATTACTGATCGAAACAATCAGAGCATCTCTGAAATATATAAACAAATTAATGATACTGTTAAATTTAAAGAGTACATAAAATGATATACTTCAGCTAGTGTTTACTACACTTTACAACCATTTCCCAGCAATCTGATAAGATAGGTTGCCAGACAACAAAACATCTGCCCACAGCAGCTAAATTGTCTGAGTGGTCGACAAAGGGTTCACAAGGTTCAACAAACTGAAATAAAGGCCTTGACTTTGGAAGTAATTTACTGAAATTGTTGAAATTTGAGAGGCTTTTTTCATTTTACTAATTCAAATAATGTATATAAATTTCATACAGATTGGATTATAACTTAAATTGCCATTTAAACGTTCACACATTCAACAAAGTAAAACAAGGGCCATAAATTTAGAAGTAATCGACTGAAATTGTTCAAATTCAATAGATTCCGGATTTCACTAATTTAAGTAATGCATATAAATTGGGTGATAACTTTCATCATTTGAGCATTCACAAGGGCCAGAACTCGACAAGTAATTATTTGAAAATGCTGAAATTCAATAATTTAAATGATGCGTATAAATTTCGTACAGATCAGATGATAAAATTCGTCTCTTGAATGTTCACAAGGCTCAATAAAGTGAAATAAGGGCTATAACTCTAGAAGTAATTAACAAAAATTGCTGAAATTCACTAGGCTTCTTCATGTCACTAATCTATTAAATGATGCATATAAATTCCAAGAGAGAGAGAGAGAAATGGGGTTTAACGTCTACTCGACACAAACTAGGTCATCTTGAGACTAACAAATGGTTTCATTTTATTTCAATAATTCGCTTGCGCGTAGGGGTCTTTAGCAGTGGGAGGAAACCGGAGAGCCCGGAGAAAACCCACGAGGTTGAGAAGGCGCCCCTATCTCCACGCCACATACGCTCACACCAGGGCTCGAAACCACAGCCGCAAGCCAGAGGTGACCGGCCAGCTAGAGGTCGAAGCACGGCACTCTAGACCACTAGACTATCCCAACCCCCCTATAAATTCCAAACAGATCGGATGATAGCATTTGTCATGAAGGGTGTTCACAAGGTGCCACCAAGTGAAACAAGGGTCAAAACTCCAGAATAATTTAACAAAAATTACAGAAATTATACAGACTTCTTCATCTCACTAATGTAAACAAAATATATATCAATTTCAAATAATAAGATGACAATTGTAGTCTGTTCACAAGAAATGGACGTCCTCGCTACTGATCAAGGGGTGTAATCTGTCCAGGTGGCTGCGTTTCACGGTTCCACAAGATGCCATTTTTCTTGTTTACCTTCTATTCACTGTAAGAACGTGCTGAACAATATTGATTTTTTTCCTTTTGTAAACAATGGAATTTAAAGCCGAATGTTCAAAATATGGTTCTTTAACTATCAATGAATTGAGAAAAGAGTTGAGTAAGCGAGGAGCAAAGCTTTCTGGCAGAAAAAAAGACTTAATCGAGCAGTATGTATATTATTGCAAAGCATTTTGTTTTCTTTGTTTGTTCCATGCCTTCGATTCAACAAAATCACAAAAGAAGCAAACATCGAGGGTGACCGATATAAGAATACGTTTTTAATCGATGTTTAGGAGGTTAGGCTAACAATTTAAAGTGATGATAAATGTTTCATATAGGCCCAATTCTTGCACCAGCCAACTTATGTTTACTGTTCGTTGGTTTGTAGAGTTTTAATGTCGTACTCGTAGACAAGTCAAAGGGCGGAGCTGAGCAAGACTAAGTGTCTTGTCTGAGTGGCTATTTATTTTTCATATATATTTGCATTGCATCTTCTTTTTATCTGTATTATTTTTTTTTCAGGTTAGAAGCTTATGAAAGAAATTTTAATTTTGGCAAAAGTCAGAATGATATTGCTCAGGAATATGAGATGAATACACCAAATGAAGCAATGTTCAAAGATTTACATGAAGACATGGTGGTTCCAAAGATATCGATGGCTAGCGTTGATGCATATCTTGGACCCTTGAATAAGTTTTTATGTTACATTAAAACAGCAGTGCAGTCTGATCTTCATTTTTTTATAAGTCAGTGTAAAGCTGAAATAAAGAAAAATATTAAATATAATGTTGCTGTTTCTGTGAATTTACATGGACTGATTGAAGAATGTCAATGTGATTGCGGGGCTGGTATGGGTCCGGAAGCTCACTGTAAACATGTAAATGCGCTCTTGTATCACTGAGAAATCGGTAAGGGTGGAAAACAAAATTTGCTTCATAAAAATCTATCTCAAAGTGTCAATAACGATGTAACTGGATAAAAACATAATATTCGGATTATAACTCCTCATTATGGCTTAAAATCTCTAGATAAGGTGTGTTAATTATCGGTAGGGTTTAACAACTCTCGGATGGTGCGTTTTCTGTACTGAGTGCGTTAATTAACCGACGGGTAAAAAAGAATGACATGGTGTGTATTGTTAAATTGGTGTGTTTTCTCGATAGTTGTTATAACTGCACCAAAAGGGTATAATCAAGGACCATGAGGGTTTATTTGATGCGTAATTGTTAAATCAAAACTTGGGAAGGAAAACTGTTTTTACCGTGCCATTTTTCATTCGTCGGTGTGTTTTACGCAAATAGGTCTTTGTATAAGGATCTTTGTATGTCCAGTTGTACGAGGCTGTTTCTTCTATCGTATTTTGTATTTGTTGATGAACGGAAGACACAGTACGTGTTTTATAGTCACGCCATTTATAAAATTGAATAATGAAATATAAATACAGACATTCATCTGTCGTAAAAAGGCGAAAACAATGTCGTCATTTATACATATCCAGCAGTCAGACCCCAATTTGATTATATCCAGGTATATATCGTTAAGCTTAATTTTCCGTATGTCTATATATTTTCTTTTGTTCTGACAATTTATTGTTGTGCGTGTTGACATGAGTACCACGTAAACAGTAACTCATTGTCAGTTTATTGTTTTGCGTGTTGAAATGAGTACCGCGCAAACCGTAACTCGTAGCCATTTTATTGTTTTGCGTGTTGAAATTAGTACAACGTACGTAACACGTACTTGTTTCATTGCAACTTATTATAAAAAAAACTCTATACAAAAAACAATAGAAATGTTAGCTGTTCAATAATAATTATTCGCGGGCTGCAGTTATTTATTTTTCTTGTCTTTTTGTGGATTTCATTTGTTAACATTATTGTGGTATCACTGAACTATAAATGCATGTGTCTTAAAATTGGTCGCATGCAATATCGCTATTTACCGATATCCTGATAAACCTCCATTTGATTATCCGATACATGTATTAGTCCGAAAATATTTTGCTGACTTTTTGATTTCGGCACAAAAGAGTGTGGATGGTTGCATACTGTCAGTCAGGGTTCAATAATGTGAATTGAAACGTGGCATCATAAGAAACTGATTGACAGAATATAGACGCCCCTTTATCAACACATTGTTGCCTTGTAAAATTTAATTGTAGATTGCCAGTAGTTATAATTACAGTAGGCCTACAAACAAATTTCGACGCATTATTGAACAATCAAAACTGTTACGCTATCGCCAATGATTACTCAAACCCCTTTCCCATGCATTCGTAATTTTATGTCCGGTTAAAATTCATGTCTCACTTAGCAGTGTTACATTATGCTAAATATGAAAACGCTTTAAGTTTTAGTTACAACTCTATTTATGGAGTATCTTACCTTCATCGAAATAAAATCCATAAAATAGAATTTCCATGCATATGAATATTATCAATAACGTTGCGTTTATCTCCTCACAAAATTTATATTGCTAATGCAGAACAAAAAGTAATTTGTATGTGATTGGCTTCAAAAGAACTTAGTTGTCAATCATCCTTTGAACTCTTAAGTATTCCTGTGATCGAAACTAATACCAATGTAACAATAGCCAACTGCACGATTCTTTCAAGACAATGTTCTTTGATGCGCAGACATGTCGTCTCCCATGTTGAACCAATGCTGTTACAAACGACATTGTAGATTTGATTATGTATTAGTAATATCTGCTGCATCGTAGACATTTACCTGTGTTAAAAAAACAAAGACAGGTCACGTGTCATTAAACTATTTATATTTTGATTTGTGCGACCTGGGTATAATCAGCTTGACACCATCCAATACAAAGCTCTGTGTATTGCGACTGGCGTAGGGCAAGGGGCTAGGAGAGAGGCACTACTGCAGGAAGCCGGGGAGTTGCCCCTATCCCTAAGAAGAAAAGAACTAGCGACAAGGTACTGGGCTAAGATCTCGCAACTGGGCGCAAGATCTCCAACTTTTGTCAGTCTACAAAAGACAAGATATGTGAGAGATCCAAGAAAGAAAAGCTTTGGCCAAGGTATCAGGGAAACAATCAAGGAACTGCGACTGGGGGAGCTCGTGATAAATGACCACGACCCCCCAGCGATCGCCCCGTGGACGCTCCCTATACCACCGGTCAATCTAGATCTGTTACAGAAAACCGACAAGAAAAACAACCCCACTGCTGCACGAGCTTTCTCGCTAGAACACCTGGAAGACAACTGGCCGTCTGATGACTGGGACCATGTGTACACGGATGGCTCACGCAACCCTGAAAGGGGCACCAGCTCGTTTGGAATATACCTGCCAAACGGGGAACAGGGAATAAGCAGGAAACTGCCCAATAACTGTTCGCTGTACACTGCAGAGCTTGTGGCCATTCGTGACGCTATATCATGGATTTCCCACCAAAAGACTAGTAAGTTCGTCATTCCAAGCGACTCCCTGAGCAGTCTGATTTCAATCCAAACTGACAACTCGGACTCAAGACCAGAAGTCATTTTGGAAATCAGGCAGCTGTACCAGAGGGTCTTAAAGAAGGGGAGCAAAGTAGAGCTCGTGTGGATTCCATCACATGTCAACATTAGAGGAAACGAGGAGGCAGATCGACTCGCAAACGAAGGTCTCAAGGATACAGCACCACTCCGCACCATAGACTACAGCACCACGGAAATCTACAGTATGGTTAAAAGACAGGTCAATTCAATCTGGGAATTACAACTCGTTGAACTTGACACATACAGATTCCGGCTGGATGACAAGATCTACACGAAGACAGCAATCAATCACCCTAGAAGAGATATATGCAGATTTATATCGAAACTAAGGGTGAGAGAGCGGCTGCGAGACCACAAACACCAAGTCATCGTCTGTGAGTGCGGGGAAGAATGTACCACCAACCATGTCCTGGTAGACTGCGAGGTATACAAGGAGGAGAGAAGGGAACTAGTGAGAATAATGGAGAACAACAACATACCGTTCAACACTAAGAACCTACTCTTCCCTAGACCAGATCTGAAACTGCAAATCTTTGAACAAATCCACGCCCTAATGGACACAGTTGGACTAAGTAGAATAGTGAAGTAAGAGGGGGTCATGATTAGACGGGCCTGGCATCTAAACACTAAACTACATAGGGGATTTATACCAAACTGGCAGGATAGTGGAGTAAGGGAGGGTCACGATCAGACGGACTCGGCATCTAAACACTATTCCGCCAAAAAACAGACACTAAACAGAATAGGATAGTGGAGTAAGGGGAGGTCACGATAAGACGGGCCTGGCACCTAAACACAAAAACCACAGATGACATCTACCAAACTAAGCAGGATAGTGGAGTAAGGGGGAGTTTCGGTCAGACGTACTCGGCACCTAAACACTATTTCGTAAATAAAACTGATACCAAACCCATAGAGTGGGATAGTGGAGTAAGGGGAGGCCACGATAAGACGGGTCTGGCACCTAAACACTAACCCCAAACGATGACACCAACCAACCCAGAAGCTAACGAGGTCATCTACCAAATGATATGTTTTTTAATAAATAAAGGGAAGAACTTCCCACTAAACCCAATCCATGGCTTAAAGCCAAATAGAAAGATTGCAAAATCATATTCTAAAAAACAGGAAGCGGCTTCGGCTCTCCTAAGTCTTGTCTGCGATATCACTTATGTGGAAGCAGACGTTAAACACTAAGTAGTAGTAGTACTGGGTATAATCTTTGTTGCAGGATCAACCGACGAAATTAATTGGTCGGAAACCTTATAATACCACCATTTTCTTAACATGGCTTCCCCGACTATGAACTTTTGATGTCAGCCTGGGGGCGGAGAATTTTCCGCAAAGAAATGAGACTACAAACTTGTATTATGATATTAGTATTACCAGCGCCAAAATGCTCGATGAGTATAATTGTAAGCATATATTACAAATAATATCAAAATTCAGTATAATTGTCAGCAAAACAAAACAAAAAAAAACTTCGTATTGGAAATATGCGAAAATTTAATGCCATTGGTTGTTCTTCTTGAATGAATTGGTTAAATTATTAAACATTTCAAAGTTCCATATTACTACACAGACTGACATCAAAGCAGGAAGTACGCTTCGCTGAACACTAACTTGGATCAACGCTGACCTAGATATTATATAACAGCTGCTAATTGTCAGACTTTATTGGGGGTAATTAAATGATCACCGCCGCAGCTCAGCTATTTCAGTGAATGTGTATTTTAAATCTCTTTCAAGATTTTATCTTGATTTTAACAATATTTATGTCAAATAAGATAGATTTTATACACTGTCAAAAGTTAAGGATTCAAAAACAAGCCAAAGGCTTATATTAATTCGCCTCCTTAATTAATACATATACTAAAATAAACGTATAATATATACACTTCACATACAAAATACATTTAACAGTACGGTATTTTGTATTCACTATTAATCGTGCATGCAAGTAATTTAATAGTTTGTGTCACAAAAGTGTCTCACCATTTCATAATACGTTTTCAGGACGTCAGATGTATATTAACCGAGAATTTAATTACCGGTAATTCAGCTAGTATTTTACGATGGTTATTAGAGTCTTTTAGATAAATGTATAAATTTGTGGACTGTATTAAAAATGTGCATATCCATTTGCAAGGTATTATTACTATCACCGTTAGTTAGAGTTTGTAAATTAATAAAAATTTTTGGTAATGTACGGGTTTCATTTGCGCCTGCTTAGTCCATTCTATGTTCTTTTAGATAATGTTTTCAGGTTTGTGAATCAGCCTTTACTAATTATGTTGTGGTGTAGGATATTTTATTTTGTTCATTTCAAAATGGCAGCCGTAACCATTGCAAAACACGTCTAGTGTACTCAGGGGCGTAAATGTGGGGGGGTGTTGGGGGTGGTACACCCCCCCCCCAGCAAAAAAAATAGTCGGTCGCAAAATCAGTGCAGTCGGTCGCAAAGTAGAGGTAGTCGTTATCAAAATAAGTATACGTCACGTTACTCACGCAAAACTTTAGTATAAGAATAGTCGGTCGCAAAATCAGTGCAGTCAGTTGCAAAGTAAAGGTAGTCGGTATCAAAATAAGTACTCACTGTATACGTCACGCTACTCACGCAAAAAAAATAGTTGGTCGCAAAATTAGTGCAGTTGGTCACAAAGTAGAGGTAGTTGGTATCAAAATAATTACAACAAAATGTAACCCAGGGAGAAAAATAGTCGGTCTCAAAATAAGTGCTGTCACTGCAGTCGGTCTCAAACACAATGCCAGAAAAGATCCCAAATACTGTATATTTGCGTGAATCCGTGAGCCTAAATTGCATACGTCACTCTTATTCTGTTGTAAGTATGTTAAATTGGTCTAACAACAAAATTTCTGTTGTGAGTATAATGTTAGTCTTACAACAAAATGTAACCCAGGGAGAAAAATAGTCGGTCACAAAATAAGTGCAGTCACTGCAGTCGGTCTCAAAAACAATGCCAGAATAGATCCCAAATGCTATGTATTTGCGGGAATACGTGTGCCTAAATTGCATACGTCACTCAAAACTATAGTATAAAATAACCATGTCTGCTTGTCACTCTTGGCAAAAAATAGTCGGTCTCAAACCAAAAGTACTCACCGCAGTCGGTCTCCGACTAAATGAATTAATGAAATAAACATACAATCATAAAACAAGCGAAATTGACATTTAAGCCTCAAGATTCTGTCCCATTTCTTATCAACCCCTGTCCTAAATATTTAAAAGCCCTGTTACATATCTGAAATTTTTTTTCGTGCCTTTGGCGCGATTAAATTATAACATCATTCTTCTACTCGGTTGCATATCTGAAATTTTTTCGCGCCTGCGGCGCTCGATTCCATTTTAAAATCATTATTCTACTCGTCAGTTGTCTTATACTGTCTCAGCACTATCATATTCACGATTATAGTGAACTGCCCAGTTTGTAGTACCACTGGTGTGTGGGGTGGGGGTATGTGCATCAGTCGGTCGCATTTTGGCTAAACAACCCCCCCAAACGAAATCGATATGTACGCCCCTGAGTGTACTGATTATTTAATGTTAATTCAATCTTAAATATTGAATATTAGGATCCTATATTCTCCTGGCAAAATAAGAATATCAACATCAATTGAAATTGACCAATATTGATTTCTATTCTAGTTCGATTAAACATTATTAAACTAAATATGCTATCTCATTTCTTTGGGGAAAATTCTCCACCCCCATCCTGACATCAAATGTTCAAAGTCGGGGAAGGCATGTTAAGAAAATGGTGGTATTATAAGGTTTCCAGCCAATTAATTTCGTCGGTTGATCCTGCAACAAAGATTATACCCAGGTCAGGTCGCACATATCAAAAAACGAACATTGCACCAGAGACCCACCTATTATGCAAATCAAAATATAAATTGGAGATAAACACAACGTTATTGAAAATTCATTTGTGATTTTTAAATTTCCTGTGATCTACAACTTATATGGTAAGGTGTGTTGTGATATTCTTATACATGGAAATTCTATTTTATGGATTTTATTTCGATGAAGGTAAGATACTCCATAAATAGAGTTGTAACTAAAACTTAAAGCGTTTTCATATTTAGAAGAATGTAACACTGCTAAGTGAGACATAGGGCTGGACGGTAATTTCGATAAATCAATATATCGCGGTTTGGAAATTATATTGACGGTAATTTTAAGACCCTCAGAAAAACCGCAATATTCCAATATATCGTTTGACGCCATATACCGCGGTATGCACTGCAATATTCTCTTAATTTAGTCCCGAACTTGCTTTAGAAACCCCCGAATAACTAAAGTTAATTGGACTAATTGAGAAATATACATATTTATCGGGTGAATACGGACCAGTCGATGTCCAGTCACACAGTATACAATGAGACCTCGTGGCTGGTACATCGAGACAACAAAAAAGTCGAAAGTGAAAATAAAAAACCGATGCTATTTTCGGCATTTATCTAGTCTTGATTATCAATGTTCAATTTTAATTTGTAAAGTTGCGGCTGGTCGTCGATGTCTATAAAGCTATCGGTAGATTTACAAAATGGCGGACGACGTAGTTGAAGTTGGAAGTTGAAGGGACAACTTCAGAGTCCCGAAGAGAAACTGTACAAGCCAGATTCGGCATTAGGGCCTACTTCGGATTGACGTAAACGATACTGGTCAAAATAAAATTTTATGTAGACTATGTAGAAGAAACGTAGCTACCAAGAATGAAAACACAAGTAATTTGTAGGCCTACGCTCTCTTCTCGGGTTTTAATATTTTGAAGAAGAGATAATTTATCACGTCTTGTGTTATTTCATTTTAAAATCAAAGATTAACAAGCGTGGTTCGTAAACTGGGGGTTTACTCCAGTGCATTACAAAACTGTAAAAAAAATTTTTGTTTTTTTTTGTTTTTAAAATGATTTAATTTTATTTTATTTTAAAACCCTTCAACTGCAGTCGTGTTTTGTTTAATTTTTTGTATAATTGTTTGGTGATACAGAACTGAAAATAACTGTAGTGTGGATGAATGATTGATAAATGTTATATTGTAACAAAATTAATTTCATTATTCACTTTTTGTGTTCATATACATATGCTGATTATAAAATAAAAAGTGTTTTGTTTCTGAAGAAGTAGGCCTAATTGGCTGTAATATGATCAACTGTTTTTCTGAACTCGGAACGGAACATGACATGGTTCTAGTTAAATAAAATATATATTTAGTATGATGCAGGATGATTTAATAAACTCAAGGGGTGCCTCATTGCTGTTGGAGAGGATTAGCACCCCCTTTTCTAAGGCTTTTCGACAACACTTGCTTGGTGCACCAAAATATCGCAATACTGACAATATATTGAAGAATTTTGAAAAAATATCGCAATATTGAAATTTTCAAATATCGTCCAGCCCTAGTGAGACATGAATTTTAACCGGACATAAAATTACGAATGCACGGGAAAGGGGTTTAAGTAATCATTGGCGATGGCATAACAGTTTTGATTGTTCAATAATGCGTCAAAATTTGTTTGTAGGCCTACTGTAATTATAACTACTGGCAATCTACAATTAAAGTTTACAAGGCAACAATGTGTTGATAAAGGGGCGTTTATATTCTGTCAATCAGTTTCTTATGATGCCACGTTTCAATTCACATTATTGAACCCTGACTGACAGTATGCAACCACCCACACTCTTTTGTGCCAAAATTAAAAAGTCAGCAAAATATTTTCGGACTAATACATGTATCGGATAATCAAATGGAGAGATATCGGTAAATAGCGATATTGCATGCGACCAATTTTAAGACACATCCATTTATAGTTCAGTGGTACCACAATAATGTTAACAGATGAAATCCACAAAAAGACAAGAAAAATAAATAACTGCAGCCCGGAAAATAATTATTATTGAACTGCTAACATTTCTATTGTTTTTTGTATAGAGTTTTTTTTTATAATAAGTTGCAATGAAACAAGTACGTGTTACGTACGTTGTACTAATTTCAACACGCAAAACAATAAAATGGCTATGAGTTATGGGTTGCGCGGTACTCATTTCAACATGCAAAACAATAAACTGACAATGAGTTACTGTTTACGTGGTACTCATGTCAACACGCACAACAATAAATTGTCAGAACAAAAGAAAATATATAGACATACGGAAAATTAAGCTTATCGATATATACCTGGATATAATCAAATTGGGGTCTGACTGCTGGATACGTATAAATGACGACATTGTTTCGCCTTTTTACGACAGATGAATGTCTATATTTATATTTCATTATTCCATTCATCAACAAATACAAAATACGCATAGAAGAAACAGCCCCGTACAACTGGACATACAAAGATCCTTATACAAAGACCTATTTGCGTAAAACACACCGACGAATGAAAAATCGCACGGTAAAAACAGTTTTCCATCCCAAGTTTTGATTTAACAATTACGCATCAAATAAAGCCTCATGGTCCTTGATTATACCCTTTTGGTGCAGTTATAACAACTATCGAGAAAACACACCAATTTAACAATACACACCGTGTCATTCGTTTTTTACCCGACGGTTAATTAACGCACTCAGTACAGAAAACGCACCGTCCAAGAGTTGTTAAACCCTACCGATAATTAACTGCCTTTCAGTCCTTTTTCCCCCCTTGTTAATTAACACACCTTATCTAGAGATTTTAAGCTATAATGAGGAGTTATAATCCGAATATTATGTTTTTATCCAGTTACATCGTTATTGACACTTTGAGATAGATTTTTATGAAGCAAATTTTGTTTTCCACCCTTACTGATTTCTCAGTGTATGCTATGTGTGTATTCAGTGACAAGGGAGAAGTGCTCACTGAAGAAACAAGTACACAAAATTGCAAACTTTTCATCAAGTTAGGCGCCACAGAGGTTCACCTGTAAAGGCATGTGATTTGAAATTTGGTACGAAAAGAAAAGCCGAAGAAAAACTTAGGAGACCAATAAATTACGACCCCAGGCCATTATTTTACAGGAAAGCTGCTAGCTATATAGCCCACTTTTGCAGTGTCTGCTTGAATGCACCCAATATTAGCAGACTTCCATTGTCGCAGATGTATGCTCCTGCAAATATCCCAATATTTGCAGGTGATCATGACTATTTGAAAGATACACATGAGGACCTTTTCTTAAAGGAAATTGGACATGTGTTCATTGATAGTGAGACAATAACATCCATTGCCAAATCAACAGTGATGCAATCGTCTGACAAAAAGTGGTTGGAAATGAGATGCCTGCGTCTAAACTCATCAGATTTTGGACGCATATGTAAATTAACTGAAAGAACGGACAAAGAAAAATATGCATTTGATCTCACGGAAGAAAAAGATATTAGCTCTCTTGCAATAAAGGATGGCAGAAAGTATGAAAGAGTGGCAGTGGGAATGTTTGAAGCACAAATGAAAATGGCTGTGATCCCTTGTGGAACAACAATTTCACAATTTTATCCATTCTTGGCTTCCACACCAGATGGGTTAGTGGGAGACTCTGCTACATTGGAAGTCAAGTGTCCTTTCAGTGCAAAAGACCAATTTATTTCACAGAAAACAGTGCCATATTTACTTGCTGACATGTCTGGTGAGCTGTCTCTGAATACTAATCATAGTTATTATTTTCAGGTTCAGGGACAGCTCCTTTGCACAGGACGGCAGCAGTGCTTTTTTTGTGTGTACACACACAAAGATTTTAAAATTATCACCATAAAGAGAAATGATGTATTTATTGCCGAAATGGTGAAAACATTAAAGAAATTTTACAAGGAGCATTTCCATGCTGCAGTTTTGCAAAAATTTTACTATAAAAACACTAACAAATTTTTAGTATGAGTCAGCATTGTAACAATTGTACATTTTTATTTGTGTTGAAACTATTATTCGGAGATCCGTTAACGGATACAAAATAAAGGATATCCAAATAATTTTATTATCCGTTTCAATCTTCTGAAACTCCGTTATGTTCTATATATAGTCATTTTTTACATTTGATTACTTTGAAATTTTCCCCCAATGCAACTGATCACGTACGCCGTACGCAGACATACTTTTTAACAATGGCGCAACGCTTTGTTGACATGAAGAAAACGATAAACCCTCGATAACGAGTCCCATGACATACCACAATCAAAAATTATATTGATAAATTGTATGTCACCGAAAAAGAGAAGTTGATTGCCATACTTAAAATTCATCCCAGTTTAGCCCTACCGATGCCTGATCGTGCGGAAAGACAGGTTAATTGTTTTAAATCGAAAGATGTGTGTTCTGCTGACACGTGTCCTCAACAGTGGTCGAAAATTAACGAACTTAGGCACCCCTTTGTTGTCTAAGCTAGCAAAGGATATTTTAAGAATCCCGTCTACATCTGTTCCATTAGAACGGGTATTTTTCGACGGCAGGGACGACCGTTACTGCTAATTAAGCGATTAAATCTCGATCCCATTTCAATGGATGCACCCGGTACAATATACTTATACCATAAGTGTGCTGAATAATAAATATCAACAAATATTATTTAAATTTTTTTTTCTCACGTTCTCTGTTGAATTTAATATATTTGGTTATTTTGAAACGAACCCTTTATGAATGACGTAAGTGCTGAGTGGAATCATCTACATTATTTCGCCGTTGAAGTGTTTAATTTGGTATTATCACTATCGTTTGTTCAGCATTAAGGGGGGTGGCTCCAATTCAATGAGAAAATATTTGTTTTTTAAATTGCACTGTCAACTATTAAAGCTAATGCTCTGAAATTTTCAGGACTTTATGGTTATCACACAAGTTTTTGAAAAATTTGCATTTCGGAACCTGGACCATGCCCAGTATCCATAATCCAGTATGGCCACCACATGCCGTTGAGGAAAAGCGTAACAAAAAAACTGCTTGATAAAATATAGATTGTTATATATCCAGTCCTACTAAAGCTACCAAGGAACATAATTATCTATATTGGAATGTCATAAGCTGTAGTAGAAACAAGTAATTAAAATAAATGTCAAATGTATTGAATATTTTCTCATTTAATTGGAGCCACCCCCCCTTAAATTGTTAATGCAATTCAAAGAAATAAAAATATTCATACCCTGCGTTTGTTTACGGGACACGGGACTGAGTTTAAACTTCTCACAGTGAAATGTATTCATACTGACCTAGGTCACATGCATTCTCATTAGACACCGAATGAAGCATGTAGCCATTTATTTACGTTTTCTTTTATTTTCATGTGGGTGTCTTTTGTCAAAGTAGGCAGATTTAGCTCTTGAATAACACATTTTAATCAAATTAACATCTTTAAACATGGAAAACAAGCAATTTTTCGAATATTTTAACAATTATTTTAATGTTATTTTGATATGAATTTGTGAAATATAGGTATATATGTGATGAACATCAAATTGTAAATCCAATAATTAATTTGACACAAATAACAGTTCAATATCATTTTATGAAATACATGTACTAGAAAAAACATAAACATATTTGTTTGTTAAAATTGTGTTTTTGTTTATTGGGAATCGTTTTAAGCATTCTTGGAAATAATATTGTCTTTAAAGTTACATAGCATGCAACACACAAAAAGAATTTCTGTAGTGAGATTGGTCTCAATTTGGATCAAGGGCTCTCGCATAATCTTAAATGTTTTTGCAAGGCCAATTAGTCTTTCAATATGGATCCGTTTGCTAGAGATGGCTCTGTCTTTTTGAACGGTTTTACCATCTATTCTATTTTTCTTGCTAAAAAATGATGGCATATTGATTGCGACATCATAGGAAGCAAATATATCCTGGACATTGAACCCTTTGTCTGCCATAATTGAATCGCATGGATCACACAGAGTCATGAGACCTGATCTTTCAACAATTTGTCAATCACTTGTTGATCCTCCATAGGCAGGAGACACATATGATATCAAACCCCCAGGGGTTGCCCCAACCAGAATTTTGACAGTATTTCTGTTTTTGTACGGTATGTGGAGAAGGTGGCCTGTTGTGCAGCTGGTGGGGCTGGTTTTTTAACTGGACATTCAGTGCCATCTATCATTACTCGGGTTTTAGGGAATTTTCTCCGAAAGTCACTTGGTGCAAAAAAGCGTACTAACTCCTGGCTCGGCCAAATTGGTACTTCTTTCCACTGGTGATACATGAAATTTATCCAAGTAATAAATATATTTGCGACTGTAGTCTCTGAAATGTCGGCCATTTTCGCTATATTCAAATTTTCCAATGTAAGCGTAGCTTAACTAGGGTGAGAAAAAGCTGGTTTTCAATGTTCACATTTTTCACATCATGATAATAATAATTTAAATGATTTACAGCTGGTCCAAGGGAATGCAAAATCATTAGAAAACGATCGTAGGATTCACAACCTGTGAAACTTAACAGTGTCTTGTTGTCATCTCTAAAGCGTTCAATTGAAAATGCCCCACATGGTTCTGTTAGCGAACTTGTTTCATATTTGTGGCTGGTGCCAGCAAAATCAGTCACTTGGATCACTTCACCAAAATTGAGTTCTATACATTTTCTGAAAGCCACAACTGTGGGCTTTCAAATGCAACAAAAATTATGTTGATATCTCAAAAGTTGACTGAGTTGTGAAATTTTGAAGCTTCAAGGTCAACATAAGTACATTTTGAGAAAACGCAGATTAAAGTCTGGGTACTAAAAATTTTCAAACCATTATAGCAACCAGTATCTTAGGATGGGGATATTGCCTCCAAATTTTTACCGGTTGAAAATTTATTTGACATGTTAAGTGACGACTAATTTCGATTGTTTTAGGGAGAATTTTGACTACGTAACATTCTACATGTTTTATTAAAATCAATTTTTGAGGCATTTAGAGTTCGAATAATTAAAAATGGTTTAGAATTCCGAAAGACAACATTTCAAACTATTGTTTGGTGATGAAAACTGAAAATCAATAATTTCACCACTGACTGCCGTATTTTGCCTATAACGCAAAATGAATGATTCCGACTTCCGACTGAAAACGATAATTCCGGTCACATTTGGTTGTTTCCACAGTAAAGTCATTTTCAACAGGAACTTCAATATTTGAAATACATTCAATTTCCGATCCAACATCAACAAGCCAACAGTGAGGCTGATGTCCCCCGCCGAAATCCCAAAATAAATAGATGACACATATTAATTAATCGCACATTTATTTTTTTCAAACGTATCGACCAATCAAACTGAACACGAAGTGTCATCCAAAAATTGCTTATCTCTGCCTACCGTAAGAAGAAAATGCTCATCTTCGAACTCCATCAAGGCATTGACCTAATAAGCATACACACCAATTTTGAACATTTTAACTCAATTCGAAGGAGAGTTATTGTGTTCCAAAGTCTCGGCAAATCAAATTGCTTATCGCTCTGCTTACCCTGAGCAGAAAATGATAATTATCGATCTTAGTCAAGGTATTACTGTGATGAAACTATACACCAAGTTTCATCACTCTCACTTAATTAGAACTAAAGTTATTGTGTCTCAAAGCATCAACCAATCAAATTGCTTATCTCTGCCTACCCTAAGCGGAAAATGCTCATCTTCGAACTCCATCATGCATTGACCTAATAAGCATATACACCAAGTTTGAACATTTTAACTCAATTAGAAGGAGAGTTATTGTGTTCCAAAGTCTCGACCAATCAAATTGCGTATCGCTCTGCTTACCCTGAGCAGAAAATGCTCATTATCGAACTTAGTCAAGGTATTACTGTAATGAAACTATACACCAAGTTTCATCACTCTCACTTAATTAGAACTAAAGTTATCGTGTCCCAAAGCATCAACCAATCAAATTGCTTATCTCTGCTTACCCTAAGCGGAAAATGCTCATCTTCGAACTCCATCAAGGCATTGACCTAATAAGCATATTATACACTAAGTTTGAACATTTTAACTCAATTAGAAGGAGAGTTATTGTGTTCCAAAGTCTCGACCAATCAAATTGTGTATCGCTCTGCTTACCCTGAGCAGAAAATGCTCATTATCGAACTTAGTCAAGGTATTACTATAATGAAACTATACACCAAGTTTCATCACTCTCACTTAATTAGAACTAAAGTTATTGTGTCCCAAAGCATCAACCAATCAAATTGCTTATACAAATGCACAATGTAATAAAAACCGAAGTTCTGATAAAATAAGAAATACTAATAAATATTAGTTTGAAACGTGTTCATGAATAGCGTGAAATGCCAAATGGATGTATTTCTAGTAACACATCAAATTTAAGGAGGAAATGCTGCATGCAACTGGAATAAGCTCAGTTTGACAAGGACGGTTAGTTTCGGCAATAAACTTGTCAATATTTTGATTATTTTGACAGGTTTTTCTTAAAATTTAGCGCGAGCAACGAGCCGCTCACGTAAATGTAGATTTTCGTGAGCACAGCATGTGCAACAGCTCGCGTCTCGTGGCAACCCTGTCAATTATATTTGCGTTACTGTTATTTATATCAAACTTCAATTAAAATGCACTTTAATTAAAATGCACTATGTAAGATTTCTAGAGAGTCAACAGTTCTCACAACAATGGTTAACAAGTGGGCCATAATCCATGAAGTCACGGTCCAACACATGCCAATATCGAAAGGAACCGAAATCTATGTTTCAAGTTTTGTCAAAACAGATAACCAGTGGTTGCCAGGCAAGAGACGCCCACCATTTGGACCCAATACCCACATGGTTATTAAAACTTTGCTCATCTGCTCTCTGTCCTGTTGTTACACATTTTGTGAATCGCTCACTAGAAGATGCGAATGTTTCTGCATCCCTTAAGAATGCTCTTGTCAGGCCCTTACTAAAAAAGGCAACTCTTGATCCAGAGAACTTAACAAACTACCGCCCTGTCTCCAACCTGTCATTTCTTTCGAAAGTCATAGAGAAGGTGGTCGCTGCAAGGTTCAAGTCTCATATTGAAATCAACAAACTTGATTAACCATTTCAATCGGCTTACAAGAAATGTCACAGCACGGAAACTGCACTTGTACGAGTACACAATGATATTGTTAAAGGAATGGACAACAATGGCTGTGTGTTTCTGGTACTACTAGATCTAAGTGCAGCCTTCGACACAATTGACATTTCGATACTCTTGAACCGTCTTAAACGTCGTTTTGGAATTGATGGATCTGCTCTATCTTGGTTTTCGTCTTATTTGGAAAGTCGCAAACAGATGGTAGTTATTAATGATTGCAAATCTGACCCAGACACTCAAATATGGCGTCCCGCAAGGGTCCGTCCTTGGACCCTTACTTTTTACGGCATACACTTCACCTCTAGGTGACATCATTCGGCAGCATGGACTAAGTTACCATTTATACGCTGATGACACTCAGCTCTACATTGCACTGAACGGTTCCGATGAAGAACAAAATATTCTTAAACTTGAAAAATGTATCGCAGACATAAGATTGTGGATGAAACAAAATCTGTTAAAGTTGAATGATAATAAAACCGAAGTCATTCGTCTTTCAAAACGTAAAAGTATTTTGAATATTAACTGTGATTCTGTGAAAATTGGAGACTTAAGTGTTGGACCGACACACAGTGTTCGCAACCTTGGGGTCATGTTCGACTCATCATTAAATATGCAGTCTCATATTTTGTCAGTATGTAAAGCCTGTAATTTTAACCTATATAAGATCGGTAGAATTCGATCATACCTGAACGTTGAAACCTGTAAATTGCTAGTAAATTATCTGATAACCTCACGTTTAGATTATTGTAACTCTCTGTTAGTTGCCCTTCCTGCTACAACACTATACCCCTTAAAACTTATACAAAATAAAGCAGCAAGAATTGTGTCATTAACCTGATCACGTTACCCTATAACCCCAGTTTTGAAGCAGCTTCACTGGCTCCCTATTCCCCATAGGATTGATTTCAAAGTTCTCTGTCTCACTTATTTATCTTTTAATTGTCCAGGATCACCAGTCTATCTTCATAGTATTTTATCAAAGTACAAACCCTCACGCCAACTACGTTCAGTAAACCAACACCTCCTCAACGTTCCAAAATCCACGTCTCTTTTTAGTGAACGTTCTTTCTCAGTGGCAGCCCCTAAACGTTGGAACGATTTGTCCATCACCACAAAAACTAGCCCAACTTTCAGTATTTTTAAAAAGAATCTTAAAACAGAATTATTTATTAAGGCTTTTAATTGATTATAAGTTTACTTAGCTCTGAACATGTTTTAGCCTTGTGAGAAAATATTTTTATAATTTTACCGAGATACTTTTACATGTCTTTTATATGTTGTTTTTTCTTTATAAGTTAACAGAATTACTTTTACTTGTCTTTTATACGTTATGGTATCTTATAAGTTCACTAATCTATTGTATGTAAAAGCGCCATAGAGCAACTGTTTCCAGCTGGATTCTGGCGCTATACAAGTTTAATAAATTATTATTATTATTATATTATTATAGAACAAGCTAAAAGCATCAAGCAATCAAAATGATTATACACTTACTCACTATCAGCCATTGTGTTCCAAAGTCTTGATCAATCAAATCATTTATCGCTCTGCTTACCCTGAGCAGGAAATGCTCAATATCCAACTTAATGAAACTATACACCAAATTTCATCACTTCAATTAGAACAAGCCAACAGTGAGGCTGATGTCCCCCGCCGAAATCCCAAAATAAATAGATGACACATATTAATTAATCGCACATTTATTTTTTTCAAACGTATCGACCAATCAAACTGAACACGAAGTGTCATCCAAAAATTGCTTATCTCTGCCTACCGTAAGAAGAAAATGCTCATCTTCGAACTCCATCAAGGCATTGACCTAATAAGCATACACACCAATTTTGAACATTTTAACTCAATTCGAAGGAGAGTTATTGTGTTCCAAAGTCTCGGCAAATCAAATTGCTTATCGCTCTGCTTACCCTGAGCAGAAAATGCTCATTATCGATCTTAGTCAAGGTATTACTGTAATGAAACTATACAACAAGTTTCATCACTCTCACTTATAAGTTAATTAGAACTAAAGTTATCGTGTCTCAAAGCATCAACCAATCAAATTGCTTATCTCTGCCTACATTAAGCGGAAAATGCTCTTCTTCGAACTCCATCAACGCATTGACCTAATAAGCATACACACCAATTTTGAACATTTTAACTCAATTCGAAGGAGAGTTATTGTGTTCCAAAATCTCGGCAAATCAAATTGCTTATCGCTCTGCTTACCCTGAGCAGAAAATGCTCATTATCGATCATAGTCAAGGTATTACTGTAATGAAACAATACACTAAGTTTCATCACTCTCACTTAATTAGAACTAAAGTTATCGTGTCTTAAAGCATCAACCAATCAAATTGCTTATCTCTGCCTACCCTAAGGGGGAAATGCTCATCTTCGAACTCCATCAAGGCATTGACCTAATAAGCATATACACCAAGTTTGAACATTTTAACTCAATTAGAAGGAGAGTTATTGTGTTCCAAAGTCTCGACCAATCAAATTGCGTATCGCTCTGCTTACCCTGAGCAGAAAATGCTCATTATCGAACTTAGTCAAGGTATTACTGTAATGAAACTATACACCAAGTTTCATCACTCTCACTTAATTAGAACTAAAGTTATCGTGTCCCAAAGCATCAACCAATCAAATTGCTTATCTCTGCTTACCCTAAGCGGAAAATGCTCATCTTCGAACTCCATCAAGGCATTGACCTAATAAGCATATACACCAAGTTTGAACATTTTAACTAAATTAGAAGGAGAGTTATTGTGTTCCAAAGTCTCGACCAATCAAATTGCGTATCGCTCTGCTTACCCTCAGCAGAAAATGCTCATTATCGATCTTAGTCATGGTATTACTATAATGAAACTATACACCAAGTTTCATCACTCTCACTTAATTAGAACTAAAGTTATCGTGTCCCAAAGCATCAACCAATCAAATTGCTTATCTCTGCTTACCCTAAGCGGAAAATGCTCATCTTCGAACTCCATCAAGGCATTAACCTAATAAGCATATACACCAAGTTTGAACATTTTAACTCAATTAGAAGGAGAGTTATTGTGTTCCAAATTCTCGACCAATCAAATTGCGTATAGCTCTGCTTACCCTGAGCAGAAAATGCTCATTATCGAACTTAGTCAAGGTATTACTATAATGAAACTATACACCAAGTTTCATCAATCTCACTTAATTAGAACTAAAGTTATCGTGTCCCAAAGCATGAACCAATCAAATTGCTTATCTCTGCTTACCCTAAGCGGAAAATGCTCATCTTCGAACTCCATCAAGGCATTGACCTAATAAACACATACACCAAGTTTGAACATTCTAGCTCAATTAGGAAGAGAGTTATTGTGTCCCAAAAAGTGTGACGGACAGACAGACGGACAGACAGACGGACGGACAGACAGACGGACGAACCCATTTTAATAGTCCCCCAACTTTCTTCGAAAGGCGGGGGACAATTAAAGATATCGTGTCCTAGTGCATCAACCAATTAAATTGCTTATCTCTGCTTACAGTTAACAGAAAGTTTTCATCTTTTAATTCCATCAAGTTCAGGGGTTTCATTAAGAGCCGAGGGCCGGCGAATTTCCCCGCCTACTTTGTTAGTTGCGTCAACTATATTTTCATTCCATCTTCCATAGACTGACAATTAGTTTCAATTTGTTACATCATGAAAAGGTTGTAGATGTAGTGGTACTCCAGCATTTTGCTACGTAAAAAGTATGGAGAGAGAGAGAAATGGGGTTTAACGTCCACTCAACACAAAGTAGGTCATTTCGGGACTAACACATGGTTTAATTTTATTTTAATAATTCGCTTGCGCGTAGGGGTCTTTAGCAGTGGGAGGAAACTGGAGTGCCCGGAGGAAACCCACGAGGTTGCGAAGGCGCCCCTATCTCCATGCCACATACGCTCACACCAGGGCTCGAAACCACAGCCGCAAGCCAGAGGTGACCGACCAACTAGAGGTCGAAGCGCGGCACTCTAGACCAACAATAAACAGCGTCAAGGTTAGGGGTGGGCGATATAACCGGTGTACCGGTGTATTGCGATTCAAACTTCAATACGATCGGCAACTTCTGTAATAATCATCGGAATATTCCGTGAGATAGTCAATTTTATAGAAAACTTGAGAATTTCTTTAATAATATTACACACTAATAGTTGCGAGAATGTCATTTGGTCATTTAAGAAAAGATAGGTTGCCAGGCAACGAAACATACGCCCACAGCAGCTAAATCGTCCGGGCAGTCAACAAGAGTGGTAGCATATTTTTACTTTTTTCGGTAATGAAACATTTATGATACACTAAAATCTGATTAAGAGTAACAACTCATTAAGTAATTATCAGAAAATCATTAGAATTTGTTTGGCTTTGATAAAGTTCTCCTCCATGCTAATGTTTAGTATATGAAACATTTAATATCATAAATTGAGGTGTTCAAGTTATCAAAATTCATTGAAAATCAATATACTTGTTCGTCTCAAGACCTTAAAATCTGTGTATCAATCTAAAGTGAATCAGATGTAAACTTTAGCTTCTATAGTGTCCACAATATTTTTTGTGATCAAGGGCCATAACTCTGACAGTAATTATCGGAAATCGCTAAAAATCAATTGGCTTCTTCGTCTCATGACCTTAAACACTGTGTATGAATTTAAAGTCAATCGGGTATTAACTTTGGCCTCTAGAGCATCCACAAGATTTTTTAAAGTGATCAAGGGCCTTAACAATGACAGTAATTATCGGAAATCATTGAAAATCAATATGCATCTTCGTTTCATGACCTTAAACACTGTGTATAAATTTAAAGTCAATCGGATATTAACTTTGCCCTGTAGAGCATCCACAAGATTTTTTGAAGTGATCAAGGGCCATAACTCTGGCAATAATTATCGGAAATCTTTGAAAATCAATAGGCTTCTTCGTCTTATGACTTTAAACACTGTGTATAAATTTAAAGTCAATCGGATATTAACTTTGGCTTTTACAGTGTCCACAAGATTTTTTGAAGTCATCAAAGGCCATAACTCTTGCAATAATTATCGGAAATCGCTGAAAATCAATAGGCTTCTTCGTCTTATGACCTTAAACACTGTGTATAAATTTAAACTCAATCAGATATTAACTTTGGCTTTTACAGTGTCCAGAAGATTTTTTGAAGTGATCAAGGGCCATAACTCTTGCACTAATTATCGGAAATCGCTGAAAATCAATAGGCTTTTTCGTCTTATGACCTTAAACACTGTATAAATTTAAAGTAAATCGGATATTAACTTTGACTTTTAGAGCGTCCACAAGATTTTTTGAAGTGATCAAGGGCCATAACTCTCGCACTAATTATCGGAAATCCCTGAAAATCCATAGGATTCTTCGTCTTATGACCTTAAACACTGTGTATAAATTTAAAGTCAATCGGATATTAACTTTAGCCTCTCGAGCATTCACAAGATTTTTCAAAGTAATCAAGGGTCATAACTCTGGCAGTAATTATCGGATATTGCTGAAAATCAATAGGCTTCTTCGTATCATGACCTTGAACACTGTGTATAAATTTAAAGTCAATCCAATATTAACTTTAGCCTCTAGAGCGTTCACAAGATTTTTCAAAGTGATCAAGGGTCATAACTCTGGCAGTAATTATCGGATATCGCTGAAAATCAATAGGCTTCTTCGTCTCATGACCTTTAACACTGTGTATAAATTTAAGGTCAAACTGATATTAACTTTAGCCTCTAGAGCGTTCACAAGATTTTTCAAAGTGATCAAGGGACATAACTCTGGCAGTAATTATCGGATATTGCTGAAAATCAATAGGCTTCTTCGTCTCATGACCTTAAACACTGTGTATAAATTTAAAGTCAATCGGATATTAACCTTGGCCTCTAGTGCGTTCACAAGCAATTGTGGACGATGGACGGACGGACGGACCGACGGACGGACGGACGGACCGACAGACGGACGGACGGGGGCGACGGCAATATACGTCCACATTTCTATGTGGGCGTATAATAAAACTATGCTTTATTTATGGCTAAACCATGTAAATTAAAGATAGGTTGCCAGGCAACGAAACATACGCCCACAACAGCTAAGTCGTCCGGGCAGTCAACAAGGGTTGTCGCATATTGTTTCTTTTATCAGTAAGGAGAACATTTACAACACATGATAATCTTATTACGAGTAATAGCCCATTAAATAATTATCAGAAATGATTAGAATAGTTTTGATGGTTTGTCTCAAGGCCTTTGTCCACAAGATATTTCAAAGTGATCAACTGCCAGAAATTATCAGATATCACTGAAAATCAAATAGGATTCTTCGTATCATGACCCTAAACACTGTGTACAAATTCAAAGTCAATCGGATATTAACTTTAGCCTTTAGAGCATTCACAGGGTTTTTCAAAGTGATCAAGGGTCATAACTCTGGCAGTAATTATCGGATATCGCTGAAAATAAATAGGCTATTTTGTATCATGACCGTAAATAGTGTGTATAAATTTAAAGTCAATCGGATATTAACTTTAGATTTTTCAAAGTGATCAAGGGTCATAACTCTGGCAGTAATTATCGGATATTGCTGAAAATCAATAGGATTCTTTGTATCATGACTTTAAACACCGTGTATAAATTTAAATTCAATCGGATATTAACTTTAGCCTCTAGAGCGTTCACAAGATTTTTCAAAGTGATCAAGGGTCATAACTCGGGCAGGAATTATCGGATATTGCTGAAAATCAACAGGCTTCTTCTTATCATGACCTTACACACTGTGTCTAAATTTAAAGTCAATCGGATATTAACTTTAGCCTCAAGAGTGTTCACAAGATTTTTCAAAGTGATCAAGGGTCATAACTCTGGTAGTAATTATCGGATATCACCGAAAATCAATAGGCTTCTTCGTCTCATGACCTTAAACACTGTGTATAAATTTAAAGTCAATCGGATATTAACTTTAGCCTCTAAAGCGTTCACAAGATTTTTCAAAGTGATCAAGGGTCATAACTCTGGCAGTAATTATCAGAGGTCACCGAAAATCAATAGGATTCTTCGTCTCATGACCTTAAACACTGTGTATAAATTTAAAGTCAATCGGATATTAACTATAGCCTCTAGAGCGTTCACAAGATTTTTCAAAGTGATCAAGGGTCATAACTCTGGTAGTATTTATCGGATATCGCTGAAAATCAATAGGCTTCTTCGTCTCACGACCTTAACCACTGTGTATAAATTTAAAGTCAATCGGATATTAACTTTAGCCTCTAAAGCGTTCACAAGATTTTTCAAAGTGATCAAGGGTCATAACTCTGGCAGTAATTATCAGATATCACCGAAAATCAATAGGCTTCTTCGTCTCATGACCTTAAACACTGTGTATAAATTTAAAGTCAATCGGATATTAACTATAGCCTCTAGAGCGTTCACAAGATTTTTCAAAGTGATCAAGGGTCATAACTCTGTTAGTAATTATCGGATATCGCTGAAAATCAATAGGCTTCTTCGTCTCACGACCTTAAACACTGTGTATAAATTTCAAGTCAATCAGATATTAACTTTAGCCTCTAGAGCGTTCACAAGAAATTGTGGACGATGGACGGACGGACGGACGGACCGACGGACGGACCGACAGACGGACGGACGGGGGCGACGGCAATATACGACCACATTTCCATGTGGGCGTATAAAAAGAGATGGTCTCGTTCATCTTTCGTTGTCCCGTAAACAAACCAAAATGGTGGGCATCGAAGCAGATGCTGATGCCCGATTTTACAAAAAAAAGTGTTGAGATTTCCAGGTGCCTAATTCGAGTCACTCCTCAGTTAAGACTTTGTTGTGACTTGTGAAGTTGTGAGTGACAAGACAATCATTTCAAAACTATTTTGAATTGATCATTGAATAACATTTAATCATTGATAGATATTCTGCAATATACTCCTCATACTATCAGTCTGTCACTCGCAGCGTCACATTGGACATTTTTCAAAGATTACTTATTGTTGAGAGAAAGAAATAAACACATGGGTTTTGTGGATATCTTGTTCTTGTAGTTCACTAGTTGTACAATAGAGGAATTGCATGTTCAAAGACCTTCACATGAGTTTCAGTGTTGCTACTGTTATTGGGGACCAGATATCGTCCAGATTTTACGAAATAAGGAAAGAAACTACACTTACCGTCTAGAATCTAATACATGTATCTAGTCAATAGACTGCCGTCTAGAATGTGTTAAATGCCGTCAAAACTCATCAAAAACCGCCCAGTTTGTGCTACCATGTAGATTTAGAAACGCCATTAATTTTTGACCTCGATTGTCTACTTCAGTTTCTCAGGATGTTTTTAAAAATGAACACTACCATTTAGATTTGAAAGGGGTTTAGTATTTAGACACATCATTTATTTTCCCGGACGTCGTCAAGAAATGAACCAAGTGTTCAATAACAAAAGGTGTTTAGATTTTACACCAAATTACTACTTTACCGAGAGCCGTCTATGTGGTTACAATTAATGTGGTTATGATTTATGTGGTTACAAATAATAGAAAAAAATGTTTTAAAAATATTTACTGATTCAACTTGGTCATCGTTTTATTAGGGTTTCACACTGCGAAGCTTGTGTGAAACACTATTGTTTTTGTTAAAATTATTAGGGTTTCACACTGCGAAGCTTGTGTGAAACACTATTGTTTTTGTCAAAATTATTATTCTTATTAAGCTTTCATATTACGGCTGCTTTCTGTTAAGATTATTATTGTTATTTTTTTTTTTTGTGTTTTATCCACAAATCGGATTTCTCAGAATCTAACCACAGTATCTTTATGAAACTTTTACCTATCCCCAATCAAAATGGGTGGTAGCTGTTGATTAAATATATTTTCAAAACGTTTTACGAATCTGAAATCACCGAAATTTACGAACGACAAAATGGACAATGCATAGTCGTAACTTTATAGTTTTTTGACCGATTTTACTAAATCTTTTTTCTTTGAATACCTTGAAAAAAATCATTTTCATCAGCAGTTTCACATTTTCGAATTACGAAAATTCGTCGCTATGATTTCCAACCGGAAATTTATACCAATTTGACAACTTCTTTAATAGTTGTGCGATTTTCATGAAATTTAGTATATAAGTAGATCTTACCGATGTGACTTCAAAAATATAATTAGAAATTTTCTAAATTATCTCCCCTTGGTGAAATTAAGGATCAAAGTTTTCAAAAAAATCGTCGAAATATAGGTCAGAATGACCTAATTTTTTTTTTTGATACTAGAAAAGGAATTACTGATTCGTACACAAAATATGGAGTTTGTCGATCGAACCGGAAGTGCCACCATCTTTAAACGTGAAAAATCGCTAAGGCTTTTTTGCTATTTTACTTACAGACTCGGGAGTTATATTTTCTGAATCCTTGTAGGAAGGCCTAAAAAATGTCGCGAGTAGAATTTTGATTTAGGTCAACCAGGAGTCACCATTTTGAATTGAAAATGAAAAATAGAAGCAATTTGAAGGGCCGAGACTTTGGAGCGCAATAACTCTCCTTCTAAGTTCTAATTAAGCTAGAATGTTCAAACTTGATGTAGACGTTTACTAGGTCAATGTTATGATTAAGTTCAAAGATGAGCATTTTCTCCTTAGGGTAAGCAGAGATAAGCATGTTGATTTGTTGATTCTTTAGGGCACGATAACTTCGGTTATAATGAAGGGAGGGCGGTGGAACTTTTGTCAATAGAGAGTCTAATAGCTAGCCTGTTGTGTGAAATCATTGTAGCACTTTTTGTTAAATATCAATATACGTCAATATACATCCACATTCCTGCTTTGATTGATATGGTACTTTGTCAAGAAGGCTAGGCGTTGAGGGTCGCGCACCAACATCAATAGTTGCCGTCCATAGAGTATAAGGAATAAGTATACCAAGATAATCCATTCAGAATTGTGCCTTCCTATAGCTAAAGCCAAAAAGTGGGCGTGGCTCTGCCCCTGGGGATCGGGACATTCATCAAAATCAATAGTGGACGCCCTCAGGCTATAAGGAATACATATGCCAAGTACCAAGCTGATTCATTCAGAATTGCGACCTGTAAACCACAAACACAAAAATTGGGCGTGGCTTGCCTCTGGGAGTCGGGACATGCAGTTGTCGTCCTTAGGCTATAAGGAATACATATCCCAAGTTTAAAGACAATCCAAATAGAATCATGGCCTGTAGACAACACACACAGACACGAAGTAAAAATGGACATGGCTTTGCCCTTGGGGGATAGGAAATCACCAAAAACAATAGGGGTCATCCTTAGGGTATAAGGAATAGGTTGCAAAGTTTTAAAAGGATCTATTAAGATTGCATCCTGTAGGCAAACACAAGACACAAAAACATTGGGTGTGGCTCAGTCCCTGGGGGTACCAAGAAAGTATGCAAAGTTTCAAGATGATACGTTAAGAAATGCAGCCTATAGATGACAGACAAACAAATATAAGAAATGGGCGTTGCTGTCCCAGGGAGTCGGGCATGCACTCAAAACGAAAGGGATCATCATTAGGGTATAAGGAATAAGTATTTTATTAAGTTTCAATATGATCGATAAAGAATTGTGGCCTGTAGGCAACACACAAAAAAATTAGCGTGGCTCTGCCCCTGGGGTTGGGCATGCACCCCAAATGATAGGGATGTTCCTTATGGTACAAAGAATAAGTATTCAAAGTTTCAAGATGATATGTTAAGAAATGTGGCTTGTAGACGACAAACAAATAAATACAAGGAATGGGCGTGGCTCTGCCCCTGGAGTAGGGCATGCACCAAAAAAACAACACGGATCATCCTTAGGGTGTAAAGAGTAAGTATACAAAGTTTTAAGAAAATCCAGTAAGAATTGCCCCCTGTAGGCAACACACGGGTAAACAAAAAGAAAATAGGCATGGCTCTGCCCCTGGGAGTTGGGCATGCACCCCTAACCATAGGGGTCATCCTTCCCTGGGGTATGGCTTGCACCAAAAAACAACACGGATCATCCTTAGGGTGTAAAGAGTAAGTATACAAAGTTTCAAGAAAATCCAGTAAGAATTGCCCCCTGTAGGCAACACACGGGTAAAAAAAACTGTATTGGGAGCAGCCATTTAGTTGGTCAGTACCAGTCTGATATTCATGAAATTCGAAGCCGACAATGATTATGGTGTGACTTTTCATCAAAATCGGATAAGAACCATGATATACCATATTTTTACACTATTCGCGTACAAACGGCGACCATTTCGTCTGGCAATTTTGGTACGATTTTCACGAAAATTAGAACTCAACCTTCCTCATCAAAATCGAATTAAAATTGTGACCTATACAGGGTCCACAACCATGATATACCATTTTTTTTAACAGTATTCGCGTACAAACGGCGGCCATTTTGTCTGTCAATTTTGGTCCGATTTTCCCGAAATTCAAACTCAACCTTCCTTACAGTGTAACGGTGATATAATCAAACGTTTTTTTAAATCGGATAATAATTGTGACCTCCAGAGGGATCACAAGCTAAAGAAAGGGGGATTTTGCGTATAAGCAGGGGCCATAATTCAGGAAGTTACGATCCGATATGCGCAAATATCGAAAAGAGCAAAGACCTTTGGGTTATAACCATGAATTTCAAGTTTCATCAAAATCGAATTAAAATTGTGATCTCTACAGGGTCCACAACCTTCATATACCTTTTTTTAACAGTATTTGCGTACAAACGGCAGCCATTTTGTATGGCAATTTTAGTCCGATTTTCCCGAAATTCGAACTCAACCTTCCTTAGGGTGTAACGGTGATATAATCAAACGTTTTTTTAAATCTGATAATACTTGTGACCTCCAGAGGGACCACAAGCTAAAAGATAGGTTGCCAGGCAACGAAACATACGCCCACAGCAGCTAAATCGTCCGAGCAGTCAACAAGGGTTGTCGCATATTTTTACTTTTTTCGGTAATAAAACATTTGTAATACACTAAAAACTGATTAAGAGTAACAACTCATTATGTAATTATCAGAAAATCATTAGAATTTGATTGCTTTTTATAAAGTTTTACCCCATGCTAACAATTAGTATATACCAGAGTTGGGATTTTGCCCGTATATTCCGGACTTGTCCAAATTTTTTTTCCAAACGCACAATATTGTCCGACCGGGAATATGCCAAATCGGACATCAAGACATAGTCAATAATATTCAAAATTCCAAAATTAATATAGTGTACTGAGAGTATAACTACCACTCAACCCGATTATCTTGACAATAGGCAGGATTGATTAGGTAATTAAGTGATCAACGTATTTATCGTGTTATACCGTCAATAAACCTACCTTGATTAACTACTTAATCTGCCTCGATTAATCCTTTGTCGGACAATTCATCAATCTAATCTTAAACAGAAGTCATTGCTTTCCCTTTGTCGGACTATTCGTCAATCCAATAAGAGTGATTATAATTTTAATCCACCTGTTTACCTCGTGGTCTTCAATTGTCGGGCATTTTAATCGCATTGATGTGAGCCGACAGCATCTATCAACTAATCATAGATTTCACATATCGTAAGAGTATATTATTTTATAACACCCTAATTCATTTCGTTTACGATATCCTTTACGTCTTTTAAGAATCCATATATAAATTCTCATCCACAGTGGCACTTTCCTGTGATCTCGAGAGCCGCACGAATATTGCTTAACATGTTAGGCAGTGCTTACTATGAAGCTGTGTGCTGTGTGTCACGTACGCCATAGCGGCAATACGCTGAAGTCAGCTATGTCTTTTGTCATCACCACAAGTAATTTCGAACGCTTTTCTTTCATTTGCTGCCGTGTTCTTATTTCTATTACGCACGGATTTGAATATTTTGTTGACATTTTATAAAGAAAAATCGATGTCCTGACATCACAAACTATTTCTATTTCGGAAGTTCGGCATTCATTTGCTGCCACGTAAATCTAAAGGAATATTACGGTTGTGAATTTGATGCCGAAGCAGGATCTGCAAGCTTTCATTCAATGTATTACGAAAATGCTTAATTTTGTACGACATTTACTGACATAAATTTGAATGCCGTACGGGAATTATTTTTGAAAAATGGCAAGGTTGACCAATTTTTATTACGTACGGGATTTGAATATTTTGTTGACATGTGATTTTTAATTGTGGTATGAATTGAATACCGTACGGGAATTAAATATGAAAAATAGCGAGGTTCACCTAATTTGGTTTGTACGTGATTTGAATATTTTGACGACATGTGACTTTTAATTGTGGTATGAATTCGTCTGCTCAAATAACGATAAGAGTTATGCCCCTTTATTTTCGGTAAAATGTCCGACACGAAAAATTTTGAAATCCCAACACTGGTATATACATGAAACATTTAATATCATGGATTTAGCTGTTCAGTTATCTAAATTCATTGAAAATCAAAATACTTGTTCGTTTCAACACCTTAATCTATATGTATCAATCTGAAGTCAATCGGGTGGTAACTTTGGCCTCTATAGCGTCACAAGAATTTTTGAAGTTATCAAGGGAGATAACTCTGGCAGTAATTATTTGAAATCGCTGAAAATCAATAGGCTTCTTCGTCTCATGACCTTAAACACTGTGTATAAATCTAAATTCAATCGGATATTAACTTTGGCCTCTAGAGCGTCCACAAGATTTTTTGAAGTGATCAAGGGCCATAACTCTGGCACTAATTATCGGAAATCGCTGAAAATCAATAGGCTTCTTCGTTATATGACCTTAAACATTGTGTATAAATTTAAAGTCAATCGGATATTAACTTTGGCCTCTAGAGCGTCCACAAGATTTTTTGAGGTGATCAAGGGCCATAACTCTGGCACTATTTATCGGAAATCGCTGAAAATCAATAGGCGTCTTCGTCTTATGACCTAAAACACTGTGTATAAATTTAAAGTCAATAGGATATTAACTTTGGCCTCTAGAGCGTCCACAAGATTTTTTGAAGTGATCAAGGGCAATAACTCTGGCACTAATTATCGGAAATCGCTGAAAATCGATAGGCTTCTTCGTCTTATGACCTTAAACACTGTGTATATTAACTTTGACCTTTAGAGCATCCACAAGATTTTTCAAAGAGATCAAGGGCCATAACTCTGGCACTAATTATCGGAAATCGCCGAAAATCAATAGGCGTCATTGTCTTATGACCTTAAACGCTGTGTATAAATTTAAAGTCAATCGGATATTAACTTTGGCCTCTAGAGCATCCACAAGATTTTTTGAAGTGATCAAGGGCCATAACTCTGGTAGTTATTATCAGAAATCGCTGAAAAACAATAGGCTTCTTTGTCTCATGACCTTAAACACTGTGTATAAATTTAAAGTCAATCGGATATTAACTTTAGCCTGTAGAGCGTCCACAAGCAATTGTGGACGCCGGACCGACGGACGGACGGACGGACGGACGGACGGACGGACGGACGGGGGCGACGACAATATACGACCACATTTCAATGTGGGCGTATAAAAAAAGGTGATTTTTCGTACAATCAGGGGCCATAATTCAGGAAATTACGTTCCGATAGGCGCAAATATCGAAAGGAACCAAGATCTTTGGGTTATAAACATGCATGTCAAGTTTCATCAAAATCGGTTCAAAATTGTGACCTCTATAGGGTCCACAAGCTAAAAACGTGATTTTTCGTACAATCAGGGGCCATAATCCATGAAGTTTTGATCTGATACATGCCAATATCGAAAGCAGCCGAGATCTTTTGGGGATAAACCTTTATTTCAAGTTTTGTCAAAATCAGATAAGAACTGTGACCTGTAGAGAGTCCACAAACAAATTATGGACGGACGGACATCCGGACGGACAGGTGCGACGACAATATACGTCCACATAAAAATGTGAATACGAATGATAAAGTGAGAGGAATCCAAAACCATTTAAATAACATAAACATAGACAGGATCAAAGTCATAATAAACTTGATACAGTGACACAACAAAGTCAAAGATCGAAAGGAACCAAGATCTTTGGGTTATAAACCTATATTTTTGTCAAAATCGGATAAGAATTGTGACCTGTAGAGAGTCCACAAACAAATTGTGGACGGCGGACGGATGTCCGGACAGACAGGGGCGACGGCAATATATACGTCCATATAAAAATGTGGGCGTATAAAAAGGTAATTTTTCGGACAATCAGGGGCCATAATTCAGGAAGTTACGTTCCAATGGGCGCAAATATCGAAAAGAACCAAGATCTTTGGGTTATAAACATGCATGTCAAGTTTCATCACAATCGGTCCATTATTGTGACCTCTATAGGGTCCACAAGCTAAAAACATGATATTTCGTACAATCAGGGGCCATAATCCATGAAGTTCCGATCCGATACATGCCAATATTGAAAGAAACTGAGATCTTATGGGGATAAACCTA
Source organism: Patella depressa (assembly GCA_948474765.1). NCBI lineage: Eukaryota > Metazoa > Mollusca > Gastropoda > Patellidae > Patella > Patella depressa. Next base: position 34,864,672 of record OX419720.1, read on the forward strand.
TATTTCAAGTTTTGTCAAAATCGGATAAGAACTGTGACCTGCGGACGGACGAACGGACGAACGGCCAGGGGCGACAACATAATGTCCACATTGAAAATGTGGGCGTATAAAAACGGTTCATTATATCACCGTTACAGGTTAATCTAGGTTGAGTTCGAATTTCGTGAAAATCGGACAAAAATTGACAAACAAAATGGCCACCGCTTGAACGCAAATAGTCTAAAAATATGGTATATCAAGGTTGTGAACCCTATAGCGGTCACAATTATAATTCGATTTTGATGAAATATTTGCGCATATTGGTTTGTAATTTCCTGAATTATGGTCTTTATTAGGGTGCCTCACCCCAAATGAATATCTCCAAATATCTCGACAATTACACCACAATACTAATATATTTACCAAGCCTTAAATCTGTTTCACACATTTATAGTCACTAAATAAACGACCATGTTGTCCTTAATAAGCTATGACCATTTAACCATACATAAATAATACTGAAAAATGGTTTGGAGTGGCGTCCATAACATCCCAGTCGTTGTTTTTTGTATTTTAGAGGAGAGTCGAAAAAAGCTCCCCTTAAATGAAGAAATTGAAAAAATCGCTCTCCTAAAAAAGCTCTCCCAGTTTCGATAAGAAGAGTGATTTAGAAGTTAAGGAGAGTGATCTGATATTAAGAAGAGTGATTAGTTTTCTGTATATGGAAAATGGTTCTTAAGATCAATAACTTGGTGCAAGGGGTCATTCCTGTTTACATAATTGATAATATACATCGTCTGCTAAATAATATCATTCGTTCGTAGTCGTACGGTCAAGTAAAACTTCTGCTATCGTTTATAGCTACTTACGGTATTCCAATAGAAATACTTGTCGAAATTTCTAAATATATTTAGCTTGTATAATTATTTTTAGTAAACATAACCCCCATTCAAAATATAATCATAAACGCTTGAAAATTCCATCAAAATTCCATCAAAATATAATCTATTTCTTCCGAAATTATTCGCATTAGAAATTTTTACGTGCCATCTCTCGTAATTTCTCACGTCTCGCGAGAGTTCTACTTTTCATTTCAGTTAAATTAACCAATGGCGCATTGGCGCCATCTATTTTTAGTAACATATTCATCGGAATTTTATTACCATGTGCGATCACATACTAATCGAATACACCAAATAATTTAATTTCACAATGACAGGATGGCGGAGATCGAATACATGTCCATGATTTACAAATATGGAGAGCGATTTTCAATTTTAAGGCGAGGGAGAAAAACCGCCCCTCGGCCGACGTTCAGGTGCGCGGCAGGCGCTCGCGAGCGATCGCGCGCCTCAAAAAACAATGACTGACATCCAGACACTTTTGAGTAAAAGATAGGTTACGTGCCCTTGTTTTGAAATTAGTCTCGCTTAACCAGTCTACCGATCATTCTACGTCTAATTGACAGGTCGGGATAATCAAGAATACTTTTTTACAAAACATGGAACAAGAAATTGAATTTAGAAACACATACATCAGACTCGATCAACAACTCAACAATATTTTTAGGAACCTTGTAAAAGTAAAATGAAACTACTGCTAGTATCATATTCTTGCTTTACGGATGTGAGTCAAAGATATTATTTGTACTAAACCAAAATATGCAACTTCTAATGGTACAGTTAATTATAAGGCAATTTAAAAAATAAAACGAGCATAATTTCTAAAGATGCTGTAAAAGTTAAATAGTATTGCTATTCAGAATCGCCAACAATAGATTTTTTACGACTGTAGTAGTTTTTGGAGTTTTTAACATTTCCGCATGCTGTTGCTATTTATAGCCTCAACGAGTGTGCGAGACTATCAGAAATCAGTAGTTAGTCATTCAACTAAGCGTGCATGATCAACGTGTCAACAACAACTTTTCAGTAGGCACGTGGGGCACCCTATCTTTATTATCTTATGATCCGTCTGGAGGTCACAATTATTACCTGATTTTAAAAAAATAGGTTGCCAGGCAACGAAACATACGCCCACACAGCAGCCAAATCGTTTGGGCAGTCAACAAGAGTTGTTGCATTTAAGTAATCATCAGAAAATCACAATTTAAACTCACCCATAACTACAGTGTAACTGTGATATAATCAAACGTTTTTTTAAATCAGATAATAATTGTGACCTACAGAGGGACCACAAGCTAAAAAGGGTGATTTTTCGTAAAATCAGGGGCCATAATTCAGGAAGTTACAATCCGATATGCAAAAATATCGAAAGGAACTAAGATTGTTAAGTTGAAAACATGTGTTTCAAGTTTCATCAAAATTGAATGAAGATTGTGACCTCTACAGGGTTCACAACCTTGATATACCATATTTTTACACTCTTCGCGCACAAGCGGCAGCCATTTTTTCAGTCAATTTTGGTCCGATTTTCATGAAATTCGATCTCAACCTTTATTACAATGTAACGGTGATATAATCAAACGGTTTTTTAAATGGGATAATAATTCTGACCTCCAGAGGGACTACAAGTTAAAAGATAGGCTGGCACTGCCAGGCAGGATACGCCCACATTTTCGAGAGATGGACAGAGAACAAGGAATACTGAAAGTGATTTTTCCTACATCTTTAAGTCCTGTATTTCATACTGTATTGGGAGCAGCCATTTAGTTGGTCAGTTCCAGTCTGATATTAATGAAATTCGAAACCGACAATGATTATGGTGTGACGGTACACAACCTAGAAATGTGACTTTTCATCAAAATCGGATAAGAATTGTGACCTGTATAACCATGAATTTCAAGTTTCATCAAAATCGAATCAAAATTGTGACCTCCACAGGGTCCACAACCTTGATATACCATTTTTTAACAGTATTCGCGTACAAACGGCGGCCATTTTGTATGGCAATTTTCGTCCGATTTTCCCGAAATTCGAACTCGGCCTTCCTTAGGGTGTAACGGTGATATAATCAAACTATTTTTTAAATCGGATAAAAATTGTGACCTCCAAGCTAAAAAAAAATAGGTTGCCAGGCAACGAAACATACGCCCACACAGCAGCCAAATCGTCCGGGCAGTCAACAAGAGTTGTCGCATATTAAGGAATTATCAGAAAATCATTAGAATTTGTTTGGTTTTTATAATCAAACGTTTTTTTTAAATCAGATAATAATTGTGACCTCCAGAGGGACCACAAGCTAAAAAGGGTGATTTTTCGTACAATCAGGGGACATAATTCAGGAAGTAATTACCCGATGGGCACAAATATCGAAAGGAACCAAGATCTTTGGGTTATAAACATACATGTCAAGTTTCATCAAAATCGGTTCAAAATTGTGACCTCTATAGGGTCCACAACCTTGATATAACATGTTTTCACACTATTCGTGTACAAACGACGGCCATTTTTTCCGTCAATTCTAGTCCGATTTTCACGTAATTCAAACTCTCTCTTTATTACCATGTAACGGTGATATAGTCAAACGTTTTTTTAAATCGGATAATAATTTTGACCTCCAGAGGGACCAAAAGCTAACAAAAGCGATTTTTTGGACAATCCGGGGACATAATTCAGGAAGTTATCATCCAATGGGTGCAAATATCGAAATGAACCAAGATCTTTGGGTTATAAACATACGTGTCAAGTTTCATCAAAATCGGTTCAAAATTGTGACCTCTATAAGGTCCACAACCTTTATATAAGATATTTTCACACTATTCGCGTACAAACGGCGGCCATTTTGTCCGTCAATTTTGGTCCGATTTTCACAAAATTTGTGCTCTACCTTCATAACCATGAAATGGTGATATAATCAAACGTTTTTTTAAATCGGATAACAATTTTGACCTCCAGAGGGACCACAAGCTAAAAAGGGCAATTTTTTGGGACAATCAGGGGCCATAATTCAGGAAGTTACTATCCGATGGGCGCAAATACGAAAGGAACCAAGATCTTTGGGTTATAAACATACATGTCAAGTTTCATCAAAATTGGTTCAAAATTGTGACCTGTATAAGGTCCACAACCTTGATATAACATATTTTCACACTATTCGCGTACAAACGGCGGCCATTTTGTCCGTCAATTTTGGTCCGATTTTCACGAAATTCGAAATCAACCTTCATAACCATATAACGGTGATATAATCAAAGGTTTTTTTAAATCGGATAACAATTTTGACCTCCAGAGGGACCACAAGCTAAAAAGGGCAATTTTTCGGACGATCAGGGACCATAATTCAGGAAGTTACGATCCGATGGGCGCAAATATCGAAAGGAACCAAGATCTTTCGGTTATAAACATACATGTCACGATTCATCCAAATCGGTTCAAAATTGTGACCTCTATAAGGTCCACAACCTTGATATAACATATTTTCACAATATTCGCGTACAAATGGCGGCCATTTTGTCCGTCAATTTTGGTCAGATTTTCACGAAATTCGAATTCAACCTTCATAACCATGGAACGGTGATATAATCAAACGTTTTTTTAAATCGGATAACAATTTTGACCTCCAGAGAGACCACAAGCTAAAAAGGGCGATTTTTCGGACAATCAGGGGCCATAATTCAGGAAGTTACGATCCGATTGATGCAAATATCGAAAGGAACCAAGATCTTTGGGTTATAAACATGCATTTCAAGTTTCATCCAAATCGGTTCAAAATTGTGACCTCTACACTGTTCACAACCTTGATAAAACATATTTTCACACTATTCGCGTACAAATGGCGGCCATTTTGTCCGTCAATTTTGGTCCGATTTTCACGAAATTCGAACTCAACCTTCATAACCATGGAACGGTGATATAATCAAACGGTTTTTTAAATCGGATATCAATTTTGACCTCCAGAGGGACCACAAGCTAAAAAGGGCGATTTTTCGGACAATCAGGGGCCATAATTCAGGAAGTTACGATCCAATTGGCGCAAATATCGAAAGGAACCAAGATCTTTGGTTTATAAACATGCATTTCAAGTTTCATCCAAATCGGTTCAAAATTGTGACCTCTACACTGTTCACAAGCTAAAAAATGTGATTTTTCGTACAATCAGGGGCCATAACCCATGAAGTTACCGTCCGATACATGCCAATATCGAAAGGAACCGAGACCTTAGGGTGATAAACCTATATTTTAAGTTTCATTGAAATCGGATAAAAATTGTGACCTGTAGACTGTTCACAAACAATTGTGGACGGACGGACGGACGGACGGACGTCCGGACGGACGGACGTCCGGACGGACGGACGAACAGGGGCGACGACAATATACGTCCACATGAAAATGTGGGCGTATAAAAAGGCGATTTTGCGTATAATCAGGGGCCAAAATTCAGGAAGTTACGATCCGATATGCGCAAATATCGAAAGGAAGCAAGATCTTTGGGTTATAACCATGAATTTCAAGTTTCATCAAAATCGAATCAAAATTATGACCTCCACAGGGTCCACAACCTTGATATACCATTTTTTAACAGTATTCGCGTACAAACGGCGGCCATTTTGTATGGCAATTTTCGTCCGATTTTCCCGAAATTCGAACTCAACCTTCCTTAGGGTGTAACGGTGATATAATCAAACGGTTTTTTAAATCGAATAATAATTGTGACCTCCAGAGGGACCACAAGCTAAAAAGGGTGATTTTTCGGACAATCAGGGGCCATAATTCAGGAAATTACATTCCGATAGCCGCAAATATCGAAAGGAACCAAGATCTTTGGGTTACAAACATGCCTGTCAAGTTTCATCAAAATCGGTTCAAAATTGTGACCTCTATAGGGTCCACAAGCTAAAAACGTGATTTTTCGTACAATCAGGGGCCATAATCCATGAAGTTTTTATCCGATACATGCCAATATCGAAAGCAGCCGAGATCTTTTGGGGATAAACCTATATTTCAAGTTTCGTCAAAATCGGATAAGAATTGTGACCTGTAGAGAGTCCACAAACAAATTGTGGACGGACGGACGTCCAGACGGACAGGGGCGACGACATAATACGTCCACATGAAAATGTGGGCGTATAAAAAGGTAATTTTTCGGACAATCAGGGGCCATAATTCAGGAAGTTACGTTCCAATGGGCGCAAATATCGAAAAGAACCAAGATCTTTGGGTTATAAACATGCATGTCAAGTTTCATCACAATCGGTCCATTATCGTGACCTCTATAGGGTCCACAAGCTAAAAACATGATATTTCGTACAATCAGGGGCCATAATCCATGAAGTTCCGATCCGATACATGCCAATATTGAAAGAAACTGAGATCTTATGGGGATAAACCTATATTTCAAGTCTTGTCAAAATCGGATAAGAACTGTGACCTGTAGAGAGTCCACAAACAAATTGTGGACGGACGGACAGGGGCGACAACATAATTAATACATCCACATTGAAAATGTGAGCGTATAAAAACGGTTCATTATATCACCATTACAGGGTAATCTAGGTTGAGTTCAAATTTCGTGAAAATCGGACAAAAATTGACAAACAAAATGGCCACCGCCTGAACGCGAATAGTCTAAAAATATGGTATATCAAGGTTGTGAACCCTATAGCGTTCACAATTATAATTCGATTTTGATGAAATATTTGCGCATATTGGTTTGTAATTTCCTGAATTATGGTCTTTATTAGGGTGCCTCACCCCAAATGAATATCTCCAAATATCTCGACAATTACACCACAATACTAATATATTTACCAAGCCTTAAATCTGTTTCACACATTTATAGTCACTAAATAAACGACCATGTTGTCCTTAATAAGCTATGACCATTTAACCATACATAAATAATACTGAAAAATGGTTTGGAGTGGCGTCCATAACATCCAGACACTTTTGAGTAAAAGATAGGTTACGTGCCCTTGTTTTGAAATTAGTCTCGCTTAACCAGTCTACCGATCATTCTACGTCTAATTGACAGGTCAGGATAATCAAGAATACTTTTTTACGAAACATGGAACAAGAAATTGAATTTAGAAACACATACATCAGACTCAACAACTCAACAATATTTTTAGGAACCTTGTAAAAGTAAAATGAAACTACTGCTAGTATCATATTCTTGCTTTACGGATGTGAGTCAAAGATATTATTTGTACTAAACCAAAATATGCAGCTTCTAATGGTACAGTTAATTATAAGGCAATTTAAAAAATACAACGAGCGTAAAGATGCCGTAAAAGTTAAATAGTATTGCTATTCAGAATCGCCAACAATAGATTTTTTACGACTGTAGTAGTTTTTGGTGTTTTGAACATTTCCGCATGCTGTTGCTATTTATAGCCTCAACGAATGTGCGAGACTATCAGAAATCAGTAGTTAGTCATTCAACTAAACGTGCACGATCAACATGTCAACAACAACTTTTCAGTAGGCACGTGGGGCACCCTATCTTTATTATCTTGTGGTCCGTCTGGAGGTCACAATTATTACCTGATTTTAAAAAAATAGGTTGCCAGGCAACGAAACATACGCCCACACAGCAGCCAAATCGTTTGGGCAGTCAACAAGAGTTGTTGCATTTTAAGTAATCATCAGAAAATCACAATTTAAACTCACCCATAACTACGGTGTAATTGTGATATAATCAAACGTTTTTTTAAATCAGATAATAATTGTGACCTCCAGAGGGACCACAAGCTAAAAAGGGTGATTTTTCGTAAAATATAAAATGGCTTTGAAGCGGGTGTAAAATAAATCATTTCACACATGCCCAATATAATAAAGTAATCGTGCTAAATACTTGACTCGTACATACACCAATTGTATTGAATAAATATGTTTTACTTGTTTAGGTTTTTTTTAATTCACCCATCTTCAATCATAATAATATACATATTATAGAATAATAGTACAGTATAGCACAGCCAGAATACACTAAAGTACATACATATAGATCAATTACACTATACGAGTAGCATTGTTGATCACCTTATGTATCAGTGTTCAAATTACTAAATCCGTTAAAATCACAAATCACAAATCCATTCAGTGTGCCGTTTTAAATTTATTTAATTTCTGTCATTGGTGTTATTTTAAATATAAAGAGAAGTCACAAATGTCAGTTATTACAATATAGATATAGATTTGATTGGACGAATACTATTGTTTTATTAATTCCCACCTGTGATCTCATGTCTGGGTGCCATATGAAACCATGTTTTTGAATACGCACGCCGTTATTACAGTATGGATTAATTGTTTGATTGCTGGAATGCTTTTGTTTTATAACTTCTACCTGCATTATTTGTGATAAATGTACCTCTGATATAATGCAATATGGTTTGATTTAGGTGTAACAAAAACCGTTGTACTAAAGTCAACATTTCATTGACCCAAATCCCGCGATTACGTAACATCAAGGCACTAATCATTGAAGCGTATTTCCTGGGTGACTTCTTTTGGCGCCAGCACATGTCTAACTCTGTCGCGGGTCTATCGCACTGCCATTGTGGGGTTGACTTCTGGCCACATGTACACGTTAATCCATTTGTGATTTAATGAAGATGCATTACCTGTGTGATTTACCGAGTTCTGATTGTATAATTACCCGGGATGAGATTTACCAATTTTTGACGTATTTGTCAATGGTGGAATACTACTTTCATAGGATAATGGATAATATATAGTACAGCCACGGTAAGGTGAATATCGTGATTTACCGATTTTTGACGTATTTGTCAATGGTGGAATACTATTTTTATATGCTAATGGATAATATATAGTACGGTAAGGTGAATATCTATGTGTGCGCATTTTTTTACACTCAAATTTTTATTCGTACTTCGTACAAGTTTTATCTTATAATAAAACACCATAGATAAATTATTCGTATGTTGATTTATATACGTATCTCAGGAAATTCGACGTATCTCGGGAAATTCGACGCCTCGTCTAATAACTGAACACCATAGATAGGTGGACGCGAAGTCCATTTTTAAACCCATCTCGGGGAAACTCAACGACTCGCCCAATAAATGATCGCCATAGATAAGTGCACGGATCGTCCATTTTTAAACGCATCTCGGAGAAACTAAACCCGTTCCTATTAATCTAAACCATGGTACTAATTAAACCATTTTTGTTATTTTCAACGAGTTTTATCATTTATTGAACGATGTTTTGAAATTACACGGTATGAATAGAAACAAGCCAACAGTGAGGATGATGTCCCCCGCCGAAATCCCAAAATAAATAGATGACCGAATTAATTAATCGCACATTTATTTTTTTCAAACGTATCGACCAATCAAACTGAACAAGAAGTGTCATCCAAAAATTGCTTATATCTGCCTACCGTAAGAAGAAAATGCTCATCTTCGAACTCCATCAAGGCATTGACCTAATAAGCATACACACCAATTTTGAACATTTTAACTCAATTCGAAGGAGAGTTATTGTGTTCCAAAGTCTCGGCAAATCAAATTGCTTATCGCTCTGCTTACCCTGAGCAGAAAATGCTCATTATCGATCTTAGTCAAGGTATTACTGTAATGAAACTATACACCAAGTTTCATCACTCTCACTTAATTAGAACTAAAGTTATCGTGTCTCAAAGCATCAACCAATCAAATTGCTTATCTCTGCCTACTCTAAGCGGAAAATGCTCATCTTCATCAAGGCATTGACCTAATAAGCATATACACCAAGTTTGAACATTTTAACTCAATTAGAAGGAGAGTTATTGTGTTCCAAAGTCTCGACCAATCAAATTGCGCATCGCTCTGCTTACCCTGAGTAGAAAATGCTCATTATCGAATTTAGTCAAGGTATTACTGTGATGAAACTATACAAGAAGTTTCATCACTCTCACTTAATTAGAACTAAAGTTATCGTGTCCCAAAGCATCAACCAATCAAATTGCTTATCTCTGCTTACCCTAAGCGGAAAATGCTCATCTTTGAACTCCATCAAGGCATAGACCTAATAAGCATATACACCAAGTTTGAACATTTTAACTCAATTAGAAGGAGAGTTATTGTGTTCCAAATTCTCGACCAATCAAATTGCGCATCGCTCTGCTTACCCTGAGTAGAAAATGCTCATTATCGAACTTAGTCAAGGTATTACTGTGATGAAACTATACAAGAAGTTTCATCACTCTCACTTAATTAGAACTAAAGTTATCGTGTCCCAAAGCATCAACCAATCAAATTGCTTATCTCTGCTTACCCTAAGCGGAAAATGCTCATCTTTGAACTCCATCAAGACATAGACCTAATAAGCATATACACCAAGTTTGAACATTTTAACTCAATTAGAAGGAGAGTTATTGTGTTCCAAATTCTCGACCAATCAAATTGCGTATCGCTCTGCTTACCCTGCGCAGAAAATGCTCATTATCGAACTTAGTCAAGGTATTACTATAATGAAACTATACACCAAGTTTCATCACTCTCACTTAATTAGAACTAAAGTTATCGTGTCCCAAAGCATCATTAACCAATCAAATTGCTTATCTCTGCTTACCCTAAGCGGAAAATGCTCATCTTCGATCTCCATCAAGGCATTGACCTAATAAGCATATACACCAAGTTTGAACATTTTAACTCAATTAGAAGGAGAGTTATTGTGTTCCAAATTCTTGACCAATCAAATTGCGTATAGCTCTCCTTACCCTGAGCAGAAAATGCTCATTATCGAACTTAGTCAAGGTATTACTATAATGAAACTATACACCAAGTTTCATCAATCTCACTTAATTAGAACTAAAGTTATCGTGTCCCAAAGCATCAACCAATCAAATTGCTTATCTCTGCTTACCCTAAGTGGAAAATGCTCATCTTGAACTCCATCAAGGCATTGACCTAATAAACACATACACCAAGTTTGAACATTCTAGCTCAATTAGGAAGAGAGTTATTGTGTCCCAAAAAGTGTGACGGACAGACAGACGGACGGACAGATGGACGGACGGACAGACAGACAGACGGACGAACCCATTTTAATAGTCCCCCAACTTTCTTCGAAAGGCGGGGGACAACTATCGCTAAAACTACCATTTTAGACGATACCATAATTGTAGTGTACATTGTAAGTACTAGATGTTTAAGTGTCCTACCTGTTGTGTAAGTTATCCATTACAACCTATTTTACTTGTCCAGAGGGTTGGAATATATTTTAAAATCCAAGTTACATTTGAAAAGGTTTACGTTAAGACTTTTCAAATCAATTATTTGAATTTTTCCAATTTTTTAAATTAGGCGTGTTAAGATGAAATTTGTATCATCAATTAATTGGAATATTGTAAAATAATACAATTTGTTGACCAGTATAAAGATTGGGACACATTATTCAGTTACAACAAGAGTGGTATTGGGGCTTTATGCAACGGCTGCGAGTTTTACAAACATCTAACTGTTGCTTCACTACTCAGTAAATCCCGAACTTTTACGCCCGCTGTGTTTACACGCGACTAATTAGCATTGTTCAATCAGAGGTCGTGGCACATAACACACTGTAAACAAACATGGTGACCTCGATAGAAAAAAAAACAGACAAGTTTACAGCCGTTGAAATTTTTTTTTTTCAATTGAGAAACTCACGGACCCCCCCCCCCCCCACACAAAAAAAGCAATTGAAGCAGTTTTAGGAACAAAAGATGTGTTTTTTTGCACGAAAACCGTCAGTGACAAGTCTCTTTGCTATGAATGTGTTCCGATAATTCTTCGATATTTTTAACGAAGGAATCCGATAGGCTCCCAAGCTGGGCTTGTTACCCAATCAAACTTAGTGCCAGAATATGCGGCGAGATCAAGCCTTCTATTGAAGATGATGAAACCTCTGCATCAAGGCACCTAATAAACACCTTTTCCACTATTTATAAATTGTGGATGTCAGACTTTTTTAAAATTTAACTTTAAATAGTGCACTTTGAAGATATTGGGATGGTAAATGCCTTGATTAAAAATGAACCTGGTGCAGCTAATTCCAGCAAAAATACAAAACAAAAACAGATAAAAAATTTTACTTGTTTTATCAAAGTCTGGCTTTTTTTTTGAGGCAGACTGTAAAAGCCCCTTTGATTTGTTTAAAATAAGGCTTGGCCTTTTATTTCTAAGTTAGAGGGGTTCAGGCTAAAAATGTTTTATAACAAACAGACACTATTTCGGGACAGTAAAGACATTATATGATAAGACTTACTATAGAAACTTCATTCATCAACAAAATGGAAGTCTGGCCACGTCTGATTTTTGAGGATATATAACCATTTGGACATATGTTATAAATGGCTCAAAATCGTCCCGGCTTCCATAATCAAAGGAGTTATCTCTTAGTGAGAATAAGAGCTATGTCCCTAGGTTGTACTAAAAAAATATGCTCCAAGCTACGCACGCCCATGAAACGAAATAACTTTATCGCAGTCAGAAAACATCATTTATTTCCTTACTGCGAAGTAACAGAATACACCCTATGAGACGACTGGATTTGACATATGTACGCATGCGCAAACGCTTAGTTGTTTTAACAGTAGACCCACACCTTCAAATGTTATTTTTCGTTGACTTCAAGGTTTCCGAAACATATTTTAAAGATACACCGACACACTCACATGATATTCTTTGAAATGTAGATTTTGATGGAGTGCAATAAGATTTTAGTCCCGCGACAGCTAAACATGCGGTTATAACAACTGCTACGTTACCATTGGAAACGTTTAGATTCTTAAGTTCCATGACCAAATTATGGCATTCTGCTGTGTATCTTTGATTTTTGACATCATACAAAATTCATTCGTTCATCAAAAAGGTTTGGACTTGCAACCATTCTTTTTAACCTGCCAATTGTTTTTTATTTTCATTATTAGCCTTCATGCGAATCATTTCTTTTTTAGTCTTCGGAAGTCGATTTTTTTTTTTAACTTGGCGATCGTGCTTTAATGACACTTTGACAATCGCCGCAAATACTTTTTTTCTATTTAATTCAGTCAAGGCCGCATCGGCAGATGTCCCAGTCTCTCTATTTATTGAATTAATTTCACCTGTGTCTGCCAATGGAGTCTCGTAAACTATCCCAGAAAAAATGGGGTGTCAAGAAAATCGTCGTATAATTTCATACCTTTAGTGGACTTATTACCCTTACTTTTACTCAGCTTCCTAGTCTTTGTCATTAGTCTGACCCGGTCTGACTAGTCTATTTTGAATGTATTTGTCACAAAACATTACACAGTCGTCATGTAAAGCAGTCATGATATACCAATGCTCCAAAGTTGTCGGGAATTTATTAACATTTGTCTTGCATAAGCCTATTTGTGATTTTTGTCATAGTTATTTTGTAACAAGTGCTCAAAATCATAGGGGTACTTGTCCAATCCAATGCTGGATAGTAAATCATCCCTGGACGATATCTTGCAGGGCTCAGTCTCAAATCTAGAAAAAAATAAGTCAGTTGATCAAAGCCTATGGCTACAGGATGATTAAATAATATACTATGATTATGAAAATAATTTACACCATGTTACCGAAAAGTGTCTGGAAAATAAAGACTACAAATAAAAAGTTTGTTTCGGTTATTTTCCGGTCTCAAATAGTTCTGCGTATTTAGAGCTAGCAAATATTTATTTCCTAACCAGGAGAGATCGTCGTGTAATCCAAGGTTGTAAACACTTAATAAAAGTAAATCTCGAAAGGTTGTAGTGAATTTATCTGGGCGATTTCACCTGCTTAAAAGTTAGAAATGAGACGAAACTATTACAGCTAGCCCTCTATTTAAATCACCAAAATCGCCAAAATCAAAAATCAAATCAAGGAGTGAAATCGAAATTTTTTACGTTCGCTATTAAATAAACACAAAAGTCGAAGCCCGTAATGAGTGTATTTTTTACCCGGTGTTATATACACATGTTTGTAAAAATACCTCATGTGACGTATATTTGCTGCGACATCCGAAATCACGTGCGCGACGCTAACTTCTGCTCACTTCAGAAGATTTCTCGACGGAGCAATCACACAGATAAGCATGTCAGTTTTTATAAGGACAAATAATGTGTCTCTGAACCACTCTAAGTATTCTTTCTCAGGGGTCAAAATTCGGCATTTTTTCAAAATATGGCACAGTAATTCCTTCGTCACTACAGCAGTTTTTATGTACACTAAAGGCAGGCAAAATGTTCATTTTACTTTCTTCACAAGGGCATTATTGTTTTCATTAAAAATATTAAGGACTTTACGTCCATCGTAGTTCATATAAATATCTTAATGAACCCGTTTTATTTCTTTGAAATCAGAAGGTATAAAAATTTTGTAAGCCCGCGAATCTACTTTGGCTTTGCGACACAAATATTTGTGCAATTCTCTATAATTAGTATAATCCGTATCAACGTGAATTCCACCAAATATAAATATCACGGTATCAAACTTGGTTGTTGAGGTGTTGAATTCCGATAATAAATTATCCGTATTTTGATTTTTAAAAGACAACTGTCATGGTCAGCCTACTCTTGTAATGCAGGAATGTGCGTTTATTTACTTGGGATAGATACTACAGTATTTATATGAATATTAAATATGGTCTTGATCGTATATTTTTTTTTTTCAATTACAGTAGAATCCGTATGAGCAGTCACTCCTATTCAGCGACATCTCCTTGTATTGTAAGCAGTCACAATAAATTCCCCCCGTAAAAATTCTATTGTTTCATCTCTTTATTCAACAGCCACTCCTCTATCCTCTAACGCGGCCAGCGGTCACTATTTTGCTAATAAATTTAACAAAACATCGCCCATTCAACGGCCATTGTTGAATGATACCATCTTGTCGTTCTTCGTAACACCCCCGCTAATCTCGTGAGTAGTAATCAATTAACTGAACTGCCACTGATTACGTAAAAAGAAATGTGAAGATAGGTTGCCAGGCAACGAAACATACGCCCACAGCAGCTAAATCGTCCGGGCAGTCAACAAGGGTTGTCGCATATTTTTACTTTTTTCGCTAATGAAACATTTGTAATACACTAAAAACTGATTAAGAGTAACAACTCATTATGTAATTATCAGAAAATCATTAGAATATGATTGCTTTTTATAAAGTTTTACCCCACGCTAAGAATTAGTATATACATGAAACATTTAATATCATGGATTTAGCTGTTCAGTTATCTAAATTCATTGAAAATCAAAATACTTGTTCGTTTCAACACCTTAAACTCTATGTATCAATCTGAAGTCAATCGGATGGTAACTTTGGCCTCTATAGCGTCACAAGAATTTTTGAAGTTATCAAGGGAGATAACTCTGGCAGTAATTATTTGAAATCGCTGAAAATCTATAGGATTCTTTGTCTCATGACCTTAAACACTGTGTATAAATCTAAAGTCAATCGGATATTAACTTTGGCCTCCAGAGCGTCCACAAGATTTTTTGAGGTGATCAAGGGCCATAACTCTGGCACTAATTATCGGAAATCGCTGAAAATCAATAGGCGTCTTTGTCTTATGACTTTTAACACTGTGTATAAATTTGAAGTCAATCGGATATTAACTTTGGCCTCTAGAGCGTCCACAAGATTTTTTGAAGTGATCAAGGGCCATAACTCTGGCACTAATTATCAGAAATCGCTGAAAATCAATAGGCGTCTTCGTCTTATGACCTTAAACACTGTGTATAAATTTAAAGTCAATCGGATATTAACTTTGACCTTTAGACCGTCCACATGATTTTTTAAAGAGATCAAGGGCCATAACTCTGGCATTAATTATCGGAAATCGCCGAAAATCAATAGGCTTCTTCGTCTCATGACCTTAAACACTGTGTATAAATCTAAAGTCAATCGGATATTAACTCTGGCCTCTAGAGCGTCCACAAGATTTTTTGAGGTGATCAAGGGCCATAACTCTGGCACTAATTATCGGAAATCGCTGAAAATCAATAGGCGTCTTCGTCTTATGACATTAAACGCTGTGTATAAATTTAAAGTCAATTGGATATTAACTTTGACCTCTAGAGCGTCCACAAGATTTTTTGAAGTGATCAAGGGCCATAACTCTGGTAGTTATTATCGGAAATCGCTGAAAAACAATAGGCTTCTTCGTCTCATGACCTTAAACACTGTGTATAAATTTAAAGTCAATCGGATATTAACTTTAGCCTGTAGAGCGTCCACAAGCAATTGTGGACGCCGGACCGACGGACGGACCGACGGACGGACGGACGGGGGCGACGACAATATACGACCACATTTCAATGTGGGCGTATAAAAATTAACCCGCGATTATGTGTTACTGTTAATTAATCTTTTGTTTTATTAAACGACTAACCTGATCATTGTTTTCACACTTAACGGAACATCCAGAGATCCAGCGACGGCCAAATTTACCGATGCAAGTGAAGTATTGATGTTTGCTTCCAATGCATTCAAGCGTATATTAATTGATGTCAGCACAAAAAAAGCATGAGATTTTACAAAAATGGATAAATATTATCGAATGCATCACAATGATAGACAGTAGTATTGAAGGTTGGGACAAAATGACAAGTTTACAGAAGTTATGTCCGAGATTCAGCGAAGGCCAAATCTACCGATGCAAGTGTACCTACTTTATCCAGATGAATAGATTTGACAAAATTACCAGTCCTGTTTTCAACACACAGTGAGGACATGCCTGATTTTAATAAGGCAGAAATATAGACTGATTATTAAAGTTCCAATTTCACTTTTTCTAAGAAAGTCAAAATATAATTATTTCTATGTTTTTTGCTCAAAAGGTTGTCAACTCACTATTATACGATCATGGACAAAATTTTGGGGGGGTTAGAAAGGGTGACACTGGTTGATTGAGGAAATAGTTACTCAATTACCTCCCTTGTTTTCCCATTCTTCTCAATGGACGACCATCTTCAAACGTTTGAATTTGAAGTTGAAAATGATATTTTTGCCAATTTCTCAACTGGCAATAGTGAATTATAGGATTAATAGGATTATTCTTTAACAAGGTAGGACTGTTTATAGGTTCAATCTATTTTGGGGCTTTATTTTAATAAATTTTAAAAATATAACTTAAAAAAAATGCTATTGGAACTTTAAGTAAATGGGTAGTTTTGAGACACCAATAATGATTTTTTGGTTCATTTAATTAATTGAGGATTTTTTGGTTCATTTAATTAATTGAGTTAAGTATAATTTATTGTTCTTGGGAATAAGTAATTCCTTTTCCATACACTTGAAACCTTAAAAACTGGTTTGCAAGGGTAAATGAACATCACAATATTTGTTTCCAGCTCTACTGATGTTCTCAAAAAATCTATATTTCAACTTACTTGAAACAATTATTGTGAAACTTGTTATAACTGGATAATGTAATTAAACCACCCCAGGCTGGACTTAAAGCAAAAAATATCTGTACAGCAGCTGCTACCCAGGTCTGAAAATAAAAAACGACAAGTCAACAGTGAGGCCGATGTCCTCTGACAAAATCCCAAAATAAATAGATGACACATATTAATTAATCACATATTTGAGTATTTGAACTATAAATACACTAAGTTTCATCACTCTATTCCTGATAGAATCGATCCCATTAATCGATCAATGAAATTGCTTAGCTCTGCTATAACGTTACCTAGACCAAGTTTGAAGATTCTATCTCTGCCTACTCTAAGCGGAAAATGCTCATCTTCATCAAGGCATTGACCTAATAAGCATATACACCAAGTTTGAACATTTTAACTCAATTAGAAGGAGAGTTATTGTGTTCCAAAGTCTCGACCAATCAAATTGCGCATCGCTCTGCTTACCCTGAGTAGAAAATGCTCATTATCGAATTTAGTCAAGGTATTACTGTGATGAAACTATACAAGAAGTTTCATCACTCTCACTTAATTAGAACTAAAGTTATCGTGTCCCAAAGCATCAACCAATCAAATTGCTTATCTCTGCTTACCCTAAGCGGAAAATGCTCATCTTTGAACTCCATCAAGGCATAGACCTAATAAGCATATACACCAAGTTTGAACATTTTAACTCAATTAGAAGGAGAGTTATTGTGTTCCAAAGTCTCGATCAATCAAATTGATTATCGTTCTGCTTACCCTCAGCAAAAAATGTTCATTATCAAACTTAGTTAAGGTATTGATGTAACAAAGCTATACACATGTCTTCACTCTTACTTAATTAGAACTAAAGTTATCGTGTCCAAAAGCATCAACCAATCGAATTGTTTGTCTCTGCTTAACCCAGGCAGAAAATTCTCGTCTTCGAACTCCATCAAAGCATTCACCTAATAGACACCTATGCCAAATGTGAACATTCTAACTAAATTGAAAGTCTCAACCAATCAAATTGCTTTGCTTACCCTGAGCAGAACATGCTCATTATCGAGCTTACTCAGGGTATTGATGTAATGAAACTTTACACCCGATTTCATCACTCTCACTTATTAGAACACAAGTTATCATGTCCCAAAGCATCAACCAATCAAATTGCTTATCTCTGCTTAACTAGGCAGAAAATGCTCATCTTCGAACTCCATCAGGGCATTGACCTAATTAACACCTACTACAAGTTTGAGAGAGAGAGAGAAATGGGGTTTAACGTCCACTCAACACAAACTAGGTCATTTCGGGACTAACATATGGTTTAATTTTATTTCAATAATTCGCTTGCGCGTAGGAGTCTTTAGCAGTGGGAGGAAACCGGAGTGCCCGGAGGAAACCCACGAGGTTGAGAAGGCGCCCCTATCTCCATGCCACATACGCTCACACCAGGGCTCGAAACCACAGCCGCAAGCCAGAGGTGACCAGCCAGCTAGAGGTCGAAGCGCGGCACTCTAGACCACTAGGCCATCCCAACCCCCCTACTACAAGTTTGAACATTCTTGCTCAATTAGAAAGGGAGTTATTGTGTCCCAAAAAGTGTGACGGATGGACGGACATCTTACCCACTCCATCAGGGCATTGACCTAATTAACACCTACATCAAGTTTGAATATTCTAGTAAGAGAGTTATTGTGTCCCAAAAAGTGTGACTGACAGACAGACGGACGGACGGACAGACAGACTGACGAACCAATTTTAATAGTCCGCTGCTTTGTGATCTCTAGAGAATCCACAAGCTAAAAATAGGTTGCAAGGCAACGAAACATACGCCCACACAGCAGCTAAATCGTCCGGGCAGTCAACAAGAGTTGTCGCATATTAAGTAATTATCAGAAAATCATTAGAATTTGTTTGGTTTTTATAAAGTTCTGTCCAATGCTAACCTTAAGTATAACAAACATTTAATAAAAATTTGTGAAAGTTGTTGCCTTACTCCAATCTGCACTATCTAACACATCTTTCATATTTGTTCCTTTAAACAAAGTCCATGACGGTCCCACTGACCTAGCTGAATGTCCCTTAAGATTTGTTATTTCTTTTTTTACTTTGTTTATATGCCATCTGTATAGTTTTTACAATCCAAGAAGAGATTGTTTGAGCAGACACCGGCCTATGAGGTTGATTAATCGTTGGAAAAAGTTTGAATTCCCTCTGACCGTCTTTCGATCTAAAAGTCTCTGTTCTCTTCAAATACACATTCAAGGCTCTTTTTGGATCTAAGAGTTTACTGTCAGGAAAAGACGGCACCACAATTTTCGAATTATTGTGAAAAGGCCTGTCTTGTTTTGACAAACCATGTCGTAAAAACGTTATACCCTTTTCCTGTATGTTAATCGACCCCTCTCCTATTCTTAAAGCCTGTAAATCGCTGCACCTTCTAAACGTCGTAATTGCAACCAAAAAAGCTGCCTTCCACGTAATGTACTTCAAACTTGCACATTTTGCTGGTGTGAACGGGGGTTTCTTTAACATCTCCAACACTAATGGGAGGTCCCATTCAGGAAGTAAATTACGTACAGGAGGTCTTGAATTAAAAACTCCTCTTAAAAGCCTTATGATGTAAGGATGTTGTCCCACAGGTGAATTATCAATAGGTGATAATATCGATGACAACATAGAGCAATATCCCGCTATTGTTCTGTATTTCAAACCTAGTTCAAACAGATATGTTAAAAAATTTGCACCAGAACACCAGCTACTGAATTGTCTAAATTTTCATTTGTAATCATTCTGTGTACCTGATCTCCATGACGCTGACAACAATTTTCGAGTTGCTGCTGAAAAACCCTCTGTTTCGAAATGTTTGTCGATAGCCGCCATGCAGTCAGGTTGAACACCTCCAGATTTGGATGTGTTATCTTTTGCCTTCCTAGACCTTGTGTTAACAGATCATGCCTTAACGGTAACCGCCTCGGGTATTCTACTAACATATTCAATAGCTGTGGATACCACGATTGCCTCGGCCAAAAAGGTGCTATCAGTATCATTATCTCGCATTGATAATTCTGCATGTGGTTTAAGTTGATAAAGTTTAACACCTTGGGTATTAGAGACAAAGGAGGGTAGGCATACACAAACATCTTTTCCCAAGATATTGACAGAGCATCTAGAGCTACTCGTGAGTCCTGTGTCCATGCACAATAAATTAGAGTTTTGTGATTCTCTCTGGACGCAAAGAGGTCTACTAGAGGTGTCCCCTAAAGACTGAAGAGTCTCTGTACCAACACTGTATTCAGAGACCATCTCTTGTCCCCCCTTGTTTGTTTATATATTGAACTACTGTTATATTGTCTGTCCGGATTAGCACCTTTTTGTCTCTCAGTACTGACAGAAAATGTTTGACTGTGAGGTACACTGCCTCCAATTCCAAATTGTTTATATGGCATTTTTTCCATGTTTCCGGCCATACACCCTGAACTGTTAGGGTGCCTAAGTGGCCTCCCCAACCATACATTGAAGCATCTGTGATTGTCATGGTCATCTCTTCTCATCACAACAACCGACCCTTCAAAGTGTTTGCTGAAGCTAACCACCAGGTTAAATGTACTTTCAGGTCTTGTGTACATAAGATTTTGTGCTCTAAACCCATTTTTGAAGGACTCCATGCTTGTAACAGATGCATTTGAATTGGCCTCATGAAAAGTCTGCCATTGGGTATTAACTCCAAGCATGACGCTATTATCCCTAGTACTCTCATGTAATGCCTTGCTGCAATTTGACCGTTCATTAACTGTGTAATGGCTACTTTTAAACTTTGAACTCTCTCCACACTGAGAACTGCTAAGGAGTTAAAAGGTGCACAGCCTGTATAGAATTCTTAATCCTGGTCGTTATTTGTACGTATGTCGGAAGATAACTAATTTTCGGACTATTACTCGGTATTACCGGTTTAAAACTTTAAAGATGTGTGTTAATTAACGAGGAAGAGAAACTGTCCAAGAGGTGGGTTAATTAACGCTAGGTGCGTTTTCTATAGAGGTGTGTTTATCAACCGACCGGTAAAAAATGAAT
Source organism: Patella depressa (assembly GCA_948474765.1). Classification (NCBI taxonomy): domain Eukaryota; kingdom Metazoa; phylum Mollusca; class Gastropoda; family Patellidae; genus Patella; species Patella depressa. The sequence goes on from OX419720.1 coordinate 34,885,981, forward strand.
GTCAATGTTGTATATTGTTTAATTGGCGTGTTTTCTCGCTAGTTGTGATAACTGCACCAAAAGGAGTATAATCAAGGACCAACATGCTTTATCTAACACGTAGGAGTTAAATCAAAATTTGAGAAGTAAAACTGTTTAACCGTGCGATTAATCATTCGACCATGTGTTTTACGCGGGTCTTTGTAAAATAATGAGGTCTTTAGATAGGCGTGTGTGCTCGCTATGATCTACGTTTCTCTTATGTCTATTGTAGGCCTATTACGTATCATATATATAAAGTTGCATTTTATGAAATAAAAATATGGATTAATCTATCGTATACGGAAAGGCGAATGTAATGTCGTCATTTATAAATGGGTCATTCCACAAATGAGGGGTCCAAAGTGGGACATGGGTACTAAAATTTTAAGTAATCTCAATCACGGATAAATTTATACCAATAATAGGAGTAATGTATGCCATTTGAGGGACAGTTAATGATTTCTCATTGTTGAGTTCCAAAAAAAAGTAATGAACGATTTTACATGACAGGTTACGTACAGATTTCTCGTGTAAAGGGACACCAAATTAGTCTTTTAATGCTAAATTTCTGTGGATGTATAAGATATATTAATGTGTTTATGATGTATTATTATTCTAATGAGGCACCTTCATAAGAAATCAAAGCAGAAATAGTGAATATTTGTGCCAACACCTCTTGTCAGCCAATGTCGATTACATGGATATTCCCAACTTCTCGATACAAACTTAAAAGTGTCTTTAGATGTTTAAAAAAAAAAGATTTTACAAAATTGTTGAAGTTTGTATGACCCTAACTCTCGACATGAACTACTGTACTTGAAAATCAGTATTGTATCATGAAAAATCACCAAAGAAAGGTTTAATGTGATCCGAAGTATTGCAGTTTCACGTGTAAAGGGACACCAAATGTTGATGACTTGCCTACTAATAATTTAATCAACTTTAAAACTTGAACAATGAATGAACTTTCAAATATTAAAAAAAAATAAAACTTTCAACAATCAAAATGAGTAGCAGTCTTTGAGAATTGCTTGTGTCCCTTTCAATAGCTTACGTTGTGAACCCGTTTAGCCAAAAAATTAATTAAAAAAGACTTGAAAGAGCAAGGTAACATTTCAAAATTGTCAGCTTGTCACAGGGAAGCAAAGAAAATAATGGAGCATTAGTTACATACGTGTGTACTAATACAATATCTCGTTAATGATAGGGACACAACATTTTTGGTTTCCCATTTTTATAATAATATTCCGACACTGCAACCATTCTGTCACGTGATCCCCGAATACCAAGGAAGCGATAATTTCCAGGTATCGAAGAATACTATTATTTTAGACTCTGCAATTATAACGTTCAGCATTTATGCACCGTATGCAAGAGGAAAATTCGCGTCACAACGTAATTTCGATCACAACGTAAATACTGGGACACTAAACTTTGATTCGAACTTATTCAGAAAATATCCATTTGCCGGGCCATCGACTGCTTTGGATATGTTTATCATGTGACCGTAAACTAAACATCTCTCTATGACGTAATTCACAGGTAATAGACGGTGTTACCGGTGGCATAAACAAGCACTTCGTAAATTGAACGAGGGATGCAATTTTGAATATCGATAAAGCTAATAAAATTTTTACGGACAATTTTACACAATACATCTGATTACGTATTCAGAATTTGTTATTTATTACAACGCCAACGAGATGGCATAGAGATGAAACATTTTGGTTTTATTTTTCAAGTTAATATCGTGGCTAAACTGACAAAAATACAACGTAAATATTGGGGACACAAAAATTTACGTTGTGAGGCGTGAATAAAAATCCTCCGACTGAGATTAATTAACATTTGTTTATAAATGAAAAATTACCAAACAAAATTTTACATCTTCTGCTGCATGTCTTATGAAAATATTTGGAAATATTTGTATTTTGCTCAACATGGTCTAGTTGTTAAAATGTTATGTAAAAAATGTCCCCAAAATGTAACACAAAATTTCAGGGACACCATGAATTGCAACATAAAAAAATTTACCCACAAACCGATTTTCTATGTTTTTATAGAACATAAGTATAAAATAATAAATATATTACATGATGAATTACTTTTTTAAATAATTGGTGATCAGAAAATAGGTATTTTTGCTGCTTTGAGCAATGATATGTATGAATTTTCAATTGGACCCCTCATTTATGGAATGACCCATATACCAAGCAGTCAGCGCCCAAATTGAATATCAACGTGAAATAGAGCGTAAATCCAGCAAAAACGGGCCACAATGCGTAAATTGTGCATCTTACCTTCAATAGCAATATCCATCGAACAGAAATCTCCTTGTTGATAAATATTACGACACAACAACCAACCGAATAGTGGTAATTCCCACGCAAAAGGTATTTAAACTGAAATTATAAGTCTAATGACCTTAATGGCTGTGTATAAATTTAAAGTCAATCGGATATTAACTTTGGCCTCTGGAGCGTCCACAAGATTTTTTGAAGTGATCATGGGCCATAACTCTGGCAGTTATCGGAAATCGCTGAAAAACAATAGGCTTCTTCGTCTCATGACCTTAAACACTGTGTATAAATTTAAAGTCAATCGGATATTAACTTTAGCCTGTAGAGCGTCCACAAGCAATTGTGGACGCCGGACCGACGGGCGGGGGCGACGACAATATTGAGTATGACGGATACTTCTCTTTTTTTAACTTTACCCCCTTTATAATTATTATGTCATCAATGTTATGACGTCATATTTACATTATGACATCACTTGTTACCATGACTAACCTTGTATTTCAACTGCATCTCTGAAGAAGTAGGATTTTACCTACAAAACGTTAGATACTTTAAAAGATGGTTTTGTGATACCTTTGAATTTGTTTTTATCCACTCCTACTACTGGTGTCACTGTATCAAGTTTATTTAGGAGATAAATACCTCCTGTTTAGAATTTATCGGACTGTTATTGTCCATTTGATACCGCTTAAATTTTTCATTAGAGGCGCTCGATCGCTGCGCAGCGATCGAGCGCCTCTAATGAAAAATTTAAGCGGTATCAAATGGACAATAACAGTCCGATAAATTCTAAACAGGTGTTTATCGATATTGTAGCCCAAAATATTTAATATTTTTAATGGGATTCCTTCTTCCGCGATTGCTGACGGTCGTTTTCTGGTTTATGTGACGTAAAAACCAAATAAAACAATTTTGACGTAATGAAAACATCCCTGACGTAACAAGATAACACGCTCTTTCGTTCTATTTGGTTCACTGAGCGACTGGTTATTTGTGTCTGTTTGGAAAGGGAGGTCACTCTGTGATTATTTCGAAGATCGGAAACAGAAATCGTAAGTGTAAATTATGTACTTTTTAAATGATTTTGAACTTCAGCGGTAACTAGGTTCGAAGTAAATTGCATATCACGTTTGATAAATGTTCATACACTCGGGCGACCGTGTAGATACATGCTGTGTAGCGTACACATGCGGTTGCTATGCTTGTTTGAAAACTGTACCACGTTGTCATTTCGACGGTGTGAAGTTTTTCTTCGCTACAAAACCCTGTATGGAAATTAGTTTCTGTCCTATTCATATCAGTATCAATCAGTCCGACTTTTAAATAATATCACCATCAGTTATTTAGGGTCCCAACGGAGTTCAGTAAATAGTAGTATTTTTATTCACTTTTCGATTTTGACCAGTCTGATTATGACAGAAGGACCATAGCAACCATTATAGTCAGACCAGCCTTGAAATGAAATTTTCCTATTATCTTTCTGATACACTCACTAACTTTATTTTTTGTGTGTTTCAGGTGTTTCTTTCAATACGCCAATGGTTAAATTTCATTGTTGATGACATATAAAAAAAAATCATGAAGATTTCCTGGAATAAAGTTTTGAGGTGTAGAAGTTTTGGCCACTGCAAACAAGAGTCTAGCACTCACAAAATATTCATTCGCAGTGAGTCGCCTAGGAAATTTAGAGGACTGTTATACTCATTCGACGCCACTTTTCGACCAATCAGAATCCAAGAAATTTCCATTTTGGGCTACAATATGACTTTGATCCTGTCTATGTTTATGTTACTTAAATGGTTTTGGATTCCTCTCACTTTATCATACTATTCACACTGAAATGTGGTTGTATAAAAAGTGAAGTATCCGGCATACTCAACTGTCTTCTCACAATATGGTGGAAAGCACCTGCTCGACCCAATTGGTCCAAACTTTTAGTCGACATGGCAAAAATGTCCATTATATGCTTCCTATATTTGGTTTGTCATCATTAAAAAGTTCAATCAAAGTCCCTAAACTTTGTTGCATATACATATTAATGATGATACCCATGTAAGATGCTTGTTGACCTCTACAGGCAATTTTTTCTGATATTTTATACGGTTGAGTAAATAAACTTTTTCCGGTTTTTGAAAAAGCAGTTTTATTGCCGTGTTTTTTGATTAAACAGCGTCCAATCAAATCATCCAGTGATGGAACTTGAAGAAACTTTTCCGTGTCTTCATCTACAGGAAACATTTCTTTTGTATCCTCAGCAAAAGCTGTGATTGAGTTCGGCTTGTCACAACGACAGTGACCTAACAAAACCTCTTTCTGATAATTGTCAATTTCAATCCCTTTCTTCTTCTCAGTTTTCTTAGCAATGACATTTTCTTGTCTTGTCCTGAAATTTATCATCATCAGACTTTGTGTCTTCCTGATCTGACTCAGAGCCCAAAACTTCATCCTGCCCTGGCGCCAAAGAAAAAGAATCCTCGTCATTTTTCTCTTCTTAGGAATGCCTAGGTGGATTATCGACATGTCTTTGTAACTGTTGTCTATTTTCATCAGAGTTTTGTCACCATTTGCGGTACTTCCCTGATCTCTGATGAGCTCAAAGATAGGTTGCCAGGCAACGAAACATACGCCCACAGCAGCTAAATCGTCCGGGCAGTCAACAAGGGTTGTCGCATATTTTTACTTTTTTCGGTAATGAAACATTTATAATACACTAAAAACTGATTAAGAGTAACAACACATTATGTAATTATTAGAAAATCATTAGAATTTGATTGCTTTTTATAAAGTTTTACCCCACGCTAACAATTAGTATATACATGAAACATTTAATATCATGGATTTAGCTGTTCAGTTATCTAAATTCATTGAAAATCAAAATACTTGTTCGTTTCAACACCTTAAAAACTCTATGTATCAATCTGAAGTCAATCGGATGGTAACTTTGGCCTCTATAGTGTCACAAGAATTTTTGAAGGGAGATAACTCTGGCAGTAATTATTTGAAATCGCAGAAAATCAATAGGATTCTTCGTCTCATGAACTTAAACACTGTGTGTAAATCTAAAGTCAATCGGATATTAACTTTGACCTTTAGAGCGTCCACATGATTTTTTAAAGAGATCAAGGGCAATAACTCTGGCATTAATTATCGGAAATCGCTGAAAATCGATAGGCTTCTTCGTCTCATGACCTTAAACACTGTGTATAAATCTAAAGTCAATCGGATATTAACTTTGGCCTCTAGAGCGTCCACAAGATTTTTTGAGGTGATCAAGGGCCATAACTCTGGCACTAATTATCGGAAATCGCTGAAAATCAATAGGCGTCTTCGTCTTATGACCTTAAACACTGTGTATAAATTTAAAGTCAATCGGATATTAACTTTGGCCTCTAGAGCGTCCACAAGATTTTTTGAAGTGATCAAGGGCCGTAACTCTGGCACTAATTATCGGAAATCGCTGAAAATCAATAGGCTTCTTCGTCTTATGACCTTAAACACTGTGTATAAATTTAAAGTCAATCGGATATTAACTTTGACCTTTAGAGCGTCCACAAGATTTTTTAAAGAGATCAAGGGCCATAACTCTGGCACTAATTATCGGAAATCGCCGAAAATCAATAGGCGTCATTGTCTTATGATCTTAAACGCTGTGTATAAATTTAAAGTCAATCGGATATTAACTTTGGCCTCTAGAGCATCCACAAGATTTTTTTAAGTGATCAAGGGCCATAACTCTGGTAGTTATTATCGGAAATCGCTGAAAAACAATAGGCTTCTTCGTCTCATGACCTTAAACACTGTGTATAAATTTAAAGTCAATCGAATATTAACTTTAGCCTGTAGAGCGTCCACAAGCAATTGTGGACGCCGGACCGCCGGACCGACGGACCGACGGACGGACGGACGGACGGACGGACGGACGGACGGGGGCGACGACAATATACGACCACATTTCAATGTGGGCGTATAAAAAGGCTATCAAGTTTATCGTCTAATGATTGTGACTGTTGTCTATTTTCATCAGAGTTTTGTCACCATTTGCGGTACTTCCCCGATTTCTGATGAGCTCAAAGATAGGTTGCCAGGCAACGAAACATACGCCCACAGCAGCTAAATCGTCCGGGCAGTCAACAAGGGTTGTCGCATATTTTTACTTTTTTCGGTAATGAAACATTTGTAATACACTAAAAACTGATTAAGAGTAACAACTCATTATGTAATTATTAGAAAATCATTAGAATTTGATTGCTTTTTATAAAGTTTTACCCCACGCTAACAATTAGTATATACATGAAACATTTAATATCATGGATTTAGCTGTTCAGTTATCTAAATTCATTGAAAATCAAAATACTTGTTTGTTTCAACACCTTAAACTCTATGTATCAATCTGAAGTCAATCGGATGGTAACTTTGGCCTCTATAGCGTCACAAGAATTTTTGAAGTTATCAAGGGAGATAACTCTGGCAGTAATTATTTGAAATCGCAGAAAATCAATAGGATTCTTCGTCTCATGAACTTAAACACTGTGTGTAAATCTAAAGTCAATCGGATATTAACTTTGGCCTCCAGAGCGTCCACAAGATTTTTTGAGGTGATCAAGGGCCATAACTCTGGCACTAATTAATGGAAATCGCTGAAAATCAATAGCCGTCTTTGTTTTATGACCTTAAACACTGTGTATAAATTTGAAGTCAATCGGATATTAACTTTGGCCTCTAGAGCGTCCACAAGATTTTTTGAAGTGATCAAGGGCCATAACTCTGGCATTAATTATCGGAAATCGCTGAAAATCAATAGGCTTCTTCGTCTTATGACCTTAAACACTGTGTATAAATTTAAAGTCAATCGGATATTAACTTTGACCTTTAGAGCGTCTACATGATTTTTTAAAGAGATCAAGGGCAATAACTCTGGCATTAATTATCGGAAATCGCCGAAAATCGATAGGCTTCTTCGTCTCATGACCGTAAACACTGTGTATAAATCTAAAGTCAATCGGATATTAACTTTGGCCTCTAGAGCGTCCACAAGATTTTTTGAGGTGATCAAGGGCCATAACTCTGGCACTAATTATCGGAAATCGCTGAAAATCAATAGGCGTCTTCGTCTTATGACCTTAAACACTGTGTATAAATTTAAAGTCAATCGGATATTAACTTTGGCCTCTAGAGCGTCCACAAGATTTTTTGAAGTGATCAAGGGCCATAACTCTGGCACTAATTATCGGAAATCGCTGAAAATCAATAGGCTTCTTCGTCTTATGACCTTAAACACTGTGTATAAATTTAAAGTCAATCGGATATTAACTTTGGCCTCTAGAGCGTCCACAAGATTTTTTTAAGTGATCAAGGGCCATAACTCTGGTAGTTATTATCGGAAATCGCTGAAAAACAATAGGCTTCTTCGTCTCATGACCTTAAACACTGTGTATAAATTTAAAGTCAATCGAATATTAACTTTAGCCTGTAGAGCGTCCACAAGCAATTGTGGACGCCGGACCGACGGACGGACGGACGGACGGACGGACGGACCGACGGACGGACGGGGGCGACGACAATATACGACCACATTTCAATGTGGGCGTATAAAAAGGCTATCAAATTTATCGTCTAATGAAGCGAACTTTGTGTTCCACATCTCGTCCAACAATTCGTATTTAGATTTTCTTTTTCTAGTACTACTACCACCACTACAATGTTTACTTTTTTCATCAGACCTACCCTGACTTTCTCATGCAAATAATCGTCATCCTGTGACATAACATCACCTTCTGTGCTCTGTGTACTGCGGCCTGCTTCTTCCATAATAACTAACCAAAAGACTAGAAGCCATAAGCGAAAAATAAAACGACTTCTTTTTAGTCGCCGAGAAAGAAAACTGTGGATCATGGCGCAAAACAGGATGTAGTAGGAAGACCGGTTTGCGCATGATTTTAACTTCCGGGCGAGTTAAATAATAACGAGATAGAAATCCTAATGTTCATATGTCAGGTAAGTTTCTTAATTTATGAAATAAAATTGGATGTTTGACAACTAAATTGAACACCTTGCGTAATTGGACACCATGACTTAAATCATTCACGGCCCGGGAAGATGAACGATCCAAGTAATTATTCAACAGTCGTAATAATTAAGCATGACGCTTATTATTCCACACCCGTTGACAAACCAAACGCTAGTTAATTAACGCTTGGTAATCAAAATTACACAGTGAGATTTAAATTCCATAGAAGTACATATTGGACACTATTAGCATAAATTCAACAATATTTATGAATAATTCTACATAGATTAGAAAATAACGCTATTTATCCGTAGTTGCACGGTACCTGGGTTACAGTGTTATGACCTTAAACACTGTGTATAAATTCAAAGTCAATTGGATATTAACTTTGGCCTCTCGAGCGTACACAAGATATTTTGAAGTGAGCAAGGGCCATAACTCTGGCAGTAATTATTGGAAATGGCTGAAAATATATAGGCTTCTTCGTTTCTTGACCTTGTGTATAAATTTCTTGACCTTGTGTATAAATTTAAAGTCAATTGGATTTTAACTTTCAATGTGGGCATATAAAAAGGCGATTTTCTGTAAAGCATCAACTCAAAAGTTACTTGACGATCGAAAATACAACTACAGGAATGCGATGAATATTTCCATTAAGACGAATATTTCCATTAAGACGACCATTGCAAAATGAAAACACAAGTACAATTTGTGATTAGGGAAAATACATCTACAGGAATGCGAAAAATAATCACCGTATTTTTGGACGTATAAGGCGCATGCGTAGATAAGGCGCAGGGCGACTTTGGCAGAGGTGTTTCAGGAAAAAAAAAATATGCATGGTTTAGGCGCACCCCTTTCTCAACGCCTCGTGAAACTCATGCCATACTATACGTGACTCAAATCCACCTGCGATCTCCAGTAATTTAACCAAACTCTATTGTTTACAGTTATAATAATTACCGATATTTAGCCGTATATCTAGGTATATATATATTTCTTTATGAAATAAATTGCTTTTGTTACATTTGTTTCTATTAATTATAACATACAATTAATTATTTTAGCGGTACTTTTGTTACTTGTACGATAGTGAAATTGACATTCAAGTCCCGCCCACAACAAACATGGCCGTCTATTACATCGTGTTTTGATGATAAACAAATTAAATATTAACTGTAGAAATAATTTCTCATGATCAGCTACTCACGACTTAAATTTTGACTACCGGTAAAAGAGAAACAACCATTCCAGGTTTACTCTAAGTCATGCAAACAACTGACAAACAATCGATAGCGTCCGTTGTCCCGCCCACTACACGCGTCATGACAATACCTAGATTGTAGCCATTTAGATCTATCAGTAAAATAATACAATAGCATTTTTTTTATACCAATCAAGGAAACAATGATTTTGTTAACTACAAACAATCTTGTTAACTTGCAAACAACTGACAAACAATCGATAGCGTCCGTTGTCCCGCTCACTACACGCGTGATGACAATACCCAGATTGTAGCCATTTACATGTAGATCTATCAGTAAAATAATACAATAGCATTTTAATACCAATCAAGGAAACAATGATTTCGTTAACTACAAACAACTTCATAAAGAAAACGGTAACAACTCACTGGTTGATAATTAACTATACCGGTAATTTATAACAATGGGTCAATCACTGAATCCATGTTGAATGAAAACTGTCGGTAACTTAAAACGGTTATATGTTTAAATTGTAAGACAGTATTGCTCAAAGAAAACACCTATGGTACCGGTATACTGAGCGTGTGCTCAATAGATGTTATCTTTCTAAAAGCCAATGAAATGTCTTGTCTGTCGTAAGCCCCGCCTTTTCGTCAACTGACTGACAACACCGCCATTGACGAGACGTTTGGATTGCCGGTAATGGATAACAGTGAAGGATTAGCCGAAATATATATGTCACCAAATACGTAGGAATGATAGTAATATTAACAATTTGCAGAAATATATATGTCACCAAATACGTAGAATAATAGTAATATTAACGATTTGCAGATATTTTTAGCACTGTCGTTTATGAGTAACGGTATACGGAATAGCGGTGTTTGAAATGGCCGTCACCGCACGACAAATGTTGACATCTGAATTTCGGAATAGTTAAAATATACGTCATGAAATACGTGGAAAAAGTAGAAATATTTACAATAATTTAAACTAAACAGCTATCGGCCCATATTGTTAGCACGGCAATTCAGTATACCGTTAGTCATAAACGACAGTGTCGTTTATGACTAACGGTATACTGAATTGCCGTGTTTGAAATGGCCGTCATCGCACGACAAATGTCGACATCTGAATTTCGGAATAGTTGAAATATACGTCATGAAATACGTGGAAAAAGCAGAAATATTTACGATAATTTAAACTAAACAGCTATCGGCCCATATTGTTATCACTGTCGTTTATGACTAACGGTATACTGAATTGCCGTCTGTAAAATGGCCGCCATCTTTATTGCGTGGGAAAGGTCGACATCATCAACTTCAGACGCCAATGTTGACAGAGGGAAAAGCCAAGATTTGCTTATTACTATGTATAAGGCGCACCCCTTCTGTAAAAAAAAATATCTGGTAAAAAAAGTGCGCCTTATACACCGAAAAATACGGTATGCATATTTCCATTATGACGACCATTGCAAAATGAAAACACAAGTACAATTTGTGATTAGGGAAACCATGATCTTCAGAATACCACTTGTGTACTGTTATTATTGTTAACGACTAAACTAACATGGCAGCCTATCTTAAGCACATATTTTCCCCTTTATAACTAATGGAAAATGTATTACAAGCAGATGAATATACCTAATCTAACTATCTTTAAATATTCACCTTTGCCATTTTAAGCTTTGCAAAGTCAGGTGTGAGGTAATATATGATACCATCTTTAGCTCCTGGTAATGTTACACCACGGAAGAATAAAATTGTCAACACAAAATATGGAAATAAAGCCGTAAAGTACACAACCTGTAACAGAAGAAAAAGGAAAAGAAAAATGTTAAAATACCTTTTTCCAAATAAAGCATGTTTGTAGCATTACATGATTTAAAATGTTTCAAATTATATAATGTAGAGAAAATATAAATGTCTAGACTACCTGTCTAAGATTTTAAATAAGACAGCCATGCAAAAGGCAGAAATATGTCCACACATCAGCTGTAGACAGACATTAGACAACAGTTTATCCAAAAGGGAAACTTCCCCATCATACGAGGGCGAAGCCCAAGAGTATGAAGGGAATTATATGAATATATAGCCCGAGGGCTCACATTGCATAATTCTCGTATAGACTGTATAAACAATTCAACTTTAAAGAAGAAAAGTATCTATCCACTGCACGTGCATCTGTGACCTATGACCCATACACCATGTATATAAGGCCAGGATGAATGACAACAATTGTCTATTTAAAGTATATGTATTGTCAACAACATGATAGCCCAAGGGTGGGAAGGGAGGGTAATGTAAACCCTCGAGCCCTCGGGCTATATATTCATATAATTCCCTTCATACTCTCGGGCTTCGCCCTCGTATGATGGGGAATTATATTCCACTATATGCCCTTTGGGCATCTCGGGTTTACATTGCATTTTTAAAGGTTGACCATACATAAAAAAAACAAAACTCAAACAGGTTCAAATATTTAGTATTTAATATTTAATTCATTTACAAATATAAATCACTGAATTAACTATTTACAACTGTTGCAGGACACTTTCTGTAAACCTGCTTCCTTTAGTTCCTGTATCCCTCAGGTAGTGCTTCCTAAAAGTGGTTTCCCCAGTCCAACAACCCGCAGCCAGGATATCTGAAATATTACATCCTGCATTAAAAGCAGCGGAAGTAGCTATAGATGCTCCCCTAACAGAGTGAGCTTTAAAAACAGATGTGTCAATACCACTATTCGACAAACATTGCTTAATCCAATGTGCTATAGTACTCGACACTACAGCATTAAACGTGTAAAATGATACTAATAATTGTCTGGATTTACGTTTGTTTTGAATAGTACTACAATAATACCGTAAAGTAAAACAAGGACAAACTATTTTGTCATGAAAATTCTCAATATTTATTTTATATAATGACTTAGACCTTTTAGAAGATTTTAAAACAACATTGGTAACATCATTAGCTGAATTATTTGCTACACTGAAAACGGGTACCGTACCGGTCGTATTCCTGCTTGTGTAGTTTGACATTGAAAAAGGCGTTTCGCTGGACACCATATTTATATTACTATTACCGGCTTGCTTGGAATTATCACTAGTAACGGTGGCCGTAGGCCCTCTAGTGTATGACTGACCGAAACATGCAGAAGTATTTATTTTTGCTACATCGGATTGAGAAGTTCCAAGAACTTTCAACGATTTACTATTCTTACTACCGGCATTCTGCGATGCCTTGCGTTTTCTACCTGGTTTGTTTACCCCACCCGGCTCTTCTGCTTTAGAGTCCTTAGCGGTACATACTATCGTGTTTACTTCACCTTGACCTTCATTTATATCAGAGGGACGAAATCCTTCGAAATCGCCCTCATCTTGAACAAATAAATTATCCATAATAACTATGAATAATACAGCAAATAATTTGACACAACGTGACAAATTCCAGGAATTAAATTCAAAGTTAACAACTTTGATACTGTTAAATAAGGAATGTATAGAAAAACGAAGATCCGATCAACAACCAAACTTGTAGATCGTATATATGCTTCTCTATTTATTTATAAAACATCTACTTCAAAATACCTAAGTATATGACCACACAGCGTGTAGTAACAGTCAAGATCTCAACGAGAAATAAGACAATTGTTGTCATTCATCCTGGCCTTATATACATGGTGTATGGGTCATAGGTCACAGATGCACGTGCAGTGGATAGATACTTTTCTTCTTTAAAGTTGAATTGTTTATACAGTCTATACGAGAATTATGCAATGTAAACCTGTGGAATATAATTGTATGTTGACCGTTGCCAGCAAAATCATTTTGAGCTTTAAGCTATATACAGCAGTCAAAGGTGAAGTTATTAATTTTTTTTTTATTTTAAATTTGAATCATATTTTAATTATATGAACTCTAAATGCCTCAAAAATTGATTTCTGTAATAAATGTCGAATTATACATGATAGAGATTCTCCCAAAAACATTCGAAACAAGTCAACAGTGAGGTCAATTCCCCTGCCAAAATCCCAAAATAAATAGATGACACATATTAATTAATCACACATTTATCAAGTATCAGACAATCAAACTATACTGTAAGTTTCATTACTTTCTATCAGATGCAAGGTTATCTTGTCCTAAAGCATTGACCAATGAAATTGCTTAGCTTTAGCTCAAAATGTTAATCACTAACTGAGTCAAGACATTCACCTGATGAACATCTACATCAGGTTTAAACTTTCTTCCTCAATTAAAAAGAGAGTTGTTATATTCCAAAGTGATCAGCTTATCTCTGCTTAATGTAAGCAGACAATGATCACCTTCAACTTTGTGAGTTATTGTGTTTCAAAGTCTCGATCAACCAAATTACTTATCACTCTGCTTATCCTGAGCAGAAAATGCTCATTGTCGAACTTAGTCAAGGTATTGATGTAATGAAACTATACACCAAGTTTCATGACTATCATTTAATTAGATCTACCTGTAAACTTATTAGAATTAAAGTTATATTGTCCCAAATCGTCAACCAATCAAATTGCTTATCTCTGCTTACCCTAAGCAGAAAATGCTTATCTTCAAACTCCATCAATGCATTGACCTAAAAAAAAAAACCTACACCAAGTTTGAACATTCTAGCTCAATAAGATAGAGAGTTATTGTGTTTCAAAGTCTTGGCCAATCAAATTGCTTATCGTTCTGCTTACCCTCAGCAGAAAATGCTCATTATTGAATTTAGTCAACGTACTGAAGTAAGGAAAGTTTCATTAATATCGCTTAATTAGATCTAAATTGCTTATCTCTGCTTACCCTATGCAGAAAATGCTCATCTTCCAACTCCATCAAGGTATTGACCTAATAAACACCTACTACAAGTTTGAACATTCTCGCCCAATTAGAAAGTGAGTTATTGTGTCCCTAAAAGTGTGACAGATGGACGGACATCTTACCCACTATGATTCCTGACATAAATTTGAATACCACACAACAATTAAATATGAAAAATAACAAAGTTCACTTTTTTCTAATACGTACAAATTTGAAATTCTTTTGACACATATTTTTGAGTGGAGTCTAAAACTGCCTGCTCAAATAACGATAAGAGTGATGTCCTTTTATTTTTGTCAAAAATGGCCGACAAGAAACATATTGCAATCCCATCACTGGTCCACAACCTTGATATACCACATATTTACACTATTTGAATACAGGGGGCATCCATTTTGTCCCATTTTTACAAAAAGCCACAGTTATTATGGTGTAACAGTGAGATATTCAAATGTTTTTTTTTTAAACTGGATAAAAATTGTGCCCTCTAGAGGGTATCACAAGCTAAATATGTAGAATGACATACTTTTACACTATTTTCACACAAGGAGCCTTATTTTTGTCAGACAGTTTTGGTACGATTTTAACGAAATTCAAACTCAACCATCAATAGGTTGTAATGGTGATGTATTCAAATGTTGTTTTAAATCGGATAAAAATTGTAACCTCTAGAGGGACCACAAGCAATGCGATTTCTTGTGCAATCAAAGGCCATAATTCATTGGGCTAAAAACACTTATTTCCAGTTTCATCCAAATCGGATAAAAATTGTATCCTTTAGGGGGTCCAAAAACTTGATATACCATATCTTTACATTATTTGCGTATTAGGGTGTAATGGTGATATATTCGAACATTTTTTAAAATCAGAAAAAAACTTGACCTCTAGAGGAACCAAAAGCTAAAAACGTGATTTATCGTACAACCAAGGGCCATATTTCACGAAGATATGATCTGATATGCGTGAATATAGGAAGGAACTAAGATCTTTGGGTTATAAACATGCATTTAAAGTTTCATCAAAATTAGATAAGTATTGGCACCACTAGAGGGTCCACAACCCTGAAATATATATTCGAACTTACGGACGAACTGGGGCGACAGCACAATACGTCCAAATGTAGAGTGTCCACAAACAAATTGTGAATGGACGGATGAACAGACAGGGTCATCGACAACAAACGTCTAATTCTAATTCATATGGATTCTTTTACATACACACGACCTTGATTATACCTTCCATTCAAACAACTAGATATTGTTCCTTGCCAGGCTCTCCCTTTTCTGTATAACACATAGGGAAACCATGTATTGTATTAAAAATCCTGAGGAACTTTCTTAACCGTTCAAGGTCAAGGTATTGTATTAAAAATCCTGAGGAACTTTCTTAACCGTTCAAGGTCAAGTGGTCAGGCTAAAAGAAAAAAAGGTTGCCAGGCAACAAAACATACGCCCACCAGCAGCTAAATCGTCCGGGCAGTCAACAAGAGTTGTCGCATATTAAGTACAGTGAAATCCCGCTTAACGACCAACTCAGAATTACGGGCAACTCACGTATACGACCACATATTAAAAGAACCTTTTTTTTCCTTCTATATTCCTTATAAATTGAACTCAGTATTACGGGCAACTCACTATTACGGATTACAACCACCGAAGCCAGTCCCAATCAGTTAATTTCATTGTCTTTGTGACTCGCGATAACGACCACTGATTGGGATTAATCAGCTCCCGACCGAGATCAAAACGATAACGACCACTGACAGGGATTAGTCAATCTAACAACAGATCAAATAGTCGTGGTTGACTGATTTATCGCAACAATTTAACGAGCCGCTAATCCTTCTTTGTTGATTTTATTTTTTAAACAATGGAATTTCTTATTGTTTGTTTAATTCAAACAGAGTAATTAATAATGATTAAGTGATTTAAACTCTTACTATTTATACGAGTAAATTTTGTCAAGATTATAATTTCTTATTCGGCCTTCGTCTGTACGATTAAATTTTGTTAAAAGGGTATCATTTCTTATTCGACCTTCACCTGTGTATTGGAAAAAACCCGTAGTAATAAGCGTACTCGTGTAGAATTAAGCCTGAAAGCAAAAGTAGAACTTATCAAATAGAAAATGAGGGTAGAAGCCAAAAACAATTGGCCGAAGAATTTGAAATTTGTAAGACCCAATTACAGACGATTTTGAAAAGAAAGGCAGAAATTATTGAAGGATACTAAAAAAATAGAGACAGCGACAGGAAACGTCTCTGTGTTCGCTCACCGATGGAAGAATGTGGGCGTGGTTTCAGCGTGTGCGTGACAATGATGAGTCGATCTCCGGTCCTACGCTTCGTGAAAAATCAGATTTAGAGAAAGACAACATTTCATTTTTCAAGATGTAGGCTACGTTGAAAGTGGTAGCGTAAATGACGACGTTGTGAAAGAATGGACTGATAGTGTACCTGACATTGTCATTGGTTACGAAGCTTGGGATATCTACGACATGGAAGATAGAGGAGTGAATTATCATGCCCTCCCAGATAAAATGCTCTCTGTTCGTGGCTAAACTTGTTCTGGTGTCAAAATAGCAACATGTTTAGAAATTTGTACATTTCTCGTCTGCCGGTTACGTGGAGATCCAATAATA
Source organism: Patella depressa (assembly GCA_948474765.1). Lineage (NCBI taxonomy): Eukaryota > Metazoa > Mollusca > Gastropoda > Patellidae > Patella > Patella depressa. The sequence continues at coordinate 34,902,985 of OX419720.1, forward strand.
AAAGATAGGTTGCCAGGCAACGAAACATACGCCCACAGCAGCTAAATCGTCCGGGCAGTCAACAAGGGTTGTCGCATATTTTTACTTTTTTTGCTAATGAAACATTTGTAATACACTAAAAACTGATTAAGAGTAACGGCTCATTATGTAATTATCAGAAAATCATTAGAATTCGATTGCTTTTTATAAAGTGTTACCCCACACTAACAATTAGTATATACATGAAACATTTAATATCATGGATTTAGCTGTTCAGTTATTAAAATTCATTGAAAATCAAAATACTTGTTCGTTTCAACACCTTAAACTCTGTGTATCAATCTAAAGTCGATAGGATGATAAGTTTAGCCTCTATAGCGTAACAAGATTTTTTGAAGTTATCAAGGGAGATAACTCTGGCAATAATTATTTTAAATCTCTGAAAATCAATAGGCTTCTTCGTCTCATGACCCCAAACACTGTGTGTTAATTTAAAGTCGATCGGATATTAACTTTGGCCTCTAGAGCTTCCACAGGATTTTTTCGAAGTGATCAAGGGCCATAACTCTTGCAGCAATTATTGAAAATCACTGAAAATCAATAGACGACTTAGTCTCAAGACTGTAAACACTATGTATAAATTTGAAGTCAATCGGATATTAACTTTGACCTCTAGAGCATCCACTGTGTATAAATTTAAAGTCAATCGGATATTAACTTTGGCCTCTAGAGCGTCCGCAGGATTTTTTGAAGTGATCAAGGGACATAACTCTGGCACTAATTATCGGGAATCGCTGAAAATCAATAGGATTCTTTGTCTCATGACCTTAAACACTGTGTATAAATTTAAAGTAATTCGGATATTAACTTTGGCCTCTAGAGCGTCCACAAGATTTTTTGAAGTGATCAAGGGCTATAACTCTGGCACTAATTATCGGAAATCGCTGAAAATCAATAGACTTCTTCGTCTCATGACCTTAAACACTGTGTATAAATTTAAAGTCAATTGGATATTAACTTTGGCCTCTAGAGCGTCCACAAGATATTTTCAAGTGTTCAAGGGCCATAACTCTGGCACTAATTATCGGAAATCGCTGAAAATCAATAGGCTTCTTCGTCTCATGACCTTAAACACTGTGTATAAATTTAAAGTCAATCGGATATTAACTTTGGCCTCTAGAGCGTCCACAAGATATTTTGAAGTGATCAAGGGCCATAACTCTGGTAGTTATTATCGAAAATCGCTGAAAAACAATAGGCTTCTTCGTCTCATGACCTTAAACACTGTGTATAAATTTAAAGTCAATCGGATATTAACTTTGGCTTCTAGAGCGTCCACAAGATATTTTCAAGTGTTCAAGGGCCATAACTCTGGCACTAATTATCGGAAATCGCTGAAAATCAATAGGCTTCTTCGTCTCATGACCTTAAACACTGTGTATAAATTTAAAGTCAATTGGATATTAACTTTGGCCTCTAGAGCGTCCACAAGATTTTTTGAAGTGATCAAGGACCATAACTCTGGCACTAATTATCGGAAATCGCTGAAAATCAATAGGATTCTTCGTCTCATGACCTTAAACACTGTGTATAAATTTAAAGTAAATCGGATATTAACTTTGGCCTCTAGAGCGTCCACAAGATTTTTTGAAGTGATCAAGGGCCATAACTCTGGTACTAATTATCGGAAATCGCTGAAAATCAATAGGCTTCTTCATCTCATGACCTTAAACACTGTGTATAAATTTAAAGTCAATCGGATATTAACTTTAGCCTGTAGAGCGTCCACAAGCAATTGTGGACGCCGGACCGACGGACGGACGGACGGGGGCGACGACAATATACGACCACATTTCAATGTGGGCGTATAAAAAGCTTGGATGACAGGATTATTATTTGAACATTTTTCGTCTGCCGGTTACATGGAGATCCAATAATAAAAAATAGGTTGCCAGGCAACGAAACATACGCCCACACAGCAGCCAAATCGTCCGGGCAGTCAACAAGAGTTGTCGCATATTAAGGAATTATCAGAAAATCATTAGAATTTGTTTGGTTTTTATAATCAAACGTTTTTTTTTTTTTAAATCAGATAATAATTGTGACCTCCAGAGGCACAACAAGCTAAAAAGGGTGATTTTTCGTACAATTAGGGGACATAATTCAGGAAGTAATGACCCGATGGGCGCAAATATCGAAAGGAACCAAGATCTTTGGGTTATAAACATACATGTCAAGTTTCATCAAAATTGATTCAAAATTGTGACCTCTATAGGGTCCACAACCTTGATATAACATATTTTCACACTATTCGTGTACAAACGGCGTCCATTTTGTCCGTCAATTCTAGTCCGATTTTCACGTAATTCAAACTCTCTTTTCATTACCATGTAACAGTGATATAGTCAAACGTTTTTTTTTAAATCGGATAATAATTTTGACCTCCAGAGGGACCACAAGCTAAATAGGGCAATTTTTCGGACAATCAGGGGCCATAATTCAGGAAGTTACGATCCGATGGGCGCAAATATCGAAAGGAACCAAGATCTTTGGGATATAAACATACATGTCAAGTTTCATCAAAATCGATTCAAAATTGTGACCTCCATAGGGTCCACAACCTTGATATATCACATATTTTCACACTATTCGTGTACAAACGGCGGCCATTTTGTCCGTCAATTCTAGTCCGATTTTCACGTAATTAAAACTCTCTCTTCATTACCATGTAACGGTGATATAGTCAAAACGTTTTTTTAAATCGGATAATAATTTTGACCTCCAGAGGGACCACAAGCTAAAAAGGGCAATTTTTCGGACAATCAGGGGCCATAATTCAGGAAGTTACGATCCGATGGGCGCAAATATCGAAAGGAACCACGATCTTTCAGTTATAAACATACATGTCAAGTTTCATCCAAATCGGTTCAAAATTGTGACCTCTATAAGGTCCACAACCTTGATATAACATATTTTCACACAATTCGCGTACAAATGGCGGCCATTTTGTCCGTCAATTTTGGTCCGATTTTGACGAAATTCTAACTCAACCTTCATAACCATGAAACGGTGATATAATCAAACGTTTTTTTAAATCGGATAATAATTTTGACCTCCAGAGGGACCACAAGCTAAAAAGGACGATTTTTCGGACAATCAGGGGCCATAATTCAGGAAGTTACGATCCGATTGGCGCAAATATCGAAAGGAACCAAGATCTTTGGGTTATAAACATGCATTTCAAGTTTCATCCAAATCGGTTCAAAATTGTGACCTCTACACTGTTCACAAGCTAAAAAACGTGATTTTTCGTACAATCAGGGGCCATAACCCATGAAGTTACGGTCCGATACATGCCAATATCGAAAGGAACCGAGATCTTAGGGTGATAAACCTATATTTTAAGTTTCATTGAAATCGGATAAAAATTGTGACCTGTAGACTGTTCACAAACAATTGTGGACGGACGGACGGACGGACGAACAGGGGCGACGACAATATACGTCCACATGAAAATGTGGGCGTATAAAAAAGCATGGATGACATAATTTTTGTTTAAAGAGTGGTTGCGGGATTTTAATTGAAAAATGAAGATAAATAAAGGAAGCATCATGAATTAATAATTATAACGTGATCAAAGACTTTATAACCTGCATAATTATTATTATGTTTTCATGATGTGTTTTAACATTACATCTGTTATTAGTAATAAAGTATATCTTTACTGTATATAATTTACCTAACACTGTCTGTTTTTCTTTGAATTTGTCTAAAGCATGCTCACTCAGTAATGAGACCAACTCACTATTAAGACCACATCTAGACAGTCCCACATGTGGTCTTAATAGAGGGATTTCACTGTAATTATCAAAAATCATTAGAATTTGTTTGGTTTTTTATAAAGTTCTGGGTCCGTATTCAAAGGATATCTTAAGTCTAAGATAGTCACTTAACTACTAGCTTTCACTTAAATATACGTAACTTCCTGTAAGTTAAGGGCAAGTGGTATTCAAAGGCACTGTTAAGTATCAAATTTTTCTTTAAAGTTAAGCTGCCTTAACTTTTAAGTGTTAGTCTTTAAGTGGTATTCAAAGGCCAGTTTAAGTGAGAAATATCCACTTAACTTTAAGTGACCTATGGGAGGTACCTTAAAGTTAAGTGAGATTATAATGACTTCTTTTAATGCTGTAGAAGCAGTCCCGTAATTTCGATTTTAAAAGATAGGGAATTCAGATTAAAACAAAGACAATGTCGCCGACCATAGCTGACCTCAAATTTATTTTTTCGTCGTCAACTTTGATGTTGTTGTGCCATAATAGAGTATAAGGTTATTACCACCAATGTAGTTAAGGATATTTTCCCCTTATCATTTATCATGTTATGTTTGTATGTTTCCATGGCTGTCATATAATAAAGTTAAATTCATTTGTGGAGACATGGCTTTATAGATTTTTGAAATTATTTTTACTACCGCTAGAAGTAAGGCATTATCTATTTTTTACAACTCATTCCCATATATACATAATCGGTTGTATTTATTTAGGTAAAATATAATGAAGCATGAATATTTCGTACACACAATGTACCGTCAATGCCAGACCTGTCAAAATCTAAAGTGTAGGTACTTACACAATATCTGTGAATTTCTCAAATGACAGATTTACAAACAACACTGTATAATTTGTCCAGTCTAACTTAGAAGACAAGCATCATTGTGTATTGTGTATTCCCATATATACATAATCGGTTGTATTTATTTAGGTAAAATATAATGAAGCATGAATATTTCGTACACACAATGTACCGTCAATGCCAGACCTGTCAAAATCTAAAGTGTAGGTACTTACACAATATCTGTGAATTTCTCAAATGACAGATTTACAAACAACACTGTATAATTTGTCCAGTCTAACTTAGAAGACAAGCATCATTGTGTATTGTTAATAATATGTTGTTTTCTATTCGCGTTATATTGTTAAAAAAATAAAGCTTACAATATCCATCATTATACTCCCACTATTTATTGTAATCTATTTGAATGGGTTTTTTTTTTAAAAAAAAGTCTATGAAAACAGCTGTTTCGGCAAAGGATGCACACAATCATAATTTATCCCTAATTATAATCATACTATTTTCATGGGTTACAATATAATATTTCAACAAACACTTTCCTGGTGATGTAAACTAAGAATTTAATAAAAATATAGCGATGCTCTTAAGGGGGCATAACTAGCTGGCAATGTCAGAAATTCGTGATTTTTGGCAGTGGAGGGTATTCCATAAATAAAAAAATTCATGCTTTTTGGCGAATGTGAGTATTCCATAATTTAAGTGTGCAGTTAAGTTTTCACATAGCCAAGTATGTGTAAAATACAACCTTTGAATACCGATTTAAGGTAAGACACTTGGTTAAGTGGAAAAATTAAGTATTTTTACTTAACTTTTAGAAAACCTTTGAATACGGACCCAGGCCCATGTTAATGTCTAGTATACGAAACATTTAATATTATGGATTTAGCTGTACAATTATCAAAGAAAGGCTGGCACTGCCAGGCAGAGTACGCCCACATTTTCGAGAGATGGATAGAGAACAAGCAATACCGAAAGTGATTTTTCCTACATCATTAAGTCCTGTATTTCATACTGTATTGGGAGCAGCCATTTAGTTGGTCAGTTCCAGTCTGATATTCATGAAATTCGAAGCCGACAATGATTATGGTGTGACGGTACACAACCTAGAAATGTGACTTTTTATCAAAATCGGATAAGATTTGTGACCTGTAGAGAGTCCACAACCATGATATACCATATTTTGACACTATTCGCGTACAAACGGCGACCATTTCGTCCGGCAATTTTGGTACGATTTTCACGAAAATTAGAACTCAACCTTCCTCATCAAAATCGAATTAAAATTGTGACCTATACAGGGTCCACAACCATGATATTCCATTTTTTTAACAGTATTCGCGTACAAACGGCGGCCATTTTGTCTGTCAATTTTGGTCCGATTTTCCTGAAATTCACACTCTACCTTCCTTACGGTGTAACGGTGATATAATCAAACGTTTTTTTAAATCGGATAATAATTGTGACCTCGAGAGGGACCACAAGCTAAAAAAAAGGCGATTTTGCGTATAAACAGGGGCCATAATTCAGGAAGTTACGCTCCGATTTGCGCAAATATCGAAAGGAACCAAGATCTTTGGGTTATAACCATGAATTTCATGTTTCATCAAAATCGAATTAAAATTGTGACCTCTATAAGGTCCACAAGCTAAAAACGTGATTTTTCGTATAATCAGGGGCCATAATCCATGAAGTTTTGATCCGATACATGCCAATATCGAAAGCAGCCGAGCGAGATCTTTTGGGTATAAACCTATATTTCAAGTTTCGTCAAAATCAGATAAGAATTGTGACCTGTAGAGAGTCCACAAACAAATTGTGGACGGACGGACAGGGGCGACGACATAATACGTCCACATTAAAATGTGGGCGTATAAAAATTCATTGAAAATCAATATATTTGTTGGTCTCCTGACCTTAAACTCTGTTTCAAGTTTCATCATAATAAAATTAAAATTGTGACCTCTACAGGTCCACTTGATATACAATATTGTTACACTATTCGCGTACAAGCAGCGGTGTAACAGTGATATAATCAAATGGTTTTTTTTAAATTGGATAATAAATGTGACCTCCAGGGGGACCACACGCAATAAAAGGCGATTTTTCGGACAATCAGGGGCCATAATTCAGGAAGTTACAATCCGATATGCGCAAATATGTAACCAAGACCTTTAGGTTATAAACATGTATTTTAAGTTTTATCAAAATCGAATTAAAATTGTGACCTCTATAGGGTCCATAACCTTGATATAACACATCTTTACAAATGACGGCCATTTTGTCTGTCAATTTTAGTCTGATTTTCAAGAAATTCGAACTCAACCTTCATTACCAAGCAACGGTGATATCATCAAACGATTTTTAAAATCGGATAATAATTTTGACCTTCAGAAGGACCACAATCTTAAAAGGGTGATTTTTCGGACAAACAGGGGCCATAATTCAGGAAGTTAAGATCCGATGGGCGCAAATATCAAAAGAAGTAAGATCTTTGAGCTATAAACATACATGTCAAGTTTCATCAAAATCGGTTCAAAGTTGTGACCTCTATAATATCCACAAGTTAAAAGCGTGATTTTTCGTACAATCAGGGGCCATAATTCAGGATGTTACGATCCGATATGCACAAATATCAAAAGGAACCAAGAGTTATAGACATGCATTTCAAGTTTCATCAAATTCGGTTCAAAATTGTGACCCCTACAGTGTTCACAACCTTGACATACCATATTTTTACACTTTTTGCGTACAAACGGCGGCCATTTTGTCCGTCAATTTTGGTCCGAACACAACCTTCTTTACGGTGCAACGGTGATATAATCAGACGGTTTTTCAAATCGGATAATAATTTTGGCCTCAAGAAGTACCACAAGCTAAAAAAGGCGATTTTTCGTACAATCAGGCGCCATAATTCAGGAAGTTATGATCCGAAATTCAAAGACAACCTTCTTAACGGTGTAACAGTGATATAATCAGACAGTTTTTCAAATCGAATAATAATTTTGGCCTCAAGAAGGACCACAAGCTAAAAAATAGGTTGCCAGGCAACGAAACATACGCCCACACAGCAGCCAAATCGTCCGGGCAGTCAACAAGAGTTGTCACATATTAAGGAATTATCAGAAAATCATTAGAATTTGTTTGGTTTTTATAATCAAACGTTTTTTTTTAAATCAGATAATAATTGTGACCTCCAGAGGGACCACAAGCTAAAAAGGGTGATTTTTCGTACAATCAGGGGACATAATTCAGGAAGTAATGACCCGATGGGCACAAATATCGAAAGGAACCAAGATCTTTGGGTTATAAACATACATGTCAAGTTTCATCAAAATCGGTTCAAAATTGTGACCTCTATAGGGTCCACAACCTTGATATAACATGTTTTCACACTATTCGTGTACAAACGACGGCCATTTTGTCCGTCAATTCTTGTCCGATTTTCACGTAATTCAAACTATCTCTTCATTACCATGTAACGGTGATATAGTCAAACGTTTTTTTAAATCGGATAATAATTTTGACCTCTAGAGGGACCAAAAGCTAACAAAAGCGATTTTTTGGACAATCCGGGGACATAATTCAAGAATTTATGATCCAATGGGTGCAAATATCGAAAGGAACCAAGATCTTTGGGTTATAAACATACATGTCAAGTTTCATCAAAATCGGTTCAAAATTATGACCTCTATAAGGTCCACAACCTTTATATAACATATTTTCACACTATTCGCATACAAACGGCGGCCATTTTGTCTGTCAATTTTGGTCCGATTTTCCCAAATTCAAACTCAACCTTCATAACCATGGAATCTTAATATAATCAAACGTTTTTTTAAATCGGATAACAATTTTGACCTCCAGAGGCACCACAAGCTAAAAAGGGCGATTTTTTGGACAATCAGGGGCCATAATTGAGGAAGTTACGATCCGATGGGCGCAAATATCGAAAGGAACCAAGATCTTTGGGTTATAGACATACATGTTAAGTTTCATCAAAATTGGTTCAAAATTGTGACCTCTATAAGGTCCACAACCTTGATATAACATATTTTCACACTATTCGCGTACAAACGGCGGCCATTTTGTCCGTCAATTTTGGTCCGATTTTCATGAAATTCAAACTCAACCTTCGTAACCATGAAACGGTGATATAATCAAACGTTTTTTTAAATCCGATAACAATTTTGACCTTCAGAGGGACCACAAGCTAAAAAGGGCAATTTTTCGGACAATCAGGGGCCATAATTCAGGAAGTTACAATCCGATGGGCGCAAATATCGAAAGGAACCAAGATCTTTGGTTTATAAACATGCATTTCAAGTTTCATCCAAATCGGTTCAAAATTGTGACCTCTACACTGTTCACAACCTTGATAAAACATATTTTCACACTATTCGCGTACAAATGGCGGCCATTTTGTCCGTCAATTTTCGTCCGATTTTCACGAAATTCATATTCAACCTTCATAACCATGCAACGGTGATATAATCAAACGATTTTTTAAATCGGATAACAATTTTGACCTCCAGAGGGACCACCAGCTAAAAAGGGCGATTTTTTGGACAATAAGGGGCCATAATTCAGGAAGTTATAATTCAATTGGCGCAAATATCGAAAGGAACCAAGATCTTTGGTTTATAAACATGCATTTCAAGTTTCATCCAAATCGGTTCAAAATTGTGACCTCTACACTGTTCACAAGCTAAAAGATAGGCTGGCACTGCCAGGCAGGATACGCCCACATTTTCGAGAGATGGATAGAGAACAAGCAATACCGAAAGTGATTTTTCCTATGTGCAAATATCGAAATGAATTAAGATCTTTGGGTTATAAAGGTTCATTTCAGTAGGCTTCAAATTCGACTGGGGATCATGTTGCTAAGTGGGTAAATGGGATAATAATTCTGACCCCAGAGGGGCCAAAAGCTAGGGCCGAAACGATACGCTGTGCCACGATATGATACAGCATGATGTCGTAGCCCAACGATACGGGTGCATCACGATACACACGCCATTAATGTGAAATTGACTAAAGTTTTCTTGAGTTGAAATAAAGAAAAAATACACAATGTTTTAAATTTATATTGTTTATTATTAGATAAATCAAAATTTATATTTAACTTTTAACCAATATTTTTGGCACATTTTAACTACAAATACTTCAAACGTCTTCATTTATTTTTCTTTTACCTCAAAAGATAGGCTGGCACTGCCAGGCAGTATACGCCCACATTTTCGAAAGATGGACAGAGAACAAGCAATACCGAAAGTGATTTTTCCTACATCTTTAAGTCCTGTATTTCATACTGTATTGGGAGCAGCCATTTAGTTGGTCAGTTCCAGTCTGATATTAATGAAATTCGAAACCGACAATGATTATGGTGTGACGGTACACAACCTAGAAATGTGACTTTTCATCAAAATCGGATAAGAATTGTGACCTGTAGAGAGTCCACAACCATGATATACCATATTTTTACACTATTTGCGTACAAACGGCGACCATTTTGTCCGGCAATTTTGGTACGATTTTCACGAAATTATAACTCAACCATCCTCATCAAAATCGAATTAAAATTGTGACCTATACAGGCTCCACAATCATGATATATCATTTTTTTAACAGTATTCGCGTACAAACGGCGGCCATTTTGTCGTCAATTTTGGTCTGATTTTCCCGAAATTCAAACTCAACCTTCCTTACAGTGCAACGGTGATATAATCAAACGTTTTTTTAAATTGGATAATAATTGTGACCTCCAGAGGGACCACAAGCTAAAGAAAGGGGGATTTTGAGTATAACCAGGGGCCATAATTCAGGAAGTTACGATCCGATATGCGCAAATATCGAAAAGAACCAAGATCTTTGGGTTATAACCATGAATTTCAAGTTTCATCAAAATCGAATTAAAATTGTGACCTTTACAGCGTCCACAACGGACGTCCGGACGGACAGGGGCGACGACATAATACGTCCACATGAAAATGTGGGCGTATAAAAAATGTTTGAGAATTTAATTTGTCGGAGTAAAAAAGTTAATATGCCAAACTCATTAAGCCTCGTCGAAATGATCATTGAATAATACTATATAAGAGAAAAAAAATAAAAGAATAGAGTATCCTCTGAGCCTTTGCAGTCTTGACAATTTGACAGTGTTGAAGACGTACGTGGTTATAACATTTGGAACGGAAAGTGAGAATGGTATTACATTTTAGTCAGGTTGAGTACAGGGAATGACCACATTCTTTTGATTCAAAATTATTTAACATAACTGATTTATTGTCACACATTGAATGTTATTATATGAGATGGTCAAGAGATATTTCAGGTTTCATCTTAATGAACAACATCTCTGATAACAGACTGGACCAAAGAAGTTTGAAGCTGATATCTTCAATTCTGGGCAAGGTTGACTTTGTCAAACCAAGTGAGATTTCTCCATGTCAAGAAGAAGTACCAGCGCATGGTTCATAATCAGACAGACTGCAAGGTAACCAGATAACAAAATGTGCTAGATCAATAAGATGAATGTAGTGGACCTTACAGTCATAATCCCTGATCCGGTAAATTGTAACATTCCAGAAACTGCCAAAAATGAAAAGTGTGTACCTGATGAAATTTGTGTATAAGTGCAGCGGAATCATTATAATTGTGTGTTACAGCAGAAATTATGTTCAAACTTTCTTCATTATAGTGCTAATATTTTATTATGTGACTCTTAATTATCATTGACTTTTCATATTTTATTATCTTTATTCAGTTCAATAACTGACCGAAAAACATTTAATTGGAATTTTGCATTCCTTTTTTCTTCTCATAATTATTGCAAGTGATATTTATGTATGTGACAAGGATGCAATATACATAAGGCGACAACAAAGGATTACCTTAGTTACTTTAGCCTGTATAATCATATAACAACATAATCCACTCAATATATTGTGATACAAAATTTTATACAAATATTTAATTGTAAGTATATATTTTTCTTTTATATATTTATTAATAATTTCATCAAGTATATTGTGTATATATATATATCATGCAAGGACGCATGAATTTTTCAGGATGGGGGCATTTATCACCGAATAGTGATACTAAATTTTACTTCTTTTTCAAATTTTATTTTTAAGAATATACAGAATTTATCTATTAAGCATTTAGACAATATAGCCAATATTAAGGTTATCAGTTGGTCTTTCCTTACATTTAATGTCAATATTTTGATTTAAAGTAATCGGCAATCGCCTAAAAGCATGATTGGTGTTGACTGTTTTATAATCTTTGAATGCCAGTAGGCTTATTAAGAGAAACCTTGAGCAAAGATTTATACAGTTAACAATGCAGGCAGATTAAGTGTCAATGCCTTTACTTTCTTTATGGCTTAAAAACTTATTACCTTATTATATTAACTTTATCATAGAATTTAAACCAATGAAATTTATGTATTTAACTTCTTTTCATTTGATGTGTTACAATATTTTTTATCCTTAATTCAATTTGTTGAAATCATTGTCCTTTTGTCTGTATGCAAATTAGTTGCTTTAAAAGATCTCTACACACAGACAAGAGAATATATTGGAGACAGACAGACAAGGAGATCGAATGCCTTGTATATAATTTGTAAATAATGTATTTTTAAACTGTATATAAAGTAATATTGAAATGGATTTGAACTTGGGACTTTTAATGAACAGTGACCGCCTTCACCAGAATACTTCGCCAGGAATGAGCTATACACCCCCAATCCTAGCTCATCCATATGTATGAAATATTATATGTATCACCTGGGTGCATATTCGAACTAAAAGAATAGCCCTGTTCTGCATTGGAAACAATCAAATATCAACTACTGCCAGAAATAATGTATTCAATTATCTCCACAAATAATAAATATTTCAATGTTGCATACTTAAAAAAGTGAAAAATTTCAAACTTTCTTCATTATAGTGCTAATATTTTATTATGTGACTCTTAATTATCATTGACTTTTCATATTTTATTATCTTTATTCAGTTCAATAACTGACCGAAAAACTTAAATTGGAATTTTGCATTCCTTAAAAAGATTTTTTTCTTTTCATAATTATTGCAAGTGATATTTATGTATGTGACAAGGATGCATTATACATAAGGCGACAACAAAGGATTACCTTAGTTACTTTAGCCTGTATAATCATATAACAACATAATCCACTCAATATATTGTGATACAAAATTTTATACAAATATTTAATTATAAGCATATGTTTTTCTTTTATATAATTATTATTATTAACAATTTCATCAAGTATATTGTGTATATATATATCATGCGAGGACGCATGAATTTTTCAGGATGGGGGCATTTATCACCGAATAGTGATACTAAATTTTACTTCTTTTTCAAATTTTATTTTTAAGAATATACAGAATTTATCTATTAAGCATTTAGACAATATAGCCAATATTAAGGTTATCAGTTGGTCTTTTCCATACTTTCCATATTTTGATTTAAAGTAATTGCCTAAAAGCATGATTGGTGTTGACTGTTTTATAATCTTTGAATGCCAGTAGGCTTATTAAGAGAAACCTTGAGCAAAGAGTTATACAGTTAACAATGCAGGCAGATCAAGTGTCAATGCCTTTACTTTCTTTATGGCTTAAAAGGTTATTACCTAATTATATTAACTTTATTATAAAATTTCAACAAATGAAATTTATATATTTAACTTCTTTTCATTTGATGTGTTACAATATTTTTTATCTTTAATTCGATTTGTTGAAATCATTGTCCTTTCATTTGTATGCAAATTAGTTGCTTTAAAGGGACAATCCCGATAAGAACAGAGTCTAAAAAATTAAAGTCCGAGTATTTATGAAATTTATGGACCAAAATATAGAGGCATGGTGTATTTACCTCGTCTCAAAATTTCAGCTCAAAATATTGAGTCGTTTGGACGTGTACGTCAACACTGCTTATCCGGACACGTAACCCTTTTAAGATTTCGGGTCAATTTTTTCATTGGGTGACCTGATAATCGATGCCCGTTTCTTGGGAGGTCTATGCAGTGAATGACCCACGTGCTGTACTTGATAACAAAAGGTAAATGTCACCTACATATTATTTTTATAGAAAAAAGTCTGGTTTATCCAGATACTGTACAATACAACAGTCTCCATTTCCAGATGAAGACTGACAGGTTTAAGTTATTTACAAGCGTATCACAAATATCGGGTTAGTTGGTCGGCCTAAGGTAATGGGTTTTAAGGGATTTTAACACAAAATTAAGCAGTTTTATTCCCCAGAAAGTTATCGGGATTGGCCCTTTAAAAGATCTCTACACACAGACAAGAGAACAGATTGGAGACAGACAGACAAGGAGATCGAATGCCTTGTATATAATTTGTAAATAATGTATTTTTTTAAACTGTATATAAAGTAATATTGAAATGGATTTGGAATTGGACTTTTAATGAACAGTGACTGCCTTCACCAGAATACTTCTCCAGTAATGAGCTATATACACCCCCAATCCTAGCTCATTCATATGTATGAAATAATACATATGTATCACCTGGGTGCATATTCGAATGAAGAATAGCCCCGAAAGGTCGGTGATACAACATTCACAAAATTCAAACATAACCAAGATTACCAAGATATAATCAAACGTTTTTTTTTTTTAAATCAGGTAACAATTGAGTCCTCCAGAGAGACACACAAGCTAATAAAGGCGATTTTTCGCACAATCAGGGGCCATAATTGAGGAAGTTACAATCCGATATGTGCAAATATGCAATGGAATCAAGATCTCTAGGTTATAAACATGTATTTCAAGTTTCATCAAAATCAGTTCAAAATTGTGACCTCCAACCTTGATATAACATATTTTCACACTATTCACGTACAAACGGCAGCCATTTTGTACGTCAGTTTTAGTCCGATTTTCACGAAATTCAGATTCGTTCATCATTACCATGTAACGGTGATATAATCAAACGTTTTTTTAAATCGGATAATAATGTTTACCTCCAGTGGGACCCACAAGCTAAAAAAAAAAAAAACGATTTTTCAACAATCAGGGGACATAATTCAGGAAGTTACAATCCAATAGGTGCAAATAATGTAAGCAACCAAGATATTTGGGTAATAAACATACATGTAAAGTTTCATCAAAATCGGTTCAAAATTGTGACCTCTACACTGGTTCACAAGCTAAAACGTGATTTTTCGTACAATCAGGGGCCATAACCCATGAATTTATGGTCCGATACATGCCAATACCGAAAGGAACCGAGATCTTAGGGTGATAAACCTATATTTTAAGTTTCATTCAAATCGGATAAAAATTGTGACCTGTAAACTATTCACAATCAATTGTGGGCGGACGAACAGGGGCGACGACATTATACGATCACATGAAAATGTGGGCGTATAAAAAAACTTATTTCATTGATCATAAAATATTCTTTGCCCAACAAAAGTACAATAGACTTTGGTAGAATAAAGTGTTTTGTATATTACAATGCTTAATAAAATTTTAATCAAATTAGTTTTAATTACCTTTCCCACCGATTTTACCCCTTTACTTAAGGACACAAATGTTAGAAGCCAAGCAAATAATAAACATAAAGAAATCTTCCATTGAATCGAACCAATATCGTCAATACCATCAGAAATGTTCAGTATATGGGATCTGAAATATCAAAAATATTATATGCCATAAATCATTGGGACGAGGATACAGTATTATTTGTTTAGTACACCCATGAGAAGATGGTTGAGACAATTTGTGTACAACGGTCTAAACAATATATTATTAAGCTTTCATATGAAAGCTTGGCTTGCTAATTATAAGATTAATATCATTTTTTTTTTTTTTGGGGGGGGGGTGCTTTTCTGCGAATCAAATTTCTCAGAATCTAACCATAGGATCATTCTGAAACTATGACCAACTTCCCCAAAAATAGGTAGCAGCTATTGATTAATGATAGGTTGCCAGGCAACGAAACATACGCCCACAGCACCTAAATCGTCCGGGCAGTCAACAAGAATTGTCACATATTCTTAATTTTTTCGGTAATGAAACATTTATAATACTCTGAAATCTGATAAACAATTAAGTAATTATCAGAAAATCATTAGAATTTGTTTGGTTTTTATAAAGTTCTGCCCCCATGCTAACGCTTAGTATAAGAAACACAAAATCATGGATTTAGCTGTTCGTTTATCAAAATTCATTGAAAATCAATATACTTTTTCGTCTCGGTGGTGGGGTGGGCGTGGCCTAGAGTGCCGCGCTTCGACCTCTAGCTGGCCAGTCACCTCTGGCTTGCGGCGGTGCTTTCAATCCCTGGTATGAGCGTATGTGACATGGAGATAGGGGCGCCTTCTCAACCTCATGGGTTTTGTCCGAGCTCTCAAGGGGCCACAACTCTGGCAGTAATTATTGAAAATCGCTGAAAATCAACAGGATTCTTTGTCTCATGACCTGAAACACTGTGTATAAATTTAAAGACAATCGGATATTAACTTTGGCCTCTAGAGCGTCCACAGGATTTTTTGAAGTTAAAAACATTTTTTTCATACAATTAGGGGTCATAATTCAGAAAGTTACGATCCAATATTCGCAAATATCAAACGGAACCAAAATCTTTGGGTTATAAACATGCATTTCAAGTTTCATCAAAATCGAATTAAAATTGTGACCTCTACAGGGTCCACAACCTTGATATACCATATTTTTACACTATTCGCATACAAGCTGCGGGCCATTTTATCCAACAATTTAGGTCCGATTTTTACAAAATTCGACCTCAACCTTCATTACGGTGTAACAGTGATACTGTATAATCAAACGTTTTTCTTTAAATCGGATAATACCTATGACCTCTAAAGTGTTCACAAGCTAAAGAGAGAGAGAGAGAGAGAAATGGGGTTTAACGTCCACTCAACACAAACTAGGTCATTTCGGGACTAACATATGGTTTAATTTTATTTCTACAATTTGCTTGCGCGTAGGGGTCTTTAGCAGTGGGAGGAAACTGGAGTTCACAAGCTAAAATCAGGGGCCATAATCCATACTTTCCACCACATGCCAATATCAAAAGGAACTGAGATCGTAGGGTGATAAACCTATATTTCAAGTTTCATTGAAATTGGATAAAATTTGTGACCGGTAGAGTGTTCACAACCAATTGTGGATGGACAGGAGCGATGACAACAGTGATGGGGATTCAAATTTTTTCTTGTCAGACATTTTTACCGAAATTAAAGGGACATAACTCTTATCGTTATTTAAGAAGGCAGTTTTTAGACCACACCAAAAAATCACGTATCAACAAAATATTCAAATTCGTAAGTAATACAAAAATAGGTGCACCTCGTTATTTATCAGATTTAATTCCCGTACGGTATTCAAATTTATGTCAGTAATATTCCTACAAAATTACGTGATGTCATAATACGATAGAATAAAAGCATACCGACTACTGCCGATCCGTACTGTTTAAAATTCCGCCAAAATTATGGCATTTTTCGGGTCATAAGTCCATAAGTCCATATTCATTTTTCAGCAGAAGTATTATACTCCGTTTCGACTTATATACGGAAGGTAAAAAAAGGATTTCCCGAAATTTATTTGGCAGTACTTATTTCTTTATTTAAAACAAGCCAACAGTGAGGCTGATGTCCCCCGCCGAAATCCCAAAATAAATAGATGACACATATTAATTAATCGCACATTTATTTTTTTCAAACGTATCGAGCAATCAAACTGTACACAAAGTGTCATCCAAGTGTTTTATAAAGAAAAATGCTAAAACCGACGAGAAGAATGAAAATGTACCCTAGTTAGGAGGACCCTAAAGGCAGACAAAAGGGCCCCCACGCTTGACAAAAAGGGCCCCTCTGGCCAAGGGAAAGGGCCCTCGTGTCCGAGTCAATCGTTTCTATACACTGTTGAATCCATTACTGGATGAGAATCACTAAGAAGTGGCTATAGTGTTATTTGTACGTATAGAGCATATAAATCGACCAACTTGGTTTAATTTTGACGAAACTCGGTAAAATTCTAATTATGGCAATATATCTAATAGAAAGAGGTTAAACTCTGTAGATACGGTGTGTTAATTAACAGGGGTGAGAAACTGACTAAGGATGATTTAATTATCGCTAGGAGTGAAAATCTCAGCGATGGTGTGTTTTCTGTACTGGGTGTGTTAATTAACGGACGGGTTAAAAACAACTGAAACGGTGTGTATTCTACGTTTGGTGAGTTTTCTCGAAAGCGTGTTATAACTGCACCAAAGTGTCTTATCAAGGACTAGCAGGCTAAATCTGACGCGTAGGTGTCAAATCTAATTTACCGTGCGATTTCTTAATCGACCGTGTGTTTTACGCAGATCGGTCTTTGTTAAGGGTAGGTCTTTATACATGGATTTATACGTGCTGTAGTTACATGTCTGCCGTCTTTAGTCTATGCATATTTCATTTGTTGATGAATTCTACGTTTCTTATACTGCATACCATTGTCTTGCTACAGTTATTTATTTATCTTGTCTTTTTGTGTGTTTCATTTGTTAACATCATCGTGGTACTACTGAACTATAAATGCATGTGTCTTAAAATCGGTCGCACTCAATATCGTTATTTACCGATATCCGGTCCAACCTCAATTTGATTATACGATGGATTGTAATCTCTATTGATATCAGATGCTCTGATCTGTTTCCACATATATAACAAACGATAATTTACATATCAAATAACACCAATGCAAACAGGGACACAGGCCTGTGGTGATATTGCATTGTCGAACTCGGTGTAATCAGCTTGTCGTTGCGTAAAAATACCGTGCTATGTATGAACATATATCTTTGACACGTGTCCATATAGCCGCTTGTGATTCAATAAACGTTGTGTCAAAAAGTCGTCTTTGCGTGCAAAATAGAGACCATTAACTTAATATGGAAATAGGGGCATAATTTAATAAGAACAACTAAATTTAAACACGTGTTAATATTTCTATTGTTTCCGATTGTATGGCATAGCTTTATTATTTTTTTCCCGGTACTAATATCTACGAGGCGAGTGAATCCAATTGTAATTTAGCATGTATAGAAATACGTGATGACAGATCGAGAGCACGGGCTGCAAAAGTCGCCAACTTGTTCTATTTATAAAAGCATGCAATCACCTTTGATAATTTCTTTTGTTATTTCGGTCGCTTTATTTGAAAAGAATTAAATAATGTGCCATAGTAATTTGTGATTTTGTTTTTATGGTTAATTCGGTTTAATTGTGAACATTTCTAAATCTAAATATTGGACGAAAAACATTAATCATGGATAAACGTTCAGAATAGTGTTATAGAATGATTTATTTGTTAAAAGTCTTTTAGTAACTTAGTACCATATAATATGAACATCTGACATGCAAAATTGTGTTAAAGAATTAGACTATAACTGTCTCTATAGGGACCGATTTATTGCTGTAGTGATCAATTGCAACTTTTTCACTATACGTGTATCTTAAAGTCATAGTTTTAAACTTATATAGCTTCATTTGCGATATTTAGAACCGTCCATAGAACACACTATGTCCAGAATTTGACGGTAACAGCTTACTAATAAATTTAATAAAAGAAAACTATTTCAGAACAACGATAATTTCTAATACACCTTTGGTGTAATTAAAATATCTCTAGAGGTGGTGTTTGTTCGTTTGACAAATTAAGATTTTGAAATAGTATACACAACACAAATATATTAACTTACAGGGTCATATTTTAATAAACCATGTTAATTCAAGAAAATTATTGTTGTCTTCTGATTAAGATAGAATCGTGAAACAGGTCCCAGGGCCTAAAAACTAAAACTAAAATCAATCTAATATTGTCCAATCAAATAACTAAAATTCAGATCTTATCTTAGTTAAAATTTTGTGAAATAGGCCCCAGGTTTATAATACACATTCATTAAAATTGTTGAGCTGCAGTGATTAATTTTATTACCCTAATCAAGTCTGGCAATTAACAGTTGTTATATAACATCTAGGTCAACGTTGATCCAAATGGTGTTCAGCGAAGCGTAATTCCTGCTCTGATGGCAGTTTGTGACTTGAAAATACGTTTAATAATTTAAAAAATTCAAGAAGAAGAACAACCAATGGCATCAAATTTTCGCATATTTCCGATACAATTCTTTTTGTTTTGAAATATACTGTAGAAAAATAACTTAGTTAATAAAGTAATTAAAATATCAAGCTTTATTTAAATGAGATGATAGAAAAGGGAAACATACATTTATGTCATTACAATAACACCAACGCTGAATAGACAACAGTATGCACACACATGATATAATTGTTCTTTTTGTGGTACTTTGTCATCCAGTGAATAAACTGTTACAGGTAAAAAAAAATCACACTCCGACCAATCATGGTCTCTAATCCATTAGAACAGTGTCGCCTCTCCGTCTGAGATCAAAGAGCAAATAAATAGGTCGGACTTGAAAGAATAATTTCGGGGGGTTGGGATGGCCTAGTGGTCTAGAGTGCCGCGCTTCGACCTCTAGCTGGCCGGTCACCTCTGGCTTGCGGCTGTGGTTTCGAGCCCTGGTGTGAGCGTATGTGGCATGGAGATAGGGGCTCCTTCTCAACCTCGTGGGTTTCCTCCGGGCACTCCGGTTTCCTCCCACAGCAAAGACCCCTGCGCGTGCGCTAAGATAATGAAAATGGAAAAAATAAGACTTGTCTGCGATATCACCTTCGGTGGAAGCGGACGTTAAACACCAAGAACAACAAGAATAATTTCGTGTGAAAAGCGTGCTCTCTAGATAGAATAAATTATACAATAAGGATGAGACTGAAGCCGTGGAGTATCAGTGCTGTGGCGTATTATAGTTGTTGTTGGAGTATTATAAGAAATAGCTAATACTCGTTGACTATTTTGTTATTTGATTTCAGATCGAATCACCGATGATTTTGTTAATGAAGGATCTTGTACTGTTTGTTAATTGCATGGCATTATGATTTTAGCAGTTTTGATTTTTAATTAGTATGAACGATGTTTTTGTGATAAAGTTTTGTTATTTGGCGTTATGATTTTAGCCACAATTTGTCTGAAGATTAAAAACGCCGCCCCTTGGAGATAAGCTAAATGTAACTCACTGTGATATTAATTACAAAACGGTATATATTACCGTAAAATGTAACATTCATTACCTTCATTAGTTTTTGCTGATAAAAAATATATCATAAATTGAAATCTAATAATTTATTATGGCTAGTTTATGTGTGGTTTGCTCCAAGGAAGTGCGTCCCCGACAAGAGGCGTTGCAACGCAAAATCGTTTTAATTAAAAATGAAAATCCATGTGGACAACTTGACAAATAAAAAATATTTCTAAAATTTTACAAACATTTCAACCCCCGACTTATTGGGGTAAATTGTAACAATTGCCAAATTTCAACCAACTATATCAGCTAATCCATTAGTGCACGAGCTAATTAACTGGCCTCGTCTGTCAACATCAGAGAGCTGAACTCACTGTGTTTCATCTCTCAACATCAAAGAACAACTCCGTGTGAAAAGCGTGCATGAATTGACAGTATGAATTGTAAAATAATGACTGGGTCGTTTGGGAGCGGTTTCGTAATATATGTCTGCATGATTTACTTTATTTATTCACGAACGGGCCGCTCAAGCTTGTGGACGACTTTATCAGCGTATTATTATATGTCTAAAGGTATATGATTTATCTATTAGTGATGCAATTCTGTTTCCTTAGAAAGCCCTATTTACGACCCAGGTAAGAAATAATCTTATAAAATATAACAGCGACGAAACTTACAGGTTATCATTAGTTGCGAGATTGTTTGTTTATAATTGTGTTTTCGAAATAGATCAGAGCATCTGATATCAATAGAAATTAAAATACGTCGGATAATCAAAATGAGGTTGGACCGGATATAGGTAAATAACGATATTGCGTGCAACCGATTTTAAGACACATGCATTTATAGTTCAGTAGTACCATGGTACCATGGTAATGCTAACAAATGAAACACACAAAAAGACAAGAAATATAAATAACTGTTGCAAGACAATGGTATGCACTATGCAGTATAAGAAACGTAGTATTCATCAACAAATGAAAAATACGCATAGACTAAAGACGGCAGACATGTAACTACAGCACGTATAAATCCATGTATAAAGACCTACCCTTAACAAAGACTGACATGCGTAAAACACACGGTCGATTAAGAAATCGCACGGTAAATTAGATTTGACACCTACACGTCAGATTTAGCCTGCAGTCATTGTATTGGCATAAAAATCATCAATCAAGATGAACCTAAGTTATCTTGTCCCAAAGTATCAACCAATCAAATTGCTTATCTCTGCCTACCCCAAGCAGAAAATGCTCATCTTCGAACGCCATCAAGGCATTGACCTAATAAGCATACACACCAATTTTGAACATTTTAACTCAATTCGAAGGAGAGTTATTGTGTTCCAAAGTCTCGGCAAATCAAATTGCTTATCGCTCTGCTTACCCTGAGCAGAAAATGCTCATTATCGAACTTAGTCAAGGTATTACTGTAATGAAACTATACACTAAGTTTCATCAATCTCACTTAATTAGAACTAAAGTTATCGTGTCCCAAAGCATCAACCAATCAAATCGCTTATCTCTGCTTACCTTAAGCGGAAAATGCTCATCTTGAACTCCATCAAGGCATTGACCTAATAAACACATACACCAAGTTTGAACATTCTAGCTCAATTAGGAAGAGAGTTATTGTGTCCCAAAAAGTGTGACGGACAGACAGACGGACGGACAGACGGACAGACAGACAGACGGACGAACCCATTTTAATAGTCCCCCAACTTTCTTCGAAAGGCAGGGGACAAAAAAACTTTAGTGACTGTGTACAGCACGAATTTTCGTTTACGGTAAAATTCCATTCCGAAATTTGGAATAGTGGCTGAGCAGTAGATTGAAAATGGCGGCTGCATTCAAAGGAAAGTTGTTTATCTATTTGTATCGCATAATTCTACATGAAAATAGTGTTGGATTTTTATATGCCCACATTTTCATGTGGATGTATATTGTCGTCGCCCCTGTTCGTCCGTCCGCCCACAATTGTTTGTGAACAGTCTGAGGGACAGGTCACAATTTTTATCCGATTTCATTGAAACTTAAAATATAGGTTTATCACCCTAAGATCTCGGTTCCTTTCGATATTGGCATGTATCGGACTGTAACTTCATGGGTTATGGCCCCTGATTGTACGAAAAATCGTGTTTTTTAGCTTTTGAACAGTGTCGAGGTCACAATTTTGAACCGATTTGGATGAAACTTTACATGTATGTTTATTACCCAAATAAATTGGTTGCTTACATTATTTGCACCTATAACCCAAAGATCTTGGTTCCTTTCGATATTTGCGCCAATCAGATCGTAACGTCCTGAATTATGGGCCCCGATTGTCCGAAAAATCGCCCTTTTTAGCTTGTGGTCCCTCTGGAGGTCAAAATTGTTATCCGATTTAAAAAACCGTTTGATTATATCACCGTTTCATGGTTATGAAGGTTGAGTTCGAATTTTGTGAAAATCGGACCAAAATTGACGGACAAAATGGCTGCCGTTTGTACGCGAATAGTGTGAAAATATGTTATATCAAGGTTGTGGACCTTATAGAGGTCACAATTTTGAACATATTTTGATGAAACTTGACATGTATGTTTATAACCCAAAGATCTTGGTTCCTTTTCGATATTTGCGCCCATCGGATCGTAACTTCCTGAATTATGGCCCCTGATTGTCCAAAAAATCGGTTTTGTTAGCTTGTGGTCCCTCTGGAGGTCAAAATTATTACCCGATTTAAAAAAACATTTGATTATATCACGGTTTCATGGTAATGAAGAGAGAATTAGAATTTCGTGAAAATCGGACCAGAGTTGACGGATAAAATGGCCGCCGTCTGTACGCGAATTGTGTGAAAATATGTTATATCAAGGTTGTGGACCCTATAGAGGTCACAATTTTGAAATGATTTTGATGAAACTTGAAATACATGTTTATAACCTAATGATCTTGGTTCCATTGCATATTTGCCCATATCGGATCGTAACTTCCTGAATTATGGCCCCTGATTGTACGAAAAATCACCCTTGTGGTGGTCACAATTATTATCTGATTTTTATTATTATTTGATTATATCACAGTTACACCGTAGTTATGGGTGAGTTTGAATTATGATTTTCTGATGATTACTTAAAATGCAACAACTCTTGTTGACTGCCCGGACGATTTGGCTGCTGTGTGGGCGTATGTTTCTTTGCCTGGCAACCTATTTTATAAATTTGTGTCGGATGTGACAAGAAATGATTCCTTTTGGCGTCTAAAGCAGAATCACGGTGAAAAATAGACGGTAAGGATTCCAAAATAGTCTTCGAACGGAGATGAGCGAAAAGCCTTATTTTCATACTAGTTGTCTATAAGATAAGGGCCTGTAGTAACGTAGTGGAGAGCAGAGCCGAAACATTTACGTTACTTAGAGTAACTACTTTTAACACTAAACATATTTCAAGAATGGAAAAATTCTGTAAAATTGTCGACTGTTTCAATGCCCTGAAATCATAAACTCGCTGTTTAATGAATTATCCAAGCCCAATGTTAATGTATTTCTATGCACGCAAATGGAAATGAAACCGGAAAATATCCACACAGGTCTCTGCCCGTGTGGTCTGTACTGACTGTAGCCCCGAGTCGGCGTGTGGACGATAATGTAGTGCCGTTATACATACGATTTCTTTCCACTTAAAAAGAGAATTGTACCCAAATAAAGTTGGACCAACAAAAGAATCAACGCCAGTTGAAATAATTTGAATGACTATTTCTGGATTTGTCCTTTACAACATTTTGTTTTGAGATGATTGATAGAACCGACCGACATAGATCTGAATAATTAGGTCAGTCATATTGCAACAATAAATAATATGTCGATACGGATACCCAATTTTGCAAAACTTTTTATTAGATAATTTAGCATCATATTACAGTTGTCATACTAATTATTAAGCTTTCATATTACATATGAAAGCTTATTGTTTCTGTTAAAGCCTATTACATCTGAAAGCCTATTGAGATTACTAAAATTATTATTATTATTAGGCTTTCAGACTTTCGTCTGAAAGCCTATTGTGATTACTAAAATTATTATTTATTATTATTTTTTTTTTTTCGCCGGAGCCTATTTCTCAGTGCCTGTAACAGATACCGATCTGGGACCTAATTCTCTATCGGGAAACTATGTGTTGGCTACTTGATAAACTATATTTGAAACTTCTGCGCAGACCGGAAGTGGTCGAATTTCGTGCGGTGTCAAAAAATTAAAAAACGGCCGTAGATTCGTCAATTCTGTACCTATTTTCATACAAATGACATTTTCGGAAACCCTGAGTCTTTTCTCGGACGATAGCAGTTGAAAATTTCGATATTTCGAAACTTCATCGAAATAATGTCCGATATTTTGAAAAAGATAGGTTGCCAGGCAACGAAACATACGCCCACAGCAGCTAAATCGTTCGGGCAGTCAACAAGGGTTGTCGCATATTTTTACTTTTTTTGCTAATGAAACATTTGTAATACACTAAAAACTGATTAAGAGTAAGGGCTCATTATGTAATTATCAGAAAATCATTAGAATTTGATTGCTTTTTATAAAGTGTTACCCCACACTAACAATTAGTATATACATGAAACATTTAATATCATGGATTTAGCTGTTCAGTTATTAAAATTCATTGAAAATCAAAATACTTGTTCGTTTTAACACCTTAAACTCTGTGTATCAATCTAAAGTCAATCGGATGATAAGTTTAGCCTCTATAGCGTAACAAAATTTTTTGAAGTTATCAAGGGAGATAACTGTGGCAATAATTATTTTAAATCTCTGAAAATCAATAGGCTTCTTCGTCTCATGACCCTAAACACTGTGTGTTAATTTAAAGTCGATCGGATATTAACTTTGGCCTCTAGAGCTTCCACAGGATTTTTTCGAAGTGATCAAGGGCCATAACTCTTGTAGCAATTATTGAAAATCACTGAAAATCGATAGACGACTTAGTCTCATGACTGTAAACACTATGTATAAATTTGAAGTCAATCTGATATTAACTTTGACCTCTAGAGCATCCACTGTGTATAATTTAAAGTCAATCGGATATTAACTTTGGCCTCTAGAGCGTCCGCAGGATTTTTTGAAGTGATCAAGGGACATAACTCTGGCACTAATTATCGGGAATTGCTGAAAATCAATAGGATTCTTTGTCTCATGACCTTAAACACTGTGTATAAATTTAAAGTAAATCGGATATTAACTTTGGCCTCTAGAGCGTCCACAAGATTTTTGAAGTGATCAAGGGCCATAACTCTGGTAGTTATTATCGAAAATCGCTGAAAAACAAGGGCTATAACTCTGGCACTAATTATCGGAAATCGCTGAAAATCAATAGACTTCTTCGTCTCATGACCTTAAACACTCTGTATAAATTTAAAGTCAATTGGATATTAACTTTGGCCTCTAGAGCGTCCACAAGATATTTTCAAGTGTTCAAGGGCCATAACTCTGGCACTAATTATCGGAAATCGCTGAAAATCAATAGGCTTCTTCGTCTCATGACCTTAAACACTGTGTATAAATTTAAAGTCAATCGGATATTAACTTTGGTCTCTAGAGCGTCCACAAGATATTTTGAAGTGATCAAGGGCCATAACTCTGGCACTAATTATCGGAAATCGCTGAAAATCAATAGGCTTCTTCGTCTCATGACCTTAAACACTGTGTATAAATTTAAAGTCAATCGGATATTAACTTTGGCCTCTAGAGCGTCCACAAGATATTTTGAAGTGATCAAGGGCCATAACTCTGGTAGTTATTATCGAAAATCGCTGAAAAACAATAGACTTCTTCGTCTCATGACCTTAAACACTGTGTATAAATTTAAAGTCAATTGGATATTAACTTTGGCCTCTAGAGCGTCCACAAGATATTTTCAAGTGTTCAAGGGCCATAACTCTGGCACTAATTATCGGAAATCGCTGAAAATCAATAGGCTTCTTCGTCTCATGACCTTAAACACTGTGTATAAATTTAAAGTCAATCGGATATTAACTTTGGCCTCTAGAGCGTCCACAAGATATTTTGAAGTGATCAAGGGCCATAACTCTGGTAGTTATTATCGAAAATCGCTGAAAAACAATAGGCTTCTTCGTCTCATGACCTTAAACACTGTGTATAAATTTAAAGTCAATCGGATATTAACTTTGGCCTTTAGAGCGTCCACAAGATATTTTGAAGTGATCAAGGGCCATAACTCTGGTAGTTATTATCGGAAATCGCTGAAAATCAATAGGATTCTTCGTCTCATGACCTTAAACACTGTGTATAAATTTAAAGTAAATCGGATATTAACTTTGGCCTCTAGAGCGTCCACAAGATTTTTTGAAGTGATCAAGGGCCATAACTCTGGCACTAATTATCGGAAATCGCTGAAAATCAATAGGCTTCTTCGTCTCATGACCTTAAACACTGTGTATAAATTTAAAGTCAATCGGATATTAACTTTGGCCTCTAGAGCGTCCACAAGATATTTTGAAGTGATCAAGGGCCATAACTCTGGTAGTTATTATCGAAAATCGCTGAAAAACAATAGACTTCTTCGTCTCATGACCTTAAACACTGTGTATAAATTTAAAGTAAATCGGATATTAACTTTGGCCTCTAGAGCGTCCACAAGATATTTTGAAGTGATCAAGGGCCATAACTCTGGTAGTTATTATCGGAAATCGCTGAAAAGCAATAGGCTTCTTCGTCTCATGACCATAAACACTGTGTATAAATTTAAAGTCAATCGGATATTAACTTTGGCCTCTAGAGCGGCCACAAGATTTTTTGAAGTGATCAAGGGCCATAACTCTGGCACTAATTATCGGAAATCGCTGAAAATCAATAGGCTTCTTCGTCTCATGACCTTAAACACTGTGTATAAATTTAAAGTCAATCGGATATTAACTTTAGCCTGTAGAGCGTCCACAAGCAATTGTGGACGCCGGACCGACGGACGGACGGACGGACGGACGGACGGACCGACGGACGGACGGACGGACGGGGGCGACGACAATATACGACCACATTTCAATGTGGGCGTATAAAAATGCAAAAAATGGGTATTTTGGGGAAAACGCGATTTCTCCTTCCGATATCAATGGATTAGACAAATTAAGGTACCATTGGATTGCACTAGGATTGTACTATCATATGATACCCAATTCGTACGGATACGATGAGCAGGAAGCACAATATGGCACGCTGAAAATCAAGTATTTTCTGATTTGGAGCGTTTTTGGATGCCTGTAGCTCGAAAACTTAACCGCAACTTTTTTTTAAAATTTTTCTATCGAGAGTCCTTTCGAAGTTATTTTGCATGAAACCATCCAGAAAGACTTTGAAATATGTGGAATAGGTGAAATAACGGACTGAAAATCGAAAAAAAGTCGAAAAATCGTGAAATTTTGGAAAATGCTCTACTATTTTTTTATTTTAAGAGATTTTCAAAAAAAGGTTGTATAATCAGATAGCTGACCTAATTACGATTCTAACGATGTATAATATGTATGTAGTTATTGAAATTTAATTTTCGATATTTTAATTTTTTTGCATTTTTAGCACTTTTGAACATAGGATTTCTCAGGGGCATTTTATCTGATCAGATAATGTAATATGTCATTACAGAGCCCTGTGGCTAATTTAGTGCCCAAACCGGCTATTAAAACTATTCCGACAATAATAGCCATACCGGAAGTATTCAAAAAATGAAAAAAAATGTACAGAAAGTTAAGTATCCAAAGAACGTCGTAAAGCTGCCACGACAATGATCGTAAAACCGGAAGTAGTCGAAAAAATGTCCGATATTTTGAATTTTTTTTTTTTTTTTACGAAAACCTTTTTTATTTATGAATATTTGTTGATGGTATTTTACACAGGGTTAAAATATCATCCTACTTGAGCAGAAATGATTAAAAAAATTGTCTCGGTAATTTCCGTTAGCCGCCATCGGCTAATTTAGTTTTTCGTAACCAGAAAAACTATTTATTGTACGATTTGTATAAAACAAAGTTCATATGCTCCGTAGTCCCATTTGCAATTTTTTTTGTTACGGTGAAATTTTTCTGTCGGCAACGGAAGTGACGTAATATTAACAAAAACTACAATTTTGACAGTTCGGTACCACTTTTTGAAAGCAAATATTTTTTTTTTCAAAACTGATATAACTAAAAGGATGCATCCTGCAAAGGTGTATAAAATCTTTAGCTCAGATTTTTTAATTTCAATTTCATTTTCAGGCAATTTCGAATAGAATGTAAAATAAAGTGTAAAATTCAGTTATTTACAATTCATTCAGCGTCTTCATATTTTGAAATATTTATTTGTGATTTTCATAAACTCGTAGCAATAATCCAGACGAAGAGAAAGTATGCGAAATTTAGTTTGTAATATGAGCAGTTGCCGAGAAATATGCAATTTTGCATGCATCACTTTTCACGTTATTTTGCCTATAAAAGAGTGAATTATTATTCGATTTGCAATATTTTTTTTCCATTTGATGCCTAATGTCAATGTGGACTAGGTCAAGCCAATTTTACATTTTCACTGTGACCGGAAATGACGTCATTTCTGCAAAAACTGTATTTTTAACCTAAAAAACAAATATTTTATTCAAATGAGTCTGCCTTATAATATTTTTAAAATTATGATATTTGATTCCCATCAACGAATAGAATGAAACCATACGACCATACAGATACCACAAAATGGTTTCTAACTTGTACGGTTACAGAGAAATAGGCGATCTTCTATAAGTCACTTTTCAAGGTTTTTGGTCTATAAAAGTGTCAATTATTATTCGATTTTTATAATATTTTTACCATTTGATGCCTTATGCCATTTATGACTTCAATGAACTAAGTTAACATTTTCAATATCACCGGAAGTAATGTAATTTTTGCAAAAAACGTATTTTTAGCCTTCAAAACAAAACATTTTTTTGAAGGGATTTATATTTATTATTCAATTAACTTTATAACGTCTGACTCTAATGGGCAGTAAGATTGAATCAATACCATCATATCGATATCAAGAAAAGGCTTCTAGCATGTTCCCTTGTCGAATAATAGCCAATTTTCCCAGGGTCACTTTTAATTTTTTTACCTTCTTGATTTCAGTTGATGGGTTACAGGTTAGTTATTTATTGCCCGATACGTATAAAACAAAGTTTGTATTTTGTATGTTACGAATTTTCGACTTATTTTTCCCCTATAAAAATTTCTTTCGGCACCGGAAGTGACGTAATTTTGCGATAATTTACAATTTTGGCCCGTCTTTTCGCCAGCACATATTACTTTTATATATGATAGAAGGTTTCACTGTAGCAAAACATCTAAAGTATAGTTCGGTAGCTCAATGGATCGGCTATGGTATAATAAACTTCCTGTATGATTCCTGAAAGCCGGTTCAGTGCTGCTTGCAGGTCTAGTTATTATTATTTTTTTGTGTGTGTGTGTTTTCTGCAAATCGGATTTCTCAGAATCTATCCATAGGATCTTTCTGAAATTTTGACCTACTCCCCCAAAAATGGGGTGCGAACGTTGTTTAAATATATTTTCAAAACGTTTTACGAATCCAAAATCACCGAATTTTACGAACGAAAAAACTGACAATGCATAGTTGTAACTTTGTTATTTTTTGACCGATCTTACTAATTCTTTTTTCTTTGAATACCTTGAAAAAAATCATTTTCATCTGCAGTTTCACATTTTTGAATTTCGAAAATTCGTCGCTGTGATTTCGAACCGGAAGTTTAAACCAATTTGACAACTTCTTTAATAGTTGTATGATCTTCATGAAATTTAGTATATAAGTAGATCCTAGCGATGTGATTTCAAAAATATAATTAGAAATTTTCAAAATTATCTCCCCTTGACGAAATTAAGGATAAAGATTTTCAAAAAAATCATCGAAATATAGGTCAGAATGACCTGATTTTTTTTTTGGATACAAGATAAGTAATTACTGATTTGTACACAAAATATGAAGTTTGTCGATCTAACCGGAAGTGCCACCATCTTGAAACGTGAAAAATCCCTAAGGCTTTTTTGCTATTTTACTTACAGACACGGGAGTTATATTTTCTGAATCCTTCAAGGTTGGCCCAAAAATCTCTGGGAGCAGAATTTTGATTTAGGTCTACTGATGGATTCCATTTTGAAGTGAATATGAAAAGTAGTAGCAATTTGAAGGGCAGAGACTTTGAAAGACAATAACTCTCCTTCTAATGAAGCTATAATGTTCAAACTTGGTGTAGCCGTTCACTAGGTCAATGTCATGATTGAGTATTTTCTGCTTAGGGTAAGCAGGGATAAATATGCTGATTTGTTGATTCTTTTGGGCACGATAACTTCGGTTATAATGAAGAGAGGGTGGTGAAACTCCTGCCAATCGAGAGTCTAATAGCTAGCCCGTTGTGTGAAATCATTGTATTATTGTTTTTAAATGTCAGGGATAGCAGAAAAAAAGAGATCGAAAATCCAAAAAGTCGTATTTTTACGATTTTGAGCATTTGTAAAGGTCCTTTTTTCTTCAATCAACATAATATTTTTTGGGAACTTCTTCTACAAAGAGTCTTATCGATAGTCTTTTATATGAAGCCATCGATCAACAGTCCAAAATATCAGGAGTAGAAGAATAAAAGGATCGAAATTTGAAAACTGCAACCTGTCATTGTTAAGCGAAACATGCAGCATGGGTGACTACAATTTGCACATTATTCATCGTACAGAGCTTATTCAACAGTATCGAATTCCAACTGCTTAGGGATATTTTACGTGCACTTCAATGTGTACACGGGACCTTGGTTTTTCGTCCCATCCGAACAACTAGACAGCTGTCCTTGTCAGGCCCTCCGTTCTGCCTCACTGACAAGAGGGAACCATGCCGGAAAATCGAGATGAACTTTCTCGGTGCAGAACTTTCAATTCACGCCAAACGTTTATTGCATACGATTAAGCTGGTCAGTTGGAGCTTATTTTCAAATTTTTTGTAATAATCGGTTGGTAATTAAAGTACCGTGCAAATTAAACTGCTAAAACAGAAAATTTCGCCCGGTTGAAATGTTGCTTGCTATAAGTAAGTCAGCAATTTCCCGATTTTAGGGAGGCTGAATGACTGAATGGTTAGCATACGCGCGCTTTGTCGTAACGTCTGTCATTGAGTCAACCGGCATCGTTTCGATTTCCAGGTCCACGTGACATGGAGTATGGTGTCCAACCTCGTGGGTTTTCTCTGTGTCCTTCGGTTTCCTCCCACTCCTGAATACCAGTACGCGTAAGGGAAGTTTATAAATAAAATTAAAAAACATATATTAGTCCCGACATGACTCAATGACAGACGTTACGATACAGAGCGCAGGTGCTAACCATTCAGCCACGTAACGTCCCTAAATTTGGCAAATTGCTGACCTACAGCGACAAACATTTCAACCGGGCGAAATTATCAACCGAATATTACAAAACTTTTAAAAATAAGCTTCCCCTGACCAGCATAATCGTTCGCAATAAACGTTTCCCCCTAAAATCGGCAAATTGCTGACTTTAAATTGAGCAACTTGACAACAGGGCGAAATTTCCTGTTTTATCACTTTTATAGTACCTCTGATTACCAACCGATTATAACAAAACTTTAAAAATAAAAGAGAAAGAGAGAAATGCGGGTTACCGTCCATTCCACACAATCTAGGACATTTCGGGGCTCACATATATTTTTTAATTTTATTTTAAAACTTCCCTTGCACGTACGGATCTTTAGGAGTGGGAGGAAACCGAAGGACACAGAGAAAACCCACGAGGTTGGACACCATAATCCATGTCACATGGAACCTGGAAATCGAAATGACGCCGGTTGACTCAATGACAGACGTTACGATCACATGCTAACCATTCAGCCATTCAGCCTCCCTAAAATCGGGAAATTGCTGACTTATAGCAAGAAACATTTCAACCGGGCATTTCAATCGAAACAACGCCAGTTGACTCAATGACAGACGTTACGATACAGAGCACAGGAGCTAACCATTCAGCCACGTAACGTAACCTCCCTAAATTTGGCAAATTGCGGACCTACAGCGAGAAACATTTCAACCGGGCGAAATTTTCTATTTTAACAGTTTAATTTGCACCGAATATTACAAAACTTTTAAAAATAAGCTCCCCCTGACCCGCTTAATCATTCGCAATAAACGTTTGCCCCTTAAAATCGGCAAATTGCTGACTTTAAAGTGAGAAACATTACAACCGGGCGAAATTTTCTGTTTTATCACTTTTACAGTACCAGTACCATGGATTATCAACCGATTATTACAAAACTTTAAAAATAAAACAGACGGAGAGAAATGCGAATTAACGTCCATTCGACACAAACTAGGTTGCCAATTTTAAGGGACAAACGTTTATTGCGAACGATTAAGCTGGTCAGGGGGAGCTTATTTTTAAAAGTTTTGTAATATTCGAAAATTTGTCGCTGTGATTTCGAACTGGAAGTTGAGACCAACTTGACAACTTTCATGAAATTTAGTATGTAACTAGACATTACTGATGCGACTTGAAAAATGACTTTTAAAATTTTCGAAATTATCTCCCCTTGGTGAAATTAAGAATCAAATTTTTCAAAAAAATCGTCGAAATAAAGGTCAGAATGACCTAACTTTTTTTTTTGATACTAGACAAGTAATTACTGATTCGTACACAAAACATGGAGTTTGTCGATCGAACCGGAAGTGACACCATCTTGAAACGTGAAAAACAATAGAACTTTTGCGATATTGCACTTACAGACATGGGAATTACGTTTTCTGAACCCTTGAAGGAAAACCTAAAAAACGTTCAGAACAGAAACGCAATAGGGCATAGTATGTTCAATGCGTCTCCTATGTCTAAAATTTAATACATTTCAATTTCAGGATAGACGGGATACGGGTGGAATTTCGCTTTTGATGTTTTTCGTGCCGACAAAATTGTTTACGAGTGAAAAATCACATTAATTTTGATAGATTGTGACAGTGAATATGAAAGCTTTCATATCTGCATGGGACAGTAGCAGATCTAGTTATAATTTTAATTCTTGTTTTTTAGGGGAACTAATTAACACCTCAAGTATCACATTTGTTAATCAGTTAACAATAACAAATTGAAAGAAACGACAAGCGTAAGGCCTTTTGGGCCTTTATTTGATATTTATTTACATTGATTAAAATATACAAAAAATAACAAAGTTGCTCAATAGGCTACATATACTGATTTGAAGGAATAAAAGAAATATTCAAAAGTAGAGTAAAAACAAAAAATCTTTGACTAATCAACATGGTAGGTTCCAGGCTCAGGCCTTAAACATGTCTAGGCCATAGCCTATCAGTAACTGAGTAACCTACTTTTACTATTTAGTCCTTAGACTAGAGAATATTTTTCTATTGGTCAATGTTGTTATCTTCTGAGTAGAAATAATATGTAAAAGCAGATTTCTAACAATAATGTAAGCAACGAATGCTGAGAACAGTGATTATAAAACAGTTGTCCTTTCTTTAAAATTATTTGGTTGCTATGGCAACCATCCAAAATCCTTAATATTTCTCTAAAATTATACAATTCATAATATTTTATATTACATGGGCTGTAAATATGTGATTTGGCATGGTGATCAATTGGTTTGAAAATTGAATAACATTACCTTTTTGGTTTTTCATGGTGATCAAATGGTTTGAAAATTGAATAACATTGCTTTTTTTTGGGGTGGAGGGGGGGGGTTTGATTGCTATAACAACCAAATATTAAGTATTATAGAAGAGAAAAGATAAGTAATTTTTAAAATTCACTACGTTTACCAGTACGGTACTCAAATTTCACTTGAAAATCTCAATTCCTTCATAATTTTTTTAAGCCTAAAATTGGGCAATTTCCAGTTGCAGAATGTTTTCAAAAGTGAACCACTTTCCAGCGTATAAAGAGATGGCATATAAATATCTTGTCATTATTTATTTGTTCAATCATTGACCGACAGCTACTGACTTAAAATAATATAAAGATAGGTTGCCAGGCAACGAAACATACGCCCACAACAGCTAAGTCGTCCGGGCAGTCAACAAGGGTTGTCGCATATTGTTTCTTTTATCAGTAAGGAGAACATTTACAACACATGATAATCTTATTACGAGTAATAGCCCATTAAATAATTATCAGAATTGATTAGAATAGTTTTGATGGTTTGTCTCAAGGCCTTTGTCCACAAGATATTTCAAAGTGATCAAGTGCCAGAAATTATCAGATATCACTGAAAATCAAACAGGATTCTTCGTCTCATGACCCTAACCACTGTGTACAAATTTAAAGTCGATCGGATATTAACTTTAGCCTTTAGAGCATTCACAGGGTTTTTCAAAGTGATCAAGGGTCATAACTCTGGCAGTAATTATCGGATATCGCTGAAAATAAATAGGCTATTTTGTATCATGACCGTAAATAGTGTGTATAAATTTAAAGTCAATCGGATATTAATTTTAGATTTTTCAAAGTGATCAAGGGTCATAACTCTAGCAGTAATTATCGGATATTGCTGAAAATCAAAAGGCTTCTTCGTATCATGACCTTAA
The DNA here is from genome assembly GCA_948474765.1 of Patella depressa. Taxonomy (NCBI): domain Eukaryota; kingdom Metazoa; phylum Mollusca; class Gastropoda; family Patellidae; genus Patella; species Patella depressa. The sequence continues at coordinate 34,938,349 of OX419720.1, forward strand.
ACACCGTGTATAAATTTAAAGTCAATTGGATATTAACTTTAGCCTCTATAGAGCGATCACAAGATTTTTCAAAGTGATCAAGGGTCATAACTCTGGTAGTAATTATCGGATATCACCGAAAATCAATAGGATTCTTCGTCCCATGCCCTTTAACACTGTGTATAAATTTAAAGTCAATCGGATATTAACTTTAGCCTCTAAAGCGTTCACAAGATTTTTCAAAGTGATCAAGGGTCGTAACTCTGGTAGTAATTATCGGATATCGCTGAAAATCAATAGGCTTCTTCGTCTCACGACCTTAAACATCGTGCATAAATTTAAAGTCAATCGGATATTAACTTTAGCCTCTAAAGCGTTCACAAGATTTTTCAAAGTGATCAAGGGTCATAACTCTGGCAGTAATTATCAGATATCACCGAAAATCAATAGGCTTCTTCGTCTCATGACCTTAAACACTGTGTATAAATTTAAAGTCAATCGGATATTAACTATAGCCTCTAGAGCGTTCACAAGATTTTTCAAAGTGATCAAGGGTCATAACTCTGGTAGTAATTATCGGATATCGCTGAAAATCAATAGGCTTCTTCGTCTCACGGCCTTAAACACCGTGTATAAATTTAAAGTCAATCGGATATTAACTTTAGCCTCTAAAGCGTTCACAAGATTTTTCAAAGTGATCAAGGGTAATAACTCTGGCAGTAATTATCAGATATCACCGAAAATCAATAGGCTTCTTCGTCTCATGACCTTAAACACTGTGTATAAATTTAAAGTCAATCGGATATTAACTATAGCCTCTAGAGCGTTCACAAGATTTTTCAAAGTGATCAAGGGTCATAACTCTGGTAGTAATTATCGGATATCGCTGAAAATCAATAGGCTTCTTCGTCTCACGACCTTAAACATCGTGCATAAATTTAAAGTCAATCGGATATTAACTTTAGCCTCTAAAGCGTTCACAAGATTTTTCAAAGTGATCAAGGGTCATAACTCTGGCAGTAATTATCAGATATCACCGAAAATCAATAGGCTTCTTCGTCTCATGACCTTAAACACTGTGTATAAATTTAAAGTCAATCTGATATTAACTATAGCCTCTAGAGCGTTCACAAGATTTTTCAAAGTGATCAAGGGTCATAACTCTGGTAGTAATTATCGGATATCGCTGAAAATCAATAGGCTTCTTCGTCTCACGGCCTTAAACACCGTGTATAAATTTCAAGTCAATCGGATATTAACTTTAGCCTCTAGAGCGTTCACAAGAAATTGTGGACGATGGACGGACGGACGGACGGACGGGGGCGACGGCAATATACGACCACATTTCCATGTGGGCGTATAAAAATATACAGTGTTTGCTATGGTAACCACTCAAACTCCTTAATATTTGGCTCAAACTTATACAATCCATATCATTTGACATTACTTGGGTTTAAAATATTTTAAAATGCTTATTTTTAAATGTGGTGATCACCTTTTAGGTTATGGTAAATACCGTTGAAAATGGTCAAAACTTGCATTTTTTCAATTTTGGTTGCTATGACAACAAAAATTGATAATATATGGCGGATTGGAAATATGTAATTTTAAAAATTCACAAACTTTTTGACATATTCATATAATTTCTCTTCCGTATGTCAGATTCTTTCTTATTTTATTAATGTCCTCAAAACCCCCCAAAAATAGGCAAATGTGTGTCACGGACAATTGTTCAAAAATGAACATAAATCCAGCTCTTGAGAAAAGGCATATAGATATTTTTACTCTTTTTTTTTTTCTGTTAATTTCACTTGATAGCTACTGATTTTAAAATGCATAACAACCAGGTTCAATATTTCAGATGTAACATGGAAAATACCATTTTTGATGAAAAAATTGACCAAAATCACTTCGACAAAAATGGAATTTTTGAGAAAACTTATGTAATTTGCAGTTGCTGTGAAAATCGGTGTAATTATTACAGAAATGTGAAAATTGAAACATAATTAGCTTTAAAGTTGTATTTCATGACTTTAAATCTACATTTTTGATAGTTTTGATAGCAAATGAAATATTGCTTCACAAAAAACACCCAAAATGACCTTTTCAAAGTGTTGAAAAACCTTTCTTCCGCGAAAAGTCAAAAATTGCAACGTTGAACCTCAAATAAAAAAAAAAATTTTCATCCGATTTTGAATCTGTAAAAAGTTTTGTGAAAAGAATGATGAGATCTACTTAAAAGATAGGTTGCCAGGCAACGAAACATACGCCCATAGTAGCTAAATCGTCCGGGCAGTCAACAAGGGTTGTCGCATATTTTTACTTTTTTCGGTAATGAAACATATGTAATACACTAAAAACTTATTAAGAAGAGTAACAACTCATTATGTAATTATCAAAAAATCATTAGAATTTGATTGCTTTTTATAAAGTTTTACCCCACGCTAACAATTAGTATATACATGAAACATTTAATATCATGGATTTAGCTGTTCAGTTATCAAAATTCATTGAAAATCAAAATACTTGTTCGTTTCAACACCTTAAACTCTGTGTATCAATCTGAAGTCAATCGGATGATAAGTTTGGCCTCTATAGCATCACAAGATTTTTTGAAATTATCAAAGGAGATAACTCTGGCAGTAATTCTTAAAATTCCCTGAAAATCAATAGGCTTCTTTGTCTCATGACCATAAACATTGTGTGTAAATTTAAAGTCAATCGGATATTAACTTTGGCCTCTAGAGCTTCCACGGGATTTTTTGAAGTGATCAAGGGCCATAACTCTGGCACTAATTATCGGAAAATTGCTGAAAATCAAAAGGATTCTTCGTCTCATGACCATAAACACTGTGTATAAATTTAAAGTCAATCGGATATTAACTTTGGCCTCTAGAGCGTCCACAAGATTTTTTTGAAGTGATCAAGGGCCATAACTCTGGTGGTTATTATCTGAAATCGCTAAAAAACAATAGGCTTCTTTGTCTCATGACCTTAAACACTGTGTATAAATTTAAAGTCAATCGGATATTAACTTTAGCCTCTAGAGCGTCCACAAACAATTGTGGACGCCGGCCGGGGGCGACGACAATATACGACCACATTTCAATGTGGCGTATAAAAACTAATAAAATCAAATGTATAATCATAATCTCAAAATCACCTTTTCCACCTAATTAATGTCAAAAATATGTTGCCAGGCAACGAAACATACGCCCACACAACAGCCAAATCGTCCAGGCAGTCAACAAGAGTTGTTGCATTTTAAGTAATCATCGGAAAATCATAATTCAAAGTCACCCATAACTACGGTGTAACTGTGATATAAGCAACCGTTTTTTTAAATCTGATAATAATTGTGACCACTGGAGGGACCACAAGCTAAAAAGGGTGATTTTTCGTACAATCAGGGGCCATAATTCAGGAAGTTACGATCTGATATGGGCAAATATGCAATGGAACCAAGATCATTAGGTTATAAACATGTATTTCAAGTTTCATCAAAATCAGTCCAAAATTGTGACCTCTTTAGGGTCCACAGCCTTGATATAACATATTTTCACACAATTCGCGTACAGACGGCGGCCATTTTATCCGTCAACTCTGGTCCGATTTTCACGAAATTCAAATTCTCTCTTAATTACCATGAAACCGTGATATAATCAAACGGTTTTTTGAATCAGATAATAATTTTGACCTCCAGAGGAACCACAAGCTAACAAAAGCGATTTTTCAGACAATCAGGGGACATAATTCAGGAAGTTATGATCCGATGGGCACAAATATCAAAAGGAACCAAGATCTTTGGGTTATAAACATACATGTCAAGTTTCATCAAAATTGGTTCAAAATTGTAACCTCTATGAGGTCCACAACCTTGATATAACATATTTTCACACTATTCGCGTACAAACGGCGGCCATTTTGTTTGTCAATTTTGGTCCGATTTTCACGAAATTCGAACTCAACCTTCATAACCATGGAATGGTGACATAATCAAACGTTTTTTTTAAATCAGATAACAATTTTGACCTCCAGAGGGACCACAAGCTAAAAAGGGTGATTTTTCGGACAATCAGGGGCTATAATTCAGAAAGTTAAGATCCAATTGGCGCAAATATCGAAAGGAACCAAGATCTTTAGGTTATAAACATGCATTTCAAGTTTCATCCAAATCGGTTCAAAATTGTGACCTCTACACTGTTCACAAGCTAAAAATTATGATTTTTCGTACAATCAGGGGGCATAACCCATGAAGTTACAGTCCGAACATGCCAATATCGAAAGGAACCGAGATCTTAGGGTGATAAACCTATATTTTAAGTTTCATTGAAATCGGATAAAAATTGTGACCTGTAGACTGTTGACAAACAATTGTGGACGGACGGACGGACGAACAGCGGCGACGACAATATACGTCCACATGAAAATGTGGGCGTATAAAAACACTTAACACTTAGCATTATTTTCTGGTTTACAAAAAAAAAAAGAATTTGCCTTCCTACCTACCCATTACCTAATCATCATGAGTCGGGTTTGAGCAAACTGAAATATTTTTAACCCTGGCCACAACTAACTTAAATACTCACCTTCTGATTATTACTGACCATTTTTAGGAATACTGACGTACGGTACAAGCACTGACGGGTTTAAGCAACAACTGACAAGATGTATATTTCTCACTAGTTTCCCTTAACAGTAACCATAATTAAGCATAATAGTAACCATAATTAAGCATTACTACTTGCTCAGAGGATTTTCTAACACAGAAGTCTGATACTAAAAGCCAACAGTGAGGCTGGTGTCCCCCGCCGAAATCCCAAAATAAATAGACGACACATATTAATTAATCGCACATTTATTTTTTTCAAACGTATCGAGTTATCGTGTCCCAAAGCATCAACCAATCAAATTGCTTATCTCTGCCTACCCTAAGCGGAAAATGCTCATCTTCGAACTCCATCAAGGCATTGACCTAATAAGCATATACACCAAAGTTTGAACATTTTAACTCAATTAGAAGGAGAGTTATTGTGTTCCAAAGTCTTGACCAATCAAATTGCGTATCGCTCTGCTTACCCAGAGCAGAAAATGATCATTATCGAACTTATTCAAGGTATTACTGTAATGAAACTATACACCAAGTTTCATCACTCTCACTTAATTAGAACTAAAGTTATCGTGTCCCAAAGCATCAACCAATCAAATTGCTTATCTCTGCTTACCCTAAGCGGAAAATGCTCATCTTCGAACTCCATCAAGGCATTGATCTTATAAGCATATACACCAAGTTTGAACATTTTTACTCAATTAGAAGGAGAGTTATTGTGTTCCAAAGTCTCGACCAATCAAATTGTGTATCGCTCTGCTTACCCTAAGCAGAAAATGCTCATTATCGAACTTATTCAAGGTATTACTGCAATGAAACAAAATTGCTTATCTCTGCTTACCCTAAACGGAAAATGCTCATCTTCGAACTCCATCAAGGCATTGACCTAATAAGCATATACACCAAGTTTGAACATTTTTAGTCAATTAGAAGGAGAGTTATTGTGTTCCAAAGTCGTCTCGACCAATCAAATTGTGTATCGCTCTGCTTACCCTAAGCAGAAAATGCTCCTTATCAAACTTATTCAAGGTATTACTGTAATGAAACTATACACCAAGTTTCATCACTCTCACTTAATTAGAACTAAAGTTATCGTGTCCCAAAGCATCAACCAATCAAATTGCTTATCTCTGCTTACCCTAAGTGGAAAATGCTCATCTTCGAACTCCATCAAGGCATTGACCTAATAAACACATACACCAAGTTTGAACATTCTAGCTCAATTAGGAAGAGAGTTATTGTGTCCCAAAAAGTGTGACGGACAGACAGACGGACGGACGAACCCATTTTAATAGTCCCCCAACTTTCTTCGAAAGGCGGGGGACAAAAAGCTCTGACGCCAGTTCTACACACTATGTACCTTGCAGTGTCAACTATAGTCAGGTTTTGGTGTAATTTAGACTAAATATGACTAGTGTGCCTAACCCTGTGGAGCATCCAAGAACTTGACAAAGACTGTTTTTGTTATCTTACACAAATTGTCATATACCTTCTATGGATATGTTTGTGAGTAAAGGTGATACTACTTTTCAGAAAACTCCTTTTTTCAATGAAATTAAATGAAATGGGGTTTAACGTCCTACTATTCTGCACTGCACCTAACCTTGGCTAAAGGAAGACAAGCATACACCATACAATACTTTTGCCCGGACAGCGGCGCTACGGCCTACTCTTATATCGAATTCCAATTGACAATGTGTACACAGGCCCTTGGTTTTTCGTCCCATCTGAACCACTAGACAACTGTTCTTGTCAGGCCTCCCGTTCTGCATCACTGACAAAGAGAAACCACGCTGGAAAATCGGGATGAACTTTTTCGGCCAATGTCTTACCCACGTGATCCCCCTCTTTTTTCAAGGTTGATAGCAGTAGGGTATATGGTAATAGGTTCTGGTGAAACATTATCACTATTTTCCGGATCACTGTCAGTGTCACTCAATGAGTTTTTACTAGAATTGATAGCATTTATAAAACAATTCTCAACAAGCCAACAGTGAGGCTGATGCCCCCGCCGAAATCCCAAAATAAATAGAAGACACATATTAATTAATCGCACATTTATTTTTTTCAATGTATCGAGCAATCAAACTGTACACGAAGTGTCATCCAAAAGTGTTTTATAAAGAAAAATGCTAAAGGCAGACAAAAGGGCCCCTCTGGCCAAGGGAAAGGGCCCTCGTGTCCAAGTCAATCGTTTCTATACACTGTTACTGTCGAATCGATTACTAAATGAGAATGCAGTCATTGTATTGGCATAAAATAGGTTGCCAGGCAACGAAACATACGCCCACACAGCAGCCAAATCGTCCGGGCAGTCAACAAGAGTTGTCGCATATTAAGGAATTATCAGAAAATCATTAGAATTTGTTTGGTTTTTATAATCAAACGTTTTTTTTTAAATCAGATAATAATTGTGACCTCCAGAGGGACCACAAGCTAAAAAGGGTGATTTTTCGTACAATCAGGGGACATAATTCAGGAAGTAATGACCCGATGGGCACAAATATCGAAAGGAACCAAGATCTTTGGGTTATAAACATACATGTCAAGTTTCATCAAAATCGGTTCAAAATTGTGACCTCTATAGGGTCCACAACCTTGATATAACATGTTTTCACACTATTCGTGTACAAACGACGGCCATTTTGTCCGTCAATTCTAGTCCGATTTTCACGTAATTCAAACTCTCTCTTCATTACCATGTAACGGTGATATAGTCAAACGTTTTTTTAACTCTTAAATGACCCAGAGGTTTGACGTCATAACGTCATAAAAACCCACGTCATAATGTTAAAATATAGGTATGCATTTTAAAATCATATAACAACTGAAAATAGACCCCTTCTGGGCCTTCATGTTTATGTAAATGGATGAAATATTCTAAATTGCCATTTTCATAAATACGAATTTTATACAAAAAAAATAAAATAAATATTTAGACATTTCATGCACAATTCATGTAGACTTCTAGGCCTACATAGATATAATGGTTATTTCAAACAGGAAGTAAACAAATGATAAAAGGCCGCCTGTTTATAAGGGGAGTAACTCTCATTGCGCTTGGAACGTTGCATTCGGTTAACTGGTTTTGTCGACAAAAGTCGCCGTGGGTACTTAACGGTAACGTCATAGGTGTCGACAAACGTCGCCGTGGGTCAGTTAAGAGTTAAATCGGATAATAATTTTGACCTCCAGAGGGACCAAAAGCTAACAAAAGCGATTTTTTGGACAATCCGGGGACATAATTCAGGAAGTTATGATCCAATGGGTGCAAATATCGAAAGGAACCAAGATCTTTGGGTTATAAACATACATGTCAAGTTTCATCAAAATCGGTTCAAAATTATGACCTCTATAAGGTCCACAACCTTGATATAACATATTTTCACACTATTCGCTTACAAAGGCGGCCATTTTGTCCGTCAATTTTGGTCCAATTTTCATGAAATTCGAACTCAACCTTCGTAACCATGGAACAGTGATATAATCAAACGGTTTTTTAAATCCGATAATAATTTTGACCTTCAGAGGGACCACAAGCTAAAGAGGGCAATTTTTCGGACAATCAGGGGCCATAATTCAGGAAGTTACAATCCGATGGGCGCAAATATCGAAAGGAACCAAGATCTTTGGGTTATAAACATACATGTCAAGTTTCATCAAAATTGGTTCAAAACTGTGACCTCTATAAGGTCCACAACCTTGATATAACATATTTTCACACTATTCGCTTACAAAGGCGGCCATTTTGTCCGTCAATTTTGGTCCAATTTTCATGAAATTCGAACTCAACCTTCGTAACCATGGAACAGTGATATAATCAAACGGTTTTTTAAATCCGATAATAATTTTGACCTTCAGAGGGACCACAAGCTAAAGAGGGCAATTTTTCGGACAATCAGGGGCCATAATTCAGGAAGTTACAATCCGATGGGCGCAAATATCGAAAGGAACCAAGATCTTTGGGTTATAAACATACATGTCAAGTTTCATCAAAATTGGTTCAAAACTGTGACCTCTATAAGGTCCACAACCTTGATATAACATATTTTCACATTATTCGCTTACAAACGGCGGCCACTTTGTCCGTCAATTTTGGTCCGATTTTCACGAAATTCAAACTCAACCTTCGTAACCATGGAACGGTGATATAATCAAACGGTTTTTTAAATCCGATAACAATTTTGAACTCCAGAGCGACCACAAGCTAAAAAGGGCAATTTTTCAGACAATCAGGGGCCATAATTCAGGAAGTTACGATCCGATGGACGCAAATATCGAAAGGAACCAAGATCTTTGGGTTATAAACATACATGTCAAGTTTCATCAAAATCGGTTCAAAATTGTGACCTCTATAAGGTCCACAACCTTGATATAACATATTTTCACACTATTCGAGTACAAACGGCGGCCATTTTGTCCATCAATTTTGGTCCGATTTTCACGAAATTCGTACTCAACCTTCATAACCATGCAACGGTGATATAATCAAACGATTTTTTAAATCGGATAACAATTGTGACCTCCAGAGGGACCACAAGTTAAAAAGGGCGATTTTTCGGACAATCAGGGGCCATAATTCAGGAAGTTACGATCCGATGGGCGCAAATATCGAAAGGAACCAAGATCTTTGGGTTATAAACATACATGTCAAGTTTCATCCAAATCGGTTCAAAATTGTGACCTCTACGCTGTTCACAAGCTAAAAAATAGGTTGCCAGGCAACGAAACATACGCCCACACAGCAGCCAAATCGTCCGGGCAGTCAACAAGAGTTGTCGCATATTAAGGAATTATCAGAAAATCATTAGAATTTGTTTGGTTTTTATAATCAAACATTTTTTTTATAAATCAGATAATAATTGTGACCTCCAGAGGCACAACAAGCTGAAAAGGGCGATTTTTTGGGACAATCAGGGGCCATAATTCAGGAAGTTACGATCCGATGGGCGCAAATATCGAAAGGAACCAAGATCTTTGGGTTATAAACACATACATGTCAAGTTTCATCAAAATTGGTTCAAAATTGTGACCTCTATAAGGTCCACAACCTTGATATAACATATTTTCACACTATTCGCGTACAAACGGCGACCATTTTGTCCGTCAATTTTGGTCCGATTTTCACGAAATTCGAATTCAACCTTCATAACCATGGAACGGTGATATAACCAAACGTTTTTTTAAATCGGATAACAATTTTGACCTCCAGAGGGACCACAAGCTAAAAAGGGCGATTTTTTGGACAATCAGGGGCCATAATTCAGGAAGATACGATCCGATGGGCGCAAATATCGAGAGGAACCAAGATCTTTGGGTTATAAACATACATGTCAAGTTTCATCAAAATTGTGACCTCTATAAGGTCCACAACATTGATATAACATATTTTCACACTATTCGCTTACAAACGGCGGCCATTTTGTCCGTCAATTTTGGTCCGATTTTCACGAAATTCGAATTCAACCTTCATAACCAAGGAACGGTAATATAATCAAACGTTTTTTAAAATCGGATAACAATTTTGACCTCCAGAGGGACCACAAGCTAAAAAGGGCGATTTTTCGGACAATCAGGGGACATAATTCAGGAAGTTACGAACCGATGGGCGCAAATATCGAAAGGAACCAAGATCTTTCGGTTATAAACATACATGTCAAGTTTCATCCAAATCGGTTCAAAATTGTGACCTCTATAAGGTCCACAACCTTGATATAACATATTTTCACACTATTCGCGTACAAATGGCGGCCATTTTGTCAGTCAATTTTGGTCTGATTTTCACGAAATTCGAATTCAACCTTCATAACCATAGAACGGTGATATAATCAAACGTTTTTTTAAATCGGATAACAATTTTGACCACCAGAGGTACCACAAGCTAAAAAGGGCGATTTTTCGGACAATCAGGGGCCATAATTCAGGAAGTTATGAACCGATTGGCGCAAATATCGAAAGGAACCAAGATCTTTGGGTTATAAACATGCATTTCAAGTTTCATCCAAATCGGTTTAAAATTGTGACCTCTACACTGTTCACAACCTTGATATAACATATTTTCACACTATTCGCGTACAAATGGCGGCCATTTTGTCCGTCAATTTTGGTCCGATTTTCACGAAATTCAAACTCAACCTTCATAACCATGGAACGGTGATATAATCAAACGGTTTTTTAAATCGGATAACAATTTTGACCTCCAGAGGGTCCACAAGCTAAAAAGGGCGATTTTTCGGACAATCAGGGGCCATAATTCAGGAAGTTACGATCCAATTGGCGCAAATATCGAAAGGAACCAAGATCTTTGGTTTATGGACATGCATTTCAAGTTTCATCCAAATCGGTTCAAAATTGTGACCTCTACACTGTTCACAAGCTAAAAAACGTGATTTTTCGTACAATCAGGGGCCATAACCCATGAAGTTACAGTCCGATACATGCCAATATCTAAAGGAACCGAGATCTTAGGGTGATAAACCTATATTTTAAGTTTCATTGAAATCGGATAAAAATTGTGACCTGTAGACTGTTCACAAACAATTGTGGACGGACGGACGGACGGACAGGGGCGACGACAATATACGTCCACATGAAAACGTGGGCGTATAAAAACGTGATTTTTCGTACAATCAGGGGCCATAACCCATGAAGTTACAGTCCGATACATGCCAATATCGAAAAGAACCGAGATCTTATGGTGATAAACCTATATTTTAAGTTTAATTGAAATCGGATAAAAATTGTGACCTGTAGACTGTTCACAAAAAAATGTGGACGGACGGACGGACGGACGGACGGACAGGGGCGACGACAATATACGTCCACATAAAAATGTGGGCGTATAAAAAATCATCAATCAAGATGAACCTAAGTTATCTTGTCCAAAAGTATCAACCAATCAAATTGCTTATCTCTGCTTACCCTAAGCGGAAAATGCTCATCTTCGAACTCCATCAAGGCATTGACCTAATAAGCATATATACACCAAGTTTGAACATTTTAACTCAATTAGAAGGAGAGTTATTGTGTTCCAAAGTCTCGACTACTCTCGACCAATCAAATTGCGTATCGCTCTGCTTACCTTGAGCAGAAAATGCTCATTATCGAACTTAGTCAAGGTATTACTGTAATGAAACTATACACCAAGTTTCATCACTCTCACTTAATTAGAACTAAAGTTATCGTGTCCCAAAGCATCAACCAATCAAATTGCTTATCTCTGCTTACCCTAAGTGGAAAATGTTCATCTTCGAACTCCATCAAGGCATTGACCTTATAAGCATATACACCAAGTTTGAACATTTTTACTCAATTAGAAGAAGAGTTATTGTGTTCCAAAGTCTCAACCAATTAAATTGCGTATCGCTCTGCTTACCCTAAGCGGAAAATGCTCATCTCCGAACTCCATCAAGGCATTGACCTAATAAGCATATACACCAAGTTTGAACATTTTAACTCAATTAGAAGGAGAGTTATTGTGTTCCAAAGTCTCGACCAATCAAATTGCTCTGCTTACCCTGAGCGGAAAATGCTCATTATCGAACTTAGTCAAGGTATTACTGTAATGAAACTATACACTAAGTTTCATCACTCTCACTTAATTAGAACTAAAGTTATCGTGTCCCAAAGCATCAACCAATCAAATTGCTTATCTCTGCTTACCCTAAGCGGAAAATGCTCATCTTTGAACTCCATCAAGGCATTGACCTAATAAACACATACACCAAGTTTGAACATTCTAGCTCAATTAGGAAGAGAGTTATTGTGTCCCAAAAAGTGTGACGGACAGACGGACAGACGGACAGACAGACAGACAGACAGACAGACAGACGGACGGACGAACACATTTTAATAGTCCCCCAACTTTCTTCGAAAGGCGGGGGACAAAAATATCTTTTGAACTATTTTAAAGCAGGCCGGCTCCGTCACATACCAGAATGAATAAGATTATGCATGCGCCCACACAGCAGCTAAATCGTCCGGGCAGTCAACAAGAGTTGTCGCATATTAAGTAATTATCAGAAAATCATTAGAATTTGTTTGGTTTTTATAAAGTTCTGCTCCAAGCTAATGTAAAGTATACGAATCATTTAATATCATGGAATAAGCTGTCACCTCCACTGGATACGAAACATTTAATATTATGGCGACTTTTCGTACAATCAGGGGCCATAATTCAGGAAGTTACGATCAGATATGTCCAAATATCGACAGGAACCAAGATCTTTAAGTTTGACCAAAATCGAATTAAAATTGTGACCTCTACAGGGTACACAACCTTGATATATCATATTTTTACATTATTCGTGTAAAAATGGCAGCCATTTTGTTCATCAATTTTGGTCCAGTGTTCACAAAATTCAAACTGAAAATTCATTACAGTGTAATGGTGATATAATCAAATGTTTTTGAACTCCATAAAGGCAATTTTCCGTATGATCAGAGGCCATAATTCAGGAAATTACAATCCGATATGCGCAAATATCGCAAGGAACCAAGATCTTTAGGTTATAACAATGTATTTCAAGTTTCATCAAAAACGTATTAAAATTGTGAAAGATAGGTTGCCAGGCAACGAAACATACGCCCACAGCAGCTAAATCGTCCGGGCAGTCAACAAGGGTTGTCGCATATTTTTACTTTTTTCGGTAATGAAACATTTGTAATACTCTAAAAACTGATTAAGAGTAACAACTCATTATGTAATTATCAGAAAATCATTAGAATTTGATTGCTTTTTATAAAGTTTTACCCCACGCTAACAATTGAATTAGTATATATACATGAAACATTTAAAATCATGGATTTAGCTGTTCAGTTATAAGTTGTCTGCGATATCACTTATGTGGAAGCAGACGTTAAACACTAAGTAGTAGTAGTAGTAGTGTTCAGTTATCAAAATTCATTGAAAATCGATATACTTGTTCGTTTCAACACCTTAAACTCTGTGTATCAATCTGAAGTCAATCAGATGATAAGTTTGGCCTTTAAAGCGTCCACAAGATTTTTTGAAGTGATCAAGGACCATAACTCTGGCACTAATTATCGGAAATCGCTGAAAATCAATAGGCTTCTTCGTCTCATGACCTTAAACACTGTGTATAAATTTAAAGCCAATCGGATATTAACTTTGGCCTCTAGAGCGTCCACAAGATTTTTTGAAGTGATCAAGGGCCATAACTCTGGTAGTTATTATCGGAAATCGCTGAAAAACAATAGGCTTCTTCGTCTCATGACCTTAAACACTGTGTATAAATTTAAAGTCAATCGGATATTAACTTTAGCCTCTAGAGCGTCCACAAGCAATTGTGGACGCCGGACCGACGGACCGACGGACGGACGGACGGACGGACGGACGGACGGACGGACGGACGGACGGGGGCGACGACAATATACGACCACATTTCAATGTGGGCGTATAAAAAGGCGATTTTTGGTACAATTAGGGGCCATAATTCAGGAAGTTACGATCCAATATGCGCAAATATCGAAAGGAACCAAGATCTTTATGTTATAAACATGTATTTCAAGTTTCATCAAAATCAGTTCAAAATTGTGACCTCTATAGGGTCCACAACCTTGATATAACATATTTTCTCACTATTCGCGTACAAACTATTCGTGTCCGTCAATTTTGGTCCAATTTTCACGAAATTCCACATCATCTTTTATAACAAAGTAACGGTGATATAATCAAACGTTTTTTTAAATCGGATAACAATTTTGACCTCCAGAGGGACCACAAGCTAAAAAGGGTGATTTTTTGGATAATCAGGGGCCATAATTCAGGAAGTTACGATTCGATGGGCGCAAATATTGAAAGGAACCAAGACCTTTGGGTTATAAACATACATGTCAAGTTTCATGAAAATCAGTTCAAAATTGTGACCTCTATAGGGTCCACAACCTTGATTTAACATTTTTTCACACTATTCGCGTACAAACGGCGGCCATTTTGTCTGTCAATTTTGGTCCGATTTTCACGAAATTCGAACTCAACCCCCATAACTATGTAACGGTGATATAATCAAACGGTTTTTTGAATCAGATTACAATTTTGACCTCCACAGGGAGCACAAGCTAAAAAGGGTGATTTTTCGAACAATCAGGGGCCATAATTCAGGAAGTTACGTTCCGATAAGTGCAAATATCGTAAGGAACCAAGATCTTTCGGTTATAAACATGCATTTCAAGTTTCATCGAAATCAGATCAAAATTGTGACCTCTACACTGTTCACAAGCTAAAAACGTGATTTTTCGTACAATCAGGGGCCATAACCCATGAAGTTACAGTCCGATACATGCCAATATCGAAAGGAACCGAGATCTTAGGGTGATAAACCTATATTTTAAGTTTCATTTAAATCGGATAAAAATTGTGACCTGTAGACTATTCACAAACAATTGTGGACGGACGGACGGACGGACGGACGAGGGCGACGACAATATACGTCCACATAAAAATGTGGGCGTATAAAAATAGGCATGCTATAGAATCTTGGTCATCCTACAACGCAATCGCGCTATTCAATTCCAGATTTATAGGCCTACATCATGGCATCGAAGTAACAAAAGATAGGCTGGCACTGCCAGGCAGGATACGCCCACATTTTCGAGAGATGGATAGAGAACAAGCAATACTGAAAGTAGTGATGTGCGGTTTTTAAATTTTCTTTCGGTTTCGGTTTTCGGTTTTTCTGAGACAAAAAACCTCGGTTTCGGTTTTCGGTTTTTTCATTCATTTAAACACTGTGTAATGTGTTATGTATGTATGTATTCATGGTTATTTTATAGGAATACCTGGAAGCCAGAAAAATAGGTTACCAGGCAACGAAACATACGCCCACACAGCAGCCAAATTGTCCGGGCAGTCAACAAGAGTTGTCACATATTAAGGAATTATCAGAAAATCATTAGAATTTGTTTGGTTTTTATAATCAAATGTTTTTTTTTTAAATCAGATAATTGTGACCTCCAGAGGGACCACAAGCTAAAAAGGGTGATTTTTCGAACAATCAGGGGACATAATTCAGGAAGTAATGTGGGCGTATAAAAACACTTAACACTTAGCATTATTTTCTGGTTTACAAAAAAAAAAAGAATTTGCCTACCTACCTACCCATAACAATTTTGACCTCCAGAGGGACCACAAGCTAAAAAGGGCGATTTTTTTGACAATCAGGGGCCATAATTCAGAAAGTTAAGATCCGATTGGCGCAAATATCGAAAGGAACCAAGATCTTTGGGTTATAAACATGCATTTCAAGTTTCATCCAAATCGGTTCAAAATTGTGACCTCTACACTGTTCACAAGCTAAAAGATAGGCTGACACTGCCAGGCAGGATACGCCCACATTTTTGAGAGATGGATAGAGAACAAGCAATACCGAAAGTGATTTTTCCTCATTAAGTCCTGTATTTCATACTGTATTGGGAGCAGCCATTTTGTTGGTCAGTTCCAGTCTGATATTAATGAAATTCGAAGCCGACAATGATTATGGTGTGACGGTACACAACCTAGAAATGTTACTTTTCGTCAAAATCGGATAAGAATTGTGACCTGTAGAGAGTCCACAACCATGATATACCATATTTTTACACTATTCGTGTACAAACGGCGACCATTTCGTCCGGCAATTTTGGTACGATTTTCACGAAATTCAAACTCAACCTTCCTTACAGTGCAACAGTAATATAATCATTTTTTTTTTTAAATCAGATAATAATTGTTCGAGAGATAGACAGAGAACAAGCAATACCGAAAGTGATTTTTCCTACAATCAAAGGCCATAATTCATTAAGTTACAATTTGATATGCGCAAATATCGAAAAGAATAAAGATCTTTAGGTTATAAACAAGCATTTCAGGTTTCATCAAAATCGAATTAAAATTGTCACCTCTACAGGGTCCACAACTTTGACATACCATATTTTTACACTGTTCTCGTACAAACGGCGGCCATTTTTTCTGGCAATTATGATCCAATTTTCTCGAAATTCGAAATCAACCTTCCGTAGGGTGTAATGGTGGTAGAGTCAAACGTTTTTTTAAATCGGATAATAATTGTGACCTCCAGAGGGACCATATTTTTACACTGTTCGCGTACAAACGGTGGCCATTTTTTCTGGCAATTATCGTCCAATTTTCTCGAAATTCGAACGCAACCTTCCGTCGGGTGTAACGGTGATAGAGTCAAACGTTTTTTCAAATCGGATAATAATTGTGACCTCCAGAGGGACCATAGGCGATTTTTCAGACAATCAGGGGCCATAATTCAGGAAGTTACGATCCGATATGCGTAAATAACAAAGGGAACCAAGATCTTTGGGTTATAACCATGCATTTTAAGTTTCATCAAAATCAAATTAAAATTGTGACCTCTACAGGGTCCACAACCATGATATACAATTTTTTAACAGTATTCGCGTACAAACGGCGGCCATTTTGTATGGCAATTTTGGTCCGATTTTCCCGAAATTCGAACTCAACCTTCCTTACGGTGTAATGGTAATATAATCAACTGTTTTATTAAATCGGATAATAATTGTGACCACCAGAGGGACCACAAGCTAAAATAAGGCGATTTTGCGTATAATCAGGGGCCATAATTCAGGAAGTTACGTTCCGATATGCGCAAATATCGAAAGGAACCAAGATCTTTGGGTTATAACCATGAATTTCAAGTTTCATCAAAATCGAATAAAAAATGTGACTTCTATAGGGTCTACAACCTTGATATATACCATTTTTTAACAGTATTCGTGTACAAACGGCGGCCATTTTGTATGGCAATTTTCGGCCGATTTTCCCGAAATTCGAACTCAACCTTCCTTAGGGTGTAACGGTGATATAATCAAACGTTTTTTTAAATCGGATAATAATTGTGACCTCCAGAGGGATCACAAGCTAAAAAGGGTGATTTTTCGGACAATCAGGGGCCATAATTCAGGAAATTACATTCCGATAGGCGCAAATATCGAAAGGAACCAAGATCTTTGGGTTATAAACATGCATGTCAAGTTTCATCAAAATCGGTTCAAAATTGTGACCTCTATAGGGTCCACAAGCTAAAAACGCGATTTTTCGTACAATCAGGGGCCATAATCCATGAAGTTTTCATCCGATACATGCCAATATCGAAAGCAGCCGAGATCTTTTGGGGATAAACCTATATTTCAAGTTTCGTCAAAATCGGATAAGAATTGTGACCTGTAGAGAGTCCACAAACAAATTGTGGACGGACGGACGTCCGGACTGACAGGGGCGACGACAATATACGTCCACATAAAAATGTGGGCGTATAAAAACGTGATTTTTCGTACAATCAGGGGCCATAACCCATGAAGTTACAGTCCGATATTTGCCAATATCGAAAGGAACCGAGACCTTAGGGTGATAAACCTATATTTTAAGTTTCATCGAAATCGGATAAAAATTGTGACCTGTAGACTGTTCACAAACAATTGTGGACGGACGTCCGGACGGACGAACAGGGGCGACGACAATATACGTCCACATGAAAATGTGGGCGTATAAAAAATATCAAAAATATTGATGTAAATCCGATGATCATTGTCGAACACCAATTTACACCAAATTAAATTTGCATAACAAAATAATACCAATCCAACAAATCGAAACATGTGGTCTTTCATTTCTCGTTTATAAACTTAAAAACAAAACTTACGCATTGCCGTTTTCGGGTGTTGTTATTCTAAACACTAAACCTGACTCAAAATTGGTAAATTATATTCTTTGTCATGCTTGTATTTTAGGTGCACCTTCAAGTTGGATGTGTTTCAGAATGCAGCAGAAATATGTTTTTTACAAAGATTAAATCTACATTGTGTGTCATCTAATCTTTCATAGTTAGTGAGCAAGCCATGAAGACATTTTACTTTTTAGAGGAAGCCATCGTTCGTTATTGACAACCGGCTTCGGCTTGATTAAAATTTTGGATTATAAACCGAACCGAATTGAGGAAATAAATAGTCTAGGCCATCCAGACTGATTAAACACTCTATCACTCTATACATAAGGGCTCTGGTTGATCGAAAATAAAAACGAAAGTGGTGGCTACATTAAAATTTTGGAATTATTAAGTAAACGAAATACGGCTACATAAAAATTAGGAACTTGGAAAAAAAACGAAACGCACGGTTATTTTTTTTTTATCGGTTCGGTTTTCGGTTTATTTGTAAAAACCGATATCGTATGGTTAAACCGAAAAACCGAACATCACTAACTGAAAATGATTTTTCCTACATCATTAAGTCCTGTATTTCATACTGTGTTGGGAGCAGCCATTTTGTTGGTCAGTTCCAGACTGATATTCATGAAATTCGAAGCCGACAATGATTATGGTGTGACCGTACACAACCTAGAAATGTGACTTTTCATCAAAATCGGATAAGAATTGTGACCTGAAGAGAGTCCACAACCATGATATACCATATTTTTACACTATTCGCGTACAAACAGCGACCATTTCGTCCGGCAATTTTGGTACGATTTTCACGAAATTAGAACTCAACCTTCCTCATCAAAATCGAATTAAAATTGTGACCTATACAGGGTCCACAACCATGATATACCATTTTTTTTAACAGTATTCGCGTACAAACGGCGGTCATTTTGTCTGTCAATTTTGGTCCGATTTTCCCAAAATTCGAACTCAACCTTCCTTAGGGTGTAACGGTGATATAATCAAACATTTTTATAAATCGGATAATAATTGTGACCTCCAGAGTAACCACAAGCTAAAAAGGATGATTTTTCAGACAATCAGGGGCCATAATTCAGGAAATTACATTCCAATTTTATCTGTCAACCTTCCTTACGGTGTAACGGTGATATAATCAAACGTTTTTTTAAATCGGATAATAATTGTGACCTTCAGAGGGACCACAAGCTAAAGAAAGGGGGATTTTGCGTATAACCAGGGGCCATAATTCAGGAAGTTACGATCCGATATGCGCAAATATCGAAAAGAACCAAGATCTTTGGGTTATAACCATGAATTTCAAGTTTCATCAAAATCGAATTAAATTTGTGACCTTTACAGGGTCCACAACCTTGATATACCAAATTTTTAACAGTATTCGCGAACAAACGGCGGCCATTTTGTATGGCAATTTTGGTCCGATTTTCCCGAAATTCGAACTCGACCTTCCTTACGGTGTAACGGTAATATAATCAAACGTTTGTTTAAATCGGATAATAATTGTGACCTCCAGAGGGACCACAAGCTAAAACAAAGGCGATTTTGCGTATAATCAGGGGCCATAATTCAGGAAGTTACGATCCGATAAGCGCAATTATCGAAAGGAACCAAGATCTTTGGGTTATAACCATGAATATTAAGTTTCATCAAAATCGAATTAAAATTGTGACCTCCACAGGGTCCACAACCTTGATATACCATTTTTTAACAGTATTCACGTACAAACGGCGGCCATTTTGTATGGCAATTTTGGTCCGATTTTCCCGAAATTCGAACTCAACCTTCCTTACGGTGTAACTGTAATATAATCAATCGTTTTTTTAAATCGGATAATAATTGTGACCTCCAGAGGGACCACAAGCTAAAAAGATAGGCTGGCACTGCCAGGCAGGATACGCCCACATTTTCGACAGATGGACAGAGAACAAGCAATACCGAAAGTGATTTTTCCTACATCTTTGAGTCCTGTATTTCATACTGTATTGGGAGCAGCCATTTAGTTGGTCAGTTCCAGTCTGATATTAATGAAATTCGAAACCGACAATGATTATGGTGTGACGGTACACAACCTAGAAATGTGTCTTTTCATCAAAATCGGATAAGAATTGTGACCTGTAGAGAGTCCACAACCATGATATACCATATTTTTACACTATTCGCGTACAAACGGCGACCATTTCGTCCGGCAATTTTGGTACGATTTTCACGAAATTAGAACTCAACCTTCCTCATCAAAATCGAATTAAAATTGTGACCTAACAGGGTCCGCAACCATGATATATCATTTTTTTAACAGTATTCGCGTACAAACAGCGGCCATTTTGTCTGTCAATTTCGGTCCGATTTCCCCGAAATTCAAACTCAACCTTCCTTATAGTGTAACGGTGATATAATCAAACGTTCTTTTAAATTGGATAATAATTGTGACCTCCAGAGGGACCACAAGCTAAAGAAAGGGGGATTTTGCGTATAACCAGGGGCCATAATTCAGGAAGTTACGATCCGATATGCGCAAATATCGAAAAGAACCAAGATCTTTGGGTTATAACCATGAATTTCAAGTTTCATCAAAATCGAATTAAAATTGTGACCTTTACAGGGTCCACAACCTTTATATACCATTTTTTAACAGTATTCGCGTACAAACGGTGGCCATTTTGTATGGCAATTTTGGTCTGATTTTCAAGAAATTCGAACTCAACCTTCCTTACGGTGTAACGGTAATATAATCAAACGTTTTTTTAAATCGGATAATAATTGTGACCTCCAAGCTAAAAAAAAAGGCGATTTTGCGTATAATCAGGGGCCATAATTCAGGAAGTTACGATCCGATATGCGCAAATATCGAAAGGAAGCAAGATCTTTGGGTTATAACCATGAATTTCAAGTTTCATCAAAATCGAATCAAAATTGTGACCTCCACAGGGTCCACAACCTTGATATACCATTTTTTAAAAGTATTCGCGTACAACAACGGCCATTTTGTATGGCAATTTTCGTCCGATTTTCCCCGAAATTCGAACTCAACCTTCCTTAGGGTGTAACGGTAATACAATCAAACGGTTTTTTAAATCGCATAATATTTGTGACCTCCAAGCTAAAAAAAAGGCGATTTTGCGTATAATCAGGGGCCATAATTCAGGAAGTTACGATCCGATATGCGCAAATATCGAAAGGAAGCAAGATCTTTGGGTTATAACCATGAATTTCAAGTTTCATCAAAATCGAATCAAAATTGTGACCTCCACAGGGTCCACAACCATGATATACCATTTTTTAACAGTATTCGCGTACAAACGGCGGCCATTTTGTAAGGTAATTTTCGTCCGATTTTCCCGAAATTCGAACTCAGCCTTCCTTAGGGTGTAACGGTGATATAATCAAACGTTTTTTTAAATCAAATAATAATTGTGACCTCCAGAGGGACCACAAGCTAAAAAGGGTGATTTTTCGGACAATCAGGGGCCATAATTCAGGAAATTACATTCCGATAGCCGCAAATATCGAAAGGAACCAAGATCTTTGGGTTACAAACATGCATGTCAAGTTTCATCAAAATCGGTTGAAAATTGTGACCTCTATAGGGTCCACAAGCTAAAAACGTGATTTTTCGTACAATCAGGGGCCATAATCCATGAAGTTTTGATCCGATACATGCCAATATCGAAAGGAACCGAGATCTTTTGGGGATAAACCTATATTTCAAGTTTCGTCAAAATCGGATAAGAATTGTGACCTGTAGAGAGTCCACAAACAAATTGTGGACGGACGGACGTCCGGACGGACAGGGGCGACGACATAATACGTCCACATGAAAATGTGGGCGTATAAAAAAGGCGATTTTGCGTGTAATCAGGGGCCATAATTCAGGAAGTTACGATCCGATGTGAGCAAATATCGAAAGGAACCAAGATCTTTGGGTTATAACCATGAATTTCAAGTTTCATCAAAATCGAATTAAAATTGTGACCTCCACAGGGTCCACAACCTTGATATACCATTTTTTAACAGTATTCGCGTACAAACGGCGGCCATTTTGTATGGCAATTTTGGTCCGATTTTCCCGAAATTCGAACTCAACCTTCCTTAGGGTGTAACGGTGATATAATCAAACGGTTTTTTAAATCGGATAATAATTGTGACCTCCAGAGGGACCACAAGCTAAAAAGGGTGATTTTTCGGACAATCAGGGGCCATAATTCAGGAAATTACATTCCGATAGCCGCAAATATCGAAAAGAACCAAGATCTTTGGGTTACAAACATGCATGTCAAGTTTCATCAAAATTGGTTCAAAATTGTGACCTCTATAGGGTCCACAAGCTAAAAACGTGATTTTTCGTACAATCAGGGGCCATAATCCATGAAGTTTTGATCCGATACATGCCAATATCGAAAGCAGCCGAGATCTTTTGGGGATAAACCTATATTTCAAGTTTCGTCAAAATCGGATAAGAATTGTGACCTGTAGAGAGTCCACAAACAAATTGTGGACGGACGGACGGACGGACGTCCGGACGGACAGGGGCGACGACATAATACGTCCACATGAAAATGTGGGCGTATAAAAAAGGCGATTTTGCGTATAATCAGGGGCCATAATTCAGGAAGTTACGATCCGATATGCGCAAATATCGAAAGGAACCAAGATGTTTAGGTTATAACCATGAATTTCAAGTTTCATCAAAATTGAATTAAAATTGTGACCTCTACAGGGTCCACAACCTTGATATACCATTTTTTAACAGTATTCGCGTACAAACGGCGGCCATATTGTATGGCAATTTTGGTCCGATTTTCCCGAAATTCAAACTCAACCTTCCTTAGGGTGTAACGGTGAAATAATCGAACATTTTTTTAAATCGGATAATAATTGTGACCTCCAGAGGGACCACAAGCTAAAAGATAGGCTGGCACATTTTTGAGAGATGGATAGAGAACAAGCAGTACCGAAAGTGATTTTTCCTACATCATTCAGTCCTATATTTCATATTGTATCGGGAGCAGCCATTTTGTTGGTCAGTTCCAGTCTGATATTCATGAAATTCGAAGCCGACAATGATTATGGTCCACAACTTTGATATACCATATTTTTACACTGTTCGCGTACAAATGGCGGCCATTTTTTCTGGCAATTATGGTCCGATTTTCTCGAAATTCGAACTCAACCTTCCGTAGGGTGTAACGGTGATAAAGTCAAATGTTTTTTTTAAATCGGATAATAAATGTGACTTCCAGAGGGACCATAGGCGATTTTTCGGACAATCAGGGGCCATAATTCAGGAAGTTACGATCCGATATGCGTAAATAACGAAAGGAACCAAGATCTTTGGGTTATAACCATGCATTTCAAGTTTCATCAAAATCGAATTAAAATTTTGACCTCTACAGGGTCCACAACCATGATATACAATTTTTTAACAGTATTCGCGTACAAACGGCGGCCATTTTGTATGGCAATTTTGGTTCGATTTTCCCGAAATTCGAACTCAACCATCGTTAGGGTGTAACGGTAATATAATCAACCGTTTTTTTCAATCGGATAATAATTGTGACCTCCAGAGGGGCCACAAGCTAAGAAAAGGCGATTTTGCGTATAATCAGGGGCCATAATTCAGGAAGTTATGATCTGATATGCGCAAATATCGAAAGGAACCAAGATCTTTGGATTATAACCATGAATTTCAAGTTTCATCAAAATCAAATTAAAATTGTGACCTCTAAAGGGTCCACGACCTTGATATACCATTTTTTAACAGTATTTGTGTACAAACGGCGGCCATTTTGTATGGCAATTTTGGTCCGATTTTCCCGAATTTCGAATTCAACCTTCCTTAGGGTGTAACGGTGATATAATCAAACGTTTTTTTAAATCAGATAATAATTGTGACCTCCAGAGGGACCACAAGCTAAAAGATAGGTTGCCAGGCAACGAAACATACGCCCACAGCAGCTTAATCGTCCGGGCAGTCAACAAGAGTTGTCGCATATTTTTACTTTTTTCGGTAATGAAACATTTGTAATACTCTAAAGATAGGCTGGCACTGCCAGGCAGGATACGCCCACATTTTCGAGAGATGGACAGAGAACAAGCAATACCGAAAGTGATTTTTCCTGCATCTTTAAGTCCTGTATTTCATACTGTATTGGGAGCAGCCATTTAGTTGGTCAGTTCCAGTCTGATATTAATGAAATTCGAAACCGACAATGATTATGGTGTGACAGTACACAACCTAGAAATGTGACGTTTCATCAAAATCCGATAAGAATTGTGACCTGTATTGAGTCCACAACCATGATATACCATATTTTTACATTATTCGCGTACAAACGGCGACCATTTCGTCCGGCAATTTTTGTATGATTTCACGAAATTAGAACTCAACCTTCCTAATCAAAATCGAATTAAAATTATGACCTATACAGGGTCCACAACCATGATATACCATTTTTTTAACAGTATTCGCGTACAAACAGCGGCCATTTTGTCTGTCAATTTTGGTCCGATTTTCCCGAAATTCAAACTCAACCTTCCTTACAGTGTAACGGTGATATAATCAAACGTTTTTTTAAATTGGATAATAATTGTGACCTCCAGAGGGACCACAAGCTAAAGAAAGGGGGATTTTGCGTATAACCAGGGGCCATAATTCAGGAAGTTACGATCCGATATGCGCAAATATCAAAAAGAACCAAGATCTTTGGGTTATAACCATGAATTTCAAGTTTCATCAAAATCAAATTAAAATTGTGACCTTTACAGGGTCCACAACCTTGATATACCATTTTTTAACAGTATTCGCGTACAAACGGCGGCCTTTTTGTATAGCAATTTTGGTCTGATTTTCCCGAAATTCGAACTCAACCTTCCTTACGGTGTAACGGTAATATAATCAAACATTTTTTTAAATCAGATAATAATTGTGACCTCCAAGCTAAAAAAAATTTGCGTATAATCAGGGTCAGGGGCCATAATTCAGGAAGTTACGATCCGATATGCGCAAATATCGAAAAGAAGCAAGATCTTTGGGTTATAACCATGAATTTCAAGTTTCATCAAAATCGAATCAAAATTGTGACCTCCACAGGGTCAACAACCTTGATATACCATTTTTTAACAGTATTCGCGTACAAACGGCGGCCATTTTGTATGGCAATTTTCGTCCGATTTTCCCGACATTCGAACTCAACCTTCCTTAGGGTCTAACGGTGATATAATCAAACGGTTTTTTAAATCGAATAATAATTGTGACCTCCAAGCTAATAAAAAGGCGATTTTTCGTATAATCAGGGGCCATAATTCAGGAAGTTACGATCCGATATGCGCAAATATCGAAAGGAAGCAAGATCTTTGGGTTATAACCATGAATTTCAAGTTTCATCAAAATCGAATCAAAATTGTGACCTCCACAGGGTCAACAACCTTGATATACCATTTTTTAACAGTATTCGCGTACAAACGGCGGCCATTTTGTATGGCAATTTTCGTCCGATTTTCCCGACATTCGAACTCAACCTTCCTTAGGGTGTAACGGTGATATAATCAAACGGTTTTTTAAATCGAATAATAATTGTGACCTCCAAGCTAATAAAAAGGCGATTTTTCGTATAATCAGGGGCCATAATTCAGGAAGTTACGATCCGATATGCGCAAATATCGAAAGGAAGCAAGATCTTTGGGTTATAACCATGAATTTCAAGTTTCATCAAAATCGAATCAAAATTGTGACCTCCACAGGGTCAACAACCTTGATATACCATTTTTTAACAGTATTCGCGTACAAACGGCGGCCATTTTGTATGGCAATTTTCGTCCGATTTTCCCGACATTCGAACTCAACCTTCCTTAGGGTGTAACGGTGATATAATCAAACGGTTTTTTAAATCGAATAATAATTGTGACCTCCAAGCTAAAGATAGGCTGGCACTGCCAGGCAGGATACGCCCACATTTTCGAGAGATGGACAGAGAACAAGCAATACCGAAAATGATTTTTCCTACATCTTTAAGTCCTGTATTTCATACTGTATTGGGAGCAGCCATTTAGTTGGTCAGTTCCAGTCTGATATTAATGAAACTCGAAACCGACATTGATTATGGTGTGACGGTACACAACCTAGAAATGTGACTTTTCATCAAAATCGGATAAGAATTGTGACCTGTAGAGAGTCCACAACCATGATATACCATATTTTTACACTCATCGCGTACAAACGGCGACCATTTCGTCCGGCAATTTTGGTACGATTTTCACGAAATTAGAACTCAACCTTCCTCATCAAAATCGAATTAAAATTGTGACCTATACAGGGTCCACAACCATGATATATCATTTTTTTAACAGTATTCGCGTACAAACGGCGGCCATTTTGTCTGTCAATTTTGGCCCGATTTTCCTGAAATTCACACTCAACCTTCCTTACAGTGTAACGGTGATATAATCAAACGTTTTTTAAATTGGATAATAATTGTGACCTCCAGAGGGACCACAAGCTAAGAAAGGGGGATTTTGCGTTTAACCAGGGGCCATAATTCAGGAAGTTACGATCCGATATGCGCAAATATCGAAAAGAACCAAGATCTTTGGGTTATAACCATGAATTTCAAGTTTCATCAAAATAGAATTAAAATTGTGACCTTTACAGGCTCCACAACCTTGATATACCATTTTTTAACAGTATTCGCGTACAAACGGTGGCCATTTTGTATGGCAATTTTGGTCCGATTTTCCCGAAATTCGAACTCAACCTTCCTTAGGGTGTAACGGTGATATAACCAAACGGTTTTTTAAATCGAATAATAATTGTGACCTCCAAGCTAAAAAAAAAGGCGATTTTGCGTATAATCAGGGGCCATAATTCAGGAAGTTACGATCCGATATGCGCAAATATCGAAAGGAAGCAAGATCTTTGGGTTATAACCATGAATTTCAAGTTTCATCAAAATCGAATCAAAATTGTGACCTCCACAGGGTCCACAACCTTGATATACCATTTTTTAACAGTATTCGCGTACAAACGGCGGCCATTTTGTATGGCAATTTTCGTCCGATTTTCCCGAAATTCGAACTCAACCTTCCTTAGGGTGTAACGGTGATATAATCAAACGGTTTTTTAAATCGAATAATAATTGTGACCTCCAGAGGGACCACAAGCTGAAAAGGGTGATTTTTCGGACAATCAGGGGCCATAATTCAGGAAATTACATTCCGATAGCCGCAAATATCGAAAGGAACCAAGATCTTTGGGTTACAAACATGCATGTCAAGTTTCATCAAAATCGGTTCAAAATTGTGACCTCTATAGGGTCCACAAGCTAAAAACGTGATTTTTCGTACAATCAGGGGCCATAATCCATGAAGTTTTGATCCGATACATGCCAATATCGAAAGCAGCCGAGATATTTTGGGGATAAACCTATATTTCAAGTTTCGTCAAAATCGGATAAGAATTGTGACCTGTAGAGAGTCCACAAACAAATTGTGGACGGACGTCCGGACGGACGGACGGACGGACGTCCGGACGGACAGGGGCGACGACATAATACGTCCACATGAAAATGTGGGCGTATAAAAACTGATTAAGAGTAACAACTCATTATGTAAGCAGCCGAGATCTTTTGGGGATAAACCTATATTTCAAGTTTCGTCAAAATCGGATAAGAATTGTGACCTGTAGAGAGTCCACAAACAAATTGTGGACGGACGGACGGACGGACGGACAGACGGACGGACGGACAGGGGCGACGACATAATACGTCCACATGAAAATGTGGGCGTATAAAAACGTGATTTTTCGTACAATCAAGAGCCATTATCCATGAAGTTTTGATCCGATACATGCCAATATCGAAAGCAATCTATATTTCAAGTTTCGTCAAAATCCGATAAGAATTGTGACCTGAAGAGAGTCCACAAACAAATTGTGGACGGACGGACGGATGGACAGGGGCGACGACATAATACGTCCACATGAAAATGTGGGCGTATAAAAATAATAGCGACATTGGATTGATCTAAACTCTTGGCCTTCAGCCTATAAGGGGAGGCTATAGGCTAGCATAGATCCATACCAACGTGCCAACCCAAATTTTGCACGCTGTCCCTAGATCTTATTGTCATTTTTAAAAGTTTTTCATTCTTTTGAAACTCATCTACCAAAAATACTCATTCCAAAAGTACTCATTGTTCCAATACCTACTTAAAGTGCCATGGCCCATATATAAGGACTACTGATTTTTTCTCCCCAAGCAAAATACTTAAGGCCACCCATTTTTGATTATTAGGTTCACGGATTTTTAGGACATAGAATTGATGATGTCGGTCGAAATAAAAAAAAAAAAAAAGATGTCAGTGTCTTATTTTTTTTATTTTTTAAAGAGCAAAATTTTGATGTCGGGCTATAATAAAAAAATAATTTTTCGACTAATGATTAATTTTACCAGATCATATATATATACTTAGTTTAATACAGACTTGTTCTTTTCATTATACTATTAATCTTAATATATGTTTTTTTACACTTTAACTTTGATACTATTTAAGGGGATTTTAAAATCCTGTATATCTTTTTTTCTCTATAATCGATTTATTAGAGAATAAGGCAGATATCAATGAGTTTAAAGTCAAATTACACAATTGATCTTTTTACTTCTGTATGGTTCTATTGTCTAATTATACCAGGAAGACTTTGTAAATTTATGAACGGTTAAGTTTTATTATAGCCAGATAACCTTATTGGTCTATGAACGTCTTTCATCTCATTATTCTTGATTTGACCATTGTCAAGCGGTATCACGTCATTTGGGACTCACGTCATTTGGGACTCAACACAACGACATTTTGGGACCCAGTTGACGACGTTTGGGACTTCATTGGCGTCATTTGGGACTTCATTGGCATCATTTGGGACTCAATATAAAACGACATTTGGGACTCAATATAAAACGACATTTGGGACCCAATATAAACGATATTTGGGACCAGTGTACGACACAAACGTCGGTCCGTTGGCCCGATTTATCGGAGGGCCGCTGCTTGCCTATTTGTGCATTTCGCTCGGGAATCGCGCTTCTTTGACGCTCCGTATGAATTCCAGGTACCGGTAGATATTAAGTTAATAATTAGATCATACATTTAATGGTTCTGCTGACCAGTTGTTAGTGAATTTAAATCTTAGTTGAATATAATCCTCTGATACTAGAACACCAAAATACGCCGAGAAACAGTCATTAATAATAATATATTTTTTCCGCCATTGCCAAATCCGCCGATGACACGTGACATTGATTGGAATTTCTAGGTCAATCAGCCAGCGATGCTACGTTTAATTTTAAGTATCATCTAGTTCTACCATTATAATTTTTTATATACACGTGCTGACAGAGGCTTAGTTTTAAACATATTGTCGTTATTATTATTGAAAGATAGGACTATCTGGTATATAGTCGTACTCGTACGGAATTTTATTTTAAAGCAATTTCAATTATGGTTGTCACATGACCACTGTGCCGTACGTGTGTCTATCATGGACGAATGAATAAAAACATGCCCGTAAGTCGCAAATTGGTTAATTCCCGCCTGAGCCATGCTCGACCTGCCGTGCTCGTATACTGTCGTAAAATATTACCAGAAAGTGACTGCCGTGATTATAATCTGCCAAAACTCCGGTATGGCGGTATTTTAAAACAAAAAGAAGCTTCGATGTAATTGTAAGCAATTTTTTTCAGAATCACGTTTCGTTATATGCTTCGGCGGTTTAAATAAAAATAAAAAAACACACACATTTTTTATTTTCCCAGCGGCAGTTTTGAACTGTCGTCGGCGGATCCGTGAACCGAATAATCAAAAATGGGTGGCCTAACTTGTCTTTCTATAGCTTCTCGATGTACTTATATGTAAGAAGATAGGCTGGCACTGCCAGGCAGGATACGCCCACATTTTCGAGAGATGGATAGAGAACAAGCAATAACGAAAGTGATTTTTCCTACATCATTAAGTCCTGTATTTCATACTGTATTGGGAGCAGACATTTAGTTGGTCAGTTCCAGTCTGATATTCATGAAATTCGAAGCCGACAATGATTATGGTGTGACGGTACACAACCTAGAAATGTGACTTTTCATCAAAATCGGATAAGAATTGTGACCTGTAGAGAGTCCACAACCATGATATACCATATTTTTAACATTATTCGCGTACAAACGGCGACCATTTCGTCCGGCAATTTTGGTACGATTTTCACGAAATTAGAACTCAACCTTCCTCATCAAAATCGAATTAAAATTGTGACCTATACAGGGTCCACAACCATGATATACCATTTTTTTTAACAGTATTCGCGTACAAACGGCGGCCACTTTGTCTGTCAATTTTGGTCTGATTTTCCCGAAATTCGAACTCAACCTTCCTTACAGTGTAACGGTGATATAATCAAACGTTTTTTTAAATCGTATAATAATTGTGACCTCCAGAGGGACCACAAGCTAAAGAAAGGGGGATTTTGCGTATAACCAGGGGCCATAATTCAGGAAGTTACCATCCAATATGCGCAAATATCGAAAATAACCAAGATCTTTGGGTTATAACCATGAATTTCAAGTTTCATCAAAATCGAATTAAAATATCGAAAGGAACCAAGATCTTTGGGTTACAAACATGCATGTCAAGTTTCATCAAAATCGGTTCAAAATTGTGACCTCTATTGGGTCCACAAGCTAAAAACGTGATTTTTCGTACAATCAGGGGCCATAATCCATGAAGTTTTGATCCGATACATGCCAATATCGAAAGCAGCCGAGATCTTTTGGGGATAAACCTATATTTCAAGTTTCGTCAAAATCGGATAAGAATTGTGACCTGTAGAGAGTCCACAAACAAATTGTGGACGGACAGGGGCGACGACATAATACATCCACATGAAAATGTGGGCGTTTAAAAATGGTCCCGTTTAATGAATTTCATTAAAATTTTGTAATATTTACTGGATTTCATAGTTTCTGGCAATCCGTACATCGATCTACATTGACAAAATTTTCACTGTTAAAAAAATCGTTATTTCATTTGCATATCGAGGAAAAATAAATATTGCTTAAAGTAAAAACCAGGGCTGAAATTTAAGTTGAGATGTTACTCTATGTGTATAAATAATCGTCATGTGTAAAGAACGAAACAAAATGGATATATTATCTTAATTAAATTAATCATTTTATGTTTAAAATCACAATGTAATTTTTCAGATACCTGATGACATTTATACCTATTGTTTAAAGATTTCAATAACCTTTGATATCTGCTATGCAGATCTTTTTTTTTTTTTTTGTGTTTTGTCCACAAATCCGATTTCTCAGAATCTAACCACAGTATCTTTATGAAACTTTTACCTATCCCCCCAAAAATGGGTGGTAGCTGTTGATTAAATATATTTTCGAAACGTTTTTCGAATCAGAAATCAGCAAATTTTATGAACAAATGTATTTGATTTGTGATTATTTGACCTATTTTACCAATTCTTTTTTCTTCGGGTACCTTGAAACATTTACTTCAAATCATCAATTTCGGATTTTCGAAATTCAAAAAGTCGTTGTTGTGATTTCGAAGCGGAAGTTTAGACTAACTTGACAACTTCTTTAATCGCTATATGATTTTCATGAAATTTAGAATGTAAGTAGACCTTACTGACGTGACGTGAAAAATGACTTTAGAAATTTTTCTAACTTATTTCCCCTTGGAGAAATAGACGGGTCAAAGTTTTAAAAGAAATCGGCGAAATATAGCTCAGATCACCTTGAATTTGTTTTGTATACTAGCTACGAGGCTACTGATTCATACACAAAAAGTGGAGTTTGTAGCTCAATCCGGAAGTGCCGCCATCTTGAAATGTGAATTTTACTTACAGACATGGCAGTTATATTTTCTGAATCCTTAAAGGAATACCTAAAAAACATTCACAGCAGAATTTCGGTTTACGTCAAATGATGGCTGCCATTTTGAAGTGAATATGAAACATAGTGAAAAAATCGAAATTTATGGTCTTCTAAACAAACACAATAGGGTATAGTATGTCCAATATGTCTCTTATTTCTGAAATTAATACATTTCAGGATAGCCGGGATGCGGGTCGAATTTTTGGTATTTGACTATTTCAAAAATTCAAATTTTGCCTTTGACGTTTTTCGTGCTGACAAAGTTGTCGACAAGTGAAAAATCACATTAACTTCACTAGACTGTGACCAATTTTAATGATTTTTTTTTCTTGTTCGGATTATTTATATGACCCATGACATGTGACAGGAAGTGACAGTGAAAATGAAGGCTTTAATATCTGCTTAGCAGATCTAGTTGTTATTATCACTTCATTTAGATATTTTTACATAACAAATGTTCCTAAGCGCTTCGCAAGACTAAACATGACACTGTCCAACAAGATTAGTTTTCAGTTTATGCTTAAATATATAATATAAATTTGTTTATCTAATGGTTACAGGAAAATTGTTTCAGAGTTTTGCAGAATTACAGGGGTACTAGAATTGTGGCCAACTCGCTAGTTAAATTTTGGGATCGAAAGGCGAGTTTTGTCATCTGTTGATCTCAGCCCTAATGATACAGCACGCACGTGTGCAAGGTTGACATAAGTCCCATTTTAGATAATATCAATTAGATACCCATAGATTTATTGTTACTTTAAATAAAATGTGACTTACTGAAAGAAATCTTGTGCAGGAGCTGTTTTATCTGTAAAGTTGGCAGTCAAATTATACAAATTTTTATCTAGAGCCACAGTAGAATTATAACATGTTTGTTCATAATAAACCGAACCATTTATAGCTTTACATTCATCAGCATCTTTATATGAATAACACCCTGAAATAAAATAATTACAATAATATATTTATTACAACATCTATCCAATTATAAGCATTTCTAATGATTTTCTTGTAACCAGGGGCTGCCAGGCAAGATACGCCCCATTTTGCAAGAGATGGATAGAGAACAAACTACAAACAATAATCCAGAAAGATTTGGTCTGGGTCTGACATAGCCGCAAATATCAAATAAGAAAGGAAATCTTTGGGATATAAAGATATATTCTAGGTTTCATCAAAAATCAGAAAAAAATTGGGACCTCTAGAAGGTCCACAACCTTCGTATTACATACTTTTAAACAATTTGCACACAAAGAGTGGCCATTTTGTTGAGCAGTTTCATTTTGATTTTCACGACATTCAAACTCAACCAACATTATGGAGTAACGGTGATATATTCACACTTTTTTTTTAAGTCAGATAATAACTGGGACCTCAAGAGGGACCACATGATAAAAACATGATTTTGTGTAATTACGGAAGTTACGATGTGATATGGGCGAACATCGAAAGCAACCAACATCTTTGGGTTATAAACCAGTGATGGGATTTCGCCTATATATTCCGGACTTGTTTGATGCTATTTTCTAAACGCCCAAATTTGTCCGACCAGTAATATGCCCAAACGGACATCAAGACGGTGAATAATATTCAAAATTCCAAAATTAATATAGCTACTAATCAACCTGATTTTCGTTGATAATAGGCTGGATTGATTAGGTAATTAAGTGATCAACTTATTCATTGTGTTATATCATCTATACACTTACCTATCTATCTTGAATAGCTGACTTAATCCTTTGTCGGACAATTCATCAATCTAATCTCAAACAGAAGTCATTGCTTTCCATTTGTTAGACTATTCATCAGTCCAATAAGAGTAATTATAATTTTAATCCACATGCTTACCTTGTGGTTTCTACATTGATTTTCACATTTTAATCACAGCATGTACTAATCGACAGCATGTATAAACTAGTCATGGATATCACAATTTGTAAAAGTAAATAACATCCCAAATGAGTGGATAGTCATTTTGTCTTCGATCTTTTACGTCTTTTAAGATTCCATGTAGAAATTCTCATTTGCAGTGAATGAGTGATATTTTGCCGCGATCTCAATTGCCATGTGAAAGTCACTTACAATGAAGCTATGTGCTATGAGTCGCGTACGCCATATGCTGCAGGAAGCTATGTCTTTTTACAAGTCGGTACAGATCGGCAAGCTGTCATTCTATCTGTATCATATTATGAAAACACGTCATTTTATAGCAATATCACTGACATAAATTTGAATACCACAATTAAATATGAAAAATAGCGATGTGTTCCCATCTTTATTACGCATAGATTTGAATATTTTGGTGACATTTTATAAGGAAGAAAATGATACTTATTCCAGACATTTTGCCCTCATTTGCTACCGTATAAATGAAGACACATAATTTTGCAGGAATTTTAGGCCTATTGTTGTAAATTTGATGCCCAAGCAGTGGACAGTAATTTTGTTTGTGATATCTTTTACGTCTTTTAAGACTCCATTCAGAAATTCATCAACGGTGGAACTTTGCCTCAACCTCGAATGTCCTGTAAAAATCTCTTACAAGGCAGTAGGCAGTGCTATTTGCCAAACGAAGCAGGAAGCTATGTTTTTTGTACCAGTAGGTATGGATTGGCCAGCTTTCATTGTTGACAAATGATTTTTAATTGCGGTATGAATATGTCAGCTTAAACATGCATTTCAAGTCTCATTAAAATCAGATCAAAATTGTGACCTCCAGAGGGCCCACAACCTAGATATATACCAGATGTTTACACAATTTGCATACAAGAGTCCAATTTTCACAAAATTTGAACTCCACCATCATTAAGGTGTAAACAGACGTTTTAGTCCAATTTTCACAAAATTCAAACTCAACCGTCATTACATGTACGTAGTAACAGGGAAATATACAAACGTTGTGTTAAATCAGTTAATAATAGTGACTTCTAGAAAGACCACATGCTGAAATTGTGATTTTTCTGAAAAATCAAGGGCCGTAATTCAGGAAGTTACGATCAGATACATGCCATCAGAGATAAACCTTTATTTCAAGTTTCATCAAAATTAGATAAGAATTCGGACCTGTGGGGTATCTACAAACCATTGTGGATGAACAGATGGACGTCCGGAAGGACAGGGGCGACGACAATATTATACGTCCACATGGAAATGTGGGCGTATAAAAAGCTGTCATTTAATTTTCAGACATTTGTCTATTATTAAGCTTGCTTTCTAAGGAAATCATTTCTGACAAAAAAATAGTTATTTAAGAATGAGCCTTTAACAGAAGATTAAATAGGTTTCTTTGAAGGTAATTTTCAACAATTACAACCCAAAATAAATAGTTCTATTTATTTCTTCTCATTTGAAGGCAATATATTACTTCACACAAAGCTGTTTCAAAGGCCATTTGATTTTCCATTAAAAATTATCACACATTCATGTTTTTAACAAAACGAAATATACGCCCACACAGCAGGTTAATCGTCCGGGCAGTCAACTTGCAAGAGTTGTCGCATATTAAGTAATTATCAGAAAATCATTAGAATTTGTTTGGTTTTTATAATGTTCTGCCCCATGCTAACGTTAAGTATACGAAACATTTAATATTATGGAATTAGCTGTCACCTCCACTGGATACGAAACATTTAATATTATGGCGATTTTTTGTACAATCAGGGGCCATAATTCAGGAAGGTAAGATCAGATATGTGCAAATATCGACAGGAACCAAGATCTTTGAGTTATGAACATGCATTTCAAGTTTGATCAAAATCGAAATAAAATTGTGACCTCTACCGGGTCCACAACCTTGATATACCATATTTTTACACTATTGGTCCGATGTTCATGAAATTCAAACTGAAAATTCATTACAGTTTAACAGTGATATAATCAAATGTTTTTTAAATCATGTAATAATTGTGACCTCCAGACGGACGACAAGATAATAAAGTTGATTTTTCGTATAATCAGAGGCCATAATTCATGAAGTTACAATCCGATATGCGCAAATATCGAAAGGAACCAAGATCTTTATGTTATAAAAATGTATTTCAAGTTTCATCAAAATCAAAATAAAATTGTGACCTCTATAGGTTCCACAACCTTGATATATATTATAACATATTTTTACACTATTCGCGTACAAACGGCAGCCATTTTGTCGGTCAATTTTGGTCCAACTTTCACAAAATACAAACTCAACCTTTAATACCATATAACGGTGATATAATCAAACGTTTTTTTTAAATTGGATAATAATTTTGACCTCCAGAGGAACCTCAAGCTAAAAAAAAAGAGCAATTTTTCGGCCAATCAGGGGACAGAATTTAGGAAGTTACGATCAGATGGGTGCAAATATCGAAAGGACCCAAGATCTTTGGGTTATAAACATACATTCAAGTTTCATCGAAATCAGTTCAAAATTGTGACCTCTATTGGGTCCACAACCTTGATATAACATATTTTCACACCATTAGCGTACAAACAGCAGCCATTTAGTCCGTCAATTTTGGTCCAACTTCCACGAAATTCAACCTCATCCTTTATTACCATGTAATGGTGATATATTTATACTGTTTTTTAAATCGGATAATAATTTTGACCTCCAGAGGGACCACAAGCTAAACAAGCCAACAGTGAGGCTGATGTCCCCCGCCGAAATCCCAAAATAAATAGATGACACATATTAATTAATCGCACATTTATTTTTTTCAAACGTATCGCCCAATCAAACTGAACACGAAGTGTCGTCCAAAAATTGCTTATCTCTGCCTACCGTAAGAACAAAATGCTCATCTTCGAACTCCATCAAGGCATTGACCTAATAAGCATACACACCAATTTTGAACATTTTAACTCAATTCGAAGGAGAGTTATTGTGTTCCAAAGTCTCGGCAAATCAAATTGCTTATCGCTCTGTTTACCCTGAGCAGAAAATGCTCATTATCGATCTTAGTCAAGGTATTACTGTAATGAAACTATACACCAAGTTTCATCACTCTCACTTAATTAGAACTAAAGTTATTGTGTCTCAAAGCATCAACCAATCAAATTGCTTATCTCTGCTTACCCTAAGCGGAAAATGCTCATCTTCGAACTCCATCAAGGCATTGACCTAATAAGCATATACACCAAGTTTGAACATTTTAACTCAATTAGAAGGAGAGTTATTGTGTTCCAAAGTCTCGACCAATCAAATTGCGTATCGCTCTGCTTACCCTTAGCAGAAAATGCTCATTATCGAACTTAGTCAAGGTATTACTGTAATGAAACTATACACCAAGTTTCATCACTCTCACTTCATTAGAACTAAAGTTATCGTGTCCCAAAGCATCAACCAATCAAATTGCTTATCTCTGCTTACCCTAGGCGGAAAATGCTCATCTTCGAACTCCATCAAGGCATTGACCTAATAAGCATATACACCAAGTTTGAACATTTTAACTCAATTAGAAGGAGAGTTATTGTGTTCCAAAGTCTCGACCAATCAAATTGCTCTGCTTACCCTGAGCAGAAAATGCTCATTATCGAACTTAGTCAAGGTATTACTATAATGAAACTATACACCAAGTTTCATCACTTTCACTTAATTAGAACTAAAGTTATTGTGTCCCAAAGCATCAACCAATCAAATTGCTTATCTCTGCTTACCCTAAGCGGAAAATGCACATCTTCGAACTCCATCAAGGCATTGACCTAATAAGCATATACACCAAGTTTGAACATTTTAACTCAATTAGAAAGAGAGTTATCGTGTTCCAAATTCTCTACCAATCAAATTGCGTATCGCTCTGCTTACCCTGAGCAGAAAATGCTCATTATCGAACTTAGTCAAGGTATTACTATAATGAAACTATACACCAAGTTTCATCAATCTCACTTAATTAGAACTAAAGTTATTGTGTCCCAAAGCATCAACCAATCAAATTGCTTATCTCTGCTTACCCTAAGCGGAAAATGCTCATCTTCGAACTCCATCAAGGCATTGACCTAATAAACACATACACCAAGTTTGAACATTCTAGCTCAATTAGGAAGAGAGTAATTGTGTCCCAAAAAGTGTGACGGACAGACGGACGGACGGACGGACGGACGGACAGACAGACAGACAGACGGCGGGGGACAAAAAAAAAAAGCAACTTTGCGGCCAATCAGGGGATATAATTCAGGAAGTTACGATCAGATGGGTGCAAATATCGAAAGGACCCAAGATCTTTGGGTTAAAAACATACATGCCAAGTTTCATCGAAATTGGTTCAAAATTGTGACCTCTATAGGGTCTACAAGCTTGATATAACATATTTTCACACTATTCGCGTACAAACGGCGGCCATTTTGTCTGTCAATTTTGGTCCGATTTTCACGAAATTCAAATTCACCTCCATAACCATGTAACGGTGATATAATCAAACAGTTTTTCAAATCGGATTACAATTTTGACATCCAGAGAGACCACAAGCTAAAACATAACACTAATGCTACAATATACGTCCACATTCCTGCTTTGATTGATATGGTACTTTTGTCAAGAAGGCTAGGCGTTTGTTTTTTTTAGCGTTGAGGGTCGTGCCTCAACATCAAGATAATCCATTCAGAATTGTGGCTTTCAGATGCTAAAGGCAAAAAGTTTAAGTGGCTCTGCCCCTGGGGATCGGGACATTCACCAAAATCAATAGTGGATGCCCTCAGGCTATAAGGAATACATATGCCAAGAACAAAGCCGATTCATTCAGAATTGCGACCTGTAGACAACACACAAATTTAGAATCATGGCCTGTAGACAACACACACAGACACGAAGTAAAAATGGACATGGCTCTGCCCCTGGGGGATAGGAAATCACCCAAAACAATAGGGGTCATCCTTAGGGTATAAGGAATAGGTATGCATCCTGCAGACGAACACAAGACACACAAACATTGGGCTTGGCTCAGTCCGAGGGGATCCGGTATGCATCAAAAATAATAGTGGTCAGCCTTAGGGTATAAGGAATAAGTATAACTAGATCTGCTACTGTCCCATGCAGATATGAAAGCTTTCATATTCATCGTCATGTGTCAGCGATTATATCAAGTATCTCAAATAAAAGGATAAGAATAACAAACTATCAAAATTGGTCAAAAACTCGCGAAGTTACAAGTCTAAATATAGTATGAAACATTGCACCCAGGCATCACAATAATTGTCAGAACAAAAGAAAATATATAGACATACGGAAAATTAAGCTTATCGATATATACCTGGATATAATCAAATTGGGGTCAGACTGCTGGATACGTATAAATGACGACATTGTTTTCGCCTTTTTACGACAGATGAATGTCTATATTTATATTTCATTATTCAATTTTATAAATGGCGTGACTATGAAACACGTACTGTGTCTTCCGTTCATCAACAAATACAAAATACGCATAGAAGAAACAGCCCCGTATAACTGGACATAAAAAGTTCCTTATACAAAGACCTATTTGCGTAAAACACACCGACGAATGAAAAATTGCACGGTAAAAACAGTTTTCCTTCCCAAGTTTTGATTTAACAATTACGCATCAAATAAAGCCTCATGGTCCTTGATTATACCCTTTTGGTGCAGTTATAACAACTATCGAGAAAACACACCAATTTAACAATACACACCGTGTCATTCGTTTTTTACCCGTCGGTTAATTAACGCACTCAGTACAGAAAACGCACCGTCCGAGAGTTGTTAAACCCTACCGATAATTAACTCGCCTTTCAGTCCATTTTCCCCCCTTGTTAATTAACACACCTTATCTAGAGAATTTAAGCCATAATGAGGAGTTATAATCCGAATATTATGTTTTTATCCAGTTACATCGTTATTGACACTTTGAGATAGATTTTTATGAAGCAAATTTTGTTTTCCACCCTTACCGATTTCTCAGTGTAATAGAACATTTAATGTAAAGGCCTATCTTCAGCATGGTATAGGCATAGACATATCACAATTTTATAATAGGAGCCATGGTGACTAAGTGAATAAGACGCTGGCTCGCTAGCCTGGAAGTTGCAGCATGATTCTGGTCTTGACCGAGAAAGTTCATCAGGTATTTTCGGCATGGTTTATGTCTGATGAAGGGACTAACAAGGACAACTGTCTAGCCATTTGGGTGGGATGGAAAACCTGAGGTCCTGTGTAGGCCTACACATAAGCTTGCGGGTAAAAGATTCCTTCTCAGTTGGAATTCAATATAAGAGAAAGCCGTAGCTCGGCAGTCCTGTCAAAATTTCCTTCATATATTATTATTGAGCCGTATATATGTATTTGCCAGGGCTGGGGTAATGGAATGTAATTATTATTGCATTTTTTATAAGTAAAGGCCATAATGATTAATGGGAGATTTCAAAACTAATGAGTAATGGAATTAATTACTTCCAAAAATCATGGAATGGTCAATTACATTTCAGTTACATTGTAGGCCCTTGACTCATAAATATTTTGAATATGATAAGCCACAAATTTTTATAGCACCTAAGAATTAATTGTATAAGTGTATCTGACATAAATCCAATTCCTTATAATTTTAAGAAAAAGATTAAAACCAGTTTAGCAAAGTATAATAAGAAGGCTTAAATATTCTTTTATATTAATACTTTTGATGAAGGATCCTTTTTTAGAATAATTAGACATAAGCCTACTACTTACATTACTATAATTAGTAATTTACCTACGGCAACGATCGGATATTTATCGTTGCACACGTTTACTCATTCGAACGTATACCTAAACCTCCTTGGAAATACATTCTACATTAGTCCAAATACCACATTTAACCATAAAACATACGTACTATGTCAAAAAGTATCAATTTATTGTCAAGGAGCGAATTTTTTCGGTTCACTGAACACATACTCACATAGTGTGACACAGATAGTGCCAACGACATTTCCGACCTTTCTATCGGGAAGGCATTTTCTATTGGTGCTCTCATGTTGACATTAATTATACTTCTGCTGTTAAAATGTATTTCAATAAGATAATCAGTAAAGATGCATAGAAATTAAACAGAAGCGGAGAGGGATAGTTCAGTCGAGTCTGGTGGAAATGTCAGCGAGAAGTCACGTGATATACACAAGCTTGATCTTTCACGACGTGAACCTATCGGTGGTTTATATAACAATACAAGCATAAAATATTGTATCTACAGGCCTGACATAAAATTATTTTTTCCCCCAATATTTATGTTAAATATCACATAGATTCCATATAGGAGGTTAGTAATACTAGGAGAAACATCAAACCCGCCATCGCCGATGCAGTAGAAATTCATCGCCCCCGGCTTCGGGCTCTTGAAATACCGATTTGCTTGGCCGAATTCAGGAACAGCAGGTCTAGACTTGTATCACCGACGCGTTTCGGGGGCTATTCTTTGTTCGAGTATGCACCCAGGTGATACATATATATTATTTCATACATATGGATGAGCTAGGATTGGGGGTGTAGCATAGCTCATTACTGGAGAAGTATTCTGGAGAAGGCGGTCACTGTTCAATGTGTTCATTAAAAGTCTGAGTCCAAATCCATTTCAATATTACTTTATATACAGTTTAAAAATACATTATTTACAAATTCTATACAGGGCATCTGATCTCCCTGTCTTTCCCTAATCCAATCTCTCTGTCTTGTCTGTGTGTAGAGATCTTTTAAAGTAACTAATTTGCATACAGACAAAAGGATTATTATTAAAGAAAAAAAATTGTGTAAAACATCAAATGAAAAGAAGTTAATTATATATAAATTTCATTGGTTGAAATTTTATAATAAAGTTAATTAGTTAATAAGCTTTAAGCCATAAAGACAGTAAAGGTGATGACACGATCTGACAGCATTGTTAAAGAGCACATCAAATGGTCTCAATTTTTTTTCTAGATTGATAGTCCATGGTTATTTTATCCACTTTACGGCAAATTCACATCAATCCGACTAAAATTAATTTAGCTATCTTCACTCAAAGTCGTATCCCGTAAAAACGACTTTGCCAGTTATCGAAAACACTCTTAATCCCCTCAAACGCCAGTGACGTCACAGTGACCTAATGCATATTCGGAATGTTTATTCCTTAATTACCTATATACACCCGGCGTGTGTATTCATTAACGCCTGACTGATTCCTTAATCCCCCTAATTAAATAAAACAATTGACTATGGGATAATATGTTTTGTAATTCATTTTAATTCAAGCTCCAATTTAAAATTTGTTTCATAATGCATGGTCGTTCTGTTTTTCCACGGCAGCGATTTTAATACACTCTACCATCGTGTGCAGTCAAAACGATTCGAGATACATTCTCACCAGAAGAGTATTGTTGTTCTAATTTACAATTTGCTTCATTATGTACGGTCGTTCTGTTTTCTCACGGCAGCGATTTTAATACACTCTACCATCGTGTGCAGTCAAAACGATTCGAGATAAATTTTCGTCAGAAGAGTATTGTGGTTCTAATTTAGAAGCGTAGTCATCATTTTTTTTACGCCGGCCAATCAATTAGCTATGCTCACCGATGTTTTTGTAATAATGAATATCAAATACACTAATTTAATTGTAAAATACCTTTATTCTTCAAAAAGTTAAATGATGTTAGACAATATAACCTTATCTTATCACAAACTTATATCCATCGAATGATTTATATCTAGATGTTTAAACACCAATCAACAAATAATACGAGGCTACATTATTACAAAAACATCGGTGATCAAAGATAATTGATCTGGCCAGGGTAAAAAAAGATGATTACCTAATCAACATTAATTTATGACCCAGTCTCTGTGTAACTTTAGTCTGATTGATTAATGACAGCTATAAACGACACTACACTTGCGATACACATAGATAGTTAGGTGACCCTTCTCGTCATTTACAAATGTCGTTTCAATCATGTTTGACGTTTATGATATATTTTGCGTGACCACATCTTTTTACTCCTGTACTCTTTTACTCGGGGAAATCCGAACTACAATACTCTTCGGACGAAAATGTATCTCGAATCGTTTGGACTGCACACATGGTAGAGGGTATTAAATCGCTGCCGCGAGAAAATAGAACGAACGTACATGGTAGAGGGTATTAAATCGCTGCCGCGAGAAAATAGAACGACCGTACATTATGAAACAAATTCTAAATTAGAACCACAATACTCTTCTAACATTTGAACTGAACGCGATGGTAGATTGTATTAAAATCGCTGTCGTGAGAAAATAGAACGACCGTACATTATGAAACAATTTCTAAATTAGAACCACAATACTCTTCTAACAAAAATGTATCTCGAGTCGTTTTGACTGCACACGATGGTAGATTATTTTAAAATCACTGCCGTGAGAAAACAGAATGACCGTATATAATGAAACAAATTCTAAATTAGAACCCCCAAACTCTTCTAACGAAAATGTATCTCGAATCGTTTCGACTGCACACGATGGTAGAGTGTATTAAAATCGCTGCCGTGAAAAAACAGCACGACCGTACATTATGAAACAAATTCTAAATTGAATCTTGAATTGAAATGAATTATAAAACAAATTATTCCGTAGTCAATTGTTTTATTTAATTAGGGGGATTAAGGAATCAGTCAGGCGTTAATGAATACACACGCCGGGTGTGTATAGGTAATTAAGGAATAAACATTCCGAAGATGCATTCGGTCACTGTGACGTCACTGGCGTCTGAGGGGATTAAGAGTGTTTTCGATAATTGGCAAAGTCGTTTTTACGGAAGGTCTATTTTTACGACTTTGAGTGAAGATAGCTGAATTAATTTTAGTCGGATTGATGTGAATTTGCCGTAAAGTGGATAAAATAACCATGGATTGCTCACACAGAAAAATTTACAAAACCATTTTATGTGCACTTTAACTGTATAAATCTTTGCTCAAGGTTTCTCTTAATAAGCCTACTGGCATTCAAAGATTATAAAACAGTCAACACCAATCATGCTTTTAGGCAATTACTTTAAATCAAAATATTGACATTAAAAGTAACGAAAGACCAACTGATAACCTTAATATTAGCTATATTGTCTATATACTTTAAGAAATAAATTCTGTATAATCTTAAAATAAAATTTGAAAAAGAAGTAGAATTCAGTATCACTATTCAGTGATAATCTAACACCGTTCGACTTTCAGGGAATGTAGCTCGTCGACATGTGTCCTTTAAGTATCAGAAATGACTACAGATTCTTGTAATGGA
Source organism: Patella depressa (assembly GCA_948474765.1). Taxonomy (NCBI): domain Eukaryota; kingdom Metazoa; phylum Mollusca; class Gastropoda; family Patellidae; genus Patella; species Patella depressa. Next base: position 34,982,785 of record OX419720.1, read on the forward strand.
TCTTCAACACTTTATTTCCAGCAGCAAATAAATAACAGCAACAATTTAACAACTTATAATTTAGTAAATATATCGGACCTCCAACTAGCATGAGAGCAAGCTGGTCTCTCCAACTAATGACAATCTAGCATACATTTGTCTATTTACACAAATCAGTTATTAGAAAGTGTTGACATAAACATATAATTATCAAAGGATTAAGACTTGTAGCATTTAAAACAATAGTTAAAAGAGACTTAACAGATCAACTACTTTAGTTGCCAGTCTGTCATAATTTGACTGACAGGTTAATTGCTGTCTAATGACTAACCAAGCATTAATGAAATTTAAAATATAGATTTTGAAATTTAAAACAGAATTGAAAAATAGGTTGCCAGGCAACGAAACATACGCCCACACAGCAGCCAAATCGTCCAGGCAGTCAACAAGAATTGTCGCATATTAAGGAATTATCAGAAAATCATTAGAATTTGTTTGGTTTTTATAATCAAACGTTTTTTTTTAAATCATATAATAATTGTGACCTCCAGAGGCACCACAAGCTAAAAAGGGTGATTTTTCGTACAATCAGGGGACATAATTCAGGAAGTAATGACCCGATGGGCGCAAATATCGAAAGGAACCAAGATCTTTGGGTTTAAAACATACCTGTCAAGTTTCATCAAAATCGATTCAAAATTGTGACCTCTATAGGGTCCACAACCTTGATATAACATATTTTCACACTATTCGTGTACAAACGGCGGCCATTTTGTCCGTCAATTCTAGTCCGGTTTTCACGTAATTCAAACTCTCTCTTCATTACCATGTAACGGTGATATAGTCAAACGTTTTTTTAAATCGGATAATAATTTTGACCTCCAGAGGGACCAAAAGCGATTTTTCTGACAATCCGGGGACATAATTCAGGAAGTTATGATCCAATGGGCGCAAATATCTAAAGGAACCACGATCTTTGGGTTATAAACATACATGTCAAGTTTCATCAAAATCGGTTCAAAATTGTGACCTCTATAAGGTCCACAACCTTTATATAACATATTTTCACAATATTCGCGTACAAACGACGGCCATTTTGTCCGTCAATTTTGGTCCGATTTTCACACAATTCATACTCAACCTTCATAACCATGGAACGGTGATATAATCAAACATTTTTTTAAATCGGATAACAATTTTGACCTCCAGAGGGACCACAAGCTAAAAAGGGCATTTTTTCGGACAATCAGGGGCCATAATTCAGGAAGTTACGATCCAATTGGCGCAAATAACGAAAGGAATCAAGATCTTTGGGTTATAAACATGCATTTCAAGTTTCATCCAAATCGGTTCAAAATTGTGTCCTCTACACTGTTCACAACCTTGATATAACATATTTGCACACTATTCGCGTACAAATGGCGGCCATTTTGTCCGTCAATTTTGGTCCGATTTTCACGAAATTCGAACTCAACCTTCATAACCATGGAACGGTGATATAATCAAACGTTTTTTTAAATCGGATAACAATTTTGACCTCCAGAGGGACCACAAGCTAAAAAGGGCGATTTTTCGGACAATCAGGGGCCATAATTCAGGAAGTTACGATCCGATTGGCGCAAATATCGAAAGGAACCAAGGTCTTTGGGTTATAAACATGCATTTCAAGTTTCGTCCAAATCGGTTCAAAATTGTGACCTCTAAACTGTTCACAAGCTAAAAAACGTGATTTTTCGTACAATCAGGGGCCATAACCCATGAAGTTACAGTCCGATACATGCCAATATCAAAAGGAACCGAGATCTTAGGGTGATAAACCTATGTTTTAAGTTTCATTGAAATCGGATAAAAATTGTGACCTGTAGACTGCTCACAAACAATTGTGGACGTATAAAAAGCTTGAAAAGTGACTTGTAGAAAATCGTCTATTTCTTGGCAACCGTACAAGTTAGAAACTTTTTTGTGGTATCTGTATGATCGTATGGGTTCATGCTATTCGTTGATGGGATTCAAATATCATAATTTTAAAAATATTATAAAAAAGACTCATTTGAATAAAATATTTGTTTTTAGGTTAAAAATATAGTTTTTGTCAAAATGACGTCATTTTCGGTAACAGTGAAACTGTAAAATAGGCTTAACCTAGTCCAAATTAGCATTAGGCATCGAATGAAAAACAAATATTGAAAATCGGATAATAATTTACTCTTTTATAGGCAAAATAACGTGAAAAGTGATGCATGCAAAATTGCATCTTTCTCGGCAATTGCTCATATTACGAACTATTTTTTACATACATTCTCCTCGTCTGGATTATTACTACAAGTTTATGAAAGGTACGAATAAATAGTTCAAAATATGAAGACGTTGAATGGGTTGTAAATAACTGATTGTTACACTTTTTTTTACATTTATTCGAAATTGCCCGAAAATGAAATTGAAATTAAACAAGCCAACAGTGAGGCTGATGTCCCCCGCCGAAATCCCAAAATAAATAGATGACACATATTAATTTTTTCAAACGTATCCAGCAATCAAACTGTACACGAAGTTTCATCCAAAAGTGTTTTATAAAGAAAGATAGGCTGGCACTGCCAGGCAGGATACGCCCACATTTTCGAGAGATGGACAGAGAACAAGCAATACCGAAAGTGATTTTTCCTACATCTTTACGTCCTGTATTTCATACTGTATTGGGAGCAGCCATTTAGTTGGTCAGTTCCAGTCTGATATTAATGAAACTCGAAACCGACAATGATTATGGTGTGACGGTACACAACCTAGAAATGTGACTTTTCATCAAAATCGGATAAGAATTGTGACCTGTAGCGAGTTCACAACCATGATATACCATATTTTTACACTATTCGCGTACAAACGGCGACCATTTCGTCCGGCAATTTTAATACGATTTTCACGAAATTAGAACTCAACCTTCCTCATCAAAATCGAATTAAAATTGTGACCTATACAGGGTCCACAACCATGATATATCATTTTTTTAACAGTATTCGCGTACAAACGGCGGCCATTTTGTCTGTCAATTTTGGTCCGATTTTCCTGAAATTCAAACTCAACCTTCCTTACAGTGCAACGGTGATATAATCAAACGTTTTTTTAAATTGGATAATAATTGTGACCTCCAGAGGGACCACAAGCCAAAAAGATAGGTTGCCAGGCAACGAAACATACGCCCACAACAGCTAAGTCGTCCGGGCAGTCAACAAGGGTTGTCGCATATTGTTTCTTTTATCAGTCAGGAGAACATTTACTATTTACAACACATGATAATCTTATTACGAGTAATAGCCCATTAAATAATTATCAGAAATGATTAGAATAGTTTTGATGGTTTGTCTCAAGGCCTTTGTCCACAAGATATTTCAAAGTGATCAAGTGCCAGAAATTATCAGATATCACTGAAAATCAAATAGGATTCTTCGTCTCATGACCCTAAACACTGTGTACAAATTTAAAGTCAATCGGATATTAACTTTAGCCTCTAGAGCGTTTACAAGATTTTTCAAAGTGATAAAGGGTCATAACTCTGGTAGTAATTATCGGATATCACCGAAAATCAATAGGCTTCTTCGTCTCATGACCTTAAACACTGTGTATAAATTTAAAGTCAATCGGATATTAACTATAGCCTCTAGAGCGTTCACAAGATTTTTCAAAGTGATCAAGGGTCATAACTCTGGTAGTAATTATCGGATATCGCTGAAAATCAATAGGCTTCTTTGTATCATGACTTTAAACACCGTGTATAAATTTAAATTCAATCGGATATTAACTTTAGCCTCTAAAGCGTTCACAAGATTTTTCAAAGTGATCAAGGGTCATAACTCGGGCAGGAATTATCGGATATTGCTGAAAATCAACAAGCTTCTTCCTATCATGACCTTACATACTGTGTATAAATTTAAAGTCAATCGGATATTAACTATAGCCTCTAAAGCGTTCACAAGATTTTTCAAAGTGATCAAGGGTCATAACTCTGGCAGTAATTATAAGATATCGCTGAAATTCAATAGGCTTCTTCGTCTCACGACCTTAAACACCGTGTATAAATTTAAAGTCAATCGGATATTAACTTTAGCTTCTAAAGCGTTCACAAGATTTTTCAAAGTGATCAAGGGTCATAACTCTGGCAGTAATTATCAGATATCACCGAAAATCAATAGGCTTCTTCATCTCACGACCTTAAACACTGTGTATAAATTTAAAGTCAATCGGATATTAACTATAGCCTCTAGAGTGTTCACAAGATTTTTCAAAGTGATCAAGGGTCATAACTCTGGTAGTAATTATCGGATATCGCTGAAAATCAATAGGCTTCTTCGTCTCACGACCTTTAACACCGTGTATAAATTTCAAGTCAATCGGAGATTAACTTTAGCCTCTAGAGCGTTCACAAGAAATTGTGGACGATGGACGGACGGACGGACGGACGGACGGACGGACGGACCGACGGACGGACGGACCGACAGACGGACGGACGGGGGCGACGGCAATATACGACCACATTTCCATGTGGGCGTATAAAAAAGGCGATTTTGCGTATAATCAGGGGCCATAATTCAGGAAGTTACGATCCGATATGCGCAAATATCGAAAGGAAGCAAGATCTTTGGGTTATAACCATGAATTTCAAGTTTCATCAAAATCGAATCAAAATTGTGACCTCCACAGGGTCCACAACCTTGATATACCATTTTTTAACAGTATTCGCGTACAAACGGCAGCCATTTTGTATGGCAATTTTCGTCCGATTTTCCCGAAATTCGAACTCAACCTTCCTTAGGGTGTAACGGTGATATAATCAAACGGTTTTTTAAATCGAATAATAATTGTGACCTCCAGAGGGACCACAAGCTAAAAAGGGTGATTTTTCGGACAATCAGGGGCCATAATTCAGGAAATTACATTCCGTAAGTCGCAAATATCGAAAGGAACCAAGATCTTTGGGTTACAAACATGCATGTCAAGTTTCATCAAAATCGGTTCAAAATTGTGACCTCTATAGGGTCCACAAGCTAAAAACGTGATTTTTCGTACAATCAGGGGCCATAATCCATTAAGTTTTGATCCGATACATGCCAATATCGAAAGCAGCCGAGAACTTTTGGGGATAAACCTATATTTCAAGTTTCGTCAAAATCGGATAAGAATTGTGACCTGTAGAGAGTCCACAAACAAATTGTGGACGGACGGACGGACGGACGTCCGGACGGACGGACGGACGGACGGACGTCCGGACGGACAGGGGCGACGACATAATACGTCCACATGAAAATGTGGGCGTATAAAAATGCTAAAACCGACGAGAAAAAAAGAAAATGTACCCTAGTTAGGGGGACCCTAAAGGCAGACAAAAGGGCCCCCCCCCCCAATGCTTGACAACAGTGCCCCTCTGGCCAAGGGAAAGGGCCCTCGTGTCCGAGTCAATCGTTTCTATACACTGTTACTGTCGAATCCATTACTGAATGAGAATGCAGTCATTGTATTGGCATAAAAATCATCAATCAAGATGAACCTAAGTTATCTTGTCTCGAAGTATCTCTGCCTACCCTGAGCAAAAAATGCTTATCTTCGAACTCAATCGAGGCATTGATCTAATAAGCATATACACCAATTTTGAACATTTTAACTCAATTAGAAGGAGAGTTATTGTGTTCCAAAGTCTCGGCAAATCAAATTGCTTATCGCTCTGCTTACCCTGAGCAGAAAATGCTCATTATCGATCTTAGTCAAGGTATTACTGTAATGAAAATATACACCAAGTTTCATCACTCTCACTTAATTAGAACTAAAGTTATCGTGTCCCAAAGCATCAACCAATCAAATTGCTTATCTCTACTTACCCTAAGCGGAAAATGCTCATATTCGAACTCCATCAAGGCATTGACCTAATCAGCATATACACCAAGTTTGAACATTTTAACTCAATTAGAAGGAAAGTTATTGTGTTCCAAAGTCTCGACCAATCAAATTGCGTATCGCTCTGCTTACCCTATGCAGAAAATGCTCATTATTGAACTTAGTCAAGGTATTACTGTAATGAAACTATACACCAACTTTCATCAATCTCACTTAATTAGAACTAAAGTTATCGTGTCCCAAAGCATCAACCAATCAAATTGCTTATCTCTGCTTACCCTAAGCGGAAAATGCTCATCTTCGAACTCCATCAAGGCATTGACCTAATAAGCATATACACCAAGTTTGAACATTTTAACTCAATTAGAAGGAGAGTTATTGTGTTCCAAAGTCTCGACCAATCAAATTGCGTATCGCTCTGCTTACCCTGAGCAAAAAATGCTCATTATTGAACTTAGTCAAGGTATTACTGTAATGAAACTATACACCAAGTTTCATCAATCTCACTTAATTAGAACTAAAGTTATCGTGTCCCAAACCATCAACCAATCAAATTGCTTATCTCTGCTTATCCTAAGCGGAAAATGCTCATCTACGAAATCCATCAAAGCATTGACCTAATAAGCATATACACCAAGTTTGAACATTTTAACTCAATCAGAAGGAGAGTTATTGTGTTCTAAAGTCTCAACCAATCAAATTGCGTATCGCTCTGCTTACCCTGAGCAGAAAATGCTCATTATCGAACTTAGTCAAGGTATTACTGTAATGAAACTATACACCAAGTTTCATCCATCTCACTTAATTAGAACTAAAGTTATCGTGTCCCAAAGCATCAACCAATCAAATTGCTTATCTCTGCTTACCCTAAGCGGAAAATGCTCATCTTCGAACTCCATCAAGGCATTGACCTAATAAACACATACACCAAGTTTGAACATTCTAGCTCAATTAGGGAGAGAGTTATTGTGTCCCAAAAAGTGTGACGGACAGAAGGACAGACAGACAGACAGACGGACGAAACCCATTTTAATAGTCCCCCAACTTTCTTCGAAAGGCGGGGGACAAAAATCTGAGCTAATGATTTGTGCCGCTTTACAGCGCGCATCTTTTTTGCTATATCAGATTTCGAAAAAAATAATATTTGCTTTCAAAAAGTGGTACTGAACTGTCAAAATTGTAGTTTTTGTTAATATTACGCCACTTCCGGTAACAAAAAAGATAGGTTGCCAGGCAACGAAACACAGCAGCTAAATCGTCCGGGCAGTCAACAAGGGTTGTCGCATATTTTTACTTTTTTTTGGTAATGAAACTAAAATCTGAGTAACAACTCATTATGTAATTATCAGAAAATCATGAGAATTTGTTTACTTTTTATAAAGTTTTGCCCCACGCTAACAATTAGTATAGGAAACATTTAATATCATGGATTATTTAGCTGTTCAGTTATCAAAATTCATTGAAAATCAAAATACTTGTTCGTTTCAACACCTTAAACTCTGTGTATCAATCTGAAGTCAATCGGATGATAAGTTTGGCATCTACAGCGCAACAAGGTTTTTTGAAGTGATCAAGGGAGATAACTCTGGGAGTAATTATTTGAAATTGATGAAAATCAGGAGGCCTCTTCCTCTCAGGACCTTAAACAGTGTGTGTAAATTTAAAGTCAATCGGATATTTGGCTTTTAGAGCGTCCACCAGATTTTTTGAAGTGATCAAGGGAGATAACTCTGGCACTAATTATCGAAAATCGCTGAAAATCAATAGGCTTCTTCGTCTTATGACCTTAAACACTGTGTATAAATTTAAAGTCAACCGGATATTAACTTTGGTTTTTAGGGCGTTCACAAGATTTTTTGAAGAGATCAAGGGCCATAACTCTGGCACTAATTATTGGAAATCGCTGAAAATCAATAGGATTCTTCGTCTTATGACCTTAAACACTGTGTATAAATTTAAAGCCAATTGGATATTAACTTTGGCCTCTAGAGCGTCCACAAGATTTTTTGAAGTGATCAAGGGCCATAACTCTGGTAGTTATTATCGGAAATCGCTGAAAAACAATAGGCTTCTTCGTCTCATGACCTTAAACACTGTGTATAAATTTAAAGTCAATCGGATATTAACTTTAGCCTGTAGAGCGTCCACAAGCAATTGTGGACGCCGGCCGGACGGACGGGGGCGACGACAATATACGACCACATTTCAATGTGGGCGTATAAAAATTACAATTGAGACCACGGATCCGCCGACGACAGTTCAAAACTGCCGCTGGGAAAATAAAAAATGTGTGTGTTTTTTTATTTTTATTTAAACCGCCGAAGCATATAACGAACCGTGATTCTGAAAAAAATTGCTCACAATTACATCGAAGCTTCTTTTTGTTTTAAAATACCGCCGTACCAGAGTAATCACGGCAGTCACCTTCTGGTAATATTTTACGAGCACGGCGGGCCGAGCATGGCTCAGGCGGGAATTAACCAATTTGCAACTTACGGGCATGCCGATTTCCATTACCTCGTGGTGACACGAAAAATCGGATCAACAATAACAATATTGAAGATGTAGCTATGTGACAATTCTGGCTTCTCGACAGTGCAAACTTTGTGAACAGCCTCGTTTTCGTTTGGACTGCCCGAACTTCAGCGTTGGTACACCCGCCCTCACAAAATCGGTGTTTCGGTGTTTATTTACATTACTGGGGGGTCTACACACATTTTGCTATTACGCTCGTCTTGATTTTTTTCCGATTGGATTAGTAGAAGTTTAATACGAAGATCGACATTTTCTGCGATTTTTCAAGTCATAAAAATCACTTCGCTTTACTAGAAAATAATTAAAATATTTTTTAAAACTATGATAATATTTTACTGTGATTATCTGACGATCTACTTGCCAAATTTCAGGCAAATCTATCGACTCAGTTAATGTCATTTTTATTGCCAACGAAACTTTATTTGATCATTATTCACCGTATGATGTAATTAAATTGGTCCTTTTACAGCGTTATTAATAACAAATAGAGCCTACGATGTTGAGCGAGACTTGGTCACCCAGTTCCTATGCACATATCGAGTAATGCTAGGTTTATAAAGGGACTGGGTGATACAGAGGTATTTTGACCTTATTTCGGGTTACTTCCAGGCTTGTGAAGTTTGATTTGTTATTATATACTAATACTATACTATTATAGTCAAGCAGTAGTAAGAAGTTTTATTTTAATCCCTTGAAGTCCCTGTGTACCAAGTTTATTGAAATTGAACAATAATTGAGAAAGTTACCAAACATTTAGTGAGGTGTTAAATGGGTCACAACATAAAGTTATTTCGCGAGCGCTTTTGTTTCTTACAAAATTAATTGACGCGTTAATGACTAATTATGCAACATTTAAATTGCCCTAACCTTCTTGCTTTTTGGTGTCATTGTAATGGCCTGCCAAAGGGCTTTCTAATAGTGGTATTTGCATTGCAATCCATTGACTTTTTTTTTTGTCACATAGCTATGCGGTCGTGTTGGTTAGAGATTTTGTCTGTATATATATATATATGATCTGGTAAAATTAATCATTACCGTATTTTTCGGTGTATAAGGCGCATTTTTTATACCAGATATTTTTTTTTACAGAAGGGGTGCACCTTTTTTTTTTTTTGTCACTTAGCTATGCGGTCATGTTGGTTAGAGATTTTGTCTGTATATATATATATATGATCTGGTAAAATTAATCATTACCGTATTTTTCGGTGTATAAGGCGCACTTTTTATACCAGATATTTTTTTTTTACAGAAGGGGTGCGCCTTATACATAGTAATAAGCAAATCTTGGCTTTTCCCTCTGTCAACATTGGCGCCTGAAATTGACGATGTTGGCCTTTCCCACGCAATAAAGATGGCGGCCATTTTACATACGGCAATTCCGTATACCGTTAGTCATAAACGACAGTGCTAACAATATGGGCCAATAGCTGTTTAGTTTAAATTATCGTAAATATTTCTGCTTTTTCCACGTATTTCATGACGTATATTTTAACTATTCCGAAATTCAGATGTCAACATTTGTCGTGCGATGACGGCCATTTCAAACACGGCAATTCAGTATACCGTTAATCATAAGCGACAGTGCTAACAATATGGGCCGATAGCTGTTTAGTTTAAATTATCGTAAATATTTCTGCTTTTTCAACGTATTTCATGACGTATATTTCAACTATTCCGAAATTCAGATGTCGACATTTGTCGTGCGATGACGGCCATTTCAAACACCGCTATTCCGTATACCGTTACTCATAAACGACAGTGCTAAAAATATCTGCAAATCGTTAATATTACTATTATTCTACGTATTTTGTGACATATATATTTCTGCAAATTGTTAATATTACTATCATTCCTACGTGTTTGGTGACATATATATTTTGGCTAATCCTTCACTGTTAGCCATTACCGGCAATCCAAACGTCTCTTCAGTTGACGAAATGGCGGGGCTTACGACAGACAAGACATTTCATTGGCTTTTAGAAAGATAACATCCATTGAGCACACGCTCAGTATACCGGTACCATAGGTGTTTTCTTTGAGCAATACTGTCTTACAATTTAAACATATAACCGTTTTAAGTTACCGACAGTTTTCATTCAACACGGATTCAGTGATTGACCCATTGATTGTTATAAATTACCGGTATAGTTAATTATCAACCAGTGAGTTGTTACCGTTTTCTTTATGAAGTTGTTTGTAGTTAACAAAATCATTGTTTCCTTGATTGATATTAAAATGCTATTGTATTATTTTACTGATAGATCTAAATGGCTATAATCTGGGTATTGTCATCACGCGTGTAGTGGGCGGGGCAACGGACGCTATCGATTGTTTGTAAGTTAACACGATTGTTTGTAGTTAACAAAATCATTGTTTCCTTGATTGGTATTAAAAATGCTATTGTATTATTTTACATTACTTCCGGTGTTAATGAAAATGTTCAATTAGTTCTATGAAATCCGAAATGGCATAGATATCATATAGTGAAAATTTTATGTAAATCGAATAATAATTGCCACTTTTAAAGACCAAAAAACTTGAAAAGTGACTTGTAGAAAATCGGCTATTTCTTGGCAACCGTACAAGTTAGAAACCATTTTGTGGTATCTGTATGATCATATGGGTTCATTCTATTTGTTGATTGGCATCAAATATCATAATTTGAAAAAGATTTCAAAACAGACTCATTTGAATAAAATATCTGTTTTGAAGGCCAAAAATACAGTTTTTGCCAAAATGACGTTACTTCTGGTGATAATGAAAATTTTAAATTACTTGTATGAAATCCTAAATGACATTAGGTATAACATGGTGTAAAGTTTATGAAAATCGAATCATAATTGATACTTTTATGGCTCTAGGGGTGATGATTTTCCGCGATCGGGGAAAAAACGCGGAAATCGCGGAATTCGGCACTCAAAACGGAATTTGAAATCACACACGAAAAAATACGGAAAAGCCGATTTTTTCTGATATTATATAAAATCTCAACAAAACTTTGTATTTATCCAAGTATTTTGACTTTCTATTCATGAAAAAATCGAAAATATTGAACGATATCGCGTGGTTTTATTACTTTCAGTATTTAGTATAGACTACTTTCATTTCATCATTTTCTAACATGAATTTACTCGAGATGAAAACCTGTCTTCCGAATCCATTTATCCCTCGTAATACAATTACTGTTTAGTAGTTGAATTCAATAATGATATTATTATCTATCTATTTCTTATGTCTTTATATAGTAATTTTATAAAAGTAAAAATCGTTTCATTTATGCTCGTAATACAATTACTGTTTAGTAGTTGAATTCAATAATGATATTATTATCTATCTATTTCTTTCTTATGTCTTTATATAGTAATTTTATAAAAGTAAAAATCATTTCATTTATGCTTCGTTTTTTATTGCTGTGTTCGTGGCTCGTGTTTATCCGCTTTAACCACGTGATATCACAAATATATCGTAGTCTAGTGCATCCAGCCTTTATTCCTGTAGAAATTACGAAGCTTGTCTGGATACATCGCGACTACAACAAGCAGTCGAGCGAAATCATAATGGCGTCGTCTGCTTAAAAAATGAAACGCGCCCACAGGGTTATAAGCCTTTCTGCCGCCAATAGGGCGCGGCAATTCCCAGCAGACTTTTATGAAGATTGTCACAGCGTAGATTTCTGACGCTTTGATAAAATTAAAGACCACATTAATTCCAAAAAGCATCAAGCTACACAAAAAAGTCAGTGAGTGGCCGGCACAAAAATAACGTCTTCGCTAGGCAGGCAATGGTCATGTGGAAGGATGTGAATTTCAAAATTAACTTTTCGTTACCAGTAGGCCTAAATATAATGTGTTAAAATGGAAGAACAGCTAGTCATGGACAATTATTTGAATTAAAAATAATAGTCAATCACAATTCATAAATTGTTATCATTGTCATTAGTTTAAAATGGCCAGTTTTATATTTTGAGATGTTTTATTCATTTATTTATGAAATAGCATTTTATCCGGAAAAAACGGAATATGGTCAGCTTTGAAACGGAAAATAACGGAATTTAAAACGGAATTTACAATTTTCTGAAACGGAAAATCATCACCCCTATGGCTCCCAAACCTTCAAAAGTGACCTGTAGAAAACCGTTTATTTCTCGGCAACCGAACAAGTTAGAAACAATTTTATGATATCTATATGACCATATGAGTTGTGTTTATATGTGAATTTAAACCAAAAGTTAAAATTATTAATACATATTAAATAATTCTTGGTTGAATAAAACATTGATTTAAAAAGTTAAAAATGCAGTTTTTGACCAAATGACGTCACTTCCGATGTCAATTTTAAATTGTAATCAACTTGATATGACGCTACATGCTTTTTGAATCAAATGATGTCACTTTTATAAAAATCCAATAATAATTGACTATTTTACAGGCAAAATTACGAAAACAGTGACTTATGCAAAACTGCCCTTTTCTCGGCAACTGCTTATATTACAAACTAATTTTCACATACATTCTCTTTGTATGGATTATAGCTACAAGTTTATAAAAGTTATGTCAAAATATTTTAAAATCTGAAAAGCCTGAATGGGTTGTAAATAGGTCAATTTTACACCCTTTTTCACCTCTTAATCCAATTTGCTAGAAAATGAAATAGAAATTAAAAAAACTGCTTCCGACATTTTTTGCCCCTTTAAAGGACACACTCTTTGAGTCATTTAATTTTTCAAAAAAATAATATTTGTTTTCGAAAAATGGTACCTAACTGTCAAAATTGTAGTTTTTGGTAAAATTATGCCACTTCCGGTGCCGACAGATAACACTTTCGGTAATAAAAAAAATGACAATTGTGACAACGAAGCATATGAACTTTGTTTCATACAAATCGAACAATAAAAATTAATCTAGGACTGAAAAACTGAATTAGCCAATGGAGGCCAAGGAAAATTACTGAGACAATTTTTTTTTAACATTTTTGCGCTAGTCAGATGACTCTTTAATTCTGTGCACAACACGACTAAAAAATACTTATAAATAAAAAAGTTTTTTGTAAAATTTTAAATTTTCGAAATTTGGCGCCTAATATCTTTGAAGATTTATAGCCTGGTCGAGGTACATATTTAGTGGGAAAAAATTCCTACCCAAGCGATTATTATTTCATATGAACAAGTAGAGTGAGTAGTCTTCCAGAAAAATTTTCCCCGTTGATCGGCCTTGGGGAAAATTTTTAGGGGGCTTTTTTGTTTGGACCCCCGAAATCGCCCTAAAATGCGTTGATAGCTATGATAACTCGCTTAATATTCATATTTAGGGTTAATAATGTACTAGGAGCCTATAGGAAATCGATACCAAGGAATTAAAAAATGACGTCAAAAATGACCTATGACGTCACTGTGACGTCATAAGTCGAAATGGCACCCAAAATTGTTCCTGTCATTTATATTTTTGCTCAGTTTTAGTTTGTTTGCTAATGTGCTTTGCTGGGCTGCACTATACTCGCCGATATCTGTCTGATCAGTATTGTTAACACTGCTCACTGGTCGGGCTCCGTGATTTGACTGGTATCAAAAGACCTTTCTACAAAGCCGCTGCATGTTTTCTGTATGTAATGATGAATGAAGATGACAGTAACTTTTCTGAATCTTGTTGTGTTATGTGTGAGGAAGGTTTTACTCACGAGAAAGCTACAAAATTGTACAAAAAAGGTCGGGGTACGCTTTTTCGCCTCGCCGAGCTAAGGGGAGATTTGACGTTACAACAGCGGTTACTTACGGAAGGTAATCTATATGTTCATGAAAGCTGTCGTCGGCCGTATATCGACGAAAGAACATCGACATGTAGCACTGATGATAGTGGTGAACCACGCCCTAAAAAATTGCGATCCGAAGTACCACAGTTCGAATGGAAAGTGCACTGCTTTTTATGTGGTGAACCTGCTATTTCCGAGGCTCGTCATCCAGATCGCGATCGCATTAAACTGGTGGAGACGATGGAAATTAGAACCACGTCCCTGAAAGCGTCTGAACGGGTGTCCTCTAGCTTGACCGATGAAATAAGAGCTAGGCTTTTAGATTGTCAAGATCTAGTTGCTGTTGAGGCTCGATATCACTCTTGATGTTACCAGAAGTTGCTACTGGCTAATCAATCGGTCAATTCAGATAAAGCAGGACGTCCTGTTGATGAAAATAAATAAGATTCATTTCTGTTGTTATGTAGTTGGCTCGAGAGCGAGGGGGATGCAGAAATCTTCTCGATCAAAGAACTGCATCGCCAGATGGGGGAACTTGCATACGAAGGCTCAGAAATATACTCAGAGAAGGCTCTGCGCATGAAGCTTAAATCGCATTACGGGGAGCATATCTATTTTGCATATATTGGTGGAAGTAGGGAAGAAGTAGTGTGCTTTCGGAACATGGCCAGCTTTATAATTAGTGACTCTTGGTATCAGGAAAGAAAAGCAAATCAGTTGGACGATAGTGAACGCATAATGGTCGCTGCCGCAAAACTGATTCGCGAAGAAATTAGACAACGAGAATACACAAAACGCGAATATCCAAATCCGTATGACCTGAACGACTATGATAGCTTATGCGAATTCCTTACTCCTAGTCTTCTCAAACTGTTACAGACGTTGATGAAAAATGACCTAAAAATGGTTTCTATCTGCCATGCCATCGTCCAATGTGTGCGGCCAAGGTCAGTTATTTCGCCAATCATGTTTGAACTGGGCGCTGTGATGGATTTAGTTTTCGGTTCTAGATGGTTGAATGAGGAATTGTATGCATTGGGGTTTTCGGTTTCCTATGACGAGGTACAAACTTTTAAACATTCTATTTTACAAGATCCTACGCTGAATTGTCCATCAGCAGCTGAGAAATGCCCCACTCATTATGTGGCAGATAATGCTGACTCCAACGTAAGCACGGAAAAGGAACATTTCACGGTTTAGGCCTTATACGAATTAAAAAGAAGAAGAACAGAGTCAACTCTGTGTCTGATCGCGTCAAACGATTAGCTCGAGTTCATGACAATGATTTGGTAAAAGACCGAGGTATACCTGTTCTGTCTTATGTTCCATGCTGTCCACCAGCTTTAGCATCTGTGAAATTCAATCCTTTGATAGAACTGAAGTATCCAACAACTGGTCTACCAATTTTGTACTATTCTAACCTTTTGTGGCAGTCGAGTTATCTTCTCAAAAAATCACTATCACCAGAACCGCATTGGCTAAACTGGTCAGGGTTCATGCAACGATTAAGTCGTTGAATATAGATGAGACAACATTGACATTTGACCAACCTTTATACATAAAGGCTGAGGAGATTGTCTCACATGAAAACATCAACTCGGTCGTTATTAGACTCAGTGGCTTTCATACGCTAAAGAGCGCTGTGGGGTCGGTGTTCACGATCATGAAAGGTTCAGGGATAGAAGAAGCATTAAACTGCATATATGGACCGAACGCAATTGTTCACATTATGTCGGGTAAAGCTATCGCTCGAGCACTAAGATCACTTTTTTTATTGGACGCGACATTGTCATACAAGTTGATGAAAATAGTAGTATCACAAATTGATCAGATATCATCCGATCCGAAATTGTCTAAAGATGACATTAATGAACTATCTGGTCTTCTAACTGAATTTTATAAGAAGGATGATAGTGAGGGGATGAATATGGATTTTGTACTAGAATCAAGTGCAATGGAAAAATTAGACTGTTTCATGAATAAAGTGAAAATCGAGCTAACAATGAGATCGAGAACAGACAAATTATGGTTGCTATTTCAAGAATATGTAGGGTTTATCAGAGAATTTGTAGGACACGTGGATGCAACAACCAATTTTCTGAACTTATTCGCCGCCACTGGACATGCCTTCTATGCCATGTCTGCTCACTTATATCTACAAAAGATGCGCATCTTCCGAATACGCATCCAAATTTGTACGCGCAATACTGTAACGAGAATACGCACGCTGTGCAACGATCAGGTCATGTTTGGAATGGACTTTGGACAGATTTAACTATAGAGCCGACCCTTATGAGTCGACTTAAGGGTCGTGGTGGATTGACCCACGGCCGTGGATTGACTGAAAGTGTCAGACATATGTGGATTTATACCATGCATCACTTCACTCAGTTTGAGCAACACACACAATTTGGTGAATCCAGACGCGCTAGAGACACTTGTGATTTGACAAAGATCCCTTCGATCTTGAGTTGACAGAACTAATGTCACTATCGACAGGTTTGACGGCTACTCAGCAAGACAACATCAATTGTGACGAAGCTGAGAACGTTGGTTATCAAATCCAGATTCGACAACTGCACATATGAAAGCGCATCAATCAAACGAACTTCGAAGGTAAAAACCCTGGAGGATTTGAAACCTAGCGTAAAGATCGGAGGAAAAGAATTGAAAGTCGAGGAAGTCGTGTTATTTCTTAGATGCATTGCACTTGCTAAACGGCAAGGGAAAGACCCAGAAAAATACTTCAAATATGAAATGAGTGTGGTGCCATCATCTCTATTCGATGGACCATTCATGAGACATGCCGATAAAGCGGATCTAGCTAATGAAATTGTTGAGGAAGTGAAGCCAACGCCCAAGGCTGATACCCCACAAACAATGATGATAATAGATGGAGGGTGGCTTCTGAACAAGGTTCGTTGGAAGAAGAGCGTAAGGTACAGAGATGTTTTTGCGCAGTATCGGAAATTTGTCAGGGAAAAGTTTGGCATAGCTGTTATAGTTTTTGATGGATATGATGCTAGTACCAAAGCATAAGCGTCGCCTGTTAAATGCCAAAAAGAGGGCAAATAATATCACAATTGAAGTTGACAATGAAGTGCACGAGGACCAAAGTGCCTTTTTCACAAATGTCCATAATAAGACAGCGTTTATTCGAGAATTAGCGGAAATGTTGAAAACAGACGGTCACGCTGTAACAATCTGCAATGCGGATGCGGACACTGTCATAGTACAAAAGGCGCTGAACTTCGCCAAGAACGAACTGAACATGACGGTTGTTGCTAATGATACGGATGTTCTCATTATGATTATATACCATTGGACAGATGAAATGTCGGATATATTCTTCCGCCGCGAAACCCAGTCAAAAAAGAACATTGAAAATACTTATCGAATTCGTGACATCACTATACCCGCTGCATTTAAACAGAACATTCTCTTCACACATGCGTGGTCAGGGTGCGATACAACGTCACACTGTTACGGATTCGGAAAAAAACCACTATAAATGGTACATTAAAGATAGGCTGGCACATTTTCGAGAGATGGACAGAGAATAAGCAATACCGAAAGTGATTTTTCCTACATCTTTAAGTCCTGTATTTCATACTGTATTGAGAGCAGCCATTTAGTTGATCAGTTCCAGTCTGATATTAATGAAATTCGAAACCGACAATGATTATGGTGTGACGGTACACAACCTAGAAATGTGACTTTTCATCAAAATCGGATAAGAATTGTGACCTGTAGAGAGTCCACAACCATGATATACCATATTTTTACACTATTCGCGTACAAACGGCGACCATTACGTCCGGCAATTTTGGTACGATTTTCACGAAATTAGAACTCAACCTGCCTCATCAAAATCGAATTAAAATTGTGACCTATACAGGGTCCACAACCATGATATATCATTTTTTTAACAGTATTCGTGTACAAACGGCGGCCATTTTGTCTGTCAATTTTGGTCCGATTTTCCTGAAATTCAAACTCAACCTTCCTTACAGTGTAACGGTGATATAATCAAACGGTTTTTTAAATCGAATAATAATTGTGACCTCCAGAGGGACCACAAGCTAAAAAGGGTGATTTTTCGGACAATCAGGGGCCATAATTCAGGAAATTACATTCCGATAGCCGCAAATATCGAAAGGAACCAAGATCTTTGGGTTACAAACATGCATGTCAAGTTTCATCAAAATTGGTTCAAAATTGTGACCTCTATAGGGTCCACAAGCTAAAAACGTGATTTTTTGTACAATCAGGGGCCATAATCCATGAAGTTTTGATCCGATACATGCCAATATCGAAAGCAGCCGAGATCTTTTGGGGATAAACCTATATTTCAAGTTTCGTCAAAATCGGATAAGAATTGTGACCTGTAGAGAGTCCACAAACAAATTGTGGACGGACGGACGGACGGATGGACGGACAGGGTCGACGATAATATACGTCCACATAAAAATGTGGGCATATAAAAAGATTAAAGTGATATTGATACAATTTTTTAGCAAAAAGATAGGCTGGCACTGCCAGGCAGGATACGCCCACATTTTCTAGAGATGGACAGAAAACAAGCAATACCGAAAGTGATTTTTCCTACATCTTTAAGTCCTGTATTTCATACTGTATTGGGAGCAGCCATTTAGTTGGTCAGTTCCAGTCTGATAGTAATGAAATTCGAAACCGACAATGATTATGGTGTGACGGTACACAACCTAGAAATGTGACTTTTCATCAAAATCGGATAAGAATTGTGACCTGTAGAGAGTCCACAACCATGATATACCATATTTTTACACTATTCGCGTACAAACGGCGACCATTTCGTCCGGCAATTTTGGTACGATTTTCACGAAATTAGAACTCAACCATCCTCATCAAAATCAAATTAAAATTGTGACCTATACAGGATCCACAATCATGATATATCATTTTTTTAACAGTATTCGCGTACAAACGGCGACCATTTTGTCTGTCAATTTTGGTCCGATTTTCCCGAAATTCAAACTCAACCTTCCTTACAGTGTAACACTGATATAATCAAATGTTTTTTTAAATTGGATAATAATTGTGACCTCCAGAGGGACCACAAGCTAAAGAAAGGGGGATTTTGCGTATAACCAGGGGCCATTATTCAGGAAGTTACGATCCGATATGCGCAAATATCGAAAAGAACCAAGATCTTTGGGTTATAACCATGAATTTCAAGTTTCATCAAAATCGAATTAAAATTGTGACCTTTACAACGTCCACAACCTTGATATACCATTTCTTAACAGTATTCGCGTACAAACGGCGGCCATTTTGTGTGGCAATTTTGGTCTGATTTTCCCGAAATTCAAACTTAACCTTCCTTACGGTGTAACGGTAATATAATCAAACGTTTTTTTAAATCGGATAATAATTGTGACCTCCAAGCTAAAAAAAAGGCAATTTTGCGTATAATCAGGGGCCATAATTCAGGAAGTTACGATCCGATATGCGCAAATATCGAAAGGAAGCAAGATCTTTGGGTTATAACCATGAATTTCAAGTTTCATCAAAATCGAATCAAAATTGTGACCTCCACAGGGTCCACAACCTTGATATACCATTTTTTAACAGTATTCGCGTACAAACAGCGGCCATTTTGTATGGCAATTTTCGTCCGATTTTCCCGAAATTCGAACTCAACCTTCCTTAGGGTGTAACGGTGATATAATCAAACGTTTTTTTAAATCGAATAATAATTGTGACCTCCAAGCTAAAAAAAAGGCGATTTTGCGTATAATCAGGGGCCATAATTCAGGAAGTTACGATCCGATATGCGCAAATATTGAAAGGAAGCAAGATCTTTGGGTTATAACCATGAATTTGAAGTTTCATCAAAATCGAATCAAAATTGTGACCTCCACAGGGTCCACAACCTTGATATACCATTTTTTAACAGTATTCGCGTACAAACGGCGGCCATTTTGTATGGCAATTTTCGTCCGATTTTCCCGAAATTCGAACTCAACCTTCCTTAGGGTGTAACGGTGATATAATCAAACGGTTTTTTAAATCGAATAATAATTGTGACATCCAGAGGGACCACAAGCTAAAAAGGGTGATTTTTCGGACAATCAGGGGCCATAATTCAGGAAATTACATTCCCGAAATTCAAACTTAACCTTCCTTACGGTGTAACGGTAATATAATCAAACGTTTTTTTAAATCGGATAATAATTGTGACCTCCAAGCTAAAAAAAAGGCAATTTTGCGTATAATCAGGGGCCATAATTCAGGAAGTTACGATCCGATATGCGCAAATATCGAAAGGAAGCAAGATCTTTGGGTTATAACCATGAATTTCAAGTTTCATCAAAATCGAATCAAAATTGTGACCTCCACAGGGTCCACAACCTTGATATACCATTTTTTAACAGTATTCGCGTACAAACGGCGGCCATTTTGTATGGCAATTTTCGTCCGATTTTCCCGAAATTCGAACTCAACCTTCCTTAGGGTGTAACGGTGATATAATCAAACGGTTTTTTAAATCGAATAATAATTGTGACATCCAGAGGGACCACAAGCTAAAAAGGGTGATTTTTCGGACAATCAGGGGCCATAATTCAGGAAATTACATTCCGATAGCCGCAAATATCGAAAGGAACCAAGATCTTTGGGTTACAAACATGCATGTCAAGTTTCATCAAAATCGGTTCAAAATTGTGACCTCTATAGGGTCCACAAGCTAAAAACGTGATTTTTCGTACAATCAGGGGCCATAATCCATGAAGTTTTGATCCGATACATGCCAATATCGAAAGGAACCGAGATCTTATGGGGATAAACCTATATTTCAAGTTTCGTCAAAATCGGATAAGAATTGTGACCTGTAGAGAGTCCACAAACAAATTGTGGACGGACGGACGTCCGGACGGACGGACGGACGTCCGGACGGACAGTGGCGACGACATAATACGTCCACATGAAAATGTGGGCGTATAAAAATCTAACTTGGATATATGAAATACAAATTTTATTTTGCATCTAAAAGGAATTAGAGAGACAGGGGCGACGACATAATACGTCCACATGAAAATGTGGGCGTATAAAAAGCGATAAAAAGGCCTGTTGGAGATGCCGGATGTAAGCTATTCTCTTTAATGTACGGAGAACCAGATGCGAGCCTAACTAAACTACGACACCAGAGATTTGACTCCATGATGGCGGAGAAAAATCCCATTACTCTGCCCCGAATACCACCCACGGTTCGGGCAGCTTATTACCATGCGCTCAGAGTTCATCTGCAGGTCGTCGTTTGGTTACAATTAAATGAAAGCGAGCTCAATGCGAGCGAGTGGAGCTGGAAAAAGACACCAGAAGGATACGAACCCATCATGACAGACCTTCCTGCAGCCCCTGAAAGCGTTTAAACTTTGTGAGATGAGTGCAAGTCGCTGAAAAATCAGTGCGGTACCATGATATGCAGCTGCAGGAAGAATGGCCTGAAATGCGTCAGCGCGTGTGGGGGCTGTCATGGTGAATCTTGCAGGAATTCTGAGGATGTTGACCTAGAAGATGACGATCAATGATCATTCTATGAAATCTGACTATATTATCATTTGGTATCGATTTCCTATAGGCTCCTAGTACATATTAACCCTAAATATGAATATTAAGCGAGTTATCATAGCTATTAATGGATTTTAGGACGATTTCGGGGGTCCAAACAAAAAAGCCCCTTAAAAAATTTCCCCAAGGCTGATCAACGGGGAAAATTTTTCTGGAAGACTACTCACTCTACTTGTTCATATGAAATAATAATCGCTTGGGTAGGAACTTTTTCCCACTAATGCGAGATTTAGCGTAGCTATGTGCCATGTCTTCCGGCTATGGCAAAATGTATCGGAAGTTAAAATCCAATGATTATTGTTAAAATTACTGCAAAATTTTTAACCCCTAGTGGACGGGATTTTCGACGAAATTTCGTAACGCTGGACGGGATTATTTAGGGGAAAAAATCATTTTTTTTAAAATGTGAATTTATCTTCAATCTGCTTGGCTTAAATTCTTAAAAAAGAATTCCTGTTGTAATTTTATGATGTTTTGAGTTCACAAAATGAATTTTCCTTGCCTTATTGTCTATTTTACTTCGTCGAAAGACAGTTGGCGCTTCCTGGCAACCGCCATTGTTTACATGTCGTAACTATGCAGAAAATTGGAAAATTCGAGAAAATTACACGATAAAATACAAGTGATGCCATCTAGAACAACGGGAGATAACTAGTTTATGATCGCAAGGCAAAGGGGGATTCCCCGTGCTAAATTTAGCATATTTAAATGAGGACTGATTCAGGGTGTCACGTGTGACGTGTTAACACGTCAACCGTCTCTGGGCACGGAAAATATTTGCGTGTCAACACGTCATCCGTCCAAAAGGGGTTAAAAACGATAACTTCGAACATTTTGCATTGTCGCAGAACGTTCAAAATAGCTTTATCCTCTAAGTCACACCCACTTTCCCAGTGAAACCGAAGAAATCGTAACGATGCGACAAGCAGTTGCTGAGATCTACTCAAAACAAAAGAATAATAATAATAATAACTAGACCTGCAGTGCTGAATCGGCTTTCAGGAATCAGACAGGAAGTGCGTCATACAATAGCTGATCCATCGAGCTACCAAACAATACTGTAGTTGTTATGATTCAGTGACACCCTCTATCAGATTTGTAAAAGTAATATTTGCTTGCAAATACACCGGTCAAAATTGTAAAATCTTGCAAAATTACTTTACTTCCGGTGCCAAAAGAAATCATTATCGGTAACTAATAAGTTGAGAATTCGTAATTGAGAATTGTTTTATACATATCAGGCAATAAATAATAAACTTAGAACCCATGAACTGAAATTAAAAAGGTAAAAAACTTAAAAAGTGATCCTTAGAAAATTGGTTATTTCTCGACAAGGGAATATGCTAGAAGCAATTTTTTGGTATCAGTATGATTATATTGATCCAATCTAAATGGCCATTAGGATCAAACGTTACACTATAAACCTCAGAATGCCTCGTTCGACATTTCTGTCCAAACGAGGTAAAAAAAATGCCTCGTTGTCTGGAGTTCCGAAACGAGTTTTTTTTTTAAATTGCTCTGTTTTTGGAACGAGGTATTTTGTTCAAAACGAGGCTTGGTAAAAATGCCTCGTTTACTAAACGTGTTTTTTTTTCAAGATAGTTATGAGCAGCATTTACTATTGGCGAATTTGTAAAAAGTAGAATTTATGTTATTTAAAACGATAAATAAACATAGTCCAAAGTATGATATTATAATCATGATATGATAATATAATCATTATTAATATCCACGTCTTCCTAATTAAACCTTTTAATTAAATTTTAATATATGAAAAATAAACAGGCGTATTAGAAATATGAAATGAAATTTTATGCTTTTTGGATTAATAAGAATGGATTTTTTATTTGTTGTACTTAGATTAGATAAACACTAATTTGTTGTCTGCGATATCAGTTAGGTGGAGGTGTAAAACAATTGCAGACACACAGCTGTACCTTGATTAATTGATTGCCCCCAATAAAATGTCACAACACCACAGTTGTTTCTTAACACCTATACCTGATTGGGGCATTAAATCAATCAAGGTAGCTATTTGTCTGCAATAGTTTTACACCTCCACCGATGGCGTGTATTCTTGTCTTGTCAATTTCTCTGATAATAATATAGTTTGAACTGGTTTTATTGTCGTATTAAATAACATAACATAAATTTTAATTTTAACAAATTAGTAATCGAGGTATTCTTACCAAGCCTCGTTCTGAACAAAATACCTCGTTCCTAAAAAAGGGCAATTTAAAAAACCTCGTTTTGGAACTCCAGACAACGAGGCATTTTTTTTTACCTCGTTTGGACAGAAATGCCGAACGAGGCATTCTGAGGTTTATAGTGTTATAACGTTAAACAAATAATAAATATAACTCACTTCAAAAAAATATTTG
Source organism: Patella depressa (assembly GCA_948474765.1). NCBI lineage: Eukaryota > Metazoa > Mollusca > Gastropoda > Patellidae > Patella > Patella depressa. The sequence goes on from OX419720.1 coordinate 35,006,916, forward strand.
TTTTGAAGTTTAAAAATACGTTTTTTGCAAATATGACATTACTTCCAGTGATAATGGAAATGTTAAATCAGATCATTGCAATCATAAATGGCATAAGGCATCACATGGTGAAAATTGTATGAAAATTGAATAATAATTGACACTTTTATAGACCAAAAAGCTTGAAAAGTGACTTGTAGAAAATCGTCTATTTCTCGGCAACCGTACAAGTTAGAAACTTTTTTGTGTTATCTGTATGATCGTATGGGTTCATGCTATTCGTTGATGGGATTTAAATATCATAATTTTAAAAATATTATAAAAAAGACTCATTTGAATAAAAAAATTGTTTTTTAGGTTAAAAATACAGTTTTTGCCAAAATGACGTCATTTCCGGTAACAGTGAAACTGTAAAATTGGCTTAACCTATTCCAAATTGGCATTGGGCATCAAATGAAAAAAAAAATATTGAAAATCAGATAATAACTTACTCTTTTATAGGCAAAATAACGTGAAAAGTGATGCATGCAAAATTGCATATTTCTCGGCAATTGCTCATATTACAAACTATTTTTTACATACATTCTCCTCGTCTGGATTATTACTACGAGTTTATGAAATTTACGAATAAATAGTTCAAAATATGAAGACGTTGAATGGGTTGTAAAGAACTGATTGTTATACTTTTTTTTACATTTATTCGAAATTGCCCGAAAATGAAATTGAAATTAAAAAATCTGAGCTAATGATTTGTGCCCCTTTACAGCGCACATCCTTTTTGCTATATCAGATTTCGCAAAAAAATAATAATTGCTTTCAAAAAGTGGTACTGAACTGTCAAAATTGTAGTTTTTGTTAATATTACGCCACTTCATTTGCGTGCAGAAAAATGTCACCGTAACAAAAGATAGGCTGGCACTGCCAGGCAGGATACGCCCACATTTTCGAGAGATGGATAGAGAACAAGCAATACCGAAAGTGATTTTTCCTATGTGCAAATATCGAAATGAATTAAGATCTTTGGGTTATAAAGGTTCATTTCAGTAGGCTTCAAATTCGACTGGGGATCATGTTGCTAAGTGGGTAAGATGCTGGCTCGGTAGCCTTGAGGTTAGGTGTTTGATCCCTGCATTGGGTGACAAAGTTCATCTAGATTTTCTGGCGTGGTTTCCCCTTGTTAGTGATGAAGGATGGATGGCCTGACAAGAACAGCTGTCAATTTTGGTCCGATTTTCACGAAATTCAACCTCAACCTTCATTACGATGTAACGGTGATATAATCAAACGTTTTTTTAAATGGGATAATAATTCTGACCCCAGAGGGGCCAAAAGCTAAAAAAAAAGGTCATTTTTCGTACAATCAGGGGCCATAATTCAGGAAGTTACAATCCGATATGCACAAATATCGAAAGGAACCAAGATCTTTGGGTTATAAACATGCATGTCAAGTTTCATCAAAATCGGTTCAAAATTGTGACCTCTATAGGGTCCACAACCTTAATATAACGTATTTTCACACTGGATAATAATTTTGACCTCCAGTGGGACCACAAGCTAAAAAGGGTGATTTTTCGTACAATCAGGGGCCATAATTCAGGAAGTTACGAATCAATGAGCGCAAATATCAAGATAGGCTGGCACTGCCAGGCAGGATACGCCCACATTTTCGAGAGATGGATAGAGAACAAGCAATACCGAAAGTGATTTTTCCTACATCTTTAAGTCCTGTATTTCATATTGTATTGGGAGCAGCCATTTAGTTGGTCAGTTCCAGTCTGATATTCATGAAATTCGAAACCGACAATGATTATGGTGTGACGGTACACAACCTAGAAATGTGACTTTTCATCAAAAGAATTGTGACCTGTAGAGAGTCCACAACCATGATATACCATATTTTTATACTATTCGCGTACAAACAACGACCATTTCGTCCGGCAATTTTTGTATGATTTTCACGAAATTAGAACTCAACCTTCCTAATCAAAATCGAATTAAAATTGTGACCTATACAGGGTCCACAACCATGATATACCATTTTTTTAACAGTATTCGCGTACAAACGGCGGCCATTTTGTCTGTCAATTTTGGTCCGATTTTCCCGAAATTCAAACTCAACCTTCCTTACAGTGTAACGGTGATATAATCTAACGTTTTTTTAAATTGGATAATAATTGTGACCTCCAGAGGGACCACAAGCTAAAGAAAGGGGGATTTTGCGTATAACCAGGGGCCATAATTCAGGAAGTTACGATCCGATATGTGCAAATATCGAAAAGAACCAAGATCTTTGGGTTATAACCATGAATTTCAAGTTTGATCAAAATCGAATTAAAATTGTGACCTTTACAGGGTCCACAACCTTGATATACCATTTTTTAACAGTATTTGAGTACAAACGGCGGCCATTTTGTATGGCAATTTTGGTCTGATTTTCCCGAAATTCGAACTCAACCTTCCTTACGGTGTAACGGTAATATAATCAAACGTTTTTTTAAATCAGATAATAATTGTGACCTCCAAGCTAAAAAAAAGGCGATTTTGCTTATAATCAGGGGCCATAATTCAGGAAGTTACAATCCGATATGCGCAAATATCGAAAGGAAGCAAGATCTTTGGGTTATAACCATGAATTTCAAGTTTCATCAAAATCGAATCAAAATTGTGACCTCCACAGGGTCCACAACCTTGATATACCATTTTTTAACAGTATTCGCGTACAAACGGCGGCCATTTTGTATGGCAATTTTCGTCCGATTTTCCCGAAATTCGAACTCAACCTTCCTTAGGGTGTAACGGTGATATAATCAAACGGTTTTTTAAATCGAATAATAATTGTGACCTCCAAGCTAAAATAAAGGCGATTTTTCGTATAATCAGGGGCCATAATTCAGGAAGTTACGATCCGATATGCGCAAATATCGAAAGGAAGCAAGATCTTTGGGTTATAACCATGAATTTCAAGTTTCATCAAAATCGAATCAAAATTGTGACCTCCACAGGGTCCACAACCTTGATATACCATTTTTTAACTGTCTTCGCGTACAAACGGCGGCCATTTTGTATGGCAATTTTCGTCCGATTTTCCCGAAATTCGAACTCAACCTTCCTTAGGGTGTAACGGTGATATAATCAAACGGTTTTTTAAATCGAATAATAATTGTGACCTCCAGAGGGACCACAAGCTAAAAAGGGTGATTTTTCGGTAAATCAGGGGCCATAATCCAGGAAATTACATTCCGATAGCCGCAAATATCGAAAGGGACCAAGATCTTTGGGTTACAAACATGCATGTCAAGTTTCATCAAAATCGGTTCAAAATTGTGACCTCTATAGGGTCCACAAGCTAAAAACGTGATTTTTCGTACAATCAGGGGCCATAATCCATGAAGTTTTGATCCGATACATGCCAATATCGAAAGCAGCCGAGATCTTTTGGGGATAAACCTATATTTCAAGTTTCGTCAAAATCGGATAAGAATTGTGACCTGTAGAGAGTCCACAAACAAATTGTGGACGGACGTCCGGACGGACAGGGGCGACGACATAATACGTCCACATGAAAATGTGGGCGTATAAAAAGGAACCAAGGTCTTCGGGTTATAAACATGCATGTCAAGTTTCATCAAAATCGGTTCAAAATTGTGACCTCTATAGGGTCCACAACCTTGATATAACATATTTTCACACTAATCGCGAACAAACGGCGGCCATTTTGTCTGTCAATTTTGGTTTAATTTTCACGAAATTTGAACTGAGCCTTCATTGCCATGTAATGGTGATATAATCAAACGTTTTTTTAAATCAGATAATAATTTTGACCTCCAGAGGGACCACAAGCTAAAAAGGGCAATTTTTCATACAATCAGGGGCCATAATTCAGGAAGTTACGATCCGATGGGTGCAAATATCGAAAGGAACCAAGATCTTTGGGTTATAAACATACATGTCAAGTTTCATCAAAATCGGTTCAAAATTGTGACCTCTATAGAGTCCACAACCTTGAAATAACATATTTTCACACTATTCGCGTACAAACGGCGGCCATTTTGTTTGTCAATTTTGGTCCGATTTTCACAAAATTTGAACTCAACCTTCATTACCATGTAACGGTGATATAGTAGAACGGTTTTTTAAATCGGATAATAATTTTGACCTCCAGAGTGACCACAAGCTAAAAAGGGCGATTTTTCGGACAATCAGGGGCCATAATTCAGGAAGTTACGATCCGATGGCCGCAAATATCGAAAGGAACCAAGATTTTGGGGTTATAAACATGCATGTCAAGTTTCATCACAATCGGTTCAAAATTGTGACCTCTATAGGGTCCACAAGCTAAAAACATGATATTTCGTACAATCAGGGGCCATAATCCATGAAGTTCCGATCCGATATATGCCAATATCGAAAGGAACCGAGATCTTATGAAGATAAACCTATATTTCAAGTTTCGTCAAAATCGGATAAGAATTGTGACCTGTAGAGAGTCCACAAACAAATTGTGTCCGGACGGACGGACGGACAGGGGCAACGACATAATACGTCCACATGAAAATGTGGGCGTATAAAAAAATAGGTTGCCAGGCAACGAAACATACGCCCACACAGCAGCCAAATCGTCCGGGCAGTCAACAAGAGTTGTCGCATATTAAGGAATTATCAGAAAATCATTAGAATTTGTTTGGTTTTTATAATCAAACGTTTTTTTTAAATCGGATAATAATTGTGACCTCCAGAGGCACAACAAGCTAAAAAGGGTGATATTTTTGTACAATCAGGGGACATTACCATGTAATGGTGATATAGTCAAACGTTTTTTTAAATCGGATAATAATTTTGACCTCCAGAGGGACCAAAAGCGAACAAAAGCGATTTTTCGGACAATCCGGGGACATAATTCAGGAAGTTATGATCCAATGGGCGCAAATATCGAAAGGAACTAAGATCTTTGGGTTATAAACATACATGTCAAGTTTCATCAATATCGGTTCAAAATTGTGACCTCTATAAGGTCCACAACCTTTATATAACATATTTTCACACTATTCGCGTACAAACGGCGGCCATTTTGTCCGTCAATTTTGGTCCGATTTTCACAATATTCATAATCAACCTTCATAACCATGAAATGGTGATATAATCAAACGTTTTTTTAAATCAGATAACAATTTTGACCTCCAGAGGGACCACAAGCTAAAAAGGGCGATTTTTTGGACAATCAGGGGCCATAATTCAGGAAGTTCCGATCCGATATATGCCAATATCGAAAGGAACCGAGATCTTATGAAGATAAACCTATATTTCAAGTTTCGTCAAAATCGGATAAGAATTGTGACCTGTAGAGAGTCCACAAACAAATTGTGTCCGGACGGACGGACGGACAGGGGCAACGACATAATACGTCCACATGAAAATGTGGGCGTATAAAAAAATAGGTTGCCAGGCAACGAAACATACGCCCACACAGCAGCCAAATCGTCCGGGCAGTCAACAAGAGTTGTCGCATATTAAGGAATTATCAGAAAATCATTAGAATTTGTTTGGTTTTTATAATCAAACGTTTTTTTTAAATCGGATAATAATTGTGACCTCCAGAGGCACAACAAGCTAAAAAGGGTGATATTTTTGTACAATCAGGGGACATTACCATGTAATGGTGATATAGTCAAACGTTTTTTTAAATCGGATAATAATTTTGACCTCCAGAGGGACCAAAAGCGAACAAAAGCGATTTTTCGGACAATCCGGGGACATAATTCAGGAAGTTATGATCCAATGGGCGCAAATATCGAAAGGAACTAAGATCTTTGGGTTATAAACATACATGTCAAGTTTCATCAATATCGGTTCAAAATTGTGACCTCTATAAGGTCCACAACCTTTATATAACATATTTTCACACTATTCGCGTACAAACGGCGGCCATTTTGTCCGTCAATTTTGGTCCGATTTTCACAATATTCATAATCAACCTTCATAACCATGAAATGGTGATATAATCAAACGTTTTTTTAAATCAGATAACAATTTTGACCTCCAGAGGGACCACAAGCTAAAAAGGGCGATTTTTTGGACAATCAGGGGCCATAATTCAGGAAGTTATGAACCGATGGGCGCAAATATCGGAAGGAACCAAGATCTTTGGGTTATAAACATACATGTCAAGTTTCATGAAAATCGATTCAAAATTGTGACCTCTATAGGGTCCACAACCTTGATATAACATATTTTCACACTATTCGCGTACAAACGGTGACCATTTTGTCCGTCAATTTTGGTCCGATTTTCACGAAATACAAACTCAACCTTCATAACCATGGAACGGTGATATAATCAAACGTTTTTTTAAATCGGAGAACAATTTTGACCTCCAGAGGGACCACAAGCTAAAAAGGGCGATTTTTCGGACAATCAGGGGTCATAATTCAGGAAGTTACTATCCGATTGGCGCAAATATCGAAAGGAACCAAGATCTTTGGGTTATAAACATGAATTTCAAGTTTCATCCAAATCGGTTCAAAATTGTGACCTCTACACTGTTCACAACCTTGATATAACATATTTTCACACTATTCGCGTACAAATGGCGGCCATTTTGTCCGTCAATTTAGGTACGATTTTCCCGAAATTCGTACTCAACCTTCATAACCATGGAACGGTGATATAATCAAACGTTTTTTTAAATCGGATAACAATTTTGACCTCCAGAGGGACCACAAGCTAAAAAGGGCGATTTTTCGGACAATCAGGGGCCATAATTCAAAAAGTTACGATCCGATATGCGCAAATATCGAAATGAACCAAGATCTTTGGGTTATAAACATGCATTTCAAGTTTCATCCAAATCGGTTCAAAATTGTGACCTCTACACTGTTCACAAGCTAAAAAAACGTGATTTTTCGTACAATCAGGGGCCATAACCCATGAAGTTACGGTCCGATACATGCCAATATCAAAAGGAACCGAGATCTTAGGGTGATAAACCTATATTTTAAGTTTCATTGAAATCGGATAAAAATTGTGACCTGTAGGCTGTTCACAAACAATTGTGGACGGACGTACGGACGTACGGACGAACAGGGGCGACGACAATATACGTCCACATGAAAATGTGGGCGTATAAAAATTACAATTGAGATCACGAAGCATATGCACTTTGTTTTATAAAGATAGGTTGCCAGGCCCACAACAGCTAAGTCGTCCGGGCAGTCAACAAGGGTTGTCGCATATTGTTTCTTTTATCAGTCAGGAGAACATTTACTATTTACAACACATGATAATCTTATTACGAGTAATAGCCCATTAAATAATTATCAGAAATGATTAGAATAGTTTTGATGGTTTGTCTCAAGGCCTTTGTCCACAAGATATTTCAAAGTGATCAAGTGCCAGAAATTATCAGATATCACTGAAAATCAAATAGGATTCTTCGTCTCATGACCCTAAACACTGTGTACAAATTTAATGTCAATCGGATATTAACTTTAGCCTCTAGAGCGTTTACAAGATTTTTCAAAGTGATAAAGGGTCATAACTCTGGTAGTAATTATCGGATATCACCGAAAATCAATAGGCTTCTTCGTCTCATGACCTTAAACACTGTGTATAAATTTAAAGTCAATCGGATATTAACTATAGCCTCTAGAGCGTTCACAAGATTTTTCAAAGTGATCAAGGGTCATAACTCTGGTAGTCCTTAAACACTGTGTATAAATTTAAAGTCAATCGGATATTAACTATAGCCTCTAGAGCGTTCACAAGATTTTTCAAAGTGATCAAGGGTCATAACTCTGGTAGTAATTATCGGATATCGCTGAAAATCAATAGGCTTCTTTGTATCATGACTTTAAACACCGTGCATAAATTTAAATTCAATCGGATATTAACTTTAGCCTCTAGAGCGTTCACAAGATTTTTCAAAGTGATCAAGGGTCATAACTCGGGCAGAAATTATCGGATATTGCTGAAAATCAACAGGCTTCTTCCTATCATGACCTTACATACTGTGTATAAATTTAAAGTCAATCGGATATTAACTATAGCCTCTAAAGCGTTCACAAGATTTTTCAAAGTGATCAAGGGTCATAACTCTGGCAGTAATTATCAGATATCGCTGAAATTCAATAGGCTTCTTCGTCTCACGACCTTAAACACCGTGTATAAATTTAAAGTCAATCGGATATTAACTTTAGCTTCTAAAGCGTTCACAAGATTTTTCAAAGTGATCAAGGGTCATAACTCTGGCAGTAATTATCAGATATCACCGAAAATCAATAGGCTTCTTCATCTCACGACCTTAAACACTGTGTATAAATTTAAAGTCAATCGGATATTAACTATAGCCTCTAGAGCGTTCACAAGATTTTTCAAAGTGATCAAGGGTCATAACTCTGGTAGTAATTATCGGATATCGCTGAAAATCAATAGGCTTCTTCGTCTCACGACCTTTAACACCGTGTATAAATTTCAAGTCAATCGGAGATTAACTTTAGCCTCTAGAGCGTTCACAAGAAATTGTGGACGATGGACGGACGGACGGACGGACGGACGGACATACGGACCGACGGACGGACGGACCGACAGACGGACGGACGGGGGCGACGACAATATACGACCACATTTCCATGTGGGCGTATAAAAATCGAACAATAAATAATTAATCTAGGTACGAAAAACTAAATTAGCTAATGGCGGATAACGCAAAATGCGGAGACAAAATTCTTTCTCACTTCTGCTCAAGTAGGGTGATACGTTAACTCTGTGTAAAATACCATCAAAAAATATTCATAAATAAAAAAGTTTTCTGTAAAAATCTAAAAAAAATTGAAAATATCGGAGATTTTTTTGACTACTTCCGGTTTTTCGATCATTGTCGGGATAGCTTTAACAAGTTGTTTAGATACTTAACTTCTTGTACAAAAAGTTTCAGAAAGATTCACTGAGTAGTTTTTGAAAAAAAGATAAATAAAATAGCATTTTCAGTAATTTAATGATTTTTGACTTTCTTTCAAAGATTTAGGCCATTTTTAGAACATCTACAATATTTCAATGCTTTCAATTTTGGATGCACACTCTAGACCATCGTAGGCGTCGTTTTCGAGGAAAAGGCGTCTCAGAATGCTCCAAAACGGAAAATACTTGGTTTTCGGCGTACCATAATTTATTTACTAACAATCGAATTCGTATCATTTAGATGTCATAAGATAGTCCATTCATGGGACTTTTCAACGACTTTTTAATTGTTTTGGTGTGCTAATATGTGACGGAGAATTTCAGTTTTTAGCAGGAGTGCCAATTTTGTTTATCATTTTTACGCGTTTTTACCGTTTTTTGAACTACTTCCGAGAGACGAATCATTGTCGAGTAGTTTTAACATCCGGTTTTGGAGTTTGAATGGGAACAGGGCTCTATAATGATATACTACACTATACGATAAGAAAAAATACTTCTGAGAAATCCTATGTTCAAAAGAGTCAAAGATAGGTTGCCAGGCAACGAAACATACGCCCACAACAGCTAAGTCGTCCGGGCAGTCAACAAGGGTTGTCGCATATTGTTTCTTTTATCAGTAAGGAGAACATTTACAACACATGATAATCTTATTACAAGTAATAGCCCATTAAATAATTATCAGAAATGATTAGAATAGTTTTGATGGTTTGTCTCAAGGCCTTTGTCCCCAAGATATTTCAAAGTGATCAAGTGCCAGAAATTATCAATTATCACTGAAAATCAAATAGGCTTCTTCGTCTCATGACCCTAAACACTGTGTACAAATTTAAAGTCAATCGGATATTAACTTTAGCCTTTAGAGCATTCACAGGGTTTTTCAAAGTGATCAAGGGTCATAACTCTGGCAGTAATTATCAGATATCGCTGAAAATAAATAGGCTATTTTGTATCATGACCGTAAATAGTGTGTATAAATTTAAAGTCAATCGAAAATAAACTTTAGATTTTTCAAAGTGATCAAGGGTCATAACTCTGGCAGTAATTATCGGATATTGCTGAAAATCAATAGGCTTCTTTGTAACATGACTTTAAACACTGTGTATAAATTTAAATTCAATCGGATATTAACTTTAGCCTCTAGAGCGTTCACAAGATTTTTCAAAGTGATCAAGGATCATAACTCGGGCAGGAATTATCGGATATTGCTGAAAATCAACAGGCTTCTTCGTATCGTGACCTTAAACACTGTGTATAAATCTAAAGTCAATCAGATATTAACTTTGGCTTTTAGAGCGTTCACAAGATTTTTCAAAGTGATCAAGGGTCATAACTCTGGTAGTAATTAACGGATATCACAGAAAATCAATAGGCTTCTTCGTCTCATGCCCTTAAACACTGTGTATAAATTTAAAGTCAATCGGATATCTCTAGCCTCTAAAGCGTTCACAAGAGTTTCCATGTGGACGTATAAAAATGCAAAAATGTCAAAATATTAAAAATTAAATTTCAATAACTACATACATATTATACATCGTTAGAACCGTAATTAGATCAGCTATCTGAATTTATATCCTTTTTTTGAAAATCCCTTCAAATAAAAAAATAGTAGAGCATTTTCCAAAATTTCATGATTTTCCGACTTTTTTCGATTTTCAGTCCCTTTTTTGTCCTATTCCAATTATTTGAAGGTCTTAATGGATGGATCCATGCTAAAGACTACTGGAAGGACCATCGATAGATAAAGTTTAAGAAAAATCGCTGAAGCAGTTTTCGAGATAAAGGCGTCCAAAAATGCTCCAAATTAGAAAATACTTGATTTTCAGCGTGCCATATTTTACTTCCGGGTCATCGTATCTTTATGAAATGCGTACCATACGATACTTCAATTCCTGTGCAACCCAACGATATCCTAATCTCTTTAATCCGTTGATATCGGACGAAATAATCACGTTTTTCCCCCAAAGCACCCATTTTTTGCTTTTTTTTCCAAACATCAGAAATTATTTCGACTACTTCCGGTTTACGGATCGTTGTTGAAATTGCTTTATCCATCTGTCTGACTATATGGCTTTATGTTCCAGAGGTTTCAGAAATATCGATTTATCCTTTCCAAAAAATATAAGGGTTTGAAAATGGGTGGAAAATTCGAAAAAGATAGGCTGGCACTGCCAGGCAGGATACGCCCACATTTTCGAGAGATGGACGGAGAACAAGCAATACCGAAAGTGATTTTTCCTACATCTTTAAGTCCTGTATTTCATACTGTATTGGGAGCAGCCATTTAGTTGGTCAGTTGAAGTCTGATATTAATGAAATTTGAAACCGACAATGATTATGGTGTGACGGTACACAACCTAGAAATGTGACTTTTCATCAAAATCGGATAAGAATTGTGACCTGTAGAGAGTCCACAACCATGATATACCATATTTTTACACTATTCGCGTACAAACGGCAACCATTTCGTCCGGCAATTTTGGTACGATTTTCACGAAATTAGAAGTCAACCATCCTCATCAAAATCGAATTAAAATTGTGACCTATACAGGATCCACAATCATGATATATCATTTTTTTAACAGTATTCGCGTACAAACGGCGGCCATTTTGTCTGTCAATTTTGGTCCGATTTTCCCGAAATTCAAACTCAACCTTCCTTACAGTGTAACGGTGATATAATCAAATGGTTTTTTTAAATTGGATAATAATTGTGACCTCCAGAGGGACCACAAGCTAAAGAAAGGGGGATTTTGCGTATAACCAGGGGCCATTATTCAGGAAGTTACGATCCGATGTGCAAATATCGAAAAGAACCAAGATCTTTGGGTTATAACCATGAATTTCAAGTTTCATCAAAATCGAATTAAAATTGTGACCTTTACAACGTCCACAACCTTGATATACCATTTTTTAACAGTATTCGCGTACAAACGGCGGCCATTTTGTGCCGCAATTTTGGTCTGATTTTCCCGAAATTCGAACTCAACCTTCCTTATGGTGTAACGGTAGTATAATCAAACGTTTTTTTAAATCGGATAATAATTGTGACCTCCAAACTAAAAAAATAGGTTGCCAGGCAACGAAACATACGTCCACACAGCAGCCAAATCGTCCGGGCAGTCAACAAGAGTTGTCGCATATTAAGGAATTATCAGGAAATCATTAGAATTTGTTTGGTTTTTATAATCAAACGTTTTTTTTAAAATCAGATAATAATTGTGACCTCCAGAGGGACCACAAGCTAAAAAGGGTGATTTTTCGTACAATCAGGGGACATAATTCAGGAAGTAATGACCCGATGGGCACAAATATCGAAAGGAATCAAGATCTTTGGGTTATAAACATACATGTCAAGTTTCATCAAAATCGGTTCAAAATTGTGACCTCTACAGGGTCCACAACCTTGATATAACATATTTTCACACTATTCGTGTACAAACGACGGCCATTTTGTCTGTCAATTTTAGTCCGATTTTCACGTAATTCAAACTCTCTCTTCATTACCATGTAACGGTGATATAGTCAAAGGTTTTTTTAAATCGGATAATAATTTTGACCTCCAGAGGGACCAAAAGCTAACAAAAGCGATTTTTTGGACAATCCGGGGACATAATTCAGGAAGTTATGATCCAATGGGTGCAAATATCGAAAGGAACCAAGATCTTTGGGTTATAAACATACATGTCAAGTTTCATCAAAATCGGTTCAAAATTGTGACCTCTATAAGGTCCACAACCTTTATATAACATATTTTCACACTATTCGCGTACAAACGGCGGCCATTTTGTCCGTCAATTTTGGTCCGATTTTCCCAAAATTCAAACTCAACCTTCATAACCATGGAATCGTGATATAATCAAACGTTTTTTTAAATCGGATAACAATTTTGACCTCCAGAGGGACCACAAGCTAAAAAGGGCAATTTTTCGGACAATCAGGGGCCATAATTCAGGAAGTTACAATCCGATTGGCGCAAATATCGAAAGGAACCAAGATCTTTGGGTTATAAACATGCATTTAAAGTTTCATCCAAATCGGTTCAAAATTGTGTCCTCTACACTGTTCACAACCTTGATATAACATATTTTCACACTATTCGCGTACAAATGGCGGCCATTTTGTCCGTCAATTTTGGTCCGATTTTAACGAAATTCGAACTCAACCTTCATAACCATGGAACGGTGATATAATCAAACGTTTTTTTAAATCAGATAACAATTTTGACCTCCAGAGGGACCACAAGCTAAAAAGGGCAATTTTTCGGACAATCAGGGGCCATAATTCAGGAAGTTATGATCCGATTGGTGCAAATATCGAAAGGAACCAAGATCTTTTGGGTTATAAACATGCATTTCAAGTTTCATCCAAATCGGTTCAAAATTGTGTCCTCTACACTGTTCACAACCTTGATATAACATATTTTCACACTATTCGCGTACAAATGGCGGCCATTTTGTCCGTCAATTTTGGTCCAATTTTCACGAAATTCGAACTCAGCCTTCATACCATGCAACGGTGATATAATCAAACGTTTTTTTAAATCGGATAACAATTTTGACCTCCAGAGGGACCACAAGCTAAAAAGGGCGATTTTTCGGACAATCAGGGGCCATAATTCAGGAAGTTACAATCCGATTGGCGCAAATATCGAAAGGAACCAAGATCTTTGGGTTATAAACATGCATTTCAAGTTTCATCCAAATCGGTTCAAAATTGTGACCTCTACACTGTTCACAACCTTGATATAACATATTTTCACACTATTCGCGTACAAATGGCGGCCATTTTGTCCGTCAATTTTGGTCCGATTTTCACGAAATTCGAACTCAGCCTTCATAACCATGGAACGGTGATATAATCAAACGGTTTTTTAAATCGGATAACAATTTTGACCTCCAGAGGGACCACAAGCTAAAAAGATAGGCTGGCACTGCCAGGCAGGATACGCCCACATTTTCGAGAGATGGACAGAGAACAAGCAATACCGAAAGTGATTTTTCCTACATCTTTAAGTCCTGTATTTCATACTGTATTGGGAGCAGCCATTTAGTTGGTCAGTTCTAGTCTGATATTAATGAAATTCGAAACCGACAATGATTATGGTGTTACGGTACACAACCTAGAAATGTGACTTTTCATCAAAATCGGATAAGAATTGTGACCTGTAGAGAGTCCACAACCATGATATACCATATTTTTACACTATTCGCGTACAAACGGCGACCATTTTGTCCGGCAATTTTGGTACGATTTTCACGAAATTAGAACTCGACCTTCCTCATCAAAATCGAATTAAAATTTTGACCTATACAGTGTCCACAACCATGATATATCATTTTTTTTAACAGTATTCGCGTACAAACGGCAGCCATTTTGTCTGTCAATTTTGGTCCGATTTTCTCGAAATTCAAACTCAACCTTCCTTACAGTGTAACGGTGATATAATCAAACGTTTTTTTAAATTGGATAATAATTGTGATTTTGGGATTTTGCGTATAACCAGGGGCCATAATTCAGGAAGTTACGATCCGATATGCGCAAATATCGAAAAGAACCAAGATCTTTGGGTTATAACCATGAATTTCAAGTTTAATCAAAATCGAATTAAAATTGTGACCTTTACAGGGTCCACAACCATGATATACCATTTTTTAACAGTATTTGCGTACAAACGGCGGCCATTTTGTATGGCAATTTTGGTCCGATTTTCCCGAAATTCGAACTCAACCTTCCTTACGGTGTAACGGTAATATAATCAAACGTTTTTTTAAATCGGATAATAATTGTGACCTCCAAGCTAAAAAAAAGGCGATATTGCGTATAATCAGGGGCCATAATTCAGGAAGTTACGATCCGATATGCGCAAATATCGAAAGGAAGCAAGATCTTTGGGTTATAACCATGAATTTCAAGTTTCATCAAAATCGAATCAAAATTGTGACCTCCACAGGGTCCACAACCTTGATATACCATTTTTTAACAGTATTCGAGTACAAACGGCAGCCATTTTGTATGGCAATTTTCGTCCGATTTTCCCGAAATTCGAACTCAACCTTCCTTAGGGTGTAACGGTGATATAATCAAACGTTTTTTTAAATCGAATAATAATTGTGACCTCCAAGCTAAAAAAAAGGCGATTTTGCGTATAATCAGGGGCCATAATTCAGGAAGTTACGATCTGATATGCGCAAATATCGAAAGGAAGCAAGATCTTTGGGTTATAACCATGAATTTCAAGTTTCATCAAAATCGAATCAAAATTGTGACCTCCACAGGGTCCACAACCTTGATATACCATTTTTTAACAGTATTCGCGTACAAACAGCGGCCATTTTGTACGGCAATTTTCGTCCGATTTTCCCGAAATTTGAACTGAACCTTCCTTAGGGTGTAACGGTGATATAATCAAACGGTTTTTTAAATCGAATAATAATTGTGACCTCCAGAGGGACCACAAGCTAAAAAGGGTGATTTTTCGGACAATCAGGGGCCATAATTCAGGAAATTACATTCCGATAGCCGCAAATATCGAAAGGAACCAAGATCTTTGGGTTACAAACATGCATGTCAAGTTTCATCAAAATCGGTTCAAAATTGTGACCTCTATAGGGTCCACAAGCTAAAAACGTGATTTTTCGTACAATCAGGGGCCATAATCCATGAAGTTTTGATCCGATACATGCCAATATCGAAAGCAGCCGAGATCTTTTGGGGATAAACCTATATTTCAAGTTTCGTCAAAATCGGATAAGAATTGTGACCTGTAGAGAGTCCACAAACAAATTGTGGACGGACGGACGGATGTCCGGACGGACGGACGGACGGACGGACGGACGTCCGGACGGACAGGGGCGACGACATAATACGTCCACATGAAAATGTGGGCGTATAAACAGCGATTTTTCGGACAATCAGGGGCCATAATTCAGGAAGTTACGATCCGATTGGCGCAAATATCGAAAGGAACCAAGATCTTTGGGTTATAAACATGCATTTCAAGTTTCATCCAAATCGGTTCAAAATTGTGACCTCTACACTGTTCACAAGCTAAAAAACGTGATTTTTGGTACAATCAGGGGCCATAACCCATGAAGTTACAGTCCGATACATGCCAATATCGAAAGGAACCGAGATCTTAGGGTGATAAACCTATGTTTTAAGTTTCATTGAAATCGGATAAAAATTGTGACCTGTAGACTGTTTACAAACAATTGTGGACGGACGGACGTCCGGACGGACGGACGGACGGACGGACGAACAGGGGCGACGACAATATACGTCCACATGAAAATGTGGGCGTATAAAAAAGGCAATTTTGCGTATAATCAGGGGCCATAATTCAGGAAGTTACAATCCGATATGCGCAAATATCGAAAGGAAGCAAGATCTTTGGGTTATAACCATGAATTTCAAGTTTCATCAAAATCGAATCAAAATTGTGACCTCCACAGGGTCCACAACCTTGATATACCATTTTTTAACAGTATTCGCGTACAAACGGCGGACATTTTGTATGGCAATTTTCGTCCGATTTTCCCGAAATTTGAACTCAACCTTCCTTAGGGTGTAACGGTGATATAATCAAACGTTTTTTTAAATCGAATAATAATTGTGACCTCCAAGCTAAAAAGATAGGTTGCCAGGCAACGAAACATACGCCCACAGCAGCTAAATCGTCCGGGCAGTCAACAAGGGTTGTCGCAAATTTTTACTTTTTTGGGTAATAAAACATTTGTAATACACTAAAATCTGAGTAACAACTCATTATGTAATTATCTGAAAATCATTAGAATTTGTTAGCTTTTTATAAAGTTTTGCCCCAAGCTAACAATTAGTATAGGAAACATTTAACATCATGGATTTAGCTGTTCAGTTATCAAAATTCATTGAAAATCAAAATACTTGTTCGTTTCAACACCTTAAACTCTGTGTATCAATCTGAAGTCAATCGGATGATTTATAAGTTTGGCATCTACAGCGCCACAAGGTTTTTCGAAGTGATCAAGGGAGATAACTCTGGAAGTAATTATTTGAAATCGATAAAAATCAGTAGGCTTTTTCGTCTCAGGACCTTAAACAGTGTGTGTAAATTTAAAGTCAATCGGATATTAACTTTGGCCTCTAGAGCATCCACAGGATTTTTTGATCTGATCAAGGGCCATAACTCTGGCACTATTTATTGGAAATTGATGCAATAGGCTTCTTCGTCTTATGACCTTAAACAATGTGTATAAATTTAAAGTCAATCGGATATTAACTTTGGCTTTAAGGGCGTTCACAAGATTTTTTGAAGTGATCAAGGGCCATAACTCTGGCACTAATTATCGGAAATTGCTGAAAATCAATAGGCTTCTTCGTCTTATGACCTTAAACACTGTGTATAAATCTAAAGTCAATCGGATATTAACTTTGGCTTTAAGGGCGTTCACAAGATTTTTTGAAGTGATCAAGGGCCATAACTCTGGCACTAATTATCGGAAATTGCTGAAAATCAATAGGCTTCTTCGTCTTATGACCTTAAACACTGTGTATAAATCTAAAGTCAATCGGATATTAACTTTGGCTTTTAGAGCGTCCACAAGATTTTTTGAAGTGATCAAGGGCCATAACTCTGGCACTAATTATCGGAAATTGCTGAAAATCAATAGGCTTCTTCGTCTTATGACCTTAAACACTGTGTATAAATCTAAAGTCAATCGGATATTAACTTTGGCTTTTAGAGCGTCCACAAGACTTTTTGAAGTGATCAAGGGCCGTAACTCTGGCACTAATTATCGGAAATCGCTGAAAATCGATAGGCTTCTTCATCTTATGACCTTAAACACTGTGTATAAATTTAAAGCCAATCGGATATTAACTTTGGCCTCTAGAGCGTCCACAAGATGTTTTGAAGTCGTCAAGGGCCATAACTCTGGTAGTTATTATCGGAAATCGCTGAAAAACAATAGGCTTCTTCGTCTCATGACCTTAAACACTGTGTATAAATTTAAAGTCAATCGGATATTAACTTTAGCCTCTAGAGCGTCCACAAGCAATTGTGGACGCCGGACCGACGGACCGACGGACGGACGGACATACCGACGGACGGACGGACGGACGGACCGACGACAATATACGACCACATTTCAATGTGGGCGTATAAAAAAGGCGATTTTGCGTATAATCAGGGGCCATAATTCAGGAAGTTACGATCCGATATGCGCAAATATCGAAAGGAAGCAAGATCTTTGGGTTATAACCATGAATTTGAAGTTTCATCAAAATCGGTTCAAAATTGTGACCTTTAAAGGGTCCACAACCTTGATATACCATTTTTTAACAGTATTCGCGTACAAACGGCGTCCATTTTGTATGGCAATTTTTGTCCGATTTTCCCGAAATTCGAACTCAACCTTCCTTAGGGTGTAACGGTGATATAATCAAACGGTTTTTTAAATCGAATAATAATTGTGACCTCCAGAGGGACCACAAGCTAAAAAGGGTGATTTTTCGGACAATCAGGGGCCATAATTCAGGAAATTACATTCCGATAGCCGCAAATATCGAAAGGAACCAAGATCTTTGGGTTACAAACATGCATGTCAAGTTTCATCAAAATCGGTTTAAAATTGTGACCTCTATAGGGTCCACAAGCTAAAAACGTGATTTTTCGTACAATCAGGGGCCATAATCCATGAAGTTTTGATCCGATACATGCCAATATCGAAAGGAACCAAGATCTTATGGGGATAAACCTATATTTCAAGTTTCGTCAAAATCGGATAAGAATTGTGACCTGTAGAGAGTCCACAAACAAATTGTGGACGGACGTATGTACGTCCGGACAGACAGGGGCGACGACATAATACGTCCACATGAAAATGTGGGCGTATAAAAATCTAAAAATAAAGGGAGATAACTCTGAATGAAACTTATATTACTGGAATCGGATGGACTTCAGAAATCCAAAAATGTAGGTCAAATTTGATAATTTTGAAAAATAACAAAAGATAGGTTGCCAGGCAACGAAACATACGCCCACAGCAGCTAAATCGTCCGGGCAGTCAACAAGGGTTGTCGCATATTTTTACTTTTTTTGCTAATGAAACATTTGTAATACACTAAAAACTGATTAAGAGTAACGGCTCATTATGTAATTATCAGAAAATCATTAGAATTTGATTGCTTTTTATAAAGTGTTACCCCACACTAACAATTAGTATATACATGAAACATTTAATATCATGGATTTAGCTGTTTAGTTATTAAAATTCATTGAAAATCAAAATACTTGTTCGTTTCAACACCTTAAACTCTGTGTATCAATCTAAAGTCAATCGGATGATAAGTTTAGCCTCTATAGCGTAACAAGATTTTTTGAAGTTATCAAGGGAGATAACTCTGGCAATAATTATTTTAAATCTCTGAAAATCAATAGGCTTCTTCGTCTCATGACCCTAAACATTGTGTGTTAATTTAAAGTCGATCGGATATTAACTTTGGCCTCTAGAGCTTCCACAGGATTTTTTCGAAGTGATCAAGGGCCATAACTCTTGCAGCAATTATTGAAAATCACTGAAAATCGATAGACGACTTAGTCTCATGACTGTAAACACTATGTATAAATTTGAAGTCAATCGGATATTAACTTTGACCTCTAGAGCATCCACTGTGTATAAATTTAAAGTCAATCGGATATTAACTTTGGCCTCTAGAGCGTCCGCAGGATTTTTTGAAGTGATCAAGGGACATAACTCTAGCACTAATTATCGGGAATCACTGCAAATCAATAGGATTCTTTGTCTCATGACCTTAAACACTGTGTATAAATTTAAAGTAAATCGGATATTAACTTTGGCCTCTAGAGCGTCCACAAGATTTTTTGAAGTGATCAAGGGCTATAACTCTGGCACTAATTATCGGAAATCGCTGAAAATCAATAGACTTCTTCGTCTCATGACCTTAAACACTGTGTATAAATTTAAAGTCAATTGGATATTAACTTTGGCCTCTAGAGCGTCCACAAGATATTTTCAAGTGTTCAAGGGCCATAACTCTGGCACTAATTATCGGAAATCGCTGAAAATCAATAGGCTTCTTCGTCTCATGACCTTAAACACTGTGTATAAATTTAAAGTCAATCGGATATTAACTTTGGCCTCTAGAGCGTCCACAAGATATTTTGAAGTGATCAAGGGCCATAACTCTGGTAGTTATTATCGAAAATCGCTGAAAAACAATAGGCTTCTTCGTCTCATGACCTTAAACACTGTGTATAAATTTAAAGTCAATCGGATATTAACTTTGGCCTCTAGAGCGTCCACAAGATATTTTGAAGTGATCAAGGGCCATAACTCTGGTAGTTATTATCGGAAATCGCTGAAAAGCAATAGGCTTCTTCGTCTCATGACCATAAACACTGTGTATAAATTTAAAGTCAATCGGATATTAACTTTGGCCTCTAGAGCGGCCACAAGATTTTTTGAAGTGATCAAGGGCCATAACTCTGGCACTAATTATCGGAAATCGCTGAAAATCAATAGGCTTCTTCGTCTCATGACCTTAAACACTGTGTATAAATTTAAAGTCAATCGTATATTAACTTTAGCCTGTAGAGCGTCCACAAGCAATTGTGGACGCCGGACCGACGGACGGACAGACGGGGGCGACGACAATATACAACCACATTTCAATGTGGGCGTATAAAAATGTCTCGTAAACAACATGATTTCAATTTTCAGACGATAAAAGTCATCGACGAATGTTCGAAATTGAAAAATGTGAGATAGACATTGTGTCGGAAAAGATTCAGGGATTCCAAAAATGTAATTTGTTTGAAAATGGATAAAGAATTGACGAAACTATGGCCGATTTTCAATTTCAGACCAACGTACAAAGTTCGACCACTTCCGGTATGCGCAGACGTTTATAATAATAATAATAATAATGACTTTATTTTCTGAGGGAACATATTTAGTACATGAGTTCTAATTTTCAACATGTCCCTCCTACTCTAAAACTAAGAATCTACATGGTAATGATATTTACAAAGTACATATATACCATATTATATAAGCTTATAATAATTAAAAAAAAAAAACCCAAAAAAACCCCAATCAAACAAACAATAAGGAGATAAAAGAAAAGCAAATAAACATACATTCAGAGGGCAAAAGTAGTTAACAAGAGTTCAAAGATTTAACGTGTTTTACTAACTCCTTTTTAAAGATAAAACTTGAAGACGCATGTTTCACAGTTTGAGGTAGTGAATTCCAGAATACAGAGGCGGTGTATTGGAATGTCCTTGTCATTGCCTTTTTCTTACTTTTTGGAATTGCTAATTTATTTTGACTTTCTGATCTCAATGTCATGTTAGTTTCGGTCAATTTCGAATTTTCACAGAACGTGTTATATAAATATGATGGTAATTTGTCTCTTAGAATTTTGAAGGTGAGCATTCCTTGATTGTATTGAATACGTTGGTAGATTGTAAGCCAATTTAGAGATTCAAACAAAGGTGCCGAATGTGAATCAGGTTTTTCATCCAAAATGCTCCTTGCCGCACGCTTTTGGAGTTTATACAGTACCTCTAATTTACCTTTATTGGCACTGCCCCAAACTGTGGAACAGTAATCTAAATATGGTAAAATATAGCCGTTGAAAAATAAAATTCTAAGATGGTGTGGTAAATAATGTTTCAACTTTGTCAGGAGGTAGATTTTGCAGGATATGATTTTGGAAATTTTGTTAATTTGGAGATTCCAATCTAAATTTTGGTCAACAGTAAGTCCTAATAACACTGCTTCGGATACATTTTCTAATGATTCTCCATTAATTTTTAGTGATAAGCTGTTTGTGTTTGTTTGGTGTTTTGAAGCTATTAGCATGGCTTTTGTCTTTTTAGCATTAATTACCATACCATTATCATTACACCAATTTAATACATTTAGTAAATCCTCTTGAAGGGCAATCTCTATATTGGCTATATTGTTGCTAGAGTAATGAAGGGTACTGTCATCAGCAAATAGATCAGTATGGCATTTACTGACATGAAGTGGGAGATCGTTTATAAAAATCAAGAAAAGTAACGGACCAATATATGATCCCTGTGGGACCCCACATTTCACATCAGTAATATTTGAATGGCATGCCCCTAAGACTACTTGTTGCTTTCGAAATTCCAGATAGGATGAGATTAGTTTAAGAGATTTCAAGTCAAATTTGTATAATTTTAATTTTTGGAGGATTAATCTGTGGTCTATAAGATCAAAAGCCTTACTAAGATCAAGATAAACGACTCCGGTCATATTACTCGAGTCTATTTCCCTCAGCCAGATATCTGTAATTCGCAATAAGGCTGTTGAACATGAATGATTTTTTCTAAAATCAGATTGGAATTCATAAAATAGTTTGTTCTTTTCAAAATATTCTGTAATTTGAGAACTAATATGTTTTTCAAATATTTTTGATATTGTGGGTAAGACAGAAATCGGCCTATAATTATTAGGTAGATCCTTGTCTTCCTTCTTGTGGATTGGAATAAGTTTGGCAAATTTTAATTGTTCAGGGAAAATATCTTTTGAGATGCATAAATTTATTATATAAGTTAAAGACGTGACAGGAAAAATCTATTTTCTAAACTACTGTATGGATTTTATTGAAATTTGGCAGGTGTTTGGATATGGTTATTATGAGTTTATGTGCAAAAAATCAAATGCCTAGGTATATTAGGTACTAAGTTATGAACATTTTATTGGAGGCAAACGCTGAAAAATTATACAATTTTTAGGGAAAGTGGTTTTCACAAGAAATATAATGTATATCATAAAACAACCTATTTTTGAATCCCAAAAGAACCGTTGTACAGGATTATCTATATAAAGTTAATGACAACCTTCATTTTAGCAAATGGGTGTTAGTCAACTTCATCACTTGAAAATTTTCACTTTTTCTCATTTTTCAAAGACCAATTGTGAAATAAGAATATCACATACATTAATGATTTATAGATAATCTTGTACAGTAAGTATAGGGCTAAAAACATGCCAAATTTCATTGTTCTAGGTATAATAGTTTTCATTTTATGGCTTCCCTAAGGTGCAAAATATGCGTTCTGAGAAAAAGCCAAATTTGTCGCGATCTTCAAATAAAAACAACACAAACACATGCGATCTGTAAGAGACCAGCCCAGATAGTGCTAAACACTTACAGGATCATATATAAGATTATTAGTAATAATTGTAGGCTTTATTCTGATATTTTATAGGGTTGATATGGTCTGTGTCTGTATCATATAGTCACCCACCCGCTCGTGCAACCACGACGCATTCGGCAATCTTGGAAATTGACCGACTTTCTCTCCCATTTTAGTTAAAATTGTTGATGCTGTGTCTAGATTTTTTTTGTTTTGTTTTTTTTTGCAGCCCAATTTGTCTGAATTTCTTCTACAGTTTTGATATAATTGATTATTTGAATAACATTTCACACACTTCTTACTATAACACCAGTCTTTGGAAACAAACACATCTTTACTGATATATTTCAAACAAACATTTTGTGTCAAATTCTTTTAAAACTTGTTTTAATATATTTCTGCTTTTGTTAAGTTAAAATCAATAAAATAGTAGGCAACTTGTTTTTTGACTTGGTGTTATTATAACACCAAGCCAAGCTACACTAGAACATCTATTATGGTGTGATTTAGTTAGATCCACAGGACTCAAAATAGAATTACTACCGGTATTAGAAATAAAATAAAATTGGCTCTCTATATATATATTTTTTTTTCTATAACTTTTACAGGCAGCCATGCATAATATCTATAAAAAAATTTGTCTCTTATTTGTCTTTACTTATTTATATTAGCAGTGTTGATATTGTGATGCTATAGTAATACTATAAGTAATGTGTTGATAGTAGCCTACTAATGTTTTTTTTTTTTTTTTGCTTCACTACTAAAATCATTCGAAAATAGGTTCGAGTTTTATTTAAAATCTTTATTTTTTCTTAGATATGTTCCTGGCAGCGATAATGTCCATAAATATGTAATGGAAAACCCCGTAAAAAATGCATTATCTTTTACTGGGGTATAAAAATAAGTAAAAGACGTCCCGGTAGTCGTGATTGTCATTTTTAAGTAATAGTAACTAAATGGGGAGTCGTGTATGATCGCGCATCTCCGTAACTAGGCTACGTAACGATTATAATGTACTGCGCATGCGCCGGAAGAGTTCACAACCGATTGACCCTTATTATGTATTCAAAAATCCATAAAAGGCCTTTTCCGTGATATTTTTTAACGGAAAGAACCGGCAATTGCCAAATATGTAACTGTTATAAATAGAATATTTTACGACTATCAAACGAATCGGAACTTCCTCTTTCCATCGATATATCAAACATGGCGACCATAACAATGCTGTCGACGGCACGAAAGCCGAAGACAGTGGCATATTTTGCGATTCTCTATACAAAAAAATTGATTTTAATTGACCTAGGCATTTTTAAAACATGAAATTAGGTACTTTTTTTTTATTTTGTCAATTTAATTTTTTCGTAATATAATAATAAACATATTGAACCTGCCGAAAATCATAAAATGTCAAAACTCAGAATTTTGAATATTTTTAGATTTTTTCGTGCCGCGTCTTACCTTAATGATTCAAAAATATAGTCTGTCGACATCCTTAGAATTTTTGGTCCTATTGAGTCAATACCAGTAGCCTTACTTGGATCGAGCATATTTAGATATTTGTGTACATCTGCACAGGAGATATAATTTATAGTAAATTCGTTGTCGGAAGGAATTGTTTTTTTTAACAAATTTATCAATTTTTTCACAATGTTTATTGGAAAGGGGGTTATATACAGGCTTAATATCATCGGTAACATTGGTAAAATAATTATTCATAATATTAGCAATATCAGATAGATCATCATATTCTTTATTATCTGATTTGATAGGGACAATTCTTTTTATTTCCCATAGCATTGTTAAAAAATTTCCAAATATGTTTTGAGTCTTTGTTGTTTCAAAAATAGTTTATCAAGTAGCCACCACATGGTTAACCAATAGAAAGTTTGATGGGATCATAATTTTAAAAATATTATAAAAAAGACTCATTTGAATAAAATATTTGTTTTTTAGGTTAAATATACAGTTTTTGTCAAAATGACGTCATTTCTGGTAATAGTGAAACTGTAAAATTGGCTTAACCTAGTCCAAATTGACATTAGGCATCGACTGAAAAAAAAAATTGAAATAATTTACTCTTTTATAGGCAAAATAACGTGAAAAGTGATGCATGCAAAATTGCATATTTCTCGGCAATTGCTCATATTACGAACTATTTTTTGCATACATTCTCCTCGTCTGGATTATTACTACGAGTTTATGAAATTTACGAATAAATAGTTCAAAATATGAAGACATTGAATGGGTTGTAAAGAACTGATTGTTATACTTTCTTTTACATTTATTCGAAATTGCCCGAAAATGAAATTGAAATTAAAAAATCTGAGCTAATGATTTGTGCCCCTTTACAGCGCTCATCCTTTTTGCTATATCAGATTTCGAAAAAAATAATATTTGCTTTCAAAAAGTGGTACTGAACTGTCAAAATTGTAGTTTTTGTTAATATTACGCCACTTCCGTTGCGTGCAGAAAAATTTCGCGGTAACAAAAAAGATAGGTTGCCAGGCAACGAAACATACGCCCACAACAGCTAAGTCGTCCGGGCAGTCAACAAGGGTTGTCGCATATTGTTTCTTTTATCAGTCAGGAGAACATTTACTATTTACAACACATGATAATCTTATTACGAGTAATAGCCCATTAAATAATTATCAGAAATGATTAGAATAGTTTTGATGGTTTGTCTCAAGGCCTTTGTCCACAAGATATTTCAAAGTGATCAAGTGCCAGAAATTATCAGATATCACTAAAAATCAAATAGGATTCTTCGTCTCATGACCCTAAACACTGTGTACAAATTTAAAGTCAATCGGATATTAACTTTAGCCTCTAGAGCGTTTACAAGATTTTTCAAAGTGATAAAGGGTCATAACTCTGGTAGTAATTATCGGATATCACCGAAAATCAATAGGCTTCTTCGTCTCATGACCTTAAACACTGTGTATAAATTTAAAGTCAATCGGATATTAACTATAGCCTCTAGAGCGTTCACAAGATTTTTCAAAGTGATCAAGGGTCATAACTCTGGTAGTAATTATCGGATATCGCTGAAAATCAATAGGCTTCTTTGTATCATGACTTTAAACACCGTGTATAAATTTAAATTCAATCGGATATTAACTTTAGCCTCTAGAGCGTTCACAAGATTTTTCAAAGTGATCAAGGGTCATAACTCGGGCAGGAATTATCGGATATTGCTGAAAATCAACAGGCTTCTTCCTATCATGACCTTACATACTGTGTATAAATTTAAAGTCAATCGGATATTAACTATAGCCTCTAAAGCGTTCACAAGATTTTTCAAAGTGATCAAGGGTCATAACTCTGGCAGTAATTATCAGATATCGCTGAAATTCAATAGGCTTCTTCGTCTCACGACCTTAAACACCGTGTATAAATTTAAAGTCAATCGGATATTAACTTTAGCTTCTAAAGTGTTCACAAGATTTTTCAAAGTGATCAAGGGTCATAACTCTGGCAGTAATTATCAGATATCACCGAAAATCAATAGGCTTCTTCATCTCACGACCTTAAACACTGTGTATAAATTTAAAGTCAATCGGATATTAACTATAGCCTCTAGAGCGTTCACAAGATTTTTCAAAGTGATCAAGGGTCATAACTCTGGTAGTAATTATCGGATATCGCTGAAAATCAATAGGCTTCTTCGTCTCACGACCTTTAACACCGTGTATAAATTTCAAGTCAATCGGAGATTAACTTTAGCCTCTAGAGCGTTCACAAGAAATTGTGGACGATGGACGGACAGACGGACGGACGGACGGACGGACGGACGGACGGACGGACCGACAGACGGACGGACGGGGGCGACGGCAATATACGACCACATTTCCATGTGGGCGTATAAAAAATACAATTAAGACCACGGAGCATATGCACTTTGTTTTATACAAATGGAACAATAAATAATTAATCTAGGTACGAAAAACTAAATTAGCCAATGGGTACTAAAGAAATTTACTGAGACAAAATTCTTTCTCACTTCTGCTTAAGTAGGGTGATACTTTAACTCTGTGTAAACTACCATCAAAAAATATTCATAAAAAGTTTTCTGTAAAAATGTAAAAAAAAAATCAAAATATCAGAGATTTTTTGCGACCATTGTTGGAATAGCTTTAACAAGTTGATTAGATACTTAACTTCCTGTACCAGAAATATCAGAAACATTCATTGAGTAATTTTCGAAAAAAAGATAAATTAAAGAGCGTTTCCAAAAATTTAATGATTTTTCATTTTTTTTCAAAGTTTAAGGCCATTTTTGGACCACCTATATTATTTCAATGCTTTTCATTTTGGATTCACTATATAGACAACCGATAGGACTTTAAGTAATACAAGTTTAAGAAAAATCTGCGGCGGCGTTTTTGAGAAAAGGGCGTCTCAGAATGTTAAAAAAACAGAAAATACTAGATTTTTGGCATACAATAATTTATTTCCTTACCATGGAAATCGTATTATTTAGATGCCATATGATGGTCCATTAATAGGGCTATCCAACGGCACTTTAGTTCTTTTGGTCCGCTAATACCTAAGGGAGAAATCAAGTTTTTCGCAAGTGCGACAATTTTTTTAACCTTTTAATTATTTTTACAATAGTTTTAATAGCCGGTTTGGGCACTCAAATAGCTGCAGGGCTCTCTAATGATATATTACATTATCTGATCAGACAAAATGCCCCTGAAAAATCCTACGTTGAAAAGTGCCAAAAATGCAAAAATTTCAAAATATCGAAAATTAAATTTCAATAACTACATACATATTAATATTATACATCGTTAGAATCGTAATTAGATCAGCTATCTGAATATACAACTTTTTTTTTCAAAATCTCTTAAAATAAAAAAATAGTAGAGCATTTTCCAAAATTTCTCGATTTTTCGACTTTTTTTTTTATCCATTTTCAGTCCGTTATTTCACCTATTCCAGATATTTCAAAGTCGTAATGAAATGTTTCGTACACAAGACTACCGCAAGGTCTCTCGATAGAGAAAGTTTCATAAAAAACTGTGGCGCAGTTTTCGAGATACAAGCGTCCGAAAATACAAAAGATAGGCTGGCACTGCCAGGCAGGATACGCCCACATTTTTGAGAGATGGATAGAGAACAAGCAATACCGAAAGTGATTTTTCCTACATGTACATCATTAAGTCCTGTATTTCATACTGTATTGGGAGCAGCCATTTTGTTGGTCAGTTCCAGTCTGATATTCATGAAATTCGAAGCCGACAATGATTATGGTGTGACAGTACACAACCTAGAAATGTTACTTTTCGTCAAAATCGGATAAGAATTGTGACCTGTAGAGAGTGCACAACCATGATATACCATATTTTTACACTATTCGCGTACAAACGGTGACCATTTCGTGTGGCAATTTTGGTACGATTTTCACGAAATTCGAACTCAACCTTCCTTACGTATGTACGGTGCAACAATAATATAATCAGAGTTTTTTTTATAAATCAGATAATAATTTTTCTGGCAATTATGGTCCAATTTTCTCGAAATTCGAACTCAACCTTCCGTGGGTGTAACAGTGATAGAGTCAAACGTTTTTTTAAATCGGATAATAATTGTGACCTCCAGAGGGACCATAGGTGATTTTTCGGACAATCAGGGACCATAATTCAGGAAGTTACAATCCGATATGGGCAAATAACGAAAGGAACCAAGATCTTTGGGTTATAACCATGCATTTCAAGTTTCATCAAAATCAAATTAACATTGTGACCTCTACAGGGTCCACAACCATGATATACAATTTTTTAACAGTATTCGCGTACAAACGACGGCCATTTTGTATGGCAATTTTGGTCTGATTTTCCCGAAATTCGAACTCAACCTTCCTTACGGTGTAACGGTAATATTATCAACCGTTTTATTAAATCGGATAATAATTGTGACCACCAGAGGGACCACAAGCTAAAATAAGGCGATTTTGCGTATAATCAGGGGCCATAATTCAGGAAGTTACAATCCGATATGCGCAAATATTGAAAGGAACCAAGATCTTTGGGTTATAACCATGAATTTCAAGTTTCATCAAAATCGATTTAAAAATGTGACTTTTACAAGGTCCACAAACCATGATATACAATTTTTTAACAGTATTCGCGTACAAACGGCGGCCATTTTGTATGGCAATTTTCGTCCGATTTTCCCGAAATTCAAACTCAACCTTCCTTAGGGTGTAATGGTGATATAATCAAACGGTTTTTTAAATAGGATAATAATTGTGACCTACAGAGGGACCACAAGCTAAAAAGGGTGATTTTTCGGACAATCAGGGGCCATAATTCAGGAAATTACATTCCGATAGGTGCAAATATCGAAAGGAACCAAGATCTTTGGGTTATAAACATACATGTCAAGTTTCATCAAAATCGGTTCAAAATTGTGACCTCTATAGGGTCCACAAGCTAAAAACTTGATTTTTCGTACAATCAGGGGCCATAATCCATGAAGTTTTGATCCGATACATGCCAATATCGAAAGGAACCGAGATCTTTTGGGGATAAACCTATATTTCAAGTTTCGTCAAAATCGGATAAGAATTGTGACTTGTAGAGAGTCCACAAACAAATTGTGGACAGATGTCCGGACGGACGGACGTCCGGACGGACAGGGGCGACGACAATATACGTCCACATAAAAATGTGGGCGTATAAAAATCAGGAAATACTTGATTTTCAGCGTTCCATATTTTGCTGTCTGTTCATAGTATCCGTATGAATTGCACATGGGTATCATACGATAGCATAATACTAGTGCAGTCCAATGGTACCCTAATTTGTTTAATCCATTGATATCGGATGGAGAAATCGCGTTTTCCCCCAAAATACCCATTTTTTGCATTTTTTTCAAAATATCGGACATTATTTCGACCACTTCCGGTGTACAGATTATTGTTGAAATTGCTTTATTCCTTGCAATGGTCATTTGGCTTCATGCCTCAGAAGTTTCAGAAACGTCAATTCTGCCATAAAACGAAACCCGAGCTCACAAAATGGGTAGAAAATTCGAAAAAAATCGAAAAATAAAGGGCGATAACTCGGAATGAAACTTATATTTCTGGAATCGGATGGTTTTCAGGTATCCAAAAATGTAGGTCAAATTTGAAAATTTTGAAAAATAACAAAAATTGTCTCTCAAACAACATTTTTCATTTTTCGATCACAAGAAGTCAGCGATGAAGTTTCGAAATATCGTCCGAGAAAAGAGTCAGGGTTTCCGAAAATGTCATTTATATGAAAATAGGTACAGAATTGACGAATCTACGACTGTTTTTTAATTTTTTGACACAGCACAAAATTTGACCACTTCCAGTCTGCGCAGAAGTTTCAAAAATAGTTTATCAATTAGCCAACACATGGTTTCCCCGATAGAGAATTAGGTCCCAAATCGGTATTGGTTACAGGCACTGAGAAATAGGCTCCGGCGAAAAAAATAAAATAATAATAAATAATAATTTTAGTAATCACAATACATTTTCAGACGAAAGTCTGAAAGCCTAATAAGAATAATAATTTTAACAAAAACAATAGTGTTTCACACAAGCTTCGCAGTGTGAAACCCTAATAATAATTTTAGTAATCACAATAGGCTTTCAAGACTATCGATTAAGAATTGTGGCCTGTAGGTGACACACAGACACACAAAAAGAAAATGGGCGTGGCACAGTCCTTGGGGGTCGGTCATGCACCAAAAACAATAGGGATCTTCCTTAAGGTACCAAAAATAAGTATGCAAAGTTTAAGATGATACGTTAAGAAATGCAGCCTGTAAATGACAAACAAATACAAGAAATGGGCGTTGCTGTCCCAGGGGGTCGGGCATGCACCCAAAACAAAAGGGATCATCCTAAGGGTATAAGGAATATGTATTTTAAGTTTCAATATGATCGATAAAGAATTGTGGCCTGTAGGCAACACACAAAAAGAAAATGGGCGTGGCTCTGCCCCTGGGGGTCGGGCATGCACCCCAAATGATAGGGATGTTCCTTATGGTACAAGTATTCAAAGTTTCAAGATGATACGTTAAGAAATGTGGCTTGTAGACGACAAACAAATAAATACAAGGAATGGGCGTGGCTCTGCATGCACCAAAAAATAATAGGGCATGCACCAAAAAACAATACGGATCATCCTTAGGTTAGGGTGCAAAGAGTAAGTATACAAAGTTTTAAGAAAATCCAGTAACACACAGGTAAACAAAAAGAAAATGGGCATGGCTCTGCCCCTGGGAGTTGGGCATGCACCCGAAACGATAGGGATCATCCTTAGGGTGTAAAGTGTAAATATTAAAAGTTTGAAGAAAATTCAGTAAGAATAGCACCTTGTAGGGGACACAAAGACACAAGAAAAGAAAATGGGCGTGGCTCTGCCCCTGGGGGTTGGGCATGCACCCCAAACGATAGGGATGTTCCTTTGGGTACAAAGAATATGTATGCAAAGTTTCAAGGTTATAAGTTAAGAAATGTGGCCTGTAGACAACAAACAAACAAATACTAGAAATGGACGGGCTCTGCCCCTGGGGGTTGGGCATGCACCAAAAACAATAGGGATCTTCCTTAGGGTATAAGGAACAAAGTTTAAAGAAAATCCAGGAAGAATGGCACCCTGTAGGCACAGACACATACACACACACACACAGACAGGGGAGACGGCATAAGATGTTCACATTATGAATGTGGACGTATAAAAAGGCGATTTTTCAGACAATTAGGGGATATAATTCAGGAAGTTAAGATCCGATGGGCACAAATATCGAGAGGAACCAAGACCTTTGGGTTATAAACATACATGTCAAGTTTCATGAAAATCGGTTCAAAATTGTGACCTCCATAGGGACCACAAGGGTTAACCTTGATATAACATATTTTCACACTATTCGCGTGCAAACGGTGGCCATTTTGTCTGTCAATTTTGGTTCGATTTTCACGAAATTTGAACTCAACCTCCATAACCATATAACGGTGATATAATCAACGTTTTTTTTAAATCTGATAAGGCCACCCATTTTTGATTATTCGGTTCACGGATCCGCCGACGACAGTTCAAAACTGCCGCTGGGAAAATAAAAAATGTGTGTGTTTTTTTATTTTTATTTAAACCGCCGAAGCATATAACGAAACGTGATTCTGAAAAAAATTGCTTACAATTACATCGAAGCTTCTTTTTGTTTTAAAATACCGCCATACCGGAGTTTTGGCAGATTATAATCACGGCAGTCACTTTCTGGTAATATTTTACGACAGTATACGAGCACGGCAGGTCGAGCATGGCTCAGGCGGGAATTAACCAATTTGCGACTTACGGGCATGTTTTTATTCATTCGTCCATGATAGACACACGTACGGCACAGTGGTCATGTGACAACCATAATTGAAATTGCTTTAAAATAAAATTCCGTACAAGTACGACTATATACCAGATAGTCCTATCTTTCAATAATAATAACGACAATATGTTTAAAACTAAGCCTCTGTCAGCACGTGTATATAAAAAATTATAATGGTAGAACTAGATGATACTTAAAATTAAACGTAGCATCGCTGGCTGATTGACCTAGAAATTCCAATCAATGTCACGTGTCATCGGCGGATTTGGCAATGGCGGAAAAAATATATTATTATTAATGACTGTTTCTCGGCGTATTTTGGTGTTCTAGTATCAGAGGATTATATTCAACTAAGATTTAAATTCACTAACAACTGGTCAGCAGAACCATTAAATGTATGATCTAATTATTAACTTAATATCTACCGGTACCTGGAATTCATACGGAGCGTCAAAGAAGCGCGATTCCCGAGCGAAATGCACAAATAGGCAAGCAGCGGCCCTCCGATAAATCGGGCCAACGGACCGACGTTTGTGTCGTACACTGGTCCCAAATATCGTTTATATTGGGTCCCAAATGTCGTTTTATATTGAGTCCCAAATGTCGTTTTATATTGAGTCCCAAATGATGCCAATGAAGTCCCAAATGACGCCAATGAAGTCCCAAACGTCGTCAACTGGGTCCCAAAATGTCGTTGTGTTGAGTCCCAAATGACGTGAGTCCCAAATGACGTGATACCGCTTGACAATGGTCAAATCAAGAATAATGAGATGAAAGACGTTCATAGACCAATAAGGTTATCTGGCTATAATAAAACTTAACCGTTCATAAATTTACAAAGTCTTCCTGGTATAATTAGACAATAGAACCATACAGAAGTAAAAAGATCAATTGTGTAATTTGACTTTAAACTCATTGATATCTGCCTTATTCTCTAATAAATCGATTATAGAGAAAAAAAGATATACAGGATTTTAAAATCCCCTTAAATAGTATCAAAGTTAAAGTGTAAAAAAACATATATTAAGATTAATAGTATAATGAAAAGAACAAGTCTGTATTAAACTAAGTATATATATATGATCTGGTAAAATTAATCATTAGTCGAAAAATTATTTTTTTATTATAGCCCGACATCAAAATTTTGCTCTTTAAAAAATAAAAAAAATAAGACACTGACATCTTTTTTTTTTTTTTTATTTCGACCGACATCATCAATTCTATGTCCTAAAAATCCGTGAACCTAATAATCAAAAATGGGTGGCCTAACAATTTTGACCTCCAGAGGGACCACAAGCTAAAAAGGGTGATTTTTCGGACAATCAGGGGCCATAATTCAGGAAGTTACGATCCACTGGGCGCATATGCATTTCAAGTTTCATCCAAATCAGTTCAAAATTGTGACCTCTACACTGTTCACAAGCTAAAAACGTGATTTTTCGTACAATCAGGGGCCATAACCGATGAAGTTACAGTCCGATACATGCCAATATCAAAAAGAACCAAGATCTTAGAGTGATATACCTACATTTTAAGTTTCATTGAAGTCGGATAAAAATTAGACCGTTCACAAACAATTGTGGACGGACGGACAGGAGTGACGACAATATACGTCCACATAAAAATGTGGGCGTTTAAAAAAACCTACTTGAAGTTGCCCATGGTTTATGACATCGTTCCCATGGTAACTCTGTTGCAAAGGATGTAAACATGTAAAGTACAGCCCAAGCAATGATAACTGTGTAATATAGGCCAACAAGGGAGGTAACTGCCACCATACCATACCCAATACCTTTAAATAAAAGACAAAAAATTAAATAAATGTAATCAACAATCAAACCATTCATCTAATCCCTTCCCAACCACTGGCATATACAGACCTCTGGTAATAACATATATAGGCCTACGAAAATTAAATCAATCTAACATATCAAAAATTGATAAATAAATCAAAAAAGCCAACAGTGAGGCTGATGTCCCCCGCCGAAATCCCAATATAAATAGATCACACATATTAATAGATCACACATATTAATTAATCGCACATTTAATTTTTTCAAAAGTATGGCACAATCAAACTATACACTAAGTTTCATCACTCGCTATCAGATACAATCAAGATTATCTTGTCCCAAAGCATCGACCGATATCATCGATTAGCTCTGCTTAAATCAATCTAAATCCAAGAAGAATTAACATATCAAAGATAGGTTGCCAGGCAACGAAACATACGCCCACAGCAGCTAAATCGTCCGAGCATTCAACAAGGGTTGTCGCATATTTTTACTTTTTTCGGTAATGAAACATTTGTAATACACTAATAACTGATTAAGAGTAAGAACTCATTATGTAATTATTAGAAAATCATTAGAATTTGATTGCTTTTTATATAGTTTTACCCCACACTAATTAGTATACATGAAACATTTAATATCATGGATTTAGCTGTTCAGTTATCAAAATTCATTGAAAATCAAAATACTTGTTCGTTTCAACACCTTAAACTCTGTGTATCAACCTGACGTCAATCGGATGATAAGTTTGGCCTCTAAAGCGTCACAAGATATTTTGAAGTTATCAAAGGAGATAACTGTAGCAGTAATTATTTGAAATCGCTGAAAATCAATAGACTTCTTTGTTTCATGACCTTAAACATTGTGTGTAAATTTAAAGTCGATTGGATATTAACTTTGGCCTCTAGAGCGTCCACAAGATTTTTTGAAGTGATCAAGGGCCATAACTCTGGCAGTAATAGACGTCTTCGTCTCATGACTGTAAACACTATGTATAAATTTGAAGTGATCAAGGGCCATAACTCTGGCACTAATTATCAGAAATCGCTGAAAATCAATAGGCTTCTTTGTCTTATGACCTTAAACACTGTGTATAAATTTAAAGTCAATTGGATATTAACTTTGGCCTCTAGAGCGTCCACAAGATTTTTTGAAGTGATCAAGGGCCATAACTCTGGTAGTTATTATCCGAAATCCCTGAAAAACTATGGGCTCCTTCGTCTCATGACCTTAAACAATGTGTATAAATTTAAAGTCAATTGAATATTAACTGTGGACGCCAGACGGACGGACGGACGCGAAGACAATATACGACCACATTTCAATGTGGGCGTATAAAAATTGATACATAAATCAAACAAGCCAACAGTTAGTCCCCCGCCGAAATCCCAAAATAAATAGATGACACATATTAATTAATCACACGTTTATTTTTTTCAAAAGTATTGTACAATCAAACTGTACACTAAGTTTCATCACTCGCTATCTGAAAGAATCAAGATTATCTTGTCCCAAAGCATCAACCAATGACATTGATTAGATCTGCTTAGCTTCAGTTCGAAATGTTAATAATTGAACTCCGTCAAGACATTCACCTAATGAACACCTACATAAAATTTAAACATTCTACCTCAAGTAAAAGCAGAGTTATTAGGTTCCAAAGTCTAGTCCCGAAAATTCTCACCATCGAACTTAGTCAAGGTAATGAAATAATGAATCTATATTCAAAGTTTCATCCCCCTCATTTCATTATAACCAAAACTACCATTCTTCAAAGTATCAACCAATCAGATTGCTTATCTCTGCTTACATGCATTTACCTAATAAACACCTGTACCATGTTTGAACATTCTAGCTCAGTTAGAAGGAGAGTTATTGTGTTCCAAAGTCTCGGCCAATCAAATTGCTTATCGCTCTGCTTACCCTTAGCAGAAAATGCTCATTATCAAACTTAGTCATGGTATTGAACTATGGTTATCGTGTCCCAAGGCATCAACCAATCAAATTGCTTATCTCTGCTTACCCTAAGAAGAAAATGCTCAACAAGGCATTGACCTAATAAACACCTACACCAAGTTTGAACATTGTAGCTCAATAAAAGATAGGTTGCCAGGCAACGAAACATACGCCCACAGCAGCTAAATCGTCCGGGCAGTCAACAAGGGTTGTCGCATACTTTTACTTTTTTCGGTAATGAAACATTTGTAATACACTAAAAACTGATTAAGAGTAACAACTCATTATGTAATTATTAGAAAATCATTAGAATTTTATTGCTTTTTATAAAGTTTTACCCCACACTAACAATTAGTATATACATGAAACATTTAATATCATGGATTTAGCTGTTCAGTTATCTAAATTCATTGAAAATCAAAATACTTGTTCGTTTCAACACCTTAAACTCTATGTATCAATCTGAAGTCAATCGGATGGTAACTTTGGCCTCTATAGCGTCACAAGAATTTTTGAAGTTATCAAGTGAGATAACTCTGGCAGTAATTATTTGAAATCGCAGAAAATCAATAGGCTTCTTCGTCTCATGACCTTAAACACTGTGTATAAATCTAAAGTCAATCGGATATTAACTTTGGCCTCCAGAGCGTCCACAAGATTTTTTGAAGTGATCAAGGGTCATAACTCTGGCACTAATTATCGGAAATCGCTGAAAATCAATAGGATTCTTCGTCTTATGACCTTAAACACTGTGCATAAATTTAAAGTCAATCGGATATTAACTTTGACCTTTAGAGCGTCCACATGATTTTTTTAAAGAGATCAAGGGCAATAACTCTGGCACTAATTATCGGAAATCGCCGAAAATCAATAGACTTCTTCGTCTCATGACCTTAAACACTGTGTATAAATCTAAAGTCAATCGGATATTAACTTTGGCCTCTAGAGCGTCCACATGATTTTTTAAAGAGATCAAGGGCAATAACTCTGGCACTAATTATCGGAAATCGCCTAAAATCAATAGGCTTCTTCGTCTCATGACTTTAAACACTGTGTATAAATCTAAAGTCAATCGGATATTAACTTTGGCCTCTAGAGCGTTCACAAGATTTTTTGAGGCGATCAAGGGCCATAACTCTGGCACTAATTATCAGAAATCGCTGAAAATCAATAGGCGTCTTCGTCTTATGACCTTAAACACTGTGTATAAATTTAAAGTCAAACAGATATTAACTTTAGCCTCTAGAGCGTCCACAAGATTTTTTGAAGTGATCAAGGGCCATAACTCTGGCACTAATTATCGGAAATCGCTGAAAATCAATAGGCTTCTTCGTCTTATGACCTTAAACACTGTGTATAAATTTAAAGTCAATTGGATATTAACTTTGGCCTCTAGAGCGTCCACAAGATTTTTTGAAGTGATCAAGGGCCATAACTCTGGTAGTTATTATCGGAAATCGCTGAAAAACAATAGGCTTCTTCGTCTCATGTGTATAAATTTAAAGTCAATCGGATATTAACTTTAGCCTGTAGAGCGTCCACAAGCAATTGTGGACGCCGGACCGACGGACGGACGGACGGACGGACGGATGGGGGCGACGACAATATACGACCACATTTCAATGTGGGCGTATAAAAAGAGAATTATTGTGTCCCAAAGAGTGTGACGGGCGGGCGGGCGGACAGACAGACAGACAGACAGACCCATTTCAATAGTCGCTTGCTTTCTTCGAAAGGCGGCAGACAATTAATCAAAAATAAAGCCATAATAGAATATCTACCATGTAATAAGGGGCACATCCTTTCAAAAACAGTAGCTGGTCCCATGGCAGCAAACTGTCCTAAAGCCAGTTCCATAAACATTAAAGGTAAGCCAACAAGTAACAACATAAGTATAAAGGGGAACACAAAAGCTCCTGAAAAACAAAATAGAGAATTTTCTACAGTTCTGTTACCGTTGAATTGCTATATTATTGTTATTATTGTATTACAATTAAACATGCATTATGCAAGAGCAAAATCTGCCTATTACAAGTCTTTCGTTAGGCCTGAAGTGAAATGTTATCTAAGTTATCAATTAGACATTAATTAACTGATCCAGACCATAATAAACTCTAGATGTCTAGGCTAGCCTTCCATGTTGGCTGGATTAGATTCTAATATGTTGCTTATAACTGCCATTGATAATTAAATTTAAAAAGTGGATAATCGAGACAATGCTGTTTATATTAATGATTTTAGTAATGATGACCAAGGCTAGAGGAAAATTTCACCTGCTTTGTTCTCGGCTCATGGTGGATCAATTTGACTAAAATTTTCAGCAAATTACCTTTACACTATGTAGTTTTTAACTATTGTAGTGAGAACTGCCAACTCTTTATCTTATCTCCCATTATGTATCCTTAAGTAGCAGTTATTAGCACACTTTCCATCGGTGTATCGGTGAAGATCAGGACAGTTTTGGTCGTACACCAAGGAAAGGTGCTAATAAGTTCCATTTCTATCGAGTATTATGAAGCGAAATGTTAAAGATAGGTTGCCAGGCAACAAAACATACGCCCACAGCAGCTAAATCGTCCGGGCAGTCAACAAGGGTTGTCGCATATTTTTACTTTTTTTAATTTTGAAACATTTGTAATACACTAAAATCTGATTAAGAGTAACAACTCATTATGTAATTATCTGAAATCATTAGAATTTGTTTGCTTTTCATAAAAGTTTTGCCCCACGCTAACAATTAGTATAGGAAACATTTAATATCATGGATTTAGCAGTTCAGTTATCAAAATTCATTGAAAATCAAAATACTTGTTCGTTTCAACACCTTAAACTCTATGTATCAATCTGAAGTCAATCGGATGATAAGTTTGGCCTCTATAGCATCACAAGGTTTTTTGAAGTGATCAAGGGAGACAACTCTGGAAGTAATTATTTGAAATCGCTCAAAATCAATAGGCTTCTTCGTCTCATGACCTTAAACAGTGTGTGTGTATTTAAAGTCAATCGGGTATTAACTTTGGCCTCTAGAGCGTCCACAGGATTTTTTGCTGTGATCAAGGGCCATAACTCTGGCAGTAATTATCAGAAATCACTGAAAATCAATAGGCTTTTTTGTCTCATGACCTTAAACAATGTGTATCAATCTGAAGTCAATCGGATGATAAGTTTGGCCTCTATAGCATCACAAGGTTTTTTTGAAGTGATCAAGGGAGACAACTCTGGAAGTAATTATTTGAAATCGCTCAAAATCAATAGGCTTCTTCGTCTCATGACTTTAAACAGTGTGTGTGTATTTAAAGTCAATCGGGTATTAACTTTGGCCTCTAGAGCGTCCACAGGATTTTTTGCTGTGATCAAGGGCCATAACTCTGGCAGTAATTATCAGAAATCACTGAAAATCAATAGGCTTTTTTGTCTCATGACCTTAAACAATGTGTATAAATTTAAAGTCAATCGGATATTAACTTTGGCCTCTAGAGGATCCACAAGATTTTTTGATATAATCAAGGGCCACAACTCTGGCACTAATTATTAGAAATTGCTGAAAATCAATAGGCTTCTTCGTCTCATGACCTTAAACACTGTGTATAAATTTAAAGCCAATCGGATATTAACTTCGGCCTCTAGAGCGTCCACAAGATTTTTTGAAGTGATCAAGGGCCATAACTCTGGTAGTTATTATCGGAAATCGCTGAAAAACAATAGGCTTCTTCGTCTCATGACTTTAAACACTGTGTATAAATTTAAAGTCAATCGGATATTAACTTTAGCCTCTAGAGCTTGTGGACGCCGGACCACACGGATGGACGGGGGCAACGACAATATACGACCACATTTCAATGTGGGCGTATAAAAATAGTATTTATTATCGGGTCTTGTCACGTGAAATGTGACAAATACTTTCTACTTTGTCATTTATCCCATGCTGTGCCTCGCGTTACATTTCATGGTGGAATGATTTCGCAGTATAAAAACGACCTGAGTAGTATTTGCATGTGCGTCTTGTCTCTGGAGTAGAAGACTGCGATTATATTAAACGTAATGTAAAGGAAAGTGCAAAACGTGGGTCAATCATGATGAAGTGTGCATCGGCGGATGGTTCGTCCAATTTATTTGTAATAAAATGCATGACTTTGTAGACTTTTGTTTTCATCCTGCTTATTTTCCATGCTTGTATAAAAGTATCTGTGTATCTATGGAAGCCTATTACGTCCATTTCAGAATCTCACCTTCTCGCCGCGAGAAGTCAGGGGTGAGAACACGAGAAGGTGAGAAGTCAAGGGCAAGAACACGAGGAAACAGGGCGAGAATACGAGGTATTCGCTCCGAGAACACAAGATTATTTTCACCTCGACTTCTCACTCCCTCGTGTTATCATCTTTGAAAAACCTGGTGTTCTCGCACTCAACTTCTCTCTCCCTCGTGTTCTCGCACTCGACTTCTCGCTCCCTCATGTTCTCGCCTTTGAAAAACGGCGACTTCTCGCTCCCTCGTCTTCTAGTCAATCTTGTCCTCTCGTTTTCTCACTCCCTCGCTTTGTCACAATCTCGACTTCTCATGTTCTTGCCTCGGAAGTGCAGTTTATGCGGATGTATTTCGACATGGATTATAATAAATGGAAATGTTTGAAGTTATAGAAAATTCAATAGTCCTAAACAATTTTAATCTCTTCTTGTACAGATATTGTATTGAGTAATCGATTTTAAATCTTCAGTCAAATCTTTCTTTACTCTCTAACTTCATCAATGTTCATCAGATTCTTTGAGGCGTGGTCTTGTCAGTGCTGTAGGACGGAGATTCTGACAAGGGACAATATTAGAGCTGGGCGATATTTCGGTATTTCGATATAAAACCGTCACAGAAATAAAAACTGTGAAAAATACTGTCTTCAGAAAAATATTGAAAAACCGAACATAGCGCGATATATCGCGGTTTTGATTTTCCTGGATAATATTTAACATAAATATTGAACAAAATGTTTTCTTTTTTATGATATTTGCTATATTTTATTGCTTAATCATGAAAAAATAGGTTGCCAGGCAACGAAACATACGCCCACACAGCAGCCAAATCGTCCGAGCAGTCAACAAGAGTTGTCGCATATTAAGGAATTATCAGAAAATCATTAGAATTTGTTTGGTTTTTATAATCAAACGTTTTTTTTTAAAGGACAATATTGGTGCCAGTCATTATATTTGGAAAGTGTTTAATCAGTTCTATCACATATGTGATAATGACTGGCACCAATATTGTCCTTTAAATCAGAAAATAATTGTGACCTCCAGAGGCACCACAAGCTAAAAAGGGTGATTTTTCGTACAATTAGGGGATATAATTCAGGAAGTAATGACCCGATGGGCGCAAATATCGAAAGGAACCAAGATCTTTGGGTTATAAACATACCTGTCAAGTTTCATCAAAATCGATTCAAAATTGTTACCTCTATAGGGTCCACAACCTTGATATAACATATTTTCACACTATTCGTGTACAAACGGCGGCCATTTTGTCCGTCAATTCTAGTCCGATTTTCACGAAATTCAAACTCTCTCTTCATTACCGTCAATTTTGGTCCGATTTTCGCGAAATTCGCACTCAACCATCATAACCATGCAACGGTGATATAGTCAAACGTTTTTTTAAATCGGATAATAAGTTATGATCCAATGGGCGCAAATATCGAAAGGAACCAAGATCTTTGGGTTATAAACATACATGTCAAGTTTCATCAAAATCGGTTCAAAATTGTGACCTCTATAATGTCCACAACCTTTATATAACATATTTTCACAATATTCGCGTACAAACGGCGGCCATTTTGTCCGTCAATTTTGGTCTGATTTTCACAAAATTAATACTCAACCTTCATAACCATGGAATGGTGATATAATCAAACGTTTTTTTAAATCGGATAACAATTTTGACCTCCAGAGGGACCACAAGCTAAAAAGGGCGATTTTTTGGACAATCAGGGGCCATCATTCAGGAAGTTACGATCCGATGGTCGCAAATATCGAAAGGAACCAAGATCTTTGGGTTATAAACATACATGTCAAGTTTCATCAAAATTGGTTCAAAATTGTGACCTCTATAAGGTCCACAACCTTGATATAACATATTTTCACACTATTCGCGTACAAACGACGGCCATTTTGTCCGTCAATTTTGGTCCGATTTTCACGAAATTCGCACTCAACCATCATAACCACGCAACGGTAATATAATCAAACGTTTTTTTAAATCGGATAACAATTTTGACCTCCAGAGGGACCACAAGCTAAAAAGGGCGATTTTTCGGACAATCAGGGGCCATAATTCAGGAAGTTAAGATCCGATTGGCGCAAATATCGAAAGGAACCAAAATCTTTGGGTTATAAACATGCATTTCAAGTTTCATCCAAATCGGTTCAAAATTGTGACCTCTACACTGTTCACAAGCTAAAAGATAGGCTGGCACTGCCAGGCAGGATACGCCCACATTTTTGAGAGATGGATAGAGAACAAGCAATACCGAAAGTGATTTTTCCTACATCATTAAGTCCTGTATTTCATACTGTATTGGGAGCAGCCATTTTGTTGGTCAGTTCCAGTCTGATATTCATGAAATTCGAAGCCGACAATGATTATGGTGTGACGGTACACAACCTAGAAATGTTACTTTTCGTCAAAATCGGAAAAGAATTGTGACCTGTAGAGAGTCCACAACCATGATATACCATATTTTTACAATATTCGCGTACAAACGGTGACCATTTCGTCCGGCAATTTTGGTACGATTTTCACGAAATTCGAACTCAACCTTCCTTACGGTGCAACAGTAATATAATCAGAGTTTTTTTTTAAATCAGATAACAATTGTTCGAGAGATAGACAGAGAACAAGCAATACCGAAAGTGATTTTTCCTAGAATCAAAGGCCATAATTCATTAAGTTACAATTTGATATGCGCAAAAATCGAAAAGAATAAAGATCTTTAGGTTATAAACAAGCATTTCAGGTTTCATCAAAATCAAATTAAAATTGTCACCTCTACAGGGTCCACAACTTTGACATACCATATTTTTACACTGTTCGCGTACAAACGGCGGCCATTTTTTCTGGCAATTATGGTCCAATTTTCTCAAAATTCGAACTCAACCTTTCGTAGGGTGTAACGGTGATAGAGTCAAATGTTTTTTCAAATCGGATAATAATTGTGACCTCCAGAGGGACCATAGGCGATTTTTCGGACAATCAGGGGCCATAATTCAGGAAGTTACGATCCGATATGCGCAAATAACGAAAGGAACCAAGATCTTTAGGTTATAACCATGCATTTCAAGTTTCATCAAAATCGAATTAAAATGGTGACCTCTACAGGGTCCACAACCATGATATACAATTTTTCAACAGTATTCGCGTACAAACGGCGGCCATTTTGTATGACAATTTTGGTCCGATTTTCCCGAAATTCGAACTCAACCTTCCTTACGGTGTAACGGTAATATAATTGTGACCACCAGAGGGACCACAAGCTAAAATAAGGCGATTTTGCGTATAATCAGGGGCCATAATTCAGGAAGTTACGTTCCGATATGCGCAAATATCGAAAGGAACCAAGATCTTTGGGTTATAACCATGAATTTAAAGTTTCATCAAAATCAAATAAAAAAATGTGACTTCTACAGGGTCCACAACCTTGATATACCATTTTTTAACAGTATTCGCGTACAAACGGCGGCCATTTTGTATGGCAATTTTCGTCCAATTTTACCGAAATTCAAAGTCAACCTTCCTTAGGGTATAATGGTGATATAATCAAACGGTTTTTTAAATCGGATAATAATTGTGACCACCAGAGGGACCACAAGCTAAAAAGGGTGATTTTTCGGACAATCAGGGGCCATAATTCAGGAAATTACATTCCGATAGGCGCAAATATCGAAAGGAACCAAGATCTTTGGGTTATAAACATGCATGTCAAGTTTCATCAAAATCGGTTCAAAA
The DNA here is from genome assembly GCA_948474765.1 of Patella depressa. NCBI lineage: Eukaryota > Metazoa > Mollusca > Gastropoda > Patellidae > Patella > Patella depressa. The sequence goes on from OX419720.1 coordinate 35,051,115, forward strand.
TTGTGACCTCTATAGGGTCCACAAGCTAAAAACGTGATTTTTCGTACAATCAGGGGCCATAATCCATGAAGTTTTCATCCGATACATGCCAATATCGAAAGCAGTCGAGATCTTAGGGTGTTAAACCTATGTTTTAAGTTTCATTGAAATCGGATAAAAATTATGACCTGTCGACTGTTCACAAACAATTGTGGACGGACGGACGGACGGACAGACGAACAGGGGCGACGACAATATACGTCCACATGAAAATGTGGGCGTATAAAAATACTGCTATATACTCCTGAGTATTCATTCCACAAAAAGTTTGCAAATGCCGATACGGAGCTTGTTTACGTCACGTGACTTCTCGCTCACCTTTCCACCCGTTAGAATTATTCCCGTTTCTGATCAATTTCTATACACCTTGACGAATTGTGTAGACCAATACTTTGATTTTCGAAAGAGATCACTGATTTTAAGATTGAATCAAATTTTAATAAAGCAGAAATATAAATAATGCCAATTACATTGAGAGTTCCGGTAGACTGATTATCATTCAGTGTCATGCCAATGGAGGTCGTGATCCGGGAAAAAAATATTTGACGAAATCAATGGTCACTTTTTGGCATAGTACTTATGTTTTTATAGTTTAATTTAGTATCCTTGTATTGTTTAATTATGCATTTTCAAGAAGTTATACTCTTGAATGGGAAAGAAAGAGTTTGTACGGGTAAACAAAGTCCAATCGTACCCGTAACAACTATAAAAATATGCACGGCCGAAAGAACACAAACTTTATTTTATGTTGTTTGGGCCTCCTTCATTCGAAATATTTTTAATTTTAATAAAATATAATTGATATTTTGAATATTAAAATGGTAATAAACAACAACTTTGGCAAGTTTTCATGGCTATCTAGATCTGTGTTTGAACCAGCTCGAATTAATGTTTTGTTAATTTGAAATTGGTATTGTATGCTTAAAATAATATTGATTAGAAACAATAATATTGAGGGGTATTTCCAACTTTTTATGCATGTATATTTACATTTAAAAAGTTATAAACTGAAAGTATTGGCTTTTTATAAAATATAATATTGAGGGGTATTTCCAACTTTTTATGCATGTTTATATACATTTAAAAAGTGATAAACTGAAAGTATTGACCTTTTATAAAATCGCGATATAATCACTACATCGCGATATTTTTTAAAAATATCGCGATATCTGTTTCTAGGTATATCGCCCAGCTCTAGACAATATATAGTTGTTCGAATCGGATTTAAAACATCGAGGTCCCGTGTCTGGAATCAAAATGACGTTGGTTCTACAGTGGCTCAGTGGGTAGGATGTTAGCTCTCTAACCTCTTCAAAGTTCATTGTGATTTTTCTGGTGATGTTCACCCCTGTCAGACGTTAAGGACAGGGGTGAACATATGTGACAAGGAGCAGGGTCATCTGACCAACCTTCCCCACCCCCTCCCACAAAAATAAATATAATAAAATGTGAAAGACCCCTACGCGCAAACAAATTATTAGTCCCGAAATTGCTTGATTTGTCGAGTAAGCGTTAAACCCCATTCATCCCCCACCCCCCTCTCTCATTTCATTTTGAACGCCAATAAAAACCGATAATAATTGTTACCTTTATAATTGTATAAGAAAATAGCGGTTTAAAACACATTAATACCAGCTTTGGTGGCAGCATACTTAATATTTCACAGAATCAAGGGACGAATAAACTACTAGACTGCAAAATTTCAGAAGTCTCCTTTGCTGTTTTGTCGACATATACTACCATAGACATACCAAAAATATGGGAAAATCGTGTTATTTTAGGTTCATTGCGCACGTAATAATTAAACTAGCTTTTGGCTCCAAGATGTTAATATATCAATGTTCATAACCTTTCTATGATGCAAATATTATCAAATTACTGACTTTACACGGGCCCAAATTTCCCCCGGGGTCCAAGTTCACCCAGGCCCCAAATTTGCTAGCGGCCCATATTCGCCCAGTGCTCAAATTCGCATGGGACCAAAATTCACCTGAGACCGGATTCGTTCCTGGCCCAAATTGGCCTGTGGTCCAGATTCAATGGCCTAAAACATACACGTGGTCGTGCTTTTCAAATTGATACAAGATATGTGGGGGTTGAGCGTGGCGGTGAAGTGTAATTCGGCTTGGAGCCGAATTCACTGGCCAAAAACATTGATGTTGCGATGCTGGTTAATCTAATACCACATAATAATGTGTGGATGGAGTGTGGCGACGAAGCGTGATGGGCAAAAATACATACAAACATACATATACACACACATAGATTTTCAAAAAACTGAAAAAATATCAAAATGGCCCGGGGCAAGAATGGCTTTCATATAATGTTGAAGACATTAGCACAAACTATAATCAGATTTTTAGGTGCCCATCTACCGGGTTATATCGACTCGAAAATATGAGACAATTTTCAAAAATTTGTGCCTGAAACCATATTCGTGGTCAATTTTCTGGGAATCTATTCAAGACTGATGCGTTTGCAAGCATTTCTTATGTAGTACTACTGGCAATCTCTGGATAGACAAATATCTGGGTCTATATCTATTACTTTGTAGCACCTGGAGCACTACAAAATCCAGACAATATACAATTGCAACAAATTTTTGTCAGTTTTCATGACCAAGTAGCATGCGAACCCTACAACTCACCGGTAATCTGATTGCAGATTCATAATCTACACAAAAAGTTCTCCAAGACTACAAATTTGAGTGGTATATCTTCACTATAGAGGTAAAATCAAGATATCTGAAACTCGAGTAAATCAGTGATACATATTTTGTTTCGAAAAGTTATTCATAACTCATGAAACTTAAATGCCCGTACCTCAGTCAATTTTCATGCTACAGGCCACACATTTTGCACAGTTTCTAGATTTTAGATGTACAATAACATATATTTTTTCCAGATTTTTTCGAGGGGGTCAATTTCCCACCCCTGGCCCACTTGACGTGGAATGACCCTATAAGAGTAGGCTGTAGCGCCGCTACCTGGGCGAAATTTCCTTGATAGCACACTGTATAGCGTATGCCCGTCTTCATTAGCCCAGCTTAGGAACAGGGCCCTGTTTCACAAAAACTTAAGCTAAAATCACTAAAATAGATTTTAACTAAAATCAAAATGAAAATTTAAATTTTATCGTTTCACGAAGATTGATTGCAACTTAAAATACACATTTCCGGTGCGGGTACTTGAGGATAATATGCTTCGAAACTAAAAACTGTTGGCAGGTTGAATTAACGGTTGCAATATCAATAGGGAGAGTTTCATACGTTGAAGCAATGTTTGCACACGGTCAGACATTCGTAGAGAGGTGAAATAAATGAGTGTACTGCATTATATGCGATTTGAAAGTATCGGTGGGTTGGTCTTGACCTTGGCATTTGATTCGTGACATGGGAATTTGATTTACTCGCAGGCTTCAATGGAAATAATGTGTATCGATAAACTAAATCGCATGGATTTGTAGTTTTATGGAAAATTGTCACAAACATATTTGTGACTCAAACGACTAATCTAGGTTGTAATTTTTCGTCGCATTTTAAAAGTATTTATCAACTTTGAAATTATACACCAAATAGCCAATGTTCCAATGCCTAGATTTGACATGTCATTCTCATAGACCCACCCTTTCAATGATACTTTGAAAATGATACTTACTCAATTAAATGATTTTTCCCCAAAGATAAAATAGCTTTCGCTCCTAAAATTCTAATTATTTTTGTTGTTTTATTAACGTAAAACTTCATTAAGAAATAATAATAAATTCATATTAAAAGTTAATTTCAAATAGGCCTAGGCCTATAACATTTTTCAATAAACACATTTGAGACTATTGATTTATCTCTTTATTTAGTTACATATCATCATAACCCTCAAAAGTATGTGTAAATACTACATATGGTTTGCCTAGTATAATAGGCCTTTAGGCCTTCTAAAAACAAGAAATGGGCCATATTAAACCATTGTACACGAACATATTTTCTTTATAGATAAGAGGGCTCTTCTTTCCAAGACATTGGATATGAATAAATGATTTTCTTTTAGTGTTTAGTTTACAGGGGTTTTGATTGGTTTTTTTTAATAATATGGAGCGCCATCCAAATGCTTAAATTGACTTACAATAAAATAAACAGGTGAAAAGGATTTGAATGAGAATTGTTTTTGTGAATGATGGTTGGAATATTAAAATTATGTGACCCCGGGCTGTTCACAATATTATCATTATTCCAATACTCCCGGTCTATATGTCGCAATATATGTAGCAATGTAGCTCTAATCAATGTTTGTTAATGTCTTGATTTTAAGTTAGGACAGGGTGACGGCTATCCTAAGTTAAAATTAATTCTAGTTAAAATTGTCCTTAAAATGGGTTTGTGAAACGCCACTATTTTAAGTTAAGATTAGATTTTAACTTAAAATATTATTTTAGTGGATTTTAACTAAAATGCTTAAAATCGTTTTGTGAAACTCATCTATCTTAAAAGAAAAAGTTAGGATGAAATTTTAGTTTAAGTTGATTTTAAGGAGATTTAAATTTTTGTGAAACAGGGCCCAGAACAGTAAGACGTTAAACCCCATTTTAGTTTTTTTATTCTCTTTCATTTCCGACGTGGTTTCCCCACGGCAGTGGTGCAGGCAGAGGTGCCGACAAGGTACAAGGACACCTGTCTAGTCATTCGGATGTGACGAAAAACTGCAGATCCTTGCGGAGGTCGCAGTGGACCAAATTCGAGTTGGGTAAAAATTTCAAAATTTCGCGTTTTTGCCATCGACATCTGCGTGACTTAGAGCCTCTCAAAATACTCAATAGAAGCAAGTCTAGTCGTTTTGTGAACAACCCTATTATAAGCGTCCTTATTTCATTGATAGGCTTACTGTATTTAGTCTAATGGGTCATTCTACAGATTGGGTGCCATTTTGAGATTAAAAATTTTCACAAATGCTGTTACCCTATTTCACATAAATGAATTACATTTCAAGAGTTGAACCATTTTTTAATGTTATTTTGTATATGAGCAGTTTACCTAATGTTTACTTTTGTAATTGTAGGTAAATTACAGGGACATCTCAGGTACACTTCATCATTTCCGCGACGGCATCAAAACAGCGAAAAAAAAAAATATCAATTTATAATTGTGGTCTAATTGTGTGTCGAATCAATTAAATGCTTGATGATTTAGATTGTAATTTGTTTTCAAGAATAAAATACTGCAATACTATATCGTTTTATTGAATGTTAAAGTATTAACACTATGAAATTCGTAACTTTGCTTACATTAATATTCTGTCACATGGTTCTATCAGCAGTGGTTGGCACATATATTGTTCTAAATGGTGGATATGTATGTTGAGAAAGTAAAGACAGTTGGGCCATGTATATTGTATATGTTTATGTATTTTTTTATCTAAATCCAAATCGCGGTAAATGACTATCAGGAGCGGTGTTGACCTATACTCGTGGAGATGACAAATCCACATGTTATGATAATCCCAAAAGGATAAAATAAACAAATTTCACATGGAAGTAACATTACTTTTAATTAAGTATACAATTTCAATTTACAATGATTGTTCAAATAAGAAAAATAACACATTGGTTGACAAACACGCCATTAAACATATCGCGAAAATGATATTCGCGGAATTGACGAATCTGGACAAAAGATAGCCTAGAGATTCGAGTCTAATAGTTAGCACCAACCATCAGATACCATTTAAAAGAAAATCAGATGGTTTCTAAGATACATGCAAGAATCAACAGCTTTGATATATTTTTGACACTAAAATCTATGTCGCCAGATTGACATATACAATAAATATACTCATAAAAATTACTTACAAATGTGTCGGTATATCTACTATCAATTTACTGATGATGTCGGCGCCATTTGCATAGGTTAATAAAGGTCGGTAACTCTATGTTACAAAAAAGGTTTACCCAGACAACAACTAATTCACTGGATAAACTGGTGTGATCCCCACTTTCGCGGAAACGACCATTTTCTTAGGGAAATGTTAAAATTTAGTATATCTTTAAAATATTGAAAGTTGACTTCTAAAACTCACACAAGGATTGGAAATGTGCATAATTATCTACATAATCAAACCAAAAAGAAGGGTAAGTTTCCAAATATGATGGGCGGTATTATGTTATTTTAAAATGCATCCGTTCCTGGGACATAGAGTATTTAGATACAATCTATAATGTGAACATGCCTAATTACCCCCCAAAATATAAAAATAGGTTGCCAGGCAACGAAACATACGCCCACACAGCAGCTAAATCGTCCGGGCAGTCAACAAGAGTTATCGCATATTAAGTAATTATCAGAAAATCATAAGAATTTGTTTGGTTTTTATAAAGTTCTGCCCCATGCTAACGTTAAGTATACGAAACATTTAATATTATGGATTTAGCTGTCACCTCCACTGATCAAAGACTACAACTCTGGCATTAATTATCAGAAATCGCTGAAAATCAATAGGTTTCTTCGTCTCATGACCTTAAACACTGTGTATAAATTTAAAGTCTAGAGCGTCCACAAGATTTTTTGAAGTGATCAAGGGCCATAACTCTGGCACTAATTATCGGAAATCACTGAAAATCAATAGACTTCTTCATCTCATGACCTTAAACACTGTGTATAAATTTTTTGAAGTGATCAAGGGCCATAACTCTGGTAGTTATTATCGGAAATCGCTGAAAAACAATAGGCTTCTTCGTCTCATGACTTTAAACACTGTGTATAAATTTAAAGTCAATCGGATATTAACTTTAGCCTCTAGAGCGTCCACAAGCAATTGTGGGCGCCGGATGGACGGGGGCGACGACAATATACGACCACATTTCAATGTGGACGTATAAAAACTCATTTGACCTTTTTACTAGTTACTATAGATCTGCTATAACTGACGGGATCTGGAATGGAACCCAATCTGTAGAATGACAGTCATTTCAATCTTTCACTTTAACAGGAAATAAAGAGAAGTCTATCGCTATGAAAGCCAACATTTGATTGGCTGAATGTAAACAGTAGATCGTGTTGTAGCCAATCCAAAGTCGTGTTTGAAATGCACTTTATTGCTTCAAATGCCGCAAAATAGGTGTCCCAGGAAGGCTACATGTACGTATCCTACTGACATGAACTTATGAATGGAATAAGAGGAAATATAAAAAATCTACGGAGACTACACGCAGCAGAAGTGTGTAAATGAGGCATGCAGCACATAAATTGTACAAACTACGACGAAGAATAATCTAATTATTCTCACGTCGGGAAATTTTCTGCGTGTAAATTATGCAGCGTCCATCAATATTTACATTTATTTTGAAAAAAAATGTGTGAAATACGCAGATTTTTTTGCGATTGCAACCTCTGGTCCCTTGTATACATTGGTGTGCACGTAAAAAGGTACAAGGACGACTGTCTTGTTGTTTGGATGTGGCGAAAAACTGAGGTCCCTTGTATACATTGGTGTGCACGTAAAAAGATCTCTTGGTTGTTGGAATTCGATTTAAGATTAGGCCGTAGTGCCGCTACCTGGGCAAAGTTTCCTCGATAGCACACTGTGAAGAGTATGTCCGTCTTCATTAGCCCTGCTTAGGAATAGACACAGTAGGACGTTGCACCCCATTTTATTTCATTTCATTTCATTTAGATTTCGGACACGTCACCTCGGTTATTTCTGTTTCATCCCAACGATTATACGTTGTCTCTAGTCAGGAAAATCATGATGAACTGTGATGAAGTTTGAGAGCAAACCTCCTACTCACTCTAGGCCACCGTAGAACCAACTCCATTTCGATTCTGGGCAGGGCACCCGTTTATTTTTAATCCCATTTGAACGACTAAGCATTGTAAATTGTCAGGCTCTCCATCCTACAGCAATGACAAAACCCCATCAATTGAAAACACCCGATGAAGGCTGATTAATGTAGAGTTAGAGAGCAAAGAAAGATTCAACTGTTAAAGACTTAAAATCGATTACAGAATACAATACTATCTATGCAAGAAGAGATTAAACTTGTTAAGGACTATTAAATTTTCTAGAACTTCAAACATTTTCGTTTATCATAATCCATTTCCAAATACAAATGCCGATACGATAGTCAGTGGACATACATATAAACTGCGAGAACACAAGAATACGAGAAGTCGAGATTGTGACAAACGAGGGAGCGAGAACACGAGCTTGACTCAAAGGCGAGGGAGCGAGAAGTCAAGGTTTTTCAAAGGTGAGACCATGAGGAAGCGGGAAGTCAAGGGCGAAAACTTAATGGTTTTCAAAGGCGAGAACACAAAGAATCGAGAACTTAATGATTTTCAAAGGCGAGAACACAAAGGGAGCAAGAAGTCGAGATGAAAGTAACCTTGAGTTCTCGAGGCGAGATCCTCCCTCCCTTGCTCTCGACTTCTGATCTTCTCGCGGTGAGAAGTAAAGATTCTAAAATGGCCACAACAGGCTTCCATTCTGATAAGCGTGTTCATTTCTGATACTTTTATGTCTGTATTGTATTGGAAATAAACAGGATAGTTTTATCAATGGTTGCCACTGGCAACATGGTAGAATGTAAGTTATGTTATGTTGGATAATTTCTTAAATTGCTGTTACTAGATGTTTCGGACAATCGGTCAAAACACATTGTTTTAGAAGCTTATTGTTTCAAGGTTAACGTTATTTAGCTTTCATTTTTCATATGAAATCTTATTATTTTATTTCTGTGATTTTGCTGCAAAAAGATTTCTCAGAATCTTTCTGAAACTTTGACCTACCTCCTAAGAATGGATGGTGGCTGTCTATCTAAACTATTTCCAACAAGCAAACAGTGAGGCTGATGTCCCCCGCCAAAATCCCAAAATAAATAGACGACACATATTAATTAATGGCACATTTATTTTTTTCAAACGTATCGAGCAATCAAACTGTACACGAAGTGTCATCCAAAACGGTTTTATAAAGAAAGATAGGTTGCCAGGCAACGAAACATACGCCCACAGCAGCTAAATCGTCCGGGCAGTCAACAAGGGTTGTCGCATATTTTTACTTTTTTTGGTAATGAAACATTTGTAATACTCTAAAAACTGATTAAGAGTAACAACTCATTATGTAATTATCAGAAAATCATTAGAATTTGATTGCTTTTTATAAAGTTTTACCCCACGCTAACAATTGAATTAGTATATATACATGAAACATTTAAAATCATCGATTTAGCTGTTCAGTTATCAAAATTCATTGAAAATCAATATACTTGTTCGTTTCAACACCTTAAACTCTGTGTATCAATCTGAAGTCAATCGGATGATAAGTTTGGCCTTTAAAGCGTCCACAAGATTTTTTGAAGTGATCAAGGGCCATAACTCTGGCACTAATTATCGGAAATAGCTGAAAATCAATAGGCTTCTTCGTCTCATGACCTTAAACACTGTGTATAAATTTAAAGCCAATCGGATATTACCTTTGGCCTCTATAGCGTCCACAAGATTTTTTGAAGTGATCAAGGGCCATAACTCTGGCACTAATTATCAGAAGTTGCTGAAAATCAATAGGCTTCTTCGTCTCATGACCTTAAACACTGTGTATAAATTTAAAGCCAATCGGATATTAACTTTAGCTTCTATAGCGTCCACAAGATTTTTTGAAGTGATCAAGGACCATAACTCTGGCACTAATTATCGGAAATCGCTGAAAATCATTAGGCTTCTTCGTCTCATGACCTTAAACACTGTGTATAAATTTAAAGCCAATCGGATATTAACTTTGGCCTCTATAGCGTCCACAAGATTTTTTGAAGTGATCAAGGGCCATAACTCTGGCACTAATTATCGGAAATCGATGAAAATCAATAGGCTTCTTCGTCTCATGACCTTAAACACTGTGTATAAATTTAAAGCCAATCGGATATTAACTTTGGCCTCTATAGCGTCCACAAGATTTTTTGAAGTGATCAAGGGCCATAACTCTGGCACTAATTATCGGAAATCGCTGAAAATCAATAGGCTTCTTCGTCTCATGACCTTAAACACTGTGTATAAATTTAAAGCCAATCGGATATTAACTTTAGCCTCTATAGCGTCCACAAGATTTTTTGAAGTGATCAAGGACCATAACTCTGGCACTAATTATCGGAAATCGCTGAAAATCATTAAGCTTCTTCGTCTCATGACCTTAAACACTGTGTATAAATTTAAAGCCAATCGGATATTAACTTTGGCCTCTATAGCGTCCACAAGGTTTTTTGAAGTGATCAAGGGCCATAACTCTGGCACTAATTATCGGAAATCGATGAAAATCAATAGGCTTCTTCGTCTCATGACCTTAAACACTGTGTATGAATCTAAAGCCAATCGGATATTAACTTTGGCCTCTAGAGCGTCCACAAGATTTTTTGAAGTGATCAAGGGCCATAACTCTGGTAGTTATTATCAGAAATCGATGAAAATCAATAGGCTTCTTCGTCTCATGACCTTAAACACTGTGTATAAATTTAAAGCCAATCGGATATTAACTTTGGCCTCTAGAGCGTCCACAAGATTTTTTGAAGTGATCAAGGGCCATAACTCTGGTAGTTATTATCGGAAATCGCTGAAAAACAATAGGCTTCTTCGTCTCATGACCTTAAACACTGTGTATAAATTTAAAGTCAATCGGATATTAACTTTAGCCTCTAGAGCGTCCACAAGCAATTGTGGACGCCGGACCGACGGACGGACCGACGGACGGACGGACGGACGGACGGACGGACGGACGGGGGCGACGACAATATACGACCACATTTCAATGTGGGCGTATAAAAATGCTAAAACTGCCGAGAAAAATGTAAATGTCCCCTAGTGAGGGCGACCCGAAAGGCAGACAAAAGAGCCCCCACGCTTGACAAAAGGGCCCCTCTGGCAAAGGGAAAGGGTCCTCGTGTCCGAGTCAATCTTTTCTATACACTGTTACTGTCGAATCCATTACTGAATGAGAATGCAGTCATTGTATTGGCATAAAAATCATCAATCAAGATGAACCTAAGTTATCTTGTCCCAAAGTATCAACCAATCAAATTGCTTATCTCTGCCTACCCTAAGCAGAAAATGTTCATCTTCGAACTCCATCAAGGCATTGACCTAATAAGCATATACACCAAGTTTGAACATTGTAGCTCAATTAGAAGGAGAGTTAATGTGTTCCAAAGTCTCGACCAATCAAATTGCGTATCGATCCGCTTACCCTGAGCAGAAAATGCTCATTATCGAACTTAGTCAAGGTATTACTGTAATGAAACTATACACCAAGTTTCATCACTCTCACTTAATTAGAACTAAAGTTATCGTGTCCCAAAGCATCAACCAATCAAATTGCTTATCTCTGCTTACCCTAAGCGGAAAATGCTCATCTTCGAACTCCATCAAGGCATTGACCTAATAAGCATATACGCCAAGTTTGAACATTTTAACTCAATTAGAAGGAGAGTTATTGTGTTCCAAAGTATCGACCAATCAAATTGCTCTGCTTACCCTGAGCAGAAAATGCTCATTATCGAACTTAGTCAAGGTATTATTGTAATGAAACTATACACCAAGTTTCATCACTCTCACTTAATAAGAACTAAAGTTATCGTGTCCCAAAGCATCAACAAATCAAATTGCTTATTGAGCTGAAGTGAGCGGACGTTACGTTCTCAGCGTACGTTTTATGACCTTGACCCTCATCGGCGAAGTCATTGGTTAAAATACTACGGGGCGTTTGTTATTCATTTCATCCGCTCAGATAAACGGCTAAACACTGTGCTTAGTTAACTGCAGCTATTGACGAGAGGGTCAAGGTCATAAACCGTAATGTTTCTAACAGGTGCTAGGAAGACAGACAGACAATTTTGGTCCGATTTTCACGAAATTTGAACTCAACCTTCATAACCATGGAACGGTGATATTAACAAATGGTTTTTTAAATCGGATAACAATTTTGACCTCCAGAGGAACCACAAGCTAAAAAGGGCAATTTTTCGGACAATCAGGGGCCATAATTCAATAGTTACGATCCGATTGGTGCAAATATCGAAAGGAACCAAGATCTTTGGGTTATAAACATGCATTTCAAGTTTCATCCAAATTGGTTCAAAATTGTGTCCTCTACACTGTTCACAAACTTGATATAACATTTTCACACTATTCGCGTACAAATGGCGGCCATTTTGTCCGTCAATTTTCACGAAATTCGAACTCAACCTTCATAACCATGGAACGGTGATATAATCAAACGTTTTTTTTAAATCGGATAACAATTTTGACCTCCAGAGGTACCACAAGCTAAAAAGGGCGACTTTTCGGACAATCAGGAGCCATAATTCAGGAAGTTACGATCCGATGGCCGCAAATATCGAAAGGAACCAAGATTTTGGGGTTATAAACATGCATTTCAAGTTTCATGCAAATCGGTTCAAAATTGTGACCTCTACACTGTTCACAAGCTAAAAAATAGGTTGCCAGGCAACGAACCATACGCCCACACAGCAGCCAAATCGTCCGGGCAGTCAACAAGAGTTGTTGCATATTAAGGAATTATCAGAAAATCATTAGAATTTGTTTGGTTTTTATAATCAAACGTTTTTTTTTAAAATCAGATAATAATTGTGACCTCCAGAGGCACAACAAGCTAAAAAGGGTGATTTTTCGTACAATCAGGGGACATAATTCAGGAGTAATGACCCGATGGGCGCAAATATCGAAAGGAACCACGATCTTTGGGTTATAAACATACATGTCAAGTTTCATCAAAATCGATTCAAAATTGTGACCTCTATAGGGTCCACAACCTTGATATAACATATTTTCACACTATTCATGTACAAATGGCGGCCATTTTGTCCGTCAATTCTAGTCCGATTTTCACGTAATTCAAACTCTCTCTTCATTACCATGTAACGATGATATAGTTAAACGTTTTTTTTAAATCGGATCATAATTTTGACCTCCAGAGGGACCAAAAGCGAACAAAAGCGATTTTTCAGACAATGCGGGGACATAATTCAGGAAGTTATGATCCAATGGGCGCAAATATCGAAAGGAACCAAGATCTTTGGGTTATAAACATACATGTCAAGTTTCATCGAAATCGGTTCAAAATTGTGACCTCTATAAGGTCCACAAGCTAAAAACATGATATTTCGTACAATCAGGGGCCATAATCCATAAGATATTTTCACACTATTCGCGTACAAACGGCGGCCACTTTGTCCGTCAATTTTGGTCCGATTTTCACAAAATTTATGCTCTGCCTTCATAACCATGAAATGGTGATATAATCAAACGTTTTTTAAAAATCGGATAACAATTTTGACCTTCAGAAGGACCACAATCTAAAAAGGGTGATTTTTCGGACAAACAGGGGCCATAATTCAGGAAGTTAAGATCCAATGGGCGCAAATATCAAAAGAAGTAAGATCTTTGTGTTATAAACATACATGTCAAGTTTCATAAAAATCGGTTCAAAGTTGTGACCTCTATAATATCCACAAGCTAAAAGCGTGATTTTTCGTACAATCAGGGGCCATAATTCAGGATGTTACGATCCGATATGCGCAAATATCGAAAGAGAGAGAGAGAGAGAAATGGGGTTTAACGTCCACTCAACACAAACTAGGTCATTTCGGGACTAACATATGGTTTAATTTTATTTCAATAACCTCCAGAGGGACCACAAGCTAAAAAGGGCGATTTTTTTTGACAATCAGGGGCCATAATTCAGGGAGTTACGATCCGATGGGCGCAAATATCGAAAGGAACCAAGATCTTTGGGTTATAAACATACATGTCAAGTTTCATCAAAATTGATTCAAAATTGTGACCTGTATAAGGTCCACAACCTTGATGTAACATATTTTCACACTATTCGCGTACAAACGGCGGCCATTTTGTCCGTCAATTTTGGTCCGATTTTCACGAAATTTATGCTCTGCCTTCATAACCATGTAACGGTGATATAGTCAAACGTTTTTTTAAATCGGATAACAATTTTGACCTCCAGAGGGACCACAAGCTAAAAAGGGCAATTTTTCGGACGATCAGGGGCCATAATTCAGGAAGTTACGATCCGATGGGCGCAAAAATCGAAAGGAACCAAGATCTTTCGGTTATAAACATACATGTCCCGTTTCATCCAAATCGGTTCAAAATTGTGACCTCTATAAGGTCCACAACCTTGATATAACATATTTTCACACTATTCGCGTACAAATGGCGGCCATTTTGTCCGTCAATTTTGGTCCGATTTTCACGAAATTCGAATTCAACCTTCATAACCATGGAACGGTGATATAATCAAACGTTTTTTTTAAATCGGATAACAATTTTGACCTCCAGAGAGACCACAAGCTAAAAAGGGCGATTTTTCGGAAAATCAGGGGCCATACTTCAGGAAGTTACGATCCAATTGGCGCAAATATCGAAAGGAACCAAAATCTTTGGTTTATAAACATGCATTTCAAGTTTCATCCAAATCGGTTCAAAATTGTGACCTCTACACTGTTCACAAGCTAAAAAACGTGATTTTTCGTACAATCAGGGGCCATAACCCATGAAGTTACCGTCCGATACATGCCAATATCGAAAGGAACCGAGATCTTAGGGTGATAAACCTATATTTTAAGTTTCATTGAAATCGGATAAAAATTGTGACCTGTAGACTGTTCACAAACAATTGTGGACGGACGGACGTCCAGACGGACGGACGAACAGGGGCGACGACAATATACGTCCACATGAGAATGTGGGCGTATAAAAACGTGATTTTTCGTACAATCAGGGGCCATAACCCATGAAGTTACAATCCGATACATGCCAATATTTATGTTTCATTGAAATCGGATAAAAATTGTGACCTGTAGACTGTTCACAAACAATTGTGGACGGACGGACGGACGAACAGGGGCGACGACAATATACGTCCACATGAAAATGTGGGCGTATAAAAATAGTTAAGTCTACATGTTATACATCAACCAATTTTACTAATAGTAGATAATCAAGCATGTAGGCCCATCACAAATTAATTTTGGGTTAACAATAAATACTTCTTGGCTGCAGCTGTATAGTGATTTGATATCATTCGGTAATGGCCAATCTATATGGAATAGCAGAAATATATGGTGTGGGAATAGCAAAAAACATTAAAGATACTTATGCTATTTTTTAAAACATCGTTAACGTTGAATGGTTGAATGGTTATCGGCAGATGGTGTTTGTATTGCTGGTTATAACACTATATTGTACACGGAATAGCAGAAAATGTCGACATTATTGACATATTTTAACCCTACCTAAAAGGTTATTGACAATTATGGAAGCATTTTTAGGGGTGATGATTTTCCGTTTCAGAAAATTGTAAATTCTATTTCAAAGCTGACCATATTCCGTTTTTTCTGGATAAAATGCTATTTCATAAATAAATGAATAAAACATCTCAAAATATAAAACTGGCCATTTTAAACTAATGATAACAATTAATGAATTGTGATTGACTATTATTTTTAATTCAAATAATTGTCCATGACTAGCTGTTCTTTCATTTTAACACATTATATTTACTGGTAACGAAAAGTTAATTTTGAAATTCACATCCTTCCACATGACCATTGCCTGCCTAGCGAAGACGTTATTTTTGTGCCGGCCACTCGCTGATTTTTTTGTGTAGAAGTAATGCCTAGCAAAGATGTCTACAGGGAATTGCAGCACCATATTGATGGCAGAAAGGCTTATAACCCTGTGGGCGTGTTTCATTTTTTAAGCAGACGACGCCATTATGATTTCGCTCAACTGCTTGTTGTAGTCGCGATGTATCCAGACAAGCTTCTTAGTTTCTACGGGAATAAAGGCTGGATAAATTTGACTACGATATATTTGTGATATCACGTGGTTTAAGTGGATAAACACGAGCCACGAACCCAGCAATAAAGATAGGCTGGCACTGCCAGGCAGGATACGCCCACATTTTCGAGAGATGGATAGAGAACAAGCAATACCGAAAGTGATTTTTCCTAAATCATTAAGTTAGAATTTGATATATGCAAATATTGAAATGAATTAAGATATTTGGGTTATAAAGGTTCATTTCAGTAGGCTTCAAATTCAACTGGGGATCATGTTGCTAAGTGGGTAAGATGCTGGCTTGGTTGCCTTGAGGTTTGGTGTTTGATCCCTGCATTGGGTGACAAAGTTCATCTAGATTTTCTAGCGTGGTTTCCCCTTGTTCGTGATGAAGGATGGATGGCCTGACAAGAACAGCTGTCAATTTTAGTCCGATTTTCACGAAATTCGACCTCAACCTTCATTACGATGTAACGGTGATATAATCAAACGTTTTTTTAAATGGGATAATAATTCTGACCCCAGAGGGACCACAAGCTAAAAAAAAAGGTCATTTTTCGTACAATCAGGGGCCATAATTCAGGAAGTTACGATCCAATGGGCGCAAATATCAATAAGAACCAAGATCTTTGGGTTATAAACATGCATGTCATGTTTCATCAAAATCGGTTCAAAATTGTGACCTCTATAGGGTCCACAACCTTGACATAACATACTTTCACACTAATCGCGTACAAACGGCGGCCATTTTGTCTGTCAATTTTGATCCGATTTTCACGAAATTTTACCTCAATCTTCATTACCATGTAACGGTGATATAATGAAACGGTTTTTTAAATCGGATAATAATTTTGACCTCCAGTGGGACCACAAGCTAAAAAGGGTGATTTTTCGTACAATCAGGGGCCATAATTCAGGAAGTTACGAATCAATGAGCGCAAATAACGAAAGGAACCAAGATCTTTGGGTTATAAACATGCATGTCAAGTTTCATCAAAATCGGTTCAAAATTGTGACCTCTATAGGGTCCACAACCTTGATATAACATATTTTCACACTATTCGCGTACAAACGGCGGCCATTTTCTCCGCCAATTTTGGTTCGATTTTCACGAAATTTGAACTCAGCCTTCATTACCATGTAACGGTGATATAATCAAACGTTTTTTTAAATCGGATAATAATTTTGACCTCCAGAGGGACCACAAGCTAAAGAGGGCAATTTTTCGGACAATCAGGGGCCATAGAACCAAGATCTTTGGGTTATAAACATACATGTCAAGTTTCATCAAAATCAGTTCAAAATTGTGACCTCGATAGGGTCCACAACCTTGATATAACATATTTTCACACTATTCGCGTACAAACGGCGGCCATTTTGTTTGTCAATTTTGGTCCGATTTTCACGAAATTTGAACTCAACCCTCATTACCATGTAACGGTGATATAATCAAACGGTTTTTTAAATCGGATAATAATTTTGACCTCCAGAGGGACCACAAGCTAAAAAGGGCGATTTTTCGGACAATCAGGGGCCATAATTCAGGAAGTTACGATCCGATGGGCGCAAATATCGAAAGGAACCAAGATTTTGGGGTTATAAACATGCATGTCAAGTTTCATCACAATCGGTTCAAAATTGTGACCTCTATAGGGTCCACAAGCTAAAAACATGATATTTCGTACAATCAGGGGCCATAATCCATGAAGTTCTTATCCGATACATGCCAATATCGAAAGGAACCGAGATCTTATGGGGATAAACCTATATTTCAAGTTTCGTCAAAATCGGATAAGAATTGTGACCTGTAGAGAGTCCACAAACAAATTGTGGACGGACGGACAGGGGCGACGACATAATACGTCCACATGAAAATGTGGGCGTATAAAAATTGTAGAAGTAATGCCTAGCGAAGACGTCATTTTTTTGCCGGCCACGCGCTGACTATTTTGTGTAGCTTGATGCTTTTTGAAATTAATGTGGTCTTTAATTTTATCAACGCGTCAGAAATCTACGCTGTGACAATCTTCATAAAAGTCTGCAGGGAATTGCAACGCCCTATTGACAGCAGAAAGGCTTATAACCCTTGTGGGCGCGTTTCATTTTTTAAGCAGACAACGCCATTATGATTTCGCTAGACTGCTTGTAGTAGTCGCGATGTATCCAGACAAGCTTCGTAGTTTCTACCGGAATAAAGGCTGGATGCACTAGACTACGATATATTTGTGATATCATGTGGTTTAAGCGGATAAACACGAACCACGAACCCAGCAGAGATAGGTTGCCAGGCAACGAATTATATGCCCACAGCAGCTAAATCGTCCGGGCAGTAAACAAGGGTTGTCGCATATTTTTACTTTTTTTGGTAATGAAACATCTGTAAGTAATACACTAAAATCTGATTTCGAGTAACAACTCATGTAATTATGAGAATAAAGTTTTACCCCACGCTAACAATTAGTATATATACATGAAACATTTAATATCATGGATTTAGCTGTTCAGTTATCAAAATTCATTGAAAATCAAAATACTTGTTTGCTCAACACCTTCAACTCTGTGTATCAATCTGAGGTTTGGCCTCTATAACGCCACAAGATTTTTTGAAGTTATCAAGGGAGATAACTCTGGCAGTAATTATTTGAAATCTCTGAAAATCAATAGGCTTCTTCGTCTCATGACCTTTTAAACACTGTGTGTAAATTTAAAGTCAATTGGATATTAACTTTGGCCTCTAGAGCTTCCACAGGATTTTTTCGAAGTGATCAAGGGCCATAACTCTGGCAGTAATTATTGAAAATCACTGAAAATCGATAGACGTCATAAGGGGGGCTAATGTCGACCTTGCAACTGAAAGTAACTGGCGTTTCGGCAACTGGGAGCAACTGAAAGCAACTGAATGCAACTGAAAAGATAGGCTGGCACTGCCAGGCAGGATACGCCAACATTTTTGAGAGATGGATAGAGAACAAGCAATACCGAAAGTGATTTTTCCTACATCATTAAGTCCTGTATTTCATACTGTATTGGGAGCAGCCATTTTGTTGGTCAGTTCCAGTCTGATATTCATGAAATTCGAAGCCGACAATGATTATGGTGTGACGGTACACAACCTAGAAATGTTACTTTTCGTCAAAATCGGATAAGAATTGTGACCTGTAGAGAGTCCACAACCATGATATACCATATTTTTACACTATTCGTGTACAAACGGCGACCATTTTGTCCGGCAAATTTGGTACGATTTTCACGAAATTCAAACTCAACCTTCCTTACGGTGCAACAGTAATATAATCATAGTTTTTTATAAAATCAGATAATAATTGTTCGAGAGATAGACAGAGAACAAGCAATACTGAAAGTGATTTTTCCTACAATCAAAGGCCATAATTCATTAAGTTACAATTTGATATGCGCAAATATCGAAAAGAATAAAGATCTTTAGGTTATAAACAAGCATTTCAGGTTTCATCAAAATCGAATTAAAATTGTGACCTCTACAGGGTCCACAACTTTGATATACCATATTTTTACACTGTTCGTGTACAAACGGTGGCCATTTTTTCTGGCAATTATGGTCTGATTCGAACTCAACCTTCCGTAGGGTGTATCGGTGATAGAGTCAAACGTTTTTTTAAATCGGATAATAATTGTGACCTCCAGAGGGGCCACAAGCTAAAAAAAAGGCGATTTTGCGTATAATCAGGGGCCATAATTCAGGAAATTACGATCCAATATGCACAAATATCAAAAGGAAGCAAGATCTTTGGGTTATAACCATGAATTTCAAGTTTCATCAAAATCGAATCAAAATTGTGACCTCCACAGGGTCCACAACCTTGATATACCATTTTTTAACAGTATTCGCGTACAAACGGCGGCCATTTTGTATGGCAATTTTCGTCCGATTTTCCCGAAATACTAAGTCAGCCTTCCTTAGGGTGTAACGGTGATATAATCAAACGTTTTTTTAAATCGGATAATAATTGTGACCTCCAGAGGGACCACAAGCTAAAAAGGGTGATTTTTCGTACAATCAGGGGCCATAATTCAGGAAATTACATTCCGATAGGCGCAAATATCGAAAGGAACCAAGATCTTTGGGTTATAAACATGCATGTCAAGTTTCATCAAAATCGGTTCAAAATTGTGACCTCTATAGGATCCACAAACTAAAAATAGGTTGCCAGGCAACGAAACATACGCCCACACAGCAGCCAAATCGTCCGGGCAGTCAACAAGAGTTGTCGCATATTAAGGAATTATCAGAAAATCATTAGAATTTGTTTGGTTTTTATAATCAAACGTTTTTTTTTAAATCAGATAATAATTGTGACCTCCAGAGGCACCACAAGCTAAAAAGGGTGATTTTTCGTACAATCAGGGGACATAATTCAGGAAGTAATGACCCGATGGGCGCAAATATCGAAAGGAACCAAGATCTTTGGGTTATAAACATACCTGTCAAGTTTCATCAAAATCGATTCAAAATTGTGACCTCTATAGGGTCCACAACCGTGATATAACATATTTTCACACTATTCGTGTACAAACGGCGGCCATTTTGTCCGCCAATTCTAGTCTGGTTTTCACGTAATTCAAACTCTCTCTTCATTACCATGTAATGGTGATACAGTCAAACGAATTTTTAAATCGGATAATAATTTTGACCTCCAGAGGGACTAAAAGCGAACAAAAGCGATTTTTTGGACAATCCGGGGACATAATTCAGGAAGTTATGATCCAATTGGCGCAAATATCGAAAGGAACCAAGATCTTTGGGTTATAAACATACATGTCAAGTTTCATCAAAATCGGTTCAAAATTGTGACCTCTATAAGGTCCACAACCTTTATATAACATATTTTCACAATATTCGCGTACAAACGGCGGCCATTTTATCCGTCAATTTTGGTCCAATTTTCACAAAAATCATACCCAACCTTCATAACCATGGAACGGTGATATAATCAAACGGTTTTTTAAATCGGATAACAATTTTGACCTCCAGAGGGACCACGAGCTAAAAAGGGCAATTTTTCGGACAATCAGGGGCCATAATTCAGGAAGTTATCATCCGATTGGCGCAAATATCGAAAGGAACCAAGATCTTTGGGTTATAAACAAGCATTTTAAGTTTCATCCAAATCGGTTCAAAATTGTGTCCTCTACACTGTTCACAACCTTGATATAACATATTTTCACACTATTCGCGTACAAATGGCGGCCATTTTGTCCGTCAATTTTGGTCCGATTTTCACGAAATTCGAACTCGACCTTCATAACCATAGAACAATGATATAATCAAACGGTTTTTTAAATCGGATAACAATTTTGACCTCCAGAGGGACCACAAGCTAAAAAGGGCAATTTTTCGGACAATCAGGGGCCATAATTCAGGAAGTTACGATCCGATTGGCGCAAATATCGAAAGGAACCAAGATCTTTGGGTTATAAACATGCATTTCAAGTTTCATCCAAATCGGTTCAAAATTGTGTCCTCTACACTGTTCACAACCTTGATATAACATATTTTCACACTATTCGCGTACAAATGGCGGCCATTTTGTCCGTCAATTTTGGTCCGATTTTCACGAAATTCGAACTCGACCTTCATAACCATGGAACGGTGATATAATCAAACGGTTTTTTAAATCGGATAACAATTTTGACCTCCAGAGGGACCACAAGCTAAAAAGGGCAATTTTTCGGACAATCAGGGGCCATAATTCAGGAAGTTACGATCCAATTGGCGCAAATATCGAAAGGAACCAAGATCTTTGGGTTATAAACATGCATTTCAAGTTTCATCCAAATCGGTTCAAAATTGTGACCTCTACACTGTTCACAAGCTAAAAAACGTGATTTTTCGTACAATCAGGGGCCATAACCCATGAAGTTACAGTCCGATACATGCCAATATCGAAAGGAACCGAGATCTTACGGTGATAAACCTATGTTTTAAGTTTCATTGAAATCGGATAAAAATTGTGACCTGTAGACTGTTCACAAACAATTGTGGACGGACGGTCGGACGGACGAACAGGGGCGAGGACAATATACGTCCACATGAAAATGTGGGCGTATAAAAACGTGATTTTTCGTACAATCAGGGGCCATAATCCATGAAGTTTTGATCCGATACATGCCAATATCGAAAGCAGCCGAGATCTTTTGGGGATAAACCTATATTTCAAGTTTCGTCAAAATCAGATAAGAATTGTGACCTGTAGAGAGTCCACAAACAAATTGTGGACGGACGGACGGATGTCCGAACGGACAGGGGCGACGACAATATACGTCCACATAAAAATGTGGGCGTATAAAAAGGTCATTTTTTGGACAAGCAGGAGCCATAATTCAGAAAGTTACGATCCAATGGGCGCAAATATCGAAAAGAACCAAGATCTTTGGGTTATAAACATGCGTGTCAAGTTTCATCAAAATCGGTTCAAAATTGTGACCTCTATAGGGTCCACAACCTTGATATAACATATTTTCACACTATAATCGCGTACAAAAGGCGGCCATTTTGTATGTCAATTTTGGTCCGATTTTCACGAAATTTTACCTCAATCTTCATTACCATGTAACGGTGATATAATCAAACGTTTTTTTAAATCGGATAATAATTTTGACCTCCAGTGGGATCACAAGCTAAAAAGGGTGATTTTTCGTACAATCAGGGGCCATAATTCAGGAAGTTACAAATCAATGAGCGAAAATATCGAAAGGAACCAAGATCTTTGGGTTATAAACATGCATGTCAAGTATCATCAAAATCGGTTCAAAATTGTGACCTCTATAGGGTCCACAAGCTAAAAACGAGATTTTTCGTAAAATCAAGGGCCATAATTAGGGGTGTAACGATACATCGAACAATCGATGCATTGCGATAGTTTGACTCTCGATAGTATGTATCGATAGTAAAAAGAAACTATCGATAAAAATTGCGATAGTCAAGCAAACTCTCGATAGTTTCGATAGTTTGTAATAGCGAAAGTATCATGGCTCAAATTCACTCGTATTTGTCGAATAATTAGTCTGTATTTATAACAAAAAGCTCCGTTACCACTAAAATAGCGTTACACGATCTCAATGTCACATGGAAATCTTCGTCTACCATATTAGGCATGGCTTACTAAGAAATGTGTAAAATGGTTGATTTTGGCACGAAAAAGCTGAAAATGGTCACGTACGCCAATAACAGACATGCTGAAAGCATGTCGCATATGACAGGAAAGTTTTTACAAATTACTAAACTACCAATGTAATATTAATAATATACAATTTTATATACTATAAAGAAAAAAAAACAATTTACTTTATTATTGAATTCACAATCATAATGCGACGTTACCGTGTACCTGAGATACCAGCTAGGAGGCTCTTCTATTCGCCCCCCTCCCCTTTTGCCGCACCTTTAGAAGACACATGTTGTTTTTATCTGCACCGTCTTGTGTCGCTTAATTCTGTCGGTTTATTTGTCGATATGACTACCGATAACCGTGTTAAAATATTATGGGCTGGAGATGTTGATCAACTAGTGAATTGCAATCTATTGCAAGTACTGGATTTTTAATTAGCAGTTAAAGCAGTAGGGCTAAGTCAGAATGCTGGAATGTCTTCCACAGCTCAATTGATACGATTTTTGGCGAGGCGATTACCGGATTCAAGAATTTTGTAATTGTGACAACACTAAAAATCAGTATGGTTATTTTCTGGGAAAAGCATTCCGGTCACCGATAATATAATCAGTAACATCATTATTTTGTTCTGCTTATTCGAGAGTCCGTAATAAAAATGGACTCTTACATGTCCGTAATAAAAATGGACTCTTACATCGAGTGTCCGTTATCAAAAGACTTTGAAAACAAGAAATTTTTATTACAAAAATCGGGACCAAACCTTTGTGTCCCTACAAGCGATTGTCCGTTGTATGCGCATCCGTTATATTATTGGGAGTCTACTTGTATTATATTATCTAACATTACCTGGAACTTTCTTGTGTTTCAAAATTTTTAGTTTGATTAAATGTTATAAATGTATACATGACAGTGTGTTTTAAACCTAAACTAATAAACAGATCAAACTATCGCAATAGTCCAATAGTATCACAATATTTAATCCCCAATAGTAATAGTATTGCAATAGATGTTTACCCAATAGCAATACTATCGCAATAGTGAAAATTACCAACAATAGTCACCCCTAGCCATAATCCATGAAGTTTTGATCCGATACATGCCAATATCGAAAGCAGCCGAGATCTTATGGGGATAAACCTATATTTCAAGTTTCGTCAAAATCAGATAAGAATTGTGACCTGTAGAGAGTCCACAAACAAATTGTGGACAGACGGACGGATATCCGGACGGACAGGGGCGACGACATAATACGTCCACATGAAAATGTGGGCGTATAAAAAGGTGATTTTGCGTATAATCAAGGGCCATAATTCAGGAAGTTACGATCTGATATACGCAAATATCGAAAGGAACCAAGATCTTCGGGTTATAAACACACATGTCAAGTTTCATCAAAATCGGTTCAAAATTGTGACCTATAGAGTCCACAACCTTGATATAATATATTTTCACACTAATCGCGTAAAACAGTGTTTAAAATTTACGTCGGTCCGTCGCCAATAAATAGCTGGATGGGCCGACATCTTTTTATTTTGAAGACGGTGGGTCGGTCCTATGAGCCGACTGTTTTTGTCAGGGATATTTTGTTCATGGCGAATCATGATTCTATCAGTATCAAATTCTTCTTTGAAAATATTTATATTGCCCCTATTTATATCCGAAATATATTTTATCCAGATATTTATCAGTATTTCATTACCGGAAATGAAAATAAAATTGTCCACCGAACGAAATTATCGCCGTAAAAGTGAAGCCCCACTTGCAAATATCAGCACGCTCCCAAAATATTATTTCACCATTTTGATCAAGTGTGGAATAGATCAGTGTGTGTTCCGATGTATGTCTTACTTACTGTCTTATTTGTTTTTATGCGATATTTGAATACACATGCATAATCCGGCATATTATATTCCTTCAATCAATGGAGTGAACCAAACACGTATGTTACTAAACTAGGTCAGTCCATCTATTGTAGGCCTATTGTCATCAATCCAAGAATACACATTCACGTGATATAAATCCTTTGGCTGCCAGTTTCATTTCATTTATATACACAATATTTTCTGTTAATTTTCGGAGAATATGAACGGCCATTTTAATATTGATAATTCCACGTGCTACAAAGATGTCGTGTATAATGGTTTCATCTTATACACGACGATAATCTAGGGGGCACTAGTGTCGGTAACATTGAAGTGGAGTTGGATATTTAGTTCTTCATTATTAGAATTTACGTCACAATTCTGCGGCCCGTAATGCCGTACGAGATGGTCTAAAACCAATATATGTAAGAAATATGCCGTGGATAATTATATATTTATCTTCATATCGAAGTTATTGTATTATATTTACAACTCATAATTATCCAAGTCAGTGCAGTATTCTCTATAGAGCACGTGGTAATTACGTGTCAGTCACGTGTCAGTCACTGGAATTACGACTAATTCAGCCAATAGGGAATATCTAATTAATAAATACGTTACTGATAATATTTCATTTTGTAAGTCCAATAGATAATTTTTTGTGTACCTCATTTTGACAAAATGGTTCAGACACGTGAATTCGCAATACCCTACCGTGAATAAAAAACCCCGAAGTATAAACACGAAGTATAAACATTAAATCCTCCAAAAGTTAAAATTGTAATGTGAACAGTCAATCAAAAATTTTTAAACTTCCTAAATGGCTGTAGAACTAACACCTACGGAAGTTAAAAATTCAAGGTATTTGGGGTGGGGTAGTGTACGTGTGTTTTATTAATATTTATTGGGCCCACAAGTTGATGTTCGGACCCACAACTTTCATGAATGGCATCAACCAGCGAGTCCTGTTGGCCTACAACTTTTCTTACTGAATTTTAAACACTGCGTACAAACGGGGGCCATTTTGTCTGTCAATTTGGGTCCGATTTTTACAAAATTTGAACTCAGTCTTCATTACCATGTAACGGTGATATAATCAAACGGGTTTTTAAATCGGATGATAATTTTGACCTCCAGAGGGACCACAAGCTAAAAAGGGTGATTTTTCGGACAATCAGGAGGTATAATTTAGGAAGTCACGATCCGATGGCCGCAAATATCAAAAGGAACCAGGATCTTTGGGTAATAAACATACATGCCAAGTTACATCAAAATCGGTTCAAAATTGTGACCTCTATAGGGTCCACAACCTTGATATAACATATTTTCACACTATTCGCGTACAAACGGCGGCCATTTTGTCTGTCAATTTTGGTCCGATTTTCATGAAATTTGAACTCAACCTTCATTACAATGTAACGGTGAAATAATCAAACATTTTTTTAAATCGGATAATAATTTTCATCTCCAGTGGGACCACAAGCTAAAAAGGGCGATTTTTCGGACAATCAGGGGCCATAATTCAGGATTTACGATCTGATGGGTGCAAATATAGAAAAGAACCAAGATCTTTGTGTTATAAACATACATGTCAAGTTTCATCAAAATCGGTTCAAAATTGTGACCTCTATAGGGTCCACAACCTTGATATAATATATTTTCACACTATTCGCGTACAAACGGCGGCCATTTTGTCTGTCAATTTTGGTCCGATTTTCATGAAATTTGAACTCAACCTTCATTACAATGTAACGGTGAAATAATCAAACATTTTTTTAAATCGGATAATAATTTTGACCTCCAGAGGGACCACAAGCTGAAAAGGGCGATTTTTCGGACAATCAGGGGCCATAATTCAGGAAGTTACAATCCGATGGGCGCAAATATTGAAAGGAACCAAGATTTGGGGGTTATAAACATGCATGTCAAGATTCATCACAATCGGTTCAAAATTGTGACCACTATAGGGCCCACGAGCTAAAAACATGATATTTCGTACAATCAGGGGCCATAATCCATAAAGTTCCGATCCAATACATGCCAATATTGAAAGGAACCGAGATCTTATGGGGATAAACCTATATTTTAAATTTCGTCAAAATCGGATAAGAATTGTGACCTGTAGAGAGTCCACAAACAAATTGTGGCCGCCGACATAATACGTCCACATGAAAAGTGTGGGCGTATAAAAAGGCGATTTTGCCTATAATCAGGGGCCATACGTCCGGACGGACAGGGGCAATGGTATAATACGGCCACATTAAAATGTGGGCGTATAAAAAGGCGATTTTGCGTATAATCAGGGTGTAACGGTGATATAATCAAACGATTTTTTAAATCGGATAATAATTGTGACCTCCAGAGGGACCACAAGCTAAAAGATAGGCTGGCAGTGCCAGGCAGGATACGCCCACATTTTCGAGAGATGGATAGAGAACAAGAAATACCGAAAGTGATTTTTCCTACATCATTAAGTTAGAATGGTGTTTGGTGTTTGATCCCTGCATTGGGTGACAAAGTTCATCTAGATTTTTTGGCGTGGTTTCCCCTTGTTAGTGATGAAGGATGGATGGCCTGACAAGAACAGCTGTCAATTTTGGTCCGATTTTCATGAACTTCGACCACAACCTTCATTACGATGTAACGGTGATATAATCAAACGTTTCTTTAAATGGGATAATAATTCTGACCCGAGAGGGACCACAAGCTAAAAACAAAGGTCATTTTTCGTACAATCATGGGCCATAATTCAGGAAGTTACAATCCGGTATGCACAAATATCGAAAGGAGCTAAGATTGTTAAGTTGTCAACATGTGTTTCAAGTTTCATCAAAATTGAATAAAGATTGTGACCTCTACAGGGTTCACAACCTTGATATACCATATTTTTACACTCTTCGTGAACCAAGATCTTTGGGTTATAAACATACATGTCAAGTTTCATCAAAATCGGTTCAAAATTGTGACCTCTATAGGGTCCACAACCTTGATATAACATATTTTCACACTATTCACGTACAAACGGCGGCCATTTTGTCCGTCAATTTTGGTTTGATTTTCACGAAATTCGAACGCAGCCTTTATTACCATGTAACGGTGATATAATCAAATTTATGGTTTTTTTAAATCGGATAATAATTTTCACCTCCAGTGGGACCACAAGCTAAAAAGGGCGATTTTTCGGACAATCAGGGGCCATAATTCAGGAAGTTACGATCTGATGGGTGCAAATATCGAAAAGAACCAAGATCTTTGTGTTATAAACATACATGTCAAGTTTCATCAAAATCGGTTCAAAATTGTGACCTCTATAGGGTCCACAACCTTGATATAATATATTTTCACACTATTCGCGTACTAACGGAGGCCATTTTGTTTGTCAATTTTGGTCCGATTTTCACGAAATTTGAACTCAACCTTCATTACCATGTAACGGTGATATAATCAAACGTTTTTTTTAAATCAGATAATAATTTTGACCTCCAGAGGGACCACAAGCTAAAGAGGGCGATTTTGCGTACAATCAGGGGCCATAATTTAGGAAGTTACAATCCGATATGCACATATATCAAAAAGAACCAAGATCTTTCTGTTATAAATATGCATTTCAAGTTTCATCAAAATCGGTTCAAAATTGTGACCTCTACACTGTTCACAAGCTAAAAACGTGATTTTTCGTACAATCAGGGGTCATAATCCATGAAGTTACACTCCAATACATGCCAATATTGAAAGGAACCAAGAACTTAGGGTGATAAACCTACATTTTAAGTTTCATTGAAATCGGATAAAAATTGTAGACTTTTCACAAACAAATGTAGACAGATGAACAGAGGCAATGACAAACTATGTCCACATGAAAATGTGAAAATATGAAATCTCCCCTTTAATGCATAAGAAATCTAAATACTATACTATACCTCCTCCATTGCTGTAAGCCAAATAAGGAAATCTCCATACATTTCCAAGACCAACAGAATATCCTAATAAGGACATCAGAAAATCAAAACGCCCTGACCAGTTGCCTCTATCATTAGGTTCTTCTTCATTACCAACAAGATCATCATCAAGAGGTGTAAGTACTGCTGTACTTGATACATCTTGAGCCAAACTTTCATTGGGATTCTTTAAATACACATAAAATATTGCAGGAAATCAATACATTCACATTGTATTAGAGTTAGAAGCTGCACAAAACTTAACAAGCCAACAGTAAGACTGATGTCTCCCATCGAAATCCACTAATAAACAGATGATACGTATTAATTAATCACACATTTATTTTTTTTCAAAATATCGAGCAACCAAACAATACTGTAATTTTCATCACTCTCTATGAGATAGAATCAAGATTATCTTGTCCCAAAGCACCAATCAATGAAATTGATTAACTCTGCTTAGCTTCAGCTCGAAACGTTAATCAATACACACCACCAGTTGACAAGCGTCCCAATTCCCACATGACTGGCCTAATCATCATCAACAAATTATTTCCTTTAAATTGATATAGATTGTCTTACATTTATCGATATATTAGCTATATCACTTCGGTGGAAGCGGACGTTAAATAAAACTTTTTCACACACATTTCTATACACGAAGAACAACTTTTATCATAACTACATTTTAAATTCACAGCCAATATGGAATTTTCTGATGACTATATATGCATAACAATAGATGGGATTTATGGACATGACTATCAAATACACTTGATCATACATTGAGTTCCTGATGGCATTTGGTGAGTGGATTAAACTGTCAATGCAATTGTAAAATACTTTTATTATAAAGAAGATAACCTAATCGTACCATAAACCTTTATCCATCAAATAATTTATATTCAGATTTCATATCAAGTAAATTAAATGTTGTTTAAAACTTTGAACGCCAAATTAACAAATAATACAAGGCTACTTGAATTACAAAGATAGGCTGGCATTGCCAGACAGGATACGCCCACATTTTCGAGAGATGGATAGAGAACAAGCAATACCGAAAGTGATTTTTCCTACATCATTAAGTTAGAATTTGATATGTGCAAATATCAAAATGAATTAAGATCTTTGGGTTATAAAGGTGCATTTCAGTAGGCTTCAAATTCGACTGGGGATCATGTTGCTAAGTGGGTAAGAAATTCGAACTCAACCTTCCGTAGGGTGTAACGGTGATAGAGACAAACATTTTTTTAAATCGGATAATAATTGTGACCTCCATAGGGACCATAGGTGATTTTTCGGACAATCAGGGGCCATAATTCAGGAAGTTACGATCCGATATGCGCAAATAACGACAGGAACCAAGATCTTTGGGTTATAACCATGCATTTCAAGTTTCATCAAAATCGAATTAAAACTGTGACCTCCAAGGGTCCACAACCATGATAATGATATACAATTTTTTAACAGTATTCGCCTACAAACGGCGGCCATTTTGTATGGCAATTTTGGTCTGATTTTCCCGAAATTCGAACTCAACCTTCCTCACGGTGTAACGGTAATATAATCAACCGTTTTTTTCAATCGGATAATAATTGTGACCTCCAGTGGGGCCACAAGCTAAAAAAAATAGGTTGCCAGGCAACGAAACATACGCCCACCAGCAGCTAAATCGTCAACAAGAGTTGTCGCATATTAAGTAATTATCAAAAATCATTAGAATTTGTTTGGTTTTTTATAAAGTTCTGGCCCATGCTAATGTCTAGTATACGAAAAATTTAATATTATGGATTTAGATGTACAATTATCAAAAATTCATTGAAAATCAATATATTTGTTGGTCTCAAGACCTTAAACTCTGTTTCAAGTTTCATCAAAATAAAATTAAAATTGTGACCTCTACAGGTCCACTTGATATACAATATTGTTACACTATTTGCATACAAGCAGCAGTGTAACAGTGATATAATCAAATGGGTTTTTTTAAATTGGATAATAATTGCGACCTCCAGGGGGACCACAAGCAATAAAAGGCAATTTTTCGGACAATCTGGGGCCATAATTCAGGAAGTTACAATCCGATATGCGCAAATATGTAACCAAGACCTTTAGGTTATAAACATGTATTTTAAGTTTTATCAAAATCGAATTAAAATTGTGACCTCTATAGGGTCCATAACCTTGATAAACATATCTTTACAAACAACGGCCATTTTGTCTGTCAATTTTAGTCTGATTTTCATGAAATTCGAACTCAACCTTCATTACCAAGCAACGGTGATATCATCAAACGTTTTTTTAAATCGGATAACAATTTTGACCTTCAGAAGGACCACAATCTAAAAAGGGTGATTTTTCGGACAAACAGGGGCCATAATTCAGGAAGTTAAGATCCAATGGGCGCAAATATCAAAAGAAGTAAGATCTTTGTGTTATAAACATACATGTCAAGTTTCATAAAAATCGGTTCAAAGTTGTGACCTCTATAATATCCACAAGCTAAAAGCGTGATTTTTCGTACAATCAGGGGCCATAATTCAGGATGTTACGATCCGATATGCGCAAATATCGAAAGAGAGAGAGAGAGAGAAATGGGGTTTAACGTCCACTCAACACAAACTAGGTCATTTCGGGACTAACATATGGTTTAATTTTATTTCAATAATTCGCTTGCGCGTTGGGGTCTTTAGCAGTGGGAGGAAACCGGAGTGCCCGGAGGAAACCCACGAGGTTGAGAAGGCCCCCCTATCTCAATGCCACATACGCTCACACCAGGGCTCGAAACCACAGCCGCAAGCCAGAGGTGACCGGCCAGCTAGAGGTCGAAGCGCGGCACTCTAGACCACTAGGCCATCCCAACCCCCCAAATATCGAAAGGAACCAAGATCTTTGAGTTATAGACATGCATTTCAAGTTTCATCAAATTCGGTTCAAAATTGTGACCCCTACAGTGTTCACAACCTTGACATACCATATTTTTACACTTTTCGCATACAAACGGCGGCCATTTTGTCCGTCAATTTTGATCTGATTTTCACGAAATTCGAACACAACCTTCTTTATGGTGTAACGGTGATATAATCAGACGGTTTTTCAAATCGGATAATAATTTTGGCCTCAAGAAGTACCACAAAATCGGATAAGAATTGTGACCTGTAAAGAGTCCACAACCATGATATACCATATTTTTACACTATTCGCGTACAAACGGTGACCATTTCGTCCGGCAATTTTGGTACGATTTTCACGAAATTCGAACTCAACCATCCTTACGGTGCAACAGTAATATAATCAGAGTTTTTTTTTAAATCAGATAATAATTGTTCGAGAGATAGACAGAGAGCAAGCAATACCAAAAGTGATTTTTCCTACAATCAAAGGCCATAATTCATTAAGTTACAATTTGATATGCGCAAATATCGAAAAGAATAAAGATCTTTAGGTTATAAACAAGCATTTCAGGTTTCATCAAAATCGAATTAAAATTGTCACCTCTACAGGGTCCACAACTTTGACATACCATATTTTTACACTGTTCGCGTACAAACGGCGGCCATTTTTTCTGGCAATTATGGTCCAATTTTCTCGAAATTCGAACTCAACCTTCCGTAGGGTGTAACGGTGATAGAGTCAAACGTTTTTTCAAATCGGATAATAATTGTGACCTCCAGAGGGACCATAGGCGAATTTTCGGACACTCAGGGGCCATAATTCAGGAAGTTACGATCCGATATGCGCAAATAACGAAAGGTACCAAGATCTTTGGGTTATAACCATGCATTTTGAGTTTCATCAAAATCTAATTAAAATTGTGACCTCTACAGGGTCCACAACCATGATATACAATTTTTTAACAGTATTCGCGTACAAACAGCGGCCATTTTGTATGGCAATTTTGGTCCGATTTTCCTCAAATTCGAACTCAACCTTCCTTAGGGTGTAACAGTGATATAATCAAACGTTTTTTTTAAATCGGATAATAATTGTGACCTCCAGAGGGACCACAAGCTAAAAAGGGTGATTTTTCGGACAACCTTGATATACCATTTTTTAACAGTATTCGCGTACAAACGGCGGCCATTTTGTATGGCAATTTTCGCCCGATTTTCCCGAAATTCGAACTCAACCTTCCTTAGGGTGTAACGGTGATATAATCAAACGTTTTTTTTAAATCGGATAATAATTGTGACCTCCAGAGGGACCACAAGCTAAAAAGGGTGATTTTTCGGACAATCAGGGGCCATAATTCAGGAAATTACATTCCGATAGGCTCAAATATCGAAAGGAACCAAGATCTTTGGGTTATAAACATGCATGTCAAGTTTCATCAAAATCGGTTCAAAATTGTGACCTCTATAGGGTCCACAACCTTGATATAACATATTTTCACACTATTTGCGTACAAACGGTTGGCCATTTTGTCCATCAATTTTGGTTCGATTTTCACGAAATTCGAACTCAGCCTTCATTACCATGTAACGGTGATATAATCAAACGTTTTTTTAAATCGGATAATAATTTTGACCTCCAGAGGTACCACAAGCTAAAAAGGGCAATTTTTCGGACAATCAGGGGCCATAATTCAGGAAGTTACGATCCGATGGCTGCAAATATCGAAAGGAACCAAGATCTTTGGGTTATAAACATACATGTCAAGTTTCATCAAAATCGGTTCAAAATTGTGACCTCGATAGGGTCCACAACCTTGATATAACATATTTTCACACTATTCGCGTACAAATGGCGGCCATTTTTTTTGTCAATTTTTGTCCGATTTTCACGAAATTTGAACTCAACCTTCATTACCATGTAACGGTGATATAATCAAACGTTTTTTTTTAAATCAGATAATAATTTTGACCTCCAGAGGGACCACAAGATAAAAAGTGTGATTTTTCGGACAATCAGGGGCCATAATTCAGGAAGTTAGGATCCGATGGGCGCAAATATCGAAAGGAACCAAGATTTTGGGGTTATAAACATGTATGTCAAGTTTCATCACAATCGGTTCAAAATTGTGACCTCTATAGGGTCCACAAGCTAAAAACATGATATTTCGTACAATCAGGGGCCATAATCCATGAAGTTCCGATCCGATACATGCCAATATCGAAAGGAACTGAGATCTTATGGGGATAAACCTATATTTCGTCAAAATCGGATAAAAATTGTGACCTGTAGAGAGTCCACAAACAGGGACGACGACATAATACGTCCACATGAAAATGTGGGCGTATAAAAATAACAAGCAAACATTGAGGCCGATGTCCCCCGCCGAAATCCGAAAATAAATAGATTAATCAAGAGTTATTTTTTTCAAAAGTATGTGATTCAGAGATATCATTTGTACTAAACCAAAATATGCAGCTTCTAACGGTACAGTTAATTATAAAGCAATTTAAAAAATAAAACGAATGTAATTTCTAAAGGTGATGTAATAACCAAGAAGTTAAATTTTACTGCTATTCAAAATCGTCAACAATATATTTTTTCCGTCTGTAATAATTGATAAATTTGCAGAGAGGTGCACGTGGAACGGCTATTCATAGTATCATTGACTCCACGGTCAATAATTTCTTACTGCAGAGTGAGCTATCATCAGTTGAGAAAAGCGTGCAGATTCGCCGTGTCGAGAACAACTTTCTGTAGAGAAATTTTAAGGGGATGGGTCACCCTAACAGAAAGGAGAGTTATTGTGTTCCAAATTTTCGGCCAATCCAATTACTTATTGCTCTGCTTACCCCAAGCAGAAAATGGTCATTGTCGAACTTAGTCAAGGTATTGATGTAATGAAATTATACACTAAGTTTCATCACCCTCACTGAATTAGAACACAAGTTATCATGTCCCAAAGAATCAACCAATCAAATTGCTTATTTCTGCTTACCCTAAGCAGAAAATGCTCACCTTCTAACTCCATCAAGGCACTGACCTAATCAACACATACACCAAGTTAAAAGAGTTATAGTGTTCAATTAAAAGAGTTATAGTGTTCCAAAGTTTACCCTGAGCAGAAAGTGCTAATTATCAAACTTATAGTCAAGGTATTACTGTAATGAAACTATACACCAACTTTCATCACTCTCACTTAACAAGCCAACAGTGAGGCTGATGTCCCCCGCCGAAATCCCAAAATAAATAGATGACACATATTAATTAATCGCACATTAATTTTTTTCAAACTTATCAAGCAATCAAACTGTATACAAAGTGTCATCCAAAAGTGTTTTATAAAGAAAAATGCTACAACCGACGAGAAAAATGAAAATGTACCCTAGTTAGGGGAACCCTAAAGGCAGACAAAAGGGCCCCCAAGCTTGACAAAAAGGCCCCTCTGGCCAAGGGAAAGGGCCCTCGTGTCCGAGTCAATCGTTTCTATACACTGTTACTGTCGAATCCATTACTGAATGAGAATGCAGTCATTGTATTGGCATAAAAATCATCAATCAAGATGAACCTAAGTTATCTTGTCCCAAAGCATCAACCAATCAAATTGCTTATCTCTGCCTACCCTAAGTAGAAAATGTTCATCTTCGAACTCCATCAAGGCATTGACCTAATAAGCATAGACACCAATTTTGAACATTTTAACTCAATTAGAAGGAGAGTTATTGTGTTCCAAAGTCTCGGCAAATCAAATTGCTTATCGCTCTCGTGGGGGTTTCGTATTTTACAGATCACTGAAATAGCTGTGACTTCAGTTATTCTTGTCCCGTAGACAGAAATGGCCTATATTATTTGCTCTGCGTTGCATCAAACTCGGAATTGCCGGTAATCCCACGTAGAAATGGTATAGAAACATACCATTTTGTAAATGGGCTTGGTATAGTACATGTAGATAAACGGCCAACGGAAGTGACTACCGAATTAGTGCGAATGCAGTGTCAAAGGTTACGCACGTGCATTCACCAGTGTAGAGCGTATACAAAGGGTATATAAGGCCACTAATAGCCAGTCTTAGTGGAACGGTCGGGGGTGCGGACCTCAGCTGGAATATTCACATATTTCGCTCTGCGGTAAGCATTCCCAAGGGAGACTCTGTCTCTCGTGGCTAGCGAGTTCCGCTGGAATGATCACTCATTTCGCTCGGGGCAAGCCAGTTCTCCGGAGTAGAGTTTAGTAGCGTGCGAGTCCTACTGGCGTGACCACTCATGCCGCTTAGGATAAGTACGAGGGAGGGAGACTCTGTAGCTGATGATTAGCGAGTTCCTCTGGAATGATCACTCATTTCGCTCGGGACGAGCACGTTCTCCGTAGTAGAGTTTAATCTCGTAGTAGATGGTTTAAGTTCTGAGTTTCTAGTTATTTTTAGGGTTCCTATTGGGTGATGTAAGATTTATTGTTTCCCTTTGTGCGAATATTGAAGTTCGGGCAAAAGGCAGACATATTCAACATATTGTATTTATTTGTGAAGTTCTGAGTTCCTAGTTATTTTAAAGGTTCCGATTGGGTGATGTAAGATTTATTGTTTCCCTTTTGTGCGAATACTATAAGTTCGGGCTGAGGCAGGCACTAATATTGTTTATAATGTCGTTTGAGTTTTAATTAGTTTATCCCTAGAATTTTCGTTCAGAAGTTATAAGATTTGACAATAGTGGGCATTCCGTTTTGGTTTTGTGAAAGGACGTAATAGAAGGATTTGGCGTAAGAATTTCTATTTCAGCTGGTTAACCATTGGAGAGAAGAAGACCAACCACTCGAACGCGCGTAACGGTCAATAAAATCTTTGTAATTAATGAATTAAAGAATTTGAAACTTAATAAAAGTGTTTTCTTTGACTTCAGTTCACGTGAGAAACCTGATATCCTGTGTACGAACCTGGACTTCCGGTTTGCACAAGAGCCGGTCACGCCCGACGCTCAAGTGCAAATCAAAAACGACCCGTCCTGTTACATATTTTTGGCGAGCTTGCCAGGATGTCAGATAATTTTTCCATGAATTGAGGTTGAAGGAACACTTTTTATTGATAAATTATAAGTCATAGGTTACAATATAGTTACAGGATTAAATATAGGAATCAGTTGCATAGTTTATTTAAAGGATAAAATATAGGAGTTTGTTCTATAGTCACTTAAAGATA
Source organism: Patella depressa (assembly GCA_948474765.1). Lineage (NCBI taxonomy): Eukaryota > Metazoa > Mollusca > Gastropoda > Patellidae > Patella > Patella depressa. Next base: position 35,088,032 of record OX419720.1, read on the forward strand.
AACACAGTGTGTAGTTGCTTAAAGATAAAAATAACAGTAGTATTTAAGATGGACACATATTGGCATATTCTTGATGAAATGGTAGGTAGAGGTTATCGTAGGGATCGAGTGTCTTTTTCTAATCCATTATCGACTTCTGCTATGGTGTTCGGTAGTAATACGACTGGTATAGGAAGTAGTTGTTCTGGTCAGAATAGTTATTCATTTGTTCCACCGACTACTCAATATAGTGGAGGTCCTGCTACGGGCACGTGGCGGAACCCTGAATCTCTCCTCAGCAGTGTTAGGAATAATGGATATGCTGACGCAAGTTATTTACGGGAGGACAATTTTGATAGTTATGTCTCTGAACCTGCGGTTAGGTCCGGAATGGGGCTTGCCGGTCTGGTTTCTGAAAGTGATATCCCTAATAGGCATGGGGTGGATACAGGGTATGCTAGTAGGGAAGGTTACTCCGCTAGGTCGAGTATAAAGGAGAATCCCCCAGCGCCCATGCAATATATGTCAACGGAGACTTGCACTTCTCCCGCTCCTAGATATACCAGTACCCCACACCCTTATGGGTCAGCTCAGAATAGTTATCGGGGAATGGGACCTGGTGACCCAGATTATGTGCCCCAGGGACAAAATTCCGCTCGTCAAGCTACACATAGAGAAAAAGAGCCTGATATGTTTAATGGGGATAGCGACGATTGGCCAGACTTTCTCATCCAGTTCGAACATGTAGCGGAATGGAACGGGTGGTCGTCCCGAGAGAAGGCACAACAACTTGTGATGTGTTTGCGTGGGAAAGCCCGTAAACTTTTAAGTACGCTCGTACCCTATCAGTTAAAACAATACGAGGAGTTAAAGGCGGTCCTTTCCCGTAGGTTTTGTCCGGCGAGACTTGCTACCCACAGGGTTGAATATAGAAATAGGCGAAGAAATAGGGATGAATCGATAATAGATTACGGCTATAGTTTGAAAAACTTGGTTAGGAAAGCTTTTCCTGAGTTTTCGGCCTTAAATTTAGAATCCTTAGTAATCGATCAATACGTTCATGGGCTAGGAAATCATGAGATTAAAAAACATGTTCAGTTTTGTCACCCCCAAACAATTGAGCAAGCCATCGCCGTAGCGGTAGAATTTGAGGCGGTTGAAGGGCCTATAGATCGTATACGGAAGCCAAATTGTGAGGAGGTGAGGTCTAGGAATGGCGAGTTCGAGGATTTCCGAGTACAAATTGCCGACATGATTGATAGAAAATTTAAGGAGAATAGGGCTAACACATTTCAGCCGCGTAGTGAACACCGAGTGGATAATGTAGGAAGCGATAGGCCTGCGACCGGGAATTATATTCCGAGAGATGGTTGGAATCGGGGTAGGAATTTCCCTTCTCAGGATGTTAGAAATGACGTGCAATTTGATAGGCAGCCACGTTGTTTTTATTGGCCAGAACCTGGACACTATAGGCCTGATTGCCCAAAGCTAAGGAGTTCCCGAAATTCGAGAGAAGGTCCTTTAAACCAATAAGGGCTGATGATATAGCTGCATCATCAGTCCCCAATCTTCAAAAGCAGCTTGAAAGTACATGTATAAAGATAAATAAAGATAGTGTCGATGAAAATAATGAAAATTATACAGGAATTAAAAATAGTGTTGACAATATTAAAGACAATAGTAGTGAAAATCAGCCTCAAAATATTAGGACAGGTAGTGCACTTTGTGTATTCGTGTTGGTAAGTGTGCCTGGCATACAGTTACAAAATATGTTAGTGGACACAGGGTCAGCTTTCTCGTTGATATCAGTTGCAGGGTATGAAAACATGGGTCCTCACCCACTTGCATTGCAGGATACAAAAGTTATTTTAAATACAGCGGATGGACATCCCTTGGAGCCAAAAGGGGTTATTTATCTTCAAGTGGAGATAGACGGCCAAATGTATACACACCCATTTTTGGTGGTTGACCTGGACATGGATGGTATCCTGGGTATGGACTTTATCTGGGACTATAAATGTAGTATTGATTTTGAAAAGATGATGCTAACTACTAATAAAGGATTAGTAACCTTACATACTAATACAAGCCAACAGTGAGGCTGATGTCCCCCGCCGAAATCCCAAAATAAATAGATGACACATATTAATTAATCGCACATTTATTTTTTTCAAACGTATCGACCAATCAAACTGAACACGAAGTGTCATCCAAAAATTGCTTATCTCTGCCTACCGTAAGAAGAAAATGCTCATCTTCGAACTCCATCAAGGCATTGACCTAATAAGCATACACACCAATTTTGAACATTTTAACTCAATTCGAAGGAGAGTTATTGTGTTCCAAAGTCTCGGCAAATCAAATTGCTTATCGCTCTGCTTACCCTGAGCAGAAAATGCTCATTATCGATCATAGTCAAGGTATTACTGTAATGAAACTATACACCAAGTTTCATCACTCTCACTTAATTAGAACTAAAGTTATCGTGTCTCAAAGCATCAACCAATCAAATTGCTTATTTCTGCCTACCCTAAGCGGAAAATGTTCATCTTAGAACTCCATCAAGGCATTGACCTAATAAGCATATACACCAAGTTTGAACATTTTAACTCAATTAGAAGGAGAGTTATTGTGTTCCAAAGTCTCGACCAATCAAATTGCGTATCGCTCTGCTTACCCTGAGCAGAAAATGCTCATTATCGAACTTAGTCAAGGTATTACTATAATGAAACTATACACCAAGTTTCATCACTCTCACTTAATTAGAACTAAAGTTATCGTGTCCCAAAGCATCAACCAATCAAATTGCTTATCTCTGCTTACCCTAAGCGGAAAATGCTCATCTTCGAACTCCATCAAGGCATTGACCTAATAAATATATACACCAAGTTTGAACATTTTAACTCAATTAGAAGGAGAGTTATTGTGTTCCAAAGTCTCGACCAATCAAATTGCGTATCGCTCTGCTTACCCTGAGCAGAAAATGCTCATTATCGAACTTAGTCAAGGTATTACTATAATGAAACTATACACCAAGTTTCATCACTCTCACTTAATTAGAACTAAAGTTATCATGTCCCAAAGCATCAACCAATCAAATTGCTTATCTCTGCTTACCCTAAGCGGAAAATGCTCATCTTCGAACTCCATCAAGGCATTGACCTAATAAACATATACACCAAGTTTGAACATTTTAACTCAATTAGAAGGAGAGTTATTGTGTTCCAAATTCTCGACCAATCAAATTGCGTATAGCTCTGCTTACCCTGAGCAGAAAATGCTCATTATCGAACTTAGTCAAGGTATTACTTTGATGAAACTATACACCAAGTTTCATCAATCTCACTTAATTAGAACTAAAGTTATCGTGTCCCAAAGCATCAACCAATCAAATTGCTTATCTCTGCTTACCCTAAGCGGAAAATGCTCATCTTCGAACTCCATCAAGGCATTGACCTAATAAACACATACACCAAGTTTGAACATTCTAGCTCAATTAGGAAGAGAGTTATTGTGTTCCAAAAAGTGTGACGGACAGACGGACGGACGGACGGACAGACAGACAGACAGACAGACAGACAGAAAGACAGACAGACAGACAGACGGACGAACGAACCCATTTTAATAGTCCCCCAACTTTTTTCGAAAGGCGGGGGACAATAAGGCCACTAATAGCCGGTCTTAGTGGAACGGTCGGGGGGTGCGGACCTCAGCTGGAATATTCACATATTTCGCTCTGCGGTAAGCATTCCCAAGGGAGACTCTGTCTCTCGTGGCTAGCGAGTTCCGCTGGAATGATCACTCATTTCGCTCTGGGCAAGCCAGTTCTCCGGAGTAGAGTTTAGTAGCGTGCGAGTCCTACTGGCGTGACCACTCATGCCGCTTAGGATAAGTACGAACTAAGACGGGCGTTCCAAACTTTAGGGGGAGGGAGACTCTGTTGCTGGTGATTAGCGAGTTCCGCTGGAATGATCACTCATTTCGCTCGGGACGAGCACGGTCTCCGTAGTAGAGTTTAGTCTCGTAGTAGATGGTTTAAGTTCTGAGTTTCTAGTTATTTTTAGGGTTCCGATTGGGTGATGTAAGATTTATTGTTTCCCTTTGCGCGAATATTGAAGTTCGGGCAAAAGGCAGACATATTCAACATATTGTATTTATTCGTGAAGTTCTGAGTTCCTAGTTATTTTAAAGGTTCCGTTTGGGTGATGTAAGATTTATTGTTTCCCTTTTGTGCGAATACTATAAGTTCGGGCTGAGGCAGGCACTAATATTGTTTATAATGTCGTTTTGTGAAGGGACGTAATAGAAGGATTTGGCGTAAGAATTTCTATTTCAGCTGGTTAACCATTAAAGAGAAGAAGACCAACCACTTGAACATTCTAGTTCAATTAGGAAGAGAGTTATTGTGTCCCAAAAAGTGTGACGGACGGACAGACGAACCCATTTTAGTCACCCATTTTATTCGAAAGGCAGGGGACAAATATGAGGGAATTAAGATCTTGAGAAGAAACATATTACTCTTGCATATTACTTAATATTTAGTACATAATTTTCAAAGAAAGGTTGCCAGGCAATGAAACATATACCCACAGCAGCTAATTTGACCAGGCTAAAAACGTGATTTTTTATACAATCATGGTCCATAATCCATAAAGTTTCGGTTCGATACATGCCAATAGTGAAAGGAATCAAGATCTTAGGGCGATAAACCTGTATTTCAAGCTTCGTTGAAATCGGATAAAAATTGTGACCTGTAGAGTGTCCACAAACAAATTGTGGAGGGACAATCAATAGGATTTTTCGTCTCTATGAGTTAAAACACTGTGTATCAATTTAAAGTCATTCAGATATTAACTTTGGCCTCTAGAATGTCCACAAGTTTTTTCAAAGTGATCAAGGGCCATTACTTTGGCAGTAATTATTGGAAATGGCTGAAAATCAATAGGTTTCTTCGTCTAAGGACCTTAAACACATTTAAAGTCAATCGCCGGACCGACGGATAGACCGATGATGATATACGACCATATTTCAATGCAGGCGTATACGAATAAGACAACTGTTGTTTCACTACCAGTATCATTGCTTACATCATTGATACAAGAAGAATTCTGCTTCGACATATTATTTTCTACTCAGAAGATCAACCAATCAAAATTATTCTCTAAAGAGAGAGAGAGAAATGGGGTTTAACGTCAAAGTTTGAAATATATTTCCCTAAAAACAAAGAATTAACATTAAAATAATTAGTATTACAACTGTTGTATAATGTTAAATTAATAAAACGTTTTGCGAAAATTGGATATCACTGTCGATTGTATAGAGTTCCCAGCAAAAGTATTTATCGGGTGGTTATTGCCAAAAAAAGTATGGCAATTTTGGTATATACCGAAAGTAGATATATCCAATCTTACTAGAAAAAGGTTGCCAGGCAACGAAACATACGCCCACACAGCAGCCAAATCGTCCGGGCAGTCAACAAGAGTTGTCGCATATTAAGGAATTATCAGAAAATCATTAGAATTTGTTTGGTTTTTATAATCAAACGTTTTTTTTTAAATCAGATAATATTTGTGACCTCCAGAGGGACCACAAGCTAAAAAGGGTGATTTTTCGTACAATCAGGGGACATAATTCAGGAAGTAATGACCCGATGGGCGCAAATATCGAAAGAAACCAAGATCTTTGGGTTATAAACATACATGTCAAGTTTCATCAAAATCGATTCAAAATTGTGACCTCTATAGGGTCCACAACCTTGATATAACATATTTTCACACTATTCGTGTACAAACGGCGGCCATTTTGTCTGTCAATTCTAGTCTGATTTTCACGAAATTCGAACTCAACCTTCATTACCATGTAACGGTGATAGAGTCAAACGTTTTTTTAAATCGGATAATAATTTTGACCTCCAGAGGGACCAAAAGCTAACAAAAGCGATTTTTCGGACAACCCGGGGACATAATTCAGGAAGTTATGATCCAATGGGCGCAAATATCGGAAGGAACCAAGATCTTTGGGTTATAAACATACATGTCAAGTTTCATCAAAATCAGTTCAAAATTGTGACCTCTATAAGGTACACAACCTTTATATAACATATTTTCACACTATTCGCGTACAAACGGCGGCCATTTTGTCCGTCAATTTTGGTCCGATTTTCACAAAATTCAAACTCAACCTTCATAACCATGGAATGGTGATGTAATCAAACGTTTTTTTTTTAAATTGGATAACAATTTTGACCTCGATAAGACGTCTTAGTCTCATGACTGTAAGCACTATGTATAAATTTGAAGTCAATCGGATATCAACTTTGGCCTCTAGAGCATCCATAATATTTTTTGAAGTGATCAAGGGCCATAACTCTGGCAGTAATTATCAGAAATCGCTGAAAATCAAAAGGCTTCTTCGTCTCATGACCTTAGACACTGTGTATAAATTTGAAGTCAATCGGATATTAACTTTGGCCTCTAGAGCGTCCACAGGATTTTTTGAAGTGATCAAGGGCCATAACTCTGGCACTAATTATCGGAAATCGCTGAAAATCAAAAGGATTCTTTGTCTCATGACCTTAAACACTGTGTATAAATTTAAAGTCAATCGGATGTTAACTTTGGCCTCTAGAGCGTCCACAGGATTTTTTGAAGTGATCAAGGGCCATAACTCTGGCACTAATTATCGGAAATCGCTGAAAATCAAAAGGATTCTTTGTCTCATGACCTTAAACACTGTGTATAAATTTAAAGTCAATCGGATATTAACTTTGGCCTCTAGAGCGTCCACAAGATTTTTTTTAAGTGATCAAGGGCCATAATGGCACTAATTATCGGAAATCGCTGAAAATCAAAAGGATTCTTTGTCTCATGACCAGGGCTTCCACTTCAAAATTTTCACTACCAGTCATTTTTGATAACGCACGAAAACTTTGCAAAAAAAATCCATATTTCATGTTTTTTATTCTCGGTCGGGTATGGTGAATTCACGTGTCTATACCACTTTGTCAGCACGAGGTACAGCAAAAAATTATATATTAGACTTAAAAATGAAATATTTATTGTAAGGCTTGTGATAATTATTTATAAGTTAAATATTCTCTTTTGGCTACGGTGCTTAAATAATCGAAATTGCTGATGAAAAAACATGTCACTGGCTGACACGTAATTACCACGTGCTCAATAGAAAACACACTGACCTGGATAATTATGAGTTGTAATACAATAACTTCGATATAAAGATAAATATATAATTATCCACGGCATATATTTCACATTGGTTTTAGAACATCTCTTACAGCGTTACGGGCCGCAGAATATTGACGAAAATCTTAGTAATGAATAACTGTCGGGTAGCTAACTTGGCATTCATGTTTGCTAACTTCAAGCGACACTAGCGCCGTCTAGAATATCGTCGTGTATAAGATTTACAATATATTTATGCACGACAATTTTTCTAACACGTGGAATTATCAATATTGCTACACAATAGCACTGGAATACGTAATATTCTTAATTTGTCGGTAAGCAAGTTAACTAATCTCTAGATATTATTTCTACAATTCCCACAAGGCCGTAATATCACTATAAAAAATTATAATTCAATTTCTCCCAACATGTACGTTGTTAAGGATTTACGTAATTTCTATGCTGTTATATTTAATATGGCAGTTGGTTGGATTCGAAGAGCAGTACTTCATATTAATTTTCCTTTTTTCGAAGATCGTAACAATCTCGTTTACATAGTGCGTGACTGTAATAGCGGTAAACGGCTTTGTTCTAGAAAGTTCTTATGACACGTGGACAATACGTGATTGACTAAGAATGGACTGTTTCACGCCTTTGATAAGATTCCCAAATATCAGTTAACTTTTATTGTTCTACTACACGACAATCATCATCAATTATCAACATAATGCCCAGTATAATCTACTGACGACTATGTATACAACTCTATAACACCAATCACGAGATAATGTGGCTTCTTCTATCTTTACATACGCAATATTCTGCACTGGCCGTACAGTGTTATAGTTACATAGTGGATGTCGATGGTAGCCATGTTTGAAAATTGAGTTTTTGTAAAAAGGTTATTTTTCCGGCGTGCAAAATGACCGTTGGGTCACATCTAGTTACGGTCATTTTCCATAGCCCTAGGTCCCGACCGGCATATACGGCCGACATGGAACCCATGCTCATGACCATAAACACTGTGTATAAATTTAAAGCCAATCGGATATTAACTTTGGCCTCTAGAGCGTCCACAAGATTTTTTGAAGTGATCAAGAGCCATAACTCTGGTAGTTATTATCGGAAATCGCTGAAAAACAATAGACTTCTTCGTCTCATGACCTTAAACACTGTGTATAAATTTAAAGTCAATTGGATATTAACTTTAGCCTCTAGAGCAATTGTGGACGCGGGACGTCCGGACGGACGGACGGGGGCGACGACAATATACGACCACATGTTTATGTTATTCAAATGGTTTTGGATTCCTCTCACTTTATCATTCGTATTCACATTTCAATGTGGCCGTATAAAAATAATATTAATAGTAAGTGTGCACGCAAATGGCTTACCCCCGTTTAAAAACATGACAAAATTTTTCATCATAATGTCAAAACACAGAAAATTGGCATTTTTCAAATAACATTTATGATATTGATAAAATGAACACGTACATAAAGATAGGTTGCCAGGTAACGACACATATGCCCACAGCAGCTAAATCGTCCGGACCAGGGTTCAATTTAGTCTAAAACCAATGAGTAGCAAATTTTTGTGACAGATTCACATTTTGGCTAATCAATTCAAAATTTGAATAGCATTTGCTCAGATTCGAGGAGCAGTAAAACGTAGCCTAATCACAAAAATTTGCAATTCTGGTTATTCGGGGTTTAAGTGGATACTTTTTCCGCCGAAGGCCGGCCTTCGTTGTATACCTGCTTCGGCTTATATGCGGATGAAGGTAAAAAAAAAACCCTGACATTTTAAAAAAATCAGTTACCGTCTCTCCACGATGCCAAACGCATTAATCGTCTAAAAAAAACTACATGTACTTTAAAGCCCCAATAACACTCTTGTTGTAACTGAAAAATATGTCCCAATCTTCATTCTGGTCAACAAATCGTATTATTTTAGAATATTCCAATTTAATGATGATATAAATTTCATCTTAACACACCTAATTTAAAAAATTGGAAAAATTCAACCAATTGATTTGAAAAGTCTAACGTAAACCTTTTCAAATTGACTTGAATTTTAAAATATTTTCGAACCCTCTGGACAAATAAAATAGGTTGTAATGGATAATTTACACAACAGGTAGGACATTTAAACATATAGTACTTAGAATAAGGGTATTATTTATTTTCTGGAGCTACCAAGCCAGCAAGATTCTGTGCCTCACATACCAATGTCTACGAAATCTTGCACCCAGCTATTTATCAGAACTATTAACAGTATATCAACCAAACCGGTCCTTGCGATCTTACTACCAGAATACGCTTGTCGTTCCACACTCAAAACTGAAACATTTTGGTGACAGAAGCTTTAGTGTAGTTGCTCCTAAATCGTGGAATGGTTTGCCATTGAAAATTCGAAACAGTGAAACCTTGACTATTTTCAAATCACAACTAAAGACTCACTTATTTCGAGAATGCTATGAGAATTAGACTTTCTGTTCACTGTGTATATAACCATTGTCTCATTGCGCTTTGAGCATGCTTTTGGATGGATTTGGCGCTCTACAAATGTACATTATTATTATTATAAGAATGTTATTGTCCCTTTAAGTTACACCACTCCAATCGAAATATGTGTAGACGTGGCTTTGATTTTATTTCTTTATCTCAAAACATCCCCCTCTCCGCCTTCAAAATATTATCAACCCGAGAATATGCCATCGTTTCACGCGTCTCGCGAGATACTGCGTTGTTATTATTATTCTATTTTTAGTAACATTTTAAAAACATGTGTGATTAAAAACGGAGTCTGCATTGTCTTCTAGTTACCGGATATATTGAAATAAAAACTGGTTCAAATTAATCACAACCACAACTTGGAATATTAAACAAGTTAGTCCTGCATTTATAAATTGATTTTTTCGTAGGCCTAATTATATTCCACATTTATCCACAATGTAATGAATCGCACTTCACAAGTTCGAAAGCAATTTTTGGCTAATGAATAAAATAATTCTATCGCTTTTACCGCGATTTGGGTCGCTTTTTGCGATGCGATACCGCTTAAATTGAACCCTGGTCCGGACAGTCAACAACTTTTTTCAGTAATGAAACATTTATAATAGCCTGCACTAAAATCTGCAGGATTGGTAGTAAGTGGCGAATGGTCGTTTGGGCTACCGGGAGGTTGCCATTCTTAGAAAATAGGTTGCCAGGCAACGAAACATACGCCCACACAGCAGCCAAATCGTCCGGGCAGTCAACAAGAGTTGTCGCATATTAAGGAATTATCAGAAAATCATTAGAATTTGTTTGGTTTTTATAATCAAACGTTTTTTTTTTAAATCAGATAATAATTGTGACCTCCACAACCTTTATATAACATATTTTCACACTATTCGCATACAAACGGCGGCCATTTTGTCCGTCAATTTTGGTCCGATTTTCCCAAATTCAAACTCAACCTTCATAACCATGGAATCGTGATATAATCAAACGTTTTTTTAAATCCGATAACAATTTTGACCTCCAGAGGGACCACAAGCTAAAAAGGGCAATTTTTCGGACAATCAGGGGCCATAATTCAGGAAGTTACGATCCGATGGGCGCAAATATCCAAAGGAACCAAGATCTTTGGGTTATAAACATACATGTCAAGTTTCATCAAAATTGGTTCAAAACTGTGACCTCTATAAGGTCCACAACATTGATATAACATATTTTCACACTATTCGCTTACAAACGGCGGCCATTTTGTCCGTCAATTTTCACGAAATTCGAACTCAACCTTTATAACCATGGAACGGTGATATAATCAAACGTTTTTTTAAATCCGATAACAATTTTGAACTCCAGAGGGACCACAAGCTAAAAAGGGCAATTTTTCAGACAATCAGGGGCCATAATTCAGGAAGTTACAATCCGATGGGCGCAAATATCGAAAGGAACCAAGATCTTTGGGTTATAAACATACATGTCAAGTTTCATCAAAATCGGTTCAAAATTGTGACCTCTATAAGGTCCACAACCTTGATATAACATATTTTCACACTATTCGCGTACAAACGGCGGCCATTTTGTCCGTCAATTTTGGTCCGATTTTCACGAAATTCGAACTCAACCTTCATAACCATGCAACGGTGATATAATCAAACGGTTTTTTAAATCGGATAACAATTGTGACCTCCAGAGGGACCACAAGTTAAAAAGGGCGATTTTTCGGACAATCAGGGGACATAATTCAGGAAGTTACGATCCGATGGGCGCAAATATCGAAAGGAACCAAGATCTTTGGGTTATAAACATACATGTCAAGTTTCATCCAAATCGGTTCAAAATTGTGACCTCTACGCTGTTCACAAGCTAAAAAACATGATTTTTCGTACAATCAGGGGCCATAACCCATGAAGTTACAGTCCGATACATGCCAATATCGAAAGGAACCGAGATCTTATGGTGATAAACCTATATTTTAAGTTTAATTGAAATCGGATAAAAATTGTGACCTGTAGACTGTTCACAAAAAAATATGGACGGACGGACGGACGGGGGCGACGACAATATACGTCCACATAAAAATGTGGGCGTATAAAAACCGGTGAACGACCCTTCGTTCCCGTGTAAATCGGCATGTTTTTGTATACAAACAGGCAGACAGCGAGAGAGATTTCCCCATACTGCATCTAGATTTCCCCAGGGAATAAAGGGGTATTCCGATCACATGATAATCGATGACAACAGCACAGCCTCGTTTTCATTCATTTTAGAAATAGCATCCCCCACAATGAAACTGGAACTGCGATACATTGCATTCACTCGGCAAACCTCAGAAGATCCCGGTACCCAACATCTAGTTAAATTGTACCGAAATTTGCCGAGGTTTTCAAATGACATTGCATTAAAATTAATGACGTTTGTTGTGGAGACATCATTATGATCGGCAACGACAATAAAATGACAAAACTGATATGTACAACAATGAAATTGAACATGAAACAAGGTGACGGGTCACGGGTTTGATTCGTTGCTTGCGTACCGACATGTTTTTGTTGACAGGGTTAACTAGTAACCCACGTCTGAAAGAATTGATTCAATATTAATCATATTCTGTTTGTGTTACAAAGTTCATATTATATCAATATAAATTTAAACAATCAAAGAAATAAAGACTTTAATTCTCAGTTTTATTAAAGTCTGATATTTTACTTTTACTCCCCAATTCCTATAGATCACTATATACTAATATAGACCTTCTCACATAGCACTACTCAAGAAAACTTAATGGGTTACCATTAATCATTTTCAGGCAACCTGTGTGGTAACCTGTTAGGTTACCATCCGGTATTTTGTGGTAACCTGTAACCAGGTTACCATGCCCGGTCATTAATTCCAGGCCTGATCTGATTAAGAGTAACAACTCATTAAGTAATTATCACAAAATCATTAGAATTTGTTCGATTTTTATAAAGTTCTGCCCCATGCCAACGTTTAAGTATATGAAACATTTAAAATCATGGATTTAGCTGTTCAGTTATCAAAATTCATTGAAAATCAATATACTTGTTCGTCTCAAGACGAAGTCAATTGGATGATAAGTTTGGCCTCTAGAGCGTTAGAAAAGAATTTTCAAAGTGATCAAGGAAGATAACTCTGGCAATTATTATCAGAATTCGCTGAAATTCAATAGGATTCTTCGTATCAGGACCTTTTACACTGCATATAAATTTAAAGTCAATCGAATATTAACTTTGGCCTCTAGAGTATCCATGAGAATTTTTGAAGTGATCAAGGCCAAATGAGATTTTTTGAAGTGATCAAGGCCATAACTCTGACAGTAATTATCAGAAATCGCTGAAAATCAATAGGCTTCTTTGTCTCATGACCTTAAACACTTTGTATACATTTAAAGTCAATCGGATATTAACTTTGGCTTCTGGTTTTTATAAAGTTCTGCCCCATGCCAACGTTTAAGTATATGAAACATTTAAAATCATGGATTTAGCTGTTCAGTTTTCAAAATTCATTGAAAATCAATATACTTGTTCGTTTCAACACCTTAAATTCTGTGTATCAATCTGAAGTCAATCGGATGAGATTTTTCAAAGTGATCAAGGGGTATAACTTTAGCAGTAATTATTGGAAATTGCTGAAAATCAATAGGCTTCTTCGTCTCAAGAAATTAAACGCTGTGTATAAATTCAAAGTCAATTAGATATCAACTTTGGCCGCTAGAGCGTCCACAAGATTTTTCAAAGTGATCAAGGGCCATGACTGGCAGTAATTATCGGAAATTGCTGAAATTCCATAGGCTTCTTCATCTCATGACCTACAAACACTGTGTATAAATTTAAGGTCAAGCGGATATTAACTTTGGCCTTGATCGTCTCAAGATCTAAAACTCTGTGTATCAATCTGAAGTCAATCGGATAAGATTTTTCAAAGTGATCAAGGGGTATAAGTTTGGCAGCAATTATTGGAAATTGGTGAAAATCAATAGGCTTCTTCGTCTCTTGAAATTGAACGCTGAAAAATTCAAAGCCAATCGGATATTAACCTTGGCCTCAAGAGCGTCCACAAGATTTTTCAAAGTGATCAAGGGCCATTACTAATTATCAGAAATTGCTGAAAATCCATTGGCTTCTTTGTCTCTTGACCTTAAACGGTGTGTATGAATCTAAAGTCAATCGGATATTAACTTTAGCGTCTAAAGTGTCCACAATTGCTTGTGGACGCAGGACGGACAGACAGACAGACAGACTGACTGACGGGTGCGACGAAAATATACAACTACATTTCAAAGTGAGTCACTGAGTGTATAAAAAAGACAAGTGTTGTATTTGCATGAACAAAGTTCATTACCTAGAACTTATATTAGGATCGAACCCAGAACTCCACAAAAAGAGATCAATCACATGTTTCACCTATGTGCGATAATATAAGAAAGCCCACGAAAACCCTTACCAGAAATACTTCACGAATTAGACATTGCGTGCATTATACGTACTTTCAGAGCTTCAAGTGCATTATACGTACATATGGAGCTTACATTTACTTGTAAATAAATGTCTAAAAAAAAAAAACATCTATCCTACAGAAAAGTAGTAAATGTAGCAACATCATATCATGTTTCTTATAAATGTTTAACAACTTTAGTGGGAAAAAAGAGAAATGAGGTTTAACGTCCACTCGACACAAACTAGGTTATTTCAGGACTAACGTATCATTTAATTTTATTTTCATAACTATCTTCACAGCTAGCAACACTAGTGCCCCCTAGAATATCATCGTGTAAAAGAGTTACCATATAATACACGACATTTTTGTAACAAATGGAATTATCAATATTGCTACACAATAGCACTGGAATATGCAATGTTCTCAATTTTTTGGTAAGCTAGTTAAGTAATCTCTAGATTTTATTTCTACAATTCCCACAAGGCCGTAATACCGCTATAAAAAAATTATAATGCATTTTTCTCCAAACACGTACATTGTTGAGGATTTACGTAATATCTATGCTGTTTTTATTAAATATGAGAGTTGGTTGGATTCGAAGAGCAGTACTTCGTATTAATTGCCCTTTGTGCGAAGATCATAATAATCTTGTTTGCATTGTGCGTGACTGTTAATAGCGGTAAACTCTATAAACGTATACTGATCATGAGATTATGTGGCTTCTAGACATGCTCATTATTTTGCACTGGCTGTACAATTTTATAGTTACATAGTGAATGTCGATCGTAGCCATGTTTGAAAAATTGAGTTTTGAAAAAAGGCTATTTTTCCTGAATGCAAAATGACTGATGGGTCAGATCTTGTTACGGTCATTTTCTATAGCCCTCAGAACCGACCGGCATATACGGCCGAATTGGTTTTGATGTTCATGTCCTAACGGCTCATTATTTTGGGCCAAAATTTTGAGACAAGTTGAATACACAATTCTTCTATATTTTGGTGTTTCAATTTCATACATACTAAGACTTTTGTTTTGGAGACTCTGTTCAGGATAGTCCCTGTGTATAAATCTATAGAATGACAACTTTAAACTCTGAAGCATCCACAAGAACTTTCAAAGTGATCAAGTTCCCTAACTCTTGCAGAGAGAGAGAGAGAAATGGGGTTTAACGTCCACTCAACACAAACTAGGTCATTTCGGGACTAATTTTATTTCAATAATTCGCTTGCGTGTAGGGGTGTTTATGAGTGTGAAGAAACCGGAGTGCCCGGAGGAAACCCACGGGGTTGAGAAGGCGCCCCTATCTCCATGCCACATACACTCACACCAGGGTTCGAAACCACAGCCACAAGCCAGAGGTGACCGGCCAGCTAGAGGTCGAAGCACCGCACTCTAGACCACTAGGCCATCCCACTCCCCCCCTTTAACTCTTGCAGTAATCATCAGAAATCAATAAAAGTCAAAAAGGTGTCTTCATCACATGACCTTAACCAGTTTAAAATCATTGTTTAATGATTTTGGTCTCTCGAGCATCTACAAGACTTTTAAACTGTCAAGGGGCAGTAAGCATCAAAAATCAATAGGATTCTTTGCCTCATGACCTTAAACATTGAGTTTCAATTTAAAGTCATTCAGATTATAACTTTAGTCTCCTCTGCCCGGTTGCTCAAAACTAAGTTATTTTAACGATCCGTTAAACTCTTAACGGATCGTTATCTTTGTAACGTGTTGTTTGTTAACGGTCCGTTAAATTTCTGTTGCTGGAAAGTCAATTTCATTATCCGTTAGCTAACGCATTCATTAAAGTTAATCCAAGAGAAGACTGTTTGTTCATTGGCTGAATTTAAAATTTTTAATTTCAATGTACATGTATAACAACTTCATAGACGTTACTATTAAAAGTATTAACAAGAAACTGAAGACAGCGAGAAAACTGTGCAGTCTGTTCACAAAACTAGATTAAAGACAAAAAGATGACTGTAGAATTTACAACAGAAAAAAACTAGAGAATATTTTTTCCTTTAGAAATTTTAGCGTAAATCTGAAGGAAAAATTATGGGATTTGCACTACAGAATTATGGGGCCATTATTTCCTAGAATCCACAAAAATTCTGTAGAATAGTATAGAATTTCATCCTATAGAAAATGGAATAGGCCCGCATCGCCCAACCCTCTAGAATGTTCTATAGAAAACTACATTGGTAATCTATGACTTTTTGCTACAGCCAACTAATGCCATCATTAAACAGATAACGGAGCCCCAAACTTCCGTTAAATATAACCCAATTTAACGACACATTAAAGTTAACGGCACTTCCAGCAACAGTCTTTCTCTCTGTTATAGTTAACGATCCGTTAACATGGAGTTAACGGATCGTTAAAAGATAACAGAGCTTTGAGCAACCGGCCCCAGAGCAATTGTTGGTGAGGAACGACAATATAGAATCCCATTTCAATAAGGGTGAACAAAATCTTTGTTTATTTTAAAACTGCTATATTAATTTATCCCCATGTATTACAGAATAAAGATGATGGGATCAGTGTCCTAAGTCTAATATTATGTTTACATTTTAGCTAGAAAGAAGATATAAAAAAATAAGCACAAGGAAAAGGGATATAATTAATAATTACTAGCTCTTCAACAAGGGAGGTTTCAGGATACGTTTCTTTAAACCATGCGACTCGTCCACTTTTTACCCCTCCTTTGATAACAGCATTCTCAGAGTACTTTTCAGTTCCCCTCTGAAATAGGTGAAAAAGAAGCAAGCCATACACAAACATATCATATAACGCAGAAATCAAATCCAAAAATAAAATAAATGCGATACATGACTATAGGCGGTATATAAAATATGGATTAGCACATGTCTTTAACTCTGCAAGCTTGATAATCTATTTCCCCATTTGAAATTTTGAATACCTCTTAAACAAGCAGTTGCCATGCAAGATACGTCCACATTTTCCAAGAGATGGACAGAAAACAAAAAACTTTGTGAACACTGTAGCCTCTATAGCCTTCACAAAGTTTTCGGAAAGTGTGGTGTCTCTGAACGGAACTTAAAACATCAATAGATTAGTCCTCTCATAACCCTAATGCTTCACACCAAGTTTGGGAAACGCTGAATAACAACTGTTTTCATCTTCGAAGATCTCCAGACAGATAGGGGCAATGACATAATACATGACAGGATGGGTGCATATAAAGTTAACAAAGGAAATATATTAAAATTAATATGTTAATAATATTTCATATTGTTTGAAAAAGAATTGAGGAGAAAAAGAATTGACCTCCAGATTGATTTTTTTTGTACAATCGGGGGCCATAATCCAGGGTGTAACAGTCCAATATGTGCAAATATCGAAAGGAACCAAGATCTTTTCGAGATAAAGCAATATTTCAAGTTTCGTCAAAATCTGATAAAAGTCCACAAACAAAATGTGAACAAACTCTCGGACGGCCAGAAAAGGGTGGCGACAATATACGTCCACATGAAAATGTTGGCGTATAAAAAGTGTGAAAATATATGTCGCTTTAATAAAATTTTCCATAACCCCAATGACCATGAGAAAGACATACCTTAAAATGGCAGAAAATAAATCATGTAAGCACATAAAATATAATGTCTGTAGCGGATTTGCAGTCAGACAATTTCAGTACAGAATGGAAAATATGCATACACATTTTACAAATTCTGCCTTGTGGGTTTACTGCTGAAAGCCTTTCTCCAAAACAATTTAATATCCCAAGTTGATTTAGATATATATATTGATTTATCATGCCCCGAACTTCTGCATTTATAGCAATTAATGAGAAAAGACACACAGCAAAATCACAATTTTGTACAAAAACCAATGGTACTCTCATGCATCTAAATTTACAAACTGCACACTTCAAATGCCAAACAAACAATTCCCTATTATATAATAATATTTGAAATTCAACACAATATACCTTGTACAATAGTATATCCACCCAAAATATTTCCATTTATATTTCGTGTTAATTTTTAACGCTGTCTAATCCAATTAAAAAAAGAAATATGAGAAGGTCCTCAATAGTATGGAAAGGTCTGTGTAACAGCCTCAGTCGCCTGTCAACAATAGGCTTATCTGCAATTGAATTAATTTCAAAAGAAGTACATGTAGAGAGAGAGAGAGAAAAGAGGTTTAACGTCCACTCGACACAAACTAGGCCATTTCGGGACTAACACATGGTTTAATTCTAATTCAATAATTTGCTTGCACGTAGGGGTCTTTAGCAGTTGGAGGAAACCGGAGTGCCCGGGGGAAACCCACGAGGTTGAGAAGGCGCCCCTATCTCCATGCCACATACGCTCACACCAGGGATCGAAAGCACAGCCGCAAGCCAGAGGTGACCGGCCAGCTAGAGGTCAAAGCGCGGCACTCTAGACCACATGGCCATCCCAACCCCCCAGAAGTACATGTAAATCAAGTGTATTGGTTTTGTGCTGGATCGGTCTGCAGGATCGATTAATCAATCTTACTGAAGAATGTGCACTAAACTTCAATCTAATGTATCACTACTATACATATCTCATTGCCATCATTAAACTTGACCCATTTTTATAAGCAGCATTTTTTCTATATATATAGTCTGCAGGTAGCTAATTAAACAAACATAGTAATAAAGAAAAAGTTGGGTTACCAACATGCCCATAGTTATGGAAGACCAAATAGGACAATATTCTTATTTCTACATTCCAGTTTGAACATTTTAGACACGAACGCAACATTCTGAACTATGATTCTTGTTTCTACATTCTTATGTCAACATTTCATGCACAAAATCAACATTTTTAACAAAAAATTGATTTTATGTTTCATTTTCGGCATTTCATCGGTAACTTTTATATATCATTAAATATCAAAATTAAAAATAGGTTGCCAGGCAACGAAACATATGCCCACACAGCAGCTAAATCGTCCGGGCAGTCAACAAGAGTTGTCGCATATAAAGTAATTATCAGAAAATCATTAGAATTTGTTTGGTTTTTATAAAATTCTGCCCCATGCTAACGTTTAGTACAATGTATACGAAACATTAAATATTATTTCTAAAATTGGATAATAATTGAGACCTCTAGAGGGACCACAAGCTTAAAAAGTCAATTTTGCGTACAATCAGGGGCTATAATACAGGAATCAGATATTATCCGTTGAATATCAAAAGGAACCAAGATCTTTGGGTTATTAACATGCATTTCAAGTTTCATCAACATCAGATTAAAACCTATATACCATATTTTTACACTTTTCGGGTACAAGCGGCGGTCATTTTGTCCGTCAATTTTGGTCTGATTTTCACAAAATTTGCACTCAACCTTCATTACCATGTAACGGTGATATAGTCAAACAATCAGGGGCCATAATTCAGGGAGTTATGATGGGTGCAAATATCGAAAAGAACCAAGATCATTGGGTTATAAACATACATGTCGAGTTTCATCAAAATCGGTTCAAAATTGTGACCTCTATAGGGTCCACAAGCTAAAAACATGATTTTTCGTACAATCAGGGGCCATAATCCATGATGTTTCAATCCGATACATGCCAATATCGAAAGCAGCCTAGATCTTAAGGCGATAAATCTATATTTGAAGTTTCGTCAAAATCAGATAAGAATTGTGACCTGTAGAGAGTCCACAAACAAATTATGGACGGACGGGCAGGGGCGACGACAATATACATCCACATGAAAATGTGGGCGTATAAAAATGGATGTACAAACAACATTAAGTTTTTTTTAAAAAATCAACAAAACAAAAAATATATATGAACGCCAACTATCATCAAGTGACTGTTGTCAGGTAACATCAATGGTGGTGGTTTCCGTAGAGATGAATACATATAGACTTGGTCATCTGGAACCTCCTAGTCTTCAAACGTGCAGAGGTAGAATGGGCCTATACGTAAGGAGTTTGCTGCGATCGGCTCTAAAATACATAGTTATGACTTCAAATGAGTAGCTAGTGGTTTAACTCTGGATCGTGAAATCGGTGATGCTGAAGGACGATAAATTGTTTTTACGAATAAATAGGAAGGTTGTTGGTCACCTCTATGAATAACAGTAGATTCTATAATTTAGAGGGCCACGGGAGAAAGATGGACGAAGTATAGTTAAAAGGTGAAGTTGTCCGAATCACAGTTTCTCTAAAATCTATCGCATAAACAGATGCTGTAAAGATATGACCTTAGACACTGTGTATAAATTTAAAGTCAATCGGATATTAACTTTGGCCTCTAGAGCGTTCACAAGATTTTTTGAAGTGATCAAGGGCCATAACTCTGGTAGTTATTATCGGAAATCGCTGAAAAACAATAGGCTTCTTCGTCTCATGACCTTAAACACTGTGTATAAATTTAAAGTCAATCGGATATTAACTTTAGCCTGTAGAGCGTCCACAAGCAATTGTGGACGCCGGACGGACGGACGGGGGCGACGACAATATACGACCACATTTCAATGTGGGCGTATAAAAATGAAAATGTACCCTAGTTAGGGGGACCCTAAAGGCAGACAAAAGGGCTCCCACGCTTGACAAAAGGGCCCTTGTGTCCGAGTCAATAGTTTCTATACACTGTTACTGTCGCATCCATTACTGAATGAGAATGCAGTCATTGTATTGGCATAAAAATCATCAATCAAGATGAACCTAAGTTATTTTGTCCCAAAGTATCAACCAATCAAATTGCTTATCTCTGCCTACCCTAAGAAGAAAATGCTCATCTTCGAACTCCATCAAGGCATTGACCTAAAAAGCATACACACCAATTTTGAACATTTTAACTCAATTCGAAGGAGAGTTATTGTGTTCCAAAGTCTGGACCAATCAAATTGCCTTCCAAAGTCTCTGCAAATCAAATTGCTTATCGCTCTGCTTACCCCGAGCAGAAAATGCTCATTATCGAACTTAGTAATGAAACTATACACCAAGTTTCATCACACTCACTTAATTAGAACTAAAGTTATCGTGTCCCAAAGCATCAACCAATCAAATTGCTTATCTCTGCTTACCCTAAGTGGAAAATGCTCATCTTCGAACTCCATCAAGGCATTGAACTAATAAGCATACACCAAGTTTGAACATTTTAACTCAATTAGAAGGAGAGTTATTATGTTCCAAAGTCTCGACCAATCAAATTGCGTATCGCTCTGCTTACCCTGAGCAGAAAATGCTCATTATCGAACTTAGTCAAGGTATTACTGTAATGAAACTATACACCAAGTTTCATCACTCTCACTTAATTAGAACTAAAGTTATCGTGTCCCAAAGCATCAACCAATCAAATTGCTTATCTCTGCTTACCCTAAGCGGGAAATGCTCATCTTCGAACTCCATCAAGGCATTGACCTAATAAGCATATACACCAAGTTTGAACATTTTAACTCAATTAGAAGGAGAGTTATTGTGTTCCAAAGTCTCGACCAATCAAATTGCGTATCGCTCTGCTTACACTGAGCAGAAAATGCTCATTATTGAACTTAGTCAAGGTATTACTGTAATGAAACTATACACCAAGTTTCATCAATCTCACTTAATTAGAACTAAAGTTATTGTGTCCCAAAGCATCAACAAATCAAATTGCTTATCTCTGCTTACCCTAAGCGGAAAATGCTCATCTTCGAACTCCATCAAGGCATTGACCTAATAAACACATACACCAAGTTTGAACATTCTAGCTCAATTAGGAAGAGAGTTATTGTGTCCCAAAAAGAGTGACGGACAGACAGACAGACAGACAGAAAGAAGGACAGACAGACAGACGGACGAACCCATTTTAATAGTCCCCCAACTTTCTTCGAAAGGCTGGGGACAAAAAGATTTGCCAGCAGCTGTTTGTTGCCATAAATTTTTTGTAGGAAGATCAAAACATTACTCTAATTGTGTCAAATTTAAATGTTGGCCAGGTCACAAGACAGTTTTTTAAAACAGATTTCAGACCTATGTTTTACATTATAAAGTCTTTTATAAATTGTAGTTGTTAAAATGAACCAGCGGCTGCCAGACAGGATACGCCCACATTTTCAAGAGATGGATAGAGAACAAGCTAAAAATAAAATGATTTTTCCTCCAATCAAGGGCCATAACTCTGGCAGTAATTACTGACAATTGCTGAAAATCAATAAGCTTCTTCATCTCATGACTTTAAACACTGTGTATAAATTTAAAGTCAATCGGATATTAACTTGTGGACGCCGGACCTGCAGACGGACAGACGGACAGGGGCGACGACAATATATGACCACATTTCAATGTGGGGGCATTCCATGTCAAGTGTACACAAAATTCGGGCGATTTTGACATGACCATCACAGATTTTGATGATTTTTGGTGTGCAAGTATAGGGACATTACAAAATTTTGGCCTTTTCGGCTGACCTTCAAACTTTGAAAATACATAACCTCGCCCCTAGTCATCCTACTTACATGAAATTGGTACCAAATTGTTCAGAAAATATGGATCTTTCTAATGACCAGGAGCACAAACTCGACAGAACAAAATCCAGGTAGATGTTGTTGACCTTGACCTTGGAAACCACGCCCATGAAAAGGGGCAGATTCGATTTGGCCAATTTTTCGTGTGAACATTGCCCCACCTATATATTACGAACACACAAAAAATCAAAGTGGGATCTCCATGGGAACAGATTTGATGGACATGAAGTCCATCTTGGTCGCTAAAACAGACGTCGATTTTATTCGAATTCACTGTAGGTTTTTTTGTGCAAGCTGACTTCTGATCACTAATTTCACTATGATAACTTGTACTCTCTGTTTTTTATACGCCCACATGGAAATGTGGACATATATTGCCGTTGTCCCTGTCGGTCCGCCCGTTTGTCTATCCGTCCGCCGTCCACACTTTCTTGTGGACACTCTAGAGGCTAAAGTTAATATCCGATTGACTTTAAATTCATACAGTTTTTAAGGTCAGGAGATAAAGAATCCTATTGATTTGCAGCGATATCCAATAATTATTGTCACAGTTATGGCCCTTGATAATTACTGCCAGAGTAATGGGCCTAGAAAAATCTTGTGGATGCTCTAGATGCTAATGTTAATATCCGATTGATTTTGAATTTATACACAGTGTTTAGACGAAGAAGACTTTTGATTTTCAGTGATATCCGATAATTACTGCAAGAATTATGGTCCTTGATCCCTTTGAAATATTTTGTGGATGCTCTAGAGGCTAATGTTTTTAAGCAATTGACTTTAAATTTATGCACATTGTTTAAGGTCATAATTACTGCCAGAGTTATGGTCCTTGATCACTTTGAAATATCTTGTGGATGAATTCTAACCATTACTTAATGGGCTATTACCAGTAATAAGATTTTCATGCATTGTAAACTTTCTCCTTACTGACAAAAGTAAAAATATGCGACAACCCTTGTTGACGCCAGGACGACTTAGCTGGGCGTATGTTTCGTTGCCTGGCAACCTATCTTGTCACTGGACGATCCATTAATAGTGTACAGATCTCAAATTTTTTACCACACCTCGAAAATAGAACCACTTTTTTCCCCACACGAATTTGCGAGTAATGAGAATGCAACGTTACGAGCTTAAAGCACTATAATAAACAAAATTGTGGCCGATACTACTATAGGTACTATGTTAGTTGGACACCGCGTGTTGCTCATCGTTGGCATCTCTTTCCAC
Organism: Patella depressa; assembly: GCA_948474765.1. Lineage (NCBI taxonomy): Eukaryota > Metazoa > Mollusca > Gastropoda > Patellidae > Patella > Patella depressa. The sequence continues at coordinate 35,111,837 of OX419720.1, forward strand.
GGCCGAAATCAGGTTCGCTGAGTTGTTGTTACAACGTCATGTTGTGGTGATAAGGTCGTGTGCACTTGAATAACTGTGTAGCACCTGACTTGACCGGCTCCTAAAATCTGTTCCCATGGAGATCTCATTTTGATTTTTTGTGTGTTCGTTAATCATAGGCGGGGCAATGTTCACACGAAAAATTGGCCAATTCGAAGCTGCCCCTTTACGGGGCGTGGGTTCCAAGGTCAAGGTCAACAAGATCTGCCTGGGTTTTGTTCTGTCGAGTTTGTGCTCCTGATCTGTGGAAAGATCCATGTTTTCTGAACAATTTGATGCCAATTTCATGTAAGTAGTATTACTAGGGACGAAGTTATGGATTTTCAAAGTTTGAAGGTCAGCCGAAAAGGCCCAAATTTCGGAATGCCCCTGATGGGGCCTCATGGGGTTCCCAGCACTAAAATTTTGCACATCATGTTTTTTCATCATGGTTAACTTGCACACCAAAAATCATCAAAATCTGTGATGGTCATGTCAGAACCTTGTGTATACTTGACGTGGAATCCCCCTGTGGGCTTATAAAAAGTTGATAACAAGTCGTACAATCAGGGGCCATAATTCAGGAAGTTATGATCCAATATGCACCAATATCGAAAGGAACCAAGATCTGTGAGTTGTAAACATGCATTTCAAGTTTCATCAAAATCGGTTCAAAATTGTGACCTCTACAGTGTTCGCAAGTGAAAAACGTGATTTTTCGTACAATCAGGGGCCATAAGACATTAAGTTAGACCGATACATGCCAATTTCGAAAGGAACCTAGATCTTGGGGTGATAAACCTAAATTTCAAGTTTCATTAAAATTTGTGACCTGTAGAGTGTTCAACAAGCAATTGTGGTTGGAAAGACGAACGGACATGGGCTACGACAATATACGTCGACATGAAAATGTGGGCTTGTATAAAAACTAAGGTGTATAAATGATAGGGTGTTCCACTTTTCACTTATTTTGGAATTTCTAAGGTTTTTAACCCTCACCGAAGTCCACTCGGGGTCAAACTTACACCATAATATTTTCAGAATTTTCTTCCACAATTGGGCTATTTTCAGGATTTTCAGACGTTTTGGGTTTGATAATTCACTTTGAAAGGTCAGGTATGCCTTGTAATGTGCCCATTTTGTGCTTTTCAGGTATGTAGAGTCCATTCCCACTATCTTAAATGAGATTGCCAGAATCCAAGATGGCGTCCCCAATCATCTATTTTCGTGACATCGAAAAGCATTTTTCAAAGACTGTCAAACTAAACATCATTTTGTCCCTAATAATGAATTTTGGACCTATATGATGTACAGAATGACACTAATCTGCCTTTGGTTGAAAATGGCGGAAGGTAATGAGTGAAGGTATAGCTCCAATGGAGTATATTTACCACACTATTAATCTGGCCAAACTAAAGCGGAAATCCAAGATGGCGCCCCAAATCGTCAATTTTCGTGAAATGGAAAAGCATTTTTCAAAGATAGGCTGGCACTGCCAGGCAGGATACGCCCACATTTTTGAGAGATGGATAGAGAACAAGCAATACCGAAAGTGATTTTTCCTACATCATTAAGTCCTGTATTTCATACTGTATTGGGAGCAGCCATTTTGTTGGTCAGTTCCAGTCTGATATTCATGAAATTCGAAGCCGACAATGATTATGGTTTGACGGTACACAACCTAGAAATGTTACTTTTCGTCAAAATCGGATAAGAATTGTGACCTGCAGAGAGTCCACAACCATGATATACCATATTTTTACACTATTCGCGTACAAACGGTGACCATTTCGTCCGGCAATTTTGGTACGATTTTCACGAAATTCGAATTCAACCTTCCTTACGGTGCAACAGTAATATAATCAGAGTTTTTTTTTAAATCAGATAATAATTGTTCGAGAGATAGACAGAGAACAAGCAATACCGAAAGTGATTTTTCCTACAATCAAAGGCCATAATTCATTAAGTTACAATTTGATATGCGCAAATATCGAAAAGAATAAAGATCTTTAGGTTATAAACAAGCATTTCAGGTTTCATCAAAATCGAATTAAAATTGTCACCTCTACAGGGTCCACAACTTTGACATACCATATTTTTACACTGTTCGCGTACAAACGGCGGCCATTTTTTTCTGGCAATTATGGTCCAATTTTCTCGAAATTCTAACTCAACCTTCCGTAGGGTGTAACGGTGATAGAGTCAAACGTTTTTTCAAATCGGATAATAATTGTGACCTCCAGAGGGACCATAGGTGATTTTTCGGACAATCAGGGACCATAATTCAGGAAGTTACGATCCGATATGCGCAAATATCGAAAGGAACCAAGATCTTTGGGTTATAACCATGCATTTTAAGTTTCATCAAAATCAAATTAAAATTGTGACCTCTACAGGGTCCACAACCATGATATACAATTTTTTAACAGTATTCGCGTACAAACGGCGGCCATTTTGTATGACAATTTTGGTCCGATTTTCCCGAAATTCGAACTCAACCTTCCTTACGGTGTAACGGTAATATAATCAACCGTTTTATTAAATCGGATAATAATTGTGACCACCAGAGGGACCACAAGCTAAAATAAGGCGATTTTGCGTATAATCAGGGGCCATAATTCAGGAAGTTACGTTCCGATATGCGCAAATATCGAATGGAACCAAGATTTTTGGGTTATAACCATGAATTTCAAGTTTCATCAAAATCGATTTAAAAATGTGACTTTTACAAGGTCCACAAACCATGATATACAATTTTTTAACAGTATTCGCGTACAAACGGCGGCCATTTTGTATGGCAATTTTCGTCCGATTTTCCCGAAATTCGAACTCAACCTTCCTTAGGGTGTAACGGTGATATACTCAAACGGTTTTTTAAATCGGATAATAATTGTGACCTCCAGAGGGACCACAAGCTAAACAGGGTGATTTTTCGGACAATCAGGGGCCATAATTCAGGAAATTACATTCCGATAGGTGCAAATATCGAAAGGAACCAAGATCTTTGGGTTATAAACATGCATGTCAAGTTTCATCAAAATCGGTTCAAAATTGTGACCTCTATAGGGTCCACAAGCTAAAAACGTGATTTTTCGTACAATCAGGGGCCATAATCCATGAAGTTTTCATCCGATACATGCCAATATCGAAAGGAACCGAGATCTTTTGGGGATAAACCTATATTTCAAGTTTCATCAAAATCGGATAAGAATTGTGACCTGTAGAGAGTCCACAAACAAATTGTGGACGGACGGACAGGGGCGACGACAATATACGTCCACATAAAAATGTGGGCGTATAAAAACTATGTCATTCTAAACATCAATTTGGCCCTGATAATGTATTTTGGACCCATAAAATTCATTATCAGGGCCAAAATGATGTTCAGAATGACACTAATCTACCTTTGGTTGAAAATGGTGGAAGGTAATGAGTGAAGGTGAAGCTCGGATGGAGTATATTCACCACACTATAAATCTGGCCAAACTATGGCTGAACCTGGAAATTTGTTTACAAAGTTTTTTTATGATTGATTTTAGTAGTCTACGGTGTCCTCTTTCAGAATGTGCCGGGTGTGCCTCAGTAACCATTTAGCGTTTTGAGAAATTCTAGATGGCATACAAGACGGCCAGTATTGCACTAAATACACTAAAATCGTTCATTATGTTGTTGGGAGATTAGATGAAAGCAAAATCAAAGATAGGCTGGCACTGCCAGGCAGGATACGCCCACATTTTCGAGAGATGGACAGAGAACAAGCAATGCCGAAAGTGATTTTTCCTACATCTTTAAGTCCTGTATTTCATACTGTATTGGGAGCAGCCATTTAGTTGGTCAGTTCCAGTCTGATATTAATGAAATTCGAAACCGACAATGATTATGGTGTGACGGTACACAACCTAGAAATGTGACTTTTCATCAAAATCGGATAAGAATTGTGACCTGTAGAGAGTTCACAACCATGATATACCATATTTTTACACTATTCGCGTACAAACGGCGACCATTTCGTCCGGCAATTTTGGTACGATTTTCACGAAATTAGAACTCAACCTTCCTTACAGTGTAAGGGTGATATAATCAAAAGTTTTTTTAAATTGGATAATAATTGTGACCTCCAGAGGGACCACAAGCTAAAGAAAGGGGGATTTTGCGTATAACCAGGGGCCATAATTCAGGAAGTTACGATCCGATATGCGCAAATATCGAAAAGAACCAAGATCTTTGGGTTATAACCATGAATTTCAAGTTTCATCAAAATTGAATTAAAATTGTGACCTTTACAGGGTCCACAACCTTGATATACCATTTTTTAACAGTATTCGCGTACAAACGGCGGCCATTTTGTATGGCAATTTTGGTCTGATTTTCCCGAAATTCGAACTCAACCTTCCTTACGGTGTAACGGTAATATAATCAAACGTCTTTTTAAATCGGATAATAATTGTGACCTCCAAGCTAAAAAAAAAAGGCGATTTTGCGTATAATCAGGGGCCATAATTCAGGAAGTTATGATCCGATATGTGCAAATATCGAAAGGAAGCAAGATCTTTGGGTTATAACCATGAATTTCAAGTTTCATCAAAATTGAATCAAAATTGTGACCTCCACAGGGTCCACAACCTTGATATACCATTTTTTAACAGTATTCGCATACAAACGGCGGCCATTTTGTATGGCAATTTTCGTCCGATTTTCCCGAAATTCGAACTCAACCTTCCTTAGGGTGCAACGGTGATATAATCAAACGTTTTTTTAAATCGAATAATAATTGTGACCTCCAAGCTAAAAAAAAGGCGATTTTGCGGATAATCAGGGGCCATAATTCGGTAAGTTACGATCCGATATGCGCAAATATCGAAAGGAAGCAAGATCTTTGGGTTATAACCATGAATTTCAAGTTTCATCAAAATCGAATCAAAATTGTGACCTCCACAGGGTCCACAACCTTGCTATACCATTTTTTAACAGTATTCGCGTACAAACGGCGGCCATTTTGTATGGCAATTTTCGTCCGATTTTCCCGAAATTTGAACTCAACCTTCCTTAGGGTGTAACGGTGATATAATCAAACGTTTTTTTAAATCGAATAATAATTGTGACCTCCAGAGGGACCACAAGCTAAAAAGGGTGATTTTTCGGACAATCAGGGGCCATAATTCAGGAAATTACATTCCGATAGCCGCAAATATCGAAAGGAACCAAGATCTTTGGGTTACAAACATGCATGTCAAGTTTCATCAAAATCGGTTCAAAATTGTGACCTCTATAGGGTCCACAAGCTAAAAACGTGATTTTTCGTACAATCAGGGGCCATAATCCATGAAGTTTTGATCCGATACATGCCAATATCGAAAGCAGCCGAGATCTTTTGGGGATAAACCTATATTTCAAGTTTCGTCAAAATCGGTTAAGAATTGTGACCTGTAGAGAGTCCACAAACAAATTGTGGACGGACGGACATCCGGACGGACAGGGGCGACGACATAATACGTCCACATGAAAATGTGGGCGTATAAAAATGCCAGATTAAATGGCCCTTTAAATCGTTAGCGGCAGTTAGAGGAAATTATTTCACCAAACCAAATTATATCTAGAGACGAACTATATATTTCTTGACATAGGAGCATATGAGTGATATGATAACACCACGTACATGCCTTTCAGAAGCTCCATATGACAGACTCTGGGGCAAATCGGCCGATTGTAATGTTCTCAATTTAGCAAAACCTGCAAATGCATCATTTGTTGAATAAGACATCATGGTTTGGGTTGGGATGACCATATTCTCCAGCGTGTTTCAGACATCGATTTCCTACAACTTTGTCCATAACCAGCTGACATATGTACAGTGGATTATATTCACCACACTATTAGTCTGTCCAAACTATATCTACAGACAAATTATATATTTCTGGATATAGGAGAATATGAGTGATACAATTAAACTACATACACTACAAATATGGTATCGTCCAAAATGGTAGTTTAGTTTCTCCGAGATACGTTTAAAAATGGACGATCCGTGCACTTATCTATGGCGATCATTTATTGGTCGAGCCATTGAGTTTCCCTGAGATGGGTTTAAAAATGGACTTCCCGTTCACTTATCTATGGTGTTCAGTTATTGGACGAGGCGTCGAATTTCCCCGAGATATGTATATAAATCAACATACGAATAATTTATCTATAGTGTTTAATTATAAAATAAAACTTGTAATTTCCCGTTTATCCGATCAATTCATTTTGATTACGATTATTTACATACGAGTGTAAAAAAATGCGCACACATAGATATTCACCTTACCGTGGCCGTACTATATATTATCCATTAGCCTATAAAAATAGTATTCCACCATTGACAAATATGTCAAAAATCGGTAAATCACGATATTCACATTACCGTGGGCGTACTATATATTATCCATTAACCTATAAAAAATAGTATTCCACCATTGACAAATACGTCAAAAATTGGTAAATCACATCCCGGGTAAATATACAATCGGAACTCGGAAAATCAAACAGGTAATGTATCTTCATTAAATCACAAATTAATTAACACAGACTTCCACATGTGCATGTCGCCAGAAGTCAACCCCACAATGGCAGTGCGATAGACCCGCGAGAGAGTTAGACATGTACTGGCGCCAAAAGAAGTCACCCAGGAAATACGCTTCAATGATTAGTGCCTTGATGTTACGTAATCGCGGGATTTGGGTCAATGAAATGTTGACTGCAGTACAACGATTTTTGTTACACCTAAATCAAACCATATTGCATTATATCAGAGGTACATTTATCACAAATAATTAAGGTAGAGGTGATAAAACAAAAGCATTCCAGCAATCAAACAATTAATCCATACTGTAATAAAGGCATGTGTATTCAAAAACATGGTTTCATATGGCACCCAGACATGTGATCATGTGGGAATTAATAAAACGATAGTAGTCGTCCAATCAAATATTAATCTATATTGTAATAACTGACATTTATGGCTTCTCTGTATATTTAGAAATATAGGCTGGCACTGCCAGGCAGGATACGCCCACATTTTCGAGAGATGGATAGAGAACAAGCAATACCGAAAGTGATTTTTCCTACATCATTAAGTCCTGTATTTCATACTGTATTGGGAGCAGCCATTTTGTTGGTCAGTTCCAGTCTGATATTCATGAAATTCGAAACCGACAATGATTATGGTGTGACAGTACACAACCTAGAAATGTAACTTTTCGGATAAGAATTTTGACCTGTAGAGGGTCAACAACCATGATATATCATATCTTTACACTATTCGCGTACAAACGGCGACCATTTCGTCCGGCAATTTTGGTACGATTTTCACGAAATTCGAATAATTCAGGAAGTTATGATCCGATATGCGCAAATACCAAAAGGAACCAAGATCTTTGGGTTATAACCATGCATTTCAAGTTTCATCAAAATCAAATTAAAATTGTGACCTATACAGGGTCCACAACCATGATATACCATTTTTTAACAGTATTCGCGTACAATCGGTTCAATCGGTTCAAAATTGTGACCTCTATAGGGTCCACAACCTTGATATAACATATTTTCACACTATTCGCTTACAAACGGCGGCCATTTTGTTTGTCAATTTTGGTCCGATTTTCACGAAATTTAAACTCAACCTTCATTACCATGTAACGGTTTTTTAAATCGGATAATAATTTTGACCTCCAGAGGGACCACAAGCTAAAAAGGTTTTTTTTCTCGGACAATCAGGGGCCATAATTCAGGAAGTTACGATCCGATGGCCGCAAATATCGAAAGGAACCAAGATTTTGGGGTTATAGACATGCATGTCAAGTTTCATCACAATCGGTTCAAAATTGTGACCTCTATAGTGTCCACAAGCTAAAAACATGATATTTCGTACAATCAGGGGCCATAATCCATGAAGTTCCGATCCGATACATGCCAATATCGAAAGGAACCGAGATCTTATGGCGATAAACCTATATTTCAAGTTTTGTCAAAATCGGATAGGAATTGTGACCTGTAGAGAGTCCACAAACAAATTGTGGACGGACGGACGTCCGGACGGACAGGGGTGACGACATAATACGTCCACATGAAAATGTGGGCGTATAATAACACCAATGACAGAGATTAAATAAATTTAAAACATCAAAGTATAAACGGCATATTTGAACACTGATACAAGGAGATCAACAAAGCTACTTGTATATAGTGTAATGGATCAACCACTTAACTCTTTTTATACGCCCACATTTTTATGAATCCAAGATGGCCAACATACCAGACACGTAATTTATTCGGGGCTCTAAATATGGGTTGTAATATTTCATCTGAAAGGTATTGAAGAGGGGATTACAGTTTCCAAATGTCCAATACCCACCAGAGAACATAGTAAATAAAGAAGTTGTTTTTGGACATTGTTTGTTTTTGTTCAATATTAAAAAGTTGAATCGGAAGGCTAAGAGTACAACAGACTTGTGACAAAACTAAAAGTCCGGAATTGAAACCGAAGTTTTACTAACAACCTAATTCTTAAATTAACTAATTTTAATTGAGTTACACTTTAATCAAAATAATAATATTAATAAGCCTTCTTGATTATTGGTAAAATGATTGGTAAATAATTAAAGTTTTACATGTGTAGTTTTATTAATTATATTAATATTTAAAAATTAAACCATTTTTATTGAGCTTCATAATCAAAATGATAATATAAATAGATAGGCCTATCTTATCTAATTATTGATGAAATGTTTGGTAAAAAATTATAATTTTACTAATTCAATTAATATCAAAAAAAAATTAGCTAATTTGTTAAACATATATGTTTGTCTTTCGGTTTCAAGACAACTATCAAGTCAAATCCACCAATGTCAAAATAATAAGTTTTTTGTTTATATCCTGCGTGAAATAGCTTCCGTCGAAGGATATACCCACCTTACACCCCATATTGCTGAAATGACACGCGAGCTTGTCCAATCAGACTCGACAAAGTCAATCACGTGACTTCAACCATGCTCGTCATAGGGGATCGTCATTTTTCTATGAATGGAATCTCCCGTGAATTTTTCGCCGTAAGAATTCAACTTGGCAACCAAACTTCTGCGGCTTATTCTTTGATGAAAATAGCTTTTTTTACAGACGACACATATATCACTATAAATCTACGATATTTCATAAAAGTACTTGGCGTTTTAAAATTCAACCCGCAACATTGGATTTTAGAGAATTTTCGCTTCAAACTTTTAAAACAGTTGTATCTCAAAAACTATACCCGTCGGGGGGTCTCCTGGTGATTCGTGGAAAGTTTCAATGACGTACGGGCAGAACTTTCCGAGCTATGAGAATCCCCAGCGAGATACCGCTCCAAAACCCGGGCGTGCCGTGAACAATAATTAATTCGCTAATGGAAAAACAATGGTTAACTGTGAGTGACCTAATATTAGCTTGGGTACTTTTTAACTTGTGTTTTGAGTGCATTATCAATAAAAAAACAAAAACGAAACTTGTGTCACTAGAAAGGTAATTTAATTGGCTTTTTATCCATATAGGTTAAAATTAGAGTTTTATATTTATATCGGTTATTTTTTCTTGGCACTCTGTCCGCTAAGAGTGTAGGGCTCAGTCAATACGCTGACAAAGTGTCACACTGCGAAGAGGACGAATGTGGAATGCTAATAAATCGGACGAAAGTAGATTGATATGATACTATAGCGACCGATTCATTGTTGTAACAATCGGCTAGATTAAAAGCCGACAAAAACAGCCGATTAAGATCCCTGCTTTGGCCTTTAAAGCGTCTACAAGATCCGTAACTCTGGTAGTAATTATCAGATATCGCTGAAAATCAATAGGCATTTCATCTCATGACCTTAAATACTGTGTATAAATTTAAAGTCATTCGGATAATAACTTTAGCATCTAGAACGTCCACAGACAGACAACCGCATTCCGATGTGGGCGTATAATAACTAAAAAACATAACTAGTTTGAGCCAGTGTTCAATTAAAAATTCTTGTTTGACAGTTCATGTACCTTTCCTTCATATGGTGACATTTATTATGGCTTGTGGTATAAAACTTTTTGTGGTAAAGTTTTCCTCTCGACAGTTGGATTATTTTATGACAACTCCTTTCTTTGCAATGTCAGCATTTTCGGAGTCGGTCATGCTTTGTTTTTATCGAAATATAAAAGGATTGATCATTTAAAATAAACTGGTTCAAATTAATAAAGTTTTAGAGAGAGAAATGGGGTTTAACGTCCACTCAACACAAACTAGGTCATTTCGGGACTAACATATGATTCAATTTTATTACAATAATTCGCTTGCACGTAGGGGTCTTTAGCAGTGGGAGGAAACCGGAGTGCCCGGAGGAAACCCACGAGGTTGAGAAGGCACCCCTATCTCCATGCCACATACACTCACACCAGGGCTTGAAACCACAGCAGCAAGCCAGAGGTGACCGGCCAGCTAGAGGTCAAAGCGCGGCACTCTAGACCAAGCCCAACCCTCCAATAAAGTTTTAGAAAGCTCACGAAATGATTTTATCTGTTAATAAATGTTAATAAAACTGTTCTGGGTTTAAAAGTTTGACGAAAGCCTTCTCTTTCTCTGCATGCACTATGGATCCATATTCATTTTTCAAGGTTATTAGTGACAATATAATAAAAAACTGTAGCATTGCCAAAAGGATGTCTGATAATTCAAATTATCTTTTTAAACAAGCCAACAGTGAGGCTGATGTCCCCCGCCGAAATCCCAAAATAAATAGATGACACATATTAATTAATCGCACATTTATTTTTTTCAAACGTATTGAGCAATCAAACTGTACACGAAGTGTCATCCAAAAGTGTTTTATAAAGAAAAATGCTAAAACCGACGAGAAAAATGAAAATGTACCCTAGTTAGGGGGACCCTAAAGGCAGACAAAAGGGCCCCCCCAGGTTTGACAAAAGGGCCCCCCAGGTTTGACAAAAGGGCCCCTCTGGCTAAGCGAAAGGGCCCTCGTGTCCGAGTCAATCGTTTCTATACACTGTTACTGTCGAATCCATTACTGAATGAGAATGCAGTCATTGTATTGTATAAAAATCATCAATCAAGATGAACCGAAGTTATCTTGTCCCAAAGTATCAACCAATCAAATTGCTTATCTCTGCCTACCCTAAGCAGAAAATGCTCATCTTCGAACTCCATCAAGGCATTGACCAAATAAGCATACACACCAATTTTGAACATTTTAACTCAATTAGGAGTTATTGTATTCCAAAGTCTCAGCAAATCAAATTGCTTAACGCTCTGCTTACCCTGCACAGAAAAAATATATATATATATATAGTTTATTCAGTATTGAAGGTCACAGACCCAAAGATACAAATATACAATAATCATTTGGATGATGGTAAAAGATGGTGGTAGATGAACAAATTTGTAGACAATTTTTCAAGATTTACATGTACAATTCAGAACTAAGTGAAAATACATTCATAGTGCTTTGATTACTTAAACCTTCTCAGCTATTTTATACATGGCTTTATTGATATACTTTACAATAGATATAATGACCTTGGCGTTAAAACAGTGACATAAATTTGAGAAGTTGTGTAGAATATTTCGGGTGCGCAAATAGCTTCTGGGAATATATTGAGCTCTCAAATCTGTTAATTGCTCACAAACATATAAAATATGTACAATATCCTCACCTAGAAGGTTACACAAACGACATATTATGGGGGATGAGCTCCGTTTTTGTTTGAACAAATTTGCATTTGTGGGTAGTTGATTTAATCTTACAAGCATAAAAATTTGTTCTACACTTTTCTCCAAATATAGGGATAAATATTGCTCTTGACAAATATTCGTTTTAAAGTATTTGTAATATTGTAGACTATTTGAATTTGATAATACATCTGACCATTCTTGTAGATCAATATCAGTCAGTCTAAGCTTAAAGGGACAATCCCGATAAGAACAGAGTCTCATAAATTGAAGTCCGAGCATTTATGAAATTTATGGACCAAAACATAGAGGCATGGTGTATTTTACCTTGTCTCAAAATTTCAGCTCAAATTATTGAGTCGTTTTGACGTTAACGTTAACACTGCTTATCCGGACACGTAACCCTTTTAAGATTTCTGGTCAATTTTTTCATTGGGTGACCTGCTAAACGATTCTCTTTTCTTGAGAGGTCTATACAGTGAATGACCCATGTACTGTACTTGATAACAAAAGGTAAATTTCACCTACATATTATTTTTATAGAAAAAAGTCTGGTTTTATCCCTATACTGTATAATACAACGGTCTCCATTTCCAGATGAAGTTGTCAGGTTTAAGTTAATTAGAAGCATATCACAAATATCGGGTTAGTTGGTCGGCCTTAGGTAATGGGTTTTAAGGGATTTTAACACAAAAGCAGTTTAATTCCCCAAAAAGTTATCGGGATTGGGCTTTTAAATTCTCTGAGAAAGAGAGAAGTATTGCCAATATTATTTGAATTCCAAACGAAACCAAAACCAATGGAGTAAAATAGAACCCTGACTTTAGTTGCCCAGTTTACACGACCAACCGAATCTAACTGCCTTAGCATTAAATATACTTGCCTAGGTTATCTACATTTTGACATAAGGACAAGTTTACACCAGTACTTGGCACAATTTGACATGTAATCAATGGATGATTTATGGCAGCCATATTCACCTAGAGTTTCTACTGTTGACGAGCTTCTGTGTACACCAAGTAAAAATTTACAAAAGTTTGAGTGTAAAATTGCAAACTTTACTTTTGGTAAAACTTCGCTGGATATTGTTAACTCATATATGTATTTGGATCATTCCATAAATGAGGGGTCCAATTGAAAATTCATACATATCATTGCTCAAAGCAGCAAAAATACCTATTTTCTGATCACCAATTATTCAAAAAAGTAATTCATCATGTAATATGTTTATTATTTTATACTTATGTTCTATAAAAACATAGAAAATCGGTTTGTGGTTAAATTTTGTTATGTTGCAATTCATGGTGTCCCTGAAATTTTGTGTTACGTTTTTGGGACATTTTTTACTCAACATTTTAACAACTAGACCATGTTGAGCAAAATACTAATATTTCCAAATATTTTCATAAGACATGCAGCAGAAGATGTAAAATTTCGTTTGGTAATTTTTCATTTCTCAACAAATGTTAAATAATGTCAGTCGGACGATTTTTATTCACGCCTCACAACGTAAATTTTTGTGTCCCCAATATTTACGTTGTATTTTTGTCAATTTAGCCACGATATTCCCCAATATTTACGTTGTATTTTTGTCAATTTAGCCACGATATTAACTTGAAAAATAAAACCAAAATGTTTCATCTCATTCCATCTCGTTGGCGTTGTAATAAATAACAAATTCCGAATACGTAATCAGATGTATTGTGTAAAATTGTCCGTAAAAATTTTATTAGCTTTATCGATATTCAAAATTGCGTCCCTCGTTCAATTTACGAAGTGCTTGTTTATGCAACCGGTAACGCCGTCTATTACCTGTGAATTACGTCAGAGAGAGATGTTTAGTTTACGGTCACATGATAAACATATCCAAAGCAGTCGATGGCCTAGTTAAGCTTTCATATTTCATATGAAAGCTTATTGTTTCTGTTAAGATTATTATTATTTTTTTTTTTGTGTTTTTCCTGCAAATCGGATTTCACAGAATCTAACCATAGGATGTTTCTGAAACTTTGACCTACCCCCCCAAAAATGGCTGGTGGCTGTTGATTAAATATATTTTGAAAACGTTTTGCGAATTCGAAATCACCGAATTTTACGAACGAAAAGCTGACAATGCATAGTCGTAACTTTGCTATTTTTTGACCGATTTTACTAATTCTTTTTTCTTTGAATACCTTGAAAAAAATCAATTTCAACTGCAGTTTCACATTTTTGAATTTCGAAAATTCGTTGCTGTGATTTCGAACCCGAAGTTTAGACCAATTTGATAACTTCTTTAATAGTTGTACGATTTTCATGAAATTTAGTATATAAGTAGATCTTACCCATGTGACTTCAAAAATATAATTAGAAATTTTCTAAATTATCTCCCCTTGGTGAAATTAAGGATCAAAGTTTTAAAAAAAATCGTCGAAATATAGGTCAGAATGACCTAAAAAAAAATTTAAATACTCAACAAGTAATTACTGATTCCTACACAAAATATGGAATTTGTCGATCGAACCGATCGAACCGGAAGTGCCACCATCTTCAAACATGAAAAATCCCTAAGGTTTTTTTGCTATTTTACTTACAGACACGGGAGTTATAATTTCTAAATCCCTGAAGGATGGCCCAAAAATCGCTGGGAGCAGAATTTTGATTTAGGTCAACTGATGGTTGCCATTTTGAAGTGAATATGAAGAGTAGTAGTAATTTGAAGGGCCGAGACTTTGAAACACAATAACTCTCCTTCTAATTGAGCTAGAATGTTCAATCTTGGTGTACACGTTCACTAGGTCAATGTCATGATTGAGTGCAAAGATGAGCATTTTCGGCCTAGGGTAAGCAGAGATAAGCATGCTGATTTGTTGATTCTTTAGGGCACAATAACTTCGGTTATAATGAAGGGAGGGTGGTGAAACTCTTGTCAATTGAGAGTCTAATAGCTAGCCTGTTGTGTGAAATCATTGTATCATTTTTTTTTTTAAATATCAGGGGTAGCAGAAAAAAGAGATCGAAAATCCAAAAAGTCGTATTTTTACGATTTGGAGCATTTTTAAAGGTCCTTTTCTCTTAAAGTCAACATAATATTTTTGGGGAACTTCTTCTACAAAGAGTCTTATCGGTAGTCTTTTATATGAAACCATCGATCAACAGTCCAAAATATCTGGAGTAGAAGAATAAAAGGATCGAAAATTGAAAACGGGCACCCTTTCATTGTTAAGCAAAACATGCAGTGTGGGTGGCTACAATCTGCACATTTAGTCATCGCTTTGAGCTTTTTCAACAATATCCAACTGCTAAGGGATCTTTTACGTGCACTCCAATGTGTACACGGCGGGTGGGGGGACACGCCAGAAAATCGAGATGAACTTTCTCGGCCAATGCAGGGATCGAACACCCGACCTCCTGGCTAGCAGGCCAACGCCTTAGCCACATAGTGTGGACACCCATTGTACATTTCATCCGTCAAATCAAATCATTTCATTGCATTAGACCAATAATTAATTATTCTTAATTTAAAACTTTATTTTAATATTAGTCTGGCATTATTAAATCCTAATTTTATTGGTCTTTTTTAAAATTAAACTTTCATTTAACTATGAACAACCCTTAACGTGTCTCTTTAAAACAATTAAATACTCTAAAACAAAAAACAAACAAAAAATCAATAAGCGGGTCAATTCAGGTAAGTATAACTACGGGTTCTGTCCACCTTCTCTCGTCTACGGCCATACCACGTTGAAAACACCAGTTCTCGTCCGATCACTGAAGTTAAGCAACGACGGGCCCGGTTAGTACTTGGATGGGTGACCGCCTGGGAACACCGGGTGCCGTAGACGCCTTTTTGCCCTGATTCTTCGTGAAAAAATCAATTTTCCGCCAATCATACCACGGCACACACTCTTTTGCACCATTCCAGCTGTCCGCTCGGCCCGTCTCCCCAGGGAAATAGACACACAAAGAATTTGAGTAAACACAAGTATGGGTTCTGTCCACCTTCTCTCGTCTACGGTCACACCACGTTGAAAACACCAGTTCACGTCCGATCACTGAAGTTAAGCAACGTCGGGCCCGGTCAGTACTTGGATGGGTGACCGCCTGGGAACACCGGGTGCTGTAGACGCCTTTTTAAAACCGACAACCCCCCCCACACACACACACACACAATTCAAGTAAGTATAACTACGGTTTCTGTCCACCTTCTCTCGTCTACGGCCAAACCACGTTGAAAACACCAGTCAGTACTAGGATGGGTGACCGCCTGGGAACACCGGGTGCTGTAGACGCCTTTTTAAAACCGACAACACCCACTCCCCCCCAAAAAAATCAATAAGCGGGTCAATTCAAGTAAGTATAACTACGGGTTCTGTCCACCTTCTCTCGTCTACGGCCATACCACGTTGAAAACACCAGTTCTCGTCCGATCACTGAAGTTAAGCAACGTCGGGCCCGGTTAGTACTTGGATGGGTGACCGCCTGGGAACACCGTGTGCTGTAGACGCCTGTTTGCCCTAAACTCATTAATTTACCATTTTGTTGTGAGCGGCTTGTTATTCTCCCTATATGACATATTGCACGTGTCTGATTTCAAAGGGGGGGGGGGCTGAATGGTTAGCACGCGCGCCTGTCATTGAGTTAACTAGCGTGTTTTCGAATGCCCGGTTGTATGTGACAAGGAGTAAGGTCGCCTGTCCAACCTGCCATTTTTTATTTTTTTCCGGCAATTTTCATTTCATTTTCTCATCTGTCTCATTACAGTAATACAAGTTTTCAGATCATTGTTATGCCTGGGTGCAATGTTTCATACTATATTTAGACTTGTAATTTTGCGAGTTTTTGACCAATTTTGATAATTTTTTCTTCTTATCGTTTTATTTAGGATACTTGATACAATCGATGACACGTGACAATGAATATGAAAGCTTTCATATCTGCATGGGACAGTAGCAGATCTAGTTATTTTCATAACTGTTTTTTGGGGGATCGCTACGTCTGCTCCCAGACAGTTATTGATCCCCTTTAAAGTGCCAATCCCGATAACTTTTTGGGGAATAAAACTGCTTAATTTTGTGTTAAAATCCTTTAAAATCCATAACCTAACCCCCACCTACTAACCCGATATTTTTGATACGCTTGTAAATAACTTAAACCTGATAGTCTTCATCTGGAAATGGAGAACGTTTTATTACACAGTATCTGGATAAAACCAGACTTTATTCTATAAAAATAATATGTAGGTGAAATTTACCTTTTGTTATCAAGTACAGGGCATGGATCATTCACTGTATAGACCTCTCAAGAAACATTAATCGATTATCAGGTCACCCAATGAAAAAATTGACCCAAAATCTTAAAAGGGTTACGTGTCCGGATAAGCAGTGTTGACGTTCACGTCCAAACGACTCAATATTTTGAGCTGAAATTTTGAGACAAGGTAAATACACCATGCCACTATATTTTGGTCCATTAATTTCATAAATACCGGTACTCGGACTTTAATTTTTGAAACTCTGTTCTTATCGGGATTGTCCCTTTAAAGGCAACTAGTATGAAACTAACGCTTTTTCACATCTCGGTTCTAAGGCTATTTTAGAATCCTTACCGTCTATTTTTCACGGAGATTCCTCTTTGATCACCAAAAGGAATCATTTCCTGTCACATCTGACACAAATTTATAATAATCCAACACTATTTTCATGTAGAATTGTGCTCTAAAAAAAAGTACACAACTTTCATTCAAACCCAGGCGCCATTTTTATCTGACGTCTGCGCAGACCGGTTCATAGCTGCTCTCAGCCAGTATTCCAAATTTAGGAATGGAATTTTTACCGTAAACGAAAATTCGTGCTGTACACCAATTGACACTGATTGACAACGGACTAAACTAGCTATCTGATACCAAACTGATCCCGCAGTGAATATTCGCTTGGCCGCTACAATCACTGATAAGCATGACATCGACGAGGCTTAATGAGTACGGCATATTAACTTTTTAACTCCGACAAATTAAATTCTCAAACATTTTTTTGAGGTAAAAGAAAAATAAATAAAGACGTTTGAAGTATTTGGAGTTAAAAAATATTTCCTATTTAGTGTAAATGGGTATTAAAACGAATAAAATGCATCATTTTGCCCGAAGCAGTTAGGTGTGAAGTAAACATTGCAGGAGCCGTTGAGCCAATGACTAACGGCGCGTGCAGTCAACGTACCTGTTGTGAACTGTCGTCTGTTACAGAGATATTTCGTAAGTAATTCTCTGTTAAACAGATTGATCTGATACCAGTAAAGGGTTTTTTTTATTCAAGATACATGAACAATAATTACATAAAATCTTTAAATAAAATTGAACAAAAATATTATATTGACCTTTACAAGATATGTAAAATCTAAGTAATATCAGATAATTAAATGATGTGAATGGTTGGGGTACATTTTTATTTTACTTAAAAGTAAAATAAAAATGTACCCCAACCATTCAACACACATGAAGAATTGTTACATAAAACCTATCAAATGGAAAAACACGTTTTCTCAAAAAGGTATCTCAAATATTCAATAAATAAATAGAATGATGTAAATAAAAAAAAAAACCCACAAGTTTTAAAAATACAGTTAATAAATAAGAGAGGAATGTAAAAGTATTGGAAATGTTTTTTTTTTTTTTTTTTTTTAATTTAACAAAGTAATACAAGCTAATTAAATGATATTTGTCAAGTAAAATAAAAATGTACCACAATTTAGGAATGAAATGATACCGTAGAAATTGTTTTTGAATGGTACATTTTTATTTTACTTGACGAATATCATTTAATTAGCTTGTAAAGGTCAATATAATATTTTTGTTCAATTTTATTTAAAGATTTTATGTAATTATTGTTCATGTATCTTGAATAAAAAAAAACCTTTACTGGTATCAGATAGCTAGTTTAGTCCGTTGTCAATCAGTGTCAATTGGCGTACAGCACGAATTTTCATTTACGGTAAAAATTCCATTCCTAAATTTGGAATACTTGTGACCAAAATTACCATTTTCCTTATATATTTTCTTTAATTGGCCATCTCCGAGTCTCGTTCCACATTTGGTACTGTCATAACGTTTTCCTTACGTTTTAATATTGTTTTAATGTATTATTCTTAAATTAAACATGCTCATAGCCTAATTATGTATTATTCTGATTCCAATCAGGGTATACTTTAATGTGTGTATGATATTTACTTAGATTTATATGCTGCCTTTATGATAAAGCAATATTTAGTGATTAATTGAATATTAACTAGCCATTTTTAACACTGTGTTTTTCATCGGCATGCTTATAGTTTTGTGTATTCATTTATAATTTTTAAATCAAAATTAGGATAAGGTTACGAGCTTTCCATCGATGTATAATATGTTATGGGAGGCTTGGGTTCTTATTTTTAAATCTTTGTAGTTGTCCAATTCATATTAAGATATTTTACCACAATTTATTTTGGTTCTCGAATCAATATGGTGAGGTAGGTAGTAACGATAAATCTGGACTTGTGGTTACTTAAGTGTGGCCGTTGTATGTAAGGAAGATTAGGTAGGAAGGAATTTGTTCTTTCTTGGAATTCTGGTGACTATAGTGGCACCGCTAATCCCCACTCCGAATACCCGTTGTGTTCTCTGAACCGCTCCAGAGTACACATTAGTGTGAATTTATTGTTTATTGTAATGCTGTGTTCTTCTTTTCAATAATAAAAGATATTGGAATTTGAATATATTTCTTGAAAGTGCTTGCGGGTAACACTATTAGAGAACTATATATATATTTAAATTTTTGGTGGCAGAGGTGGGATTTTCAATAGAGAACTTGGATTTTCAATAGAGAACTTGGGTTTTCGAGAGAGACTTTCGATTTCCACACAGAACTAGAAATTAGCAGAATATACTAATAATCTACCTGATTGCTTAAAACACGAAAGATAACCATGTTTCCTCGTCAGCGTAGAACAAATTTATCTTCGAGTTTAGACGAAATAAAATCAGCAGTTGAAGAACTTCAAATGACATTTGATCATGACATCAAGTATTTTGAATATTTGATTCGACAGAAGGAAAATCAGATATTGACAGAAAGAAGAGATAGGACAGAAAACCGTGACGGAAATTTGGCTGATCCTTCTAACAATATTATTGTGACGCCATCGATACCACTTTCGAATCCAAGGCAGCGCCACAGTCTTTTCTATACGCCAAATCAACAACAGTTGCCAGTGTCTACACCAGGTTTACGATTTCCTACACCAACTTCTCATAGTGGATTATGCCACTCAACGCCGAATCCAAGACCTGATCTAGATGTTCAAAGTTTATTGGAAACTGCACAACAGCCGTGTGATGGGGCCATTTTACATAACAATAATGAACAACGTTTACCCCGGTGTCCTTCTGTTTCAGCAGTACCTGAAAGAGAACAACTACATCAAAATAGATCTGTGAAACCTATAGCGATGCCTAATAAGTATGATGGGAAAACTAGACTAGGAGATTATTTGATTCAGTTTAATGTCGCTGCTCGTATAAATGGATGGACATCCCTTGAGAAAGCTGAATTTCTTGCCGTTAGTCTATCTGGCCAGGCACAGGAATTACTGGGCACCCTTAATCCAGACGTATTGACTGATTTTGAAGCTTTGGTTGAGGCACTCCAACAAAGATTCGCGCCCCCACAGTTAACGCAAATACATAAAGTGGAACTTAGATCAAGAGTGAAGAAATCGTCTGAAAACTTGCCTGAATTTGCCCAGTCAGTTAGACAACTAGTCAATCTGGCTTATCCACAAGCCACATCAGATATGAGAGAAGTTCTGTCTCTTGACCATTTCGTGGAGAATTTGGGTAGTGTTCAAATGAAAATGTTGGTCAATCAAAGCAAACCTACAGATTTAAATACAGCCTTACATCATGCTGTGTCCCTTGAAGCTATCGAGAAGACTGATAAGAGTAGAAATAGTAATCAAAATGTAGATAATTCCGTCTACCACGTAGCATCTAATAAATCTGTTCCTAAAAAGGAACATAATAGAACAAGCCAACAGTGAGGCTGATGTCCCCCGCCGAAATCCCAAAATAAATAGATGACACATATTAATTAATCGCACATTTATTTTTTTCAAACGTATCGACCAATCAAACTGAACACGAAGTGTCATCCAAAAATTGCTTATCTCTGCCTACCGTAAGAAGAAAATGCTCATCTTCGAACTCCATCAAGGCATTGACCTAATAAGCATACACACCAATTTTGAACATTTTAACTCAATTCGAAGGAGAGTTATTGTGTTCCAAAGTCTCGGCAAATCAAATTGCTTATCGCTCTGCTTACCCTGAGCAGAAAATGATAATTATCGATCTTAGTCAAGGTATTACTGTGATGAAACTATACACCAAGTTTCATCACTCTCACTTAATTAGAACTAAAGTTATTGTGTCTCAAAGCATCAACCAATCAAATTGCTTATCTCTGCCTACCCTAAGCGGAAAATGCTCATCTTCGAACTCCATCAAGGCATTGACCTAATAAGCATATACACCAAGTTTGAACATTTTAACTCAATTAAAAGGAGAGTTATTGTGTTCCAAAGTCTCGACCAATCAAATTGCGTATCGCTCTGCTTACCCTGAGCAGAAAATGCTCATTATCGAACTTAGTCAAGGTATTACTGTAATGAAACTATACACCAAGTTTCATCACTCTCACTTAATTAGAACTAAAGTTATCGTGTCCCAAAGCATCAACCAATCAAATTGCTTATCTCTGCTTACCCTAAGCGGAAAATGCCCATCTTCGAACTCCATCAAGGCATTGACCTAATAAGCATATACACCAAGTTTGAACATTTTAACTCAATTAGAAGGAGAGTTATTGTGTTCCAAAGTCTCGACCAATCAAATTGCGTATCGCTCTGCTTACCCTGAGCAGAAAATGCTCATTATCGAACTTAGTCAAGGTATTACTATAATGAAACTATACACCAAGTTTCATCACTCTCACTTAATTAGAACTAAAGTTATTGTGTCCCAAAGCATCAACCAATCAAATTGCTTATCTCTGCTTACCCTAAGCGGAAAATGCTCATCTTCGAACTCCATCAAGGCATTGACCTAATAAGCATATATACACCAAGTTTGAACATTTTAACTCAATTAGAAGGAGAGTTATTGTGTTCCAAAGTCTCGACCAATCAAATTGCGTATCGCTCTGCTTACCCTGAGCAGAAAATGCTCATTATCGAACTTAGTCAAGGTATTACTATAATGAAACTATACACCAAGTTTCATCACTCTCACTTAATTAGAACTAAAGTTATCGTGTCCCAAAGCATCAACCAATCAAATTGCTTATCTCTGCTTACCCTAAGCGGAAAATGCTCATCTTCGAACTCCATCAAGGCATTGACCTAATAAGCATATACACCAAGTTTGAACATATTAACTCAATTAGAAGGAGAGTTATTGTGTTCCAAATTCTCGACCAATCAAATATTGTGTATAGCTCTGCTTACCCTGAGCAGAAAATGCTCATTATCGAACTTAGTCAAGGTATTACTATAATGAAACTATACACCAAGTTTCATCACTCTCACTTAATTAGAACTAAAGTTATCGTGTCCCAAAGCATCAACCAATCAAATTGCTTATCTCTGCTTACCCTAAGCGGAAAATGCTCATCTTCGAACTCCATCAAGGCATTGACCTAATAAACACATACACCAAGTTAGAACATTCTAGCTCAATTAGGAAGAGAGTTATTGTGTCCCAAAAAGTGTGACGGACAGACAGACGGACAGACAGACGGACGAACCCATTTTAATAGTCCCCCAACTTTCTTCGAAAGGCGGGGGACAACAAAACTACCTGACAAGAAGGATGATTCATCTTCTGGGATTCAAGACCTTCAGAAGGAAATTAAGTCTCTGGCTGATATTATTAAGCAATTGGAGGAGAGGTTTAGATTGAATGAGGGACTGATTGCTAAGCCTCGTCCTCCAGTGTCCTCCATCACTTGTTGGTTGTGTTTGGACAAAGATCATTACGCTTCGTCGTGTCCTAATCGGTCGTCAGGAGCATATCAATCACCAAGTGATCGCCAGTTTGAAAGGACACGTGATGTAGACCATGGTCGTCAGTGTGAGAGATCACGTGATACAGAAAATGATCGAACAGTTGGCATGGTGACTCCTAAAGTTAGTGGTCTTTACTTGCCGAGTACTGTGGAGGGAGTTGCTACAGAAATGCTTATAGATACAGGTGCAAGTTTGTCCATGGTTTCTACAGATTTCTATGATAAAATGAACAATAAGCCACACCTAGTAGACGCAGGACATAGATTACGCCAAGCTGATGGCTCGCCAATGAACGTAAGAGGAAAGGCTATCTTTACTGTTGATTTTGGTAGAAAGCATTTCCAAATCAAATGCGTGGTAGTCGAAATGTCTACAGATGTTGTTTTAGGTTTAGATTTCTTGTTGGAAAAGGGAATCATTATTGATTTGGCAAAACAAGAGATGTTCTATGGTGGTGATGTCATCTCGTGCAATGTAAAGGGTGGTATAGGAGTGTTTCGCGTGCAAACAACACAGGAACATATTATTCTACTGGGAAAGGAAGAAATTATACAAGCTAAAGTGGATCTCGGGAAAGCTATTACAATACCAGTGGAAGGTTTGGTCGAAGGACTTAAGAGCACCTCCGTGGAACAGCCTTTGGTTGGGAGAACATTGGTTCGCCCATCTTTAGAGGGTGATATTTATCTTAGAGTGTTGAATCCTTGTTCTGAAGAAAAAGTATTGATGAAGAATATGACGATAGGATTGATGGAGCCTGTTGCACACGTGTATGACAAGGAAGAGAAGAATGAAGATAGCGGAGAATTGGGAAGAGAACGAGTGATGAAACTTTTGGATAAATGTAAAGAAGATTTGAGCCCTGAGGAGTTTGAGCAAGCATTTGAAATGCTAACGAAGAATCTTGGAGCATTTGCCGTATCCGATGATGACCTGGGTAGGACAACCATTTTTCAGCACAGTATTGATACAGGCACATCCAGGCCAATTAGACAACCTATGAGAAGAATACCTTTCTCGTCACGGGAAGAAATCAGGAAGCACCTTTTAGATATGTCTAGGAAGGACCTCATAGAAGAAGCCTGCGGGCCTTGGTCTTCGCCGATAGTCCTTGTTGCTAAAAAGGACGGATCCATGCTTTTCTGCGTTGACTACAGAAAGGTCAATGACGTAACTCTGAAGGACGCTTATCCTATTCCCAGGATAGACGATTCACTGGATTGTCTAGCGGGTTCTTAATGGTTTAGTTGTTTGGATGCCCAAGCAGGATTTTGGCAGGTAGGGGTAGATCCCCATGATCGACCAAAGACAGCGTTTTCGACTCCTTTTGGGTCATTTCAATTTAAAGTCATGCCTATGGGCCTTTCAAATAGTCCAGCGACATTTGAGAGACTAATGGAACATATATTGAATGGTCTTCATTGGCGAACTTGTTTGATTTATTTGGACGATGTGATCGTCTTTGCTTCAACTTTTGAAGAACACCTTAAACGATTGGCAGAAGTCTTGCAACGACTTATATCTGCAGGGTTGAAACTGAAACCACGCAAGTGTCAGTTGTTTGCTAAAGGAGTACTATACCTTGGGTCAGGGCATCATTTCTGACGGGCGTTTCCGCGCTTGCGCCCGTCTGCGCCTGTAATCTTGAAAACACAAGCGCAGGTTATAGCTCCTGCTAAAAATTCAGACAATTCCGACAGTTTTATCAAGAAAGTCGAGCTTTAAAGTTAAATGAAATATTATTGTATCCGAAAATCGTGAAGAGTAGTTTTGTTAGCAAAATCCAGTAGCGTGCGTTTTGTGATGGTATCAAGACATTTGGGTTGAAGATTATTAGCTCGGTTGTTAAGTCTCTCCATGGCGTTTGCATTCACGCTAGATTATTATTTATTAGTGATAGTATTACATTAGTAATAAACGATTGATTGTTTTTAAATAAAATGCTTTCCGAGTTACGGCGTTAGTTTTATAAGAGTTTTTGATGGTGAAATTTGAATAAATATAACGTTATGAATTTCTGTCGTGGTCATATAGAAAGCGTCTGGATAATCACGATGAGAGCAGTTAGTTTCATCCCACGACCGTTTCACCCCGGTCTGTGAATATCATAATTAATTTCTTCGACATGGCCGGACTGAAAATATGCACGAATTGCCTGATTAATTGTAAGTCTCCGACTCGAATTGACATGGATTGACGTGGATTCCACTAAGTAAAAGCATGTGTCCAAAATCATGCTTTAAATTTAATGTGCAGGCCTGTGACATATGACGTTGAGAAAAGTGTAGAATTCGGATTCTAAACTATCGGTATAGAATTGAATATCAAGCACAACGTCGCACCTTTCCCGCTTTGGCATTGAGCCAGAGATTTACTCGAACGTCCAAGGTAGTGTTTTCTGTAAGCATATGACCGGTAAATCTATAAATAAATAAATTGGATTTTTAACTGTTTTCTCTTTTTTTTTGTACACCATTTGGATAGATGGAAAAAAAAAAGCTCTTGCAAGCAAATTTGCAGGTGCGTTTTTTTGTGCTCCCGGAAATTTAAGTGCAAGAGCTTTTTGTGACTCCTGCATGTTTTACAGAAATGATGCCCTGTTGGGTACATCGTCAGTTCTGAAGGATTGCAGACTGACCCTGTAAAAACAAGTGCGGTAGCGGATTCGACGACTCCTAAATGCGTGACGGAGGATCGCAGCTTTTTGGGGTTATGTGGATACTACCCCTGGTTTGTCCAGAATTTTTCAGGTATAGCAGAACCTTTATATCGTTTAACCGATAAGAAGAAGGAGTTTGTATGGTCAAATGAATGCGAGCAGGCTTTTAATGATTTGAAACACCGACTTACGTCTGCTCCTATACTTGCCCATCCCGATCCAGAGAGGCAATATATATTAGATACTGACGCCAGTGATACTGGTCTTGGAGGTGTGTTGAGCCAGATCGACGATAATGGATGTGAAAGGGTAATTTCATTCGCCAGTAAATCGCTGAATTCTTCCCAGAGGAATTATTGTACTACACGCAAAGAACTTCTGGCCGTTGTAATATTCTTGCAGCATTTTAAACCATATTTATATGGACAGAAATTTACTCTCCGAACGGACCATTCTAGTTTAAGATGGATTATGAATTTCAAGAATCCTTCTGGGCAGTTAGCCAGGTGGTTGGAAGTAATTGCTGACTATAATTTTGATATCATTCACCGACCAGGAAAGCTTCATGTAAATGCAGATTCGTTATCGAGGAAGCACTGCAGTCTGTGTCATTGTTTTGACGAACCCTTCAGTGATACCAGAAGCGTAAATCTGATTCATCTCATACCAAATACCAGTGAAATTAGAGATTTTCATTGTAGTTTGGGCTCACGAAGTAGCTACCTATGACAGCAGTAGTAGACGTACCGGATTCAAGACTCATTATACTACTATCTTTTATCCGAAGGGATCAACTCCACCACCACCGATAAGTGCTGCAGAGGAACTGAAACTCCGTGATGACATTTTGAAAGATTCGCGTGCCGAACATTGAAATGTGTTATAAAGTGTTGCGTCAAATTAAAGTGAGAAACCAAGGTATGTGTTTCGTTGTGATTTTTAATAATTCCTGGAGATAGTGCGCGTTTCGGAAAAGAAGTGAAAAAGGTGTTTTATTTTCAGACTGTGTGTTTGTTGAAGAACTGTATCGCTCTGTGACTTGATTATTGATCGTTTATCTAAAGGTATTATTGTATTGTAACATTATGTAAATTTTTATTGTTTGTTATTTTGTTTAATCTATTCGATTTTGTTTGCGATCGAGGACGATCGGGTCTCGGAGTCGTGGGTAGTGTGACCAAAATTACCATTTTCCTTATATATTTTCTTTAATTGGCCATCTCCGAGTCTCGTTCCACATTTGGTACTGTCATAATGTTTTCCTTACGTTTTAATATTGTTTTAATGTATTATTCTTAAATTAATCATGCTCATAGCCTAATTATGTATTATTCTGATTCCAATCAGGGTATACTTTAATGTGTGTATGATATTTACTTAGATTTATATGCTGCCTTTATGATAAAGCAATATTTAGTGATTAATTGAATATTAACTAGCCATTTTTAACACTGTGTTTTTCATCGGCATGCTTCTAGTTTTGTGTATTCGTTTATAATTTTTAAATCAAAATTAGGGTAAGGTTACGAGCTTTCCATCGATGTATAATATGTTATGGGAGGCTTGGGTTCTTATTTTTAAATCTTTGTAGTTGTCCATTTCATATTAAGATATTTTACCACAATTTATTTTGGTTCTCGAATCAATATGGTGAGGTAGGTAGTAACGATAAATCTCTTGTCTGTGATATCACTTATGTGGAAGCAGACGTTAAACACCAAGTAGTAGTAGTAGTACGATAAATCTGGACTTGTGGTTACTTAAGTGTGGCCGTTGTATGTAAGGAAGATTAGGTAGGAAGGAATTTGTTCTTTCTTGGAATTCTGGTGACTATAGTGGCACCGCTAATCCCCACTCCGAATACCCGTTGTGTTCTCTGAACCGCTCCAGAGTACACATTAGTGTGAATTTATTGTTTATTGTAATGCTGTGTTCTTCTCTTCATTAATAAAAGATATTGGAATTTGAATATATTTCTTGAAAGTGCTTGCAGGTAACATACTGGCTGAGAGCAGCTATGAACCGGTCTGCGCAGACGTCAGATAAAAATGGCGCCTGGGTTTGAATGAAAGTTGTGTACTTTTTTTTAGAGCACAATTGTAAATGAAAATAGTGTTGGATTATTATAAATTTGTGTCAGATGTGACAGGAAATGATTCCTTTTGGTGATCAAAGAGGAATCTCCGTGAAAAATAGACAGTAAGGATTCTAAAATAGCCTTAGAACCGAGATGTGAAAAAGCGTTAGTTTCATACTAGTTGCCTTTAAAGGGGATCAATAACTGTCTGGGAGCAGACGTAGCGATCCCCCAAAAAAACAGTTATGAAAATAACTATTGATGGCCCGGCGAATGGATATTTTCTGAATAAGTTCGAATCAAAGTTTAGTGTCCCAGTATTTACGTTGTGATCGAAATTACGTTGTGACGCGAATTTTCCTCTTGCATACGGTGCATAAATGCTGAACGTTATAATTGCCGAGTCTAAACTAATAGTATTCTTCGATACCTGAAAATTATCGCTTCCTTGGTATTTGGGGATCACGTGACAGAATGGTTGCAGTGTCGGAATATAATTATGAAAATGGGAAACCAATAATGTCGTGTCCCTATTGTATTAGTATACACGTATGTAACTAATGCTCCATTATTTTCTTTGCTTCCCTGTGACAAGCTGACAATTTTGAAATGTTACCTTGCTCTTTCAAGTCTTTTTTAATTAATTTTTTGGCTAAACGGGTTCACAACGTAAGCTATTGAAAGGGACACAAGCAATTCTCAAAGACTGCTACTCATTTTGATTGTTGAAAGTTTTATTTTTTTTTAATATTTGAAAGTTCATTCATTGTTCAAGTTTTAAAGTTGAAATACTACTTTATATGGGTTGATTAAATTATTAGTAGGCAAGTCGTCAACATTTGTTGTCCCTTTACACGTGAAACTGCAATACTCCGGATCACATTAATCCTTTCCTTGGTGATTTTTCATGATACAATACTAATTTTCAAGTACAGTAGTTCATGTCGAGTGTTAGGGTCATACAAACTTCAACAATTTTGTAAAATCTTTTTTTTTTAAACATCTAAAAGACACTTTAAAGTTTGTATCGCGAAGTTGGGAATATCCATGTAATCGACATTGGCTGACAAGAGGTGTTGGCACAAATATTCACTATTTCTGCTTAGATTTCTTATGAAGGTGCCTCATTTGAATAATAATACATCATAAACACATTAATATATCTTATACATCCACAGAAATTTAGCATTAAAAGTCTAATTTGGTGTCCCTTTACACGAGAAATCTGTACGTAACCTGTCATGTAAAATCGTTCATTACTTTTTTTTTGGAACTCAACAATGAGAAATCATTAACTGTCCCAAAATTGGCATACATTACTCCTATCATTGGTATAAGTTTATCAGTGATTGGGATTACTTAAAATTTTAGTACCCATGTCACACTTTGGACCCCTCATTTGTGGAATGTCCCATTTTAGGAGTAAATATAACAAATAACGCATCTTTTAAAGGAGCTATGTCAGACCTATGCAAAAAGGCAAGGCGAGCTTGGTATAGTATTAAAAGTAAAGTATGCACTCATAATCAATTACCTACTGAAGTTCTAATTAAACTGTATGACTCTGTTGTAAAGCAAATTGGATTGTATGCCTCTGATGTTTGGGGTTCTCAATTAGTGCACAATGTAAAATTAAATTTACCTAAGTGGAGTAATATAGAACACAATAAGATAACCATAAAAACATATAAGTCAATATTGTGCCAAACTTTAATATTAAACTCTCATGGACTGCTTCTATAACTCACTTAATAAGTTATTTCAATATAAACCCGTCAAACCTCACAAAAACTAATATCAAATTATCACTTCAATCAAAATTCAACTCCCTTTTCACTGAATCGTGCCACTCCAGCCCGTCTAAAACTACAAAACTCAGGACTTTTGGCTTATTTAAAACCAAAATCTATAAACCCACTGAATATCTCTGTCATGTACATAATAAGAACTTTAAAATAGCCATGACTGCACTCCGACTTAGTTCACACTCACTGCAAATTGAAATCGGTAGATACAAAAATGTCCCCCCAGATCTAAGAATATGCCAACAATGCTCTATGCATGCTCTATGCAAAAAATTGAAGATGAAGCTCATTTTTTACTTGAATGTCCACTGTATGAAGATTTGCGTATGGTACACATATACCCGAAACTTACAGATAACTATCTATCCTTTTCCCTAGAAAACCTATTTAACCCACCTAAAACAATTGCAAACTCAGTTTGTGCCTTTGTTTTTCATGCAATGAATCTAAGGTCATAATACGTGTAGCCTGTCTCTCTTGTATCAAATTACTCTCTGCATTTTTCACTACTATATTTATATTATCATTATCATACATTGTAATAACAATGCAAAGTCTTCTTGTCATTTATGTATTTATTATACTCATGCATCATAATTGTATTGACCTGGACCCGGTTGACGTAAATTTTTACATTACACATAATGCTGCCCTGTTAGTAAATGTATATGTTATTATTATTATTATAAGCTATATGAAAATAACCATTGTCTTATACATGAATGTTAATATTATTGGTCAAATTGTTATCAAATGTTCATGTTTATATTGTATGCTGTCCTAAATGGACGTTTCGATGCAATAAAAATCTTATCTTATCTTATATCCTTTCTTACCTCAAAGCCCCAAAGTTGGGAGCCATACAGAAGTATAGGTTTTATTATTGAGTCAAATATTTTGAAGCAGATACATGTATTTAAAGGGGGATAGTCAGCTTTTCTAATGAGACTCTTGATACAGAAAGAGTATATACACATTTTGACCAACACAATCTTGATGAGAATATAATACCAAGATAATTGTAGTAGGATTCAGTTGAAATACGTGTGTTCTTAAAGTACCATTGTTCATTCTTTCTGAGTGGGCCCCCATTGCGGAAAACGATGATTTTCGTCTTAGACAAATTTACTTCTAAATCAAAGTTATCACAGAATTTTTCTAATACATTGATTTTCCTCTGTAGCCCACCCACAGAATCAGCTACTATAGACAGATCATCAGCGTATAAAAGAAGTAGTATATCCTCGGCCTCCTGTATGGTAAATATGCCTGTAATATTTTCACCATTTGACATAGCATCAACAAGTTGGATTATATAGAAGCAGAAACACAGGGGACTGAGGATGCACCCTTGTCTTACACCATTGAAACTTTCGAAACTGTCTGTCTGCTTTGTCCCTAATTTAATACTAGATACTGTAGAAGAGTATAAACTCTTAAGTTTAAGGCAGTGTACACTTTTCCATGGACACCCTTCTCTATCAGGAGGGAAAGTAATTTGGTTCGATTGATCGAGTCAAAAGCGACTGAGAAATCGACATACAAACAGTAAAATCGACCTCTCCGAACTCCATCAAGGCATTGACCTAATAAGCATATACACCAAGTTTGAACATTCTAACTCGATTAGAAGGAGAGTTATTGTGTTCTAAAGTCTCGTCCAATCAAATTGCGTATCGCTCTGCTTACCCTGAGCATAAAATGCTCATTATCAAACTTAGTCAAGGTATTACTGTAATGAAACTATACACCAAGTTTCATCACTCTCACTTAATTAGAACTAAAGTTAACGTGTCCCAAAGCATCAACTAATCAAATTGCTTATCTCTGCTTACCCTAAGCGGAAAATGCTCATCTTCGAACTCCATCAAGGCATTGACCGAATAAACACATACACCAAGTTTGAACATTCCAGCTCAATTAGGAAGAGAGTTATTGTGTCCCAAAAAGTGTGACGGACAGACGGCCGGACAGACAGACGGCCGAACCCATTTTAATAGTCCCCCAAGGGGGACAATAATTATCTCATGTTTTTTTATCCTTTACACGTACACAATACGTATAGTAGACCGATTTGCAATCGCTTCGGGCGCCTACCACTCATCTAAATGTAGACGGAGGAGAGGTTTTTCTCCCTCGCCTTAGAAATGAAAGTTGTTTAAGTGGCATTTAGTAACTGGATGAGGATAACACATGACACATTTATATGGAATACAAGTTACTTAAAGAATTTATTTCAGCGACGTTTCGATGAGGGTTCTCCCGTCTTTATCAAGCTAAGAATGACAATCATAGCACAAATGAAGATATATATACAGAATATGAAACAAAGGAAAACATTTATATACAATGAGAGATAATCAGTTGAAACCATCATGACACCATCAAAGGGATAGGAAGCCATAAGGGTGGGAATAAGTGGGCTATGACTAAGAAAACATCAAAAAATGAAGACCGCTTGATTAGGGTGACTATGCTAACACTGAAGCCATAATGTGTATAGGGTAGCCCTGTTAATTAGTGAAGCATAATGATTAAATGATATAATAACACAAAAATTAGGAGAGTGAATATATATAAATCTTCTCTAAGACAACTCATGTTTTAAACACATTAAATAATTGTAAACATTTATAGTGTAAAGCATGTAAATAAAAGCCATATGAGAAATATGAATATTTTAGATTAACAACAATATGAGGTACATGTAAAACATTTTTTAAAAAACAATTTGGGGAGTAAAGTAATAATTAAGAATAGAATGAGATAATGTGAATGATATGTAAAAAACTTTATGAAACAAAGTGAATTTTCCGAAATTTATAGAGCATTAGGAAAAATATATACGATCCTAAGTCTTAAAAAAGAATAGTGTTTATTTAATAAGATTATCATATGCTCTGGGAATGAATAGGCCAGGATCACGGTTGAGTTCCGGCTGGTGCCTTTTTATGTTGATGGCTTCTAAGAGTTTCCTTGTCTTTTTGTTGTGTTGATTGGTTGTCAGTGTCTTGATTTCATCCCAATTAATTTTGTGACGACCGTTGTTGCTGAGATGTTGGGCTATTGCAGAAGTATTGTTGGCTGCTAGGGATTGGTGTTCTTTAATACGGGCATTTAACGGGCGTTTCGTTTCTCCTATATAAATGCTGCCACACGTACAAGAAACTTTGTAGACACATCCTTTAGGTTGTTGTGGGTTGGTTGGGTTCATTTTCCCATTGGCTCGCAGTAGGTCTTTCAAGGTACTGTTACTGGAAAAGATTGTGTCAATACCTGCTTGTTTCAGGATCCTTCTTATGTGGTAGGATGAACTGCCGTTAAATGGTATGCTAACCCAAATGGGTGAAGGTTCTGTTCTTGCTGTCTTAATGCCAGAGTCCCTGGACGTTATGGTGGAATTAATGGTTGTCTTGATTAACTGTTTGGGGTATTGGTTAAAGGTGGAAAAGACTTGCTTGAGGTGTTCAATTTCTTGCTGTAGGAGATCATGATCACAGATATTGAGGGCGCGGTTGGTGAGCGTTTTGATGATGGCTTTCTTAGTTTGGGATGGATGGTTGGATTTGTAATGGAGATACTGGTCAGTGTGGGTCGGTTTCCTGTAAACTGAAGTACGGAGAGCGTTGTTGTTTCTTTCGACATTGACATCTAAAAAGGGGAGGCAATTTTCTGTTTCCAGTTCCATCGTGAACTTTATTTCATTATGCTGTGAATTCAGGTGGTTTAATAAGGCATGTGGGTCGTCTCCATCGTTTAGCATGACGAAAGTGTCATCAACTCGCCTATACCAACAAATAGGTTTGATGAGCGAAGAATTAAGAGCATGTTTTTCAAAGGCTGTGAGGTAAACTTCTGCTAACAGAGGTGATAGTGGGCTTCCCATGGGCAATCCTCTGGTTTGTTCATAGATGTCGTCTCCCCATGTGAAGTAGGTGGCCGAAATGCAGTTTTGGACAAGGTCTATGATGCTGTCAGTGGTGAGGCTGGTGATCAGTGGGATGGGTATTTCTTCAATGGACTTGCGTAGGCTGTTAATGGCTTCTTTTCTGGGTACATTCGTGAAGAGGTCAACCACATCGTAGGAGACGAGTCTTCCTGGATTCTTGACTTTTTTAATGTTGCTGCAAAATTCTTTAGAGTCCAGAATGTAGGAATCTGCAGTTTTGGCTATTGGTGATAGTAATTTGGATAGGTACTGTGCTGTTTTGTAGTAGACCGAGTCTCTGGAGCATACGAACTCAAAACGACTCACCCCCATCCACCGTATGTCAGAGCCAATATCAAAATTCACAAAAACCCGCCCAAGCCAGACTACTTGTATGCTCCAGAGACTCGGTCTACTACAAAACAGCACAGTACCTATCCAAATTACTATCACCAATAGCCAAAACTGCAGATTCCTACATTCTGGACTCTAAAGAATTTTGCAGCAACATTAAAAAAGTCAAGAATCCAGGAAGACTCGTCTCCTACGATGTGGTTGACCTCTTCACGAATGTACCCAGAAAAGAAGCCATTAACAGCCTACGCAAGTCCATTGAAGAAATACCCATCCCACTGATCACCAGCCTCACCACTGACAGCATCATAGACCTTGTCCAAAACTGCATTTCGGCCACCAACTTCACATGGGGAGACGACATCTATGAACAAACCAGAGGATTGCCCATGGGAAGCCCACTATCACCTCTGTTAGCAGAAGTTTACCTCACAGCCTTTGAAAAACATGCTCTTAATTCTTCGCTCATCAAACCTATTTGTTGGTATAGGCGAGTTGATGACACTTTCGTCATGCTAAACGATGGAGACGACCCACATGCCTTATTAAACCACCTGAATTCACAGCATAATGAAATAAAGTTCACGATGGAACTGGAAACAGAAAATTGCCTCCCCTTTTTAGATGTCAATGTCGAAAGAAACAACAACGCTCTCCGTACTTCAGTTTACAGGAAACCGACCCACACTGACCAGTATCTCCATTACAAATCCAACCATCCATCCCAAACTAAGAAAGCCATCATCAAAACGCTCACCAACCGCGCCCTCAATATCTGTGATCATGATCTCCTACAGCAAGAAATTGAACACCTCAAGCAAGTCTTTTCCACCTTTAACCAATACCCCAAACAGTTAATCAAGACAACCATTAATTCCACCATAACGTCCAGGGACTCTGGCATTAAGACAGCAAGAACAGAACCTTCACCCATTCGGGTTAGCATACCATTTAACGGCAGTTCATCCTACCACATAAGAAGGATCCTGAAACAAGCAGGTATTGACACAATCTTTTCCAGTAACAGTACCTTGAAAGACCTACTGCGAGCCAATGGGAAAATGAACCCAACCAACCCACAACAACCTAAAGGATGTGTCTACAAAGTTTCTTGTACGTGTGGCAGCATTTATATAGGAGAAACGAAACGCCCGTTAAATGCCCGTATTAAAGAACACCAATCCCTAGCAGCCAACAATACTTCTGCAATAGCCCAACATCTCAGCAACAACGGTCGTCACAAAATTAATTGGGATGAAATCAAGACACTGACAACCAATCAACACAACAAAAAGACAAGGAAACTCTTAGAAGCCATCAACATAAAAAGGCACCAGCCGGAACTCAACCGTGATCCTGGCCTATTCATTCCCAGAGCATATGATAATCTTATTAAATAAACACTATTCTTTTTTAAGACTTAGGATCGTATATATTTTTCCTAATGCTCTATAAATTTCGGAAAATTCACTTTGTTTCATAAAGTTTTTTACATATCGTTCACATTATCTCATTCTATTCTTAATTATTACTTTACTCCCCAAATTGTTTTTAAAAAATGTTTTACATGTACCTCATATTGTTGTTAATCTAAAATATTCATATTTCTCATATGGCTTTTATTTAAATGCTTTACACTATAAATGTTTACAATTATTTAATGTGTTTAAAACATGAGTTGTCTTAGAGAAGATTTATATATATTCACTCTCCTAATTTTTGTGTTATTATATCATTTAATCATTATGCTTCACTAATTAACAGGGCTACCCTATACACATTATGGCTTCAGTGTTAGCATAGTCACCCTAATCAAGCGGTCTTCATTTTTTGATGTTTTCTTAGTCATAGCCCACTTATTCCCACCCTTATGGCTTCCTATCCCTTTGATGGTTTCAACTGATTATCTCTCATTGTATATAAATGTTTTCCTTTGTTTCATATTCTGTATATATATCTTCATTTGTGCTATGATTGTCATTCTTAGCTTGATAAAGACGGGAGAACCCTCGTCGAAACGTCGCTGAAATAAATTCTTTAAGTAACTTGTATTCCATATAAATGTGTCATGTGTTAGAAATGAAAATCGCTCTCCTTTACAAAGTTATGGTTGATCCCCTAACATGCAGTTATTGATCTTCAGAATAATTTCCCATACACACTACTACCAGTAATATCTCTACTTTAATATCACATCACTCTCTTATACAATACAAACAAAGATGACTACTTACAATGCCAAAACTAAGATTTACAAGCGGTTGCCATGCATGATACGTCTACATTTTTTGTACAATCAGGGACCTTAAGATAAGGTCCGATATGTGTAAATATCGAAAGGAACCAAGATCTTTGGGTTATAATAAACATACGTTTCAAGTTTCATCCAAATCTTATAAAAATTGTGGCCTCGAAACGATTTACAATCTTCATATTACATCCTGATTCACAATTTGCGTACAAAGAGTAGCCACCTTCATTTCAATTTTTCCAATTTAAATTCAAACTTCATTATAGTGAAATGGTGATATATTTAAAATGTTTTTTTTAAAAATCGGAAAATAAAATTGTGACTTTTAGAGAATCTGCAAGTTAAAAATGCATTTTTTCTTTTTAACAATCAGGGACCACAATCAAGGAAGTAACGTTCGGACATGCACGTAAAAGATCTTAGTGTGTAACGGTGATATTGGCCATAATTCAGGAAGTTATGATCCGATATGCACTACTATCAAAATAAACCGATCTGTGGGTTATAAAGACGTATTTCAAGTTTCATCCAAATTGAATTAAAATTGTGACATCTAGAGAGGGTCCACAACCTTGATATACCAGATGTTTATACTATAAGTGTATGAGGGGAGGTCATTTCGTCTGACAGTGAAGGTCCAATTTTCATGAAATTTGAACTCAACCAACAATGCGGTGTAATAGTGATATATTC
Organism: Patella depressa; assembly: GCA_948474765.1. Classification (NCBI taxonomy): domain Eukaryota; kingdom Metazoa; phylum Mollusca; class Gastropoda; family Patellidae; genus Patella; species Patella depressa. The sequence continues at coordinate 35,148,426 of OX419720.1, forward strand.
AAACGTTTTTTTTAAATCAGATAATAATTCTGGCCTCTTGAAGGAACACAAACTAAAAACACGATTTTTCATACTATCAAGGATCATAATTCAGGAAGTTATGATCCGATAATCGGAAAAGTCGTTTTAACAGCAGGTCTCTTTTTTGCGACTTTGAGTGAAGACAGCCCAATTAATTTCAATCAGATTTGGGTTACACCTTTCGTAAAATGGATATAATAACCATTGGCTATATATGTACCAAAAAGTTATGTCATTATCTTATGTGACCTTTAAAGAAATATTAGGAGTTACTCCCCTTACCTTCTCAGGCCCCACCAAGCTGTCGGGGACACTACATCCTAGCAATTTGCTATCTGGATGTACCGTATTCAAAACAATTCCCTGGTTGATTAAGATCTGTTTGTTTTTATTTTCCATCATGTAAATGTTTTTGTTCACATTTGAAAAATACAACATCAATCTTATAGACAATATTATTGTCAACTAATACAACTATAAATAAACCAATGAAGAAAATACTTCACAGTTGAATTATGGCAACAGGTGTCATTCTTTGACAAGAATTGATTATAACAGTAAATATATGTATTATCCAAAATATAATTTTATTGGTATGATCTACACTGGTCCCATAACATCTTGAAAAATTCAACAATTTGTTTATAATACTGTCATTCAAGTTCATTCACAACTTAAGTTAGCAACCAATTAAATGCATAACCGGAGAACAAAATATTAATTTGAAGAGTATATCACTCATCAGTACTAATTTTAGTATGACAACATGAAATCTGATTTTTTGGTTCTGATCCCTGGTTTTATTCATTCTTAACAAACTAATTAATAGTAGTTCATATATTAAAAACAGTTTTAATGATAACTGGGCATAGTTCCAGATAAAGATTGTGACATACATACATATTATGTTAGCCAATGTACATATTACATTGGCCAATGACATAGACAGGTATTTTTGTTTACATTCCAGATACAATTTCTTAATTACTTAACTGATCTACATGCTAAAGGAAATCATATTATCATAGCTGTTCAATAATTTCTTCCTGAGATTTATAAAAATACTACAGGCATATTAGTATTAGTCAAACTGTAATACCCCTCCCATGTCATTGACAGTAGGGGGTGGACAGGGGGTGGTGTTATTTTACAAATGTTGTGTGCAAATTCGAAGCCCCCTTCAAAAGTGGTAGTTACCTTACCCATTTATGAACATATCTTTTTTATTACTTTCTGAACCCCCTAACCCCCCCTGTACACACTACACACCCCCTGAAGTTAGGTGGGGTTAAAATAAGGGTTAAAATCCAGATTTCATTATCTCTCCTGGTATAAACCTCATTGTGACTCTAAATTTCGGGGTCTCGGAGTTCATTGGTGATGTTAAATTGAAGATTTGAAAATCCTTAATGGCAAAAATCCAAGATGGTGGTAATATTTCCACAAATTTCATACACGTTGATATCTTCTCAGAGTTTAACAACCTCACATATTTGTGCTTATTGTGTGTACTTGCAAACTAAAGTAATACCATACTGACCTCACCAAAACTCACTCTATGGCATGAAAACAGTTAGGGGGGAAAATATAGAAACAGCTGGATTTGCCAGTGGACTCTTACCTTTCAGAAAAGATATCATAACTAATATGATGTATCTTATGATGAGACCAACTAGGGCTGGTCAAAGTGGGCATTCTAACAATGATGCAGCTCTAGTTTTAGCATATGTGCTTGTAGAACACTGGATATTTTGGAAAGTATATACCATCACTACCAAACATATCAAAGATAGGTTGCCAGGCAATGAAACATAAGCCCACACCAGCTAAATCGTCCGGGCATTCAACAAGGGTTGTCGCATATTTTTACTTTTATTGGTAATGAAACATTTGTAATACACTAAAATCTGACTAAGAGTAACAACTCATTATGTAATTATCTGAAAATCATTAGAATTTGTTTGCTTTTTATAAAAGTTTTGCCCCACGCTAACAATTAGTATAGGAAACATTTAATATCACTGGATTTAGCTGTTCACTTATCAAAATTCATTGAAAATCAAAATACTTGTTCGTTTCAACACCTTAAACTCTGTGTATCAATCTGAAATCAATCGGATGATAAGTTTGGCCTCTATAGCGTCACAAGGTTTTTTGAAGTGATCAAGGGAGATAACTCTGGAAGTAATTATTAGAAATCGCTCAAGATCAATAGGCTTCTTCGTCTCATGACCGTGAACAATGTGTATAAATTAAAAGTCAATCGGATATTAACTTTGGCCTCTAGATCATCCACAAGATTTTTGAAGTTATCAAGGGCCATAACTCTGGCACTAATTATCAGAAATCGCTGAAAATCAATAGGCTTCTTTGTACTGTGTATAAATTTAAAGCCAATTTGATTTTAACTTTGGCCTCTAGAGCGTCCACAAGAATTTTTGAAGTGATCAAGGGTCATAACTCTGGTAGTTATTATCGGAAATCGCTGAAAAACAATAGGCTTCTTCGTCTCATGACATTAAACACTGTGTATAAATTTAAAGTCAATCGGACGGACTGACAGACGGAGGCGACAACAATATACAGCCACATTTCAATGTGGGCGTATAAAAAGAATATACTCTGCACAAGATTCCAAAATCTATCCAAAATGTGCCATATAAAGATAATGTTAAAATATTTAAAACTGAATCTTCTGCACTGTTTGATATGTATTGTTATCATACAGAGGTTAGAGAACCTAGAAATTTTTCATGTTGTGAATTTGATTTTGTGGAAGATGTACAAGGTGAGAGCATTAAAATGTGAAAACTTTATCCACTGTTTATCACTTATATAAGTTTCCCCATACCATTCATTCATCAACAATGGAAGTCTGGCCACTTCTGATTTTTGAGGATATATAACCAATTGGACATATGTTATAAATGGCTCATGATGTACGGTTGCCGAGAAATAGACGATTTTCTACAAGTCACTTTTCAAGGTTTTTGGTCTATAAAAGTGGCAATTCTTATTCGATCTACATACAATTTTCGCCATATGATGCCTTATGCCATTTCTGATTTCATAAAACTAATTGAACATTTTCATTATCACCGGAAGTAATGAAATTTTTCCAGGATCACTTACAAGTAACATATATATATATAAAATGAATTGATATTGCTGGATTTGGTTGATTCTTCGTCCATTTTATTTGATGTTTACAATGCTTATGTGGAAACCTGTTCGATGGTTTCATTGGTATTGGAAGTGACATATGTTCAAGGGTAACGTGGCACCGAAAGTGGGTGTGACTTAGAAGGTAAAGCTATTTTGAACGTCCTGAGACAATGCGAAATGTCCGAAATCACCGAAGTTATCATTTTTGAAAATATTCCAGTAATTTTAACAATAATCATTGGATTTTAACTTTCGATACATTTTGGCATAGCCGGAGACCGGGCACATAGCTACGCTACTTTCGATTTTTTATTTTCGGCAAATCTTCGAAGATATTAGGCGCCAAATTTCGAAAATTTAAAATTTTACAAAAAACTTTTTTATTTATAAATATTTTTTAGTCGTGTTGTGCACAGAATTAAAGAGTCATCTGACTAGCGCAAAAATGTTAAAAAATTTTGTCTCAGTAATTTTCCTTGGCCGCCATTGGCTAATTCAGTTTTTCAGTCCTAGATTAATTTTTTATTGTTCGATTTGTATAAAACAAAGTTCATATGCTTCGTTGTCTCAATTGTCATTTTTTTTTATTACCAAAAGTGTTATCTGTCGGCACCGGAAGTGGCATAATTTTACCAAAAACTACAATTTTGACAGTTAGGTACCATTTTTCGAAAACAAATATTATTTTTTTGAAAAATTATATTACTCAAAGTGTGTGCCCTTTTAAAGGGACAATAACATTCTTGCTGGCTTGGTAGCTCCAGAAAATAAATAATACCCTTATTCTAAGTACTAGATGTTTAAATGGCCTACCTGGTGTGTAAATTATCCATTACAACCTATTTTATTTGTCCAGAGGGTTCGGAAATATTTTAAAATCCAAGTCACATTTGAAAAGGTTTACGTTAGACTTTTCAAATCAATTGGTTGAATTTTTCCAATTTTTTGAATTAGGTGTGTTAAGATGAAATTTATATCATCATTTAATTGGGATATTCTAAAATAATACGATTTGTTGACCAGAATGAAGATTGGGACATATTTTTCAGTTACAACAAGAGTGTTATTGGGGCTTTAAGGCGCAAAAAATGTCGGAAGCAGTTTTTTTAATTTCGATTTCATTTTCGAGTGAATTCGATTAAGAGGCTAAAAATGGTGTAAAATTGACCTATTTACAACCTATTCAGGCTTTTCAGATTTTAAAATATTTCTTTGTAACTTTTATAAACTTATAGCTATAATCCATACGAAGAAAATGTATGTTAAAATTAGTTTGTAATACAAGCCAACAGTGAGGCTGATGTCCCCCGCCGAAATCCCAAAATAAATAGAAGACACATATTAATTAATCGCACATTTATTTTTTTCAATGTATCGAGCAATCAAACTGTACACGAAGTGTCATCCAAAAGTGTTTTATAAAGAAAAATGCTAAAGGCAGACAAAAGGGCCCCTCTGGCCAAGGGAAAGGGCCCTTGTGTCCAAGTCAATCGTTTCTATACACTGTTACTGTCGAATCGATTACTAAATTATAATGCAGTCATTGTATTGGCATAAAAATCATCAATCAAGATGAACCTAAGTTATCTTGTCCCAAAGTATCAAACAATCAAATTGCTTATCTCTGCTTTCCCTAAGCGGAAAATGCTCATCTTCGAACTCCATCAAGGCATTGACCTAATAAGCATATACACCAAGTTTGAACATTTTAACTCAATTAGAAGGAGAGTTATTGTGTTCCAAAGTCTCGACTACTCTCGACCAATCAAATTGCGTATCGCTCTGCTTACCTTGAGCAGAAAATGCTCATTATCGAACTTAGTCAAGGTATTACTGTAATGAAACTATACACCAAGTTTCATCACTCTCACTTAATTAGAACTAAAGTTAACGTGTCCCAAAGCATCAACCAATCAAATTGCTTATCTCTGCTTACCCTAAGTGGAAAATGCTCATCTTCGAACTCCATCAAGGCATTGACCTTATAAGCATACACCAAGTTTGAACATTTTTACTCAATTAGAAGAAGAGTTATTGTGTTCCAAAGTCTCGACCAATCAAATTGCGTATCGCTCTGCTTACCCTAAGCGGAAAATGCTCATCTCCGAACTCCATCAAGGCATTGACCTCATAAGCATATACACCAAGTTTGAACATTTTAACTCAATTAGAAGGAGAGTTATTGTGTTCCAAAGTCTCGACCAATCAAATTGCTCTGCTTACCCTGAGCGAAAAATGCTCATTATCGAACTTAGTCAAGGTATTACTGTAATGAAACTATACACTAAGTTTCATCACTCTCACTTAATTAGAACTAAAGTTATCGTGTCCCAAAGCATCAATCAATCAAATTGCTTATCTCTGCTTACCCTAAGTGGAAAATGCTCATCTTCGAACTCCATCAAGGCATTGACCTTACAAGCATACACCAAGTTTGAACATTTTTACTCAATTAGAAGAAGAGTTATTGTGTTCCAAAGTCTCGACCAATCAAATTGCGTATCGCTCTGCTTACCCTAAGCGGAAAATGCTCATCTCCGAACTCCATCAAGGCATTGACCTCATAAGCATATACACCAAGTTTGAACATTTTAACTCAATTAGAAGGAGAGTTATTGTGTTCCAAAGTCTCGACCAATCAAATTGCTCTGCTTACTCTGAGCGAAAAATGCTCATTATCGAACTTAGTCAAGGTATTACTGTAATGAAACTATACACTACGTTTCATCACTCTCACTTAATTAGAACTAAAGTTATCGTGTCCCAAAGCATCAACCAATCAAATTGCTTATCTCTGCTTACCCTAAGCGGAAAATGCTCATCTTCGAACTCCATCAAGGCATTGACCTAATAAACACATACACCAAGTTTGAACATTCTAGCTCAATTAGGAAGAGAGTTATTGTGTCCCAAAACGTGTGACGGACAGACGGACAGACAGACAGACAGACAGACAGACAGACGGACGGACGAACCCATTTTAATAGTCCCCCAACTTTCTTCGAAAGGCGGGGGACAATAAGCAGTTGCCAAGAAATGGGCAGTTCTGCATAAGTCACTGTTTTCGTTATTTTGCCTGTAAAATAGTCAATTATTATTGGATTTTTATAAAAGTGACATCATTTGATTCAAAAAGCATGTAGCGTCATATCAAGTTGATTACAATATAAAATTGACATCGGAAGTGACGTCATTTTGTCAAAAACTGCATTTTAAACTTTTTAAATCAATGGTTTATTCAACCAAGAATTATTTAATATGTATTAATAATTTTAACTTTTGGTTTAAATTCACATATAAACACAACTCATATGTTCATATAGATATTTTAAAATTGTTTCTAACTTATTCGGTTGCCGAGAAATAGACAGTTTTCTACATGTCACTTTTGAAGGTTTGGGGGCCATAAAAGTGTCAATTATTATTCGATTTTCATATACTTTACACCATGTTATACCTAATGCCATTTAGGATTTTATACAAGTAATATATGATTTTCATTATCACCGGAAGTAACGTCATTTTGGCAAAAACTGTATTTTTAGCCTCCAAAACCGATATTTTATGCAAATGAGTTTGTTTTAAAATCTTTTTCAAATTAGGTCTGTTTTAAAATCTTTTTCAAATTATGATATTTGATGCCAATCAACAAATAGAATGAACCCATACGATCATACAGATACCACAAAATGGTTCCTAACTTGTACGGTTGCAGAGAAATAGACGATTTTCTACAAGTCACTTTTCAAGTTTTCTGGTCTATAAAAGTGGCAATTATTATTCAATTTACAAAAAAAAATTTCACTATATGATATCTATGCCATTTCTGATTTCATAAAACTAATTGAACATTTTCATTAACACCGGAAGTAATGTAATTTTGTCAAGAACATTTACAAGTAACAAATGTATAAAATGAATTGATATTGCTGGACTTGGTTGATTCTGCGTCCATTTTATTTGATGTGAGCAATGTTTATTTGGAAACCTGTTTAGTGGTTTCGTTGGTACCGGAAGTGACATATGTTCAAGAGTAACTTGACACGGAAGTGACATGTTTAAGGGTAACGTGGCACCAGTGAAACCTGTCATTCCTGCATGCAGGTCTAGTTCCAATTATATCTATATGTCGCAATATGTGTAACAATGTAGCTCTAATCAATGTTTGTTAATGTCTTGATTTTAAGTTAGGACAGGGTGACGGCTATCCTAAGTAAAAATTGATTTTAGTTAAAATTGTCCTTAAAGTGGGTTTGTGAAACGCCACTATTTTAAGTTAAGATTAGATTTTAACTTAAAATATTATTTTAGTGGATTTTCACTAAAATGCTTAAAATTGTTTTGTGAAACTCATCTATCTTAAGTTAGGATGAAATTTTAGTTTAAGACGATTTTAAGGAGACTTAAGTTTTTGTGAAACAGGGCCCAGCTTTAGTAAAAGATAGGCTGGCACTGCCAGCCTGGATACGCCCACATTTTCGAGAGATGGATAGAGAACAAGCAATACCGAAAGTGATTTTTCCTACATCATTAAGTCCTGTATTTCATACTGTATTGGGAGCAGCCATTTAGTTGGTCAGTTCCAGTCTGATATTCATGAAATTCGAAGCCGACAATGATTATGGTGTGACGGTACACAACCTAGAAATATGACTTTTCATCAATATCGGATAAGAATTGTGACCTATAGAGAGTTCACAACCATGATATACCATATTTTTACACTATTCGCATACAAACGGCGACCATTTCGTCAGGCAATTTTGGTACGATTTTCACGAAATTATAACTCAACCTTCCTCATCAAAATAGAATCAAAATCGTGACCTATACAGGGTCCACAACCATGATATACCATCTTTTAAACAGTATTCGCGTACAAACGGCAGCCATTTTGTCTGTCAATTTTGGTCCGATTTTCCCGAAATTCAAACTCAACCTTCCTTACAGTATAACGGTGATATAATCAAACGTTTTTTTAAATTGGATAATAATTGTGACCTCCAGAGGGACCATAAGGTAAAGAAAGGAGGATTTTGCGTATATAACCAGAGGCCATAATTCAGGAAGTTACGATCCAATATGCGCAAATATCGAAAAGAACCAAGATCTTTGGGTTATAACCATGAATTTCAAGTTTCATCAAAATCAAATTAAAATTGTGACCTTTACACGGTCCACAACCTTGATATACCATTTTTTAACAGTATTCGCGTACAAACGGCGGCCATTTTGTATGGCAATTTTGGTCTGATTTTCCCGAAATTCGAACTCAACCTTCCTTACGGTGTAACGGTAATATAATGAAACGTTTTTTTAAATCGGATAATAATTGTGACCTCCAAGCTAAAAAAAATAGGTTGCCAGGCAACGAAACATACGCCCACACAGCAGCCAAATCGTCCGGGCAGTCAACAAGAGTTGTCGCATATTAAGGAATTATCAGAAAATCATTAGAAATTGTTTGGTTTTTATAAAATTCTGCCCCATGCTAACGTTTAGTACAATGTATACGAAACATTAAATATTATTTCTAAAATTGGATAATAATTGTGACCTCTAGAGGGACCACAAGCTAAAAAGGGTGATTTTTCGTACAATCAGGGGACATAATTCAGGAAGTAATGACCCGATGGGCACAAATATCGAAAGGAACAAAGATCTTTGGGTTATAAACGTACATGTCAAGTTTCATCAAAATCGGTTCAAAATTGTGACCTCTATAGGGTCCACAACCTTGATATAACATGTTTTCACACTATTCGTGTACAAACGACGGCCATTTTGTCCGTCAATTCTAGTCCGATTTTCACGTAATTCATACTCAACCTTCATAACCATGGAATTATGATATAATCAAACGGTTTTTTAAATCGGATAACAATTTTGACCTCCAGAGGGACCACAAGCTAAAAAGGGCGATTTTTTGGACAATCAGGGGCCATAATTGAGGAAGTTACGATCCGATGGGCGCAAATATCGAAAGGAACCAAGATCTTTGGGTTATAAACATACATGTCAAGTTTCATCAAAATTGGTTCAAAATTGTGACCTCTATAAGGTCCACAACCTTGATATAACATATTTTCACACTATTTGCGTACAAATGGCGGCCATTTTGTCCGTCAATTTTGGTCCGATTTTCATGAAATTCGAACTCAACCTTCATAACCATGGAACGGTGATATAATCAAACGTTTTTTTAAATCCGATAACAATTTTGACCTCCAGACGGACCACAAGCTAAAAAGGGCAATTTTTCGGACAATCAGGGGCCATAATTCAGGAAGTTACGATCCGATGGGCGCAAATATCGAAAGGAACCAAGATCTTTCGGTTATAAACATACATGTCAAGTTTCATCAAAATTGGTTCAAAACTGTGACCTCCATAAGGTCCACAACCTTGATATAACATATTTTCACACTATTCGCTTACAAACGGCGGCCATTTTGTCCGTTAATTTTGGTCCGATTTTCACGAAATTCGAACTCAGCCTTCATAACCATGGAACGGTGATATAATCAAACGGTTTTTTAAATCCGATAACAATTTTGAACTCCAGAGGGACCACAAGCTAAAAAGGGCAATTTTTCAGACAATCAGGGGCCATAATTCAGAAAGTTACGATCCGATGGGCGCAAATATCGAAAGGAACCAAGATCTTTGGGTTATAAACATACATGTCAAGTTTCATCAAAATCGGTTCAAAATTGTGACCTCTATAAGGTCCACAACCTTGATATAACATATTTTCACACTATTCGCGTACAAACGGCGGCCATTTTGTCCGTCAATTTTGGTCCGATTTTCACGAAATTCGAACTCGACCTTCATAACCATGCAACAGTGATATAATCAAACGATTTTTTAAATCGGATAACAATTGTGACCTCCAGAGGGACCACAAGTTAAAAAGGGCGATTTTTCGGACAATCAGGGGCCATAATTCAGGAAGTTACGATCCGATGGGCGCAAATATCGAAAGGAACCAAGATCTTTGGGTTATAAACATACATGTCAAGTTTCATCCAAATCGGTTCAAAATTGTGACCTCTACGCTGTTCACAAGCTAAAAGATAGGCTGGCACTGCCAGGCAGGATACGCCCACATTTTTGAGAGATGGATAGAGAACAAGCAATACCGAAAGTGATTTTTCCTACATCATTAAGTCCTGTATTTCATACTGTATTGGGAGCAGCCATTTTGTTGGTCAGTTCCAGTCTGATATTCATGAAATTCGAAGCCGACAATGATTATGGTTTGACGGTACACAACCTAGAAATGTTACTTTTCGTCAAAATCGGATAAGAATTGTGACCTGCAGAGAGTCCACAACCATGATATACCATATTTTTACACTATTCGCGTACAAACGGTGACCATTTCGTCCGGCAATTTTGGTACAATTTTCACGAAATTCGAACTCAACCTACCTTACGATGCAACAGTAATATAATCAGAGTTTTTTTTAAAATCAGATAATAATTGTTCGAGAGATAGACAGAGAACAAGCAATACCGAAAGTGATTTTTCCTACAATCAAAGGCCATAATTCATTAAGTTACAATTTGATATGCGCAAATATCGAAAAGAATAAAGATCTTTAGGTTATAAACAAGCATTTCAGGTTTCATCAAAATCGAATTAAAATTGTCACCTCTACAGGGTCCACAACTTTGACATACCATATTTTTACACTGTTCGCGTACAAACGGCGGCCATTTTTTCGGGCAATTATGGTCCAATTTTCTCGAAATTCTAACTCAGCCTTCCGTAGGGTGTAATGGTGATAGAGTCAAACGTTTTTTCAAATCGGATAATAATTGTGACCTCCAGAGGGACCATAGGTGATTTTTCGGACAATCAGGGGCCATAATTCAGGAAGTTACGATCCGATATGCGCAAATATCGAAAGGAACCAAGATCTTTGGGTTATAACCATGCATTTCAAGTTTCATCAAAATCAAATTAAAATTGTGACCTCTACAGGGTCCACAACCATGATATACAATTTTTTAACAGTATTCGCGTACAAACGGCGGCCATTTTGTATGACAATTTTGGTCCGATTTTCCCGAAATTCGAACTCAACCTTCCTTACGGTGTAACGGTAATATAATCAACCGTTTTATTAAATCGGATAATAATTGTGACCACCAGAGGGACCACAAGCTAAAATAAGGCGATTTTGCGTATAATCAGGGGCCATAATTCATCCAATATGTGCAAATATCGAATGGAACCAAGATCTTTGGGTTATAACCATGAATTTCAAGTTTCATCAAAATCGATTTAAAAATGTGACTTTTACAAGGTCCACAAACCATGATATACAATTTTTTAACAGTATTCGCGTACAAACGACGGCCATTTTGTATGGCAATTTTCGTCCGATTTTCCCGAAATTCGAACTCAACCTTCCTTAGGGTGTAACGGTGATATAATTAAACGTTTTTTTAAATCGGATAATAATTGTGACCTCCAGAGGGACCACAAGCTAAACAGGGTGATTTTTCGGACAATCAGGGGCCATAATTCAGGAAATTACATTCCGATAGGTGCAAATATCGAAAGGAACCAAGATCTTTGGGTTATAAACATGCATGTCAAGTTTCATCAAAATCGGTTCAAAATTGTGACCTCTATAGGGTCCACAAGCTAAAAACGTGATTTTTCGTACAATCAGGGGCCATAATCCATGAAGTTTTCATCTGATACATGCCAATATCGAAAGGAACCGAGATCTTTTGGGGATAAACCTATATTTCAAGTTTCGTCAAAATCGGATAAGAATTGTGACCTGTAGTGAGTCCACAAACAAATTGTGGACGGACGGACAGGGGCGACGACAATATACGTCCACATAAAAATGTGGGCGTATAAAAACGTGATTTATCGTACAATCAGGGGCCATAACCCATGAAGTTACAGTCCGATACATGCCAATATCGAAAGGAACCGAGATCTTATGGTGATAAACCTATACTTTAAGTTTAATTGAAATCGGATAAAAATTGTGACCTGTAGACTGTTCACAAAAAAATGTGGACGGACGGACGGACAGACGGACAGGGGCGACGACAATATACGTCCACATAAAAATGTGGGCGTATAAAAAGGCGATTAAATCAGGGGCCATAATTCAGGAAGTTACAATCCGATATGCGCAAATATCGAAAGGAAGCAAGATCTTTGGGTTATAACCATGAATTTCTTTCAAGTTTCATCAAAATCGAATCAAAATTGTGACCTCCACAGGGTCTACAACCTTGATATATCATTTTTTAACAGTATTCGCGTACAAACGGCGGCCATTTTGTATGGCAATTTTCGTCCGATTTTCCCGAAATGCAAACTCAACCTTCCTTAGGGTGTAACGGTGATATAATCAAACGGTTTTTTAAATCGAATAATAATTGTGACCTCCAGAGGGACCACAAGCTAAAAAGGGTGATTTTTCGGACAATCAGGGGCCATAATTCAGGAAATTACATTTGGATAGCCGCAAATATCGAAAGGAACCAAGATCTTTGGGTTACAAACATGCATGTCAAGTTTCATCAAAATCGGTTCAAAATTGTGACCTCTATATGGTCCACAAGCTAAAAACGTGATTTTTCGTACAATCAGGGGCCATAATCCATGAAGTTTTGATCCGATACATGCCAATATCGAAAGCAGCCGAGATCTTTTGGGGATAACCTATATTTCAAGTTTCGTCAAAATCGGATGAGAATTGTGACCTGTAGAGAGTCCACAAACAAATTGTGGACGGACGGACGGACGTCCGGACGGACAGGGGCGACGACATGATACGTCCACATGAAAATGTGGGCGTATAAAAAAAGTACTGGGTCGGTATTCAAAGGTTTTCTAAAAGTTAAGTAAAAATACTTAATTTTTCCACTTAACTGACTGCATTTCCTTCCTTTAGTATTCAAAGGTTGTATTTTACAAACACTTGGCTTTGGCTATGTGAAAATCTTAACTGCACACTTAAAATATGGAATACTCAAATTTGCCATAAAACATGAATTTTCAGTTTATGGAATACCTTCCACTGCCAAAAATCACAAATTTCTAACTTTGCAAGCAAGTTATGCCCCCTTAAGAGCATCGCTAAACTCTATTACATTCTTAGTTTACATTACTAGGAAAATGTTTGTCGAAATATTATATTGTAACACACATGAAAATAGTATGCATATAATTTAGGATAAATTATGATAGTGTGCATCCTCTGCCTGAAGGGCTGTTTTCATAGACTTGTTTAAAAAAAAGAAGATAGGTTGCCAGGCAACGAAACACACACCCACAGCAGCTGAATCGTCCGGACAGTCAACAAGAGTTGGCGCATATTTTTACTTATTTCGATAATGAAACATTTATATCACACTTATTAAGAGTAACAACTCAGAAAATCATTAGAATTTGTTTGGTTTTTATAAAGTTCTGGCCCATGCTAACATATAGTATGGTATACAAAACATTTAATATCATGTATTTAGCTGTTCAGTTATCAAAATTCATTGAAAATTAATATACTTGTTCTTCTCAAGGCCTTAAACACTGTGTATCACTTTGAAGTCAATCGGATAATAAGTTTCTCCTAAAGCATCAAAGTGATCAAGGGAGATAACTTTGGAAGTAATTTTGGGAAATCGTTGAAAATCTATAGGCTTCTCTGCCTCATGACCTTTAACACTGTGTATCAATTATGAGTCAATTGGATATCAACTTTGGCCTCTAAAGCGTCCACAAGATTTTTTGAAGTGATCAAAGGCCATAACTCTGGCAGTAATTATCAAAAATCTCTGAAAATCAATAGGATTCTACTTCTCATGACCTTAAACACTGTGTATAAATTTAAAGTCAATTGGTTATTAACTTTGGCCTCTAGACCACCCACAAGGTTTTTCAAAGTGATCAAGGGCCATAACTCTGGCAGTAATTATAGGAAATCACCGAAGATCATTGGGCTTCTTCATCTCACGAACTTAAACACTGTGTATAAATTTAAAGTCAATCGGATATCAACTTTAGCCTCTAGTGCGTTCATAAGAAATTGTGGACGATGGACAGACGGACAGACGGATGGACGGGGGCGACGGCAATATACGTCCACAATTCCATGTGGGCGTATAAAAAACCCAATTCAATAGGTTACAATAAATAGTGGTAGTATAATGATGAAGTTGAAGTTTGAACATGCTACCTGGATTTGAAGCAGATGTATTGTGTTACGAAACCCATTTTAATAGTGCACGAAAGTTTTGAGAGAATGAAATATTAAAGTATGAGAATTGTATTGATATTTAGTGCTGACTTTGTTTATCTTTCTACATAACTACAAACATTATTTTGGTAGCCTACCAATTTAAGAGTTTTCAAACACATTGTATTCGAGAAATGTGAGAGTTTGTAAGAATAAAAAAGTCTGTATTGTATTTTGTTTTAACTCCATGCAAAAAATTGGTTTGCATTTATAAATTAATAACAGTATTGACATTAAAACAATATCTTTTAAAAATATAGAAGCAAATAAACTGCAGGTGATAATGTTATTGCATCATCATTGACCTAAATAACCGATAGAAACAAACAAGAGTTGTTTCCCTTTACCTTTGTCACCCATTGCCGGCATTGGCATAAAAAATGTTATCAATCAATCTTCCTATGTAAAGACACCAAAGTTTTCTTCTAATAAGAATCTTGTTTAAAAAAGGTCTTACATTTAAGTGTCATAAAATTACCAACAATGGCAACAATATTTGTTACCGGTAACTGCTTTTGAGCATACCAGTTCTGACATATTCTATGACAAATGTTTATCAATTTTTATCTTAACTTCAGGCCTACTAATCTAAAAAAAATAAAGTTAAATCATTGAATAAAACCCCCTTTTTATATCGTAGCAAGGAAAGGGATTTGAGGTTAACTAGCGCTGCCACAGTTGCAAATGTCACATTCACAAAAAATTTTGTATTGTAAAAGCTTACCAAGTACTAGTGTAGGTAGAATGTAAAAATATATGGACATGTATAAAAAAATATATACAGTGTAACAGTGCTAGAAAAACATAAACTGTGTAGCAGAGTGTACTAATAAAATATGACAATTAATTATTAAGTTTTTCATGATAGTAGTGGCTTATTATAAAATAAATAAATGATCTGAGAAATATAAAAAGAAAGCAAAATCATTCTAAACAATTAGTATTATTTTCTTCAGTCTCAGTGTTGTGCTTTGTTTCTTATATATCAATCATTTGTAAGTTGTCACTGCAGCATCGTTTTTTGGGTTGCTATTTTTCTTAGTAAACTAGAGTTTGTCATTGATAGTTAATAATATTTTAAATCATTTTCATTAATGGCCCCCTTAGTTGCTAATAACTATATTTATATAATAGACTGACCTATGCTAATTTATTACTTAATTTACAATATATACACGTGTCTGTGTTTACATTCCTGAAAACGGATTATCGGTCTAAATATGGAAATCTCGGTTTGCGACGGGCGCCATTTTGCCAGTCTGAAAGCAATCACGTGGATACGCGCAGTTTTTCATAAACAATATAGATAAATAAATATATAAAATGTGACCTTTCGTACTCATAAATGAACAATGATATTAATAAGACAAAAATCCATTCAAATACTATTCTCACGATTTCACTCTTCCACTCGATTTCCAATGTGTTTTGGCGCACGAATTGAGTTGTGTTTGTGTACTGTAATGTGCCAGTCTGGCTCCATCATTGACGGCGGGCATAGACTATATAGAGGGCCATGTGCTCAGACGAACATGTTTTTATCCAAATTCTAAAATACACAAATTTTATATGTGAATAAAACCGACATACCAAAAGATCAACCTGTGCTTCGTCCCTTGAAGTGTTGTTTGCGTTCATATTTTCCATTTCACCTCCATGGTGTACAGTTGGATATAAATGACTAGCTGGTGCAGCCATTGTATCGGCTGTTATAACAATAATACCGCTGGATAGCAGTCGACGTGTTTCTGTACCGTACGGCATGTAGTCTTGATTATCTAGTAGTAGACATTTCTCGCAAGTTGATATACTGGTGAATCTTATCTACACACAAAAACCCTACTATTTCGGTTACAAAATGCTACCTGGGACAGAAGGACGGAATAGCCATATACTGGAAATAATACGGATAAAAATTCCAATGGCGTTGAATTGCATGAAGTATTTTTGTCGAACGTAGTAAAACACCCTTATATTATAAGTCAAACTCATTGATAAAAAATTGATAATACCGTAAACACTATAAAACCAAGCACAATATAAAATTTTGTCCTACCCCACCCCACTATTCATTAACATTTCTCTGGTTTTATAAATGGCAGATTTCTCTGTTTTTACACGTAAACACCAGTTAACGGTGTACATTAACGAAAAAAGATTTGCAGGTGTAAATCGGTGACTATCGTATTGAGTAGGCCTAAGCTGTTATATTATGAGCTAAGGCCTACAATATAAAAGAGGTTGGAGATTAAATTGGTGATTAATTAATCAGCAATGAGACCAAGTGAGCACCCCCTCAGACCCAGTCCTATCCTATCATCTTATATCTAAAAGCTCAGCTAGGCCTACATAAATATTAGTTGCCTATCTATACATAGGCCTAGCTGTTATTGCCCCCCCCCCCCCCAACAATAATTTTAGGAAATAAAAAAAAAAGTTTTGTGATACAAAATACCTTCTCAACCTCGTGGGTTTCCTCCGGGCACTCCGGTTTCCCCCCACTGCTAAAGATCCCTACGCGCCAGCAAATTATTGAAATAAAATTAAACCATATGTTAGTCCCGAAATGACCTAGTTTGTGTTGAGTGGACGTTAAACCCCATTTCTCTCTCTCTCTCTCTTGACACTTTCCTATTTGATTATTTGGTCGGATAAATAAGTGATTTGGCGACAGGCGGTATCTGGTAAGCTCTATTTATCTCGACGATCAATGCCTGAAATACTGTCAAGACTGCATTTCGGGCAGTCTACTTCTCAAACTATCGGGGGCTTCGTTGAGGTTCGTGTCGTACCGTTGGTTCGAACTCAAGAAGGTGTTCAGCTTCGAATAATCTTTATTACAGTTTTACATTACATAAAATCTGACAATGCTTCTCCTGTCTTCCATCCTCACTCACCGCCAACAACAACAGCCCAGCGCGTGTCATACACCCTTTTCATTGGCTATCTCCCTCTCCGCACTCACCGCAATACCATATGGACATACAATAAGAGTAAAGGTACATTCGTACGGCTTTCAGATTAAAGGTGCATTCACACAGTTACTGTTTGTCACACCTCCCACCTTAAAAAGTCAATGCCTCCTGACAGTGGTACATTTAAAACAAAAACTAATTCCCATACTATGCAATAAGAAAATCAACTAAATATGCCTATACCTAACCTAGGATTTCGACAAATAGAGATAAAATCAATGATAACATTAGTGATACATGTATTAAGAAGAGGGGTCAAATCTGACTACAGGTTTTGTTTTACGACTAGATCGGCGTAATATAGGACGTGGTGACGATGTAGACAGAGTTGGTTTAGGTAGTTTTGTTCGTAGGGGTTGCTTCTGAGGATCAGGTGGTCGTAGAGGTACTACTGTTTGTTGTAGAGGGAGCTCTGGTCTGTTAGGTTGTGATGGCGGCTCATTGGCAAAAAACAAGATATCCTCACCTGGATCAAATGTTTTATGGCGAGGCACCTCCGATTAATTATTAAGTGACTTGTGGTCAACAGGCTCTTTAATTTCACTTTCTGGTACTTCTCGCATATAGGCTGGTTTCAGGTTTTTATAATGAACGATAATTTTATGATTTTTTAGTTCATCAAATATTTCATAAGTTGTTTCCCCAAAAACTATTATGACTGTATATGGACCTTTCCAACGATCGGCAAATTTCTTAGATTCACCTGCATCAAATATCATACGACGTAGAAATACTTGACCTCCAACTTCATAAGCTTGTCCGCGTATTTTCTTATCAAACCAAGACTTTTGTCTGGCTGCTGTTAATTCGGTATGTCGATGGACTTCTTGAAAAGCAGTTCGAAGATTTTCGGTAAGTTGTTTGGCATAACGATCAACTGTTTGGTAAGGTGTTCCAGTGTTGGTCCCAAATATAGCATCAAGTGGAGTTCTTGGAATTCTGCCATATACTAACATAGCAGGAACATATTTAGTCGATGAATGTTTAGTGGTATTATATGCTAAGCAGACGAGTGGGAGATAACGATCCCATTCTGATAGTTTACCAGTTGAACACTGTTTAACGATTGCTGATAATGATTCTGCAATAACTTTATTTGACCTTTCAACTTGTCCGTTAAAACTTGGAGTATATGCTGGTGTCTCCGTTTTTCTAATATGAAGTAATGAGTATAGATCTTTCATCAGTTTAGATATGAAGCAAGATCCCTGATCAGTATGGATTGTTTCTGGTATTCCAAAATGAGGAATGAAGCGATCTATTAAGACATCTGCAACTGTTGTAGATTCTTAGTTAGGTAAAGCGTAAGATTCCAGAAATTTTGTAAACTGGCACTGGAGAACCAGGATATAACGTTTATTATGAGTTGAGCGTGGAAGTGGACCCTGAAAATCCATGGAAACAAATTGGAATGGTCTTTCTGCTATAACTAGATGAAGTGGGGCTTGTCTACTTGGAGTAGGTGATTTCCGTAAAGCACAGAATTGGCAAGTTTTACAGAATCGTTTAACATCTTCTCTCCAGCCTGGCCAGTAAAATCGCGATCGGATTTGGTCCAGAGTCCGATCTTCTCCCAAGTGACCAGAAGCAGGGTTATCATGGGATACTTCTAAAACTTCAGTGATCATGGATTTGGGAACAACGATAAGAAGACCTTGGTTTCTACCATCCGGTGTCTCATCTCCTTTATAGAGCATTCCTCGTTTTACTCTCAGTTGGTTAAAAACTTTCAGGTATGGTTTGACTTGTATATCGTGGGTAAAAACTGGTTTTCTTATACAGAGTACATATTTATATACTATCTGGATAACCGGGTCTTGAAGTTGGGCAACTTCCAGGACTTGCGAGGACAACATAGAGACGAATACACCACTGGAGGTCATACTAGGAAGATCTGAAACAGCATTCGTACTTGGGGAATTATGAGATTCAATGACATCTGAATCCGGAGATGGCTGAATTCTAGAGAGAGCATCTGCGTTGGCATGTTGTTTCCCTGAACGATGAGAAATTGTATAATCGAACTCCTCCATATCAAGGCTTCATCGAGTAAGTCTGGAGTTAGTGCCGCTATACTTCTTTAAGTATATCAAGGGTTTGTGATCGGTGACTAATTGAAACTGTCTGCCCAGAAGATACGATCTGAAAACTTTACAGGCCCAGATAATGGCAAGACATTCTCTTTGAATGGTTGAATAATTTTGTTCAGCTTTAGACAGTGATTTGGATGGATACTGTATGACGTGTTCTCGGCCATCGATTACTTGACACAATATGGCACCGATAGATAGTAAAGAGGCATTAGTCTGTACCACAAATTGTTTCGTAAAATCAGGAAAACTGAGGATTGGCCCAGTAATCAAACATTGTTTTAGATGAAGAAAAGCTGCCTGACAGTCTTCTGACCAGACAAAGGGTACTGCCTTAGCTGTGAGTTTGTTGAGCGGTTTGCTGATTTCTGCGTAACCTTTAATGAAAGGAAAGCCTTAACATCTGTAACGTTTTTTGGAACAGGGTAGTCTCTAACAGCCTGAATTTTGGATGGGTCAGGTTTTACCCCTCCATTGGATATAACGGGTCCCAGATATTTGATCTGTGTGCTGGCAAAATGACATTTGCTAGGTTTAAGTTTGAGGTTTGCATCTTTCAGTCGAGTGAAAATGGTCTTCAAATCAATCAGGTGTTGAGTAAAATCTTTGGAAAAAATTACAATATCATCCAGGTACAGGGCACAAATTTGCCATTGCAAACCTTTCAATACGAGCTCCATTAGCCGGGTAAAAGTTGCTGGGGCATTAACTAGACCAAAAGGCATTCTGCGGAATTGGTATAACCCTCCATCTGGTGAAGCAAAGGCACACTTCTCTTTGCTGTCCGGATCTAAAGGTAATTGGAAATATCCCTGGGATAAATCGATGGCTGGATAGATATAGCTTCCAGCAAGTGTATCGAGGGTGTCATCCACGCGAGGGATCGGGTAGGCATCTCTTCTTGTGATCTGGTTGAGTTTACGAAAATCGATGCAAAGTCATAATGTGGAGTCGGATTTCTTTGCCAAAACAATTGGAAATCGCCATGGGCTTTCACTTTCCTTGCGACCAAGGATACATTTCTCTGATAGGTCGTTGACAATATAAAAAGTTTGGAAGTTAGATCTACCTTGAAAGTAAACTGGTAGAGATACAACACCATAGATGGTAAATTTTGAAGAATTAGCGACGCGTAAAGTGGTTGTTGATGTACCGACTGTATACTTTTTATTGTTTGATAGGGACAGGAAAACCCTAGTATCAAGTAAACAAACATCGGATCCACCATGAAGCAGGGCCTTGGTATTCTGTCCAATGATTTTGGTAGTTATTCGTAGAGGGGGAGATTTCATGATCGTGGTATCTTCAAACTTATCTTTATCATTGGTACATGTTGACGAAAAATGTGACCTAGGGGTGGGACACTGCCTTGCTATATGCCCGATTCCACCATAAATCTGACAGATAATACGACTGGGTCGTGTGTTGTTCTCTGAGCGATACAGGTAATTTTGGGAGTTCGGTTTAACATCTTCACGCAGCCACTGAAGTGTTGGAGATGATGGATGTCTATAATAATCATGACCAGAATACACTGGATATTGACAAGGTGGAGAATGACCATGATGCATTTGTTGATATCGCTGAGGAGATGGAGTCCGAAATCGTCTGGTTGGGTCATAGGCGGGTGAATAACTTCGACTGTTCGAGAACTTTCTGGATGGAGAATGGTCACGAGAGTTTGATCAAAGTTGGTAACGTTTTGTCGATTTTTGTGAGCTATAGCAGTTGTCATAAGGCTGGTTGTAAGTGGTTCTATATGGGGATGGAGACCGTTGACGGCGGGTAAACCTTGGGCGGGATTCATAGTTCGCTGGCGAAGGTGATCGATGCCCTGATTGGTGACGCTGTCGTTCAGTGGAATACTGCGGAGTTGGACAATCGCTGTGGTTATGGCTTGAAGGTAACCTTTTTTCACTTTGCGACCTGTCGGGGTCTTCTTGGTATGTACGATTAGAGGCTACAGTAGGACTGTCGATCTTCTCCAATGCTGTCTTAGTTTTAGCAATATGGATAATTTTAGGTAAAGATTTTAGCAACTTCGATTTATGCTGAGTGTGCTCAAACACTATAGTCAAAATTATAATATTCTCTGGCCAAAATCTGTAACCAGTTGTATGATGATCTAAAGGACTAACGAATTTATCTTTCAGCATAGAAATGATGTCTTCTTAGTTGTGTTGTTTATCAGTAGGCATAGCCTCTCAGCTAGTTTTTGCATGTTTTTCAAGCAATAAGGACAACACTTGACCTGCATAAGGGGTATAAAGTGGACTGTTCAGAGCTCTTTGAACTTTGTTTAACCAGTCTTTTAAATAAATGTCAACATCAGGTTCTTCACCTGAAAATGTCCAAGTAAACTCCTTCACTTTAGAATAAATGTATAAATGATCTCTGACTGGGTTTATATTTGATTGTGGTGGGTTGTATGTGTTGGATTGAGTGGTGGGTTGCCACTGTTCAGCTGCTAAGCGTTGCCGGAGATCTGCCAATTCTCTTCTAAACCTATCCTGTTCTTGTTGGTGCAGAAGTAAACTGCTTTCCATCATGTTTTGTAATTTCTCAACCTCGGTAAGTTCCTGTTCTGTGCGACCTTTTGCCCCAAGTTGTTCTCCGTCAGTTGACATTTTGAATATTAAAGCCAATGTGTTACTATTTGAATAACAGAAATCGAAGGTCGGACAACTAGCCGAAAAAGTTTGCGGTATCACTAATGTTAAAAAGAAAAAATAATGAACAAACATACAAATATATATAGTGATGAAAACAATTCTATTACTGGATATCAAACGTCAATCAGAGTCTATCAATCAAATGACACACACGTAGTCCAATGCATCAAGTTAACAACATACATGACAATATGAACATATATATATATATATACAAATTACCGCATTACATTTATTATGATTACATGACAATATTCATATTATTTACGTTACATACAACATCAACAATCGAACAAAATAAAACTCAAGAGAATAGAGTCTATAGAAATTGGAAATAAAATACTTGAATATTTTATTGCGGTATGAAGTCCGTAAAACACACAAGTGTTCTGTTGTGGTCTGGTGAACGACTGACTAAATGATTCTTATAGAAATTGAATTTAAATAAATAAGACACTACGAGTTTATTACACTGTCGATTCACGAGAAAAATGTTCGAGCATTTCGTCGGTGGATCTTCAATTCGACGAGTGAACGGTGTACTTACTGGCAGTTGACTGACAATAATAAATCTTCACTTCTTATAATCACCAATTATTAAGAATGTCACGGGAAATATTTGAAATATATCACAGCTTAACTCATGTCACAAGTTACTGATTATTCATCGAAAAATACTCAGAATCCTGGTTCGGCGGCGAGCTGTTAGTTAAGAAGCACAGGCCTACTTCTTTCTTCGACTTTGAACGACGTTTCTTTACTCGTTTGGCGACGAAGGTTCTTCATTCTCGCTCACTTCACACAAGTAAATTCCACACACCTTCGTGACTATCGGGGACGCCAATTTGTCGTACCGTTGGTTCGAACTCAAGAAGGTGTTCAGCTTCGAATAATCTTTATTACAGTTTTACATTACATAAAATCTGACAATGCTTATCCTGTCTTCCATCCTCACTCACCGCCAACAACAACAGCCCAGCGCGTGTCATACACCCTTCCCATTGGATATCTCCCTCTCCGCACTCACCGCAATACCTTATATGGACATACAATAAGAGTAAAGGTACATTCGTACGGCTTTCAGATTAAAGGTGCATTCACACAGTTACTGTTTGTCACAGTTCGCAAGTCCGTTCATTTGACACTTTCCTTTCTGGGGTTGGGTTAGTTCCTTTAGAACTGTCTTTCAGCTCTAATCGTTCGCTCAAAGACAGTTCCAAAAGGAACTAGAAAACACCGTTCTTCCCCACTTCTGTTCTAAGGCTATTTTGGAATCCTTACTTACTATTTTTCACCTTGATTCCTCTTTATTCGCCAAATGAATCATTTCTTGCCACAGCTGACACAGATTTATAAAGATTCGACCCTATCTTCAAGTAGAATTCTGCGATGAAAAACATACACCAAATTGACCAATATACGTTTAAACTGAAGAGCCATTAGGAGACCGGCAGACATGCGCAAACCGCATGTTTATTACATCGCCAAATTCTACTTGAAAATGGAGTTGAATTATTAGAAATTTGTGTCAAACATAGTTAAACAATTTTATTTCTAAAACTTGCATGGACGCAAATATGTATGTGTGTGGGGGTGGGGGGCATATATTTCTCGGGAAGACAGGTAATGTGATAAGAAAAATAAAGAAATAAACCCTCGCACGTCTCAGATCATGCATGTTTCTAGATATCGCCTGTATAAAGTCATTAATTTAAATTTTCCCAAGTATATATTTTCCTAAGTGTGTTACCTACCAATAAGAGTATTCAGCTGTCAAAAATGAACTGTGTCCGAAATAAAGAAATAAACCGGGCATCTCCCATCATGTTTGTGTCGATATCTGCTATAATAGATTTTTCAAGCATTCAATTTTATGAAAAAAAAAAGAAAAGATATTTGTTTCACCAATTTTTCAGAAACCGTTATTTTTTTTTAAATTGACTAATAAATTTAAGATATCTAAAATCAGTGTAAAAAACCCGGTGTCTAGTGCTACATTATGACTTCAAAATTTTCACCCGACAAACACGTAAAAATGATAGAGCCTACGAAGCGAGACAGCTGTTGAGCGAGGCAAGCATGTAAGGCCGCCTGTTTGTATTTTTGTGCAGTCTTCATCACCCAGGTCCTAGGCACATATCGAGTAACGATAGGTTTATAAAGGGACTGGGTGATGCAGACTTTTGTTTTTACCTCATTTCGTCGTACTTCCGGTCCGTCGAAAATACGAATAGCCATTTGAACACGCTTCAAGTTTTGATTTGTAATTAATAACGCTGTAAAATGACCAATTTAATTACATTGGAGGGTTATAATGATCAAATAAAGTCTCGTTGGCAGTTAAAACGATGGAAGGTCTTAGAACTAGTGAGTATTGTGAGATAATAACAGCTGATATATCGCCAACAAGTCATAACAAAGATGGCGTCTGAAATATATTCTATTATACTATACTATATAGTCAAGCAGTATCAATAATATCAGCAAAATCAAAAAATATTTGAACAGAGATAATCTAGAAAGCTTCTTACATGCTTTCATAACATCTAAGCTTGACTACCATAATGCTCTCCTTTATCACCTTCCAGAAAACCTCATAAAGAAGCTACAATATGTTCAGAACTCAGTCGCCAGATTACTCACTGCGAAAGGACGATTTGATAGCATCTCTGCCACATTATCATCACTACATTGGCTACCCGTTAAATAGTGAATTAATTTCACGACTTTATTATTAACCTTTAAAGCTCTAAATTCACAATCACCTACCAACATCCAAGATATGATAGTACCTTATACTACAAGCCGAAATTTACGTTCATCTGATAAACACTTATTAAAGATCCCTTGTGTAACACTTGAGACTGGAAAACGTGCATTTTCATACTCAGCGCCATTTCTTTGGAATCAGCTCCCAGTATCCATACGTCTAGAGTCATCTCTTTCTGTTTTTAAGAACAAACTGAAAACTCTCCTTTTTGAAAGTCCTTTGTGATATTGACATCGAGAACAAATCTAGTGAATTAGAAGCGCATTAGAAACTGTGAAGCACTGTTTATGCACTATACAAATACTGATATTATTATTATTAATAATAATAAAACTTCTTATTACTGCTTGACTATATTGTATAGTATAATAGGAAGTATTTCAGACGCCATCTTTGTTATGACTTGTTGACGATATATCGTCTGTTATTATCTCACAATACTCACTAGTTCCAAGATCTTCCACCGTTTTAACTGCCAACGAGACTTTACTTGATCATTATAACCCCCCAATGTAGTTAAATTGGTCATTTTACAGCGTTATTAATTGCAAATCAAACTTGAAGCGTGTTCATTTGGCTATTCGTATTTTCGACGGACCGGAAGTACGCGAAATGAGGTAAGAAAAAAGTATGCATCACCCAGTCCCTTTATAAACCTATCGTTACTCGATATGTGCCTAGGAACTGGGTGATCAAGACTGCACAAAAATACAAACAGGCGGCCGGACATGCTTGCCTCGCTCAACAGCTGCCTCGCTTCGTAGGCTCTATCATTTACCGTGTTTGTCGGGTGAAAATGGCAGGCTTTTGAAGTCATAAAGTGGCACTAGACACCGGGGGGGGGGGTGCACTAATTTTAGATATTTTAAATTTTTTAGTCAATTTAAAAAAAAATAACGGTTTCTGAAAAATTGGTGAAACAAATATTTCTTTTATATATATAAAATTGGATGCTTGAAAAATCTATTATAGCAGATATCGACACAAACATGATCGGAGATGCCCGGTTTATTTCTTTATTTCGGACACCTCATCTTTGACAGCTGAATACTCTTATTGGAAGGTAACACACTTAGGAAAATATATACTTGGGAAAATATAAATTAAAGACTTTATACAGGCGATATCTATAATTAAACAATTTTATTTCTGCAACTTGCATGGACGCAAAAGTGTATGTGTGTGTGTGTGTGGAGGGGGGGGGGCTCATATCTCTCGGGAAGACAGGTAATGTGATAAAAAAAAATTAAGAAATAAACCGCCGGACGTCTCAGATCATGCAAGTTTCGGTCGATATCTGCTGATATACAACTGGTAGTAGTTTTTTTCTTTGATGTCCATAGCAGTTATATCTCATAACAACCTCTCATGACGTCATCAGAGGTTGATGTATTCGTTTCATATCAATCGCTGATTACGTCCTGACAGGTTGATACTTCATATCAACCGCTGATGAAGTCATCCAAGGTCGATATATTCTGCTCATATCAACCGCTGATAATGTAGATGAACGAAATAATACAAAGAACACAGAAATAAAATTGTATTCTTTTGACAATAAAAAAAGTTATGGTATAGTTTGTAGCATTCAGTAACGAAATAGACGGTGTACTTATCGGCATATTTAAATCGGTTATCCATACTCCATGTCTAAGATATCTTTCAGAATTTTCTTTCCGCCCACATTATTTCTCCACACACTGCAAGATTTGAAAGTATTTATCGCTCAAAAGTTCCTTTGTAAAGTATTTTTGGATACAGTCCACTTAAACCAGTCGGTCAAATCCTTCTCTGAACATACCTAAATTTCAATCACGGTTCATTGTCAAATATTTTCTTCAGGCTTTGGATAGATCCTCATCATATTTGCATCCACATCTATTCCATCGTCAATATGATGACTAAAAAGGATTGATTATTCGTCTGACTTCGTTTAATTATCCATTTTGTTCTTGCTTCCAATTCAATTTTCCAAAATGGCGACGTGTAAACAAAAACACGCGCAATATTACATTGGTAATTCTCGCTATTTGGCGGAAACTACCGAGCAATTATCCAATCACTGTTGCCTTTTTTAGAAGAGTCCATTAAATTTAAGGGTGAACGTTGTATATGTCAGATATAAAACTACTCTCCCTCGGATTGATATGATAGAGAACCCTTGGGCTTCGCCCGCGTGTTCTCTATCATATCAACCTTAGGTAGGTTAATATCCTATACTAATAGATTTTTCAAGCATCCAATTCTATAAAACCCCAAAAAAATATTTGTTTCATCACTTTTTCAGAAAAATTTATTTTTTAAATTGACTAATAACTTTAAAATATCTAAAATCAGTGTAAAATAAAACGGTGTCTAGTGCCACTCTATGACTTCAACCTGCCATTTTCACCCGACAAACACGGTAAATGATAGAGTCTACGAAGCGAGGCCGCTGTTGAGCGAGGCAAGCATGTCAGGCCGCCTGTTTTTATTTTTGTGCAGTCTTACAAAATTTGGCTCTAAATTCGATACATACGCAATAACCGCAATGTGTTCTTTTTTCATAACAAACATCATGCAGTACAATATATTTATATTAATAGTTTATTGAGGTGTTTATCCCTCTCTCTCACTCCCCGTATTACATGTCATTATATTTTCCTCGTACTTTACCCGACAATTTATTTTTCATAACAAACATCATACTGCACAATATAATATTTGGTTATCCTTACATGGAGGGGGCTAACCCGGTTGGGAACGTCTTCTCTAAACGGGGGCCTCGGGTATGGCGTCATTGCAATGCAATCAAATGAAAAGAAACGAAACACTGTTTATATCTAAACCAGGCTATTCTGTTACTTCGCAGTAACGAAATAAACGATGTTTTCCGACTGCGATAAAGTCATTTCGTTTTAGGGGCGTGCGTAGCTTGGAGCATATGTTTTTTAGTACAACCAAGGGACATAGCTCTTATTCTCACTAAGAGATAACTCCTTTGATTATGGAAGCCGCGAAGAGTTTGGGCACAGGAATCTGACCTTCTATCTGTATATATATGCATACACCATACCGAACTAGACATATATATAATAAAAAAAAAGAACAGGAATGCAGTGCCTGTTGAAGCCTCGATTTTACCTGCTCTCGCTTCGGCAGGTTTTTTTTGGTCAGATTCCTGTGGTTTGAGCCATTTATAACGTCCAAATGGTTACATATCCTCAAAAATCAGACGTTGCCAGACTTCCATTGTTGATGAATGAAATTTTTATATACTATTCAAAAAAGTAGGGGATATTTGATTTTGGGGGCATAATACTAAAATATGCAAATGACTACGAAAAAAGTCACTATAGAATCTAACAGAAGAAACATTTCCAGTTACATGTGACGCCCAAACGCACCAATAGCTACCGCATGGAATGCAGGTGATGCTTGGGATCATCATGGGTGTCCAACCCAAGATTTGCACGACTCTGACTTTGAATGTTACAGTCATTGTGGCGTTGAATTCCAGGGTTGGGTTACATGTGACGCCCAAACGCACCTATAGCTACCGCATGGAATGCAGGTGATGCTTGGGATCATCATGGGGGTCCAACCCAAGATTTGCACGAATCTGACTTTGAATGTTACAGTCATTCTGGCACTGAATTCCAGGGTGGAAACATCAGTTTAATTGTTTTAGTGACCAGAAAACAAATTTTGATATGCGTCGGCTTACCCAAAATGAAAGGTTACGTGCCCTTGGCATGCTACAGATCGGCACAACACAGGCGGTTGTGGCGCGGACGATGAATGTTTCTCAGTCTGTCATAAGCAGGCTATGGTCCAGATACCGTGATACACAATCTGTACAGGACAGACCACGCTCAGGTCGACCAAGGGCGACAACTTAAGCCCAGGATCGATTTATCCGTACCTTGGCCTTGAGAAATCGTGTCATCACAGCAAATCAGATCAGCGCTCGTCTTCAAACAGACACTGGTGTGTGAGTGAGTGGCCAGACGATTCGGAATCGACTGCATAGGGGTCACCTTCGCGCCCGACGTCCTCGCGTGATCCCTTGTTTGAGAGATCATCACATCCAGGCAAGACGTCGTTGGTGAAGGGATCGTCAACACTGGGATAATCGACGCTGGAGCAATGTGATGTTTTCAGATGAGTCAAGGTTCACTGTTGATTTTTTGGACAGACGTAGGAGGGTGTGGCGTCGTCGAAACGAGCGCTTCCAAGACGTTAACGTCATCAGACATGATCGATTTGGGGGTGGTTCTGTTATGGTGTGGGAAGGCATCACTGTTGCTGGAAGAACGGCTTTACATGTTGTTGCAGGGCGTGTTACAGGCAGTCCATGTTGTGCCGTTCGCACGACGTCATGGCCGCCGTTTCATCTTCCAGGATGACAACGCAAGATGTCACAGGGCCAGGATCGTTACAGGTTACCTCCAACAACAGAACATCACCACATTACCTTGGCCAGCACTGAGTCCCGACCTCTCCCCCATCGAGCATGTCTGGGACATGCTTGGACAGAGGTTACGTCAACGTCAACAACGTCCTGCCAATGTCCAAGAACTTGCTGTTGCGTTGCAACAGGAATGGGACAATCTGGACCAAAATGACCTTAGACGTCTCATTAGGAGTATGCCACGTCGGATCAATGCTTGTTTGGCAAACAGAGGAGGATTTACCCGTTTGACCCCGGCTATCATTTTACCCTTATAATGGTCAGTCTGTGCCTTACTTAGTTTAACGATCATTTGGAATAAATCGATGAATGTGAACTTCATTTCATTTTGTCATTTGTTTCTTCGTCAGTTTCATTAGGTGACTTTAATAACACTTAAAAATCAAATATCCCCTACTTTTTTTGAATAGTAGTCATATCTTTACTGTCCGGAAATAGTGTCTGTTTGTTATAAACATTTTTAGCCTGAACCACTCTACACTAGTGAACAGTTCTTGAGTGACTACTATGAAACAGAGTATAGTTTTAAAATCAATTAAAGCTGCAATTTCATATTTTTAAGTTATGTTTTTAAAATTTGTTAAAATAAAGCCTTAAAATAGATGGTATCTATAAAGAAATAATCCTATTAATCCTATAATTCACTACTAACAGTTGAGAAATTGGCAAAAATGTCATTTTCAACTTCAAATTCAAACGTTTGAAGATAGCTATTGCATGGGGGGGGGGGGGGGGCAGTAGAAAACAAGGGAGGTAATTGTGTTATCATTTCCTGTGTTAATGAGTTGTAAGAGTGGGGAATAATGCCTACGATCGTATAGTAGTGGATTGAAAACCTATTGAGCAAATGACATAGAAATAATTATGTTTTGACTTTGAAAATATGAAATCAGACGGGCAGACGGGTAAAGTGAAAAAAAATATATTTCATCTAATTGGCAAAATAAAGTGCCCGAAATCTAATAAAACACTAATTCTACGGACTGGAATAGCAGTAAAAAGCGTTTGCGGCCGTCAAATATTCCAAAATTTTCTTGGGGTCCATACAAGGTCAGCTCCGCTTGTTCGCCTCTCGAAGGAAACCGGCGCCGTTGTCTCTAAACCTGATTTTTTTTCCAGACATTTCTAGTTTTGCGTCCCTAACTGCCGTCAAGCCCTAATAAAACACTAATTTTACTTTTCTCTTAATTTAATACCACGAATTCGTTCTGAGTTGACTATAGATTGAAGCATTTTGTCTGAAGCAACTCTATTTTTCGAGCATTGATTATTATTTGTGAATGCAGTTGCAACAGACTGATTGGATGGTTGGAATTCACATTTGGATTTCGGTTACAAAACCATCGGTTGTTTAAGCACAGGAATCTGACCTTCTATCCCTATATATATGCATACACCAATATATAATATATATAATAAAAAAAAGAATTACAAATCAAACTTGAAGCGTGTTCATTTGGCTATTCATATTTTCGACGGACCGGAAGTACGACGAAATGAGGTAAAAAAAAAAAAGTCTGCATCACCCAGTCCCGTTATAAACCTATCGTTACTCGATATGTGCCTAGGAACTGGGTGATCAAGACTGCACAAAAATACAAACAGGCGGCCTGACATGCTTGCCTCGCTCAACAGCGGCCTCGCTTCGTAGGCTCTATCATTTATCGTGTTTGTCGGGTGAAAATGGCAGTCATAAAGTGGCACTAGACACCGTTTTTTTTTTTACACTAATTTTAGATATTTTAAATTTATTAGTCAATTTAAAAAAAAAATAACGGTTTCTGAAAAATTGGTGAAACAAATATTTTTTTTTTATATATATAAAATTGGATGCTTGAAAAATCTATGATAGCAGATATCGACACAAACATGATCGGAGATGCCCGGTTTATTTCTTTTCGTGGACTGTAAACGATTGATCGGAATTCGAGTCAGCCGCCTTAATTAAGCTTTGTTCACGCGCTGAAATAGCAGGAAAACGTGTTTGGAGCCGTCAAATATTCCAAAATTTTCTTTGGGGTGGGGTGGGGGATACATGGTAAGCCCCGCTTCTTCGCCTCTCGAGGAAGACCGGCGCCGCCGTTTGTAAACTGGATTTGTTTTTTTCGGGCATATCGCGTTCTGCCCCCCCCCCGCACTAACTGTCATCGAGCCCGTATGGCTTTAAAGGGACAATAACATTCTTGCTGGCTTGGCAGCTCCAGAAAATAAATAATACCCTTATTCTAAGTACTAGATGTTTAAGTGTCCTACCTGTTGTGTAAATTATCCATTACAACCTATTTTACTTGTCCAGAGGGTTCGAAAATATTTTAAAATCCAAGTCACACTTGAAAAGGTTTACGTTAGACTTTTCAAATCAATGGGTTGAATTTTTCCAATTTTTCAAAATAGGTGTGTTGAGATGAAATTTATTTCATCATTTAATTGGAATATTCTAAAATAATACGATTTGTTGACCAGAATGAAGATTGGGACATATAGTTTTCATCAACAATTCATCACTACATGTATGTCCAATATGTAAGATGGTTGACGAAGATACCTAGTTATTTGATTGTACATTTTATGAGCCATTGCCATTAAGGAATAAGTGTTAAATCGTACAAATTATTTACAACAAGAATATAGATTTCATTACAGCCATTGCATCTTGTATAGAGAAGGCTTATTGTTAAGAGAATTGATAGTATCTCCACGGTTGAAAAAAAAAAACTTCAACATTTTTATATATTCCTCGTAAGACAAATATATACAATTCATAATCGAAGTCACTATATTAAAGTTACATTATGGGAGATAAGATAAAGAGATGGCAGTTCTCACTATAATAGTTAAAAACTAGACAGTGTAAAGATAATTTGCTGAAAATTTCAGTCAAATTGATCCAATATTAGCCGAGAAAAAAGCGTTTGAAATATTCACATAGCCTCGGTCATCATTACTCAAATCATTAATATAAACAGCATAGTCTCGATTATCCACTTGATTGATTTAATTATCAACGGCCATTAAGCGGCATATAAGAATTTAATCCGCCAACATCGAAGGCTAGCCTTGACATAAATAGTTAATTATGGTCTGGATATGTTAATTAATATCTAATTGATTGTTTAGATAACATCTCAGGCCTAAAGAAAGACCTGTAATAAGCAGATTTTGCTCTTGCATAATGCTATTTGAAGGGTCAATGACCCGATGTAATGAATAAAGATTATTAGTATTATTCTGTTTTAAAAACAGTAACCGGCAACCACAATTTTTTAATGGGCACATGCCTGTGAGATAGCTTTCGTGGCCAATTTGCAAAATTGATGATGTCATATTTCTAATTATTATATTTACTTAATAACCGTTTTGTTCAACTAGACATACTGACACTAGTTGAACGCACATGAGTTAAAAGCGAATATCCTGACAACAGCTGCGAACAATGACTGTATATTGTTATTATGGTGTGACAGCTTCCTACATGTATGTTATTATTACCAGATGAATGATGGATTAATTTTTACTCCACAATTATTTTATTTTCTAACCAACCTTATACACTTTTATGATATACATGTAACACAGATGTCAAGGCCCTGTCACCTAATTTGCATTTTCAGAATTTGTCTTGTATGATTACACAGGGATTCCGGTATAGCGTACATAGCTCATTTGACAGACCCAAGCATTAAATTCCAAGAACAGGTCAAACGTCAGTGGGTCACCGAAAGCTTATCCATATTGAATTAGTCCATTGAGTCAAGCTAATCTTGCCGCTCACACACAGATGTTAACAAAATAATGACTATATCAGACCAAAATAAAATGCTAGACATTTTGTGAACAAAAATCGATTCACAGTTTCTGTATGGTATGACACACCCGACAAAACAATAACAACAAAAACCTTCATTTTTAAGTTGTAAAATATCTTTTAATTGTATGTTTAGTCTATGTTAATTTTTTGTAAGTGTTATTTATATAACTCTTTTGATCTTGGTAACGCTTTGTGAAGTAATGATTATTCTGTATAGGGAATAAGATGATACGGAAGAAATGCGACCTGTAGACGACAAACAAATACAAGAAATGACGTGGCTCTGACCCTAGGGGTCGGGCATACACCACAAATATAAGTGATCAAGGAATAGGTATGTAAAGTTTCAAGAGGATCAGTTAAGAATTGCGGACGTATAAAAATGAACGCGATCGAGGCTGCAGTATTTAACTGATATTTTTTGTCAATTATCATGATTGAGACAATGAACCCTGTTAATTTTCCAATTGGTGCCAAGCATTCGGATCGGGGTAGATGAATCCTGTTGATTTTGGGCAACAGCGTTTGTTAGCTAATATGACGAAAATTCGAATCAGAGTATGGAAGACGCTCATCATGGGAAAATCTACCCAAAAGATGACTACTACTATTTTGAGTTCCATTCCGCCAACTAATGAGACTCTTACAGAAAATGTCAAACGAGTGTACATGCAAGCTTTCATTTGGAATGCAACCTTAGATATGGATCTGTGTCAGAAATACACTAACAAGATATTGTTGCCGGTCGTAGAAGCAGAGAGTATTAAGGTGGCTCCTTAATCGACATTTGCTTTAGGAACGGGCTCTTGTCGGACTACTGATTCGATACTTCAAATAATTAATTGTGGATGTTCCAATGACTACCTCTGTAAGAAGGGTAACTGCAGGTATAGGGTGTGTTATATTCTGTTCATATGAGAGTGCATTATTGTGCACGAATGAATTTACATCTACCGTTGAGACTGACGATGAGAACGATTAGTCTTGTAAACCACACTGTTTTAAAACATGGCATGAATTAGCTACGAGAACGTAACTAAAAACGTTGAGATATACTGATGTGCGTGTTTTTAGCTACGATTGGATGCCAAATCAGCCGCCTTAATTAGGCTTTGTTCACGCGCCGAAACAGCAGGAAAACATGTTTGCAGCCGTCAAATTTTCCAAAATTTATCTTAACTGTCATTGAGCCCGTACGCCTATGGCCAGGCCCCTTGTCATGCACTATTGATAGTGGGGAAACCAAGCCGGAAAATCTCGAGGAATTTATCTCGGCCAACACCGGGACCAAACACGGGATCTTGAAGAAGAATACGCGTAACAACGGTGTCTTGGCACATATTATTCCCTCATACACTGCATGGCATGTGCACACCTTCAATTATTCGAGTTGGTACAGAAAATCAGGACGCTAAACCCAATTTCTCTTTGGTCAGATCTGGGCAGCAGAATCATTGACTCCGGTCTGTATCTAAACCAACAAAAAAGTGCTCTAAATCTCATCTCTAATTTTCCCAATGTTCTCGGGGAAGGCCCCTTTACCCCTTGTTGTCAGGGCCCTTCAGAACAAGCCGCTTCCGGCTGCTGACCCCTTAACATGCCATTATGGATAGCATATTCACAGGGAAAGGAGAATGAAGGCAGTAAAGGTAATTAGTAAGATGTGTTAAATATCAACAAAAGTTAAACATACAATATGAAAGCGCTAAATCTGCCTATTGAAGGTCCTTCTTTGGGTCTGAAAAGTTTACTGAATGATTAATTAGACATTAATTAACTTATTCAGACTATAATCAATCAACTCTCGATGTCATCGCTAGCTTGCGATATTAACGGATTGGACAGGGGCGTAAATGTGGGTGGTGTGGGGGGTGGTGGTACACTCCCCCAGCCCCCAAAATATTCGGTCGCAAAATTAGTGCAGTCGGTCGCAAAATAGGGGTAGTCGGTATCAAAATAAGTACTCACTGTATACGTCACGCTACTCACGCAAAACTTTAGTATAAAAATAGTCGGTCGCAAAATCAGTGCAGTCGGTCGCAAAATAGGAGCAGTCTTTAGTATAAAATAACCTTGTCAACTTATCATGTTTGAAAAGATGTTGTGTTTCACTCTCATTCTGTTGTGAGTAGTTGGTCTAACAACAAAATTTCACCCAGGGAGAAAAATAGTCGGTCTCAAAATAAGTACAGTCACTGCAATCAGTCTCCAACACAATGCCAGAATAAATATCCAAAATACTATATATTTGCGTGAATCCGTGAAAAAACGGAAAAATGGATAATCGAGACCTTTTTTTTTTATGGTATACCGACTTTAGTAATGATGACCGTAGTCAGCCTAAAATCCGAAATCGGCGAATTTTACGAACGAAAAAACTGACAATGCATAGTCGTAACTTTGTTATTATTTGACCGATTTTACTAATTCTTTTTTCTTTGAATACCTTGAAAAAAATCATTTTCATCTGCAGTTTCACATTTTCGAATTTCGAAAATTCGTCGCTGTGATTTCGAACCGGAAGTTTAGACCAATTTGACAACTTCTTTAATAGTTGTACGATTTTCATGAAATTTAGTATATAAGTAGATCTTACCGATGTGACTTCAAAAATATAATTAGAAATTTTCTAAATTATCTCCCCTTGACGAAATTAAGGATCAAATTTTTCAAAAAAATCAAAGAAATATAGGTCACCATTTTGAAGTGAAAGTGAAAAATAGAAGCAATTTGAAGGGCCGAGAATTTGGAACACAATAACACTCCTTCGAATTGAGCTAGAATGTTCAAACTTGGTGTAGACGGTCACAGGGTCATTGTCTTGATTGAGTTCAAAGATGAGCATTTTCTGCTTAGGTTAAGCAGAGATAAGCACGCTGATTTGTTGATTCTTTAGGGCACGATAACTTTGGTTATAATGAAGGGAGGGCGATGAAACTCTTGTCAATCGAGAGTCTAATAGCTAGCCTGTTGTGTGAAATCATTGTATCATTTTTTATACGCCCACATTTTCATGTGGACGTATATTGTCGTGGCCCCTGTCCGTCCGTCCGTCCGTCCGTCCGTCCGTCCACAATTGTTTGTGAACAGTCTACAGGTCACAATTTTTATCCGATTTCAATGAAACTTAAAACATAGGTTTATCACCCTAAGATCTCGGTTCCTTTCGATATTGGCATGTATCGGACTGTAACTTCATGGGTTATGGCCCCTGATTGTACGAAAAATCACGTTTTTTAGCTTGTGAACAGTTTAGAGGTCACAATTTTGAACCGATTTGGATGAAACTTGAAATGCATGTTTATAACCCAAAGATCTTGGTTCCTTTCGATATTTGCGCCAATCGGATCGTAACTTCCTGAATTATGGCCCCTGATTGTCCGAAAAATCGCCCTTTTTAGCTTGTGGTCCCTCTGGAGGTCAAAATTGTTATCCGATTTAAAAAACCGTTTGATTATATCATCGTTCCATGGTTATGAAGGTCGAGTTCGAATTTCGTGAAAATCGGACCAAAATTGACGGACAAAATGGCCGCCATTTGTACGCGAATAGTGTGAAAATATGTTAAATCAAGGTTGTGAACAGTGTAGAGGACACAATTTTGAACCGATTTGGATGAAACTTGAAATGCATGCTTATAACCCAAAGATCTTGGTTCCTTTCGATATCTGCGCCAATCGGATCGTAACTTCCTGAATTATGGCCCCTGATTGTCCGAAAAATTGCCCTTTTTAGCTTGTGGTCCCTCTGGAGGTCAAAATTGTTATCCGATTTAAAAAACCGTTTGATTATATCATTGTTCCATGGTTATGAAGGTCGAGTTCGAATTTCGTGAAAATCGGACCAAAATTGACGGACAAAATGGCCGCCATTTGTACGCGAATAGTGTGAAAATATGTTATATCAAGGTTGTGAACAGTGTAGAGGACACAATTTTGAACCGATTTGGATGAAACTTGAAATGCATGTTTATAACCCAAAGATCTTGGTTCCTTTCGATATTTGCGCCAATCGGATCGTAACTTCCTCAATTATGGCCCCTGATTGTCCGAAAAATTGCCCTTTTTAGCTTGTGGTCCCTCTGGATGTCAAAATTGTTATCCGATTTAAAAAACCGTTTGATTATATCATTGTTCCATGGTTATGAAGGTCGAGTTCGAATTTCGTGAAAATCGGACCAAAATTGACGGACAAAATGGCCGCCATTTGTACGCGAAAAGTGTGAAAATATGTTATATCAAGGTTGTGAACAGTGTAGAGGACACAATTGTGAACCGATTTGGATGAAACTTGAAATGCATGTTTATAACCCAAAGATCTTGATTCCTTTCGATATTTGCGCCAATCGGATCGTAACTTCCTGAATTATGGCCCCTGATTGTCCGAAAAATTGCCCTTTTTAGCTTGTGGTCCCTCTGGAGGTCAAAATTGTTATCCGATTTAAAAAACCGTTTGATTATATCACCGTTCCATGGTTATGAAGGTCGAGTATGAATTCTGTGAAAATCGGACCAAAATTGACGGACAAAATGGCCGCCGTTTGTACGCGAATATTGTGAAAATATGTTATATAAAGGTTGTGGACCTTATAGAGGTCACAATTTTGAACCGATTTTGATGAAACTTAACATGTATGTTTATAACCCAAAGATCGTGGTTCCTTTCGATATTTGCGCCCATTGGATCATAACTTCCTGAATTATGTCCCCGGATTGTCCGAAAAATCGCTTTTTTTCGCTTTTGGTCCCTCTAGAGGTCAAAATCATTATCCGATTTAAAAAAATGTTTGACTATATCACCGTTACATGGTAATGAAGAGAGAGTTTGAATTACGTGAAAACCGGACTAGAATTGACGGACAAAATGGCCGCCGTTTGTACACGAATAGTGTGAAAATATGTTATATCAAGGTTGTGGACCCTATAGAGGTCACAATTTTGAATCGATTTTGATGAAACTTGACAGGTATGTTTTAAACCCAAAGATCTTGGTTCCTTTCGATATTTGCGCCCATCGGGTCATTACTTCCTGAATTATGTCCCCTGATTGTACGAAAAATCACCCTTTTTAGCTTGTGGTGCCTCTGGAGGTCACAATTATTATATGATTTAAAAAAAAACGTTTGATTATAAAAACCAAACAAATTCTAATGATTTTCTGATAATTCCTTAATATGCGACAATTCTTGTTGACTGCCCGGACGATTTGGCTGCTGTGTGGGCGTATGTTTCGTTGCCTGGCAACCTATTTTTTTAAATGTCCGGGGTAGCCGAAAAAAAGAGATTGAAAATCCAAAAAGTCGTATT
This sequence comes from Patella depressa, assembly GCA_948474765.1. Classification (NCBI taxonomy): domain Eukaryota; kingdom Metazoa; phylum Mollusca; class Gastropoda; family Patellidae; genus Patella; species Patella depressa. Next base: position 35,186,965 of record OX419720.1, read on the forward strand.
TTTACAATTTGGAGCATGTTTAGAGGTCTTTCTCGTAAAGTCAATATGTGTTTCCTGCAAATCGCAGTTTCTCAGAATCTAACCATAGGATGTTTCTGAAACTTTCACCTACCCCACCAAAAATGTGTGGTGAGTATAGATTAAATATATTTTCAAAACGTTTTAAGCATTCGAAATCACCGAATTTTACGAACGAATGAATTTGACCTGCATTACTGTAACTCTGTGACTATTTAACCTATTTTACTAATTCTTTTTTCTGTGAGTACCTTGACAAAAATCATTTTCAACTGCAGTTTCAGATTTTCGAATTTCGAAAATTCGTCGCTGTGATTTCGAACCGGAAGTTGAGACCAACTTGACAACTTATTTAATAGTTGTACGATTTTCATGAAATTTAGTATGTAAGTAGATCTTACCGATTCATCTTTAAAGATGTCCTTAGAAATTTTTTAAATTATCTCCCCTTGGTGAAATTAAGGCTCAAAGTTTTAAAAAGAATGACCTGATTTTTTATTTGGATACTAGATAAATAAATACTGATTCGTACACCAAATATTGAGTTTGTGACTTGAACTGCCGTCTTGAAACGTGAAAAATCATTAAGGCTTTTGCGATATTTTACTTACCGACATGGGAGTTACATTTTCGGAATCCTTAAAGGAATGCCTAAAAATCTATCGGATCAGAGTTTTGATTTCGGTCACGTGATGGTCACCATTTCGAACTGAATATGAGAAAAGGTGAAAAATCGATATTAACGAGCACGTAAATGGAAGCAATAGGCCGTAGTTTGGAGAATATGTCTCCTATTTCCAAAATGAATACATTTCTGGATAGCCGGGACCAGGGTCGAAATATTGTTATTTGAAAATGTCATATTTTCGAATTTTGCCATTGATGTTTTTCGTGCCGATAAAGTTGTTTACGAGTGAAAAATCATAAAAACTTCGCTATATTTTGACTGATTTTAATGATTTTTGGTGTAGAAGTTTACTAGGTCAATGTCATGATTGAGTTCAAAGATGCGCATTTTCTGTCTAGGGTAAGCAGAGATAAGCAAGCTGATTTGTTGATTCTTTAGGGCACGATAACTTCGGTTATAATGAAGGGAGGACGGTGAAACTCTTGTCAATCGAGAGTCTAATAGCTAGCATATTGTTTGAAAACGTTGTATCATTTTTTTCTATATCAGGGATAGCAGAAAAAAAGAGATCGAAAATCGAAAAAGGCGTATTTTAACGATTTGGAGCATTTTTAAATGTCCTTTTCTCTTGAAGTTAACATAATATTTTTGGGGAACTTCTTCTACAAAGCATCTTATCGGTAGTCTTTTATATGAAACCATCGACCAACAGTCCAAAATATCAGAAGTAGAAGAATAAAAGGATCGAAAATTGAAAACGGCACCCTTTCATTGTTAAGCAAAACATTCAGTGTGGGTGGCTACAATCTGCACATTTAGTCATCGTATAGAGCTTATTCAACAGTATCGAATTCCAACTGTTAAGGGATCTTTTACGTGCACTCCAATGTATACACGGTGGGGGTGGGGTGACACGCCAGAAAATCGAGATGAACTTTCTCGGCCTAAGCAGGGATCGAACACCCGACCTCCTGGCTAGCAGGCCAACGCCTTAGCCACATAGTGTGGACACCCATCTTACATTTCATCCGTCAAATCAAAGCATTTCATTGCACTAGACCAATAATTAATTATTCTTAATTTAAAACTTTATTTTAATATTAGACTGGCATTATTAAATCCTAATTTTATTGGTCTTATTTAAAATTAAACTTTCATTTAACTATGAACAACCCTTAACGTGTCTCTTTAAAACAATTAAATACTCTAAAACAGTAGCTCAACCTTTTGACCTAAACTCATTAATTTACGATTTTGTTGTGAGCTATATGACATATTGCACGTGTCTGATTTCAAAAGGGGGGGGGGTGGCTGAATGGTTAGCACGCCCGCCTGTCATTGAGTTAACTAGCGTGTTTTCGAATGCCCTGTTGTACGTGACAAGGAGTAAGGTCGCCTGTCCAACCTGCCATTTTTAGTTCTTTCCCGCCATTTTCATTTCACTTTCTCTTCCGTCTCATTACAGTAATACAAGTTTCAGTTATTTCCCTTTAGTTTTCATATTATTGTTATGCCTGGGTGCAATGTTTCATACTATATTTAGACTTGTAACTTCGCGAGTTTTTGACCAATTTTGATATTTTTTTTCTTCTTATCCTTTTATTTAGGATACTTGATACAATCGATGACACGTGACGATGAATATGAAAGCTTTCATATCTGCATGGGACTGTAGCAGATCTAGTTAAGCTTTCATATTTCATATGAAAATTGAAAACGGCACCCTTTCATTGTTAAGCAAAACATGCAGTGTGGGTGGCTACAATCTGCACATTTAGAGCTTATTCAACAGTATCGAATTCCAACTGCTAAGGGATCTTTTACGTGCACTCCAATGTGTACACGGGGGTGGGGGTGGGGGCACGCCAGAAAATCGAGATGAACTTTCTTGGCCAATGCAGGGATCGAACACCCGACCTCTTTTCTAGCAGGCCAACGCCTTAGCCACTTAGTGTGAACACCCATCACAACATTGCATTGCCATCAGACCAATAATTAATTAGGCTTTTTTTATATTTTACTTACAGACATGGGAGTTGTATTTTCTGAAATCTTGAAAGAATGTCTAAAAAAGGGTCGGAGCAGAATTTTGATTTAGGTCAACTGATGGTCGCCATTTTGAAGTGAATATGAAACATAGTGATAAATCGACATTTACGTACTTGTAAACAAACACAATAGGGTATAGTATGTTTAATGCGTCTCCTATGTCTGAAATAATACATTTCAGGATAGCCGGTACACCGGTCGAATTTTTGGTATTTGAATATTTGAAAAATTCGAATTTTGCCTTTGATGATTTTCCTGCCGACAAAGTTGTTTACGAGTTAAAAATCACATTAATTTCACTAGATTGTTACCGATCTTACTGATTTATTTTTTCTTGTTCGGATTATTTATATGACCCATGACATGTGACAGGAAGTGACTGTGAATATGAAAGCTTTAATATCTGCTTAGCAGATCTAGTTTATGATTGTTTTTTTTTTTTAATGAAATCATTCTACAACATATAGCTAATTTGAAACATTGTGTAGCCTACCATCTTTTAACACACATTCTAGTCATTTGTAAGCTGGCTGTATTTTTTTTAGCGAAGTTACAAAATAGTTGGCACTCCATTAACTTAACATAGCAGTGGCGGATCCAGGACTTTTTTTGAGGGGGGTGACAGGCACGCATCCGAGTGCCGTAGTCACGAGCAGTAGAGCGGGTATGGGGGTGTGTGAAAAATTATCATCGATTTCCTCGCATTTGAGGACCCTAGTCAACGCCCCTGGATCCGCCCCTGCATAGACACATTCACTATCATCCCTACGCAGTTATATCAAAACCGCGCCTATATGTTGATCGAGCATTTACCATTTCAGCGTTAGTGCGCAAAACGCCCAAGGTTAAGGGGGCAAAGGTATGAGCGGTTGATAGTTGGCGGGGCATATCTGGGGCAACGTACAAGGTTAAGGCGGCAAAGGTATGAGCGAAAAGGAGGCTCCCGGAAGTGCAGTCTGGCAGTATTTCAGATAAAGTGTCAAACGAACGGACTTGCGAACCACGACGATGCCGACTCAAGAACGCCAAAGTATAATAGGGAGTCCTTACGGAGGGCATGGAGAAATCCCCTAGACAATTTCGAAAAACAGACCGAAGGAAATGCTGTCTAACAGTATTCAGTCAGGCACCGGTTGTCGAGATAAATGGGGCTGACCAGATTCCGTCCGTCACCTTTATCGGGCCAGAGATGAAAGTGTTAAACGAGCGGACTTGCGAACCTTAAAGACACCACCACCCCTAATGAGCGCCGAATTGCTGTCTCTGTTTGACAGTATTCAGGCACCGGGTGTCCTAAAGTGTCAAAGAGGAAAGAGTCAAACGAACGGACTTGCGAACCTCAACGAAGCCCCCGAAAATGTGAAAAATAGACTGCCGGATATGCAGTCTGGCAGTATTTCGGGCACTGATCGTTGAGATAAGCAGAAGTGTCAAATGTATAAAAGTGAATGAATATTTCGACACGATTTTTTGAGAAACAGACTGCAGTCTGGCAATATTTCAGACACTGGTCGTCGAGGTAAATAGAGCTGACCTGATACTGTTCGTCTCAAAAATACCATGTGGGATTTAATCACCGTCGAAGCTATTGATTATCGAAACATATCATAAATATTTTTTTTATTTTCTAAAATTATTGTGGGGCGGGGGTGCAAACGGAGTAAATCAGATTAAGAGGAACCCCACCCCCACCCCCTTGACACGTTTAGTAAATTAGTACTGGTTTGACTCAAAGATCACGAAATGTGTTATACGAGATATTCACTGAATATATATAGGACGAAATCTTTGTGTGAATGTTTGTTTTAAAAAAGACTTAGAGCACCCGTGCATTTTCTTTAATAAAAAACTGCCACATAAAACACAAACACCTGGATTATACACATTGAAAATAGAATAAATTTAATTTGGACAAAAATAAATCTTTTTTGAAAGAAAAAGGTATAGCAATTAATGTGACATTTACATAACATAACATTATTTATGTGTTCTATATAGAAGTATGTCTACAGATAGGTACATAACAAATGTCAGTCTGTTTTCTATACAAACATGGAATTAATCTAGAAACGAGCCAATCAAATCTCAGCAACATGACCCCGTCTATCTCCCACGCCTCCCCATCAACGCATTTGGGAACATCGTGATCTGACCAAAAATATCTTCAAGCCCACATTTAGTAGATCGGGCCAGGACGTCGGTTCGGCGTCCACAATTTCCAAAATATGAAGTAACTATCCGATTAAATCTATACACAATGGCTATGGTGACAAGACGAAGACTCCTTTTGATTTTCATCCATGTCTGATGTAAATGATAATGGTATGGCCCTTGATCACTTGGAAAAAAACTTATGGGTGCTCTAGAGACCATAGTTTTCATCCGATTGACTTAAAATTTATACAAATTCCTTAAGGTCAGGAGAAAAAAACCCATGTTATTGCTTATGATCGCTTTGAAAAATCTTGTGAACGCTTTAGAGACAAAACTCATCATTTGTACGGTGTTGAAGGTCACGAGACAACGGCGCCTTTCGATTTTTGAACGATTTTCGATATTACTGCTGGAGTTATGGACCTTGATCACTCTGAAAAATCCCGTAGAAGCTTAGAGACCAAATGTATCATCCGGTTGACTTTGAATTTGGAAAATTTGAGCCAATTTCCTGGCATTGGAGGTATATGTTTTAACAAAACTAAACGATCTCGAATCGGTTTGATTTTGGTATGCATCTGACCTTCATATCCGGAGTTAATGTACCGGAAATCTTGTGAACGCTATAGAAGCTATTTGGTTTGAAGCATTCCCCCCCCCCACACACACACACTTTGTCCCAGTGCTTCAGATTCCTCAAAAATGCTCGGTATACAAACTACTATAGTATTTTTCTATATACATTTAATATACATTTTACCATAAATCTGTTTGAAAGGCTACATAGTCTATACATAACTTTCGGGTAATCTAACTCTTCGGGCAGACGGATAAAGTGAAAATAAAGTACCCGAAATCTAATAAACCATTTCTTTACTTTTCTTTTAATTGAATACAACGAATGTGTACTGAACTGACTATGAATGAAACACGGTCAGTCTTAGCGCCATTTGTTACAGGGGATTCGGAGAACCAGGCTAGACTTAACGGAGACAGCTCACTACATATTTCTACGAAACTAAGGCCAAGGCTATTTTTAGTAGGCTGAAATATAGGGGCCAAAAATTGCATGTTTATTTATCGCTACTTCCAGCTTTTGTATCTCAAGTTTTTCATGAAGAGCCCCATACGTGCCTTTGGACAAGAGGTTGTCACATGTTGGTCCATCTGTGCCAGAAAGCGTTCTATACCCAACGAAAGTTTTGAAAAACTAAAAGCCGATCTAAGAGACGAGAATTAACGTTAAAGTCAGTAGTCACTATCATCCTGAAAAATATTCCACGAATATTAGTCTGGATGCGTTGTCAACATTTGAGAAAAATCGGTCATTGACTAGATTATCCAGTCTTTTACAATATCATAACCAGCGCCTAAGGGAGTTAACTCATCCTTAAACAAGGTGATGAAATTATTTTAAGAATGTCATTTCAAATAATCCATTTGATTGCATACCAGTTCAATATCCAACACTTTTTTATTGTAAAATTTTTCTCTTCATGGGCCTTATCTATGTTTTTTTAATTAATTCTAATTAGTCGTCACGATTCGTTTATGTTTATATTAATGCAAGAATTATGGGATTTTTACGGGAAGGGGCGCAACTTTTACTTGACTTGTACTACAGAAGATATTGGATAATCAACCACATAAAAAACCAAACTCCCGGTACGCATGGGTAATGGACTTTACGTCAAATATTGACAACGGTCCCAGACCCTCCGTACGTTGAAGACTGGGAAGTTCTAGGTGACAGAGACTATTAAGTCGGTGGGGGAAATCTTTAGTGATCCGTGGCGAAACGGTGAGAGCATGCACAATAGAATGGAATAAACAGACGCTCGAGATTGCTATTTCACTGAACACAACTGATTTGAAATTAGAGTTAAAAAAAATAAACGATTGAATGTAAATCAGGTATACATTCATATTACATTTTTATATACGTTGCGACCCATTGTGTCAATTTCTAGGTCCCAAATATTAGCGATTTACCTCCTTTAAAGTATAGACAATTTCTTTGTCGTGTCTTGTCACGAAAACAAATAGGAGTGTTTTGAATGTAATGTAGGCTAAACATACAAACCTCCTTTTGGGTATGCATTATTTTCTTTGATATAAATTTCTTTTCAGTTGTATTTTAGACCTTTTTAAATACCTTTTTATAGGAATAAGGTTGCAGCAAGGCCCACATTATTTACCAGACATACCATTTCTTATCCTATGTAAATATTGTTCTCACAACTGATAAAAGATTTCATTCACACTTTTTGGATCTACACTGTAGCAAACACTGATTTATTCATGTTTAACCCATGGGTTAAATTTATCACTTACTTCCCACCGAAATCAATGAGACTAGCCTTTGATTCATAAACACATTTTCTTTTTATAGTATACTATTCAAAAAAAGTAGGGGATATTTGATTTTTAAGTGTTATTAAAGTCACCTAATGAAACTGACGAAGAAACAAATGACAAAATGAAATGAAGTTCACATTCATCGATTTATTCCAAATGATCGTTAGACTAAGTAAGGCACAGACTGACCATTATAAGGGTAAAATGATACCCGGGGTCAAACAGCAAAGTCAGTAACGGGTAAATCCTCCTCTGTTTGCCAAACAAGCATTGATTCGACGTGGCATACTCCTAATGAGACGTCTAAGGTCATTTTGGTCCAGATTGTCCCATTCCTGTTGCAACGCAGCAGCAAGTTCTTGGACATTGGCAGGACGTTGTTGACGTTGACGTAACCTCTGTCCAAGCATGTCCCAGACATGCTCGATGGGGAAGAGGTCGGGACTCAGTGCTGGCCAAGATAATGTGGTGATGGTCTGTTGTTGGAGGTAACCTGTAACGATCCTGGCCCTGTGACATCTTGCGTTGTCATCCTGGAAGATGAAACGGCGGCCATGACGTCGTGCGAACGGCACAACATGGACTGCCAAGATGTTGTCCCGGTAGTACTGGCCTGTAACACGCCCTGCAACAACATGTAAAGCCGTTCTTCCAGCAACAGTGATGCCTCCCCACACCATAACAGAACCACCCCCAAATCGATCATGTCTGATGACGTTAACGTCTTGGAAGCGCTCGTTTCGACGACGCCACACCCTCCTACGTCTGTCCAAAAAATCAACAGTGAACTTTGACTCATCTGAAAACATCACATTGCTCCAGCGTCGATTATCCCAGTGTTGACGATCCCTACACCAACGACGTCTTGCCTAAATGTGATGATCTCTCAAACAAGGGATCACGCGAGGACGTCGGGCGCGAAGGTAACCCCTATGCAGTCGATTCCGAATCGTCTGGCCACTCACTCTCACACCAGTGTCTGTTTGAAGACGAGCGCTGATCTGATTTGCTGTGATGACACGATTTTCAAGGCCAAGGTACGGATAAATCGATCCTGGGCTTGAGTTGTCGCCCTTGGTCGACCTGAGCGTGGTCTGTCCTGTACAGATTGTGTATCACGGTATCTGGACCATAGCCTGCTTATGACAGACTGAGAAACATTCATCGTCCGCGCCACAACCGCCTGTGTTGTGCCGATCTGTAGCATGCCAAGGGCACGTAACCTTTCATTTTGGGTAAGCCGACGCATATCAAAATTTGTTTTCTGGACACTAAAACAATTAAACTGATGTTTCCACCCTGGAATTCAATGCCACAATGACTGTAACATTCAAAGTCAGAGTCGTGCAAATCTTGGGTTGGACCCCCATGATGATCCCAAGCATCACCTGCATTCCATGCGGTAGCTATTGGTGCGTTTGGGCGTCACATGTAACTGGAAATGTTTCTTCTGTTAGGTTCTATAGTGACTTTTTTCGTAGTCATTTGCATATTTTAGTATTATGCCCCCAAAATCAAATATCCCCTACTTTTTTTGAATAGTATAAGACATTTTTGGACCGTGACTTAAAGGAGGTAAATCGCTAATATTTTGGGCCGAGAAATTGACTCAAATGGGTCGCAACGCATATAATAATGTAATAATGTAAAGCTGATTTACATTCAATCGTTACTGTCTTTTCTATAATCTTTTAATCAGTTATGTTCGGTAAAAGAGGAAAGAAGTCTCAATCGAGTGTCAATCTCTAGCAACTGGTTATTCCAGTTTACACGCAGAGAATTTATTGTACATGCTCTTCAGATAAGAATATGGCCTCACCGTTTGACGTGACTTGTGGAACATGTCTGGTCTCGTTTTTCGAATGTTACAAATGGCGCTGAAACGCATTGTGGTACACGATTCGTGTACCAATGATAAAATGTTGATTTTGTCTTAAATATTGGAAATCTGAAGCCCATCTTTTCCCGGTAGAATCACAACATTGCTGTTGATTTAAATCCCCAAATAATTCGTGTTTTCATTGTCGCAGACTGGATGATATTGAGTTAAAGACTTAGCTACTTTAAAACTTGCCTTCGCATCTGAAGCTAACATCTATACAAATATTCACAAGATATAATTAAAAAATAGGTTGCCAGGCAACGAAACATACGCCCACAGCAGCAGCTAAATTGTCCGGGCAGCCAACAAGAGTTGTCGCATATTAAGTACACTGTAAAAGTCTGACGTATTTTTACGGAGTTTCGTGTATGTTTACGGATTTTCATGTATGTTTACAGAGTTTCGTGTCTTTTTTACAATAGACACAGTAAAAATACATTCTAACATATGTAGTATTTACAAACAGAATGGAAAATGAATAACCATGCATGTAATTTTACAGATCTTAAGTTTATTCACATTATTTTGTAAATTTACTTTTAGGTTAGAAATATAACCTAAACGTTAAAAACTAGATAATGTAAAAGGCATATGCTGAAAATCTCTGTCAAATAGCTCTGAACCGAGATATTAGCGGTTGAATGTTAGGCCTAGCCTCGATCAGTATTACAACTGTCGGTATGATAAAAACATCGTCACGATTATCCTTTTGTGAATTTAATCACCAATGAAAATCTGACACCTAAGATGGCATCAAGAGTTGAGTATGGTCTTTTCATGTTAATAAATGCCTAAGTCATAGTTTATATAAAATATCAGGTCTAAAGAAAGACCTGCCATAGGCAAATTTAGCATAATGTATTTTTAAAATATTGGTAGTTGTCGTATTCGGTAAATTTATTGTTTCCCAGCATGCAATTTCACAGATTGTACGTCTACTCGCATTATTTTTTAAACTTTCAGGTTAGAAACATAAGTAAAATTACAGCAATTAAAATATTTTTTTTTGTCATAAAATATTTTGAATATTTACAAAAATGATGTATATTTACCAAGTTTCAGTCTCTTTTTACAACGAACTTTGATGAAATCAAAGGCACATTAAAACCCGGTAAAAATACATATTACTAATAAGTATTTCAATATTGCACTGAAAATAGCAAAACCCGTTGGTAATTTTGCAGATTTACGTTTTTTCACATTATTTGGTAAATTTACTTATCGGTAAGGTAAATTTACTGTCTCTTATCTTATTTTAGTATTCCATAGCAACGAACCATTCCTAATAACTATCTTCTAATAGTATTCATTCTAATTTATTAACCATAATATGGACAATCACATTTTGTGAAATTTTGTATACTGCATGGTATGTATATCTAACTTTCTTTATTTATACGACCTATAACGTGTATTATTATTCATCGTACATTAATCAGATTGTAAGTATGTTCATAAAGGTATTGAAACTATTTTTACTTCCCGGCCTTTCTGTTAAAATTATGTCGTAGTCAAGGTCACTTGAAGACGCTTAATTAAACCGATTGGCCAGTGTTAGCTGGACTGTTTCTAATGCACTTTCAATGCCTGCAATAGACAGTACCGCAGGTTTACATCTGAATGCCTGGAACCGCCATCGACGAGCGGGGGTTGGGATGGCCTAGTGGTCTAGATTGCCGTGCTTCGAACTCTAGCTGGCCGGTCACCTCTGGCTTGCGGCTGTGGTTTCGAGCCCTGGTGTGAGCGTATGTGGCATAGAGATAGGGGCGCCTTCTCAACCTCGTGGGTTTCCTCAGGGCACTCCGGTTTCCTCCCACTGCTAAAGAGCCCTACGCGCAAGTGAATTATTGAAATAAGATTAAACCATATGTTAGTCCCGAAATGACCTAGTTTGTGTTGAGTGGACGTTAAACAGCATCTCTCTCTCTCTCTCTCTCTCTCTCATCGACGAGCGGCGGTTTCAACCTGTCTTCGTTTGTGAGAAAAATCGGCCAAACAAGGTTAGGCTTATGTTTTCGACACACAACACAATCGGGGTTTCAAATTCCCCTTATTCAGTTTAATTCTCTTATGGGGAAATGTAGTTTACCATAAAAGGGGGGGGGGGCGGAAGGTACGGTCATTGTGTTGTTTTTTAACATTTGTCTGTAATTTTTCAATTACTGCTTTTAGGTAAATTTACATTTGGAAGTTAAAAAACAAACTTACTGTAACCGTTTATTTACAGTGTTGCGGCCGGGCCCGTATCTACAGGGGGGCGCGGGGGGGCATGGCCCCCCCGCGTGAAATGCTCGCCCCCCCCCTCGCTCAGAAATTGCTAACAATCATTAAAGTATACACAGTACCTTATATTAACCTAAAAAAGCTATTTTTTTTTTTTTGAATACTTATTTTAAAATGCTTATTAGACGCCTAGGTAACTACATAGCATGATGATTACAACAGTCTGTTAGAATGACCTTTCCGAAAATTTCCTCAAAATGTTCGACCCCCTACCGAAAGGTAATGCCCCCCTGCTTAATGGTGTCTAGATACGGGCCTGGTTGCGGCGAATTTACAGTCCAAAGTTAAAAAACAAACTCATAGTTATTTTCCAATTACTGTTTTCAGGTAAAGTTACACAAAAGGTCAAATTTCAGAAACTCTGTAGTATTACAACTGAATGTTTATTTACAGTAAATTTACTGGCAACTTTTGCTGCCAGTAATTTTCATGTCAATTTACCAGATTTTTTCTAATAGTGTAATTATCAGAAAATCATTAGAATTTGTTTGGTTTTTGTAAAGTTCTGCCCCGTACTAACGTTTAGTATACGAAACATTTAATATAATGTTTAGTTGTTCAATTATTAAAATTCATTGAAAACCAATATACTTGTTTGTCGCAAGACCTTAAACTCTGTCCACAGTGATCAAGGGCCATAACTCTGGCAGTAATTATCGGAAAACACTCAAAATCCATAGGCGCCTTCATCTCATGACCTTTTAACACTGTGCATAAATTTAACGTCAATCTGATATTAACTTTGGCCTATAGAACATCCATAAAATCTTTGAAGTGATCAAAAGCCATAACTCTGTAAGTAATTATCGAAAATAGCGGAATAGGCTTCTTCATCTCATGACTATAACACTGTTTTTAATCTAAAGTCAATCGGATATTAACTTTGGCCTCTAGAGTTTCCACAAGATTTTTTGTAGTGCTCGTGATCCATAACTCTGGCAGTAATTATTGGAAACACCGTGTATAAATTTTTTAGTCTATCATATATTAACTTTATCCTCTAGAGAGTCCACAAGCAAAAAAAAAACCGCCATAATTCAGGATGTTACGGTCCAATGTGCGCAATTATCGAAAGGAACCAAAATCTCTCAGTTATAAACATGCATGTCAAGTTTCATCAAAATCTGTTCAAAATTGTGACCTCTATAATATGGTCCACAAGCTAAAAACGAACGTGATTTTTTGTACAATCAGGGGCCTTAATCCATGAAGTTTCAATCTGATACATGGCAATATCGAAAAGAACCGAGATCTTAAGTAGATAAACCTATATTTCAAGTTTCATCAAAATCGAATTTAAATTGTGACCTCAGCAGGGTCAACAACCTTGATATACCATATTTTTACACTATTTGCGTAGAGGCGGCGACAATTTTGGTCCAATGTTCATGAAATTTGAACTGAATCTTCATTACATTGTAAAACGATTTTTAAAATAGGGTAATAATTGTGACCTCCAGAGTGACCACAAGCTAAATAAGGTGATTTTTCGTACAATCAGGGGCCATAATTCAGGAAGTTACGATATCGAAAGGAACCAAGATCTTTAGGTTATAAACATGCATTTCAAGTTTCATAAAAATCGAATTAATATTGTGACATCAACAGGGTCCACAACCTTGATTTACCATATTTTTACACTATTCGCGTACAAACGGCGGCCATTTTGGTCCGATTTGCATGAAATTCGAACTCCACCTTCATTACTGTGTAGCGGTGATTTAATCGAAAATATTTCAAGTTTCGTCAAAATCGGATAAGAATTGTGACCTTTTGATGTCTCCACAAACAATTGTGGACGGGTGGACGACCTCACGGACAGGAGCGACGACAATATACATGTACGTCCACATGAAAATGTGGGCGTATAAAAATGCTAAATCTTGATACGCTGACAATTTGAATCCATGATATCATAAAGGTAATTGGCTGATTGGGACCATGGCTGATTGGGACCTGGCTGATTGGGACCAGATTTGTGGCTGACTGGGACCAGATTTGTGGCTGATTGGGACCAGATTCTTGGCTGACTGGGACCAGATTTATGGCTGATTGGGACCATGACAAGGCTTATTCGGATCATTACTTAAATGCCGCGAGTATTTAAAATATGTTTGCATATTTTTGATAATAAGACAACTATGGCAATAAATAGTGTAATTAGTCACAAATAATAGTGTAATTAGTGATTGACAAATAATGGTTTTCATGCCTCATGATGATAAAGCAGTTTTTAAATTTTAATCATAACCATATATCGTAACCACATAGACGGCTCTCGAGTCGGTAAAGTGGTAATTTGGCGTAAAATCTGAACGCCTTGTGTTATAAAACACTCGGTTCATTTTTCGCAAATTTAATTAAAATGACTTATAATACTAAGGCAGTGATCCATGGTGATTACCAATTAAGATTAAGCGGATTATTATCATCGCAGTAACTCATTAAATTTTCCGGACAAAGTTCACTTCGCGCGCGCAGATTGCTCATCGAAAATTAGACGGATATTCACGCATGCGCAGGGGTAATCTGCGCAAGGAGGGCAATCTGCGCCTAACATTAACAATACTGTTTGGAAACGAACATACTTTCACCGTTTTTAATACCTTAAATCACTGTCCAAAGTTTTAGGGAAGACCCAGATTAAACGAAGGACTGTCATGTTGCTGTACTTAAGTGATAGCTTTGATTGAACGAGAAGAATAGATTTACTCCCGCAAAAGTTCAAGAATCAGAAGCTAATCCAGCAATGACCAGAGAGGGATTTCTCGGGCCATTGCTTCAGGAATATGTTTTTACTTCCGCCTCAGAAATTTTCTTTACATTATTCCATTAGTATTTATCTTCTAAAATCATACTATAACACGACAAAGGATTGTGTTAATACAAAATAGGCTTTGATTCGAAAAAAATAATATAGACAGCATCTTATCCGAAGTGTTAACTTGGATGTTAAGGACACCTTCAAGAAATCTAATCTCTTTCGTGTTTACAAGCTTTTCCGAACACGTAATGTACAGTATCTATAGAATAGAATGTCCTAGAATGATGCTGGGTGGGGTTAAGAATGATTAATCAGGTCTGTCATTGAGTAGCGTGGTTTCGATTCCCTGTTTGTACGTCACAAGAAGTAAGGTCGCCTGTCCAACCTCGTAGGATTTCTCTGTGTACTCATGTTCGTCACACTGCAAAAAACCACTACGAGCAAGCGAATTACTGAAATAGAATTGACACATATGTTAGTCCCAAAATGACCTAGATTGTGTAGAATGGTCATTAAACCCAATTTCTGCCTCTCTAGAATGATAAAATTCAACCAGGGTTCATGCTCTCCGTTCCAAAAAGTTTCACACCAATATTGAAAAGCAAGAAGGTTAATCCTCTCACAGTTCTAATGCTTCACACCAAAAATTCTTTAAAAATTACCACGTTTTCGTAGTTATAAAAAGAAAAAGTCTATCGATAGAGTTTGTCTTCTTAAATATAATTATCAAAACAGTTGCGGATTCAGAGTGGTCACCTTCATATTTTTTTTTTAAAACAACACTTTTTATGAGAAAAGTGTCACGGTCGTGTGCTTTATCCTTTATCTTCAAATAGTGGGTTGCTTTTCAAAGGGCGAGATATTGTGATATCACAATAAATGCTTTATATCAATGAAAGTGAATCACAATGTCGTCGTATTAATTCATGATAAGAATTGACGTCAAATGAGGTGTTCGATTTCACTCTTTAAAAAGCTCAGTGTACGCAAAAAAAAAAAAAAAATATGACAATAGAGACCCTCTCCTGCAAAAATCCCTAGATCCGCCCCTGTAAAAGCCCATCTTTTCATGGCGAGATAACAATATCAATGTCGGTAAAATTGACCAATAAGTCATATTTGCAATGACGAAGACTGTCGATAATATTCAGTTAGTGTAGAGTCTTGCATCCACGAAAGAAAGCGTGAAAATACGCCAACTATGGAAGCCTATTGCGGCCATTTCACAATCTCGACTTCTCGAAGTCGAGGGCGAGGGAGCGAGAACGCGAGGAAACAGGGTGAGAATATGGGGATCTCGCCCTGAGAACACGAGATTACTTTCACCTCGACTTCTCGTCTCTCGACTTCTCGCCTTTGAAAAACCTTGTGTTCTCGCCCTCGACTTCTCGCTCCCTCGTGTTCTCGCCTTTGAAAAACCTTGTGTTCTCGCACTCTCGCCCTCGACTTCTCGCTCCCTTGTGTTCTCGCCTTTGAAAAACCTCGACTTCTCGCCCCCTCGTCCCCTCGCCTTTGAGTCAATCTCGTCCTCTCGTGTTCTCGCTCCCTCTCGTGTTTTCGCCTCGGAAGTGCAGTTTATACGCATGTCCACTGACTACCGTATCGGCATTTGTAGTTGGAAATGGATAATAACAAACGGAAATGTTTGAAGTTCTAGAATATTTAATAGTCCTAAACAATTTTAATCTCTTCTTGTACAGATAGTATTGTATTCTGTAATCGATTTTAAGTCTTCAGTCGAATCTTTCTTTGCTGTCTAACTTAATCAACCTTCATCGGGTGTTTTCACTTGATGCGTGGTTTTGTCAGTGCTGTAGGATGGAGAGCCTGACAAAGGACAGGGTATAGTCGTTCGATTGGTATTTAAAAAAAAACAGACCCCGTGCCCGGAATCGACATGAAGTTGGTTCTACGGTGACTCAGTGGGTAGGATGTTTGCTCTCTAACTTCTTCAAAGTTCGTCGTGATTTTTCTGGGCGATATTCCCCCTTGTCAGTGGTGTAGGACGGACAGCTTAGCAGGAGACAAAGTATAATCGTGCGGATGGAATAAAAATAACCGAGGCCCCGTGTCCGGAATCTAAATGAAATGAAATGAAATAAGTTGGGCTAATGAAGCCGGGGATACGATATACAGTGTGTTATCAAGGATATTTTTCCTGGGCAGCGGCGCTACTGCCTATGCTTATATCTAATTTAAACTGCCAAGGGATCTTTTATGTGCAAGCCAATGTCAGGCACTACGTCCTGCATCACTGACAAGGAGAAGCCGCGCCCGGAAATCTGGATGAACTTTCTCAGTCATCTCAAGGATCGAAAACCCAGTGGTGTAGGACGGAGGGCCTGAGAAGGGACAATGTATAGTTGTTCGAATGGAATACAATAAACCGAGATCCCGTTGCCGGAATATAACTGGAGCTACGATGGATCATAGGATCGACGCTTGCTCTTATGCTTTATCAAAGTTTTCTGCGATTTTTCGGTCGGGGTTCCTGCTTGTCAGTGGTATAGGGCGGAAGGCCTGGCAAGGGACAATGTATAGTCGTTCGAATGGTACAAAAACAAACGTGGATCCTTGTCCGAAATGAAGTGGTGGCTACAGTGGCTCAGTGTGTAGGACGTTTGCTCTCTAGCTTTATTGAAGTGCATCGGGCTATTTCTGGAGATGTCCTCTCTTATTATTTGTGTAGGATGGAGGAAGGGGAGCCTGGCAATGGATAACTTGTAGTCGTTCGGATGGGACTTAAAAAAAACGGAGGCCCGTGTAGCCTACACATTAGCGTGGACGTTGGGAAGGTGGGGTCTGTCATTGATTCAAGTGGCTCGTTTTCGATTCGCCACTTGAATACGACAATGATTAGGGTTGTCTCCAACCGTGTGGATTTTTTCTGGTTTCTTCGGGTTTCCCGCACTTAGTCTGCGATTTACCCCCGAAAATCATTTCATATCGTCCCGGCAATCCCGGGTGGAAATCTGACGCTTTGTTGCATAGCCGTCACTGTCGCATACATTTCTTCTCCGCCATTACACAATACGTCTAGCACTAGAATTAGGCCTATATTTGTCAAGGTTAGCCATAATGGGGTGAAAAAATCAAATTCTAAGCCAATCAGAAACCATAAAAGCAATCAACGTCATAGGTCACGGGTCAATAGCCATAAATAGACCATGGAATGCCTTTTACGTTGGTTTGTTTACATTTGTCAGAGAAAATTTTCTGCGGATATGCCGGGATTACTGTATAATACCACATATTAAATGTTGCATTGACACGATGAAAACGACTAATCCCTGATCTGTGGAATAAATATGGCCAATAGTAGAGAAATAGCACCAATGATTGAAAAAATCAGTTATTTACTGGAAACAAGTATTTTTTCAAAACTATTTCAGTGAAACAATATCCAAGAGAAATATATATTAAATACACGTGAAAACGATTTTGGCATGATTGAAATACTGGTTTGGTACTATAATTATATATAATGTTAAGAAAAAACAAAAATAATAATAACATGTGACCATAACCATACAATTAACAATAAGTCACCTTCATCAATTATACCATTTTTTTAAGAAAAGAAAACAATAGACTAATTATAAGAGAGAATAGAGAGAGAAAAATTGGGGTTTAACCTCCACTCGACATAAACTAGGTGATTTCGGGACTAACACATGGTTCAATTTCATTCCAATAATTCGCTTGTACGTAGTGGTCTTTAGCAGTGGGAGGACATCGTAGGATCCGGAGAAAAACGACGAGGTTGGGAGAGAAATGGGATTTAACGTCCACTCAACACAAACTAGATCAATTCGGGACTTACATATGGTTTAATTTATTTCAATAATTCGCTTGCAGTCAGGGGAAAACGGAGGACCCGAATAAAACCCATGAGGTTGGACAGACGACCCTACTTCTGGTCACGTATCACTGGGGATTCGAATCCTTGTCAGTTGAATGGGCTAATGTAAGACCTTCATACGCTATACAGTGTGCTATGAAGGAAATTTTGCCTGGGCAGTGCTGCTACGGACTACTCTTATATCAAATTCCAACTGACAAGGGATCTTTTACGTGCACGACAATGTGTACATTGGACCTCGGTTTTCCATATCATCCGAACGACTAGACAACTGTCCCTGTCAGGTCCTCCTTCACTGACAAAGGGAAACCAGACCGGTAAATCGAGATGAACTTTCTCAGCCAATGCAGGGATCGAACACACCACTAGTATTGATGAAAAATGAATATAGTAATTATAATAATATCATCATTTATATAGTGTATTGATATTGGAGAATGGTTTCTAATCTGCTGTTTAGATTCTTATATTCACAGAACACATGTATTTACACACAGATCAGGTCTTGTGCTCATTTACACTGTACAAAATTAAAAGATATGTACCAGTAAATAAAAATACATATAAGAGAAAAACCAATAGTTCTTTTTATGTGCACACCAATGTGTGCAAAGAACCTCAGTTTTTCATCACATCCGAACGACTAGACAGCTGTCCTTGTAAGCTGGGCTAATGAATACGGGCAGACGCTATACAGTGTGCTATCAATGTAATTTTGCCCGGACAGCATCACTACGGCATACTCTTATATCGAATTCCAACTGCCAAGGGATCTTTTTACGTGCACACTAATGTATGCACGGGTCCTCTATTTTTCATCACATCCGAATGACAAGACAGCTGTAATTGTACCTTTTTACATGCACACCAATGTAAGGGACCTCGAGGGACCTCGGTTTTTCGTCACATCCGAATGACTAGACAGCTGCACCAAATATTTCCAGGGGGAGAACCCAGACGGATGGAGGCGGGGTCAGTGAAAGGGGCCTCTCCGACACGGGAGCCCGGGCCGCTTCCAGACCCCAATCCGCCCCTGCCAAACTCCTTGTCATATATAAACAGGGATTGAAACCGAGCCGCCCCATCCCCCCACACACACCATCACCACCACCCCGCCAATGTGTATATGAGACCTCCGTTTTCCAGAAAAGTCTAGACTACGCACTGAGCCACCGCAGCTCAAACTTCATTTCGAATCCGGACACAGGAACTCGTTCTTTTTTACCCCATCCTTCCTTCTCCAGTGGCATGGGTAAACCCCGCCAGAAAATTCCCGATGAATTTCATTAAATTAAATAGTGCACCCCCTCAGATTATAAGGAATACATATGCCAAGTACCAAGCTGATTCATTCAGAATTGCGGCCTTTAACCGACAAATACACAAAAATTAAAGACGATCCATTAAGAATCGTGGCCTGTAGGCAACACACACAGACACGAAATAAAAATGACTATGTCAATCACCTAAAAACAATAGGGGTCATCCTTAGGTATAAGGAATAGGTATGTAAAGGATCTGTTAAGAATTGCATCCTGTTGGCGAACACACATACATTGGGCGTGACTCTGTCCCAAGGGTCGGGCATACACCAAAAATAATAGTGGTCAATCTTAGGGTATAAGGAATAAGCATATAAAAGTTTTCAAGACGATCGATTGGGCATGCACCCCAAATGATAGGGGTGTTCCTAAGGGTACAAAACATAAGTATTCAAAGTTTCAAGATGATACGTTAAGAAATGTGGCTTGTAGACGACAAACAAACAAATACAAGAAATCAGCGTGGCTCCGTCCCAGGGGTATGGGCATGCCCCCAAAACAATAGGGATCATCCTTAGGGTATAAAGAATAAGTAAGTAAAGTTTCAAGATGATCAATTAAGAATTGTGACCTGTAGGCGACACACGGACAAACTAAAAGAAAATGGCCGTGGCTGCTGCCCCTGGGGGTTAGGCATGCACCCCAAACAATAGGGATGTGCCTTGGGGTACAAAGAATAAGTACGCAAAGTTTCAAAATGATACATTAAGAAATGTGGCCTGTAGACGACAAACAATCAAATAGAAGAAATCGGCGTGGCTCAGACCCTGTGGGTCGGGCATGCACCAAAAACAATAGGGATCGTCCTTAGGGTATAAGGAATAAGTATACAAAGTTTAAAGAAAATCCAGTAAGAATTGCGCCCTGTAGGCCCCCCCCCCCTACACACACACAGGGGCGACGGCATATTACGTCCACATTATGAATGTGGGCGTATAAAAAGAGAAGCCATCAAATTGAGTTCTGTGTACCTGTAAACTCTAAGGACAGTATAGTTATTATTCTATTTTTCTTTAAAACTTTGTGTGTGTCTGTGCTATTGAAAGGTGACTATATAGCAAAGGTTGAAATGTTAAGTAATTCTAATGACATGTTAATTTATTATAATCCCTTTTTGTTTATAGATGCCAATCGTATGATTAATCTATTAATTGTTTTATTTACCATTGTTTTATTTCTTATATCGTACATTATTACATCAATGCTTATTTATGTCAACACTTGATCTAGCCAAGTAGAGGTAATTCCATATAAATATGTGATATAAATAGATACGTCAACCATTTAGGTCTGTCAGACGTAGTAGCATAAGGAGAGAGAGAGAAATGGGGTTTAACGTCCACTCGACACAAACTAGGTCATGTTGGGACTAACATATGGTTTCATTTTATTTGAATAAAACGCTTGTGCGTAGGGGTCTTTAGCAGTGGGAGGAAACCGGAGTGCCCGAGGAAACCCACGAGGTTGAGAAGGCGCCCCTATCTCCATGCCACATACGCTTACACCAGGGCGCGAAACCACAGCCGCAAGCCAGAGGTGACCGGCCAGCTAGAGGTCGAAGCGCGGCACTCTAGACCACTAGGCCATCCCAACCCCCAAGTAGCATAAGGTACTAGTCGGTTATCCATGGGGTCCTGTAAGTGTATATCGATAATTGTTACTATTAGTTTCCAGTATTAAAGATTTGAAGAACCATTCCAGACTCTTGTAATATCTGACGGACCTCACGGTCACACTATATTCCTACCGACATCTTGATCAAACAATACCAAACATTATCAAACAAATAGCAACTTACACCTCTGATATTTGAGGAGCTGAATTGGTGCACAACAAAAGAATTCCCAGTTGAAAAATGCGGCAAAGTTAATCTAAACCAATTAACTATGCAAATCCATTTCGAATCAACCTTGGATGTACTGCGGAACTAAGAACCTTGCCACTAAAGCCAGGCGCAGACGGGCAATTTTTTCGAGCAACTTTCAGGCAACAGTGAAATCGCTGGTCGTTGAAAGAAAAAATCGCTCGTCTGCGCCAACGGGCAACAATAGTTGCCTGTTGTTGCTCCGAGTTGCTTCTCGTTGCCAAATATCGAACATGTTTGATATTCGACAACAGAAAATTGCTCGTCGCCGAGAAATTGTTCATCTGTTGCTTCAAAATTGCTCGTCTGCGGCGGTAGGCGACAACAGGCAACAAGCAACTGGTTAACTGTCCAATCAGCGAGCGCTCTACTGTCATGTGATACTTCAAGATGGCGGCGTCGGAACAGCTAACAACATTAACATGGTGCGTGGAGATGGAAGACATGTTGGTGGAAATGTGGGCTGAGCGGCCAGTATTGTATGATATAAGCTCAGCCGATTATTCGGATCATGCGCCATTTTGAATGATTACGTGATATCGGCATTCCGGATACATCCGGGGAAAAACTGCTTCTCGTTGCCAGTCAGCGCACACGGGAGACCTTGAGTTGCCAATTGCTCGGAGTTGCCAGTAGTTGCCTATTGCAGCAACAAGCGACGAAAAGTTGACCGTCTGCGCCAAGCTTAACGCTGGACACTTATACCCGCATGTTTATGTATCATAAAAGGCTAAACGATGACAGCACGAAACAAATATTTCCTGTGTACTTTCAGCGGCCTATTCTGAAGATAAAACTATATCCTCTAAAAATGAAAAATTGTCTTGGTCAGCTACAATAAATAACTTAACATCGGGACTCCAAAAATAAATCATGTTCATTTGCTACAACATTATCCTCCAACTTATATATTTCTATGCCTATAACAGCGTACACGTCATTTCATTTCAAAACCTACTGTTACGAACTCTCAAGACTATTTATATTCGGTTAAAAATATAAACCATAAGAACAGGGGCGGATTGGGTCGAAGAGCCGGTCGGACAAAGAATGAAACAAATAAATTTGTCCAATTCGTCTAAAAAAACTTTTTCTGCTCAACATTATATGGAATAGGGGTATTTGTCGGCCATGGAGCGATGGTGATCATGTTGTATGTGGCCGGTGGTTTAATTGGCCGCCACGCCACTTTCTAGGCCGGGTGTGCTGGCTTTGGGAAAGAATTCGGAATCCTGCAATGGGGATTCCGAATTTCATCCGAAAATTTAATCGGATTCAACCGACACTGTCGCCTGAAAATTTACTAATTATTAAGTCACCTGCAGCCTGTTTGTGGGAATACGCCAGAATCCAAAATTCAAAAGGCAGCTTTTATGAATTTCACTTTCGTCACTCTCTTCCAATGTGTATCGTGGCCCTCCATCACAGCAGGAATCAACTTCCGACAACAAAAAAAGGACATTTTTCAATGCATATTTGGGGTTCATTTTTCAAAAATTTCCGGGGGCTCCGCGGTCAGTAAAAGAGGAAACCCGGGCCGGTTCCCGGCCCCAATCCGCCCCTGCATAAGAAAGCTATGACCTTACTTAGACTCGGTAAGCATCCGTTAGAAATAGAGAGGGGCCTATACAATAACATTTCCGTTGATCAGCGTCTACGCAAATTTTGAGATTTAAACTCAAACGAAAACGAGTTGACAGTTCTCACTTAATAGTTAAAAAATAAATAATGCAAAAACAATTTTCTGAAAATTTCGGTCAATTTGATCCACTGTGAGCCGAAAATTAAGCAAGTGAAATTTCCACCTAGTCTCGACCATCATAACTTAAGTTGGTACGGAAAAACGCATAGTCTCGATTATCCAATCAATAATTAACTCGAGAAGGAAAGTTATGCAGTAAATCGGATCATAATCCACCAAAGATCGCAGGCTAGCGATGCGGTCGAGGGTTGATTATGGCCTGGATAAGTTAAAATAGCATTATGCAAGAACAAAATCTGCTTATTACAGGTTTTTCTTTAGGCCTGAAATGTTATTTAAATAATCAATTAGACATTAATTAACTTATCCAGACCATAATAAACTCTTGATGTCATGGCTAGCCTTCGATGTTGGCGGATTAAATTCCTATATGCCGCTTAACGGCCATTGATATTTAAATCAATCAAGTGGATAATCGAGACGATGCTGTTTATATTAATGATTTTAGTAATGATAATCGAGTCTATGTGAATATCTCACTCGCTTCATTCTAGGCTAATAGAGGATCAATTTGACTGAAATTTTCAGCAAATTACCTTTACACCATCTAGTTTTTAACTATTGTAGTGAGAACTGCCATCTTATCTCCCATGATGTATCTTTAATTTTAATTAAAATGTCTAATTAATAATTTAGAAAACATTTTAGGCCTAAAGAAAGACCTTCAACAGGCAGATTTGGCCGCTTGCATAATGTATGTTTAATCTCTTTAACCCACCGGGATTGATTGCCAAGGCTGTGGCTTTATATACTACTCAAAAGAAGTTAAGGGTCAACCAATTACTTTTGGTTGACATTTTATTAGACACAGGGAACATGTAAATCAAAACTTTTAAGCACACTTTTGGTCAGAATGAGTTCAATATGTCTCAATGTTGAGTCTGTTATGCAAAGCATATGCACTTTTTATATACAACTATTCTGAGGATCTCATGAAAATTCGCCATTTTGAACATAATGAAGTCCAATAAAACTGTCTCAAATTCGATAACTTTGTTAATAACGAGTGAAACCATCACGTGCTCGTAAGCAGTCGACACAACGACGAGGCATGCTGTCGATCAGTAGTCGAAAAAATATCTGGGGAATGGCCTGCCACTCTGCCTGAAGGAATTGCACCAATTCTTGAAGATTATCAGGTTGCCTATGATTGTCTCTCACACGTCTGCCCAACTCATCCCATGCATTCCCATTTGGTGCCAAGTCAGGAGAGTATGCAGACTAATCCATTCGTTCAATACCATTTTGTGTCAGAAAATCATTAGAAACTCGTGCTCTATGTGGTCTAGCATTGTCATCTTGAAGAAAAGAACCTGCTCCAATTTGACGAAGACTTGGGATGTCAAAAGGCTGTAAAATATCGTCTCTGTACCTGATACCCGTCAAATTTCCATGGACGACGAAAAGATGAGTCCACACTATTACCGTACCACCTCCAAGGCGATGGCGTTATCTGACGTTAACATCGGCAAATATTTCTCCTTGCCGCCTATAGACGCGAAGTCTGCCATCATTGAACGGTAATGCAAATCGGGACTCATCAGTGAAGAGTACCCACCCCCATTGTCGCCGTCTCCGGTCTCTATGACGTGTTCACCAGTGACGACGTGCTGTCCTATGAACCGCTTGTCGTCGAAATCGAATGTCATGGGCTCGTAGGCCGACGATTTCTTATGGTCTGGTCCGATACTTAAACACCACTTGCATTTCGCAGTTCATCTCTCAGACATCTCGCTGTAACAACGCGCTGACGTAAGGCCATTTGAATGACATGCGGGTCTTGACGTCGCGACGTTGATCTTGGCCTACCAGACCGTGGGCGATTCTGAATTGAACTGGTTGCCTGGAAACGCTGCCATGGTCTCCCAATCACACTCTGGCTACAACCGATTCTCTGTGCCACATTCCTCTGCGTAAAACCCTGTTGAAACCACACAATGGCTCTTCCTCTGTCAAGTTCACTCAGCTGACGTCTGACCATGTTGAAATTTCAACTGAGAGCAGCATGGCCATGGAAGGTTTTTTCATGCCGAAACCCTTCATGGAAAATGCACAGTGCACGTGAAAGGGCATAAGTCGTACCAAAAAGTCGTACCCTACTGCGTTTGGGCGATGCAAACAGTTTTGTAGAGCCTTGTTTTGAGCTTCAGTTTATGGTTTCTAAGGAGACTGTCAAAATCGTTTTGTTTGAAAATGACATATGCCTTGTACACAGGTTTTATCGTCAGGATATCGTGAACCAATTTTGACACGGTTTCCACCAATAATGTTATATATATATATATATATCTGATATGTGCATAGACAATTACCTGGTAGAAAAAAAGTTTTGACCCTTAACTTCTTTTGAGTAGTATATATATATGTGTTTTGGGGTTTTGGTAAGAGCTACATCAAATTTGGTGGCAACTCGATGTAACTGAAACCCCTTCGATATAATACATGTAGTATACTGTTTAAATAAATATATTGAGTTGTCTATGTAATATGTATTATTAAATGCACATAACTATGCCTAAGTGCATATGTATGCATGCTGTCTATAATGGCCGTTTGTAGTATACTGTTTGAATAAATGCATTGAGTTGTCTACGTAATATGTATTATTAAATGAGAGAGAAAGATAAATGGGGTTTAACGTCCACTCGACACAAACTAGATCATTTTGGGACTATTATAAGGTTTCATTTTATTTCAATAATTCGCTTGCGCGTAGGGGTCTTTGGCAGTGGGGGTGAAACCGGAGTGCCCGGAGGAAACCCACGAGGTTGAGAAGGCGCCCCTATCTCCATGCCACATACGCTTACACCAGGGCGCGAAACCACAGCCGCAAGCCAGAGGTGACCGGCCAGCTAGAGGTCGAAGCGCGGCACTCTAGACCACTAGGCCATTATTAAATGCACATAACTATGCCTAAGTGCATATGTATGCATGCTGTCTATAATGGCCGTTTTGATGCAATAAATATCTTATATTATCGATAGCGGCCAACCTTCCTCTCTACAGCGCCCCCAAATTTGATATTTCGGAAAGAGTGGATAAAACTCTAGAACTGAAATCCTTTCAACAATGTTGACTCTATAGCAAAGAGGGGATTAATTCTGGAATCAAAATAGTCTAACACTGGATATCAAACCGGTTCGTCGGTCCGCTCATGATCCCAATAATCTGTTAAAACAGAAAGTCGCGGAACACTGGGAATCGATAGGGTTCTAGGCAGGATAGAGTAGGCCTTAATTTGAAAGGGGGGGGGGGGTCAACGTGATTTTGTCGCCAAGCAAAGGGAGGTAAAAAAACCCCAAGCGGACCTTTTTCTTACCATAAACCCATTACAGGTGAATTAAATAGTGCTAATCTTTACATTTAATCAGTTTTGGCATTCTTTACATTTAATCAGTTTTCGGCATTCTTATTTCCGACATTCCCGACAAGATATACTAAAAGGAAAGAACCCCGAGTTTTTTCCATTCAAATTAATTCATTCTAGCTATGTGAAACAAATATACTTTTTACCTTTATATGTACATTGTTCCTTTTCGGATTTTATAACATTTTATATAAAATATTATAATGACAAATCAGTAGTAATTAATTGACAAAAGCTGCGGGACCTTTTTTTGCGTTTTTTTTTTTCAATTTGAGAAAATACCCATGGCTAGAGACGTACTGGCTAGCTAGCCAGACTAGGCAATGGTTCAATGCCCTAAGACTGGTCTACCTACCCTCCTTCGGAGATTCCATCACGCCTCTGCCCATGGTAAAATGGACAAAAAAGTACAATTTGGTGCAGGTTACACATAATCAGTTCGTGACATTTAAGCACGTTTCAATATATTTGTTAAAGACCACATCAAATGATTCAGAAAATTTTTACGTACGGGTACTCAATAGTTACAAAATCCATTTTACGGCAAGTTCAAACTAATCTGATTAAAATTAATTCAGATATTTACGTTTTAGTATCCAACTGCCAAAAACGGTTTTCAAATTTTCAATTACAACCTTAATCTGGTTGATTGGCTAGTGACGTCACAGGCACTACACATTGTATATACATCATCTGTACAATATATCACACAGCCAGTTGACACGTGTGTATTTGTCGGTCCAATAAACATTTGACTGGCGTAATCATTAACGCATAATTATTTACATGTAAGTTACATATCACTATATCATTCAAAGCATTTTCAAAAGCCGACTTTTCTCGTCTTGGGTTGTAATAGATTATATATTTGTGACTAGAATATTACCGAGTGTATTTCAAGATGCCATATTACCGTTGTGTTATTGAGAGTTGTGGAAATCCCAGCAAGGGAAAGGGGAATAATGTACCGGCGTTTCATAAATTTCCCAACGATGAAATCGTACGGAAAAATTGGAATGCGTTTGTAAACAATTCAAATCCTGATTGGCAACCTACAGTCACAACAGTGATATGCAGTGAACATTTTACGAGCGATTGCTTAATTACCTATACACACCCGGCGTGTGTATTTATTAACGCCTGACTGATTCCTTAATCCCCATAATTAAATAAAACAATTGACTACGGAATAATTTGTTTTGTAATACATTTTAATTCAAGATCCATTTTAAAATTTGTTTCATTATGTACGGCCGTTCTGTTTTCTCACGGCAGCGATTTTAATACAATCTACCATCGTGTGCAGTCCAAACGATTCGAGATACATTTTCGTCAGTATTGTGGTTCTAATTTAGAAGGGTAATTATCATTTTTTATTACGCCGGCCAGATCAATTTGTAATAATGAATATCAAATACACTTGATCAAATATGAAGTTCCTGGTGCCGTTTGGTGAGTGATTAAACTGTCAATTTAATTGTAAAATACTTGTATTCTTTATAAAAAAGTTAAATGATGTTAGACATTATAACCTTATCGTATATCCATCGAAGGATTTATATTTAGATGTTGTTTAAACACCAATCAACAAATAATACGAGGCTACTTTATTACAAAAACACCGGTGAGCAAAGAAAAAGATAATTACCTAATCAACATTCTTAATTACTTTATGACCCAATCACTGTTCCAATTTAGTCTCATTGACTAATGACAGGTATTAACGACACTACACTTGCGATACACAGATAGTTAGGTGATCCTTCTCAATCTGTTATTTCTAACGTATATTGAGATATTTTTTCGTATTTCATTTTTTCGGTCTATTTCAGAGTAATAAAGTCATAAAGATAAATTTCAAGTTTCATCAAAATCGGATCGAAATTGTGACATCAAGAGATCAACAACCTTGATATACCATCTATTTACACTATTCGCGTACGAGGGGGGGCCATTTTGTCCGACAGTTTTGGTACCATTTTCACGAATATTCTTTAAGAGGCATTTAGTAACTGGGCAGATAAATAAACTAAAAACATACTTATGGAAAAACAGCTACTGATTTTTTTAGGCGACGTTTCGTAGAGTATTCTCTCAACATTTTCAAGCTAATACAATATAACAAAAAAGTGAAGCAACATATATAGACAAAATACAACAACAACAAGGTTGAAACCATACATAGAAACAACAAGATCAAGGGTCTATGACACAATGGGTTATGGTACACAAAAACAAAATCAAAGGGACTAATTAACTTTCTTAAAGCCACTGAGTAGTGGTGATGTTTACATAATGATGTATTGTTGATAGGGATTATTGGTGTTTAAAGGATAATATATACACTTAATACACTAAAACTGAGTACACGGATGGCTCACGCAACCCTGAAAGGGGCACCAGCTCGTTTGGAATATACCTGCCAAACGGGGAACAGGGAATAAGCAGGAAACTGCCCAATAACTGTTCGGTGTACACTGCAGAGCTTGTGGCCATTCGTGACGCTATATCATGGATTTCCCATCAAAACACTAGTAAGTTCGTTATCCCAAGCGACTCTCTGAGCAGTCTGATTTCAATCCAAAATGACAACTCGGAATCAAGACCAGAAGTCATTTTGGAAATCAGGCAGCTGTACCAGAGGGTCCTAGAGAAGGGAAGCAAATTAGAGCTCGTGTGGATTCCATCACATGTGAACATTAGAGGAAACGAGGAAGCAGATCGACTCGCAAATGAAGGTCTCCTGGACACAGCACCACTCCGCACCATAGAATACAGCACCACGGAAATCTACAGTATGGTAAAAAGACAGGTCAATTCACTCTGGGAATTAAAGCTCGTTGAACTTGACACATACAGATTCCGGCTGGATGACAAGATCTACACGAAGACAGCTATCAATCACCCTAGAAGAGATATATGCAAACTTATATCGAAACTAAGGGTGAAAGAGCGGCTGCGAGACTACAAACACCAAGTCATCGTCTGTGAGTGCGGAGAAGAATGTACCACCAACCATATCCTGGTAGACTGCGAGGTATACAAGGAAGAGAGAACGGAACTAGTGGAGATGATGGAGACCAAAAACATACCGCTCAACACTAAGAACCTACTCTTTCCAAGACCCGATCTGAAGCTGCAAATCTTCGAACTAATTCACGATTTAATGAACACCGTTGGATTAAGTAGAATAGTGAAGTAAGAGGGGGCTACGATAAGACGAGCTCGGCATCTAAACACTAAACTACATAGGGGATGTACACCAAAGTAGCGGGCTAGTGGAGTAAGGGAGAGTCACGGTTAGACGGGCTCGGCATCTAAACACTAATCCACTACAAAGACACCAAACCTGCAAAGTGGAGTAAGGGGAGGCCACGATAAGACGGGCCTGGCACCTAAACACTAAACCCCAAAAGATGACTTCTACCAATCCAGAGACGAGACGCATATATGTCTGCATAAATGCTGTCTCTACAGATCAACTACCAAACAATATGTGTTTTTATTAAATAAAGGGAAGAACTTCTAATTAAACCTACTCCATGGCTCGAGGCCGCAAATGGAAAGATTGAAAAACCATATTCTAAAAACAGGAAGAAGCCTCGGCTCTCCTATGTCTTGTCTGCGATATCACTTCTGTGGAAGCGGACGTTAAAACACCAGGTAGTAGTAGTAGAAAAGACTAGTAAGTTCGTCATTCCACGCGACAAGTCGGACTCAAGACCAGAAGTCATTTTGAAAATCAGGCAGCTGTACCAGAGGGTCTTAGAGAAGGGAAGCAAAGTAGAGCTCGTGTGGACTCCATCACATGTCAAAATCAGTAGCTGTTTTTCCATAAGTATGTTTTAGTTCATTTTCAGGAAATTCAAACTCACCCATCATCGGATGTAACGGTGGTATATTCAAACATTTTTTCAATTGAGACGTCTAGAGGAACCGCAAGCTAAAAATGCGATTTTTTGCACAATCAGGAAGTTACGATCCCATATACGTGAATATCGAAAGGAACACGTATTTCAAGTTTCATCAAAATCTGATAAAAATTGTGTCGTCTAAAGAGTCCATAACCATGCGTTACCTTATATTTACACTATTTGAGTTCGAGGGGCGGTCATTTTGAACGGATGGACACACGGACATACGGACGGACAGAGGCGACGACAATATACGCCCACTCGAAAGCGTGGGCGTATAAAAATTACAATGACTGAAACATGATGCTAACATAAGCATAAGTGATATTGATTTTAGTCATAATGTATATTAATTTGATCAAAATTTGTCATTCATATAATTACGCTTAAGAACTATTTTTCCCGTACTATTTGGCTTCGTATTTTTGATTTTATTATAATACCCCACTATGTTTAATAATTATAGGCCTCGTATAATTCTCAGAAATGACATTATTTGACCCACGCCTCTTTAAAAAAAAAATGTGGGTTTTAATTATACGTGCATAAACGTCGAACAAAATGCGTCGTAGTTGAAGATACATCTTTAAAAACGACCATAAAATGTTGAGGTACATTGTAATGCCACAGTTATTAATTATATATCGTGTCATTCCACTATAAAACTGTCGTACTGTGGTTGATATAATTAGAAAATTTGCAAATTACCAATACACGTCATTCAAGGGCAATGCGTCTAATAAAGATAGGTTGCAGGCAACGAAATATACGCCCACAGCAGCTAAATCGTCCGTGCGATCGACAAGGGTTGACGCATATTTATTCTTTTGTAGGGGGCATTTACAAGACAATTTCATACAAACTGAAACAAGGGATTTTACTCTGGAAGTTATTTACAGAAAATTATGAAATTTTGACAGGCTTTTTCGTTTTACTAATTTAAATAATGCATATAAATTTCATTTGTTGTATGATTACTTTTGTCATTCGAACGTTCACAAGGTTAACAAAGTAAAACAAGGGTCATAACTCTATAAATAATTGATGGAAACTGCTGAAATTCAATAGACCTCCGCTTCACAAATTTAAATGATGTACATAAATTTCATACATATCAGATGATAACTTTCTTAGTTCTAAATTCATAGTCCTTAATTCTTACTTCTTCATTTGTTGTCGAATTTCGACATTTGTACACTAAAATTGATATTTGTATTTTAAAATCAATATTAATTTGTTTCACAAATCAGAATCAGACATTTGTCATATCAGATATGTAAAATGTATTATAATATAAGATATTTATTTTTTTATTAGAAAATCAAAAAATTTGTCTATATTTACATTTCATCAGAAAAATACAACAAAACAAATATCGAACAACAAATTTCAAAATACAAATCTCCAAATACAAATCTTGCAAAACATTTCTCTAAAAATATTTCTCCAAAAACATTTCTCCAAAAACATTTCTTCAAAAACATTTCTCCAAATGTATTTCTCCAAAAACATTTCTCGAAATTCATCGAACCGGAACATTAGAAATCAAACTGGCACACAATAAGTCACCATACAATATAATGGAATCGAGTATAAGCACATGTACAATAAGAACAATCGCTCGGTGACCACCACGCTAGTGAAACGATCCCTTGGCAGTTGGAATTCGATATCAGAGTAGGCCATAGCGCCGCTGCCCGGGCAAAATTTCCCTCATAGCACACTGTATGGCGGATGTCTGTCTTCATTAGCCCAGTTTAGGAGCAGAACAGTCGGATGTTTAGCCCCATTTCATTTTCATTTCTCTAGTGAAGCCACGTGCGTGGAACGACTAATCGGACCGGGCCTCCGATAACGAAAATAAATTGAAAGTAGTCTATTTTCAGAAATTAGGCTTTGTCTGATATCGACATATGTCTTTATTCAAAGAGAGGGAGAAATGGAGTTTAACAACCACTCGACACATGGTTCAAATTTATTTCAATAATTAGCTTGCGCGTAGGGGTCTTTAGCAGTTGGAGGAAACCGGGGCCCCGAAGAAAACCCACGAGATTGGACAGGCGTCCCTACTTCTCGACACGTACATCGAAACCACGCCAGTTGACTCAATCACAGCCCTTATGGTACAGCGCGTAGGTGCTATTCATTAGACCATTCAAACCCCCCTCCTTTGCTCAAACGAAAGAATGTTTTACCTCTTCTAAATCATGTTTTCATGAATGCGTCTGGGAATAAGTTCATACAGATTTTCCGGTGTTATTTCCCCTTCTCAGTGATGCATGACCAAGGGCCTAACAAGGACAGTCGTGTAGTCGTTCGGATGGCGCGAAAATCCGTGCACGTAAAATATCCCTTGACAGTTGGAATTCCATATAAGAGTAGGTCTTAGTGTCGCTGTCTGGGCACAATTTCCCCCATAGCACACTGTATAACCTATTCCCGTCTCCATCGGCCCAGAATAGAAGGACGTTAAACTCTGTTTCCTTTCATTTCATTTATTAAGAGAGGGGGTGGGGGGTGGCGGGGATTTAAATCTTAAAAAACTATCTCAATAAAAAAATTTCGATAT
Organism: Patella depressa; assembly: GCA_948474765.1. Lineage (NCBI taxonomy): Eukaryota > Metazoa > Mollusca > Gastropoda > Patellidae > Patella > Patella depressa. The sequence goes on from OX419720.1 coordinate 35,219,761, forward strand.
TTGTTCATACTGGAAAGTGTGTGGTTTTTTTTTTGCTTGCTATGTATATAAAATGTAAATTTATAAAGAAATTGCAAAAAGAAAAAAAATGACTCGCACTAACAAATGAGGGGTGGGGTGGGTATTTAACGTCAAAATACCGGCCATAAACGAAATACAAGATATCGGGTTGCACACCATTAAGAAGGTCCAAATACATTTTAACAATTATAAAATATTTTCTGACATATATACATTTTTTCTGACATACATAATTTAGAAGAGATACAGTCCTCTTTCACTGATCCAACATACTCCGCGCAGTGTTGCGTTTGATTAGAGGTAATCCAACTACACACAGCTATAATGAGTGGATATTGTTGTTTTAAATTTTGATTTGTCAGTAGTCCGTCTACCAACCAATCATTAGCTGCCAATATTGGACCAAATATGTTTACATAACGTTACGTCATGACTCACGATTCTATTATGCGTAATTAACTCTCGCATAGCAGAATACTGCAGTAAAACTAATTGCGTGACAAACGAGGCTATCAAGTCGAATGAAATGTAAACAATGCTGTATGGAGACGAACAGACATTCACCGTTTTTAATACCTTAAATCACTGTCCAAAGTTTTAGGGAAGACCCAGATTAAACGAAGGACTGTCATGTTGCTGTACTTAAGTGATAGTTTTCATTGAACTGAAAGAATAGACACACTCCCGCATAAGTTCAAGAAACAGACGCTATTCCAGCAATGGTCAGAGAGGGATTTCTCGGACCATTGCTTCAGGAATTTTCTCGGACCATTGCTTCAGGAATATGCTGATCCAACGACATATGTCTACTTTCAATTTATTTCATTTAATGCTAGATCATATTAACCAAAACACGCACGTGTTTTCATTAAAGTCACGGTCATTGTACCATTTTACTTGTTGTATGCTTGCAAACTGATCCCGCAGTGAATATTCGCTTGGCCGCTACAATCACTGATAAGCATGACATCGACGAGGCTTAGTGAGTACAGCATATTAACCTTTTTACTCCAACAAATTAAATTCTCAAACATTTTTTTGAGGTAAAAGAAAAATAAATAAAGACGTTTGAAGTATTTGTAGTTAAAAAATATTTCCAATTTAGTGTAAATGGGTATTAAAATGAGTAAAATGCATCATTTTGCCCGAAGCAGTTAGGTGTTAAGTAAACATTGCACGAGCCGTTGAGCCAATGACTACCGCCGTGTTCAGTCAACGCTCGTGTTGTTTACAGTCATCTGTTACAGAGATAATTCGTAAGTAATTCTCTGTGAAACAGATTGGTATGCTTGCTCGATTCTTCTTTATTATATGCTGACTTATTGTATGCTAGGTTGATGTCTAATGTTCTGGTTAGATGAATTTCGAGAAATGTTTTTGGAGAAATGTATTTCGAGAAATGTTTTTGAGGAAATGTTTTTGGAGAAATGTTTTCAGAGAAATGTTTTGAAAGATTTGTATTTGTATTTTGAAATTTGTTGTTTGACATTTGTTGTTTGATATTTGTTTTTCGTTGTATTTTTCTGATGAAATGTAAATATAGACTAAATTTTTGAATTTCTAATAAAAAAATAAATATCTTATATTAAAATACTTTTTACAAATCTGATATGACAAATGTCTTATTTGTGAAACAAATATTGATTTTAAGATACAAATGTTAATTTTAGTGTACAAATGTCGAAATACGACAACAAATGAAGAAGTAAGAATTAAGGACTATGAATTTAGAACTAAGAACACTGAATAAAGAGCTGTTTGGTCTTCCATACAATCAAACATGTTAACAAGGTTGAACAAAGTGAAACAAGGGGTATAACTCTAAAAGTCATTATTGTAAATTGCCGAAATTCAATAGGCTTTGTGATTTCACTAATCTAAATGATGCATATAATTTTGGCGTTCAACAAAGTGAAACAATGGCAATAAATTTCGGCATAATAAACGCAATTGCTGAAATTCGAGAGGATTCTTCTTTTTACTAATTCAAATGACACATATAAATTTCAGACAGTTGGGCATATAACTTTGGATGTTAGAGCGTTCACATGGTGCAACAAAGTGAAACAAGGGCTAACTCTATAAGTATTAAACGGAAATTGCAGAAATGCCATAGGATTCTTCTTTTTGCTAATTTAAATGACACCTAAATTTTATACAGATCGGCATATAACTTTAGATGTTGGAGCGGTCACAAGGCGCAACAAAGCGAAACAAGGGCCATAACTCAAGAAGTAATTAAGGGAAATTGCTGAAATTCAATAGGACTCTTCAAGTCATGCATATAAATTTCACAAAGATCGGGTGATAACTTTCGGCGTTTACAAGGTTCAATAAAGTGAAACAGGGACGCAAAGACGTAAATCTAGACGTAATAAACGGAAATTGCTTGAATTCAATAGGCTTCTTCGTTTCATTAATTTACATAATCGATAAAAAATTCACAGAGATCGGATGATAACTTATGGCATTAGAGTGAAACAATGCCCATAACTCTAGACTTAATAAACGGAAATTATTTAAATTAAATCTGCTTCTTCATCTTACAAGGTTCAATAAAGTGAAACAAGGACGCAAAGACGTAAATCTAGACGTAATAAACGGAATTTGCTTGAATTCAATAGGCTTTTACATAATCGATAAAAAATTCACAGAGATCGGATGATAACTTATGGCATTAGAGTGAAACAATGCCCATAACTCTAGACTTAATAAACTCTGAAAGCCTATTGAGATTACTAAAATTATTACTGAAAGGCTATTGAGATTACTAAAATTATTATTTTTAAGCTTTCATATTACATATGAAAGCTTATTGTTTCTGTTAAGATTATTATTAAGCCTTCATATTACATATGGAAGCTTAATGTTTCTGTTAAAGTTATTATTAAGCTTTCATATTACATATGAAAGCTTATTGTTTCTGTTAAAGTTATTATTATTTTTTTTTTGTGTGTGTTTTCTGCAAATCGGATTTCTCAGAATCTATCCATAGGATCTTTCTGAAATTTTGACCTACCCCCACAAAAATGGGGTGCGAACCTTGATTAAATATATTTTCGAAACGTTTTACGAATCCGAAATCACCGAATTTTACGAACGAAAAAAATGACAATGCATAGTCGTAACTTTGTTATTTTTTGACCGATTTTACTAATTCTTTTTTCTTTGAATACCTTTAAAAAAATCATTTTCATCTGCAGTTTCACATTTTCGAATTTCGAAAATTCGTCGCTGTGATTTCGAACCGGAAGTTTAGACCAATTTGACAACTTCTTTAATAGTTGTACGATTTTCATGAAATTTAATATCTAAGTAGATCTTACCGATGTGACTTCAAAAATATAATTAGAAATTTTCTAAATTATCTCTCCTTGACGAAATTAAGGATCAAAATTTTCAAAAAAATCATCGAAATATAGGTCAGAATGACCTGATTTTTTTTTTGGATACTAGATAAGTAATTACTGATTTGTACACAAAATATGGAGTTTGTCGATCGAACCGGAAGTGCCGCCATATTTAAAAGTGAAAAATCAATAAGGCTTTTTTGCTATTTTACTTACAGACTCGGGAGTTATATTTTCTGAGTTTGTCGATCGAACCGGAAGTGCCGCCATATTTAAAAGTGAAAAATCAATAAGGCTTTTTTGCTATTTTACTTACAGACTCGGGAGTTATATTTTCTGAATCCTTGTAGGAAGGCCTAAAAAATGTCGCGAATAGAATTTTGATTTCGGTCACGTGATGGTCACCATTTTGAATTGAAAATGAAAAATAGAAGCAATTTGAAGGGTCGGGAATTTGGAACACAATAACTCTCCTTCTAATTAAGCTAGAATGTTCAAACTTGGTGTAGACGTTCACTAGGTCAATGTTATGATTGAGTTTAAAGATGAGCATTTTCTGCTTAGGGTAAGCAGAGATAAGCATGCTAATTTGTTGATTCTTTAGGGCACGATAACTTCGGTTATAATTAAGGGAGGGCGGTGAAACTTTTGTCAATAGAGAGTCTAATAGCTAGCCTGTTGTGTGAAATCATTGTATTATTTTTTCTAAATAGCAGGGATAGCCGAAAAAAAGAGATTGGAAATCCAAAAAGTCGTATTTTTACAATTTGGAGCATGTTTAGAGGTCTTTCTCGTAAAGTCAACATAATATTTTTTGGGAACTTCTTCTACAAAGAGTCTTATTGGTAGTCTTTTATATGAAACCATCGATCAACAGTCCAACATATCAGGAGTAGAAGAACAAAAGGATCGAACATTGAAAACGGCACCCTTTCATTGTTAAGCGAAACATGCAGTGTGGGTGACTACAATCTACACATTTAGTCATCGTATAGAGCTTATTCAACAGTATCGAATTCCAACTGCTTAGGGATATTTTACGTGCACTCCAATGTGTACACGGGACCTTGGTTTTTCGTCCCATCCGAATGACTAAACAGCTGTGCTTGTCAGGCCCTCCGTTCTGCCTCACTGACAAGGGGAACCACGCCGGGAAATCGAGATGAACTTTCTCCGTGCAGAACTTTCAATTCAGGCGAAAACGTTTATTGCATACGATTAAGCTGGTCAGTTGGAGCTTATTTTCAAAAGTTTTGTAATAATCGGTTGGTAATTAAAGTACCGTGCACATTAAACTGTTAAAACAGAAAATTTCGCCCGGTTGAAATGTTTCTTGCTATAAGTCAGCAATTTTCTGAATTCAGGGAGGCTGAATGGCTGAATGGTTAGCATGTGCGCACTGTATCGTAACGTCTGTCATTGAGTCAACGGGCGTCGTTTCGATCTCCAGGTTGCACGTGACATGGTGTATGATGTCCAACCTCGTGGGTTTTCTCCGTGTTCTTCGGTTTCCTCACAACGGCTAAAGACCAGTACGCGCAAGGGGCGGTTTTAAATAAAATTTAAAAACATATGTTAGTCCCGAAATGACCTAGTTTGTGTCGAATGGACGTTAGGCCGCATTTCTCTTTTTCTCTTTTATTTTTAAAGTTTTGTAATAATCGGTTGGTAATCAAAGGTACTGTAAAAGTGATAAAACAGAAAATTTCGCCCGGTTGTAATGTTTCTCACTTTAAAGTCAGCAATTTGCCGATTTTAAGGGGCAAACGTTTATTGCGAACGCTTAAGCTGGTCAGGGGGGGGGAGCTTATTTTTAAAAGTTTTGTAATATTCGGTTGATAACTAAAGGTACCGTGCAAATTAAACTGTTACAATAGAAAATTTGGCCCGGTTGAAATGTTTCTCGCTGTAGGTCAGCAATTTGCCGATTTTAGGGAGGTTGCGTGGCTGAATGGTTAGCACGTGCGCTCTGTATTATAACGTCTGTCATTGAGTCAACTGGCGTTGTTTCGATTTCTTGGTTGTACGTGACAAGGAGTATGGTCGCCTGTCCAACCTCGTAGGCCGTAACCGCCGCTGCCCGGGTAAAATTTCCCTCATTGCACACTTTATGGCATATGCCCGTCTTCATTAGCCCATTTTAGGAGCAGAACAGTCGGACGTTAAACCCCATTCAATTTCATTTCATTTTCTCTATGTTGCTTATTTATTATAGTGGATAAATATTTTTCTGGTTCTAGCAATTATTTAATTTCTGCATAGAAATCTTGCTTTGGCCAGTTTTTTTTATTGCAGAGTGCCATTCTTGTTTAAACAAACATGATCCTTTGTTTAAAACATGCTTAAGAAGTCGTCACGATTTCCTACTTATAACCAAACATATTGGAAATATTACTCTGGCATTATTAAATCCTAATTTTATTGGTCTTATTTAAAATTAAACTTTCATTTAACTATGAACAACCCTTAACGTGTCTCTTTAAAACTATTAAGTACTCTAAAACAGTAGCTCAACCTTTTGACCTAAACTCATTAATTTACCATTTTGTTGTGAGCGACTTCTTATTCTTCCTATATGACATATTGCACGTGTCTGATTTCAAAGGGGGGTTGGGTGGCTGAATGGTTAGCACGCGCGCCTGTCATTGAGTTAACTAGCGTGTTTTCGAATGCCCGGTTGTACGTGACAAGGAGTAAGGTCGCCTGTCCAACCTGCCATTTTTAATTTTTTTTTCCCGCCATTTTCATACCATTTTCTCATCCGTCTCATTACAGTAATACAAGTTTCAGTTATTTCCCTTTAGTTTTCAGATTATTGTTATGCCTGGGTGCAATGTTTCATACTATATTTAGACTTGTAACTTCGCGAGTTTTTGACCAATTTTAATAATTTTTTCTTCTTATCCTTTTATTTAGGATACTTGATACAATCAATGACACGTGACGATGAATATGAAAGCTTTCATATCTGCATGGGACAGTAGCAGATCTAGTTAAGCTTTCATATTACATATGAAAGCTTATTGTTTCTGTTAAGATTATTAATCTTTCATATTACATATGAAAGCTTATTGTTTCTGTTAAAGTTATTATTAAGCTTTCATATGTATTACATATGAAAGCTTATTGTTTCTGTTAAAGTTGTTATTAAGCTTTCATATGTATTACATATGAAAGCTTATTGTTTCTGTTAAAGTTATTATTATTAAGCTTTCATATTACATATGAAAGCTTATTGTTTCTGTTAAGATTATTATTATTTTTTTTTTGTGTGTATTTTCTGCAAATCGGATTTCTCAGAATCTAACCATGGGATCTTTCTGAAACTTTGACCTACCCCCCAAAAATGGGGTGCGAACGTTGTTTAAATATATTTTCAAAACGTTTTACGAATCCGAAATCACCGAATTTTACGAACGAAAAAACTGACAATGCATAGTCGTAACTTTGTTATTTTTTGACCGATTTTACTAATTCTTTTTTCTTTGAATACCTTGAAAAAAATCGTTTTCATCTGCAGTTTCACATTTTCGAATTTCGAAAATTCGTCGCTGTGATTTCGAACCGGAAGTTTAGACCAATTTGACAACTTCTTTAAAAGTTGTACGATTTTCATGAAATTTCGTATACAAGTAGATCTTACCGATGTGACTTCAAAAATATAATTAGAAATTTTCTAAATTATCTCCCCTTGGTGAAATTAAGGATCAAAGTTTTCAAAAAAATCGTCGAAATATAGGTCAGAATGACCTAAAAAAAAATTTCGACACTCGACAAGTAATTACTGATTCCTACACAAAATATGGAGTTTGTCGATCGAACCGGAAGTGCCACCATCTTGAAACATGAAAAATCCCTACGGCTTTTTTGTTATTTTACTTACAGACACGGGAGTTATATTTTCTGAATCCTTGAAGGATGGCCCAAAAATCGTAGGGAGCAGAATTTTGATTTCGGTCACGTGATGGTCACCATTTTGAATTGAAAATGAAAAGTAGTAGCAATTTGAAGGGCCGAGACTTTGAAACACAATAACTCTCCTTCTAATTGAGCTAGAATGTTCAAACTTGGTGTACACGTTCACTAGGCCAATGTCATGATTAAGTTCAAAGATGACCATTTTCTGCTTAGGGTAAGCAGAGATAGGCATGCTGATTTGTTGATTCTTTAGGGCACGATAACTTCGGTTATAATGAAGGGAGGGCTGTGAAACTTTTGTCAATAGAGAGTCCAATAGCTAGCCATTCAATTTCATTTCATTTTCTCTATGTTGCTTATTTATTATAGTGGATAAATATTTTTCTGGTTCTAGCAATTATTTAATTTCTGCATAGAAATCTTGCTTTGGCCAGTTTTTTTTATTGCAGAGTGCCATTCTTGTTTAAACAAACATGATCCTTTGTTTAAAACATGCTTAAGAAGTCGTCACGATTTCCTACTTATAACCAAACATATTGGAAATATTACTCTGGCATTATTAAATCCTAATTTTATTGGTCTTATTTAAAATTAAACTTTCATTTAACTATGAACAACCCTTAACGTGTCTCTTTAAAACTATTAAGTACTCTAAAACAGTAGCTCAACCTTTTGACCTAAACTCATTAATTTACCATTTTGTTGTGAGCGACTTCTTATTCTTCCTATATGACATATTGCACGTGTCTGATTTCAAAGGGGGGTTGGGTGGCTGAATGGTTAGCACGCGCGCCTGTCATTGAGTTAACTAGCGTGTTTTCGAATGCCCGGTTGTACGTGACAAGGAGTAAGGTCGCCTGTCCAACCTGCCATTTTTAATTTTTTTTCCCGCCATTTTCATACCATTTTCTCATCCGTCTCATTACAGTAATACAAGTTTCAGTTATTTCCCTTTAGTTTTCAGATTATTGTTATGCCTGGGTGCAATGTTTCATACTATATTTAGACTTGTAACTTCGCGAGTTTTTGACCAATTTTAATAATTTTTTCTTCTTATCCTTTTATTTAGGATACTTGATACAATCAATGACACGTGACGATGAATATGAAAGCTTTCATATCTGCATGGGACAGTAACAGATCTAGTTAAGCTTTCATATTACATATGAAAGCTTATTGTTTCTGTTAAGATTATTAAGCTTTCATATTACATATGAAAGCTTATTGTTTCTGTTAAAGTTATTATTAAGCTTTCATATGTATTACATATGAAAGCTTATTGTTTCTGTTAAAGTTGTTATTAAGCTTTCATATGTATTACATATGAAAGCTTATTGTTTCTGTTAAAGTTATTATTATTAAGCTTTCATATTACATATGAAAGCTTATTGTTTCTGTTAAGATTATTATTATTTTTTTTTGTGTGTATTTTCTGCAAATCGGATTTCTCAGAATCTAACCATGGGATCTTTCTGAAACTTTGACCTACCCCCCAAAAATGGGGTGCGAACGTTGTTTAAATATATTTTCAAAACGTTTTACGAATCCGAAATCACCGAATTTTACGAACGAAAAAACTGACAATGCATAGTCGTAACTTTGTTATTTTTTGACCGATTTTACTAATTCTTTTTTCTTTGAATACCTTGAAAAAAATCGTTTTCATCTGCAGTTTCACATTTTCGAATTTCGAAAATTCGTCGCTGTGATTTCGAACCGGAAGTTTAGACCAATTTGACAACTTCTTTAAAAGTTGTACGATTTTCATGAAATTTCGTATACAAGTAGATCTTACCGATGTGACTTCAAAAATATAATTAGAAATTTTCTAAATTATCTCCCCTTGGTGAAATTAAGGATCAAAGTTTTCAAAAAAATCGTCGAAATATAGGTCAGAATGACCTAAAAAAAAATTTCGACTTTCGACAAGTAATTACTGATTACTACACAAAATATGGAGTTTGTCGATCGAACCGGAAGTGCCACCATCTTGAAACATGAAAAATCCCTACGGCTTTTTTGTTATTTTACTTACAGACACGGGAGTTATATTTTCTGAATCCTTGAAGGATGGCCCAAAAATCGTAGGGAGCAGAATTTTGATTTCGGTCACGTGATGGTCACCATTTTGAATTGAAAATGAAAAGTAGTAGCAATTTGAAGGGCCGAGACTTTGAAACACAATAACTCTCCTTCTAATTGAGCTAGAATGTTCAAACTTGGTGTACACGTTCACTAGGTCAATGTCATGATTGAGTTCAAAGATGACCATTTTCTGCTTAGGGTAAGCAGAGATAAACATGCTGATTTGTTGATTCTTTAGGGCACGATAACTTCGGTTATAATGAAGGGAGGGCGGTGAAACTTTTGTCAATAGAGAGTCTAATAGCTAGCCTGTTGTGTGAAATCATTGTATCATTTTTTTTAAATATCAGGGATAGCCGAAAAAAAGAGATTGAAAATCCAAAAAGTTGTATTTTTACAATTTGGAGCATGTTTAGAGGTCTTTCTCGTAAAGTCAACATACTATTTTTTGGGAACTTCTTCTACAAAGAGTCTTATTAATAGTCTTTTATATGAAACCATCGATCAACAGTCCAACATATCAGGAGTAGAAGAACAAAAGGATCGAACATTTAAAACGGCACCCTTTCATTGTTAAGCGAAACATGCAGTGTGGGTGACTACAATCTACGCATTTAGTCATCGTATAGAGTTTATTCAACAGTATCGAATTCCAACTGCTTAGGGATATTTTTTTTCGTCCCATCCGAACGACTAGACAGCTGTGCTTGTCAGTCCCTCCGTTCTGCCTCACTGACAACGGGGAACCACGCCGGGAAATCAAGATGAACTTTTCCGTGCAGAACTTTCAATTCAGGCCAAACGTTTATTGCATACGGTTAAGCTGGTCAGTTGGAGCATATTTTCAAAAGTTTAGTAATAATCGGTTGGTAATTAAAGTACCGTGCACATTAAACTGTTAAAACAGAAAATTTCGCCCGGTTGAAATGTGCTCGCTGTATCGTAACCTTTGTCATTGAGTCAACGGGCGTCGTTTCGATCTCCAGGTTGCACGTGACATGGTGTATGATGTCCAACCTCGTGGGTTTTCTCCGTGTTCTTCGGTTTCCTCCCAACGGCTAAAGACCAGTACGTGCAAGGGGAGTTTTTAAATAAAATTAAAAAACATATGTTAGTCCCGAAATGACCTAGTTTGTGTCGAATGGACGTTAGGCCGCATTTCTCTCTTTCTCTTGTAATAATCGGTTGGTAATCAAAGGTACTGTTAAAGTGATAAAACAGAAAATTTGGCCCGGTTGTAATGTTTCTCACTTTAAAGTCAACAATTTGTCGATTTTAAGGGGCAAACGTTTATTGCGAACGATTAATCTGGTCAGGGGGAGCTTATTTTTAAAAGTTTTGTAATATTCGGTTGATAACTAAAGGTACCGTGCAAATTAAACTGTTAAAATAGAAAATTTGGCCCGGTTGAAATGTTTCTCGCTGTAGGTCAGCAATTTGCCGATTTTAGGGAGGTTGCGTGGCGGAATGGTTAGCACGTGCGCTCTGTATCATAACGTCTGTCATTGAGTCAACTGGCCTTGTTTCGATTTCTTGGTTGTACGTGACAAGGAGTATGGTCGCCTTACCAACCTCGTAGGCCGTAACGCCGCTGCCCGGGTAAAATTTCCCTCATTGCACACTTTATGGCGTATGCCCGTCTTCATTAGCCCATTGTAGGAGCAGAACAGTAGGACGTTAAACCCCATTCAATTTTATTTCATTTTCTCTATGTTGCTTATTTTTTTATAGTGGATAAATATTTTTCTGGTTCTAGCAATTATTTAATTTCTGCATAGAAATCTCTGGCCAGTTTTTTTTTATTGCAGAGTGCCATTCTTGTATATTGCAGTCTATGACCCTTTGTTTAAAACATGCTTAAGAAGTCGTCACGATTTCCTACTTATAACCAAACATATTGGAAACCATAATTATATAACATATCTTGGAAGCCCGATTACAGCTATACAAGTTTTAGTTATTTCCCTTTAGTTTAAAGATTATTTTTTTGCCCGGGTGCAATGTTTCTCACTACATTAAAATTTGTAACTTTGTGAGTTTTTGACCGATTTTGATATTATGTCTTTATAATTTTCCAAATCTACATATTTAACGTACATATTCAAACAGTTGAGTTCAACCTGATTCAAAAAGTTTTAGTTTTGTTCAAAGTTATCTCATTTAATTTTTCGATGTTTTCTTACCATTTTAATTTCATTTTTCTGAAAGTTTTGAAATCGGAAGTCATCCCGATTACAGCAACACAAGTATCAGTTATTTCCCTTTAGTTTTCAGATTACTCAATGTTTCATACTATATTTAGACTTGTAACTTCGCGAGTTTTTGACCAATTTTGATAGTTTGTTATTCTTATCCTTTTATTTGAGATACTTGATATAATCGATGACACGTGACGATGAATATGAAAGCTTTCATATCTGCATGGGACAGTAGCAGATCTAGTTAAGCTTTCATATTACATATGAAAGCTTATTGTTTCTGTTAAAGTTATTATTAACCTTTCATATTACATATGAAAGCTTATTGTTTCTGTTAAAGTTATTATTATTATTATTATTATTTTTTTTTGTGTATTTTCTGCAAATCGGATTTCTCAGAATCTAACCATAGGATCTTTCTGAAACTTTGGCCTGCCCCCCTATAAATGGGGTGCGAACCTTGATTAAATATATTTTCAAAACGTTTTACGAATCCGAAATCACCGAATTTTACGAACGAATGCATTTGACCTACAATGCTGTAACTTTGTGACTATTTGACCTATTTAATTAATTCTTTTTTCTATGAGGACCTTCAGATATTTACTTCAAATCTGCAATTTCGGATTTTCGAATTTCGAAAATTCGTCGCTGTGATTTCGAACCGGAAATTTAGACCAACTCGACAACTTCTTTAGTAGTTGTACGATTTTCATGAAATTTAATATGTAAGTAAACCTTAATGATGCGACTTGAAAAATGACTTTAGAAATTTTCTAAATTATCTCCCCTTGGAGAAATTGAGGATCGAAATTTTCAAAAAAATCGACGAAATATAGGTCAAATCATCTTGATTTTTTTTTTGGTTACTAGCTGCGAGACCACTGATTCGTACACAAAAAATGGAGTTTGTAGCTCAACCCGGAAGTGCCACAATCTTGAAATGTAAAAACCTCAAACGCCATTTTGCTATTTTACTTACAGGCACGGGGATTATATTTTCTGAATCCTTGGAGGAAGGCCTAAAAAACGTCGGGAGTAGAATTTTCATTTAGGTCAACTGGGAGTCACCATTTTGAATTGAAAATGAAAAATGGAAGCAATTTGAAGGGCCGAGTTTTTGGAACACAATAACTCTCCTTCTAATTAAGCTAGAATGTTTAAACTTGGGGTAGACGTTCACTGGGTCAATGTCATGATTGAGTGTAAAGATGAGCATTTTCTGAGCGGGGTAAGCAGAGATACGCATGCTGATTTGTTGATTCTTTAGGGCACAATAACTTCGGTTATAATGAAGGGAGGGTGGTGAAACTCTTGTCAATCGAGAGTCTAATAGCTAGCCTGTTGTGTGAAATCATTGTATCATTTTTTTTAAATATCAGGGATAGCAGAAAAAAAGAGATCGAAAATCCAAAAAGTCGTATTTTTACGATTTAGAGCATTTTTAAAGGTCCTTTTCTCTTAAAGTCAAGATAATATTTTTGGGGAACTTCTTGTACAAAGAGTCTTATCGGTAGTCTTTTATATGAAACCATCGATCAACAGTCCAAAATATCAGGAGTAGAAGAAGAAAGGGATCGAAAATTGAAAACGGCAGCCTTTCATTGTTAAGCAAAACATGCAGTGTGGGTGGCTACAATTTGCACATTTAGTCATCGTATAGAGCTTATTCAACATTATCGAATTCCAACTGCTAAGGAATCTTTTACGTGCACTCCAATGTGTACACGCCGGTGGGAAGACACGCCACAAAATCGAGATGAACTTTCTCGGCCAATGCAGGGATCGAACACCCGACCTCCTGGCTAGCAGGTCAACGCCTTCGCCACATAGTGTGGACACCCATCGTACATTTCATCTGTCAAATCAAAGCATTCCATTGCATTAGACCAATAATTAATTATTCTTAATTTGAAACTTTATTTTAATATTATTAAATCCTCATTTTATTGGTAGACGTTCGTCTTATTTAAAGTTAAACTTTCATTTAACTATGAACATCCCTTAACGTGTCTCTTTAAAATAATTAAATACTCTAAAACAGTAGCTCAACCTTTTGACCTAAGCTCATTAATTTACCATTTTGTATGTGAGCGACTTGTTATTCTTCTTATATGACATATTGCACGTGTCCGATTTCAAATGGGGGTTTGGTGGCTGAATGGTTAGCACGCGCGCGATGTATCATAAAGCCTGTCATTGAGTCAGCTAGCGTGTTTTCGAATCTCCGGTCGTACCTGACAAGGAGTAAGGTCGCCTGTCCATCTTGGTGGGTTTTCTTCATTTCCTCCGGTTTCCTTCCACTGCTAAAGACCTCTACGCGCAAGCGAAATATTGAAATAAAATCGAACTATATGTTAGTCCCGAAATGATCTAGTTTGGGACACAATAACTCTCTTTCTAATTCAGCTAGACTTGGTGTGGGTGTTTATTAGGCCAATACCTTGATGACTCTGGAACACAATAACTCTTTTTCTAATTGTGGTACAATGTTCAAACTTGGTATAGGCATTCACTAAGTCAATGTCTTGATGAAGTTCGAAGTAGAATTTTGATTTAGGTCAACTGGTAGTCACCATTTTGAAGTGGATATGAAACATAGTGAAAAGTCGACATTTACGGACTTGTAAACAATAGAGCATAGTATGTTCAATGCGTCTCCTATGTCTGAAATTAATACATTTCAGGATAGTCGGGATACGGTATTTGAATATTTCAAAAATTCGATTTTTGCCGTTGATGTTTTTCGTGCTGACAAAATTCTTTACGAGTGAAAAATCACATTAACTTCACTAGAATGTGACCGATTTTAATGATTTTTTTTCCTTGTTCGGATTATTCATACGACCCATGACATGTGACAGGAAGTGACTGTGAATATGAAAGCTTTCATATCTGCATGGGACAGTAGCAGATCTAGTTATTATTTTTTTTTTTTGTGTGTTTTCTGCAAATCGGATTTCTCAGAATCTATCCATAGGATCTTTCTGAAATTTTGACCTACCCCCCCAAAAATGTGGTGCGAACCTTGATTAAATATATTTTCGAAACGTTTTACGAATCCGAAATCACCGAATTTTACGAACGAAAAAAATGCCAATGCATAGTCGTAACTTTGTTATTTTTTGACCGATTTTACTAATTCTTTTTTCTTTGAATACCTTTAAAAAAATCATTTTCATCTGCAGTTTCACATTTTCGAATTTCGAAAATTCGTCGCTGTGATTTCGAATCGGAAGTTTAGACCAATTTGACAACTTCTTTAATAGTTGTACGATTTTCATGAAATTTAGTATCTAAGTAGATCTTACCGATGTGACTTCAAAAATATAATTAGAAATTTTCTAACTTATCTCCCTTGGTGAAATTAAGGATCAAAGTTTTCAAAAAAATCGTCGAAATATAGGTCAGAATAACCTAGGTTTTTTTTTCGATACTAGACAAGGAATTACTGATTCGTACACAAAATATGGAGTTTGTCGATCGAACCGGAAGTGCCACCATCTTTAAACGTGAAAAATCAATAAGGCTTTTTTGCTATTTTACTTACAGACTCGGGAGTTATATTTTCTGAATCCTTGTAGGAAGGCCTAAAAAATGTCGCGAATACAATTCTGATTTAGGTCAACCGGGAGTCACCATTTTGAATTGAAAATGAAAAATAGAAGCAATTTGAAGGGTCGGGACTTTGGAACACAATTACTCTCCTTCTAATTAAGCTAGAATGTTCAAACTTGGTGTAGACGATCACTAGGTCAATGTTATGATTGAGTTTAAAGATGAGCATTTTCTGCTTAGGGTAAGCAGAGATAAGCATGCTAATTTGTTGATTCTTTAGGGCACGATAACTTCGGTTATAATGAAGGGAGGGCGGTGAAACTTTTGTCAATAGAGAGTCTAATAGCTAGCCTGTTGTGTGAAATCATTGTATTATTTTTTCTAAATATCAGGGATAGCCGAAAAAAAGAGATTGAAAATCCAAAAAGTCGTATTTTTACAATTTGGAGCATGTTTAGAGGTCTTTCTCGTAAAGTCAACATAATATTTTTTGGGAACTTCTTCTACAAAGAGTCTTATTGGTAGTCTTTTATATGAAACCATCGATCAACAGTCCAACATATCAGGAGTAGAAGAACAAAAGGATCGAACATTGAAAATGGCACCCTATCATTGTTAAGCGAAACATGCAGTGTGGGTGACTACAATCTACACATTTAGTCGTCGTATAGAGCTTATTCAACAGTATCGAATTCCAACTGCTTAGGGATATTTTACGTGCACTCCAATGTGTACACGGGACCTTGGTTTTTCGTCCCATCCGAATGACTAGACAGCTGTGCTTGTCAGGCCCTCCGTTCTGCCTCACTGACAAGGGGAACCACGCCGGGAAATCGAGATGAACTTTCTCCGTGCAGAACTTTCAATTCAGGCGAAAACGTTTATTGCATACGATTAAGCTGGTCAGTTGGAGCTTATTTTTAAAAGTTTTGTAATAATCGGTTGGTAATTAAAGTACCGTGCACATTAAACTGTTAAAACAGAAAATTTCGCCCGGTTGAAATGTTTCTTGCTATAAGTCAGCAATTTTCTGAATTCAGGGAATGGTTAGCATGTGCGCACTGTATCGTAACGTCTGTCATTGAGTCAACGGGCGTCGTTTCGATCTCCAGGTTGGACGTGACATGAAGTATGATGTCCAACCTCGTGGGTTTTCTCCGTGTCCTTCGGTTTCCTCCCAACGGCTAAAAACCTGTAAGCGCAAGGGGAGTTTTTAAATAAAATTAAAAAACATATGTTAGTCCCGAAATGACCTAGTTTGTGTCGAATGGACATTAGGTCGCATTTCTCTCTTTCTCTTTTATTTTTAAAGTTTTGTAATAATCGGTTGGTAATCAAACGTACTGTAAAAGTGATAAAACAGAAAATTTCGCCCGGTTGTAATGTTTCTCACTTTAAAGTCAGCAATTTGCCGATTTTAAGGGGCAAACGTTTATTGCGAAAGCTTAAGCTGGTCAGGGGGAGCTTATTTTTAAAAGTTTTGTAATATTCGGTTGATAACTAAAGGTACCGTGCAAATTAAACTGTTACAATAGAAAATTTGGCCCGGTTGAAATGTTTCTCGCTGTAGGTCAGCAATTTGCCGTTTTTAGGGAGGTTGCGTGGCTGAATGGTTGTACGTGACAAGGAGTAAGGTCGCCTGTCCAACCTGCCATTTTTAATTTTTTTTCCCGCCATTTTCATTTCATTTTCTCATCCGTCTCATTACATTAATACAAGTTTCAGTTATTTCCCTTTAGTTTTCAGATTATTGTTATGCCTGGGTGCAATGTTTCATACTATATTTAGACTTGTAACTTCGCGAGTTTTTGACCAATTTTAATAATTTTTTCTTCTTATCCTTTTATTTAGGATACTTGATACAATCAATGACACGTGACGATGAATATGAAAGCTTTCATATCTGCATGGGACAGTAGCAGATCTAGTTATTTTTTTTTTGTTTGTGTTTTCTGCAAATCGGATTTCTCAGAATCTATCCATAGGATATTTCTGAAATTTTGACCTACCCCCCCCCCCAAAAATGGGGTGCGAACCTTGATTAAATGTATTTTCAAAACGTTTTACGAATCCGAAATCACCGAATTTTACGAACGAATGCATTTGACCTACAATGCTGTAACTTTGTGACTATTTGATCTATTTTACTAATTCTTTTTTCCTTGAGTATCCTAAGAGATTTACTTCAAATCTGCAATTTCGGATATTCGAATTTCGAAAATTCGTCGCTGTGATTTCGAACCGGAAGTTTACACCAACTCGACAACTTCTTTAGTATTTGTACGATTTTCATGAAATTTAATATGTAAGTAGACCTTAATGATGCGACTTGAAAAATGACATTATAAATTTTCTAACTTATCTCCCCTTGGTGAAATTAAGGATCAAAGTTTTCAAAAAAATCGTCGAAATATAGGTCAGAATAACCTAGTTTTTTTTTTCGATACTAGACAAGGAATTACTGATTCGTACACAAAACATGGAGTTTGTCGATCGAACCGGAAGTGCCACCATCTTTAAACGTGAAAAATCAATAAGGCTTTTTTGCTATTTTACTTACAGACTCGGGAGTTATATTTTCTGAATCCTTGTAGGAAGGCCTAAAAAATGTCGCGAATACAATTCTGATTTAGGTCAACCGGGAGTCACCATTTTGAATTGAAAATGAAAAATAGAAGCAATTTGAAGGGCCGAGACTTTGGAGCACAATAACTCTCATTCTAATTAAGCTAGAATGTTCAAACTTGTTGTAGACGTTCACTAGGTCAATGTTATGATTGAGTTCAAAGATGGGCATTTTCTGCTTAGGGTAAGCAGAGATAAGCATGCTGATTTGTTGATTCTTTAGGGCACGATAACTTCGGTTATAATGAAGGGAGGGCGGTGAAACTTTTGTCAATAGAGAGTCTAATAGCTAGCCTGTTGTGTGAAATCATTGTATCATTTTTTTTTAAATATCAGGGATAGCCGAAAAAAAGAGATTGAAAATCCAAAAAGTCGTATTTTTACAATTTGGAGCATGTTTAGAGGTCTTTCTCGTAAAGTCAACATACTATTTTTTGGGAACTTCTTCTACAAAGAGTCTTATTGGTAGTCTTTTATATGAAACCATCGATCAACAGTCCAACATATCAGGAGTAGAAGAACAAAAGGATCGAACATTGAAAACGGCACCCTTTCATTGTTAAGCGAAACATGCAGTGTGAGTGACTACAATCTACGCATTTAGTCATCCTATAGAGTTTATTCAACAGTATCGAATTCCAACTGCTTAGGGATATTTTACGTGCACTCCAATGTGTACACGGGACCTTGGTTTTTGTCCCATCCGAAGGACTAGACAGCTGTGCTTGTCAGGCCCTCCGTTCTGCCTCAACGACAAGGGGAACCACGCCGGGAAATCGAGATGAACTTTTTCCGTGCAGAACTTTCAATTCGGGCAAAACGTTTATTGCATACGATTAAGCTGGTCAGTTGGAGCTTATTTTCAAAAGTTTTGTAATAATCGGTTGGTAATTAAAGTACCGTGCACATTAAACTGTTAAAACAGAAAATTTCGCCCGGTTGAAATGTTTCTTGCTATAAGTCAGCAATTTTCCGAATTCAGGGAGGCTGGATGGCTGAATGGTTAGCATGTGCTCGCTGTATCGTAACATTTGTCATTGAGTCAACGGGCGTCGTTTCGATCTCCAGGTTGCACGTGACATGGTGTATGATGTCCAACCTCGTGGGTTTTCTCCGTGTTCTTCGGTTTCCTTCCAACGGCTAAAGACCAGTACGTGCAAGGGGAGTTTTTAAATACAATTAAAAAACATATGTTAGTCCCGAAATGACCTAGTTTGTGTCGAATGGACGTTAGGCCGCATTTCTCTCTTTCAGCAATTTGTCGATTTTAAGGGGCAAACGTTTATTGCGAACGATTAAGCTGGTCAGGGGGAGCTTATTTTTAAAAGTTTTGTAATATTCGGTTGATAACTAAAGGTACCGTGCAAATTAAACTGTTAAAATAGAAAATTTGGGCCGGTTTTAGGGAGGTTGCGTGGCTGAATGGTTAGCACGTGCGCTCTGTATCATAACGTCTGTCATTGAGTCAACTGGCCTTGTTTCGATTTCTTGGTTGTACGTGACAAGGTGTATGGTCGCCTTACCAACCTCGTAGGCCGTAACGCCACTGCCCGGGTAAAATTTCCCCTCATTGCACACTTTATGGCGTATGCCCGTCTTCATTAGCCCATTGTAGGAGCAGAACAGTAGGACGTTAAACCCCATTCAATTTCATTTCATTTTCTCTATGTTGCTTATTTATTATAGTGGATAAATATTTTTCTGGTTCTAGCAATTATATAATTTCTGCATAGAAATCTCTGGCCAGTTTTTTTTTATTGCAGAGTGCCATTCTTATATATTGCAGTCTATGACCCTTTGTTTAAAACATGCTTAAGAAGTCGTCACGATTTCCTACTTATAACCAAACATATTGGAAACCATAATTATATAACATATCTTGGAAGCCCGATTACAGCTATACAAGTTTCAGTTATTTCCCTTTAGTTTAAAGATTATTTTTTTGCCCGGGTGCAATGTTTCTCACTACATTTAAATTTGTAACTTTGTGAGTTTTTGACCGATTTTGATATTATGTCTTTATAATTTTCCAAATCTACATATTTAACGTACATATTCAAACAGTTGAGTTCAACCTGATTCAATAAATTTTAGTTTTGTTCAAAGTTATCTCATTTAATTTTTCGATGTTTTCTTACCATTTTCATTTCATTTTTCTGAACGTCTTGAAATCGGAAGTCATCCCGATTACAGCAACACAAGTATCAGTTATTTTCCTTTAGTTTTCAGATTACTCAATGTTTCATACTATATTTAGACTTGTAACTTCGCGAGTTTTTGACCAATTTTTATAGTTTGTTATTCTTATCCTTTTATTTGAGATACTTGATATAATCGATGACACGTGACGATGAATATGAAAGCTTTCATATCTGCATGGGACAGTAGCAGATCTAGTTAGGCTTTCAGACTTTCGTCTGAAAGCCTATTGAGATTACTAAAATTATTATTAGGCTTTCAGACTTTCGTCTGAAAGCCTATTGAGATTACTAAAATTATTATTAAGCTTTCATATTACATATGAAAGCTTATTGTTTTTGTTAAGATTATTATTAAGCTTTCATATTACATATGAAAGCTTATTGTTTCTGTTAAGATTATTATTAAACTTCCATATTACATATGAAAGCTTATTGTTTCTGTTAAGATTATTATTATTTTTTTTTTGTGTATTTTCTGCAAATCGGATTTCTCAGAATCTAACCATGGGATCTTTCTAAAACTTTGACCTACCCCCCCAAAAATGGGGTGCGAACGTTGTTTAAATATATTTTCAAAACGTTTTACGAATCCGAAATCACCGAATTTTACGAACGAAAAAATTGACAATGCATAGTCGTAACTTTGTTATTTTTTGACCGATTTTACTAATTCTTTTTTCTTTGAATACCTTGATAAAAATCATTTTCATCTGCAGTTTCACATTTTCGAATTTCGAAAATTCGTCGCTGTGATTTCGAACCGGAAGTTTAGACCAATTTGACAACTTCTTTAATAGTTGTACGATTTTCATGAAATTTAGTATACAAGTAGATCTTACCGATGTGACTTCAAAAATATAATTAGAAATTTTCTAAATTATCTCCCCTTGGTGAAATTAAGGATCAAAGTTTTCAAAAAAATCGTCGAAATATAGGTCAGAATGACCTAATTTTTTTTTTCGATACTAGACAAGGAATTGCTGATTCGTACACAAAATATGGAGTTTGTCGATCGAACCGGAAGTGCCACCATCTTTAAACGTGAAAAATCAAAAAGGCTTTTTTGCTATTTTACTTACAGACTCGGGAGTTATATTTTCGGAATCCTTGAAGGAATGCCTAAAAATCTATCGGATCAGAATTTTGATTTCGGTCATGTGATGGTCACAATTTTGAATTGAAAATGAAAAATAGAAGCAATTTGAAAGGCCCGGACTTCGGAACACAATAACTCTCCTTCTAATTAAGCTAGAATATTCAAACTTGGTGTAGACGTTCACTAGGTCAATGTTATGATTGAGTTCAAAGATGAGCATTTTCTGCTTAGGGTGAGCAGAGATAAGCATGCTGATTTGTTGATTCTTTAGGGCACGATAACTTCGGTTATAATGAAGGGAGGGCGGTGAAACTTTTGTCAATAGAGAGTCTAATGGGTAGCCTGTTGTGTGAAATGATTGTATCATTTTTTTTAAATATCAGGGATAGCCGAAAAAAAGAGATTGAAAATCCAAAAAGTCGTATTTTTACAATTTGGAGCATGTTTAGAGGTCTTTCTCGTAAAGTCAACATACTATTTTTTGGGAACTTCTTCTACAAAGAGTCTTATTGGTAGTCTTTTATATGAAACCATCGATCAACAGTCCAACATATCAGGAGTAGAAGAACAAAAGGATCGAACATTGAAAACGGCATCCTTTCATTGTTGAGCGAAACATGAAGTGTGGGTGACTACAATCTACGCATTTAGTCATCGTATAGAGCTTATTCAACAGTATCGAATTCCAACTGCTTAGGGATATTTTACATGCACTCCAATGTGTACACGGGACCTTGGTTTTTCGTCCCATCCGAAGGACTAGACAGCTGTGCTTGTCAGGCCCTCCGTTCTGCCTTACTGACAAGGGAACCACGCCGGGAAATCGAGATGAACTTTCTCTGTGCAGAACTTTCAATTCAGGCAAAACGTTTATTGCATACGATTAAGCTGGTCAGTTGGAGCTTATTTTCAAAAGTTTTGTAATAATCGGTTGGTAATTAAAGTACCGTGCACATTAAACTGTTAAAACAGAAAATTTCGCCCGGTTGAAATGTTTCTTGCTATAAGTCAGCAATTTTCCGAATTCAGAGAGGCTGGATGGCTGAATGGTTAGCATGTGCTCGCTGTATCGTAACCTTTGTCATTGAGTCAACGGGCGTCGTTTGGATCTCCAGGTTGCACGTGACATGGTGTATGATGTCCAACCTCGTGGGTTTTCTCCGTGTTCTTCGGTTTCCTCCCAACGGCTAAAGACCAGTACGTGCAAGGGGAGTTTTTAAATAAAATTAAAAAACATATGTTAGTCCCGAAATGACCTAGTTTGTGTCGAATGGACGTTAGGCCGCATTTCTCTCTTTCTCTTTTTAAAGTTTTGTAATAATCGGTTGGTAATCAAAGGTACTGTTAAAGTGATAAAACAGAAAGTTTGGCCCGGTTGTAATGTTTCTCACTTTAAAGTCAACAATTTGTCGATTTTAAGGGGCAAACGTTTATTGCGAACGATTAATCTGGTCAGGGGGAGCTTATTTTTAAAAGTTTTGTAATATTCGGTTGATAACTAAAGGTACCGTGCAAATTAAACTGTTAAAATAGAAAATTTGGCCCGGTTGAAATGTTTCTCGCTGTAGGTCAGCAATTTGCCGATTTTAGGGAGGTTGCGTGGCTGAATGGTTAGCACATGCGCTCTGTATCATAACGTCTGTCATTGAGTCAACTGGCCTTGTTTCGATTTCTTGGTTGTACGTGACAAGGAGTATGGTCGCCTTACCAACCTCGTAGGCCGTAACGCCGCTGCCCGGGTAAAATTTCCCTCATTGCACACTTTATGGCGTATGCCCGTCTTCATTAGCCCATTGTAGGAGCAGAACAGTAGGACGTTAAACCCCATTCAATTTCATTTCATTTTCTCTATGTTGCTTATTTATTATAGTGGATAAATATTTTTCTGGTTCTAGCAATTATTATACGCC
Organism: Patella depressa; assembly: GCA_948474765.1. NCBI lineage: Eukaryota > Metazoa > Mollusca > Gastropoda > Patellidae > Patella > Patella depressa. Next base: position 35,242,723 of record OX419720.1, read on the forward strand.
CACATTTTCATGTGGACGTATTATGTCGTCGCCCCTGTCCGTCCGGACGTCCGTCCGTCCACAATTTGATTGTGGACTCTCTACAGGTCACAATTCTTATCCGATTTTGACGAAACTTGAAATATAGGTTTATCCCCAAAAGATCTCGGTTCCTTTCGATATTGGCATGTATCGGATCAAAACTTCATGGATTATGGCCCCTGATTGTACGAAAAATCACGTTTTTAGCTTGTGGACCCTATAGAGGTCACAATTTTGAACCGATTTTGATGAAACTTGACATGCATGTTTGTAACCCAAAGATCTTGGTTCCTTTCGATATTTGCGGCTATCGGAATGTAATTTCCTGAATTATGGCCCCTGATTGTCCGAAAAATCACCCTTTTTAGCTTGTGGTCCCTCTGGAGGTCACAATTATTATTCGATTTAAAAAACCGTTTGATTATATCACCGTTACACCCTAAGGAAGGTTGAGTTCGAATTTCGGGAAAATCGGACGAAAATTGCCATACAAAATGGCCGCCGTTTGTACGCGAATACTGTTAAAAAATGGTATATCAAGGTTGTGGACCCTGTGGAGGTCACAATTTTGATTCGATTGTGATGAAACTTGAAATTCATGGTTATAACCCAAAGATCTTGCTTCCTTTCGATATTTGCGCATATCGGATCGTAACTTCCTGAATTATGGCCCCTGATTATACGCAAAATCGCCTTTTTTTTAGCTTGGAGGTCACAATTATTATTCGATTTAAAAAAACGTTTGATTATATCACCGTTACACCCTAAGGAAGGTTGAGTTCGAATTTCGGGAAAATCGGACGAAAATTGCCATACAAAATGGCCGCCGTTTGTACGCGAATACTGTTAAAAAATGGTATATCAAGGTTGTGGACCCTGTGGAGGTCACAATTTTGATTCGATTGTGATGAAACTTGAAATTCAAGGTTATAACCCAAAGATCTTGCTTCTTTTCGATATTTGCGCATATCGGATCGTAACTTCCTGAATTATGGCCCCTGATTATACGCAAAATCGCCTGTTTTTTTAGCTTGGAGGTCACAATTATTATCCGATTTAAAAAAACGTTTGATTATATTACCGTTACACCGTAAGGAAGGTTGAGTTCGAATTTCGGGAAAATCAGACCAAAATTGCCATACAAAATGGCCACCGTTTGTACGTGAATACTGTTAAAAAATGGTATATCAAGGTTGTGGACCCTGTAAAGGTCACAATTTTAATTCGATTTTGATGAAACTTGAAATGCATGGTTATAACCCAAAGATCTTGGTTCCTTTCGGTATTTGCGCATATCGGATCGTAAGTTCCTGAATTATTCGAATTTCGTGAAAATGGTACCAAAATTGCCGGAAGAAATGGTCGCCGTTTGTACGCGAATAGTGTAAAGATATGGTATATCATGGTTGTTGACTCTGTACAGGTCACAATTCTTATCCGATTTTGACGAAAAGTCACATTTCTAGGTTGTGTACCGTCACACCATAATCATTGTCGACTTCGAATTTCATGAATATCAGACTGGAACTGACCAACAAAATGGCTGCTCCCAATACAGTATGAAATACAGGACTTAATGATGTAGGAAAAATCACTTTCCGTATTGTTTGTTCTCTATCCATCTCTCAAAAATGTGGGCGTATCCTGCCTGGCAGTGCCAGCCTATCTTTTAATTTCTGCATAGAAATCTCTGGCCAGTTTTTTTTTTTATTGCAGAGTGCCATTCTTGTATATTGCAGTCTATGACCCTTTGTTTAAAACATGCTTAAGAAGTCGTCACGATTTCCTTCTTATAACCGAACATATTGGAAACCATAATTATATAACATATCTTGGAAGCCCGATTACAGCTATACAAGTTTCAGTTATTTCCCTTTAGTTTAAAGATTATTTTTTTGCCCGGGTGCAATGTTTCTCACTACATTTAAATTTGTAACTTTGTGAGTTTTTGACCGATTTTGATATAATATCTTTATAATTTTCCAAATCTGCATATTTAACGTACATATTCAAACAGTTGAGTTCAACCTGATTCAAAAAGTTTTAGTTTTGTTCAAAGTTATCTCATTTAATTTTTCGATGTTTTCTTACCATTTTCATTTCATTTTTCTGAAAGTTTTGAAGTCGGGAGTCATCCCTATTACAGCAACACAAGTATCAGTTATTTCCCTTTAGTTTTCAGATTACTCAATGTTTCATACTATATTTAGACTTGTAACTTCGCGAGTTTTTGACCAATTTTGATAGTTTGATATTCTTATCCTTTTATTTGAGATACTTGATATAATCGATGACACGTGACGATGAATATGAAAGCTTTCATATCTGCATGGGACAGTAGCAGATCTAGTTATTTTTTTTTTTGTGTATTTTCTGCAAATCGGATTTCTCAGAATCTAACAATGGGATCTTTCTGAAACTTTGACCTACCCCCCCAAAAATGGGGTGCGAACGTTGTTTAAATATATTTTCAAAACGTTTTACGAATCCGAAATCACCGAATTTTACGAACGAAAAAACTGACAATGCATAGTCGTAACTTTGTTATTTTTTGACCGATTTTACTAATTCTTTTTTCTTTGAATACCTTGAAAAAAATCATTTTCGTCTGCAGTTTCACATTTTCGAATTTTGATAATTCGTCGCTGTGATTTCGAACCGGAAGTTTAGACCAATTTGACAACTTCTTTAATAGTTGTACGATTTTCATGAAATTTAGTATATGAATAGATCTTACCGATGTGACTTCAAAAATATAATTAGAAATTTTCTAAATTATCTCCCCTTGACGAAATTAAGGATCAAATTTTTCAAAAAAATCAAAGAAATATAGGTCAGAATGACCTAATTTTTTTCTTGGATACTAGAGAAGTAAGTACTGATTCGTACACAAAATATGGAGTTTGTCGATCGAACCGGAAGTGCCACCATCTTTAAAAGTGAAAAATCAAAAAGGCTTTTTTGCTATTTTACTTACAGACTCGGGAATTATATTTTCGGAATCCTCGAAGGAATGCCTAAATATCTGTCGGATCAGAATTTCGATTTCGGTCACTTGATGGTCACCATTTTGAATTGAAAATGAAAAATAGAAGCAATTTAAAGGGTCGGGACTTTGGAACACAATTACTCTCCTTCTAATTAAGCTAGAATGTTCAAACTTGGTGTAGACGTTCACTAGGTCAATGTTATGATTGAGTACAAAGATGAGCATTTTCTGCTTAGGGTAAGCAGAGATAAGCATGCTGATTTGTTGATTCTTTAGGGCACGATAACTTCGGTTATAACAAAGGGAGGGCGGTGAAACTTTTGTCAATAGAGAGTCTAATAGCTAGCCTGTTGTGTGAAATCATTGTATCATTTTTTTTAAATATCAGGCATAGCCGAAAAAAAGAGATTGAAAATCCAAAAAGTCGTATTTTTACAATTTGGAGCATGTTTAGAGAGGTCTTTCTCGTAAAGTCAACATAATATTTTTTGGGAACTTCTTCTACAAAGAGTCTTATTGGTAGTCTTTTATATGAAACCATCGATCAACAGTTCAACATATCAGGAGTAGAAGAACAAAAGGATCGAACATTGAAAACGGCATCCTTTCATTGTTAAGCGAAACATGCAGTGTGGGTGACTACAATCTACACATTTAGTCATCGTATAGAGCTTATTCAACAGTATCGAATTCCATCTGCTTAGGGATATTTTACGTGCACTCCAATGTGCACACGGGACCTTTGTTTTTCGTCCCATCCGAACGACTAGACAGCTGTGCTTGTCAGGCCCTCCGTTCTGCCTCACTGACAAGGGGAACCACGCCGGGAAATCGAGATGAAAATTTCGCCCGGTTGAAATGTTTCTTGCGATAAGTCAGCAATTTTCCGAATTCAAGGGAGGCTGAATGACTGAATGGTTAATATGTGCGCGCTGTATCGTAACGTCTGTCATTGAGTCAACGGGCGTCGTTTCGATCTCCAGGTTGCACGTGACATGGTGTATGATGTCCAACCTCGTGGGTTTTCTCCGTGTTCTTCGGTTTCCTCCCAACGGCTAAAGACAAGTACGCGCAGGGGGAGTTTTTAAATATAATTAAAAAACATATGTTAGTCCGGAAATGACCTAGTTTGTGTCGAATGGACATTAGGCCGCATTTCTCTCTTTCTCTTTTATTTTTAAAGTTTTGTTATAATCGGTTGGTAATCAAAGGTACTGTAAAAGTGATAAAACAGAAAATTTCGCCCGGTTGTAATGTTTCTCACTTTAAAGTCAGCAATTTGCCGATTTTAAGGGGCAAACGTTTATTGCGAGCGATTAAGCTGGTCAGGGGGAGCTTATTTTTAAAAGTTTTGTAATATTCGGTTGATAACTAAAGGTACCGTGCAAATTAAACTGTTAAAATAGAAAATTTGGCCCGGTTGAAATGTTTCTCGCTGTAGGTCAGCAATTTGCCGATTTGAGGGAGGTTGCGTGGCTGAATGGTTAGCACGTGCGCTCTGTCATTGAGTCAACTGGCGTTGTTTCGATTTCTTGGTTGTACGTGACAAGGAGTATGGTCGCCTTACCAACCTCGTAGGCCGTAACGCCGCTGCCCGGGCAAAATTTCCCTCATTGCACACTTTATGGCGTATGCCCGTCTTCATTAGCCCAGTGTAGGAGCAGAACAGTTGGACGTTAAACCCCATTCAATTTCATTTCATTTTCTCTATGTTGCTTATTTATTATAGTGGATAAATATTTTTCTGGTTCTAGCAATTATTTGATTTCTGCATAGAAATCTCTGGCCAGTTTTTTTATTGCAGAGTGCCATTCTTGTATATTGCAGTCTATGACCCTTTGTTTAAAACATGCTTAAGAAGTCGTCACGATTTCCTACTTATAACCAAACATATTGGAAACCATAATTATATAACATATCTTGGAAGCCCGATTACAGCTATACAAGTTTCAGTTATTTCCCTTTAGTTTAAAGATTATTTTTTTGCCCGGGTGCAATGTTTCTCACTACATTTAAATTTGTAACTTTGTGAGTTTTTGACCGATTTTGATATTATGTCTTTATAATTTTCCAAATCTACATATTTAACGTACATATTCAAACAGCTGAGTTCAACCTGATTCAAAAAGTTTTAATTTTGTTCAAAGTTACCTCATTCATCCCGATTACAGCAACACAAGTATCAGTTATTTCCCTTTAGTTTTCAGATTACTCAATGTTTCATACTATATTTAGACTTGTAACTTCGCGAGTTTTTGACCAATTTTGATAGTTTGTTAATCTTATCCTTTTATTTGAGATACTTGATATAATCGATGACACGTGACGATGGATATGAAAGCTTTCATATCTGCATGGGACAGTAGCAGATCTAGTTATTAAGCTTTCATATTACATATGAAAGCTTATTGTTTTTGTTAAGATTATTATTATTATTATTTTTTTTTTTTTGTGTCATTTCTGCAAATCGGATTTCTCAGAATCTAACCATGGGATCTTTCTGAAACTTTGACTTACCCCCCCAAAACTGGGTGGCAGTTTTTGATTAAATATATTTTCAAAACGTTTTACGAATTCGAAATCACAGAATTTTACGAACGAGTGAATTTGACCTGCATTACTGTAACTCTGTGACTATTTGACCTATTTTACTAATTCTTTTTTCTTTGAGTACCTTGACAAAAATCATTTTCAACTGCAGTTTCAGATTTTCGAATTTCGAAAATTCGTCGCTGTGATTTCGAACCGGAAGTTGAGACCAACTTGACAACTTCTTTAATAGTTGTACGATTTTCATGAAATTTAGTATGTAAGTAGATCTTACCCACGTGACTTCAAAAATATAAATATAAATTTTCTAAATTATCTCCCCTTGGTGAAATTAAGGATCAAAGTTTTCAAAAAAATCGAAGAAATATAGGTCAGAATGACCTGATGTTTTTTTTGGATACTAGATAAGTAAATACTGATTCGTACACAAAATGTTGAGTTTGTGGATTGAACCGGAAGTGCCGCCATCTTGAAACGTGAAAAATCACAAAGGCTTTTTTGCTATTTTACTTACAGACACGGGAGTTATATTTTCTGAATCCTTCAAGGATGGCCTAAAAAACGTTCGGAGTAGAATTTTGATTTAGGTCAATTGATGGTCGCCATTTTAAAGTGAAAGTGAAAAATAGAAGCAATTTGAAGGGCCGAGAATTTGGAACACAATAACTATGCTTCTAATTGAGCTAGAATGTTCAAACTTGGTGTAGACGTTCACTAGGTCACTGTCTTGATTGAGTTCAAAGATGAGCATTTTCTGCTTAGGGTAAGCAGAGATAAGCAAGCTGATTTGTTGATTCTTTAGGGCACGATAACTTTGGTTATAATGAAGGGAGGGCGATGAAACTCTTGTCAATCGAGAGTCTAATATCTAACCTGTTGTGTGAAATCATTGTATCATTTTTCTTAAATGTCCGGGGTAGCCGAAAAAAAGAGATTGAAAATCCAAAGAGTCGTATTTTTACAATTTAGAGCATGTTTAAAGGTCTTTCTCGTAAAGTCAACATGTGTTTCCTGCAAATCGGATTTCTCAGAATCTAACCATAGCATGTTTCTGAAACTTTGACCTACACACCCAAAAATGGGTGGTGAGTATTGATTAAATACATTTTCAAAACGTTTAAAGCATTCGAAATCACCGAATTTTACGAACGAGTGAATTTGACCTGCATTACTGTAACTCTGTGACTATTTGACCTATTTTACTAATTCTTTTTTCTTTGGGTACCCTGACAAAAATCATTTTCAACTGCAGTTTCAGATTTTCGAATTTCGAAAATTCGTCGCTGTGATTTTGAACCGGAAGTTGAGATCAACTTGACAACTTCTTTAATAGTTGTACGATTTTCATGAAATTTAGTATGTAAGTAGATCATACCGATGTAACTTTAAAGATGTCCTTAGAAATTTTCTAAATTATCTCCCCTTGGTGAAATTAGGGATCAAAGTTTTCAAAAAAATCGAAGAAATATAGGTCAGAATGACCTGATTTTTTTTTTGGATACTAGATAGGTAAATACTGATTCGTACACAAAATATTGAGTTTGTGGATCGAACCGGAAGTGCCGCCATCTTGAAACGTGAAAAATCACAAAGGCTTTTGCGATATTTTACATACAGACATGGGAGTTACATTTTCGGAATCCTTGAAGGAATGCCTAAAAATCTATCAGATCAGAATTTTGATTTCGGTCACGTGATGGTCACCATTTCGAACTGAATATGAGAAAAGGTGAAAAATCGACATTAACGAGCACGTGAATGAAAGCAATAGGCCGTAGTTTGGAGAATATGTCTCCTATTTCCAAAATGAATACATTTCTGGATAGCCGGGATCAGGGTCGAAATAGTGTTATTTGAAAATGTCACATTTTCGAATTTTGTCTATGATGTTTTTCGTGCCGATAAAGTTGTTTACGATTGAAAAATCATAAAAACTTCGCTATATTTTGACCGATTTTAATGATTTTTTTTTTGTTGATGAGATTATTTACATGACCCATGACATGTGACAGGTAGTGACTGTTAATATGAAAGCTTTAATATCTGCTTTGCAGATCTAGTTATTATTATTATTATTTTTTTTTTTGTGTCATTTCTGCAAATCGGATTTCTCAGAATCTAACCATGGGATCTTTCTGAAATTTTGACCTACCCCCCCAAAACTGGGTGGCAGTTTTTGATTAAATATATTTTCAAAACGTTTTACGAATTCGAAATCACAGAATTTTACGAACGAGTGAATTTGACCTGCATTACTGTAACTCTGTGACTATTTGAGCTATTTTACTAATTCCTTTTTCTTTGAGTACCTTGACAAAAATCATTTTCAACTGCAGTTTCAGATTTTCGAATTTCGAAAATTCGTCGCTGTGATTTCGAACCGGAAGTTGAGACCAACTTGACAACTTCTTTAATAGTTGTACGATTTTCATGAAATTTAGTATGTAAGTAGATCTTACCCACGTGACTTCAAAAATATAAATAGAAATTTTCTAAATTATCTCCCCTTGGTGAAATTAAGGATCAAAGTTTTCAAAAAAATCGAAGAAATATAGGTCAGAATGACCTGATGTTTTTTTTGGATACTAGATAAGTAAATACTGATTCGTACACAAAATATTGAGTTTGTGGATTGAACCGGAAGTGCCGCCATCTTGAAACGTGAATAATCACAAAGGCTTTTTTGCTATTTTACTTACAGACACGGGAGTTATATTTTTTGAATCCTTCAAGGATGGCCTAAAAAACGTTCGGAGTAGAATTTTGATTTAGGTCAATTGATGGTCGCCATTTTGAAGTGAAAGTGAAAAATAGAAGCAATTTGAAGGGCCCAGATTTTGGAACACAATAACTATCCTTCTAATTGAGCTAGAATGTTCAAACTTGGTGTAGACGTTCACTAGGTCACTGTCTTGATTGAGTTCAAAGATGAGCATTTTCTGCCTAGGGTAAGCAGAGATAAGCAAGCTGATTTGTTGATTCTTTAGGGCACGATAACTTTGGTTATAATGAAGGGAGGGCGATGAAACTCTTCTCAATCGAGAGTCTAATATCTAACCTGTTGTGTGAAATCATTGTATCATTTTTTCTTAAATGTCCGGGGTAGCAGAAAAAAGAGATTGAAAATCCAAAGAGTCGTATTTTTACAATTTAGAGCATGTTTAAAGGTCTTTCTCGTAAAGTCAACATGTGTTTCCTGCAAATCGGATTTCTCAGAATCTAACCATAGGATGTTTCTGAAACTTTGACCTACACACCCAAAAATGAGTGGTGAGTATTGATTAAATACATTTTCAAAACGTTTAAAGCATTCGAAATCACCGAATTTTACGAACGAGTGAATTTGACCTGCATTACTGTAACTCTGTGACTATTTGACCTATTTTACTAATTTTTTTTTCTTTGAGTACCCTGACAAAAATCATTTTCAACTGCAGTTTCAGATTTTCGAATTTCGAAAATTCGTCGCTGTGATTTTGAACCGGAAGTTGAGACCAACTTGACAACTTTTTAATAGTTGTACGATTTTCATGAAATTTAGTATGTAAGTAGATCATACCGATGTAACTTTAAAGATGTCCTTAGAAATTTTCTAAATTATCTCCCCTTGGTGAAATTAGGGATCAAAGTTTTCAAAAAAATCGAAGAAATATAGGTCAGAATGACCTGATTTCGTATTTTTACAATTTAGAGCATGTTTAAAGGTCTTTCTCGTAAAGTCAACATGTGTTTCCTGCAAATCGGATTTCTCAGAATCTAACCATAGCATGTTTCTGAAACTTTGACCTACACACCCAAAAATGGGTGGTGAGTATTGATTAAATACATTTTCAAAACGTTTAAAGCATTCGAAATCACCGAATTTTACGAACGAGTGAATTTGACCTGCATTACTGTAACTCTGTGACTATTTGACCTATTTTACTAATTCTTTTTTCTTTGGGTACCCTGACAAAAATCATTTTCAACTGCAGTTTCAGATTTTCGAATTTCGAAAATTCGTCGCTGTGATTTTGAACCGGAAGTTGAGACCAACTTGACAACTTCTTTAATAGTTGTACGATTTTCATGAAATTTAGTATGTAAGTAGATCATACCGATGTAACTTTAAAGATGTCCTTAGAAATTTTCTAAATTATCTCCCCTTGGTGAAATTAGGGATCAACGTTTTCAAAAAAATCGAAGAAATATAGGTCAGAATGACCTGATTTTTTTTTTGGATACTAGATAGGTAAATGCTGATTCGTACACAAAATATTGAGTTTGTGGATCGAACCGGAAGTGCCGCCATCTTGAAACGTGAAAAATCACAAAGGCTTTTGCGATATTTTACATACAGACATGGGAGTTACATTTTCGGAATCCTTGAAGGAATGCCTAAAAATCTATTAGATCAGAATTTTGATTTCGGTCACGTGATGGTCACCATTTCGAACTGAATATGAGAAAAGGTGAAAAATCGACATTAACGAGCACGTGAATGAAAGCAATAGGCCGTAGTTTGAAGAATATGTCTCCTATTTCCAAAATGAATACATTTCTGGATAGCTGGGATCAGGGTCGAAATATTGTTATTTGAAAATGTCACATTTTCGAATTTTGTCTTTGATGTTTTTCGTGCCGATAAAGTTGTTTACGATTGAAAAATCATAAAAACTTCGCTATATTTTGACCGATTTTAATGATTTTTTTTTTGTTGATGAGATTATTTACATGACCCATGACATGTGACAGGTAGTGACTGTTAATATGAAAGCTTTAATATCTGCTTTGCAGATCTAGTTATTATTTTTTTTTTGTGTCATTTCTGCAAATCGGATTTCTCAGAATCTAACCATGGGATCTTTCTGAAACTTTGACCTACCCCCCCAAAACTGGGTGGCAGTTTTTGATTAAATATATTTTCAAAACGTTTTACGAATTCGAAATCACAGAATTTTACGAACGAGTGAATTTGACCTGCATTACTGTAACTCTGTGACTATTTGAGCTATTTTACTAATTCTTTTTTCTTTGAGTACCTTGACAAAAATCATTTTCAACTGCAGTTTCAGATTTTCGAATTTCGAAAATTCGTCGCTGTGATTTCGAACCGGAAGTTGAGACCAACTTAACAACTTCTTTAATAGTTGTACGATTTTCATGAAATTTAGTATGTAAGTACATCTTACCCACGTGACTTCAAAAATATAAATAGAAATTTTCTAAATTATCTCCCCTTGGTGAAATTAAGGATCAAAGTTTTCAAAAATATCGAAGAAATATAGGTCAGAATGACCTGATGTTTTTTTTTGGATACTAGATAAGTAAATACTGATTCGTACACAAAATATTAAGTTTGTGGATTGAACCGGAAGTGCCGCCATCTTGAAACGTGAAAAATCACAAAGGCTTTTTTGCTATTTTACTTACAGACACGGGAGTTATATTTTCTGAATCCTTCAAGGATGGCCTAAAAAACGTTTGGAGTAGAATTTTGATTTAGGTCAATTGATGGTCGCCATTTTGAAGTGAAAGTGAAAAATAGAAGCAATTTGAAGGGCCGAGAATTTGGAACACAATAACTATCCTTCTAATTGAGCTAGAATGTTCAAACTTGGTGTAGACGTTCACTAGGTCACTGTCTTGATTGAGTTCAAAGATGAGCATTTTCTGCCTAGGGTAAGCAGAGATAAGCAAGCTGATTTGTTGATTCTTTAGGGCACGATAACTTTGGTTATAATGAAGGGAGGGCGATGAAACTCTTGTCAATCGAGAGTCTAATATCTAACCTGTTGTGTGAAATCATTGTATCATTTTTTCTTAAATGTCCGGGGTAGCCGAAAAAAAGAGATTGAAAATCCAAAGAGTCGTATTTTTACAATTTAGAGCATGTTTAAAGGTCTTTCTCGTAAAGTCAACATGTGTTTCCTGCAAATCGGATTTCTCAGAATCTAACCATAGGATGTTTCTGAAACTTTGACCTACACACTCAAAAATGGGTGGTGAGTATTGATTAAATACATTTTCAAAACGTTTAAAGCATTCGAAATCACCGAATTTTACGAACGAGTGAATTTGACCTGCATTACTGTAACTCTGTGACTATTTGACCTATTTTACTAAAAATCATTTTCAACTGCAGTTTCAGATTTTCGAATTTCGAAAATTCGTCGCTGTGATTTTGAACCGGAAGTTGAGACCAACTTGACAACTTCTTTAATAGTTGTACGATTTTCATGAAATTTAGTATGTAAGTAGATCATACCGATGTAACTTTAAAGATTTCCTTAGAAATTTTCTAAATTATCTCCCCTTGGTGAAATTAGGGATCAAAGTTTTCAAAAAAATCGAAGAAATATAGGTCAGAATGACCTGATTTTTTTTTGGATACTAGATAGGTAAATACTGATTCGTACACAAAATATTGAGTTTGTGGATCGAACCGGAAGTGCCGCCATCTTGAAACGTGAAAAATCACAAAGGCTTTTGCGATATTTTACTTACAGACATGGGAGTTACATTTTCGGAATACTTGAAGGAATGCCTAAAAATCTATCGGATCAGAATTTTGATTTCGGTCACGTGATGGTCACCATTTCGAACTGATTATGAGAAAAGGTGAAAAATCGACATTAACGAGCACGTGAATGAAAGCAATAGGCCGTAGTTTGGAGAATATGTCTCCTATTTCCAAAATGAATACATTTCTGGATAGCCGGGATCAGGGTCGAAATATTGTTATTTGAAAATGTCACATTTTCGAATTTTGTCTTTGATGTTTTTCATGCCGATAAAGTTGTTTACGATTGAAAAATCATAAAAACTTCGCTATATTTTGACCGATTTTAATGATTTTTTTTTTGTTGATGAGATTATTTACATGACCCATGACATGTGACAGGTAGTGACTGTTAATATGAAAGCTTTAATATCTGCTTTGCAGATCTAGTTAGGCTTTCAGACTTTCGTCTGAAAGCCTATTGAGATTACTAAAATTATTATTATTATTATTATTATTTACCGCGAGGGCCTAGATCTCTATGATCGAAACAGATATCGATCTGGAATTAGATTTTCTATTGGGAAACCATGTGGTGGCTACTTGATAAAATATTTTCGAAATTTCTGCGCATACCGGAAGTGACCGAACTTTGTACGTTGTCTAAAAATTGAAAATTGGCCATAGTTTCGCTAATTCTTTATCCATTTTCAAACAAATTACATTTTTGGAATCCCTGAATCTTTTCTGAGACAATGGCTATCTCACATTTTTCAATTTCGAACATTCGTTTATGACTTTTATCGTTTGAAAATTGAAAAGATGTTGTTTACGAGACAATTTTTGTTATTTTTAAAAAATTTCAAATTTGACCTACATTTTTGGATACCTGAAGTCCATCCGATTCCAGTAATATAAGTTTCATTCAGAGTTATCGCCCTTTATTTTTCGAATTTTTTCGAATTTTCTTCCCATTTTGTGAGCTCGGGTTTCGGTTTATGGCAGAATTGACGTTTCTGAAACTTCTGGAACATGAAGTTATAGTCCAATACCAACTTATAAAGCAATTTCGACAAGAATCCTTAAACCGGAAGTGGTCGAAATAATGGGCAATATTTTGAAAAAAATGCAAAAAATGGATATTTTGGAGAAAAACGCGATTTCTCCGCCCGATATCAATGGATTAAAGAAATTAGGGTACCATTGGACTGCACTAGGATTGTACTATCGTATGATACCCAATTCATACGGATTCTATGATCAGGCAGCAAAATATGGCACGCTGAAAATCAAGTATTTTCTGATTTGGAGCGTTTTTGGACGCCTGTATCTTGAAAACTTAACTACAATTTTTTTCAAATTTTTTCTATCGAGAGTCCTTTTGGAAGTCTTTTGCATGAAACCATCCAATAAGCCTTTGAAATGTCTGGAATAGGATAAAAAAGGGACTGAAAATCGAAAAAAGTCGAAAAATCGTGAAATTTTGGAAAATGCTCTACTATTTTTTTATTTTAAGAGATTTTTAAAAAAAGGTTGTATATTCAGATAGCTGACGTAATTACGATTCTAACAGTGTATAATATGTATGTAATTATTGAAATTTAATTTTCGATATTTTAAATTTTTTGCATTTTTGGCACTTTTGAACGTAGGATTTCTCAGGGGCATTTTATCTGATCAGATAATGTAATATATCATTACAGAGCCCTGTGGCTATTTTAGTGCCCAAACTGGCTATTAAAACTATTCCGAAAATAATAACCATACCGGAAGTATTCAAAAAATAAAAAAAAAAGTTAAAAATATTATCGCACTTGCGAAAAACATGATTTCTCCCTTAGGTAATAGCGGACCAAAAGAACTAAAGTGTCGCTGGATAGAACTATTAATGGACCATCATATGGTATCTCAATAATATGATTTCCATGGTAAGGAAATAAATTATTGCATGCCAAAAATCTAGTATTTTCCGATTTTTTAACATTCTGAGACGCCCTTTTCTCGAAAATGACGCCGCAGATTTTTCTTAAACTTTTCTTACTCAAAGTCCTATCGGTTGTCTATATAGTGAATCCAAAATGAAAACCATTGAAATAAAATAGGTGGTCCAAAAATGGCATCAAACTTTGAAAAAAATTGAAAAATCGTTAAATTTTTGTAAACGCTCTTTAATTTATCTTTTTTTCAAAAACTGCTCAATGGATGTTTCTGACACTTCTGGTACAGAAAGTTAAGTATCCAAAGAACCTCGTAAAGCTATCGCGACAATGATCGTAAAACCGGAAGTAGTCGAAAAAATGTCCGATATTTTGAAAAAAAATAATTTTTTTACGAAAACCTTTTTTATTTATGAATATTTTTTGATGATATTTTACACAGGGTTAAAATATCATAGTACTTGAGCAGAAAAATTGTCTCGGTAATTTGCGTTAGCCGCCATCGGCCAATTTAGCTTTTCGTACCCAGAAAAATTATTTATTGTTCGATTTGTAAAAAACAAAGTTCATATGCTCCGTGGTCCCAATTGTAATTTTTTTTGTTACGGTGAAATTTTTCTGTCGGCAACAGAAGTGACGTAATATTAACAAAAACTACAATTTTGACAGTTCGGTACCACTTTTTGAAAGCAAATATTATTTTTTTCCAAAACTGATATAACTAAAAGGATGCACCCTGCAAAGGTGCACAAAATCCTTAGCTCATATTTTTAAATTTCAATTTCATTTTCGGGCAATTTCGAATAAAATGTAAAATAAAGTGTGAAATTCAATTATTTACAATTCATTCAGCGTCTTCATATTTTGAAATATTTATTTGTAATTTTCATAAACTTGTAGCAATAATCCAGACGAAGAGAATGTATGCGAAAATTAGTTTATAATATGAGCAGTTGCCGAGAAATATGCAATTTTGCATGCATCACTTTTCACGTTATTTTGCCTATTCAAAAGTGAATTATTATTCGATTTGCAATATTTTTTTTCCATTTGATGCCTAATGCCAATTTGGACTAGGTCAAGCCAATTTTACATTTTCACTGTGACCGGAAATGACGTCATTTGGGCAAAAACTGTATTTTTAATCTAAAAAACTAAAATTGTATTCAAATGAGTCTGCCTTATAATATTTTTAAAATTACGATATTTGATTCCCATCAACGAATAGAATGAAGCCATACGACCAAACAGATACCACAAAATGGTTTCTAACTTGTACGGTTTCAGAGAAATAGGCGATCTTCTATAAGTCACTTTTCAAGGTTTTTGGTGTATAAAAGTGTCAATTATTATTCGATTTTTATAATCTTTTTACCATTTGATGCCTTATGCCATTTATGACTTCTATGAACCAAGTTAACATTTTCAATATCACCGGAAGTAATGTAATTTTTGCAAAAAACGTATTTTTAGCCTTCAAAACAAACATTTTTTTGAAGTGATTTATATTCATTTTTCGTTTAACTTTATAACGTCTGACTCTAATGGGCAGTAAGATTGAATCAATACCATCATATTGATATCAAGAAAAGGCTTCTAGCATGTTCCCTTGTCGAATAATAACCAATTTTCCCAGGGTCACTTTTAAGTTTTTTACCTTCTTAATTTCAGTTTATGGGTTATAGGTTAATTATTTATTGCCCGATATGTATAAAACAAAGTTTGTATTTTGTATGTTGCGAATTTTCGACTTATTTTTCACCTATAAAAATTTCTTTCGGTACCGGAAGTGACGTAATTTTGCCTTAATTTACAATTTTGACCGGTCTTTTCGCCAGCAAATATTACTTTTACATATGATAGAGGGTGTCGCTGAAGCAAAACAACTAAAGTATAGTTTGGTAGCTCAATGGATCGGCTATGGTATAATAAACTTCCTGTATGATTCCTGAAAGCCGGTTCAGTGCTGCTTGCAGGTCTAGTTATTATTATTATTATTAGGCTTTCAGACTTTCGTCTGAAAGCCTATTGAGATTACTAAAATTATTATTATTAGGCTTTCAGACTTTCGTCTGAAAGCCTATTGAGATTACTAAAATTATTATTAGGCTTTCAGACTTTCGTCTGAAAGCCTATTGAGATTACTAAAATTATTAGGCTTTCAGACTTTCGTCTGAAAGCCTATTGAGATTACTAAAATTATTATTATTATTATTAGGGTTTCACACTGCGAAGCTTGTGTGAAACACTATTGTTTTTGTTAAAATTATTATTCTTATTAGGGTTTCACACTGCGAAGCTTGTGTGAAACACTATTGTTTTTGTTAAAATTATTATTCTTATTAGGCTTTCAGACTTTCGTCTGAAAGCCTATTGTGATTACTAAAATTATTATTTATTATTATTATTTTTTTTTTCGCCGGAGCCTATTTCTCAGTGCCTGTAACAGATACCGATCTGGGACCTAATTCTCTATCGGGAAACCATGTGTTGGCTACTTGATAAACTATATTTGAAACTTCTGCGCAGACCGGAAGTGGTCGAATTTCGTGCGGTGTCAAAAAATTAAAAAACGGCCGTAGATTCGTCAATTCTGTACCTATTTTCATACAAATGACATTTTCGGAAACCCCGAGTCTTTTCTCGGACGATAGCAGTTGAAAATTTTGATATTTCGAAACTTCATCGCTGACTTCTTGCGATCGAAAAATGAAAAATGTTGTTTGAGAGACAATTTTTGTTATTTTTCAAAATTTTGAAATATGACCTACATTTTTGGATACCTGAAGTCCATCCGATTCCAGTAATATAAGTTTCATTCAGAGTTATCGCCCTTTATTTTTCGATTTTTTTCGAATTTTCTACCCATTTTGTGAGCTCGGGTTTCGTTTTATGGCCGAATTGACGTTTCTGAAACTTCTGAGGCATGAAGCCAAATGACCATTGCAAGGAATAAAGCAATTTCAACAATAATCTGTACACCGGAAGTGGTCGAAATAATGTCCGATATTTTGAAAAAAATGCAAAAAATGGGTATTTTAGGGAAAACGCGATTTCTCCGTCCGATATCAATGGATTAGACAAATTAGGGTACCATTGGATTGCACTAGGATTGTACTATCACATGATACCCAACTCGTACGGATACAATGAGCAGGAAGCACAATATGGCACGCTGAAAATCAAGTACTTTCTGATTTGGAGCGTTTTTGGATGCCTGTAGCTCGAAAACTTAACCGCAACTTTTTTTAAAAACTTTTCTACCGAGAGTCCTTTCGGAGTTATTTTGCATGAAACCATCCAGTAAGACTTTGAAATATGTGGAATAGGTGAAATAACGGACTAAAAATCAAAAAAAGTCGAAAAATCGTGAAATTTTGGAAAATGCTCTACTATTTTTTTATTTTAAGAGATTTTCAAAAAAAGGTTGTATAATCAGATAGCTGACCTAATTACGATTCTATCGATGTATAATATGTATGTAGTTATTGAAATTTAATTTTCGATATTTTAATTTTTTTGCATTTTTAGCACTTTTGAACATAGGATTTCTCAGGGGCATTTTATCTGATCAGATAATGTAATATGTCGTTACAGAGCCCTGTGGCTAATTTAGTGCCCAAACCGGCTATTAAAACTATTCCGACAATAATAGCCATACCGGAAGTATTCAAAAAATGAAAAAAAATGTTAAAAACATTGTCGCACTTGCGAAAAACTTGATTTCTCCCTTAGGTAATAGCGGACCAAAAGAACTAAAGTGTCGCTGGTTAACCCTATTAATGGACCATCATATGGTGTCTAAATAATACGATTTCGATGATAAGGAAATAAATTATTGTATGCCAAAAATCTAGTATTTTCCGATTTTTTAACATTCTGAGACGCCCTTTTCTTGAAAACAACGCCGCAGATTTTTCTTAAACTTTTCTTACTCAAAGTCCTATCGGTTGTCTATATAGTGAATCCAAAATGAAAAGCATTGAAATAATATAAGAGGTCCAAAAATGGCCTCAAACTTTGAAAAAAATTGAAAAATCGTTAAATTTTTGGAAACGCTCTTTAATTTATTTTTTTTTCCCAAACTACTCAATGGATGTTTCTGACACTTCTGGTACAGAAAGTTGAGTATCCAAAGAACGTCGTAAAGCTGCCACGACAATGATCGTAAAAACGGAAGTAGTCGAAAAAATGTCCGATATTTTGAAAAAAAATTTTTTTTTACGAAAACCTTTTTTATTTATGAATATTTTTTGATGGTATTTTACACAGGGTTAAAATATCATTCTACTTGAGCAGAAATGATTAAAAAAATTGTCTCGGTAATTTCCGTTAGCCGCCATCGGCTAATTTAGTTTTTCGTAACCAGAAAAACTATTTATTGTTCGATTTGTATAAAACAAAGTTCATATGCTCCGTGGTCCCATTTGCAATTTTTTTTGTTACGGTGAAATTTTTCTGTCGGCAACGGAAGTGACGTAATATTAACAAAAACTACAATTTTGACAGTTCGGTACCACTTTTTGAAAGCAAATATTTTTTTTTTCAAAACTGATATAACTAAAAGGATGCATCCTGCAAAGGTGTATAAAATCTTTAGCTCAGATTTTTTAATTTCAATTTCATTTTCGGGCAATTTCGAATAGAATGTAAAATAAAGTGTAAAATTCAGTTATTTACAATTCATTCAGCGTCTTCATATTTTGAAATATTTATTTGTGATTTTCATAAACTCGTAGCAATAATCCAGACGAAGAGAATGTATGCGAAAATTAGTTTGTAATATGAGCAGTTGCCGAGAAATATGCAATTTTGCATGCATCACTTTTCACGTTATTTTGCCTATAAAAGAGTGAATTATTATTCGATTTGCAATATTTTTTTTCCATTTGATGCCTAATGTCAATGTGGACTAGGTCAAGCCAATTTTACATTTTCACTGTGACCGGAAATGACGTCCTTTCTGCAAAAACTGTATTTTTAACCTAAAAAACAAATATTTTATTCAAATGAGTCTGCCTTATAATATTTTTAAAATTATGATATTTGATTCCCATCAACGAATAGAATGAAACCATACGACCATACAGATACCACAAAATGGTTTCTAACTTGTACGGTTACAGAGAAATAGGCGATCTTCTATAAGTCACTTTTCAAGGTTTTTGGTCTATAAAAGTGTCAATTATTATTCGATTTTTATAATTTTTTTACCATTTGATGCCTTATGCCATTTATGACTTCTATCAACTAAGTTAACATTTTCAATATCACCGGAAGTAATGTAATTTTTGCAAAAAACGTATTTTTAGCCTTCAAAACAAACATTTATTGGAAGGGATTTATATTTATTATTTGTTAAACTTTATAACGTCTGACTCTAATGGGCAGTAAGATTGAATCAATACCATCATATTGATATCAAAAAAAGGCTTCTAGCATGTTCCCTTGTGGAATAATAGCCAATTTTCCAAGGGTCACTTTTAATTATTTTACCTTCTTAATTTCAGTTTATGGGTTATAGGTTAATTATTCATTGCCCGATATGTATTAAACAAAGTTTGTATTTTGTATGTTGCAAATTTTCGACATATTTTTCACCTATAAAAATTTCTTTCGGCACCGGAAGTGACGTAATTTTGCCATAATTTTGACCGGTCTTTTCGCCAGCAAATATTACTTTTACATATGATAGAGGGTGTCACTGAAACAAAACAACTAAAGTATAGTTCGGTAGCTCAATGGATCGGCTATGGTATAGTAAACTTCCTGTATGATTCCTGAAAGCCGGTTCAGTGCTGCTTGCAGGTCTAGTTATTATTATTATTATTCTTCTTTTGTTTTGAGTAGATCTCAGCAACTACGTGTCGCATCGTTACGATTTTTTCGGTTTTACTGGGAAAGTGGGTGTGACTTAGAGGATAAAGCTATTTTGAACGTTCTGCGACAATGCGAAATGTCCGAAATCACCGAAGTTATCGTTTTTACAAATATTGCGGTAATTTTAACAATAATCATGGGATTTTAACTTTCGATACATTTTGGCATAGCTGGAGACAGGGCACATAGCTGCGCTACTTTCGATTTTTGATTTTCGGCAAATCTTTGAAGATATTAGGCGCCAAATTTCGGAAATTTAAAATTTTACAAAAACCTTTTTTATTTATGAATATTTTTTAGTCGTGTTTTGCACAGAATTAAAGAGTCATCTGACTTGCGCAAAAATGTTAAAAAATTTTGTCTCAGTAATTTTCCTTGGCCTCCATTGGCTAATTCAGTTTTTCAGTCCTAGATTAATTTTTTATTGTTCGATTTGTATAAAACAAAGTTCATATGCTTCGTTGTCTCAATTGTCATTTTTTTTATTACCAAAAGTGTTATCTGTCGGCACCGGAAGTGGCATAATTTTACCAAAAACTACAATTTTGACAGTTAGGTACATTTTTTGAAAACAAATATTATTTTTTTGAAAAATTATATGACTCAAAGAGTGTGTCCTTTAAAGGCGCAAAAAATGTCGGAAGCAGTTTTTTTAATTTCTTTTTCATTTTCTAGCAAATTGGATTAAGAGGTGAAAAAAGGCGTAAAATTGACCTATTTACAACTCATTCAGGCTTTTCAGATTTTAAAATATTTTTACGTAACTTTTATAAACTTGTAGCTATAATCCATACGAAGAGAATGTATGTGAAAATTAGTTTGTAATATAAGCAGTTGCCGAGAAATAGGCAATTTTGCATGAGTCACTTTTCACGTAATTTTGGCTGTAAAAGAATCAATTATTATTCGATTTTCAATTTTCTTTCGCCATTGGATGCCTAATGCCATAGTGGACTATGTCAAACCATTTTACCCCTTGCGCTGCCACCGGAAATGACGTCATTTGCTCAAAACTTAAATTTTAGCCTTCAAAAAACAATATTTTAATCAAATGAGTCGTATCTGTTATTTTTTTCAAATTGTGATATTTGATTCTATTGATCAAATAGATTGAACCCATACGATCATACAGATACCACAAAATGGTTTCTAACTTGTACGATTGCAGAGAAATGGGCGATTTTCCTTAAGTCACTTTTCAAGGTTTTTGGTCTATAAAAGTGTCAGTTATTATTCGATTTTCATAAAATTTTCACCATATGATATCTTGTGTCATTTATGATTTCATAGAACTAATTTAACATTTTCAGTATCACCGGAAGTAATGTCATTTTGGCAAAAACTGTATTTTTAGCCTTCAAAACAGACATTTTTTTCAAATGAGTCTGATTTGTAATATATTTCAAATTATGATATTTGATTCCAATCAACAAATGGATTGAACCCATACGATCATATAGATACCAAAAGATAGTTTTTATCGTGTACGGTTGCCGAGAAATAGACGATTTTCTACAAGTCACTTTTCAAGGTTTTTGGTCTATAAAAGTGGCAATTCTCATTCGATTTACATACAATTTTCGCCATTATGCTGCCTTATGCCATTTCTGATTTCATAAAACTAATTGAACATTTTCATTATCACCGGAAGTAATGAAATTTTGCCAGGATCACTTACAAGTAACATATATATAAAATGAATTGATATTGCTGGATTTGGTTGATTCTTCATCCATTTTATTTGATGTTTACAATGCTTATGTGGAAACCTGTTTGATGGTTTCATTGGTATCGGAAGTGAAATATGTTTAAGGGTAACGTGGCACCGAAAGTGACGTGGCACCAGTGAAACCCGTCATTCCTGCATGCAGGTCTAGTTAGGGTTTCACACTGCGAAGCTTGTGTGAAACACTATTGTTTTTGTTAAAATTATTATTCTTATTATTATTATTAGGGTTTCACACTGCGAAGCTTGTGTGAAACACTATTGTTTTTGTTAAAATTATTAGGCTTTCAGACTTTCGTCTGAAAGCCTATTGTGATTACTAAAATTATTAGGGTTTCACACTGCGAAGCTTGTGTGAAACACTATTGTTTTTGTTAAAATTATTATTCTTATTATTATTATTCTTCTTTTGTTTTGAGTAGATCTCAGCAACTGCTTGTCGCATCGTTACGATTTCTTCGGTTTTACTGGGAAAGTGGGTGTGACTTAGAGGATAAAGCTATTTTGAACGTTCTGCGACAATGCGAAATGTCCGAAATCACCAAATTATCGTTTTTTAAAATATTGCAGTAATTTTAACAATAATCATTGAATTTTAACTTTCGATACATTTTGGCATAGCCGGAGACAGGGCACATAGCTACACTACTTTCGATTTTTGATTTTCGGTAAATCTTCAAAGATATTAGGCGCCAAATTTTGAAAATTTAAAATTTTACAAAAAACTTTTTTATTTATGAATATTTTTTAGTCGTATTATGCACAGAATTAAAGGGTCATCTGACTAGTGCAAAAATGTTAAAGAATTTTGTCTCAGTAATTTACCTTGGCCGCCATTGGCTAATTCAGTTTTTAAGTCCTAGATTAATTTTTTATTGTTCGATTTGTATAAAACAAAGTTTATATGCTTCGTTGTATCAATTGTCATTTTTTTTATTACCAAAAGTTTTATCTGTCGGCACCGGAAGTGGCATAATTTTACCAAAAACTACAATTTTGACAGTTATTTTCCTTCTTCGAAAACAAATATTATTTTTTGGAAAAATTATTTGACTCAAAGAGTGTGCCCTTTCGAGGCGCGAAAAATGTAGGAAGCAGTTTTTTTAATTTCGATTTCATTTTCGAGCAAATTCGATTAAGAGGCTAAAAATGGTGTAAAATTGGCCTATTTACAACCTATTCAGGCTTTTCAGATTTTAAAATATTTCTTCGTAACTTTTATAAACTTGTAGCTATAATCCATACGAAGAAAATGTATGTTAAAATTCGTTTGTACTATAAGCAGTTACCAAGAAATGAGCAGTTCTGTACAAGTCACTGTTTTGGTTATTTTGCCTGTAAAATAGTCAATTATGATTGGATTTTTATAAAAGTGACATCATTTGATTCAAAAAGCACGTAGCGTCATATCAAGTTGATTACAATTTAAAATTGACACCGGAAGTGACATCATTTGGTCAAAAAATGCATTTTAAACTTTTTAAATCAATGTTTTATTCAACCAAGAATAACGTAATATGTATTAATAATTTTAACATTTGGTTTAAATTCACATATAAACAAAACTCATATGGTCATATAGATATCATAAAATGGTTTCTAACTTGTTCGGTTGCCGAGAAATAGACGGTTTTCTACAGGTCACTTTTGAAGGTTTCGGGGCCATAAAAGGGTCAATTATTATTCGATTTTCATAAACGTCACACCATGTTATACCTAATGCCATTTGGGATTTCATACAAATAATTTAAGATTTTCATTATCACCGGAAGTAACGTCATTTTGGCAAAAACTGTATTTTTAGCCTCTAAAACATATATTTTATTCAAATGAGTCTGTTTTGAAATCTTTTTCAAAGTATGGTATTTGATGCCAATCAACAAATAGAATGAACCCATACGATCATACAGATACCACAAAATGGTTTCTAACTTGTACGGTTGCGGAGAAATAGCCGATTTTCTACAAGTCACTTTTCAAGTTTTTTGGTCTTTAAAAGTGGCAATTATTATTCGATTTACATAAAATTTTCACTATATGATATCGTATGCCATTTCTGATTTCATAAGACTAATTGAACATTTGCATTAACACCGGGAGTAATTTAATTTTGTCAAGATCATTAACAAGTAACAAATGTATAAAATGAATTGATATTGCTGGATTTTGTTGATTCTGCGTCCATTTTATTTGAGTGCAATGTTAATTTGGAAACCTGTTTAGTGGTTTCGCTGGTACCGGAAGTGACATATGTTCAAGGGTAACTTGGCACCGGAAGTGACATGTTTAAGGGTAACGTGGCACCAGTGAAACCCGTCATTCCTGCATACAGGTCTAGTTATTATTTATTATTATTATTTTATTTTTCGGGGGAGCCTATTTCTCAGTGTCTGTAACAGATACAGATCTGGGACGTAATTTTCTATCAGGAAACCATATAGTGGCCATCCCTTCCACTGTATTTGAAACTTCTGCGCAGACCGGAAGTGGCCGAATTTTGTGCGGTGCCAAAAAATTAAAAAACGGCCGTAGATTCGTCAATTCTGTACCTATTTTCATACAAATTACATTTTTGGAAACCCTGAGTCTTTTCTCGGACGATAGCAGTTGAAAATTTTGCAATTTAGAAACTTCGCCGCTGACTTCTAGCATTCGAAAAATGAAAATATGTTGTTTAAGACACATTTTTTGTTATTTTTCAAAATTTTCAAATTTGACCTACATTTTTGGATACCTGAAGGCAATACGGTTCCAGTAATATAAGTTTCATTCAGAGTCATCGCCCTTTATTTTTCGATTTTTTTCGAATTTTCTTCACATTTTGTGAGCTTAAGTTTCGTTTTACGGCCGGATCGACGTTTCTGAAATTCCTGGAACATGAAGTAATATGGTCAAACCACCGTTTAAAGCAATTTCAACAACAATCCGTAAACCGGAAGTAGTCGAAATACTATGCGATATTTTGAAAAAAACGTGAAAAATTGGTGTTTTGGGTAAAAACACGATTTTTCCGTCCGATATCAACGGATTAAACAAATTAAGGTATCATTTGGTCGGGCGGTAATTGGACCACTGAATGATACCCAATTCGTACGGACACGATCAGCAGGAAGCAAAATATGGCTCGCTGAAAATCAAGTATTTTCTGATTTGGAGCGTTTTTAGATGCCTGTATCTCGAAAACTGATCAAAAGTTTTTTTATGAAACTTTCTCTATCGAGAGACCTTGCAGTAGTCTTGTTTACGAAACATTCCATTACGACTTTGAAATATCTGGAAAAGGTGAAATAACGGACTGAAAATCGAAAAAAGTCGAAAAATCGTGAAATTTTGGAAAATGCTCTGCTATTTTTTTATTTTAAGAGATTTTCAAAAAAATATTGTATATTCAGATAGCTGACCTAATTACGATTCTATCGATGTATAATATGTATCTAGTTATTGAAATTTAATTTTCGATATTTTAAATTTTTTTCATTTTTGGCACTTTTGAATCTAGGATTTCTCAGGGGCATTTTATCTGATCAGATAATGTAATATATCATTACAGAGCCCTGTGGCTATTTTAGTGCCTAAACCGGTTATCAAAACTATATCGACAATAATAACCATACCGGAAGTATTCAAAAAATGTAAAAAAAGGTTAAAAACTATGTCGCACTTGCAAAAAACTTGATTTCTCCCTTAGGTAATAGCGGACCAAAAGAACTAAAGTGTCGTTGGATAGCCCTATTAATGGACCATCATATGGTATCTAAATAATACGATATCGATGGTAAGGAAATAAATTATTGTGTGCCAAAAATCTAGTATTTTCCGATTTTTTAACATTCTGGGACGTCCTTTTCTCGAAAACGACGCCGCAGATTTTTCTTAAACTTTTCTTACTCAAAGTCCTATCGGTTGTCTATATAGTGAATCAAAAATGAAAAGCATTGAAATAATATAGGTGGTCCAAAAATGGCATCAAACTTTGAAAAAATTGAAAAATCGTTAAATTTTTGTAAACGCTCTTTAGTTTATCTTTTTTTTTCAAAACTGCTCAATGGATGTTTCTGACATTTCTGGTACAGAAAGTTAAGTATCCAAAGAACTTCGTAAAGCTATCACAACAACGATCGTAAAACCGGAAGTAGTCGAAAAAATGTCCGATATTTTGAAAAAAATTATTTTTTTTACGAAAATCTTTTTTATTTATGAATATTTTTTGATGATATTTTACACGGGGTTAAACTATCATCCTACTTGAGCAGAAATGAGAAAAAAAAATTGTCTCGGTAATTTGTGTTAGCCGCCATCGGCTAATTTAGTTTTTCGTACCCAGAAAAATTATTTATTGTTCGATTTGTATAAAACAAAGTTCATATGCTCCGTGGTCCCAATTGTAATTTTTTTTGTTACGGTGAAATTTTTCTGTCGGCAACGGAAGTGACGTAATGTTAACAAAAACTACAATTTTGACAGTTCGGTACCACTTTTTGAAAGCAAATATTATTTTTTTTCAAAACTGATATAACTAAATGGATGCACCCTGCAAAGGTGCACAAAATCCTTAGCTCATATTTTTAAATTTCAATTCCATTTTCGGGCAATTTCGAATAAAATGTAAAATAAAGTGTAAAATTCAGTTATTTACAATTCATTCAGCGTCTTCATATTTTGAAATATTTATTTGTAATTTCCATAAACTCGTAGCACTAATCCAGACGAAGAGAATGTGTGCGAAAATTAGTTTGTAATATGAGCAGTTGCCGAGAAATATGCAATTTTGCATGCATCACTTTTCACGTTATTTTGCCTATGCAAGAGTGAATTATTATTCGATTTGCAATATTTTTTTCCCATTTGATGCCTAATGCCAATTTGGACTAGGTCAAGCCAATTTTACATTTTCACTCTGACCGAAAATGACGTCATTTGGGCAAAAACTGTATTTTTAACCTAAAAAACTAAAATTTTATTCAAATCAGTCTCCCTTATAATATTTTTAAAATTATGATATTTGATTCTCATCAACGAATAGAATGAAGCCATAAGACCATACAGATACCACAAAATGGTTTCTAACTTGTACGTTTTCAGAGAAATAGGCGATCTTCTATAAGTCACTTTTCAAGGTTTTTGGTATATAAAAGTGTCAATTATTATTCGATTTTTATAATTTTTTTACCATTTGATACCTTATGCAATTTATGACTTCTATGAACCAAGTTAACATTTTCAATATCACCGGAAGTAATGTAATTTTTGCAAAAAAACGTATTTTTAGCCTTCAAAACAAACATTTTTTAGAAGTGATTTATATTCATTATTCGTTTAACTTTATAACGCCTGACTCTAATGGGCAGTAAGAGTGAATCAATACCATCATATTGATATCAAGAAAAGGCTTCTAGCATGTTCCCTTGTCGAATAATAACCAATTTTCCCAGGGTCACTTTTAAGTTTTTTACCTTCTTAATTTCAGTTTATGGGTTATAGGTTAATTATTTATTGCCCGAAATGTATAAAACAACGTTTGGATTTTGTATGTTGCGAATTTTCGACTTATTTTTCACCTATAAAAATTTCTTTCGGCACCGGAAGTGACTTAATTTTGCCATAATTTACAATTTTGACTGGTCTTTTCGCCAGCAAATATTACTTTTACATATGATAGAGGGTGTCACTAAAGCAAAACAACCTAAAGTATAGTTTGGTAGCTCAATGGATCGGCTATGGTATAATAAACTTCCTGTATGATTCCTGAAAGCCGGTTCAGTGCTGCTTGCAGGTCTAGTTATTCTTATTATTATTATTCTTCTTTTGTTTTGAGTAGATCTCAGCAACTGCTTGTCGCATCGTTACGATTTCTTCGGTTTTACTGGGAAAGTGGGTGTGACTTAGAGGATAAAGCTATTTTGAACGTTCTGCGACAATGCGAAATATCCGAAATCAGAAAATTATCGTTTTTTAAAATATTGCAGTAATTTTAACAATAATCATTGAATTTTAACTTTCGATACATTTTGGCATAGCCAGAGACAGGGCACATAGCTACACTACTTTCGATTTTTGATTTTCGGTAAATCTTCAAAGATATTAGGCGCCAGATTTTGAAAATTTAAAATTTTACAAAAAACTTTTTTATTTATGAATATTTTTTAGTCGTATTATGCACAGAATTAAAGGTTCATCTGACTAGTGCAAAAATGTTAAAGAATTTTGTCTCAGTAATTTACCTTGGCCGCCATTGGCTAATTCAGTTTTTAAGTCCTAGATTAATTTTTTAATGTTCGATTTGTATAAAACAAAGTTCATATGCTTCGTTGTATCAATTGTCATTTTTTTTATTACCAAAAGTTTTATCTGTCGGCACCGGAAGTGGCATAATTTTACCAAAAACTACAATTTTGACAGTTATTTTCCTTCTTCGAACACAAATATTATTTTTTGGAAAAATTATTTGACTCAAAGAGTGTGCCCTTTCAAGGCGCAAAAAATGTAGGAAGCAGTTTTTTTAATTTCGATTTCATTTTCGAGCAAATTCGATTAAGAGGCTAAAAATGGTGTAAAATTGGCCTATTTACAACCTATTCAGGCTTTTCAGATTTTAAAATATTTCTTCGTAACTTTTATAAACTTGTAGCTATAATCCATACGAAGAAAATGTATGTTAAAATTCGTTTGTACTATAAGCAGTTACCAAGAAATGGGCAGTTCTGTACAAGTCACTGTTTTCGTTATTTTGCCTATAAAATAGTCAATTATGATTGGATTTTTATAAAAGTGACATCATTTGATTCAAAAAGCACGTAGCGTCATATCAAGTTGATTACAATTTAAAATTGACACCGGAAGTGACATCATTTGGTCAAAAAATGCATTTTAAACTTTTTAAATCAATGTTTTATTCAACCAAGAATAACTTAATATGTATTAATAATTTTAACTTTTGGTTTAAATTCACATATAAACAAAACTCATATGGTCATATAGATATCATAAAATGGTTTCTAACTTGTTCGGTTGCCGAGAAATAGACGGTTTTCTACAGGTCACTTTTGAAGGTTTCGGGGCCATAAAAGGGTCAATTATTATTCGATTTTCATAAACGTCACACCATGTTATACCTAATGCCATTTGGGATTTCATACAGGTAATTTAAGATTTTCATTATCACCGGAAGTAACGTCATTTTGGCAAAAACTGTATTTTTAGCCTCTAAAACAGATATTTTATTCAAATGAGTCTGTTTTGAAATCTTTTTCAAAGTATGGTATTTGATGCCAATCAACAAATAGAATGAACCCATACGATCATACAGATACCACAAAATGGTTTCTAACTTGTACGGTTGCAGAGAAATAGCCGATTTTCTACAAGTCACTTTTCAAGTTTTTTGGTCTTTAAAAGTGGCAATTATTATTCGATTTACATAAAATTTTCACTATATGATATCGTATGCCATTTCTGATTTCATAAGACTAATTGAACATTTGCATTAACACCGGGAGTAATTTAATTTTGTCAAGATCATTTACAAGTAACAAATGTATAAAATGAATTGATATTGCTGGATTTTGTTGATTCTGCGTCCATTTTATTTGTGTGCAATGTTAATTTGGAAACCTGTTTAGTGGTTTCGCTGGTACCGGAAGTGACATATGTTCAAGGGTAACTTGGCACCGGAAGTGACATGTTTAAGGGTAACGTGGCACCAGTGAAACCCGTCATTCCTGCATGCAGGTCTAGTTCTTCTTTTGTTTTGAGTAGATCTCAGCAACTGCTTGTCGCATCGTTACGATTTCTTCGGTTTTACTGGGAAAGTGGGTGTGACTTAGAGGATAAAGCTATTTTGAACGTTCTGCGACAATGCGAAATGTCCGAAATCACCAAATTATCGTTTTTTAAAATATTGCAGTAATTTTAACAATAATCATTGATTTTTAACTTTCGATACATTTTGGCATAGCCGGAGACACGGCACATAGCTACACTACTTTCGATTTTTGATTTTCGATAAATCTTCATGGATATTAGGCGCCAAATTTTGAAAATTTAAAATTTTACAAAAAACTTTTTTATTTATGAATATTTTTTAGTCGTATTATGCACAGAATTAAAGGGTCATCTGACTAGTGCAAAAATGTTAAAGAATTTTGTCTCAGTAATTTACCTTGGCCGCCATTGGCTAATTCAGTTTTTAAGTCCTAGATTAATTTTTTATTGTTCGATTTGTATAAAACAAAGTTCATATGCTTCGTTGTATCAATTGTCATTTTTTTTATTACCAAAAGTTTTATCTGTCGGCACCGGAAGTGGCATAATTTTACCAAAAACTACAATTTTGACAGTTATTTTCCTTCTTCGAAAACAAATATTATTTTTTGGAAAAATTATTTGACTCAAAGAGTGCGCCCTTTCAAGGCGCAAAAAATGTAGGAAGCAGTTTTTTTAATTTCGATTTCATTTTCGACCAAATTCGATTAAGAGGCTAAAATTGGTGTAAAATTGGCCTATTTACAACCTATTCAGGCTTTTCAGATTTTAAAATATTTCTTCGTAACTTTTATAAACTTGTAGCTATAATCCATACGAAGAAAATGTATGTTAAAATTCATATGTACTATAAGCAGTTACCAAGAAATGGGCAGTTCTGTACAAGTCACTGTTTTCGTTATTTTGCCTGTAAAATAGTCAATTATGATTGGATTTTTATAAAAGTGACATCATTTGATTCAAAAAGCACGTAGCGTCATATCAAGTTGATTACAATTTAAAATTGACACCGGAAGTGACATCATTTGGTCAAAAAATGCATTTTAAACTTTTTAAATCAATGTTTTATTCAACCAAGAATAACTTAATATGTATTAATAATTTTAACTTTTGGTTTAAATTCACATATAAACAAAACTCATATGGTCATATAGATATCATAAAATGGTTTCTAACTTGTTCGGTTGCCGAGAAATAGACGGTTTTCTACAGGTCACTTTTGAAGGTTTCGGGGCCATTAAAGGGTCAATTATTATTCGATTTTCATAAACGTCACACCATGTTATACCTAATGCCATTTGGGATTTCATACAAGTAATTTAAGATTTTCATTATCACCGGAAGTAACGTCATTTT
Source organism: Patella depressa (assembly GCA_948474765.1). Taxonomy (NCBI): domain Eukaryota; kingdom Metazoa; phylum Mollusca; class Gastropoda; family Patellidae; genus Patella; species Patella depressa. The sequence goes on from OX419720.1 coordinate 35,273,424, forward strand.
GGCAAAAACTGTATTTTTAGCCTCTAAAACAGATCTTTTATTCAAATGAGTCTGTTTTGAAATCTTTTTCAAAGTATGGTATTTGATGCCAATCAACAAATAGAATGAACCCATACGATCATACAGATACCACAAAATGGTTTCTAACTTGTACGGTTGCAGAGAAATAGCCGATTTCCTACAAGTCACTTTTCAAATTTTTTGGTCTTTAAAAGTGGCAATTATTATTCGATTTACATAAAATTTTACCTATATGATATCGTATGCCATTTCTGATTTCATAAGACTAATTGAACATTTGCATTAACACCGGGAGTAATTTAATTTTGTCAAGATCATTTACAAGTAACAAATGTATAAAATGAATTGATATTGCTAGATTTTGTTGATTCTGCGTCCATTTTATTTGTGTGCAATGTTAATTTGGAAACCTGTTTAGTGGTTTCGCTGGTACCGGAAGTGACATATGTTCAAGGGTAACTTGGCACCGGAAGTGACATGTTTAAGGGTAACGTGGCACCAGTGAAACCCGTCATTCCTGCATGCAGGTCTAGTTAGGCTTTCACCATTTTTCAATGGTGAAAGGCTATTGTTATTACTAAGATTATTATTATTTATTAGGCTTTCACCATTGAAAATGGTGAAAGACTATTGTTATTACTAAGATTATTATTATTATTCTTTTTTTTTCCATTTTGCCTATTTCTCAGCAACTATAAGAGATAGAGGTCTGAAGTTTGATTTTCTCTTGGGAAACTGGGTGGTAGTTAGTGCTTAAATGTAAAACGAAATTCGTGCGCATAGCGGAAATGCGTTAAATCTTTAACGTGCACGAAAATTGAAAATCGGCCGTAATTTTGGTAATTGTCAACCGATTTCTCTGATATTAACATTTTTGGATAGCTTGAGACATTTCTAAGAAGATAGCAGTTCACAAACGTCAAATTTAGAAACTTTGTCGCTTTCATTTTTTTGGTGAAAATTGGAAAATTTTCAAAAATTTCCCAAATTTTTATTTTTTGGAATTTTGAATTATGAGTTATATTTTTGGATAGCTGACATCAATCCGATTCCATCAATATTAGTTTTATTCTGAAATGTTAACTTTGATTTTTCACTTTTTTTCGCATTTTGGTCAAATCGTAGAGTTCTTATTTTTTTAAAACGGCGCCTACGATTTTTCTGAAACTTATGGAATATGAAGTCGAAGGTCCAAACCAGTCCATGAACTATAAATAAAAATCCTCTAATCACCGGAAGTGGTCAAGAAAAGTATCCAAAGTTTGACAAAATTCTAAAAAATGGGTACCGATGCGCAAAATGCGATGTATCATTTGGTTGATTACAGACTAGTTAAAGTATTATATCGTTTGGTAGCCACGTGAATTATCTACAAGATGGTACTATAGCGACAAGTTTCTATCAAAAAATAAAAAAGTTATCTGAGTTTGAAAAGTAAGGTATTTTGCTATTTCGATCAACTTAAGACGCACATTTCTCGGAAACGCCGCCTACGATTTTTTTTAAACTTTCTCATTCGAGAATCTTATAGGTGGTGTATTGTGTGAAACCATTGTACAATTTCTCTAAATGTCATGCGTAGTCGAAAAACGAGATTGAAAATCCAAAACGTCATATTTTTACCATTTGGAGCATTTTTAGACGTCTTTTTCTCGAAAAGTCAACGTAATTTCTTTTTTTGAACTTCTTCTACAGAGAGTTTTATCGGTAGTCTTAGGTATGAAACCATTGCGCAACAGTTAGAAATATCAGGAGTATGAGAACAAAGGGATCGAAAATTGAAAACGTCACCTTTCACTGTTAAGCGAAACATGCAGTAAGAGTTGATACAATCTGTACGTATTAGCAACGTTTAGAGCATATTCAAAAGTCCCCCTTTCTCTCAAAGTGACGATATTTGGGCAAAAAGTATTTCAACTTTGAGTCTTTACTTCTATTCAAAATAAGGGTATAGTGACTCTGTAGCAGAAATATTTGATTTATGTTTGTAATAATTAGTCTTTGAATTAATATTGTTTCTCCTTGGCCAAAATTACCTCATAGCCGTAATCATCTCGACACAAATCGACGGCTCGCGCTGTTTATAAGCAAATCCAATTTTTAAGAGGTTGCAGTTGTATCTTGCAGTAGTATCGTGCAGAAGTACGAATATTGCACCGGTCGTAGAAAGTTTAATGCAGTTAAAGCATGGGCTCTGTTTCTAATAAATATCAAATTTTATATGTTGGTGACGTCAAATCTTTAACGTGCACGAAATCCGAAAATTGGCGATATTTCATTGAATATAAAATCATTTTTTGAACCAGTTACATATTTGAGTAGCTGACATGAAAACGCGATTCCGAAGTCCCGTGTACACATTGGTGTGACATCGACAAAAGTCCGAATTGGTCATAATTGGAACGTTTTGCATACGTATAAAGCATATATAGAGAGCTTTTTTTAAAAGTGGCAATATTTGAACTAAGGGTGTTTTAATAGTAACCAATATCTGTTACTGGTGCTTCTAGAGTGAAAATAATTCGTTTTCGTAAATAATAGTTACCCCTGAAATTAATATCGCAGGATTTTTGTCTCCATGACGTCATCATTTGATACCAGTGAAAATAAACCTCTCTGTTGAAGCTATTTATAAGGAAGGCACTCCACAATATAAATGCTGAAAAATTAATGTTGAATGTATGATTCTGGGTTTTGGTTATTGTTTGACACTTACGATACTTTTTTGTCCCAATCGGAAAACTTGGGGTTTTTTTTATTCTCGTGTAGATCTCTGAAACTAAAACAAGTAGAGTTTTGAATATTGATTTTTCCCATGTTTTAAACATTTAGTACTTACAACTATTGCGAAAGTTGTGAACCAGACCGGAAGTGATGTAAATCTTTAACGTGCACGAATGAAAATCAGTTCTAATTATGTCAATTCCCAACCGATTTTCGAAAAAATTATATTTTTGTACACCCGGGGATATTGCGGATGGGATAAAGGTCGAATTGAGATAACCATGTCGTTCTCAGTTGAGATAACCAGTTTGAGCATGGACTCTATCTGTAATAAATATTATATTTTTATATGTTACATGTAGTGACGTCAAATCTTTAACGTGTACGAAATCAGATAATTGTTGATATTTCATCGAATATTAAATCAATTTTTGAACCAGTTGCATATTTTTTAGTAGTTGATATGGACGTGATTCCAAAGTCCCGTGTACACATTGGTGTGAAATTGACAAAGGCCGAGTTGGTAATAATCGCAACGTTTTGCCTACGTATAAAGCATTATATAGAGAGCTTTTTTTGAAAGAGGCAATATTTGAACTAAAGGTGTTTTACTGGTAACCAATGTCTGGTAATGCTGCTTCTAGAGTGAAAATAATTCATTTTAGTCAATAACAGTTACTCCTGAAATTATTATCCCAGGTTTTTTGTCTACATGACGCCAACATATGATACCAGCGAAAATGACGCTATTTACCGAAACTATTTATAAGGAAGGCACCCCTCTGGACAAATGTTGAAAAATTGATGTTGAAAGGTATGATTCTTGGTTTTGGTTATGATCTGACACGATCTTTTTTTTTGTCCCATTCGAAAAACTGTTTTTATTTTCATTCTCTTGTAGATCTCTGAAACTAAAGCAGATAGAGTTCTGAATAATGATTTTTCCTATGTTTTAAGCAGTAAGTACTTAGAAGTATTGCGAAAGTTCTGAACAGACCTGAAGTGAAGTAAATCTTTAACGTGCATAAACGAAAATAGGTCCTAATAATGTCAATTCCCAACCGATTTTCTAAAAAGCTATATTTTTGTAGAGCCGGTGATATTGCGGATGCGATAAAGGTCGAATTGCAATACCACGCCGTTCTCCTTTTTTCCTAAAAATTTGAAAATGTACTGAAATTGTAAAAAAAAATTTTTTTACAATTTTTGAGTTTTTGATTGCGTATTTAGATTTCTGGCGTCTGTAGGAATCTACCGATCCAAGTTCATAATTTGTAAATTGTTCAACTATATTTTTCACTTTCCTTCTATCGTAATGCGCATGCAGAGAAAGTGTCAATATCTGAGTTGTTTAAGTGTGTGTGTGTGTGTGTGTGTGTGTGTGTGTGTGTGTGTGTTTAAGGGGTGGGTGGTGGGCATTTTGTGCTGCCTTGGGTAAGGTGAAAGCCTTCAGCCTTGCAAGCAAGTCTAGTTATTTTTTTTTTTCCACTTTGCCTATTTCTCAGCAACTATAAGAGATAGAGGTCTGAAATTTGATTTTCTGTCGGGAAACTGGGTGGTGGTTAGTGCTTAAATGTAAAACCAAATTTGTGCGCATAGCGGAAACGCGTCAAATCTTTAACGTGCACTCAAATTGAAAATCGGCCATAATTCTTCTAATTCTCATCGGACTTTTCCGATATTTACATTTTTGGATAGCTGAAAACATTTCTGAGTAGATGGCAGTTCAAAAACATCGAGTTTAGAAACTTTGTCACTCTCATTTTTTTGGTGAAAAATGGAAAATTTTTAAAATTTTCTAAAATTGTTATTTTTAGGAATTTTTTAAATATGACTTATATTTTTGGATAGCTGACATTAATCCGATTCCAACAATATAGGTTTTGTTCTGAAATTTTAACTTTGATTTTTCACTTTTTTACGCATTTTGGTCAAATCGTAGAGTTCTTATTTTTTTAAAACGGCACCTACGATTTTTCTGAAACTTCAGGCATATGAAGTCAAGAGTCGTCTCCAGTCCTTAGTCTATGAATGAAAATCCTCTAATCACCGGAAGTAGTCAAGAAAAGTATCCAAACTTTGACAAAATTCTAAAAAATGGGTGTTTGTGCGGAAAATGCGATGTTTTAATTGGCTGTTTACTGAGTAGTTAAAGTACAACGTCATTTGATAGCCACGTAAAATATCTACAAGATGGTACCACAGCGACAAGTTTCTATCATAAATTGAAAAAGTTATAGGACTTTGAAAAGTAAGGTTTTTTACGATTTCGAGCAATTTTAAACGCATGTTTCTCGGAAACGCCGCCTACGATTTTTTTAAAACTTTCTCAGTCGAGAGTCTAATGGGTGGTGTATTGTGTGAAACCATTGTACAATTTCTCTAAATGTCATGAGTAGTCGAAAAACGAGATTGAAAATCCAAAACGTCGTATTTTTACCATTTGGAGCATTTTTAGACGTCTTTTTCTCGAAAAGTCAACGTAATTTTTTTTTGAAACTTCTTCTACAGAGAGTTTGATCGGTAGTCTTAGGTATGAAACTATTGCGCAACATTTAGAAATATCAGGAGTATGAGAACAAAGGAATCGAAAACTGAAAACGTCACCTTTCATTGTTAAGCGAAACATGCAGTAAGAGTTGATACAATCTGTACGTTTTACCAACGTTTAGAGCCTATTCAAAATTCCCCATTTCTCTCACAGTGACGACATTTGAGCTAAAAGTATTTCAACTTTGAGTGTTTACTTATATTCAAAATATGGGTTTAGTGACCCTGTAACAGAAATAATTGATTCCTGTGTGTAATAATTAGTCTTTGAATTAATATTGTTTCTTCTTTGTCAAAATTATCTCTCAACCGTAATCATCTCGACACAAATCGACGGCTCCCGCTGTTTATAAGGAAATCCAATTATCCATAGGTTGCAGTTGTATCTTGCAGTAATATCGTGCAGAAGTACGAATATTGCACCTGTGATAGAAAGCATGATGTAGTTTGAGCTTGGGCCCTATCTCTAATTAAAGATAATTTTTTATATGTTAGTGACGTCAAATCATTAACGTGCACGAAATCAGAGTTTTATCGGTAGTCATAGGTATGAAACCATTGCGCAACAGTTAGAAATATCAGGAGTATGAGAACAAAGGGATCGAAAATTGAAAACATCATCTTTCATTGTTAAGCGAAACCTTCAGTAAGAGTTGATACAATCTGTACGTTTTACCAACGTTTAGAGCATTTTCAAATTCCCCATTTCTATCACAGTGACGATATTTGAGCTAAAAGTATTTCAACTTTGAGTGTTTACTTATATTCAAAATATGGGTTTAGTGACCCTGTAACAGAAATAATTGATTTCTGTGTGTAATAATTAGTCTTTGAATTAATATTGTTTCTTCTTTGTTAAAATTACCTCATAACCGTAATCATCTCGACACAAATCGACGGCTCGCGCTGTTTATAAGGAAATCTAATTATCTATAGGTTGCAGCTGTATCTTGCAGTAGTATCGTGCAGAAGTACGAATATTGCACCTGTGATAGAAAGCATGATGTAGTTTGAGTTTGGGCCCTATCTCTAATTAACGATAAATTTTTATATGTTAGTGACGTCAAATCATTAACGTGCACGAAATCAAAATATTGTCGATATTTCATTGAATATTCAATTTAGTTTTGAACCAGTTACATATTTGAGTAGCTGGCCTGAACGCGATTCCAAAGTTCCGTGTAACACATTGGTGTGACATCGACAAAAGCCCGAATTGGTTATAAATGGAACGTTTTGCATACGTATAAAGCATATATAGAGAGCTTTTTTTAAAACTGGCAATATTTGAACAAAGGGTGTTTGAATGGTAACCAATATCTTGCATTGGTGCTTCTAGAATGAAAATAATTCATTTCAGTAATTAACAGTTACTCCTGAAATTAATATCCCAGGTTTTATGTCTGCATGACGTCATCATTTGATACCAGTGAAAATGAAGCTCTCTGTTGAAGCCATTTATAAATAAAGTACCCCTCAATTACAATGTTGAAAAATTAATGTTGAAAGGTGCGATATTATTACCTGATACTTAAGGTAAATTTTTTTTGTCTCATTCGGAAAACTGTTTTTTTTTCTGTAGTCGTTTAGATTTCTGAAACTAAAATTGATAGAATTCGAAAAAGTTATATTTTTGTAGAGCCGGGGATATTGCGGATGCGATATAGGTCGAATTGCAATACCACGCAGTTCTCTTTTTTTCCTAACAATTTGAAAATGTACTGAACTTGTAATTTTTTTTAGAATTTTTGAGTTTTTGATTGAGTATTTCGATTTCTGGCGTCTGTAGGATTCTACCAATCCATGTTCATAATTGTTCAACTATATTTTTCACTTTCCTTCTATCGTAATGCGCATGCACAGAAAGTGTCATGTCTGAGTTGTTTAAGCGTGTGTGTGTGTGTGTTTTAAGGGGTGAGTTGTAGGCAATTTTTGCTGCCTTCGGTAAGGTGAAAGCCTTCAGCCTTGCAAGCAAGTCTAGTTCTTTTTTTTTTTCCATTTTGCCTATTTCTCAGCAACTATAAGAGATAGAGGTCTGAAGTTTGATTTTCTCTCGGGAAACTGGGTGGTAGTTAGTGCTTAAATGTAAAACGAAATTCGTGCGCATAGCGGAAATGCGTTAAATCTTTAACGTGCACGAAAATTGAAAATCGGCCGTAATTTTGGTAATTGTCAACCGATTTCTCTGATATTTACATTTTTGGATAGCTTGAGACATTTCTAAGAAGATAGCAGTTCACAAACGTCAAATTGAGAAACTTTGTCGCTTTCATTTTTTTGGTGAAAATTGGAAAATTTTCAAAAATTTCCAAAATTTTTATTTTTTGGAATTTTGAATTATGACTTATATTTTTGGATAGCTGACATCAATCCGATTCCAACAATATTAGTTTTATTCTGAAATGTTAACTTTGATTTTTCACTTTTTTTCGAATTTTGGTCAAATCGTAGAGTTCTTATTTTTTTAAAACGGCGCCTACGATTTTTCTGAAACTTATGGAATATGAAGTCGAAGGTCCAAACCAGTCCATGAACTATAAATAAAAATCCTCTAATCACCGGAAGTGGTCAAGAAAAGTATCCAAAGTTTGACAAAATTCTGAAAAATGGGTACCGATGCGCAAAATGCGATTTATCATTTGGTTGATTACAGAGTAGTTAAAGTATTATAACGTTTGATAGCCACGTGAATTATCTAAAAGATGGTACTATAGCGACAAGTTTCTATCAAAAAATAAAAAAGTTATCTGAGTTTGAAAAGTAAGGTATTTTGCTATTTCGATCAACTTAAGACCCGAATTTCTCGGAAACGCCGCCTACGATTTTTTTTAAACTTTCTCATTCGAGAGTCTTATAGGTGGTGTATTGTGTGAAACAATTGTACAATTTCTCTAAATGTCATGAGTAGTCGAAAAACGAGATTGAAAATCCAAAACGTCGTATTTTTACCATTTGGAGCATTTTTAGACGTCTTTTTCTCGAAAAGTCAACGTAATTTTTTTTTGGAACTTCTTCTACAGAGAGTTTTATCGGTAGTCTTAGGTATGAAACTATTGCGCAACATTTAGAAATATCAGGAGTATGAGAACAAAGGGATCGAAAATTGAAAACGTCACCTTTCATTGTTAAGCGAAACATGCAGTAAGAGTTGATACAATCTGTACGTTTTACCAACGTTTAGAGCATATTCAAAATTCCCCATTTCTCTCACAGTGACGATATTTGAGCTAAAAATATTTCAACTCTGAGTGTTTACTTATATTCAAAATATGGGTTTAGTGACCCTGTAACAGAAATAATTGATTTCTGTGTGTAATAATTAGTCTTTGAATTAATATTGTTTCTTCTTTGTCAAAATTACCTCATAACCGTAATCATCTCGACACAAATCGACGACTCGCGCTGTTTATAAGGAAATCCAATTATCAGTAGGTTGCAGTTGTATCTTGCAGTAGTATCGTGCAGAAGTACGAATATTGCACCTATGATAGAAAGCATGATGTAGTTTGAGCTTGGGCCCTATCTCTAATTAAAGATATATTTTTATATGTTAGTGACGTCAAATCATTAACGTGCACGAAATCAGAATATTGTCGATATTTCATTGAATATTCAACTTATTTTTGAACCAGTTACATATTTGAGTAGCTGACCTGAACGCGATTCCAACGTTCCGTGTAACACATTGGTGTGACATCGACAAATGTCCGAATTGGTTATAAATGGAACGTTTTGCATACGTATAAAGCATATATAGAGAGCTTTTTTTAAAAACTGGCAATATTTGAACTAAGGGTGTTTGAATGGTAACCAATATCTGGTATTGGTGCTTCTAGAATGAAAATAATTCATTTTAGTAATTAACAGTTACTCCTGAAATTAATATCCCAGGATTTTTGTCTACATGACGTCATCATTTGATACCAGTGGAAATGAAGCTCTCTGTTGAAGCTATTTATAAATAAGGTACCCCTCAATTACAATGTTGAAAAATTAATGTTGAATGGTGCGATTTTGGGTTTTGGTTATTATTACCTGATACTTAAGGTATTTTTTTGTCTCATTTGGAAAACTTTTTTTTTTTAATACTCGTTTAGATCTCTGAAACTAAAACAGATATAGAGTTCTGAATATTGGTTTTTCCTATGTTTTAAACATTTAGTACTTAGATCTATTGCGAAAGTTGTGAGCAGACCGGAAGTGATGTAAATCTTTAACGTCCACGAATGAAAATCGGTCTTAATTATGTCAATTCCCAATCGATTTTCGAAAAAATTATATTTTTGTACAGCCGGGGATATTGCGGATGGGATAAAGGTCGAATTGAGATAACCATGTCGTTCTCGGTTGAGATAACCAGTTTGAGCATGGACTCTATCTGTAATAAATATTAAATTTTTATATGTTACATGCAGTGACGTCAAATCTTTAACGTGCACGAAATTAGAAAATTGTAGATATTTCATTGAATATTTAATCAATTTTTGAACCAGTTGCATATTTGAGTAGTTGATATGGACGTGATTCCAAAGTCCCGTGTACACATTGGTGTGACATTGACAAAAGTCCGAGTTGGTCATAATCGCAACGTTTTGCCTACGTATAAAGCATTATATAGAAAGCCTTTTTTGAAAGAGGCAATATTTGAACTAAAGGTGTTTTAGTGGTAACCAATATCTGGTAATGCTGCTTCTAGAGTGAAAATGATTCATTTTAGTCAATAACAGTTACTCCTGAAATTATTATCCCAGGTTTTTTGTCTACGTGACGCCATCATATGATACCAGCGAAAATGACGCAATTTGCCGAAACTATTTATAAGGAAGGCACCCCTCTGGACATATGTTGAAAAGTTGATGTTGAAAGGTATGATTCTTGCTTGGTTTTGGTTATGATCTGACACGATCATTTTTTTTGTTCCATTCGAAAAACTGTTTTTTTTTTCATTCTCGTGTAGATCTCTGAAACTAAAGCAGATAGAGTTCTGAATAATGATTTTTCCTATGTTTTAAGCAGTAAGTACTTAGAAGTATTGCGAAAGTTCTGAACAGACCTGAAGTGAAGTAAATCTTTAACGTGCATAAATGAAAATAGGTCCTAATAATCTCAATTCCCAACCGATTTTCGAAAAAGTTATATTTTTGCAGAGCCGGGGATATTGCGGGTGCGATATATGTCGAATTGCAATACCACACAGTTCTCTTTTTTTCCTGAAAATTTTAAAATGTACTAAAATTGTAATTTTTTTTTATTTTAAATTTTTGCGTTTTTGATTGCGTATTTAGATTTCTGGCGTCTGTAGGATTCTACCGATCCAAGTTCATAATGTTGTAAATTGTTCAACTATATTTTTCACTTTCCTTCTATCGTAATGCGCATGAACAGAAAGTGTCAATATCTGAGTTGTTTAAGTGTGTGTGTGTTTGTGTGTGTTTTAAGGGGTGGGTGTTGAGCATTTTGTGCTGCCTTGGGTAAGGTGAAAGCCTTCAGCCTTGCAAGCAAGTCTAGTTAGGGTTTCACACTGCGAAGCTTGTGTGAAACACTATTGTTTTTGTTAAAATTATTATTCTTATTATTATTATTCTTCTTTTGTTTTGAGTAGATCTCAGCAACTGCTTGTCGCATCGTTACGATTTCTTCGGTTTTATTGGGAAAGTGGGTGTGACTTAGAGGATAAAGCTATTTTGAACGTTCTGCGACAATGCGAAATGTCCGAAATCACCGAAGTTATCGTTTTTAAAAATATTGCAGTAATTTTAACAATAATCATTGGATTTTAACTGTCGATACATTTTGACATAGCCGGAGACAGGGCACATAGCTACGATACTTTCGATTTTTGATTTTCGACAAATCTTTGAAGATATTAGGCGCCAAATTTCGAAAATTTAAAATTTTACAAAAAACTTTTTTATTTATGAATATTTTTTAATCGTGTTGTGCACAGAAATAAAGAGTCATCTGACTAGCGCAAAAATATTAAAAAAATTTGTCTCAGTAATTTTCCTTGGCCGCCATTGGCTAATTCAGTTTTTCAGTCCTAGATTAATTTTTTATTGTTCGATTTGTATAAAACAAAGTTCATATGCTTCGTTGTCTTAATTGTCATTTTTTTTATTACCGAAAGTGTTATCTGTCGGCACCGGAAGTGGCATAATTTTACCAAAAACTACAATTTTGACAGTTAGGTACCATTTTTCGAAAACAAATATTATTTTTTTGAAAAATTATATGACTCAAAAAGTGTGTCCTTTAAAGGCGCAAAAAATGTCGGAAGCAGTTTTTTTAATTTCGATTTCATTTTCGAGCAAATTGGATTAAGAGGCTAAAAATGGTGTCAAATTGACCTATTTACAACCCATTCAGGCTTTTCAGATTTTAAAATATTTCTTCGTAACTTTTATAAACATGTAGCTATAATCCATACGAAGAAAATGTATGTTAAAATTAGTTTGTAATATAAGCAGTTGCCAAGAAATGGGCAGTTCTGCATAAGTCACTGTTTTCGTTATTTTGCCTGTAAAATAGTCAATTATTATTGGATTTTTATAAAAGTGACATCATTTGATTCAAAAAGCATGTAGCGTCATATCAAGTTGATTACAATTTAAAATTGACACCGGAAGTGACGTCATTTAGTCAAAAACTCAATTTTTAACTTTCAAAATCGATATTTTTGTCAACCAAGAATTATGTCACATATAATAATAAAATTAATTTTTGGTTTAAATTCACATATTAACAAAACTCATACGGTCAAAAAGATATCATAAAATTGTTTCTAACTTGTTCGGTTGCCGAGATATAGGCGATTTTCTAAAAGTCACTTTTGAAGGTTTTTGGCCCATAAAAGTGTCAATTATTATTCGATTTTCATAAAATTTTCACCCTTTGAAGCCTGATTTCATAGTCGATGTTAACAAACTAATTTAAAGTTTTCATTATTACCGGAAGTAACGTCATTTTGGTAAAAACTGTATTTTAAGCCTTCATAGCCGATATTTTATTCAAATGAGTCTGATTTGTAATGTTTATACAATTATGATATTTGATTCCAATCAACAAATAGATTAAACCCATACATTTATATAAATACCAAAAAATGGTTTCTAACTTGTACGGTTGTCGAGAAATAGACGATTTTCTACACGTCACTTTTCAAGGTTTTTGGTCTATAAAAGTGGCAATTATTATTCGATTTACATAAAATTTTCACTATATCATATTTATGCCATTTCTGATTTCATAAAACTAATTGAACATTTTCATTAGCACCGGAAGTAATGTAATTTTGTCAAGATCATTTACAAGTAACAAATGTATAAAATGAATTGATATTGCTGGATTTGGTTGGTTCTGCGTCCATTTTATTTGATGTGAGCAATGTTTATTTGGAAACCTGTTTAGTGGTTTCGTTGGTACCGGAAGTGACATATGTTCAAGGGTAACTTGGCACCGGAAGTGACATGTTCAAGGGTAACGTGGCACCAGTGAAACCCGTCATTCCTGCATGCAGGTCTAGTTCTTATTATTATTATTATTATTCTTCTTTTGTTTTGAGTAGATCTCAGCAACTACGTGTCGCATCGTTACGATTTCTTCGGTTTTACTGGGAAAGTGGGTGTGACTTAGAGGATAAAGCTATTTTGAACGTTCTGCGACAATGCGAAATGTCCGAAATCACCGAAGTTATCGTTTTTACAAATATTGCGGTAATTTTAACAATAATCATGGGATTTTAACTTTCGATACATTTTGGCATAGCTGGAGACAGGGCACATAGCTGCGCTACTTTCGATTTTTGATTTTCGGCAAATCTTCGAAGATATTAGGCGCCAAATTTCGGAAATTTAAAATTTTACAAAAAACTTTTTTATTTATGAATATTTTTTAGTCGTGTTGTGCACAGAATTAAAGAGTCATCTGACTTGCGCAAAAATGTTAAAAAATTTTGTCTCAGTAGTTTTCCTTGGCCTCAATTGGCTAATTCAGTTTTTCAGTCCTAGATTAATTTTTTATTGTTCGATTTGTATAAAACAAAGTCCATATGCTTCGTTGTCTCAACTGTCATTTTTTTTATTACCAAAAGTGTTATCTGTCGGCACCGGAAGTGGCATAATTTTACCAAAAACTACAATTTTGACAGTTAGGTACATTTTTTGAAAACAAATATTATTTTTTTGAAAAATTATATGACTCAAAGAGTGTGTCCTTTAAAGGCGCAAAAAATGTCGGAAGCAGTTTTTTTAATTTCTTTTTCATTTTCTAGCAAATTGGATTAAGAGGTGAAAAAAGGCGTAAAATTGACCTATTTACAACTCATTCAGGCTTTTCAGATTTTAAAATATTTTTACGTAACTTTTATAAACTTGTAGCTATAATCCATACGAAGAGAATGTATGTGAAAATTAGTTTGTAATATAAGCAGTTGCCGAGAAATAGGCAATTTTGCACGAGTCACTTTTCACGTAATTTTGGCTGTAAAAGAATCAATTATTATTCGATTTTCAATTTTCTTTCGCCATTGGATGCCTAATGCCATAGTGGACTATGTCAAACCATTTTACCCCTTGTGCTGCCACCGGAAATGACGTCATTTGCTCAAAACTTAAATTTTAGCCTTCAAAAAACAATATTTTATTCAAATGAGTCGTATTTGTTATTTTTTTCAAATTGTGATATTTGATTCTATTGATCAAATAGATTGAACCCATACGATCATACAGATACCACAAAATGGTTTCTAACTTGTACGGTTGCAGAGAAATGGGCGATTTTCCTTAAGTCACTTTTCAAGGTTTTTGGTCTATAAAAGTGTCAGTTATTATTCGATTTTCATAAAATTTTCACCATATGATATCTTGTGTCATTTATGATTTCATAGAACTAATTTAACATTTTCAGTATCACCGGAAGTAATGTCATTTTGGCAAAAACTGTATTTTTAGCCTTCAAAACAGACATTTTTTTCAAATGAGTCTGATTTGTAATATATTTCAAATTATGATATTTGATTCCAATCAACAAATGGATTGAACCCATACGATCATATAGATACCAAAAGATAGTTTTTATCGTGTACGGTTGCCGAGAAATATACGATTTTCTACAAGTCACTTTTCAAGGTTTTTGGTCTATAAAAGTGGCAATTCTCATTCGATTTACATAAAATTTTCGCCATTATGATGCCTTATGCCATTTCTGATTTCATAAAACTAATTGAACATTTTCATTATCACCGGAAGTAATGAAATTTTGCCAGGATCACTTACAAGTAACATATATATAAAATGAATTGATATTGCTGGATTTGGTTGATTCTTCGTCCATTTTATTTGATGTTTACAATGCTTATGTGGAAACCTGTTTGATGGTTTCATTGGTATCGGAAGTGACATATGTTTAAGGGTAACGTGGCACCGAAAGTGACGTGGCACCAGTGAAACCCGTCATTCCTGCATGCAGGTCTAGTTATTATTATTATTATTCTTCTTTTGTTTTGAGTAGATCTCAGCAACTACGTGTCGCATCGTTACGATTTCTTCGGTTTTACTGGGAAAGTGGGTGTGACTTAGAGGATAAAGCTATTTTGAACGTTCTGCGACAATGCGAAATGTCCGAAATCCCCGAAGTTATCGTTTTTACAAATATTGCGGTAATTTTAACAATAATCATGGGATTTTAACTTTCGATACATTTTAGCATAGCTGGAGACAGGGCACATAGCTGCGCTACTTTCGATTTTTGATTTTCGGCAAATCTTCGAAGATATTAGGCGCCAAATTTCGGAAATTTAAAATTTTACAAAAAACTTTTTTATTTATGAATATTTTTTAGTCGTGTTGTGCACAGAATTAAAGAGTCATCTGACTTGCGCAAAAATGTTAAAAAATTTTGTCTCAGTAATTTTCCTTGGCCTCCATTGGCTAATTCAGTTTTTCAGTCCTAGATTAATTTTTTATTGTTCGATTTGTATAAAACAAAGTTCATATGCTTCGTTGTCTCAATTGTCATTTTTTTTATTACCAAAAGTGTTATCTGTCGGCACCGGAAGTGGCATAATTTTACCAAAAACTACAATTTTGACAGTTAGGTACATTTTTTGAAAACAAATATTATTTTTTTGAAAAATTATATGACTCAAAGAGTGTGTCCTTTAAAGGCGCAAAAAATGTCGGAAGCAGTTTTTTTAATTTCTTTTTCATTTTCTAGCAAATTGGATTAAGAGGTGAAAAAAGGGGTAAAATTGACCTATTTACAACTCATTCAGGCTTTTCAGATTTTAAAATATTTTTACGTAACTTTTATAAACTTGTAGCTATAATCCATACGAAGAGAATGTATGTGAAAATTAGTTTGTAATATAAGCAGTTGCCGAGAAATAGGCAATTTTGCATGAGTCACTTTTCACGTAATTTTGGCTGTAAAAGAATCAATTATTATTCGATTTTCAATTTTCTTTCGCCATTGGATGCCTAATGCCATAGTGGACTATGTCAAACCATTTTACCCCTTGCGCTGCCACCGGAAATGACGTCATTTGCTCAAAACTTAAATTTTAGCCTCCAAAAAACAATATTTTATTCAAATGAGTCGTATTTGTTATTTTTTTCAAATTGTGATATTTGATTCTATTGATCAAATAGATTGAAACCATACGATCATACAGATACCACAAAATGGTTTCTAACTTGTACGGTTGCAGAGAAATGGGCGATTTTCCTTAAGTCACTTTTCAAGGTTTTTGGTCTATAAAAGTGTCAGTTATTATTCGATTTTCATAAAATTTTCACCATATGATATCTTGTGTCATTTATGATTTCATAGAACTAATTTAACATTTTCAGTATCACCGGAAGTAATGTCATTTTGGCAAAAACTGTATTTTTAGCCTTCAAAACAGACATTTTTTTCAAATGAGTCTGATTTGTAATATATTTCAAATTATGATATTTGATTCCAATCAACAAATGGATTGAACCCATACGATCATATAGATACCAAAAGATAGTTTTTATCGTGTACGGTTGCCGAGAAATAGACGATTTTCTACAAGTCACTTTTCAAGGTTTTTGGTCTATAAAAGTGGCAATTCTCATTCGATTTACATACAGTTTTCGCCATTATGCTGCCTTATGCCATTTCTGATTTCATAAAACTAATTGAACATTTTCATTATCACCGGAAGTAATGAAATTTTGCCAGGATCACTTACAAGTAACATATATATAAAATGAATTGATATTGCTGGATTTGGTTGATTCTTCGTCCATTTTATTTGATGTTTACAATGCTTATGTGGAAACCTGTTTGACGGTTTCATTGGTATCGGAAGTGACATATGTTTAAGGGTAACGTGGCACCGAAAGTGACGTGGCACCAGTGAAACCCGTCATTCCTGCATGCAGGTCTAGTTATTAGGCTTTCAGACTTTCGTCTGAAAGACTATTGTTTTTACTAAAATTATTATTATTTATTATTATTATTTTATTTTTCGGGGGAGCCTATTTCTCAGCGCCTGTAACAGATACCGATCTGGGACCTAATTCTCTATAGGGAAACCATGTGTTGGCTACTTGATAAACTATTTTTGAAACTTCTGCGCAGACCGGAAGTGGTCGAATTTCGTGCTGTGTCAAAAAATTAAAAAACGGCCGTAGATTCGTCAATTCTGTACCTATTTTCACACAAATGACATTTTCGGAAACCTTGAGTCTTTTCTCGGACGATAGCAGTTGAAAATTTCGATATTTCGAAACTTAACCGCTGACTTCTTGCGATCGAAAAATGAAAAATTTTATTTGAGAGACAATTTTTGTTATTTTGCAAAATTTTCAAATTTGACCTACATTTTTGGATACCTGAAGGCAATCCGGTTCCAGTAATATAAGTTTCATTCCGAGTTATCGCCCTTTATTTTTCGATTTTTTTCGAATTTTCTTCACATTTTGTGAGCTTAAGTTTCGTTTTACGGCCGGATCAACGTTTATCAAATTCCTGATACATGAAGCAATATTGTCAAACCACCGTTTAAAGCAATTTCAACAACAATCCGTAAACCGGAAGTAGTCGAAATAATATGCGATATATTGAAAAAAACGTGAAAAATTGGTGTCTTGGGTAAAAACACGATTTCTCCCCCCGATATCAACGGATTAAACAAATTAAGGTATCATTTGGCCTAGCGGTGATTGGACCACTGGATGATACCCAATTCGTACGGATACGATGAGCTGGAAGCAAAATATGGCACGCTGAAAATCAAGTATTTTCTGATTTGGAGCGTTTTTGGACGCCTGTATTTCGAAAACTGCTCCAGCGATTTTTCTTAAACTTTATCTATCGATGGTCCTTCCGGTAGTCTTTAGCATGGATCCATCCATTAAGGCTATTATATAATTGGAATAAGACAAAAAAGGGACTGAAAATCGAAAAAAGTCGAAAAATCGTGAAATTTGGGAAAATGCTCCACTATTTTTTTATTTTAAGAGATTTTCAAAAAAAAGATATATATTTAAAAAGCTGACCTAATTACGATTCTAATGATGTATAATATGTATGCAGTTATTGAAATTTAATTTTCAATATTTTGACATTTTGACATTTTTAACACTTTTGAACATAGGATTTCTCAGAAGTATTTTATTTGATCGTATAGTGTCGTATATCATTAGAGAGCCCTGGTCCCATGCAAACTCCAAAACTGGATGTGAAAACTACTCGACAATGATTCGTATACCGGAAGTAGTTAAAAAAACAAAGAAAAATGTAAAAAAGATGAAAAAAAATTGGAGCTCTTGCCAAAAGTTCGAATTCTCCGTCACATATTAGCGGACCAAAACAATTAAAGTGTCTTTGGATAGTTCCATTAATAGACGATCGTATAACATCTAAATAACACGAATTTGATTCTTAGGAAATGAATTATGGTACGCCGAAAATTAAGTATTTTCCGTTTTGGAGCATTCTGAGACGCCTTTTTCTCGAAAACGACGCCTACGATTTTTCTTAAACATTTTTTACTCAGAGTCCTATCGGTGGCCTAGCGTGTGCATTTAATAATAAAAGCGTTGCAATATTATAGGCGGTCCAAAAATGACCTCAATCTTTGAAAAAAGTTGAAAAATCATTAAATTATTGAAAATGCTCTTTTATTTATCTTTTTTTCAAAAATTACTTAATGAATGTTTCTGATATTTCTGGTACAGGAAGTTAAGTATCTAATCAACTTGTTAAAGCAATTCCAACAATGATCGAAAAACCGGAAGTAGTCGAAAAAATATCCGATATATTGATTTTTTTTTACATTTTTACAGAAAACTTTTTTATTTATGAATATTTTTTGATGGTAGTTTACACAGAGTTAAAGTATCACCCTACTTGAGCATAAGTGAGAAAGAATTTTGTCTCAGTAATTTTCTTTAGTCGCCATTGGCTAATTTAGTTTTTCGTACCTAGATTAATTATTTATTGTTCGATTTGTATAAAACAAAGTGCGTATGATTCGTGATGTCAATTGTAATATTTTTTGTTACGGTGACATTTTTCTGCACGCAACGGAAGTGGTGTAATATTAACAAAAACTACAATTTTGAGAGTTAAGTACCACTTTTTGACAGCAAATATTATGTTTTTCGAAAACTGATATAACAAAAAGTATGCGCCCTGTAAAGGCGCATAAAATGTTTGGCTGAGATTCTTAAATTTCAATTTCATTTTCGGGCAATTTCGAATAAAATGTAAAAAAAAGGGTAAAATTCAGTTATTACAACCCATTCAACGTCTTTATATTTTGAACTATTTATTCGTAACTTTCATAAACTCGTAGCCATAATCCAGACGAAGAGAATGTATGCGAAAAATAGTTTGTAATATGAGCAGTTGCCGAGAAATATGCAATTTTGCATGCATCACTTTTCACGTTATTTTGTCTATAAAATAGTAAATTATTATCCAATTTTCAATATTTTTTTTTCATTCGATGCCTATTGCCAATTTGGACTAGGTTAAGCCAATTTTACAGTTTCACTGTGACCGAAAATGACGTCATTTTGCCAAAAACTGTATTTTTAACCTAGAAAACAAATATTTTATTCAAATGAGTCTTGTTTATAATATTTTTAAAATTATGATATTTGAATCCCATCACCGAATAGCATGAAATCATACCATCATACAGATACCACAAAAAAGTTTCTAACTTGTACGGTTGCCGAGAAATAGACGATTTTCTACAAGTCACTTTCCAATCTTTTTGGTCTATAAAAGTGTCAATTATTATTCAATTTTCATACAATTTTCACCATGTGATGCCTTATGCCATTTATGATTGCAATGATCTGATTTAACATTTCCATTATCACCGGAAGTAATGTCATATTTGCAAAAAACGTATTTTTAGACTTCAAAATAAAATTTTACTCCAAAATTAGATTTTGCGCGATCCGACTCAAGATGGCGTGTTCAATGACAAATATTACGGGACGCTGAAGATCTAGTATTTTCCTTTTTGGACTTTTATATGATATCAGAATGATACAAATTCGATGGTTAGGCAATAGATTATGAGATGCCGAAAATATAGTATTTTCCTCTTTTTTTGGAGCCTTTTCAAACTCGTTTATCTCGAAAACTACTTCTATTTCACTTCTTAAACTTCTGTTACCCCGAGTCCTATCGGTCGTTTAGGGTATAAAGGTAAATTTAAAAGCATGGCAATGATCTAAAGGACCCTGAAAGCCGATTCAGCACTGCTATGCAGGTCTAGTTATTAGGCTTTCAGACTTTCGTCTGAAAGCCTATTGAGATTACTAAAATTATTATTATTATTATTATTATTATTATTATTATTATTATTATTTACCGCGAGGGCCTAGATCTCCATGATCGAAAACAGATATCGATCTGGAATTAGCTTTTCTATTGGGAAACCATGTGGTGGCTACTTGATAAAATATTTTTGAAATTTCTGCGCATACCGGAAGTGACCGAACTTTGTACTTTCTCTAAAAATTGAAAATCGGCTATAGTTTCGTCAATTCTTTATCCATTTTCAAACAAATTACATTTTTGGAATCCCTGGATCTTTTCTGAGAAAATGGCTATCTCACATTTTTCAATTTCGAACATTCGTCTATGACTTTTATAGTTCGAAAATTGAGCACATGTTGTTTACGAGACAATTTTTGTTATTTTTCAAAATTTTCAAATTTGACCTACATTTTTGGATACCTGAAGTCCATCCGATTCCAGTAATATAAGTTTCATTCAGAGTTATCGCCCTTTATTTTTCGATTTTTTTCGAATTTTCTTCCCATTTTGTGAGCTCGGGTTTCGTTTTATGGCAGAATTGACGTTTCTGAAACTTCTGGAACATGAAGTTAAAGTCCAATATCAACAGGTAAAGCAATTTCGACAAGACTCCTTAAACCGGAAGTGGTCGAAATAATGTGCAAAATTTGCAAAAAAACGAAAAAAATGGGTGGTTTTGGGAAAAACGTGATTTCTTCGCCCGATATCAACGGATTAAAGGGATTAAGGTATCGTTGGGTTGCATGAAGAATGGACTATCGTATGATACCCAAATCATACAGATACTTTTGGAGGTATTTGGCATGAAGCCATCCAATAGGACTTTGAAATGTCTGGAATAGGATAAAAAAGGGACTGAAAATCGAAAAAAGTCGAAAAATCGTGAAATTTTGGAAAATGCTCTACTATTTTTTTATTTTAAGAGATTTTTAAAAAAAGGTTGTATATTCAGATAGCTGACCTAATTACGATTCTAACGATGTATAATATGTATGTAATTATTAAAATTTAATTTTCGATATTTTAAATTTTTTGCATTTTTGGCACTTTTGAACATAGGATTTCTCAGGGGCATTTTATCTGATCAGATAATGTAATATATCATTACAGAGCCCTGTGGCTATTTTAGTGCCCAAACCGGCTATTAGAACTATTCCGACAATAATAACCATACCGGAAGTATTCAAAAAATGAAAAAAAAGAGTAAAAACATTGTCGCACTTGCGAAAAACTTGATTTCTCCCTTAGGTAATAGCGGACCAAAAGAACTAAAGTGTCGCTGGATAGCCCTATTAATGGACCATCATATGGTATCTAAATAATACGATTTCGATGGTAAGGAAATAAATTATTGTATGCCAAAAATCTAGTATTTTCCAATTTTTTAACATTCTGAGACGCCCTTTTCTCGAAAACGACGCCTACGATTTTTCTTAAACTTTTCTTACTCAAAGTCCTGTTAGTTGTCTATATAGGGAATCCAAAATGAAAAGCATTGAAATAATATAAGTGTTCGAAAAATGGCCTCAAACTTTGAAAAAAATTGAAAAATCGTTAAATTTTTTGAAACGCTCTTTAATTTATCTTTTTTTCTAAAACTACTCAATGGATGTTTCTGACACTTTTGGTACAGAAAGTTAAGTATCCAAAGGACTTCGTAAAGCTATCACAACAACGATCGTAAAACCGGAAGTAGTCGAAAAAATGTCCGATATTTCGAAAAAAAATAATTTTTTTACGAAAACCTTTTTTATTTATGAATATTTTTTGATGATATTTTACACAGGGTTAAAATATCATCGTACTTGAGCAGAAATGAGAAAAAAAATTGTCTCGGTAATTTGCGTTAGCCGCCATCGGCTAATTTAGTTTTTCGTACCCAGAAAAATTATTTATTGTTCGATTTGTATAAAACAAAGTTCATATGCACCATGGTCCCAATTGTAATTTTTTTTGTTACGGTGAAATTTTTCTGTCGGCAACGGAAGTGACGTAATATTAACAAAAACTACAATTTTGACAGTTCGGTACCACTTTTTGAAAGCAAATATTATTTTTTTTCAAAACTGATATAACTAAAAGGATGCACCCTGCAAAGGTGCACAAAAACCTTAGCTCATATTTTTTAATTTCAACTTCATTTTCGGGCAATTTCGAATAAAATGTAAAATAAAGTGTAAAATTCAGTTATATACAATTCATTCAGCGTCTTCATATTTTGAAATATTTATTTGTAATTTTCATAAACTCGTAGCAATAATCCAGACGAAGAGAATGTATGCGAAAATTAGTTTGTAATATGAGCAGTTGCCGAGAAATATGCAATTTTGCATGCATCACTTTTCACGTTATTTTGCCTATAAAAGAGTTAATTATTATTCGATTTGCAATATTTTTTTTCCATTTGATGCCTAATGCCAATTTGGACTAGGTCAAGCCAATTTTACATTTTCACTGTGACCGGAAATGACGTCATTTGGGCAAAAACTGTATTTTTAACCTAAAAAACAAATATTTTATTCAAATGCGTCTGCCTTATAATATTTTTAAAATTATGATATTTGATTCCCATCAACGAATAAAATGAAGCCATACGACCATACAGATACCACAAAATGGTTTCTAACTTGTACGGTTACAGAGAAATAGGCGATCTTCTATAAGTCACTTTTCAAGGTTTTTGGTCTGTAAAACTGTCAATTATTATTCGATTTTTACAATTTATTTACCATTTCATGCCTTATGCTATTTATGACTTCTATGAACCAAGTTAAAATTTTCAATATCACCGGAAGTAATGTAATTTTTGCAAAAAACGTATTTTTAGCCTTTAAAACAAACATTTTTTTGAAGGGATTTATATTTATTATTTGTATAACTTTATAACGTCTGACTCTAATGGGCAGTAAGACTGAATCAATACCATCATATTGATATCAAGAAAAATCTTCTAGCATGTCATTTATGGCTTCTATGAACTAAGTTAACATTTTCAATATCACCTGAAGTAATGTAATTTTTGCAAAAAACGTATTTTTAGCCTTCAAAACAAACATTTTTTTGAAGGGATTTATATTTATTATTCGTTTAACTTGATAACGTCTGACTCTAATGGGCAGTAAGATTGAATCAATACCATCATATTGATATCAAAAAAAGCCTTCTAGCATGTTCCCTTGTCGAATAATAGCCAATTTTCCGAGGGTCACTTTTCAGTTTTTTACCTTCTTAATTTCAGTTTATGGGTTATAGGTTAATTATTTATTGTCCGATATTTATAAAAAAAAGTTTGTATTTTGTATGTTGCGAATTTTCGACTTATTTTTCATCTATAAAAATTTCTTTCGGCACCGGAAGTGACATACTTTTGCCATAATTTACAATTTTGACCGGTCTTTTAGCCAGCAAATATTACTTTTACATATGATAGAGGGTGTCACTGAAGCAAAACAACTAAAGTATAGTTTGGTAGCTCAATGGATCGGCTATGGTATAATAAACTTCCTGTATGATTCCTGAAAGCCGGTTCAGTGCTGCTTGCAGGTCTAGTTATTATTATTATTTACCGCGGGGGCCAAGTTCTCCATGATCGAAAGCAGATATCGATCTGAAATTAACTTTTCTTTCGGGAAACCATGTGGTGGCTACTTGATAAACTATTTTCGAAAATTCTGCGCATACCGGAAGTGGCAGATCTTTGTACGTTGTCAAAAAATTGAAAATTGGCCATAGTTTCGTCAATTATTTACCCATTTTCAAACAAATGACATTTTCGGAAACCCTGAATCTTTTCCGAGCCAATAGCAATCTAAGATTTTGTAATTTCGAAACTTCGTCGCTGACTTCTAGCGTTCGAAAATTAAAAAAATTTGTTTAAGAGACAATTTTTTTCATTTTTCAAAATTTTCAAATTTGACTTATATTTTTGGATACCTTAAGTCCATCCGATTCCAGTAATATAAGTTTCATTCAGAGTTATCGCCCTTTATTTTTCGATTTTTTTCGAATTTTCTACCTATTTTGTGAGCTCGGGTTTCGTTATATGGCTGAATTGGCGAATCTGAAACTTCTAAGGCATGAAGCCAAATGACCATTGCAAGGAATAAAGCAATTTCAACAATGATCCGTAGACCGGAAGTAGTCGAAATAATGTGCAATATTTTGAAAAAATGCAAAAAATGGATAGTTTTGGGGAAAACGCGATTTCTCCGTTCGATGTCAATGGATTAAACAAATTAGGGTACCATTGGACTGCACTAGGATTGTACTATCGTATGATAACCAATTCATACGGATATTATGATCAGGCAGCAAAATATGGCACGCTGAAAATCAAGTATTTTCTGATTTGGAGCGTTTTTGGACGCCTATATCTCGAAAACTTAACCGTAACTTTTTCTTAAATTTTTTTCTATCGAGAGTCCTTTCGGAGTTAATTTGCATGAAACCACCCAATAAGCCTTTGAAATATCTCGAATGGGTGAAATAACGGACTGAAAATCGAAAAAAGTCGAAAAATCGTGAAATTTTGGAAAATGCTCTACTATTTTTTTATTTGAAGAGATTTTTTAAAAAAGGTTGTATATTCAGATAGCTGACCTAATTAAGAATCTAACGATGTATAATACGTATGTAGTTATTGAAATTTAATTTTCGATATTTTAAATTTTTTTCATTTTTAGCACTTTTGAACACAGGATTTCTCAGGGGCATTTTATCTGATCAGATAATGTAATATATCATTACAGAGCCCTGTGGCTATTTTAGTGCCCAAACCGGCTATTAAAAATATTCCGACAATGATAACCATACCGGAAGTATTCAAAAAATGAAAAAAAAAGGTTAAAAACATTGTCTCACTTGAGAAAAACTTGATTGCTCCCTTAGGTAATAGCGGACCAAAAGAACTAAAGTGTCGTTGGATAGCCCTATTAATGGACCATCATATGGTATCTAAATAATACGATTTCAATGGTAAGGAAATAAATTATTGTATGCCAAAAATCAAGTATTTTCCGCTTTTTTAACATTCCGAGACGGCCTTTTCTCGAAAACGACGCCTACGATTTTTCTTAAACTTTTCTTACTCAACGTCCTATCGGTTGTCTATATAGTGAATCCAAAATGAAAAGCATTGAAATAATATAGGTGGTCCAAAAATGGCCTCAAACTTTGAAAAAAATTGAAAAATCGTTAAAGTTTTGGAAACGCTCTTTAATTTATCTTTTTTTCCAAAACTACTCAATGGATGTTTCTGACACTTCTGGTACAGAAAGTTAAGTATCCAAAGAACTTCGTAAAGCTATCACGACAATGATCGTAAAACCGGAAGTAGTCGAAAAAATGTCCGATATTTTGAAAAAAAATTTTTTTTTTACGAAAACCTTTTTCATTTATGAATATTTTTTGATGGTATTTTACACAGGGTTAAAATATCATCCTACTTGAACAGAAATGAGAAAAAAAATTGTCTCGGTAATTTGCGTTAGCCGCCATCGGCTAATTTAGTTTTTCGTACCCAGAACAATTATTTATTTTTCGATTTGTATAAAACAAAGTTCATATGCTCCGTGGTCCCAATTGTAATATTTTTTGTTACGGTGAAATTTTTCTGTCAGCAACGGAAGTGACGTAATATTAACAAAAACTACAATTTTGACAGTTCTGTACCACTTTTTGAAAGCAAATGTTATTTTTTTCAAAACTGATATAACTAAAAGGATGCACCCTGCAAAGGTGCACAAAATCTTTAGCTCAGATTTTTTAATTCCAATTTCATTTTCGGGCAATTTCGAATAAAATGTAAAATACAGTGTAAAATTCAGTTATTTACATTTCATTCAGCATCTTCATATTTTGAAATATTTATTTGTTATTTTCATAAACTCGTAGCATTAATCCAGACAAAGAGAATGTATGGGAAAATTAGTTTGTAATATGAGCAGTTGCTGAGAAATATACAATTTTGCATGCATCACTTTTCACGTTATTTTGCCTATAAAGGAGTGAATTATTATTCGATTTGCAATATTTTTTTTCCATTTGATGCCCAATGCCATTTTGGACTAGGTCAAGCCAATTTTACATTTTCACTATGACCGGAAATGACGTCTTTTGGGCAAAAGCTGTATTTTTAACCTAAAAAACAAATATTTTATTAAAATGAGTCTGCCTTATAATATTTTTAGAATTGTGATATTTGATTCCCATCAACGAATAGAATGAAGCCATACGACCATACAGATACCACAAAATGGTTTCTAACTTGTACGGTTACAGAGAAATAGGCGATCTTCTATAAGTCACTTTTCAAGGGTTTTCGTCTATAAAAGTGTCAATTATTATACGATTTTAATAATTTTTTTACCATTTGATGCCTTATGCCATTTATGACTTCTATGAACTAAATTAACATTTTCAATATCACCGGAAGTAATGTAATTTTTGCAAAAAACGTATTT
The DNA here is from genome assembly GCA_948474765.1 of Patella depressa. NCBI lineage: Eukaryota > Metazoa > Mollusca > Gastropoda > Patellidae > Patella > Patella depressa. The sequence continues at coordinate 35,299,991 of OX419720.1, forward strand.
TTAGCCTTCAAAACAAACATTTTTTTGAAGGGATTTATATTTATCATTCGTTTAACTTTATAATGTTTGATTCCAATAGGCAGTAAGCTTGAATCAATACCATCATATTGATATCAAGAAAAGGCTTCTAGCATGTTCCCTTGTCGAATAATAGCCAATTTTCCCAGGGTCACTTTTAAGTTTTTTACCTTCTTAATTTCAGTTTATGGATTATAGGTTAATTATTTATTGCCCGATATGATAAAACAAAGTTTGTATTTTGTATGTTGCGAATTTTCGACTTATTTTTCACCGATAAAAATGTCTTTCGGCACCGGAAGTGACGTATTTTGCCATAATTTACCATTTTGACCGGTCTTTTCGCCAGCAAATATTACTTTAACATATGGTAGAGGGTGTCACTGAAGCAAAACAACTAAAGTATAGTTTGGTAGCTCAATGGATCGGCTATGGTATAATAAACTTTCTGTATGATTCCTGAAAGCCGGTTCAGTGCTGCTTGCAGGTCTAGTTATTAGGCTTTCAGACTTTCGTCTGAAAGCCTATTGAGATTACTAAAATTATTATTATTATTATTATTATTATTTACCGCGGGAGCCTAGATCACCATGATCGAAAACAGATATCGATCTGGAATTAGATTTTCTGTGGGGAAACCATGTGGTGGCTACTTGATAAAATATTTTTGAAATTTCTGCGCATACCGGAAGTGACCGAACTTTGTATTTTGTCTAAAAATTGAAAATAGGCCATAGTTTCGTCAATTGTTTATCCATTTTCAAACAAATTACCTTTTTGGAATCCCTGAATCTTTTCTTAGACAATGGCTATCTCACATTTTTCGATTTCGAACATTCGTCTATGACTTTTAGCGTTCGAAAATTGAAAACATGTTGCTTACGAGACAATTTTTGTTATTTTTCAAAATTTTCAAATTTGACCTACATTTTTGGATACCTGAAGTCCATCCGATTCCAGTGATATAAGTTTTATTCAGAGTTATCGCCCTTTATTTTTCGATTTTTTTCGAATTTTCTTCCCATTTTGTGAGCTCGGGTTTCGTTTTATGGCAGAATTGACGTTTCTGAAACTTCTGGAACATGAAGTTATAGTCCAATACCAACAAATAAAGCAATTTCGACAAGAATCCTTAAACCGGAAGTGGTCGAAATAATGTGCAATATTTTGAAAAAAATGCAAAAAATGGATATTTTTGGGAAAAACGCTATTTCTCCGCCCGATATAAATGGATTAAAGAAATTAGGGTACCATTGGACTGCACTGGGATTGCACTATCGTATGATACCAAATTCATACGGATACTATGAACAGGCAGCAAAATATGGCACGCTGAAAATCAAGTATTTTCTGATTTTTAGCATTTTTTGACGCCTGTATCTCGAAAACTACTCCAGCGATTTTTATGAAACTTTTTCTATCGAGAGACCTTGTGGTAGTCTGAAGTACGAAACATTCCATTACGACTTTGAAATATCTGGAATAGGTGAAATAACGGACTGAAAATCGAAAAAAGTCGAAAAATCGTGAAATTTTGGAAAATGCTCTACTATTTTTTTATTTTAAGAGATTTTCAAAAAAAGGTTGTATTTTCAGATAGCTGACCTAATTACGATTCTAACGATGTATAATATGTATGTAGTTATTGAAAGTTAATTTTCGATATTTTAAATTTTTTGCATTTTTCTCACTTTTGGACATAGGATTTCTCAGTGGCATTTTATCTGATCAGTAAATGTAATATATCATTACAGAGCCCTATGACCATTTTAGTACCCAAACCGGCTATTTAAACTAGTCCGACAATAATAACCATACCGGAAGTATTCAAAAAATAAAAAAAAGGGTTAAAAACATTGTCGCACTTGCGAAAAACTTGATTTCTCCCTTAGGTAATAGCGGACCAAAAGAACTAAAGTGTCGTTGGATAGCCTATTAATGGACCATCATACGGTATGTAAATAATACGATTTTGATGGCAAGGAAATAAATTATTGTATGCCAAATATCCAGTATTTTCCGATTTTTTAACATTCTGAGACGCCCTTTTCTCGAAAACGACGCCTACGATTTTTCTCAAACTTTTCTTACTCAAAGTCCTATCGATTGTCTATATAGTGAATCCAAAATGAAAAGCATTGAAATAATATAGGTGGTCCAAAAATAGCATCAAACTTTGAAAAAAATTCAAAAATCGTTAAATTTTTGTAAACGCTCTTTATTTTATCTTTTCTTCCAAAACTACTCAATAGATGTTTCTGACACTTCTGGTACAGAAAGTTACGTATCCAAAGAACTTCGTAAAGCTATCACGACAACAATCGTAAAACCGGAAGTAGTCGAAAAAATGTCCGATATTTTGAAAAAAAATATTTTTTTTACGAAAACCTTTTTTATTTATGAATATTTTTTGACGATATTTTACACTGGGTTAAAATATCATCCTACTTGAGCAGAAATGAGAAAAAAAATTGTCTCGGTAATTTGCATTAGCCGCCATCGGCTAATTTCGTTTTTCGTACCCAGAAAAATTATTTATTGTTCAATTTATATAAAACAAAGTTCATAAGCTCCGTGGTCCCAATTGTAATTTTTTTTGTTACGGTGAAATTTTTCTGTCGGCAACGGAAATGACGTAATATTAATAAAAACTACAATTTTGACAGTTCGGTACCACTTTTTGAAAGCATATATTAATTTTTTTCAAAACTGATATAACTAAAATGATTCACCCTGCAAAGGTGCACAATATCCTTAGCTCAGACTTTTTAATTTCAATTTCATTTTCGGGCAATTTCGAATAAAATGTAAAATAAAGTGTAAAATTCAGTTGTTTGCAATTCATTCAGCTCTTCATATTTTGAAATATTTATTTGTAATTTTCATAAACTCGTAGCAATAATCCAGACGAAGAGAATGCATGCGAAGATTAGTTTGTAATGTGAACAGTTGCCGAGAAATATGCAATTTTGCATGCATCACTTTTCACGTTATTTTGCCTATAAAAGAATGAATTATTATTCGATTTGCAATTTTTTTTCCCCATTTGATGCTTAATGCCATTTTGGACTAGGTCAAGCCAATTTTACATTTTCATTGTGACCGGAAATGACGTCATTTGGGCAAAAACTGTATTTTTAACCTAAAAAACAAATATTTTATTCAAATGAGTCTGCCTTATAATATTTTTAGAATTATGATATTTTATTCCCATCAACGAATAGAATCAAGCCATACGACCATACAGATGCCACAAAATTGTTTCTAACGTGTACGGTTACAGAGAAATAGGCGATCTTCTATAAGTCACTTTTCAAGGTTTTTGGTCTATAAAAGTGTCAATTATTATTCGATTTTTATAATATTTTTACCATTTGATGCCTTATGCCATTTATGACTTCGATGAACTAAGTTAACATTTTCAATATCACCGGAAGTAATGTAATTTTTGCAAAAAACGTATTTTTAGCCTTCAAAACAAAACATTTTTTTGAAGGGATTTATATTTATCATTCAATTAACTTTATAACGTCTGACTCTAATGGGCAGTAAGATTGAATCAATACCATCATATCGATATCAAGAAAAGGCTTCTAGCATGTTCCCTTGTCGAATAATAGCCAATTTTCCCAGGGTCACTTTTAATTTTTTTACCTTCTTAATTTCAGTTAATGGGTTACAGGTTAGTTATTTATTGCCCGATACGTATAAAACAAAGTTTGTATTTTGTATGTTACGAATTTTCGACTTATTTTTCCCTTATAAAAATTTCTTTCGGCACCGGAAGTGACGTAATTTTGCGATAATTTACAATTTTGGCCCGTCTTTTCGCCAGCAAATATTACTTTTATATATGATAGAAGGTTTCACTGTAGCAAAACATCTAAAGTATAGTTCGGTAGCTCAATGGATCGGCTATGGTATAATAAACTTCCTGTATGATTCCTGAAAGCCGGTTCAGTGCTGCTTGCAGGTCTAGTTATTATTATTATTATTATTTACCGCGAGGGCCTAGATCTCCATGATCGAAAACAGATATCGATCTGGAATTAGCTTTTCTATCTGGAAACCATGTGGTGGCTACTTGATAAAATATTTTTGAAATTTCTGCGCATACCGGAAGTGACCGAACTTTGTACTTTCTCTAAAAATTGAAAATCGGCCATAGTTTCGTCAATTCTTTATCCATTTTCAAACAAATTACATTTTTGGAATCCCTGAATCTTTTCTGAGACAATGGCTATCTCACATTTTTCAATTTCGAACATTCGTCTATGACTTTTATCGTTCGAAAATTGAAAACATGTTGTTTACGAGACAATTTTTGTTATTTTTCAAAATTTTCAAATTTGACCTACATTTTTGGATACCTGAAGTCCATCCGATTCCAGTAATATAAGTTTCATTCAGAGTTATCGCCCTTTATTTTCCGATTTTTTTCGAATTTTCTTCCCATTTTGCGAGCTCGGGTTTCGTTTTATGGTAGAATTGACGTTTATGAAACTTCTGGAACATGAAGTTATAGTCCAATACCAACTGATAAAGCAATTTCGACACGGATCTTCAAACCGGAAGTGGTCGAAATAATGTTCAATATTTTGAAAAAAATGCAAAAAATGGATATTTTGGGGGAAAACGCTATTTCTCTGTCCGATGTCAATGGATTAAACGAATGAAGGTACCGTTTGATGGCACGATTGTTGGACTATCATATGATACCCCATTCATACGGATACTATGAACAGACAGCAAAATATGGCACGCTGAAAATCAAGTATTTTCTGATTTGGAGCGTTTTTGGACGCCTGTATCTCGAAAACTTAACCTGCAATATTTTTTAAATTTTTTCTATCGAGAGTCCTATCGAGGTATTTGACATGAAGCCATCCAATAGGACTTTGAAATGTCTGGAATAGGATAAAAAAGGGACTGAAAATCGAAAAAAGTCGAAAAATCGTGAAATTTTGGAAAATGCTCTACTATTTTTTTATTTTAAGAGATTTTTAAAAAAAGGTTGTATATTCAGATAGCTGACCTAATTACGATTCTAACGATGTATAATATGTATGTAATTATTAAAATTTAATTTTCGATATTTTAAATTTTTTGCATTTTTGGCACTTTTGAACATAGGATTTCTCAGGGGCATTTTATCTGATCAGATAATGTAATATATCATTACAGAGCCCTGTGGCTATTTTAGTGCCCAAACCGGCTATTAGAACTATTCCGGCAATAATAACCATACCGGAAGTATTCAAAAAATGAAAAAAAAGAGTAAAAACATTGTCGCACTTGCGAAAAACTTGATTTCTCCCTTAGGTAATAGCGGACCAAAAGAACTAAAGTGTCGCTGGATAGCCCTATTAATGGACCATCATATGGTATCTAAATAATACGATTTCGATGGTAAGGAAATAAATTATTGTATGCCAAAAATCTAGTATTTTCCAATTTTTTAACATTCTGAGACGCCCTTTTCTCGAAAACGACGCCTACGATTTTTCTTAAACGTTTCTTACTCAAAGTCCTGTCAGTTGTCTATATAGGGAATCCAAAATGAAAAGCATTGAAATAATATAAGTGGTCGAAAAATGGCCTCAAACTTTGAAAAAAATTGAAAAATCGTTAAATTTTTTGAAACGCTCTTTAATTTATCTTTTTTTCCAAAACTACTCAATGGATGTTTCTGACACTTCTGGTACGTACAGTTAAGTATCCAAAGGACTTCGTAAAGCTATCACAACAACGATCGTAAAACCGGAAGTAGTCGAAAAAATGTCCGATATTTCGAAAAAAATTAATTTTTTTACGAAAACCTTTTTTATTTATGAATATTTTTTGATGATATTTTACACAGGGTTAAAATATCATCGTACTTGAGCAGAAATGAGAAAAAAAATTGTCTCGGTAATTTGCGTTAGCCACCATCGGCTAATTTAGTTTTTCGTACCCAGAAAAATTATTTATTGTTCGATTTGTATAAAACAAAGTTCATATGCACCATGGTCCCAATTGTAATTCTTTTTGTTACGGTGAAATTTTTCTGTCGGCAACGGAAGTGACGTAATATTAACAAAAACTACAATTTTGACAGTTCGGTACCACTTTTTGAAAGCAAATATTATTTTTTTTCAAAACTGATATGACTAAAAGGATGCACCCTGCAAAGGTGCACAAAAACCTTAGCTCATATTTTTTAATTTCAACTTCATTTTCGGGCAATTTCGAATAAAATGTAAAATAAAGTGTAAAATTCAGTTATTTACAATTCATTCAGCGTCTTCATATTTTGAAATATTTATTTGTAATTTTCATAAACTCGTAGCAATAATCCAGACGAAGAGAATGTATGCGAAAATTAGTTTGTAATATGAGCAGTTGCCGAGAAATATGCAATTTTGCATGCATCACTTTTCACGTTATTTTGCCTATAAAAGAGTTAATTATTATTCGATTTGCAATATTTTTTTTCCATTTGATGCCTAATGCCAATTTGGACTAGGTCAAGCCAATTTTACATTTTCACTGTGACCGGAAATGACGTCATTTGGGCAAAAACTGTATTTTTAACCTAAAAAATAAATATTTTATTCAAATGAGTCTGCCTTATAATATTTTTAAAATTATGATATTTGATTCCCATCAACGAATAAAATGAAGCCATACGACCATACAGATACCACAAAATGGTTTCTAACTTGTACGGTTACAGAGAAATAGGCGATCTTCTATAAGTCACTTTTCAAGGTTTTTGGTCTGTAAAACTGTCAATTATTATTCGATTTTTACAATTTATTTACCATTTCATGCCTTATGCTATTTATGACTTCTATGAACCAAGTTAAAATTTTTTCAATATCACCGGAAGTGATGTAATTTTTGCAAAAAACGTATTTTTAGCCTTTAAAACAAACATTTTTTTGAAGGGATTTATATTTATTATTCGTTTAACTTTATAACGTCTGACTCTAATGGGCAGTAAGACTGAATCAATACCATCATATTGATATCAAGAAAAATCTTCTAGCATGTTCCCTTGTCGAATAATAACCAATTTTCCGAGGGTCACTTTTCAGTTTTTTACCTTCTTAATTTCAGTTTATGGGTTATAGGTTAATTATTTATTGTCCGATATTTATAAAAAAAAGTTTGTATTTTGTATGTTGCGAATTTTCGACTTATTTTTCATCTATAAAAATTTCTTTCGGCACCGGAAGTGACATACTTTTGCCATAATTTACAATTTTGACCGGTCTTTTAGCCAGCAAATATTACTTTTAGATATGATAGAGGGTGTCACTGAAGCAAAACAACTAAAGTATAGTTTGGTAGCTCAATGGATCGGCTATGGTATAATAAACTTCCTGTATGATTCCTGAAAGCCGGTTCAGTGCTGCTTGCAGGTCTAGTTATTAGGCTTTCAGACTTTCGTCTGAAAGACTATTGTTTTTACTAAAATTATTATTATTTATTATTATTATTTTATTTTTCGGGGGAGCCTATTTCTCAGCGCCTGTAACAGATACCGATCTGGGACCTAATTCTCTATAGGGAAACCATGTGTTGGCTACTTGATAAACTATTTTTGAAACTTCTGCGCAGACCGGAAGTGGTCGAATTTCGTGCTGTGTCAAAAAATTAAAAAACGGCCGTAGATTCGTCAATTCTGTACCTATTTTCACACAAATGACATTTTCGGAAACCTTGAGTCTTTTCTCGGACGATAGCAGTTGAAAATTTCGATATTTCGAAACTTCACCGCTGACTTCTTGCGATCGAAAAATGAAAAATTTTATTTGAGAGACAATTTTTGTTATTTTGCAAAATTTTCAAATTTGACCTACATTTTTGGATACCTGAAGGCAATCCGGTTCCAGTAATATAAGTTTCATTCCGAGTTATCGCCCTTTATTTTTCGATTTTTTTCGAATTTTCTTCACATTTTGTGAGCTTAAGTTTCGTTTTACGGCCGGATCAACGTTTCTCAAATTCCTGATACATGAAGCAATATTGTCAAACCACCGTTTAAAGCAATTTCAACAACAATCCGTAAACCGGAAGTAGTCGAAATAATATGCGATATATTGAAAAAAACGTGAAAAATTGGTGTCTTGGGTAAAAACACGATTTCTCCGTCCGATATCAACGGATTAAACAAATTAAGGTATCATTTGGCCTAGCGGTGATTGGACCACTGGATGATACCCAATTCGTACGGATACGATGAGCTGGAAGCAAACTATGGCACGCTGAAAATCAAGTATTTTCTGATTTGGAGCGTTTTTGGACGCCTGTATTTCGAAAACTGCTCCAGCGATTTTTCTTAAACTTTATCTATCGATGGTCCTTCCGATAGTCTTTAGCATGGATCCATCCATTAAGGCTATTATATAACTGGAATAAGACAAAAAAGGGACTGAAAATCGAAAAAAGTCGAAAAATCGTGAAATTTGGGAAAATGCTCCACTATTTTTTTATTTTAATAGATTTTCAAAAAAAAGATATATATTTAAAAAGCTGACCTAATTACGATTCTAATGATGTATAATATGTATGCAGTTATTGAAATTTAATTTTCAATATTTTGACATTTTGACATTTTTAACACTTTTGAACATAGGATTTCTCAGAAGTATTTTATTTGATCGTATAGTGTCGTATATCATTAGAGAGCCCTGGTCCCATGCAAACTCCAAAACTGGATGTGAAAACTACTCGACAATGATTCTTATACCGGAAGTAGTTAAAAAAACAAAGAAAAATGTAAAAAAGATGAAAAAAAATTGGAGCTCTTGCCAAAAGTTCGAATTCTCCGTCACATATTAGCGGACCAAAACAATTAAAGTGTCTTTGGATAGTTCCATTAATAGACGATCGTATAACATCTAAATAACACGAATTTGATTCTTAGGAAATGAATTATGGTACGCCGAAAATTAAGTATTTTCCGTTTTGGAGCATTCTGAGACGCCTTTTTCTCGAAAACGACGCCTACGATTTTTCTTAAACATTTTTTACTCAGAGTCCTATCGGTGGCCTAGCGTGTGCATTTAATAATAAAAGCGTTGCAATATTATAGGCGGTCCAAAAATGACCTCAATCTTTGAAAAAAGTTGAAAAATCATTAAATTATTGAAAATGCTCTTTTATTTATCTTTTTTTCAAAAATTACTTAATGAATGTTTCTGATATTTCTGGTACAGGAAGTTAAGTATCTAATCAACTTGTTAAAGCAATTCCGACAATGATCGAAAAACCGGAAGTAGTCGAAAAAATATCCGATATATTGATTTTTTTTTACATTTTTACAGAAAACTTTTTTATTTATGAATATTTTTTGATGGTAGTTTACACAGAGTTAAAGTATCACCCTACTTGAGCATAAGTGAGAAAGAATTTTGTCTCAGTAATTTTCTTTAGTCGCCATTGGCTAATTTAGTTTTTCGTACCTAGATTAATTATTTATTGTTCGATTTGTATAAAACAAAGTGCGTATGATTCGTGATGTCAATTGTAATATTTTTTGTTACGGTGACATTTTTCTGCACGGAACGGAAGTGGCGTAATATTAACAAAAACTACAATTTTGAGAGTTAAGTACCACTTTTTGACAGCAAATATTATGTTTTTTTCGAAAACTGATATAACAAAAAGTATGCGCCCTGTAAAGGCGCATAAAATGTTTGGCTGAGATTCTTAAATTTCAATTTCATTTTCGGGCAATTTCGAATAAAATGTAAAAAAAAGGGTAAAATTCAGTTATTACAACCCATTCAACGTCTTTATATTTTGAACTATTTATTCGTAACTTTCATAAACTCGTAGCCATAATCCAGACGAAGAGAATGTATGCGAAAAATAGTTTGTAATATGAGCAGTTGCCGAGAAATATGCAATTTTGCATGCATCACTTTTCACGTTATTTTGCCTATAAAATAGTAAATTATTATCCAATTTTCAATAATTTTTTTTCATTCGATGCCTATTGCCAATTTGGACTAGGTTAAGCCAATTTTACAGTTTCACTGTGACCGAAAATGACGTCATTTTGCCAAAAACTGTATTTTTAACCTAGAAAACAAATATTTTATTCAAATGAGTCTTGTTTATAATATTTTTAAAATTATGATATTTGAATCCCATCACCGAATAGCATGAAATCATACCATCATACAGATACCACAAAAAAGTTTCTAACTTGTACGGTTGCCGAGAAATAGACGATTTTCTACAAGTCACTTTCCAATCTTTTTGGTCTATAAAAGTGTCAATTATTATTCAATTTTCATACAATTTTCACCATGTGATGCCTTATGCCATTTATGATTGCAATGATCTGATTTAACATTTCCATTATCACCGGAAGTAATGTCATATTTGCAAAAAACGTATTTTTAGACTTCAAAATAAAATTTTACTCCAAAATTAGATTTTGCGCGATCCGACTGAAGATGGCGTGTTCAATGACAAATATTACGGGACGCTGAAGATCTAGTGTTTTCCTTTTTGGACTTTTATATGATATCAGAATGATACAAATTCGATGGTTAGACAATAGATTATGAGATGCCGAAAATATAGTATTTTCCTCTTTTTTTGGAGCCTTTTCAAACTCGTTTATCTCGAAAACTACTTCTATTTCACTTCTTAAACTTCTGTTACCCCGAGTCCTATCGGTCGTTTAGGGTATAAAGGTAAATTTAAAAGCATGGCAATGATCTAAAGGACCCTGAAAGCCGATTCAGCACTGCTATGCAGGTCTAGTTATTATTATTATTATTATTTACCGCGGGAGCCTAGATCACCATGATCGAAAACAGATATCGATCTGGAATTAGATTTTCTGTCAGGAAACCATGTGGTGGCTACTTGATAAAATATTTTTGAAATTTCTGCGCATACCGGAAGTGACCGAACTTTGTATTTTGTCTAAAAATTGAAAATAGGCCATAGTTTCGTCAATTGTTTATCCATTTTCAAACAAATTACCTTTTTGGAATCCCTGAATCTTTTCTTAGACAATGGCTATCTCACATTTTTCGATTTCGAACATTCGTCTATGACTTTTAGCGTTCGAAAATTGAAAACATGTTGCTTACGAGACAATTTTTGTTATTTTTCAAAATTTTCAAATTTGACCTATATTTTTGGATACCTGAAGTCCATCCGATTCCAGTGATATAAGTTTTATTCAGAGTTATCGCCCTTTATTTTTCGATTTTTTTCGAATTTTCTTCCCATTTTGTGAGCTCGGGTTTCGTTTTATGGCAGAATTGACGTTTCTGAAACTTCTGGAACATGAAGTTATAGTCCAATACCAACAAATAAAGCAATTTCGACAAGAATCCTTAAACCGGAAGTGGTCGAAATAATGTGCAATATTTTGGAAAAAATGCAAAAAATGGATATTTTTGGGAAAAACGCTATTTCTCCGCCCGATATAAATGGATTAAAGAAATTAGGGTACCATTGGACTGCACTGGGATTGCACTATCGTATGATACCAAATTCATACGGATACTATGAACAGGCAGCAAAATATGGCACGCTGAAAATCAAGTATTTTCTGATTTTTAGCATTTTTGGACGCCTGTATCTCGAAAACTACTCCAGCGATTTTTATGAAACTTTCTCTATCGAGAGACCTTGTGGTAGTCTGAAGTACGAAACATACCATTACGACTTTGAAATATCTGGAATAGGTGAAATAACGGACTGAAAATCGAAAAAAGTCGAAAAATCGTGAAATTTTGGAAAATGCTCTACTATTTTTTTATTTTAAGAGATTTTCAAAAAAAGGTTGTATTTTCAGATAGCTGACCTAATTACGATTCTAACGATGTATAATATGTATGTAGTTATTGAAAGTTAATTTTCGATATTTTAAATTTTTTGCATTTTTCTCACTTTTGGACATAGGATTTCTCAGTGACGTTTTATCTGATCAGTAAATGTAATATATCATTACAGAGCCCTATGACTATTTTAGTACCCAAACCGGCTATTTAAACTATTCCGACAATAATAACCATACCGGAAGTATTCAAAAAATAAAAAAAAAGGTTAAAAACATTGTCGCACTTGCGAAAAACTTGATTTCTCCCTTAGGTAATAGCGGACCAAAAGAACTAAAGTGTCGTTGGATAGCCTATTAATGGACCATCATACGGTATGTAAATAATACGATTTCGATGGCAAGGAAATAAATTATTGTATGCCAAATATCCAGTATTTTCCGATTTTTTAACATTCTGAGACGCCCTTTTCTCGAAAACGACGCCTACGATTTTTCTCAAACTTTTCTTACTCAAAGTCCTATCGATTGTCTATATAGTGAATCCAAAATGAAAAGCATTGAAATAATATACGTGGTCCAAAAATAGCATCAAACTTTGAAAAAAATTCAAAAATCGTTAAATTTTTGTAAACGCTCTTTATTTTATCTTTTCTTCCAAAACTACTCAATAGATGTTTCTGACACTTCTGGTACAGAAAGTTAAGTATCCAAAGAACTTCGTAAAGCTATCACGACAACAATCGTAAAACCGGAAGTAGTCGAAAAAATGTCCGATATTTTGAAAAAAAATATTTTTTTTACGAAAACCTTTTTTATTTATGAATATTTTTTGACGATATTTTACACTGGGTTAAAATATCATCCTACTTGAGCAGAAATGAGAAAAAATATTGTCTCGGTAATTTGCATTAGCCGCCATCGGCTAATTTCGTTTTTCGTACCCAGAAAAATTATTTATTGTTCAATTTATATAAAACAAAGTTCATAAGCTCCGTGGTCCCAATTGTAATTTTTTTTGTTACGGTGAAATTTTTCTGTCGGCAACGGAAATGACGTAATATTAATAAAAACTACAATTTTGACAGTTCGGTACCACTTTTTGAAAGCATATATTAATTTTTTTCAAAACTGATATAACTAAAATGATGCACCCTGCAAAGGTGCACAATATCCTTAGCTCAGACTTTTTAATTTCAATTTCATTTTCGGGCAATTTCGAATAAAATGTAAAATAAAGTGTAAAATTCAGTTGTTTGCAATTCATTCAGCTCTTCATATTTTGAAATATTTATTTGTAATTTTCATAAACTCGTAGCAATAATCCAGACGAAGAGGATGCATGCGAAAATTAGTTTGTAATGTGAACAGTTGCCGAGAAATATGCAATTTTGCATGCATCACTTTTCACGTTATTTTGCCTATAAAAGAATGAATTATTATTCGATTTGCAATTTTTTTTCCCCATTTGATGCTTAATGCCATTTTGGACTAGGTCAAGCCAATTTTACACTTTCATTGTGACCGGAAATGACGTCATTTGGGCAAAAACTGTATTTTTAACCTAAAAAACAAATATTTTATTCAAATGAGTCTGCCTTATAATATTTTTAGAATTATGATATTTGATTCCCATCAACGAATAGAATCAAGCCATACGACCATACAGATGCCACAAAATTGTTTCTAACGTGTACGGTTACAGAGAAATAGGCGATCTTCTATAAGTCACTTTTCAAGGTTTTTGGTCTATAAAAGTGTCAATTATTATTCGATTTTTATAATATTTTTACCATTTGATGCCTTATGCCATTTATGACTTCGATGAACTAAGTTAACATTTTCAATATCACCGGAAGTAATGTAATTTTTGCATAAAACGTATTTTTAGCCTTCAAAACAAAACATTTTTTTGAAGGGATTTATATTTATTATTCAATTAACTTTATAACGTCTGACTCTAATGGGCAGTAAGATTGAATCAATACCATCATATCGATATCAAGAAAAGGCTTCTAGCATGTTCCCTTGTTAGGCTTTCAGACTTTCGTCTGAAAGCCTATTGAGATTACTAAAATTATTATTATTATTATTATTATTATTATTAGGCTTTCAGACTTTCGTCTGAAAGCCTATTGAGATTACTAAAATTATTATTATTATTATTATTTACCGCGGGGGCCAAGTTCTCCATGATCGAAAGCAGATATCGATCTGAAATCAACTTTTCTTTCAGGAAACCATGTGGTGGCTACTTGATAAAGTATTTTCGAAAATTCTGCGCATACCGGAAGTGGCAGATCTTTGTACGTTGTCAAAAAATTGAAAATTGGCCATAGTTTCGTCAATTATTTACCCATTTTCAAACAAATGACATTTTCGGAAACCCTGAATCTTTTCCGAGCCAATAGCAATCTAAGATTTTGTAATTTCGAAACTTCGTCGCTGACTTCTAGCGTTCGAAAATTAAAAAAATTTGTTTAAGAGACAATTTTTTTCATTTTTCAAAATTTTCAAATTTGACTTATATTTTTGGATACCTTAAGTCCATCCGATTCCAGTAATATAAGTTTCATTCAGAGTTATCACCCTTTATTTTTCGATTTTTTTCGAATTTTCTACCTATTTTGTGAGCTCGGGTTTCGTTATATGGCTGAATTGGCGAATCTGAAACTTCTAAGGCATGAAGCCAAATGACCATTGCAAGGAATAAAGCAATTTCAACAATGATCCGTAGACCGGAAGTAGTCGAAATAATGTGCAATATTTTGAAAAAATGCAAAAAATGTATAGTTTTGGGGAAAACGCGATTTCTCCGTCCGATGTCAATGGATTAAACAAATTAGGGTATCATTGGATTGCACTAGGATTGTACTATCGTATGATACCCAATTCATACGGATATTATGATCAGGCAGCAAAATATGGCACGCTGAAAATCAAGTATTTTCTGATTTGGAGCGTTTTTGGACGTCTATATCTCGAAAACTTACCCGTAACTTTTTCTTAAATTTTTTCTATCGAGAGTCCTTTCGGAGTTAATTTGCATGAAACCACCCAATAAGCCTTTGAAATATCTGGAATAGGTGAAATAACGGACTGAAAATCGAAAAAAGTCGAAAAATCGTGAAATTTTGGAAAAGGCTCTACTATTTTTTTATTTGAAGAGATTTTTTAAAAAAGGTTGTATATTCAGATAGCTGACCTAATTAAGAATCTAACGATGTATAATATGTATGTAGTTATTGAAATTTAATTTTCGATATTTTAAATTTTTTTCATTTTTGGCACTTTTGAACACAGGATTTCTCAGGGGCATTTTATCTGATCAGATAATGTAATATATCATTACAGAGCCCTGTGGCTATTTTAGTGCCCAAACCGGCTATTAAAAATATTCCGACAATGATAACCATACCGGAAGTATTCAAAAAATGAAAAAAAAAGGTTAAAAACATTGTCTCACTTGCGAAAAACTTGATTGCTCCCTTAGGTAATAGTGGACCAAAAGAACTAAAGTGTCGTTGGATAGCCCTATTAATGGACCATCATATGGTATCTAAATAATACGATTTCAATGGTAAGGAAATAAATTATTGTATGCCAAAAATCAAGTATTTTCCGCTTTTTTAACATTCCGAGACGCCCTTTTCTCGAAAACGACGCCTACGATTTTTCTTAAACTTTTCTTACTCAACGTCCTATCGGTTGTCTATATAGTGAATCCAAAATGAAAAGCATTGAAATAATATAGGTGGTCCAAAAATGGCCTCAAACTTTGAAAAAAATTGAAAAATCGTTAAAGTTTTGTAAACGCTCCTTAATTTATCTTTTTTTCCAAAACTACTCAATGGATGTTTCTGACACTTCTGGTACAGAAAGTTAAGTATCCAAAGAACATCGTAAAGCTATCACGACAATGATCGTAAAACCGGAAGTAGTCGAAAAAATGTCCGATATTTTGAAAAAATTTTTTTTTTTTACGAAAACCTTTTTCATTTATGAATATTTTTTGATGGTATTTTACACAGGGTTAAAATACCATCCTACTTGAACAGAAATGAGAAAAAAAATTGTCTCGGTAATTTGCTTTAGCCGCCATCGGCTAATTTAGTTTTTCGTACCCAGAACAATTATTTATTGTTCGATTTGTATAAAACAAAGTTCATATGCTCCGTGGTCCCAATTGTAATATTTTTTGTTACGGTGATATTTTTTTGTCGGCAACGGAAGTGACGTAATATTAACAAAAACTACAATTTTGACAGTTCTGTACCACTTTTTGAAAGCAAATGTTATTTTTTTCAAAACTGATATAACTAAAAGGATGCACCCTGCAAATGTGCACAAAATCTTTAGCTCAGATTTTTTAATTCCAATTTCATTTTCGGGCAATTTCGAATAAAATGTAAAATAAAGTGTAAAATTCAGTTATTTAAAATTCATTCAGCGTCTTCATATTTTGAAATATTTATTTGTTATTTTCATAAACTCGTAGCATTAATCCAGACAAAGAGAATGTATGGGAAAATTAGTTTGTAATATGAGCAGTTGCTGAGAAATATGCAATTTTGCATGCATCACTTTTCACGTTATTTTGCCTATACAGGAGGGAATTATTATTCGATTTGCAATATTTTTTGTTCCATTTGATGCCTAATGCCATTTTGGACTAGGTCAAGCCAATTTTACATTTTCACTGTGACCGGAAATGACGTCTTTTGGGCAAAAGCTGTATTTTTAACCTAAAAAACAAATATTTTATTAAAATGAGTCTGCCTTATAATATTTTTAGAATTGTGATATTTGATTCCCATCAACGAATAGAATGAAGCCATACGACCATACAGATACCACAAAATGGTTTCTAACTTGTACGGTTACAGAGAAATAGGCGATCTTCTATAAGTCACTTTTCAAGGGTTTTCGTCTATAAAAGTGTCAATTATTATACGATTTTAATAATTTTTTTACCATTTGATGCCTTATGCCATTTATGACTTCTATGAACTAAATTAACATTTTCAATATCACCGGAAGTAATGTAATTTTTGCAAAAAACGTATTTTTAGCCTTCAAAACAAACATTTTTTTGAAGGGATTTATATTTATCATTCGTTTAACTTTATAATGTTTGATTCCAATAGGCAGTAAGATTGAATCCATACCATCATATTGATATCAAGAAAAGGCTTCTAGCATGTTCCCTTGTCAAATAATAGCCAATCTTCCCAGGGTCACTTTTAAGTTTTTTACCTTCTTAATTTCAGTTTATGGATTAGAGGTTAATTATTTATTGCCCGATATGATAAAACAAAGTTTGTATTTTGTATGTTTCGAATTTTCGACTTATTTTTCACCTATAAAAATTTCTTTCGGCACCGGAAGTGACGTATTTTGCCATAATTTACCATTTTGACCGGTCTTTTCGCCAGCAAATATTACTTTAACATATGGTAGAGGGTGTCACTGAAGCAAAACAACTAAAGTATAGTTTGGTAGCTCAATGGATCGGCTATGGTATAATAAACTTTCTGTATGATTCCCGAAAGCCGGTTCAGTGCTGCTTGCAGGTCTAGTTATTATTATTATTATTATTATTATTTACCGCGGGGGCCTAGATCTCCATGATCGAAAACAGATATCGATCTGGAATTAGATTTTCTATTGGGAAACCATGTGGTGGCTACTTGATAAAATATTTTTGAAATTTCTGCGCATACCGGAAGTGACCGAACTTTGCACGTTGTCTAAAAATTGAAAATCGGCCATAGTTTCGTCAATTCTTTATCCATTTTCAAACAAATTACATTTTTGGAATCCCTGAATCTTTTCTGAGACAATGGCTATCTCACATTTTTCAATTTCGAACATTCGTCTATGACTTTTATCGTTCGAAAATTGAAAACATGTTGTTTACGAGACCATTTTTGTCATTTTTCAAAATTTTCAAATTTGACCTACATTTTTGGATACCTGAAGTCCATCCGATTCCAGTAATATAAGTTTCATTCAGAGTTATCGCCCTTTATTTTTCGATTTTTTTCGAATTTTCTTACCATTTTGTCAGCTCGGGTTTCGTTTTATGGTAGAATTGACGTTTCTGAAACTTCTAGAACATGAAGTTATAGTCCAATACCAACGTATAAAGCAATTTCGACAAGAATCCTTAAACCGGAAGTGGTCGAAATAATGTGCAATATTTTGAAAAAAGTGCAAAAAATGGATATTTTGGGGAAAAACGCGAATTCTCCGCCCGATATCAATGGATTAAAGAAATTAGGGTACCATTGGACTGCACTAGGATTGTGCTATCGTATGATACCCAACTCGTACGGATACGATGAGCAGGCAGCAAAATATGGCACGCTGAAAATCAAGTATTTTCTTATTTGGAGCGTTTTTGGACGCCTGTATCTCGAAAACTTAACCGCAACTTTTTTTGTAATTTTTTCTATCGAGAGTCCTTTCGGAGGTATTTTGCATGAAGCCATCCAATAAGACTTTGAAATATCTGGAATAGGTGAAATAACGGACTGAAAATCGAAAAAAGTCGAAAAATCGTGAAATTTTGGAAAATGCTCTGCTATTTTTTTATTTTCAAAGATTTCCAAAAAACGATTGTATATTCAGATAGCTGACCTAATTACGATTCTAACGATGTATAATATGTATGTAGTTATTGAAATTTAATTTTCGATATTTTAAATTTTTTGCATTTTTGGCACTTTTGAACCTAGGATTTCTCAGGGGCATTTTAGCTGATCAGATAATGTAATATATCATTACAGAGCACTGTGGCTATTTTAGTGCCCAAACCGGTTATTAAAACTATACCGACAATAATAACCATACCGGAAGTATTCAAAAAATGAAAAAAAAGGTTAAAAACATTGTCGCACTTGCGAAAAACTTGATTTCTCCCTTAGGTAATAGCGGACCAAAAGAACTAAAGTGTCGTTGGATAGCCCTATTAATGGACCATCACATGGTATCTAAATAATACGATATCGATGGTAAGGAAATAAATTATTGTATGCCAAAAATCTAGTATTTTCCGATTTTTTAACATTCTGAGACGCCCTTTTCTCGAAAACGACGCCGCAGATTTTTCTTAAACTTTTCTAACTCAAAGTCCCATCGGTTGTCTATATAGTGAATCCAAAATGAAAAGCATTGAAATAATATAGGTGGTCCAAAAATGGCATCAAACTTTGAAAAAAATTGAAAAATCGTTAAATTTTTGTAAACGCTCTTTTATTTATCTTTTTTTCCAAAACTGCTCAATGGATGTTTCTGACACTTCTGGTACAGAAAGTTAAGTATCCAAAGAACTTCGTAAAGCTATCACAACAACGATCGTAAAACTGGAAGTAGTCGAAAAAATGTCCGATATTTTGAAAAAAATTATTTTTTTTACGAAAATCTTTTTTATTTATGAATATTTTTTGGTGATATTTTACACTAGGTTAAAATATCATCGTACTTGAGCAGAAATGAGAAAAAAAAATGTCTGGGTAATTTGCGTTAGCCGCCATCGGCGAATTTAGTTTTTCGTACCCAGAAAAATTATTTATTGTTCGATTTGTATAAAACAAAGTTCATATGCTCCGTGGTCCCAATTGTTATTTTTTATGTTACGGTGAAATTTTTCTGTCGGCAACGGAAGTGACGTAATATTAACAAAAACTACAATTTTGACAGTTCGGTACCACTTTTTGAAAGAAAATATTATTTTTTTTCAAAACTGATATAACTAAAAGGATGCATCCTGCGAAGGTGCACAAAATCCTTAGCTCATATTTTTAAATTTCAATTTCATTTTCGGGCAATTTCGAATAAAATGTAAAATAAAGTGTAAAATTCAGCTATTTACAATTCATTCAGCGTCTTCATATTTTTAAATATTTATTTGTAATTTTCATAAACTCGTAGCAATAATCCAGACGAAGAGAATGTATGCGAAAATTAGTTTGTAATATGAGCAGTTGTCGAGAAATATGCAATTTTGCATGCATCACTTTTCACGTTATTTTGCCTATACAAGAGTGAATTATTATTCGATTTGCAATATTTTTTTTCCATTTGATGTCTAATGCCAATTTGGACTAGGTCAAGCCAATTTTACATTTTCACTGTGACCGGAAATGACGTCATTTGGGCAAAAACTGTATTTTTAACCTATAAAACAAATATTTTATTCAAATCAGTCTCCCTTATAATATTTTTAAAATTATGATATTTTATTCCCATCAACGAATAGAATGAAGCCATACGACCATACAGATACCACAAAATGGTTTCTAACTTGTACGGTTACAGAGAAATAGGCGATCTTCTATAAGTCACTTTTCAAGGTTTTTGGTCTATAAAAGTGTCAATTATTATTCGATTTTTATAATTTTTTTACCATTTGATGCCTTATGCCATTTATGACTTCTATGAACCAAGTTAACATTTTCAATATCACCGGAAGTAATGTAATTTTTGCAAAAAACGTATTTTTAGCCTTCAAAACAAACATTTTTTTGAAGTGATTTATATTCATTATTCGTTTAACTTTATAACGTCTGGCTCTAATGGGCAGTAAGATTGAATCAATACCATCATATTGATATCAAGAAAAGGCTTCTAGCATGTTCCCTTGTCGAATAATAACCAATTTTCCCAGGGTCACTTTTAAGTTTTTTACTTTCTTAATTTCAGTTTATGGGTTATAGGTTAATTATTTATTGCCCGATATGTATAAAACAAAGTTTATATTTTGTGTGTTGCGAATTTTCGACTTATTTTTCACCTATAAAAATTTCTTTCGGTACCGGAAGTGACGTAATTTTGCCATAATTTACAATTTTGACCGGTCTTTTCGCCAGCAAATATTACTATTACATATGATAGAGGGTGTCACTGAAGCAAAACAACTAAAGTATACTTTGGTAGTTCAATGGATCGGCTATGGTATAATAAACTTCCTGTATGATTCCTGAAAGCCGGTTCAGTGCTGCTTGCAGGTCTAGTTATTATTATTATTATTATTATTTACCGCGGGGGCCTAGATCTCCATGATCGAAAACAGATATCGATCTGGAATTAGATTTTCTATTGGGAATCCATGTGGTGGCTACTTGATAAAATATTTTTGAAATTTCTGCGCATACCGGAAGTGACCGAACTTTGCACGTTGTCTAAAAATTGAAAATCGGCCATAGTTTCGTCAACTCTTTATCCATTTTCAAACAAATTACATTTTTGGAATCCCTGAATCTTTTCTGAGACAATGGCTATCTCACATTTTTCAATTTCGAACATTCGTCTATGACTTTTATCGTTCGAAAATTGAAAACATGTTGTTTGCGAGACAATTTTTGTTATTTTTCAAAATTTTCAAATTTGACCTACATTTTTGGATACCTGAAGTCCATCCGATTCCAGTAATATAAGTTTCATTCAGAGTTATCGCCCTTTATTTTTCGATTTTTTTCGAATTTTCTTCCCATTTTGCGAGCTCGGGTTTCTTTTTATGGTAGAATTGACGTTTCTGAAACTTCTGGAACATGAAGTTATAGTCCAATACCAACTGATAAAGCAATTTCGACACGGATATTTAAACCGGAAGTGGTCGAAATAATGTTCAATATTTTGAAAAAAATGCAAAAAATGGATATTTTGGGGAAAAACGCGATTTCTCCGCCCGATATCAACGGATTAAAGCAACAAGGGTACCATTGGACTGCACTAGGATTGTACTATCGTATGATACCCAATTCATACGGATACCATGAGCAGGAAGCAAAATATGGCACGCTGAAAATCAAGTATTTTCTGATTTGGAGCGTTTTTGGACGCCTGTATCTCGAAAACTTAACCGCAACTTTTTTTTTAACTTTCTCTATCGAGATTCCATTGGATAGTCTTGTGAATTATGCCATCCAATAAGACTTTGAAATTTCTGGAATAGGTGAAATAACGGACTGAAAATCGAAAAAAGTCGAAAAATCGTGAAATTTTGGAAAATGCTCTACTATTTTTTTATTTTAAGAGATTTTCAAAAAAAGGTTGTATATTCAGATAGCTGACCTAATTACGATTCTAACGATGTATAATATGTATGCAGTTATTGAAATTTAATTTTCGATATTTTAAATTTTTTGCATTTTTGGCACTTTTCAACATAGGATTTCTCAGGGGCATTTTATCTGATCAGATAATGTAATATATTATTACAGAGCCCTGTGGCTATTTTAGTGCCCAAACGGGCTATTAAAACTATTCCGAAAATAATAACCATACCCGAAGTATTCAAAAAATGAAAAAAAAAGGTTAAAAACATTGTCGCACTTGCGAAAAACTCGATTTCTCCCTTAGGTAATAGCGGACCAAAAGAACTAAAGTGTCGTTGGAAAGCCCTATTAATGGACCATCATATGGTATCTAAATAATACGATTTCGATGGTAGGGAAATAAATTATTGTATGCCAAAAATCTAGTATTTTCCGATTTATTAACATTCTGAGACGCCCTTTTCTCGAAAACGACGCCGCAGATTTTTCTTAAACTTTTCTTACTCAAAGTCCTATCGGTTGTCTATATAGTGAATCCAAAATGAAAAGCATTGAAATAATATAGGTGGTCCGAAAATGGCATCAAACTTTGAAAAAAATTGAAAAATCATTAAATTTTTGTAAACGCTCTTTAATTTATCTTTTTTTCCAAAATTACTCAATGGATGTTTCTGACACTTCTGGTACAGAAAGTTAAGTATCCAAAGAACTTCGTAAAGCTATCGCGACAATGATCGTAAAACCGGAAGTAGTCGAAAAAATGTCCGATATTTTGAAAAAAATTAATTTTTTTACAAATACTTTTTTTATTTATGAATATTTTTTGATGATATTTTACACAGGGTTAAAATATCATCGTACTTGAGCAGAAATGAGAAAAAAAATTGTCTCGGTAATTTGCGTTAGCCGCCATCGGCTAATTTAGTTTTTCGTACCCAGAAAAATTATTTATTGTTCGATTTGTATAAAACAAAGTTCATATGCTCCGTGGTCCCAATTGTAATTTTTTTTGTTACGGTGAAATTTTTGTGTCGGCAACGGAAGTGACGTATTATTAACAAAAACTACAATTTTGACAGTTCGGTACCACTTTTTGAAAGCAAATATTTTTTTTTTCAAAACTGATATAACTAAAAGGATGCACCCTGCAAAGATGCACAAAATCCTTAGCTCAGATTTATTAATTTCAATTTCATTTTCGGGCAATTTCGAATAAGATGTAAAATAAAGTGTAAAATTCAGTTATTTACAATTCATTCAGCGTCTTCTATTTTGAAATATTTATTTGTGATTTTCATAAACTCGTAGCAATAATCCAGGCGAAGAGAATGTATGCGAAAATT
Organism: Patella depressa; assembly: GCA_948474765.1. NCBI lineage: Eukaryota > Metazoa > Mollusca > Gastropoda > Patellidae > Patella > Patella depressa. The sequence continues at coordinate 35,323,210 of OX419720.1, forward strand.
AGTTTGTAATATGAGCAGTTGCCGAGAAATATGCAATTTTGCATGCATCACTTTTCACGTTATTTTGCCTATAAAAGAGTGAATTATTATTCGATTTGCAATATTTTTTTTCCATTTGATGCCTAATGCCAATTTGGACTAGGTCAAGCCAATTTTACATTTTCACTGTGACCGGAAATGACGTCATTTGGGCAAAAACTGTATTTTTAACCCAAAAAACAAATATTTTATTCAAATGAATCTGCCTTATAATATTTTTAAAATTATGATATTTGATTCCCATCAACGAATAGAATGAAGCCATACGACCATACAGATACCACAAAATGGTTTCTAACTTGTATGGTTACAGAGAAATAGGCGATCTTCTATAAGTCACTTTTCAAGGTTTTTGGTCTATAAAAGTGTCAATTATTATTCGATTTTTATAATTTTTTTACCATTTGATGCCTTATGCCATTTATGACTTCTATGAACTACGTTAACATTTTCAATATCACCGGAAGTAATGTAATTTTTGCAAAAAACGTATTTTTAGCCTTCAAAACAAACATTTTTTTGAAGGGATTTATATTTATTATTCGTTTAACTTTATAACGTCTGACTCTAATGGGCAGTAAGACTGAATCAATACCATCATATTGATATCAAGAAAAGGCTTCTAGCATGTTCCCTTGTCGAATAATAACCAATTTTCCGAGTGTCACTTTTAAGTTTTTTACCTTCTTAATTTCAGTTCATGGGTTATAGGTTAATTATTTATTGCCCGATGTCTATAAAAAAAACGTTTGTATTTTGTATGTTGCGAATTTTCGACTTATTTTTCACCTATAAAAATTTCTTTCGGCACCGGAAGTGACGTAATTTTGCCATAATTTACAATTTTGACCGGTCTTTTCGCCAGCAAATATTACCTTTACATATGATAGAGGGTGTCACTGAAGCAAAACAACTAATGTATAGTTTGGTAGCTTAATGGATCGGCTATGGTATAATTAACTTCCTGTATGATTCCTGAAAGCCGGTTCAGTGCTGCTTGCAGGTCTAGTTAGGCTTTCAGACTTTCGTCTGAAAGCCTATTGTGATTACTAAAATTATTATTATTTTTTTTTTTTTATTAGGCTTTCAGACTTTCGTCTGAAAGCCTATTGTGATTACTAAAATTATTATTTATTATTAGGCTTTCAGACTTTCGTCTGAAAGCCTATTGAGATTACTAAAATTATTATTATTAGGCTTTCAGACTTTCGTCTGAAAGCCTATTGAGATTACTAAAATTATTATTATTATTATTATTTACCGCGGGGGCCAAGTTCTCCATGATCGAAAGCAGATATCGATCTGAAATTAACTTTTCTTTCGGGAAACCATGTGGTGGCTACTTGATAAAGTATTTTCGAAAATTCTGCGCATACCGGAAGTGGCAGATCTTTGTACGTTGTCAAAAAATTGAAAATTGGCCATAGTTTCGTCAATTATTTACCCATTTTCAAACAAATGACATTTTCGGAAACCCTGAATCTTTTCCGAGCCAATAGCAATCTCAGATTTTGTAATTTCGAAACTTCGTCGCTGACTTCTAGCGTTCGAAAATTAAAAAAATTTGTTTAAGTGACAATTTTTTTCATTTTTCAAAATTTTCAAATTTGACTTATATTTTTGGATACCTTAAGTCCATCCGATTCCAGTAATATAAGTTTCATTCAGAGTTATCGCCCTTTATTTTTCGATTTTTTTCGAATTTTCTACCTATTTTGTGAGCTCGGGTTTCGTTATATGGCTGAATTGGCGAATCTGAAACTTCTAAGGCATGAAGCCAAATGACCATTGCAAGGAATAAAGCAATTTCAACAATGATCCGTAGACCGGAAGTAGTCGAAATAATGTGCAATATTTTGAAAAAATGCAAAAAATGGATAGTTTTGGGGAAAACGCGATTTCTCCGTTCGATGTCAATGGATTAAAGAAATTAGGGTACCATTGGACTGCACTAGGATTGTACTATCGTATGATACCCAATTCATACGGATATTATGATCAGGCAGCAAAATATGGCACGCTGAAAATCAAGTATTTTCTGATTTGGAGCGTTTTTGGACGCCTATATCTCGAAAACTTAACCGTAACTTTTTCTTAAATTTTTTCTATCGAGAGTCCTTTCGGAGTTAATTTGCATGAAACCACCCAATAAGCCTTTGAAATATCTGGAATGGGTGAAATAACGGACTGAAAATCGAAAAAAGTCGAAAAATCGTGAAATTTTGGAAAATGCTCTACTATTTTTTTATTTGAAGAGATTTTTTAAAAAAGGTTGTATATTCAGATAGCTGACCTAATTAAGAATCTAACGATGTATAATATGTATGTAGTTATTGAAATTTAATTTTCGATATTTTAAATTTTTTTCATTTTTAGCACTTTTGAACACAGGATTTCTCAGGGGCATTTTATCTGATCAGATAATGTAATATATCATTACAGAGCCCTGTGGCTATTTTAGTGCCCAAACCGGCTATTAAAAATATTCCGACAATGATAACCATACCGGAAGTATTCAAAAAATGAAAAAAAAAGGTTAAAAACATTGTCTCACTTGAGAAAAACTTGATTGCTCCCTTAGGTAATAGCGGACCAAAAGAACTAAAGTGTCGTTGGATAGCCCTATTAATGGACCATCATATGGTATCTAAATAATACGATTTCAATGGTAAGGAAATAAATTATTGTATGCCAAAAATCAAGTATTTTCCGCTTTTTTAACATTCCGAGACGCCCTTTTCTCGAAAACGACGCCTACGATTTTTCTTAAACTTTTCTTACTCAACGTCCTATCGGTTGTCTATATAGTGAATCCAAAATGAAAAGCATTGAAATAATATAGGTGGTCCAAAAATGGCCTCAAACTTTGAAAAAAATTGAAAAATCGTTAAAGTTTTGGAAACGCTCTTTAATTTATCTTTTTTTCCAAAACTACTCAATGGATGTTTCTGACACTTCTGGTACAGAAAGTTAAGTATCCAAAGAACTTCGTAAAGCTATCACGACAATGATCGTAAAACCGGAAGTAGTCGAAAAAATGTCCGATATTTTGAAAAAAAAAATTTTTTTTACGAAAACCTTTTTCATTTATGAATATTTTTTGATGGTATTTTACACAGGGTTAAAATATCATCCTACTTGAACAGAAATGAGAAAAAAAATTGTCTCGGTAATTTGCGTTAGCCGCCATCGGCTAATTTAGTTTTTCGTACCGAGAACAATTATTTATTGTTCGATTTGTATAAAACAAAGTTCATATGCTCCGTGGTCCCAATTGTAATATTTTTTGTTACGGTGAAATTTTTCTGTCGGCAACGGAAGTGACGTAATATTAACAAAAACTACAATTTTGACAGTTCTGTACCACTTTTTGAAAGCAAATGTTATTTTTTTCAAAACTGATATAACTAAAAGGATGCACCCTGCAAAGGTGCACAAAATCTTTAGCTCAGATTTTTTAATTCCAATTTCATTTTCGGGCAATTTCGAATAAAATGTAAAATAAAGTGTAAAATTCAGTTATTTACAATTCATTCAGCATCTTCATATTTTGAAATATTTATTTGTTATTTTCATAAACTCGTAGCATTAATCCAGACAAAGAGAATGTATGGGAAATTAGTTTGTAATATGAGCAGTTGCTGAGAAATATGCAATTTTGCATGCATCACTTTTCACGTTATTTTGCCTATAAAGGAGGGAATTATTATTCGATTTGCAATATTTTTTTTCCATTTGATGCCTAATGCCATTTTGGACTAGGTCGAGCCAATTTTACATTTTCACTGTGACCGGAAATGACGTCTTTTGGGAAAAAGCTGTATTTTTAACCTAAAAAACAAATATTTTATTGAAATGAGTCTGCCTTATAATATTTTTAGAATTGTGATATTTGATTCCCATCAACGAATAGAATAAAGCCATACGACCATACAGATACCACAAAATGGTTTCTAACTTGTACGGTTACAGAGAAATAGGCGATCTTCTATAAGTCACTTTTCAATGGTTTTCGTCTATAAAAGTGTCAATTATTATACGATTTTAATAATTTTTTTACCATTTGATGCCTTATGCCATTTATGACTTCTATGAACTAAATTAACATTTTCAATATCACCGGAAGTAATGTAATTTTTGCAAAAAACGTATTTTTAGCCTTCAAAACAAGCATTTTTTTGAAGGGATTTATATTTATCATTCGTTTAACTTTATAATGTTTGATTCCAATAGGCAGTAAGATTGAATCCATACCATCATATTGATATCAAGAAAAGGCTTCTAGCATGTTCCCTTGTCGAATAATAGCCAATTTTCCCAGGGTCACTTTTAAGTTTTTTACCTTCTTAATTTCAGTTTATGGATTATAGGTTAATTATTTATTGCCCGATATGATAAAACAAAGTTTGTATTTTGTATGTTGCGAATTTTCGACTTATTTTTCACCTATAAAAATGTCTTTCGGCACCGGAAGTGACGTATTTTGCCATAATTTACCATTTTGACCGGTCTTTTCGCCAGCAAATATTACTTTAACATATGGTAGAGGGTGTCACTGAAGCAAAACAACTAAAGTATAGTTTGGTAGCTCAATGGATCGGCTATGGTATAATAAACTTTCTGTATGATTCCTGAAAGCCGGTTCAGTGCTGCTTGCAGGTCTAGTTATTATTATTATTATTATTATTTACCGCGGGGGCCTAGATCTCCATGATCGAAAACAGATATCGACCTGGAATTAGATTTTCTATTGGGAAACCATGTGGTGGCTACTTGATAAAATATTTTTGAAATTTCTGCGCATACCGGAAGTGACCGAACTTTGCACGTTGTCTAAAAATTGAAAATCGGCCATAGTTTCGTCAATTCTTTATCCATTTTCAAACAAATTACATTTTTGGAATCCCTGAATCTTTTCTGAGACAATGGCTATCTCACATTTTTCAATTTCGAACATTCGTCTATGACTTTTATCGTTCGAAAATTGAAAACATGTTGTTTGCGAGACAATTTTTGTTATTTTTCAAAATTTTGAAATTTGACCTACATTTTTGGATACCTGAAGTCCATCCGATTCCAGTAATATAAGTTTCATTCAGAGTTATCGCCCTTTATTTTTCGATTTTTTTCGAATTTTCTACCCATTTTGTGAGCTCGGGTTCCGTTTTATGGCCAAATTGACGTTTCTGAAATTTCCGAGGCATGAAGCCAAATGACCATTGCAAGGAATAAAGCAATTTCAACAATAATCTGTACACCGGAAGTGGTCGAAATAATGTCGGATATTTTGAAAAAAATGCAAAAAATGGGTATTTTGGGGAAAAACGCGATTTCTCCGTCCGATATAAATGGATTAAAGAAATTAGGGTACCATTGGACTGCACTGGGATTTCACTATCGTATGATACCAAATTCATACGGATACTATGAACAGGCAGCAAAATATGGCACGCTGAAAATCAAGTATTTTCTGATTTTTACCATTTTTGGACGCCTGTATCTCGAAAACTACTCCAGCGATTTTTATGAAACTTTCTCTATCGAGAGACCTTGTGGTAGTCTGAAGTACGAAACATTCCATTACGACTTTGAAATGTCTGGAATAGGTGAAATAACGGACTGAAAATCAAAAAAAGTCGAAAAATCGTGAAATTTTGGAAAATGCTCTACTATTTTTTTATTTGAAGAGATTTTCAAAAAAAGGTTGTATATTCAGATAGCTGACCTAATTACGATTCTAACGATGTATAATATGTATGTAGTTATTGAAATTTAATTTTCGATATTTTAAATTTTTTGCATTTTTGGCACTTTTGAACATAGGATTTCTCAGAGGCATTTTATCTGATCAGATAATGTAATATATCATTACAGAGCCCCGTGGCTATTTTAGTGCCCAAACCGGCTATTAAAACTATTCCGACAATAATAACCATACCAGAAGTATTCAAAAAATGAAAAAAAAAGGTTAAAAACATTGTCGCACTTGCGAGAAACTTGATTTCTCCCTTAGGTAATAGCGGACCAAAAGAACTAAAGTGTCGCTGGATAGCCCTATTAATGGACCATCATATGGTATCTAAATAATACGATTTCGATGGTAAGGAAATAAATTATTGTATAACAAAAATCTAGTATTTTCCGATTTTTTAACATTCTGGGACGCCCTTTTCTCGAAAACGACGCCGCAGATTTTTCTTAAACTTTTCTTACTCAAAGTCCTATCGGTTGTCTATATAGTGAATCCAAAATGAAAAGCATTGAAATAATATAAATGGTCCAAAAATGGCCTCAAACTTTGAAAAAAATTGAAAAATCGTTAAATTTTTGGAAACGCACTTTAAGTTATCTTTTTTTCCAAAACTACTCAATGGATGTTTCTGACACTTCTGGTACAGAAAGTTAATTATCCAAAGAACTTCGTAAAGCTATCACGACAACGATCGTAAAACCGGAAGTAGTCGAAAAAATGTCCGATATTTTGAAAAAAATTAATTTTTTTACGAAAACCTTTTTTATTTATGAATATTTTTTGATTATATTTTACACAGGGTTAAAAATATCATCCTACTTGAGCAGAAATGAGAAAAAAAATTGTCTCGGTAATTTGCGTTAGCCGCCATCGGCTAATTTAGTTTTTTGTAACCAGAAAAATTATTTATTGTTCGATTTGTATAAAACAAAGTTCATATGCTCCGTGGTCCCAATTGTAATTTTTTTTGTTACGGTGAAATTTTTCTGGCGGCAACGGAAGTGACGTAATATTAACAAAAACTACAATTTTGACCGTTCAGTACCACTTTTTGAAAGCAAATATTATTTTTTTTCAAAACTGATATAACTAAAAGGATGCACTCTGCAAAGGTGCACAAAATCCTTAGCTCAGATTTTTTAATTTCAATTTCATTTTCGGGCAATTTCGAATAAAATGTAAAATAAAGTGTAAAATTCAGTTATTTACAATTCATTCAGCGTCTTCATATTTTGAAATATTTATTTGTAATTTTCATAAACTCGTAGCAATAATCCAGACGAAGAGAATGTATGCGCAAATTAGTTTGTAATATGAGCAGTTGCCGAGAAATATGCAATTTTGCATGCATCACTTTTCACGTTATTTTGCCTATAAAAGAGTGAATTATTATTCGATTTGCAATATTTTTTTCCATTTGATGCTTAATGCCAATTTGGACTAGGTCAAGCCAATTTTACATTTTCACTGTGACCGGAAATGACGTCATTTGGGCAAAAACTGTATTTTTAACTTAAAAAACAAATATTTTATTCAAATGAGTCTGCCTTATAATATTCTTGAAATTATGATATTTGATTCCCATCAACGAATAGAATGAAGCCATACGACCATACGGATACCACAAAATGGTTTCTAACTTGTACGGTTACAGAGAAATAGGCGATCTTCTATAAGTCACTTTTCAAGGTTTTTGGTCTATAAAAGTGTCAATTATTATTCGATTTTTATCATTTTTTTACCATTTGATGCCTTATGCCATTTATGACTTCTATGAACTAAATTAACATTTTCAATATCTCCGGAAGTAATGTAATTTTTGCAAAAAACATATTTTTAGCCCTCAAAACAAACATTTTTTTGAAGGGATTTATATTTATTATTCGTTTAACTTTATAACGTCTGACTCTAATGGGCAGTAAGATTGAATCAATACCATCATATTGATATCAAGAAAAGGCTTCTAGCATGTTCCCTTGTCGAATAATAGCCAATTTTCCCAGTGTCACTTTTAAGTTTTATACCTTCTTAATTTCAGTTTATGGGTTATAGGTTGATTATTTATTGCCCGATATGTATAAAACAAAGTTTGTATTTTGTATGTTGCGAATTTTCGACTTATTTTTCACCTATAAAAATTTCTTTCGGCACCGGAAGTGACGTAATTTTGCCATAATTTACAATTTTGATCGGTCTTTTCGCCAGCAAATATTACTTTTACATATGATAGAAGGTGTCACTGAAGCAAAACAATTAAAGTATAGTTTGGTAGCTCAATGGATCGGTTAGGGTATAATGAACTTCCTGTATGATTCCTGAAAGCCGGTTCAGTGCTGCTTGCAGGTCTAGTTATTATTTTATTTTTCGGGGGAGCCTATTTCTCAGTGTCTGTAACAGATACAGGTCTGGGACATAATTTTCTATCAGGAAACCATATGGTGGCTATCCCTTCCACTGTATTTGAAACTTCTGCGCAGACCGGAAGTGGCCGAATTTCGTGCGGTGCCAAATATTTAAAAAACGGCCGTAGATTCGTCAATTCTGTATCTATTTTCATACAAATTACATTTTTGGAAACCCTGAGTCTTTTCTCGGACGATAGCAGTTGAAAATTTTGCAATTTCGAAACTTCGCCGCTGACTTCTAGCGTTCGAAAAATGAAAATATGTTGTTTAAGACACATTTTTTGTTATTTTTCAAAATTTTAAAATTTGACCTACATTTTTGGATACCTGAAGGTAATCCGGTTCCAGTAATATAAGTTTCATTCAGAGTTATCGCCCTTTATTTTTCGATTTTTTTCGAATTTTCTTCACATTTTGTGAGCTTAAGTTTCGTTTTACGGCCAGATCGACGCTTCTGAAATTCCTGGAAGATGAAGTAATATGGTCAAACCACCGTTTAAAGCAATTTCAACAACAATCCGTAAACCGGAAGTAGTCGAAATAATATGCGATATTTTGAAAAAAAAGTGAAAAATGGGTGTTTTGGGTAAAAACACGATTTCTCCGTCCGATATCAACGGATTAAACGAATTAAGGTATCATTTGGTCGGGCGCTGATTGGACCACTGAATGATACCCAATTCGTAAGGATACGATTAGCAGGAAGCAAAATATGGCACGCTGAAAATCAAGTATTTTCTGATTTTTAGCATTTTTGGACGCCTGTATCTCGAAAACTTAACCGCAACTTTTTTTTTAATTTTTTCTATCGAGAGTCCTTTCGGAGGTTTTTTGCATGAAGCCATCCGATAAGACTTTGAAATATCTGGAAAAGGTGAAATAACGGACTGAAAATCGAAAAAAGTCGAAAAATCGTGAAATTTTGGAAAATGCTCTACTTTTTTTTTATTTTAAGAGATTTTCAAAAAAAGATTGTATATTCAGATAGCTGACCTAATTACGATTCTAACGATGTATAATATGTATGTAGTTTTTGAAATTTAATTTTCGATATTTTAATTTTTTTGCATTTTTGGCACTTTTGAACATAGGATTTCTCAGGGGCATTTTATCTGATCAGATAATGTAATTTGTCATTACAGAGCCCTGTGGCTATTTTAGTGCCCAAACCGCCTATTAAAACTATTCCGACAATAATAGCCATACCGGAAGTATTCAAAAAATGAAAAAATAATGTTAAAAACATTATCGCACTTGCGAAAAACTTGATTTCTCCCTTAGGTAATAGCGGACCAAAAGAACTAAAGTGTCGCTGGATAGCCCTATTAATGGACCATCATATGGTGTCTAAATAATACGATTTCGATGATTAGTAAATAAATTATTGTATGCCAAAAATCTAGTATTTTCCGATTTTTTAACATTCTGAGACGCCCTTTTCTCGAAAATAACGCCGCAGATTTTTCTTAAACTTTTCTTACTCAAAGTCCTATCGGTTGTCTATATAGTGAATCCAAAATGAAAAGCATTGAAATAATATAAGAGGTCCAAAAATGGCCTCAAACTTTGAAAAAAATTGAAAAATCGTTAAATTTTTGGAAACGCTCTTTAATTTATCTTTTTTTCCAAAACTACTCAATGGATGTTTCTGACACTTCTGGTACAGAAAGTTAAGTATCCAAAGAACTTCGTAAAGCTGTCACGACAATGATCGTAAAACCGGAAGTAGTCGAAAAAATGTCCGATATTTTGAAAATTGTTTTTTTTTTTTTTGCGAAAACCTTTTTTATTTATGAATATTTTTTGATGGTATTTTACACAGGGTTAAAATATCATCCTACTTGAGCAGAAATGATAAAAAAAATGTCTTGGTAATTTGCGTTAGCCGCCATCGGCTCATTTAGTTTTTCGTAACCAGAAAAAGTATTTATTGTTCGATTTGTATAAAACAAAGTTCATATGCTCCGTGGTCCCAATTGCAATTTTTTTTGTTACGGTGAAATTTTTCTGTCGGCAACGGAAGTGACGTAATATTAACAAAAACTACAATTTTGACAGTTCGGTACCACTTTTTGAAAGCAAATATTTTTTTTTTTAAAACTGATATAACTAAAAGGATACACCCTGCAAAGGTGTATAAAATTTTTAGCTCAGATTTTTTAAATTTCAATTTCATTTTCGGGCAATTTCGAATAAAATGTAAAATAAAGTGTAAAATTCAATTATTTACAATTCATTCAGCGTCTTCATATTTTGAAATATTTATTTGTGATTTTCATAAACTCGTAGCAATAATCTAGACGAAGAGAATGTATGCGAAAATTAGTTTGAAATATGAGCAGTTGCCGAGAAATATGCAATTTTGCATGCATCACTATTCACGTTATTTTGCCTATAAAAGAGTGAATTATTATTCGATTTGCAATATTTTTTTTCCATTTGATGCCTAATGTCAATGTGGACTAGTTCAAGCCAATTTTACATTTTCACTGTGACCGGAAATGACGTCATTTCTGCAAAAACTGTATTTTTAACCTAAAAAACAAATATTTTATTCAAATGAGTCTGCCTTATAATATTTTTAAAATTATGATATTTGATTACCATCAACGAATAGAATGAAACCATACGACCACCACAAAATGGTTTCTAACTTGTACAGTTACAGAGAAATAGGCGATCTTCTATAAGTCACATTTCAAGGTTTTTGGTCTATAAAAGTGTCGGGGGGTTGGGATGGCCTAGTGGTCTAGAGTGCCGCGCTTCGCCCTCTAGCTGGCCGGTCACCTCTGGCTTGCGGCTGTGGTTTCGAGCCCTGGTGCGAGCGTATGTGGCATGGGGATGGGGGCGCCTTCTCAACCTCGTGGGTTTCCTCCGGGCACTCCGGTTTCCTCCCACTGCTAAAGACCCCTACGCGCAAGCGAATTATTGAAATAAAACTGAAACCATATGTTAGTCCCAAAATGACCTAGTTTGTGTCGAGTGGACGTTAAACCCCATTTCTCTCTCTCTCTCTCTCTCTCTCTCTATAAAAGTGTCAATATTATTATTCGATTTTTATCATTTTTTTACCATTTGATGCCTATCAACTAAGTTAACATTTTCAATATCATCGGAAGTAATGTAATTTTTGCAAAAAACGTATTTTTAGCCTTCAAAACAAACATTTTTTTGAAGGGATTTATATTTATTATTTGTTTAACTTTATAACGTCTGACTCTAATGGGCAGTAAGATTGAATCAATACCATCATATTGATATCAAGAAAAGGCTTCTAAAAGGGTCACTTTTAATTATTTTACCTTCTTAATTTCAGTTTATGGGTTATAGGTTAATTTTCCATTGCCCGATATGTATTAAACAAATTTTGTATGTTGCAAATTTTCGACTTATTTTTCACCTATAAAAATTTCTTTCGGCACCGGAAGTGACGTAATTTTGCCATAATTTACAATTTTGACCGCTCTTTTCGCCAGCAAATATTACTTTTACATATGGTAGAGGGTGTCACTGAAGCAAAACAACTAAAGTTTAGTTCGGTAGCTCAATGGGTTGGCTATGGTATAATAAACTTCCTGTATGATTCCTGAAAGCCGGTTCAGTGCTGCTTGCAGGTCTAGTTAGGCTTTCAGACTTTCGTCTGAAAGCCTATTGTGATTACTAAAATTATTATTTATTATTATTATTTTATTTTTCGGGGGAGCCTATTTCTCAGTGTCTGTAACAGATACAGATCTGGGACATAATTTTCTATCAGGAAACCATATGGTGGCTATCCCTTCCACTGTATTTGAAACTTCTGCGCAGACCGGAAGTGGCCGAATTTCGTGCGGTGCCAAATATTTAAAAAACGGCCGTAGATTCGTTAATTCTGTATCTATTTTCATACAAATTACATTTTTGGAAACCCTGAGTCTTTTCTCGGACGATAGCAGTTGAAAATTTTGCAATTTCGAAACTTCGCCGCTGACTTCTAGCGTTCGAAAAATGAAAATATGTTGTTTAAGACACATTTTTTGTTATTTTTCAAAATTTTAAAATTTGACCTACATTTTTGGATACCTGAAGGCAATCCGGTTCCAGTAATATAAGTTTCATTCAGAGTTATAGCCCTTTATTTTTCGATTTTTTTCGAATTTTCTTCACATTTTGTGAGCTTAAGTTTCGTTTTACGGCCAGATCGACGCTTCTGAAATTCCTGGAACATGAAGTAATATGGTCAAACCACCGTTTAAAGCAATTTCAACAACAATCCGTAAACCGGAAGTAGTCGAAATAATATGCGATATTTTGAAAAAAAAAGTGAAAAATGGGTGTTTTGGGTAAAAACACGATTTCTCCGTCCGATATAAACGGATTAAACGAATTAAGGTATCATTTGGTTGGGCGCTGATTGGACCACTGAATGATACCCAATTCGTAAGGATACGATTAGCAGGAAGCAAAATATGGCACGCTGAAAATCAAGTATTTTCTGATTTTTAGCATTTTTGGACGCCTGTATCTCGAAAACTTAACCGCAACTTTTTTTTTAATTTTTTCTATCGAGAGTCCTTTCGGAGGTTTTTTGCATGAAGCCATCCAATAAGACTTTGAAATATCTGGAATAGGTGAAATAACGGACTGAAAATCGAAAAAAGTCGAAAAATCGTGAAATTTTGGAAAATGCTCTACTTTTTTTTTATTTTAAGAGATTTTCAAAAAAAGATTGTATATTCAGATAGCTGACCTAATTACGATTCTAACGATGTATAATATGTATGTAGTTTTTGAAATTTAATTTTCGATATTTTAATTTTTTTGCATTTTTGGCACTTTTGAACATAGGAATTCTCAGGGGCATTTTATCTGATCAGATAATGTAATATGTCATTACAGAGCCCTGTGGCTATTTTAGTGCCCAAACCGCCTATTAAAACTATTCCGACAATAATAGCCATACCGGAAGTATTCAAAAAATGAAAAAATAATGTTAAAAACATTGTCGCACTTGCGAAAAACTTGATTTCTCCCTTAGGTAATAGCGGACCAAAAGAACTAAAGTGTCGCTGGATAGCCCTATTAATGGACCATCATATGGTGTCTAAATAATACGATTTCGATGATTAGTAAATAAATTATTGTATGCCAAAAATCTAGTATTTTCCGATTTTTTAACATTCTGAGACGCCCTTTTCTCGAAAATAACGCCGCAGATTTTTCTTAAACTTTTCTTACTCAAAGTCCTATCGGTTGTCTATATAGTGAATCCAAAATGAAAAGCATTGAAATAATATTAGAGGTCCAAAAATGGCCTCAAACTTTGAAAAAAATTGAAAAATCGTTAAATTTTTGGAAACGCTCTTTAATTTATCTTTTTTTCCAAAACTACTCAATGGATGTTTCTGACACTTCTGGTACAGAAAGTTAAGTATCCAAAGAACTTCGTAAAGCTGTCACGACAATGATCGTAAAACCGGAAGTAGTCGAAAAAATGTCCGATATTTTGAAAATTGTTTTTTTTTTTTTGCGAAAACCTTTTTTATTTATGAATATTTTTTGATGGTATTTTACACAGGGTTAAAATATCACCCTACTTGAGCAGAAATGATAAAAAAAAATGTCTCGGTAATTTGCGTTAGCCGCCATCGGCACATTTAGTTTTTCGTAACCAGAAAAAACTATTTATTGTTCGATTTGTATAAAACAAAGTTCATATGCTCCGTGGTCCCAATTGCAATTTTTTTTGTTACGGTGAAATTTTTCTGTCGGCAACGGAAGTGACGTAATATTAACAAAAACTACAATTTTGACAGTTCGGTACCACTTTTTGAAAGCAAATATTTTTTTTTTTTAAAACTGATATAACTAAAAGGATACACCCTGCAAAGGTGTATAAAATTTTTAGCTCAGATTTTTTAAATTTCAATTTCATTTTCGGGCAATTTCGAATAAAATGTAAAATAAAGTGTAAAATTCAATTATTTACAATTCATTCAGCGTCTTCATATTTTGAAATATTTATTTGTGATTTTCATAAACTCGTAGCAATAATCTAGACGAAGAGAATGTATGCGAAAATTAGTTTGAAATATGAGCAGTTGCCGAGAAATATGCAATTTTGCATGCATCACTATTCACGTTATTTTGCCTATAAAAGAGTGAATTATTATTCGATTTGCAATATTTTTTTTCCATTTGATGCCTAATGTCAATGTGGACTAGTTCAAGCCAATTTTACATTTTCACTGTGACCGGAAATGACGTCATTTCTGCAAAAACTGTATTTTTAACCTAAAAAACAAATATTTTATTCAAATGAGTCTGCCTTATAATATTTTTAAAATTATGATATTTGATTACCATCAACGAATAGAATGAAACCATACGACCACCACAAAATGGTTTCTAACTTGTACGGTTACAGAGAAATAGGCGATCTTCTATAAGTCACATTTCAAGGTTTTTGGTCTATAAAAGTGTCGGGGGGTTGGGATGGCCTAGTGGTCTAGAGTGCCGCGCTTCGCCCTCTAGCTGGCCGGTCACCTCTGGCTTGCGGCTGTGGTTTCGAGCCCTGGTGCGAGCGTATGTGGCATGGAGATGGGGGCGCCTTCTCAACCTCGTGGGTTTCCTCCGGGCACTCCGGTTTCCTCCCACTGCTAAAGACCCCTACGCGCAAGCGAATTATTGAAATAAAACTGAAACCATATGTTAGTCCCAAAATGACCTAGTTTGTGTCGAATGGACGTTAAACCCCATTTCTCTCTCTCTCTCTCTCTCTCTCTCTCTATAAAAGTTTCAATATTATTATTCGATTTTTATCATTTTTTTACCATTTGATGCCTATCAACTAAGTTAACATTTTCAATATCATCGGAAGTAATGTAATTTTTGCAAAAAACGTATTTTTAGCCTTCAAAACAAACATTTTTTTGAAGGGGTTTATATTTATTATTTGTTTAACTTTATAACGTCTGACTCTAATGGGCAGTAAGATTGAATCAATACCATCATATTGATATCAAGAAAAGGCTTCTAAAAGGGTCACTTTTAATTATTTTACCTTCTTAATTTCAGTTTATGGGTTATAGGTTAATTTTCCATTGCCCGATATGTATTAAACAAATTTTGTATGTTGCAAATTTTCGACTTATTTTTCACCTATAAAAATTTCTTTCGGCACCGGAAGTGACGTAATTTTGCCATAATTTACAATTTTGACCGCTCTTTTCGCCAGCAAATATTACTTTTACATATGGTAGAGGGTGTCACTGAAGCAAAACAACTAAAGTTTAGTTCGGTAGCTCAATGGGTTGGCTATGGTATAATAAACTTCCTGTATGATTCCTGAAAGCCGGTTCAGTGCTGCTTGCAGGTCTAGTTATTATTATTATTATACAGATTCCAATTTGAATAGATCTCAGCTACTACGTGTCGCATCGTTACGATTTCTTCGGTTTTACTGGGAAAGTGGGTGTGACTTAGAGGATAAAGCTATTTTGAACGTTCTGCGACAATGCGAAAAGTCCGAAATCACCGAAGTTATCGTTTTTGAAAATATTGCAGTAATTTTAACAATAATCATGGGATTTTAACTTTCGATACATTTTGGCATAGCCTAAGACAGGGCACATAGCTACGCTACTTTCGATTTTTGATTTTCGGCAAATCTTCGAAGATATTAGGCGCCAAATTTCGAAAATTTAAAATTTTACAAAAAACTTTTTTATTTATGAATATTTTTTAGTCGTATTATGCACAGAATTAAAGAGTCATCTGACTAGTGCAAAAATGTTAAAAAATTTTGTCTCAGTAATTTACCTTGGCCACCATTGGCTAATTCAGTTTTTCAGTCCTAGATTAATTTTTTATTGTTCGATTTGTATAAAACAAAGTTCATATGCTTCGTTGTATCAATTGTCATTTTTTTTATTACCGAAAGTGTTATCTGTCGGCACCGGAAGTGGCATAATTTTACCAAAAACTACAATTTTGACAGTTATTTTCCTTCTTCGAAAACAAATATTATTTTTTGGAAAAATTATTTGACTCAAAGAGTGTGCCCTTTCAAGGCGCAAAAAATGTAGGAAGCAGTTTTTTTAATTTCGATTTCATTTTCGAGCAAATTCGATTAAGAGGCTAAAAATGGTGTAAAATTGGCCTATTTACAACCTATTCAGGCTTTTCAGATTTTAAAATATTTCTTCGTAACTTTTATAAACTTGTAGCTATAATCCATACGAAGAAAATGTATGTTAAAATTCGTTTGTAATATAAGCAGTTACCAAGAAATGGGCAGTTCTGTACAAGTCACTGTTTTCGTTATTTTGCCTGTAAAATAGTCAATTATGATTGGATTTTTATAAAAGTGACATCATTTGATTCAAAAAGCACGTAGCGTCATATCAAGTTGATTACAATTTAAAATTGACACCGGAAGTGACATCATTTGGTCAAAAAATGCATTTTAAACTTTTTTAAATCAATGTTTTATTCAACCAAGAATAACTTAATATGTATTTATAATTTTAACTTTTGGTTTAAATTCACATATAAACAAAACTCATATGGTCATATAGATATCTTAAAATGGTTTCTAACTTGTTCGGTTGCCGAGAAATAGACGGTTTTCTACAGGTCACTTTTGAAGGTTTCGGGGCCATAAAAGTGTCAATTATTATTCGATTTTCATAAACGTCACACCATGTTATACCTAATGCCATTTGGGATTTCATACAAGTAATTTAAGATTTTCATTATCACCGGAAGTAACGTCATTTTGGCAAAAACTGTATTTTTAGCCTCCAAAACAGATATTTTATTCAAATGAGCCTGTTTTGAAATCTTTTTCAAATTATGGTATTTGATGCCAATCAACAAATAGAATGAACCCATACGATCATACAGATACCACAAAATCGTTTCTAACTTGTACGGTTGCCGAGAAATAGCCGATTTTCTACAAGTCACTTTTCAAGTTTTTTGGTCTTTAAAAGTGGCAATTATTATTCGATTTACATAAAATTTTCACTACATGATATCGTATGCCATTTCTGATTTCATAAAACTAATTGAACATTTGCATTAACACCGGGAGTAATTTAATTTTGTCAAGATCATTTACAAGTAACAAATGTATAAAATGAATTGATATTGCTGGATTTTGTTGATTCTGCGTCCATTTTATTTGTGTGCAATGTTAATTTGGAAACCTGTTTAGTGGTTTCGCTGGTACCGGAAGTGACATATGTTCAAGGGTAACTTGGCACCGGAAGTGACATGCTTAAGAGTAACTTGGCAACAGTGAAACCCGTCATTCCTGCATGCAGGTCTAGTTAGGCTTTCAGACTTTCGTCTGAAAGCCTATTGTGATTACTAAAATTATTATTTATTATTATTATTTTATTTTTCGGGGGAGCCTATTTCTCAGTGTCTGTAACAGATACAGATCTGGGACATAATTTTCTATTAGGAAACCATATGGTGGCTATCCCTTCCACTGTATTTGAAACTTCTGCGCAGACCGGAAGTGGCCGAATTTCGTGCGGTGCCAAATATTTAAAAAACGGCCGTAGATTCGTCAATTCTGTATCTATTTTCATACAAATTACATTTTTGGAAACCCTGAGTCTTTTCTCGGACGATAGCAGTTGAAAATTTTGCAATTTCGAAACTTCGCCGCTGACTTCTAGCGTTCGAAAAATGAAAATATGTTGTTTAAGACACATTTTTTGTTATTTTTCAAAATTTTAAAATTTGACCTACATTTTTGGATACCTGGAGGCAATCCGGTTCCAGTAATATAAGTTTCATTCAGAGTTATCGCCCTTTATTTTTCGATTTTTTTCGAATTTTCTTCACATTTTGTGAGCTTAAGTTTCGTTTTACGGCCAGATCGACGTTTCTGAAATTCCTGGAACATGAAGTAATATGGTCAAACCACCGTTTAAAGCAATTTCAACAACAATCCGTAAACCGGAAGTAGTCGAAATAATATGCGATATTTTGAAAAAAAAGTGAAAAATGGGTGTTTTGGGTAAAAACACGATTTCTCCGTCCGATATCAACGGATTAAACGAATTAAGGTATCATTTGGTCGGGCGCTGATTGGACCACTGAATGATACCCAATTCGTAAGGATGCGATTAGCAGGAAGCAAAATATGGCACGCTGAAAATCAAGTATTTTCTGATTTTTAGCATTTTTGGACGCCTGTATCTCGAAAACTTAACCGCAACTTTTTTTTTAATTTTTTCTATCGAGAGTCCCTTCGGAGGTTTTTTGCATGAAGCCATCCAATAAGACTTTGAAATATCTGGAATAGGTGAAATAACGGACTGAAAATCGAAAAAAGTCGAAAAATCGTGAAATTTTGGAAAATGCTCTACTTTTTTTTTATTTTAAGAGATTTTCAAAAAAAGATTGTATATTCAGATAGCTGACCTAATTACGATTCTAACGATGTATAATATGTATGTAGTTTTTGAAATTTAATTTTCGATATTTTAATTTTTTTGCATTTTTGGCACTTTTGAACATAGGATTTCTCAGGGGCATTTTATCTGATCAGATAATGTAATATGTCATTACAGAGCCCTGTGGCTATTTTAGTGCCCAAACTGGCTATTAAAACTATTCCGACAATAATAGCCATACCGGAAGTATTCAAAAAATGAAAAAAAAATGTTAAAAACATTGTCGCACTTGCGAAAAACTTGATTTCTCCCTTAGGTAATAGGGGACCAAAAGAACTAAAGTGTCGCTGGATAGCCCTATTAATGGACCATCATATGGTGTCTAAATAATACGATTTCGATGATAAGGAAATAAATTATTGTATGCCAAAAATCTAGTATTTTCCGATTTTTTAACATTCTGAGACGCCCTTTTCTCGAAAATAACGCCGCAGATTTTTCTTAAACTTTTCTTACTTAAAGTCCTATCGGTTGTCTATATAGTGAATCCAAAATGAAAAGCATTGAAATAATATAAGAGGTCCAAAAATGGCCTCAAACTTTGAAAAAAATTGAAAAATCGTTAAATTTTTGGAAACGCTCTTTAATTTATCTTTTTTTCCAAAACTACTCAATGGATGTTTCTGACACTTCTGGTACAGAAAGTTAAGTATCCAAAGAACTTCGTAAAGCTGTCACGACAATGATCGTAAAACCGGAAGTAGTCGAAAAAATGTCCGATATTTTGAAATTTTTTTTTTTTTTTTTACGAAAATCTTTTTTATTTATGAATATTTTTTGATGGTATTTTACACAGGGTTAAAATATCATCCTACTTGAGCAGAAATGATGAAAAAAATGTCTCGGTAATTTGCGTTAGCCGCCATCGGCTCATTTAGTTTTTCGTAACCAGACAAACTATTTATTGTTCGATTTGTATAAAACAAAGTTCATATGCTCCGTGGTCCCAATTGCAATTTTTTTTGTTACGGTGAATTTTTCTGTCGGCAACGGAAGTGACGTAATATTAACAAAAACTACAATTTTGACAGTTCGGTACCACTTTTTGAAAGCAAATATTTTTTTTTCAAAACTGATATAACTAAAAGGATGCACCATGCAAAGGTGTATAAAATTTTTAGCTCAGATTTTTTAAATTTCAATTTCATTTTCGGGCAATTTCGAATAAAATGTAAAATAAAGTGTAAAATTCAATTATTTACAATTCATTCAGCGTCTTCATATTTTGAAATATTTATTTGTGATTTTCATAAACTCGTAGCAATAATCCAGACGAAGAGAATGTATGCGAAAATTAGTTTGAAATATGAGCAGTTGCCGAGAAATATGCAATTTTGCATGCATCACTTTTCACGTTATTTTGCCTATAAAAGAGTGAATTATTATTCGATTTGCAATATTTTTTTCCATTTGATGCCTAATGTCAATGTGGACTAGTTCAAGCCAATTTTACATTTTCACTGTGACCGGAAATGACGTCATTTCTGCAAAAACTGTATTTTTAACCTAAAAAACAAATATTTTATTCAAATGAGTCTGCCTTATAATATTTTAAAAATTATGATATTTGATTACCATCAACGAATAGAATGAAACCATACGACCACCACAAAATGGTTTCTAACTTGTACGGTTACAGAGAAATAGGCGATCTTCTATAAGTCACATTTCAAGGTTTTTGGTCTATAAAAGTGTCAATTATTATTCGTTTTTTATCCTTTTTTTACCATTTGATGCCTATCAACTAAGTTAACATTTTCAATATCATCGGAAGTAATGTAATTTTTGCAAAAAACGTATTTTTAGCCTTCAAAACAAATATTTTTTTGAAGGGATTTATATTTATTATTTGTTTAACTTTATAACGTCTGACTCTAATGGGCAGTAAGATTGAATCAATACCATCATATTGATATCAAGAAAAGGCTTCTAGCATGTTCCCTTGTCGAATAATAGCCAATTTTACAAGGGTCACTTTTAATTATTTTACCTTCTTAATTTCAGTTTATGGGTTATAGGTTAATTTTCCATTGCCCGATATGTATTAAACAAATTTTGTATGTTGCAAATTTTCGACTCATTTTTCACCTATAAAAATTTCTTTCGGCACCGGAAGTGACGTAATTTTGCCATAATTTACAATTTTGACCGGTCTTTTCGCCAGCAAATATTACTTTTACATATGGTAGAGGGTGTCACTGAAGCAAAACAACTAAAGTATAGTTCGGTAGCTCAATGGGTTGGCTATGGTATAATAAACTTCCTGTATGATTCCTGAAAGCCGGTTCAGTGCTGCTTGCAGGTCTAGTTATTATTATTATTTACCGCGGGAGCCTATTTCTCTATGATCGAAAAGAGATACCGATTTGCGGCTCATCTTACTGTCGGGAAACCAGGTGGTGGCTACTCAATAAAGCAATTTTCAAACTTCTGCGCAGACCGGAAGTGACCGAACTTTGTACGTTGTCAAAAAATTGAAAATTGGCTATAGTTTCATCAATTCTTTTCCCATTTTCAAACAAATCACATTTTTGGAAAGCCTGAAACTTTTTTGAGATAATAGCAATCTCACATTTTGCAATTTCGAAACTTCGTCGTTGACTTCTATCGTTCGAAAATTGAAAACACGTCGGCTACAAGACAATTTTTGTTATTTTTCTAAATTTTCAAATTTGACCTACATTTTTGGATACCTGAAGTCCATCCGATTCTAGAAATATAAGTTTCATTCAGAGTTATCATACTATGATCAGGCAGCAAAATATGGCACGCTAAAAATCAAGTATTTTCTGATTTTTAGCATTTTTGGACGCCTGTATCTCGAAAACTTAACCGCAACTTTTTTTGAAATTTTCTCTATCGAGAGTCCTTTCGGAGGTATTTTGCATGGAGCCATCCAATAAGACTTTGAAATATATGGAATAGGTGAAATAACGGACTGAAAATCGAAAAAAGTCGAAAAATCGTGAAATTTTGGAAAATGCTCTACTATTTTTTTATTTTAAGAAATTTTCCAAAAAAGATTGTATATTCAGATAGCTGACCTAATTACGATTCTAACGATGTATAATATGTATGTAGTTATTGAAATTTAATTTTCGATATTTTAATTTTTTTGCATTTTTGACACTTTTGAACATAGGATTTCTCAGGGGCATTTTATCTGATCAGATAATGTAATATATCATTACAGAGCCCTGTGGCTATTTTAGTGCCCAAACGGGCTATTAAAACTATTCCGACAATAATAACCATACCGGAAGTATTCAAAAAATGAAAAAAAAAGGTTAAAAACATTGTCGCACTTGCGAAAAACTTGATTTCTCCCTTAGGTAATAGCGGACCAAAAGAACTAAAGTGTCGTTGGATAGCCCTATGAATGGACCATCATATGGTATCTAAATAATACGATTTCGATGGTAAGGAAATAAATTATTGTATGCCAAAAATCTAGTATTTTCCGATTTTTTAACATTCTGAGACGCCCTTTTCTCGAAAACGACGCCGCAGATTTTTCTTAAACTTTTCTTACTCAAAGTCCTATCGGTTGTCTATATAGTGAATCCAAAATGAAAAGCATTGATATTATATAAGTGGTCCAAAAATGGCCTCAAACTTTGAAAAAAATTGAAAAATCGTTAAATTTTTGTAAACGCTTTTTAATTTATCTTTTTTTCCAAAACTACTCAATGGATGTTTCTGACACTTTTGGTACAGAAAGTTAAGTATCCAAAGAACTTCGTAAAGCTATCACAACAGCGATCGTAAAACCGGAAATAGTCGAAAAAAGGCCGATATTTTGAAAAAAATTAATTTTTTTACGAAAACCTTTTTTATTTATGAATATTTTTTGATGATATTTTACACAGGGTTAAAATATCATCGTACTTGAGCAGAAATGAGGAAACAAATTGTCTCGGTAATTTGCGTTAGTCGCCATCGGCTAATTTAGTTTTTCGTAACCAGAAAAATTATTTATTGTTCGATTTGTATAAAACAAAGTTCATATGCTCCGTGGTCCCAATTGTATTTTTTTTTGTTAAGGTGAAATTTTTCTGTCGACAACGGAAGTGACGTGATATTAACAAAAACTACAATTTTGACAGTTCGGTACCACCTTTTGAAAGCAAATATTATTTTTTTTTCAAAACTGATATAACTAAAAGGATGCACCCTGAAAAGGTGCACAAAATCCTTAGCTCATATTTTTTAATTTCAATTTCATTTTCGGGCAATTTCGAATAAAATGTAAAATAAAGTGTAAAATTCAGTTATTTACAATTCATTCAGCGTCTTCATATTTTGAAATATTTATTTGTAATTTTCATAAACTCGTAGCAATAATCCAGACGAAGAGAATGTATGCGAAAATTAGTTTGTAATATGAGCAGTTGCCGAGAAATATGCAATTTTGCATGCATCACTTTTCACGTTATTTTGACTATAAAAGAGTGAATTATTATTCGATTTGCAATATTTTTTTTCCATTTGATGCCTAATACCAATTTGGACTAGGTCAAGCCAATTTTACATTTTCACTGCGACCGGAAATGACGTCATTTGGGCAAAAACTGTATTTTTAACCTAAAAAACGAATATTTTATTCAAATGAGTCTGCCTTATAATATTTTAACAATTGTGATATTTGATTCCCATCAACGAATAGAATGAAGCCATACGACCATACAGATACCACAAAATGGTTTCTAACTTGTACGGTTACAGAGAAATAGGGGATCTCCCATTAGTCACTTTTCAAGGTTTTTGGTCTATAAAAGTGTCAATTATTATTCGATTTTTATAATTTTTTTACCATTTGATGACTTATGCCATTTATGACTTCTATGAACTAAGTTAACATTTTCAATATCACCGGAACTAATGTAATTTTTGCAAAAAACGTATTTTTAGCCTTCAAAACAAATATTTTTTTGAAGTGATTTATATTTATTATTCGTTTAACTTTATAACGTCTGACTCTAATGGGCAGTAAGATTGAATCAATACCATCATATTGATATCAAGAAAAGGCTATTAGCATGTTCCCTTGTCGAATAATAGCCAATTTTCCCAGGGTCACTTTTAAGTTTTTTACCTTCTTAATTTCCGTTTATGGGTTATAGGTTAATTATATATTTCCCGATATGTATAAAACAAAGTTTGTATTTTGTATGTTGCCAATTTTCGACTTATTTTTCACCTATAAAAATTTCTTTCGGCACCTGAAGTGACGTAATTTTGCCATAATCTTTTCGCCAGCAAATATTACTTTTACATATGATATAGGGTGTCACTGAAGCAAAACAACTAAAGTATACATTGGTAGCTCAATGGATCGGTTATAGTATAAGAAACTTCCTGTCTGATTCCTGAAAGCCGGTTCAGTGCTGCTTGCAGGTCTAGTTATTAGGCTTTCAGACTTTCGTCTGAAAGCCTATTGAGATTACTAAAATATAATTAGGGTTTCACACTGCGAAGCTTGTGTGAAACACTATTGTTTTTGTTAAAATTATTAGGCTTTCAGACTTTCGTCTGAAAGCCTATTGTGATTACTAAAATTATTATTTATTATTATTATTTTTTTTTTCGCCGGAGCCTATTTCTCAGTGCCTGTAACAGATACCGATCTGGGACCTGATTCTCCATCGGGAAACCATGTGTTGGCTACTTGATAAACTATATTTGAAACTTCTGCGCAGACCGGAAGTGGTCGAATTACGTGCGGTGTCAAAAAATCAAAAAACGGCCGTAGATTCGTCAATTCTGTACCTATTTTCATGCAAATGACATTTTCGGAAACCCTGAGTCTTTTCTCGGACGATAGCAGTTGAAAATTTCGATATTTCGAAACTTCATCGCTGACTTCTTGCGATCGAAAAATGAAAAATGTTGTTTGAGAGACAATTTTTGTTATTTTTCAAAATTTTGAAATTTGACCTACATTTTTGGATACCTGAAGTCCATCCGATTCCAGTAATATAAGTTTCATTCAGAGTTATCGCCCTTTATTTTTCGATTTTTTTCGAATTTTCTACCCATTTTGCGAGCTCGGGTTTCGTTTTATGGCCGAATTGACGTTTCTGAAATTTCTGAGGCATGAAGCCAAATGACCATTGCAAGGAATAAAGCAATTTCAACAATAATCTGTACACCGGAAGTGGTCGAAATAATGTCCGATATTTTGAAAAAAATGCAAAAAATGGGTATTTTGGGGAAAAACGCGACATCTCCGTCCAATATCAATGGATTAAACAAATTCGGGTACCATTGGACTGCACTAGTATTGTGCTATCGTATGATACCCAATTTGTACGGATACGACGAGCAGGAAGCAAAATATGGCACGCTGAAAATCAAGTATTTTCTGATTTGGAGAGTTTTTGGACGCCTGTATCTCGAAAACTTAACCGCAACTTTTTTTTTAACTTTCTCTATCGAGAGTCCATTCGATAGTCTTGTGAATTATGCCATCCAATAAGACTTTGAAATGTCTGGAATATGATAAAAAAGGGACTGAAAATCAAAAAAAGTCGAAAAATCGTGAAATTTTGGAAAATGCTCTACTATTTTTTTATTTTAAGAGATTTTCAAAAAAAGGTTGTATATTCAGATAGCTGACCTAATTACGATTCTAATGATGTATAATATGTATGTAGTTATTGAAATTTAATTTTCGATATTTTAATTTTTTTGCATTTTTGGCACTTTTGAACATAGGATTTCTCAGAGGCATTTTATCTGATCAGATAATGTAATATATCATTACAGAGCCCCGTGGCTATTTTAGTGCCCAAACCGGCTATTAAAACTATTCCGACAATAATAACCATACCGGAAGTATTCAAAAAATGAAAAAAAAAGGTTAAAACCATTGTCGCAGTTGCGAGAAACTTGATTTCTCCCTTAGGTAATAGCGGACCAAAAGAACTAAAGTGTCGCTGGATAGCCCTATTAATGGACCATCATATGGTATCTAAATAATACGATTTCGATGGTAAGGAAATAAATTATTGTATGCCAAAAATATATTATTTTCCGATTTTTTAACATTCTGGGACGCCCTTTCCTCGAAAACGAGGCCGCAGATTTTTTTCAAACTTTTCTTACTCAAAGTCCTATCGGTTGTCTATATAGTGAATCCAAAATGAAATGCATTGAAATAATATAAATGGTCCAAAAATGGCCTCAAACTTTGAAAAAAATTGAAAAATCGTTAAATTTTTGGAAACGCTATTTAATTTATCTTTTTTTCCAAAACTACTCAATGGATGTTTCTGACACTTCTGGTACAGAAAGTTAATTATCCAAAGAACTTCGTAAAGCTATCACTACAACGATCGTAAAACCGGAAGTAGTCGAAAAAATGTCCGATATTTTGAAAAAAATCAATTTTTTTACGAAAACCTTTTTTATTTATGAATATGTTTTGATGATATTTTACACAGGGTTAAAAATATCATCCTACTTGAGCAGAAATGAGAAAAAAAATTGTCTCGGTAATTTGCGTTAGCCGCCATCGGCTAATTTAGTTTTTCGTACCCAGAAAAACTATTTATTATTCGATTTGTATAAAACAAAGTTCATACGCTCCGTGGTCCCAATTGTAATTTTTTTTGTTACGGTGAAATTTTTCTGTCGGCAACGGAAGTGACGTAATATTAACAAAAACTACAATTTTGATCGTTCAGTACCACTTTTTAAAAGCAAATATTATTTTTTTTCAAAACTGATATAAATAAAAGGATGCACCCTGCAAAGGTGCACAAAATCCTTAGCTCAGATTTTTTAATTTCAATTTCATTTTCGGGCAATTTCGAATAAAATGTAAAATAAAGTGTAAAATTCAGTTATTTACAATTCATTCAGCGTCTTCATATTTTGAAATATTTATTTGTAATTTTCATAAACTCGTAGCAATAATCCAGACGAAGAGAATGTATGCGCAAATTAGTTTGTAATATGAGCAGTTGCCGAGAAATATGCAATTTTGCATGCATCACTTTTCACGTTATTTTGCCTATAAAAGAGTGAATTATTATTCGATTTGCAATATTTTTTTTTCCATTTGATGCTTAATGCCAATTTGGACTAGGTCAAGCCAATTTTACATTTACACTGTGACCGGAAATGACGTCATTTGGGCAAAAACTGTATTTTTAACCTAAAAGAAAATATTTTATTCAAATGAGTCTGCCTTATAATATTTTTAAAATTATGATATTTGATTCCCATCAACGAATAGAATTAAGCCATACGACCATACGGATACCACAAAATGGTTTCTAACTTGTACGGTTACAGAGAAATAGGCGATCTTTTATAAGTCACTTTTCAAGGTTTTTGGTCTATAAAATTGTCAATTATTATTCGATTTTTATCATTTTTTTACCATTTGATGCCTTATGCCATTTATGACTTCTATGAACTAAATTAACATTTTCAATATCTCCGAAAGTAATGTAATTTTTGCAAAAAACGTATTTTTAGCCTTCAAAACAAACATTTTTTTGAAGGGGTTTATATTTATTATTCGTTTAACTTTATAACGTCTGACTCTAATGGGCAGTAAGACTGAATCAATACCATCATATTGATATCAAGAAAAGGCTTCTAGCATGTTCCCTTGTCGAATAATAGCCAATTTTCCCAGGGTCACTTTTAAGTTTTATACCTTCTTAATTTCAGTTTATGGGTTATAGGTTGATTATTTATTGCCCGATACGTATAAAACAAAGTTTGTATTTTGTATTTTCGACTTATTTTTCACCTATAAAAATTTCTTTCGGCACCGGAAGTGACGTAATTTTGCCATAATTTACAATTTTGACTGGTCTTTTCGCCAGCAAATATTACTTTTACATATGATAGAAGGTGTCACTGAAGCAAAACAATTAAAGTATAGTTTGGTAGCTCAATGGATCGGCTATGGTATAATGAACTTCCTGTATGATTCCTGAAAGCCGGTTCAGTGCTGCTTGCAGGTCTAGTTATTCTTATTATTATTATTATTATTCTTCTTTTGTTTTGAGTAGATCTCAGCAACTACGTGTCGCATCGTTACGATTTCTTCGGTTTTACTGGGAAAGTGGGTGTGACTTAGAGGATAAAGCTATTTTGAACGTTCTGCGACAATGCGAAATGTCCGAAATCACCGAAGTTATCGTTTTTACAAATATTGCGGTAATTTTAACAATAATCATGGGATTTTAACTTTCGATACATTTTGGCATAGCTGGAGACAGGGCACATAGCTGCGCTGCTTTCGATTTTTGATTTTCGGCAAATCTTCGAAGATATTAGGCGCCAAATTTCGGACATTTAAAATTTTACAAAAAACATTTTTATTTATGAATATTTTTTAGTCGTGTTGTGCACAGAATTAAAGAGTCATCTGACTTGCGCAAAAATGTTAAAAAATTTTGTCTCAGTAATTTTCCTTGGCCTCCATTGGCTAATTCAGTTTTTCAGTCCTAGATTAATTTTTTATTGTTCGATTTGTATAAAACAAAGTTCATATGCTTCGTTGTCTCAATTGTCATTTTTTTTATTACCAAAAGTGTTATCTGTCGGCACCGGAAGTAGCATAATTTTACCAAAAACTACAATTTTGACAGTTAGGTACATTTTTTGAAAACAAATATTATTTTTTTGAAAAATTATATGACTCAAAGAGTGTGTCCTTCAAAGGCGCAAAAAATGTCGGAAGCAGTTTTTTTAATTTCTTTTTCATTTTCTAGCAAATTGGATTAAGAGGTGAAAAAAGGCGTAAAATTGACCTATTTACAACTCATTCAGGCTTTTCAGATTTTAAAATATTTTTACGTAACTTTTATAAACTTGTAGCTATAATCCATACGAAGAGAATGTATGTGAAAATTAGTTTGTAATATAAGCAGTTGCCGAGAAATAGGCAATTTTGCATGAGTCACTTTTCACGTAATTTTGGCTGTAAAAGAATCAATTATTATTCGATTTTCAATTTTCTTTCAACATTGGATGCCTAATGCCATAGTGGACTATGTCAAACCATTTTACCCCTTGCGCTGCCACCGGAAATGACGTCATTTGCTCAAACTTAAATTTTAGCCTTCAAAAAACAATATTTTATTCAAATGAGTCGTATTTGTTATTTTTTTCAAATTGTGATATTTGATTCTATTGATCAAATAGATTGAACCCATACGATCATACAGATACCACAAAATGGTTTCTAACTTGTACGGTTGCAGAGAAATGGGCGATTTTCCTTAAGTCACTTTTCAAGGTTTTTGGTCTATAAAAGTGTCAGTTATTATTCGATTTTCATAAAATTTTCACTATATGATATCTTCTGTCATTTATGATTTCATAGAACTAATTTAACATTTTCAGTATCACCGGAAGTAATGTCATTTTGGCAAAAACTGTATTTTTAGCCTTCAAAACAGACATTTTTTTTCAAATGAGTCTGATTTGTAATATATTTCAAATTATGATATTTGATTTCAATCAACAAATGGATTGAACCCATACGATCATATAGATACCAAAAGCTAGTTTTTATCGTGTACGGTTGCCGAGAAATAGACGACTTTCTACAAGTCACTTTTCAAGGTTTTTGGTCTATAAAAGTGGCAATTCTCATTCGATTTACATACAATTTTCGCCATTATGCTGCCTTATGCCATTTCTGATTTCATAAAACTAATTGAACATTTTCGTTATCACCGGAAGTAATGAAATTTTGCCAGGATCACTTACAAGTAACATATATATAAAATGAATTGATATTGCTGGATTTGGTTGATTCTTCGTCCATTTTATTTGATGTTTACAATGCTTATGTGGAAACCTGATTGATGGTTTCATTGGTATCGGAAGTGACATATGTTTAAGGGTAACGTGGCACCGAAAGTGACGTGGCACCAGTGAAACCCGTCATTCCTGCATGCAGGTCTAGTTATTCTTATTAGGCTTTCAGACTTTCGTCTGAAAGCCTATTGAGATTACTAAAATTATTATTATTAGGGTTTCACACTGCGTAGCTTGTGTGAAACACTATTGTTTTTGTTAAAATTATTAGGGTTTCACACTGCGTAGCTTGTGTGAAACACTATTGTTTTTGTTAAAATTATTATTCTTATTATTATTATTCAGATTCCAATTTGAATAGATCTCAGCAACTACGTGTCGCATCGTTATGATTTCTTCGGTTTTACTGGGAAAGTGGGTGTGACTTAGAGGATAAAGCTATTTTGAACGTTCTGCGACAATGCGAAATGTCCGAAATCACCGAAGTTATCGTTTTTGAAAATATTGCAGTAATTTTAACAATAATCATTGGATTTTAACTTTCGATACATTTTGGCATAGCCTGAGACAGGGCACATAGCTACGCTACTTTCGATTTTTGATTTTCGGCAAATCTTCGAAGATATTAGGCGCCAAATTTCGAAAATTTAAAATTTTACAAAAAACTTTTTTATTTATGAATATTTTTTAGTCGTATTGTGCACAGAATTAAAGAGTCATCTGCCTAGTGCAAAAATGTTAAAAAATTTTGTCTCAGTAATTTTCCTTGGCCGCTATTGGCTAATTCAGTTTTTCAGTCCTAGATTATTTTTTTATTGTTCGATTTGTATAAAACAAAGTTCATATGCTTCGTTGTCTCAATTGTCATTTTTTTTATTACCGGAAGTGTTATCTGTCCGCACCGAAAGTGGCATAATTTTACCAAAAACTACAATTTTGACAGTTAGGTACCATTTTTCGAAAACAAATATTATTTTTTGGAAAAATTATTTGACTCAAAGAGTGTGCCCTTTCAAGGCGCAAAAAATGTCGGAAGCAGTTTTTTTAATTTCGATTTCATTTTCGAGCAAATTCGATTAAATGGCT
This sequence comes from Patella depressa, assembly GCA_948474765.1. Lineage (NCBI taxonomy): Eukaryota > Metazoa > Mollusca > Gastropoda > Patellidae > Patella > Patella depressa. The sequence goes on from OX419720.1 coordinate 35,353,737, forward strand.
AAAAATGGTGTAAAATTGACCCATTTACAACCTATTCAGGCTTTTCAGATTTTAAAATATTTCTTCGTAACTTTTATAAACTTGTAGCTATAATCCATACGAAGAAAATGTATGTTAAAATTAGTTTGTAATATAAGCAGTTACCAAGAAATGGACAGTTCTGTACAAGTCACTGTTTTCGTTATTTTGCCAGTAAAATAGTCAATTATGATTGGATTTTTATAAAAGTGACATCATTTGATTCAAAAAGCATGTAGCGTCATATCAAGTTGATTACAATTTAAAATTGACACCGAAAGTGACGTCATTTTGTCAAAAACTGCATTTTAAACTTTTTAAATCAATGTTTTATTCAACCAAGAATTACTTAATATGTATTAATAATTTTAACTTTTGGTTTAAATTCACATATAAACACAACTCATATGGTCATATACATATCATAAAATTGTTTCTAACTTGTTCGGTTGCCGAGAAATAGACGGTTTTCTACAGGCCACTTTTGAAGGTTTTTGGGCCATAAAAGTGTCAATTATTATTCGATTTTCATAAAAGTTACATCATGTTATACCTAATGCCATTTAGGATTTCATACAAGTAATTTAAGATTTTCATTATCACCGGAAGTAACATCATTTTGGCAAAAACTGTATTTTTAGCCTTCAAAACAGATATTTTATTCAAATGAGTCTGTTTTGAAATGTTTTTCAAATTATGGTATTTGATGCCAATCAACAAATAAAATGAACCCATACGATCATACAGATACCACAAAATGGTTTCTAACTTGTACGGTTGCAGAGAAATAGTCGATTTTCTACAAGTCACTTTTCAAGTTTTTTGGTCTTTAAAAGTGGCAATTATTATTCGATTTACATAAAATTTTCACTTTATGATATAGTATGCCATTTCTGATTTCATAAAACTAATTGAACATTTTCATTAACACCGGAAGAAATGTAATTTTGTCAAGATCATTTACAAGTAACAAATGTATAAAATGAATTGATATTGCTGGATTTGGTTGATTCTGCATCCATTTTATTTGTGTGCAATGTTAATTTGGAAACCTGTTTAATGGTTTCGTTGGTACCGGAAGTGACATATGTTCAAGGGTAACTTGGCACCGGAAGTGACATGTTTAAGGGTAACGTGGCACCAGTGAAACCCGTCATTCCTGCATGCAGGTCTAGTTATTATTAGGGTTTCACACTGCGAAGCTTGTGTGAAACACTATTGTTTTTGTTAAAATTATTATTCTTATTATTATTATTATTCTTCTTTTGTTTTGAGTAGATCTCAGCAACTGCTTGTCGCATCGTTACGATTTCTTCGGTTTTACTGGGAAAGTGGGTGTGACTTAGAGGATAAAGCTATTTTGAACGTTCTGCGACAATGCGAAATGTCCGAAATCACCGAAGTTATTGTTTTTGAAAATATTGCAGTAATTTTAACAATAATCATTGGATTTTAACTTTCGATACATTTTGGCATAGCCTGAGACAGGGCACATAGCTACGCTACTTTCGATTTTTGATTTTCGGCAAATCTTCGAAGATATTAGGCGCCAAATTTCGAAAATTTAAAATTTTACAAAAAACTTTTTTATTTATGAATATTTTTTAGTCGTATTGTGCACAGAATTAAAGAGTCATCTGCCTAGTGCAAAAATGTTAAAAAAATTTGTCTCAGTAATTTTCCTTGGCCGCTATTGGCTAATTCAGTTTTTCAGTCCTAGATTAATTTTTTATTGTTCGATTTGTATAAAACAAAGTTCATATGCTTCGTTGTCTCAATTGTCATTTTTTTTATTACCGGAAGTGTTATCTGTCGGCACCGAAAGTGGCATAATTTTACCAAAAACTACAATTTTGACAGTTAGGTACCACTTTTCGAAAACAAATATTATTTTTTGGAAAAATTATTTGACTCAAAGAGTGTGCCCTTTCAAGGCGCAAAAAATGGCGGAAGCAGTTTTTTTAATTTCGATTTCATTTTCGAGCAAATTCGATTAAATGGCTAAAAATGGTGTAAAATTGACCCATTTACAACCAATTCAGGCTTTTCAGATTTTAAAATATTTCTTCGTAACTTTTATAAACTTGTAGCTATAATCCATACGAAGAAAATGTATGTTAAAATTAGTTTGTAATATAAGCAGTTACCAAGAAATGGACAGTTCTGTACAAGTCACTGTTTTCGTTATTTTGCTTGTAAAATAGTCAATTATGATTGGATTTTTATAAAAGTGACATCATTTGATTCAAAAAGCATGTAGCGTCATATCAAGTTGATAACAATTTGAAATTGACACCGGAAGTGACGTCATTTTGTCAAAAACTGCATTTTAAACTTTTTAAATCAATGTTTTATTCAACCAAGAATTACTTAATATGTATTAATAATTTTAACTTTTGGTTTAAATTCACATATAAACACAACTCATATGGTCATATACATATCATAAAATTGTTTCTAACTTGTTCGGTTGCCGAGAAATAGACGGTTTTCTACAGGCCACTTTTGAAGGTTTTTGGGCCATAAAAGTGTCAATTATTATTCGATTTTCATAAACGTTACACCATGTTATACCTAATGCCATTTAGGATTTCATACAAGTAATTTAAGATTTTCATTATCACCGGAAGTAACATCATTTTGGCAAAAACTGTATTTTTAGCCTTCAAAACAGATATTTTATTCAAATGAGTCTGTTTTGAAATGTTTTTCAAATTATGGTATTTGATGCCAATCAACAAATAAAATGAACCCATACGATCATACAGATACCACAAAATGGTTTCTAACTTGTACGGTTGCAGAGAAATAGTCGATTTTCTACAAGTCACATTTCAAGTTTTTTGGTCTTTAAAAGTGGCAATTATTATTCGATTTACATAAAATTTTCACTATATGATATCGTATGCCATTTCTGATTTCATAAAACTAATTGAACATTTTCATTAACACCGGAAGAAATGTAATTTTGTCAAGATCATTTACAAGTAACAAATGTATAAAATGAATTGATATTGCTGGATTTGGTTGATTCTGCATCCATTTTATTTGTGTGCAATGTTAATTTGGAAACCTGTTTAATGGTTTCGTTGGTACCGGAAGTGACATATGTTCAAGGGTAACTTGGCACCGGAAGTGACATGTTTAAGGGTAACGTGGCACCAGTGAAACCCGTCATTCCTGCATGCAGGTCTAGTTTATTATTATTATTTACCGCGAGGGCCTAGATCTCCATGATCGAAAACAGATATCGATCTGGAATCAGATTTTCTATTGGGAAACCATGTGGTGGCTACTTGATAAAATATTTTTGAAATTTCTGCGCATACCGGAAGTGACCGAAATTTGTACGTTATCTAAAAATTGAAAATCGGCCATAGTTTCGTCAATTCTTTATCCATTTTCAAACAAATTACATTTTTGGAATCCCTGAATCTTTTCTGAGACAATCTATTCTGAGACATTTTTCAATTTCGAACATTCGTCTATGACTTTTATCGTTTGAAAATTGCAAACATGTTGTTTACGAGACAATTTTTGTTATTTTTCAAAATTTTCAAATTTGACCTACATTTTTGGATACCTGACGTCCATCCGATTCCAGTAATATAAGTTTCATTCAGAGTTATCGCCCTTTATTTTTCGATTTTTTTCGAATTTTCTTCCCATTTTGTGAGCTCCGGTTTCGGTTTATGGCAGAATTGACGTTTCTGAAACTTCTGGAAAATGAAGTTATAGTCCAATACCAACTTATAAAGCAATTTCGACCAGAATCCTTAAACCGGAAGTGGTCGAAATAATGGGCAATATTTTGAAAAAAATGCAAAAAATGGATATTTTGGGGAAAAACGCGATTTCTCCGCCCGATATCAACGGATTAAAGAAATTAGGGTACCATTGGACTGCACTAGGATTGTACTATCGTATGATACCCAATTCATACGGATACTATGATCAGGAAGCAAAATATGGCACGCTGAAAATCACGAATTTTCTGATTTTTAGCATTTTTGGACGCCTGTATCTCGAAAACTTAACCTACAATTTTTTTTTAATTTTTTCTATCGAGAGTCCTTTTGGAGGTATTTTGCATGAAGCCAACCAATAAGACTTTGAAATGTCTGGAATAGAATAAAAAAGGGACTGAAAATCGAAAAAAGTCGAAAAATCGTGAAATTTTGAAAAATGCTCTACTATTTTTTTATTTTAAGAGATTTTTAAAAAAAGGTTGTATATTCAGATAGCTGACCTAATTACGATTCTAACGATGTATAATATGTATGTAATTATTGAAATTTAATTTTCGATATTTTAAATTTTTTGCATTTTTGGCACTTTTGAACATAGGATTTCTCAGGGGCATTTTATCTGATCAGATAATGTAATATATCATTACAGAGCCCTGTGGCTATTTTAGCGCCCAAACCGACTATTAAAACTATTCCGACAATAATAACCATACCGGGAGTATTCAAAAAATGAAAAAAAAGGTTAAAAATATTGTCGCACTTGCGAAAAACTTGATTGCTCACTTAGGTAATAGCGGACCAAAAGAACTAAAGTGTCGTTGGATAGCCCTATTAATGGACCATCATATGGTATCTAAATAATACGATTTCGATGGTAAGGAAATAAATTATTGTATGCCAAAAATCTGGTATTTTCCGATTTTTTAACATTCTGAGACGCCCTTTTCTCGAAAATGACGCCTACGATTTTTCTGAAACTTTTCTTACTCATAGTCCTATCGGTTGTCTATATAGTGAATCCAAAATGAAAAGCATTGAAATAATGTAGGTGGTCCAAAAATGACATCAAACTTTGAAAAAAATTGAAAAATCGTAAAATTTTTGTAAACGCTCTTTAATTTATCTTTTTTTCCAAAACTACTCAATGGATGTTTCTGACACTTCTGGTACAGAAAGTTAAGTATCCAAAGAACTTCGTAAAGCTATCACGACAACGATCGTAAAACCGGAAGTAGTCGAAAAAATGTCCGATATTTTGATAAAAAATATTTTTTTTACGAAAACCTTTTTTATTTATGAATATTTTTTGATGGTATTTTACACAGGGTTAAAATATCATCCTACTTGACCAGAAATGGGAAAAAAAATTGTCTCGGTTATTTTCGTTAGCCGCCAACGGCTAATTTAGTTTTTCGTACCCAGAAAAATTATTTATTGTTCGATTTGTATAAAACAAAGTTCATATGCTCCGTGGTCCCAATTGTAATTTTTTTTGTTATGGTGAAATTTTTCTGTCGGCAACGGAAGTGACGTAATATTAACAAAAACTATAATTTTGACAGTTCGGTACTACTTTTTGAAAGCAAATATTATTTTTTTTCAAAACTGATATAACTAAACGGATGCACCCTGCAAAGGTGCACAATATCCTTAGCTCAGATTTTTTAATTTCAATTTCATTTTCGGGCAATTTCGAATAAAATGTAAAATAAAGTGTAAAATTCAGTTGTTTACAATTCATTCAGCGTCTTCATATTTTGAAATATTTATTTGTAATTTTAATAAACTCGTAGCAATAATCCAGATGAAGAGATTGTATGCGAAAATTAGTTTGTAATATGAGCAGTTGCCGAGGAATACGCAATTTTGCATGCGTCACTTTTCACGTTATTTTGCCTATAAAAGAGTGAATTATTATTCGATTTGCAATATTATTTTTCCATCTGATGCTTAGTGTCAATTTGTTCTAGGTCAAGCCAATTTTACAATTTCACAGTGACCGGAAATGACGTCATTTGGGCAAAAACTGTATTTTAAACCTAAAAAACAGATATTTTATTCAAATGAGTCTGCCTTATAATAATTTTAAAATTATGATATTTGATTCCCATCAACGAATAGAATGAAGCCATACGACCATACAGATACCACAAAATGGTTTCTAACTTGTACGGTTACAGAGAAATAGGCGATCTTCGATAAGTCACTTTTCAAGGTTTTTGGTCTATAAAAGTGTCAATTATTATTCGATTTTTATAAAAAAAAATTACCATTTGATGCCTTATGCCATTTATGACTTCTATGAACTAAATTAACATTTTCAATATCACCGGAAGTAATGTAATTTTTTCAAAAAACGTATTTTTGGCCTTCAAAACAAACATTTTTTTTGAAGTGGTTTATGTTTATTATTCGTTTAACTTTATAACGTCTGACTCTAATGGGCAGTAAGATTGAATCAATACCATCATATTGATATCAAGAAAAGGCTTCTAGCATGTTCCCTTGTCGAAAAATAGCCAATTGTCCCAGTGTCACTTTTAAGTTTTTTACCTTCTTAATTTCAGTTTATTGGTTATAGGTTAATTATTTATTGCCCGATATGTATAAAACAAAGTTTGTATTTTGTATGTTGCGAATTTTCGACTTATTTTTCACCTATAATAATTTCTTTCGGCACCGGAAGTGACGTTATTTTGCCATAATTTACAATTTTGAAAGGTCTTTTCGCCAGCAAATATTACTTTTACATATGATAGAGGGTGTCACTGAAGCAAAACAATTAAAGTTTGGTAGCTCAATGGATCGGCTAGGGTATAATAAACTTCCTGTATGATTCCTGAAAGCCGGTTCAGTGCTGCTTGCAGGTCTAGTTATTATTATTAGGCTTTCAGACTTTCGTCTGAAAGCCTATTGTGATTACTAAAATTATTATTTATTATTATTATTTTTTTTTTCGCCGGAGCCTATTTCTCAGTGCCTGTAACAGATACCGATCTGGGACCTAATTCTTTATCGGGAAACCATGTGTTGGCTACTTGATAAACTATATTTGAAACTTCTGCGCAGACCGGAAGTGGTCGAATTTCGTGCGTTGTCAAAAAATCAAAAAATGGCCGTAGTTTCGTCAATTCTGTACCTTTTTTCATACAAATGACATTTTCGGAAACCCTGAGTCTTTTCTCGGACGATAGCAGTTGAAAATTTCGATATTTCGAAACTTCATCGCTGACTTCTTGCGATCGAAAAATGAAAAATGTTGTTTGAGAGACAATTTTTGTTATTTTTCAAAATTTTGAAATTTGACCTACATTTTTGGATACCTGAAGTCCATCCGATTCCAGTAATATAAGTTTCATTCAGAGTTATCGCCCTTTATTTTTCGATTTTTTTCGAATTTTCTACCCATTTTGTGAGCTCGGGTTCCGTTTTATGGCCGAATTGACGTTTCTGAAATTTCTGAGGCATGAAGCCAAATGACCATTGCAAGGAATAAAGCAATTTCAACAATAATCTGTACACCGGAAGTGGTCGAAATAATGTCCGATATTTTGAAAAAAATGCAAAAAATGGGTATTTTGGGGAAAAACGCGATTTCTCCGTCCGATATCAATGGATTAAACAAATTAGGGTACCATTGGACTGCACTAGTATTGTGCTATCGTATGATACCCAATTTGTACGGATACGACGAGCAGGAAGCAAAATATGGCACGCTGAAAATCAAGTATTTTCTGATTTGGAGCGTTTTTGGACGCATGTATCTCGAAAACTTAACCGCAACTTTTTTTTTAACTTTCTCTATCGAGAGTCCATTCGATAGTCTTGTGAATTATGCCACCCAATAAGACTTTGAAATGTCTGGAATACGATAAAAAAGGGACTGAAAATCAAAAAAAGTCGAAAAATCGTGAAATTTTGGAAAATGCTCTACTATTTTTTTATTTGAAGAGATTTTCAAAAAAAGGTTGTATATTCAGATAGCTGACCTAATTACGATTCTAACGATGTATTATATGTATGTAGTTATTGAAATTTAATTTTCGATATTTAAATTTTTTGCATTTTTGGCACTTTTGAACATAGGATTTCTCAGAGGCATTTTATCTGATCAGATAATGTAATATATCATTACAGAGCCCCGTGGCTATTTTAGTGCCCAAACCGGCTATTAAAACTATTCCGACAATAATAACCATACCAGAAGTATTCAAAAAATGAAAAAAAAAGGTTAAAAACATTGTCGCACTTGCGAGAAACTTGATTTCTCCCTTCGGTAATAGCGGACCAAAAGAACTAAAGTGTCGCTGGATAGCCCTATTAATGGACCATCATATGGTATCTAAATAATACGATTTCGATGGTAAGGAAATAAATTATTGTATAACAAAAATCTAGTATTTTCCGATTTTTTAACATTCTGTGACGCCCTTTTCTCGAAAACGACGCCGCAGATTTTTCTTAAACTTTTCTTACTCAAAGTCCTTTCGGTTATCTATATAGTGAATCCAAAATGAAAAGCATTGAAATAATATAAATGGTCCAAAAATGGCCTCAAACTTTGAAAAAAATTGAAAAATCGTTAAATTTTTGGAAACGCTCTTTAAGTTATCTTTTTTTCCAAAACTACTCAATGGATGTTTCTGACACTTCTGGTACAGAAAGTTAATTATCCAAAGAACTTCGTAAAGCTATCACGACAACGATCGTAAAACCGGAAGTAGTCGAAAAAATGTCCGATATTTTGAAAAAAAATAATTTTTTTACGAAAACCTTATTTATTTATGAATATATTTTGATGGTATTTTACACAGGGTTAAAATATCATCCTACTTGAGCAGAAATGGGAAAGAAAATTGTCTCGGTTATTTGCGTTAGCCGCCAACGGCTAATTTAGTTTTTCGTACCCAGAAAAATTATTTATTGTTCGATTTGTATAAAACAAAGTTCATATGCTCCGTGGTCCCAATTGTAATTTTTTTTGTTACGGTGAAATTTTTCTGGCGGCAACGGAAGTGACGTAATATTAACAAAAACTACAATTTTGACCGTTCAGTACCACTTTTTGAAAGCAAATATTATTTTTTTTCAAAACTGATATAACTAAAAGGATGCACCCTGCAAAGGTGCACAAAATCCTTAGCTCAGATTTTTTAATTTCAATTTCATTTTCGGGCAATTTCGAATAAAATGTAAAATAAAGTGTAAAATTCAGTTATTTACAATTCATTCAGCGTCTTCATATTTTGAAATATTTATTTGTAATTTTCATAAACTCGTAGCAATAATCCAGACGAATAGAATGTATGCGCAAATTAGTTTGTAATATGAGCAGTTGCGGAGAAATATGCAATTGTGCATGCATCAATTTTCACGTTATTTTGCCTATAAAAGAGTGAATTATTATTCGATTTGCAATATTTTTTTCCATTTGATGCTTAATGCCAATTTGGACTAGGTCAAGCCAATTTTACATTTTCACTGTGACCGGAAATGACGTCATTTGGGCAAAAACTGTATTTTTAACTTAAAAAACAAATATTTTATTCAAATGAGTCTGCCTTATAATATTCTTGAAATTATGATATTTGATTCCCATCAACGAATAGAATGAAGCCATACGACCATACGGATACCACAAAATGGTTTCTAACTTGTACGGTTACAGAGAAATAGGCGATCTTCTATAAGTCACTTTTCAAGGTTTTTGGTCTATAAAAGTGTCAATTATTATTCGATTTTTATCATTTTTTTACCATTTGATGCCTTATGCCATTTATGACTTCTATGAACTAAATTAACATTTTCAATATCTCCGGAAGTAATGTAATTTTTGCAAAAAACGTATTTTTAGCCCTCAAAACAAACATTTTTTTGAAGGGATTTATATTTATTATTCGTTTAACTTTATAACGTCTGACTCTAATTGGCAGTAAGATTGAATCAATACCATCATATTGATATCAAGAAAAGGCTTCTAGCATGTTCCCTTGTCGAATAATAGCCAATTTTCCCAGTGTCACTTTTAAGTTTTATACCTTCTTAATTTCAGTTTATGGGTTATAGGTTGATTATTTATTGCCCGATATGTATAAAACAAAGTTTGTATTTTGTATGTTGCGAATTTTCGACTTATTTTTCACCTATAAAAATTTCTTTCGGCACCGGAAGTGACGTAATTTTGCCATAATTTACAATTTTGATCGGTCTTTTCGCCAGCAAATATTACTTTTACATATGATAGAAGGTGTCACTGAAGCAAAACAATTAAAGTATAGTTTGGTAGCTCAATGGATCGGTTAGGGTATAATGAACTTCCTGTATGATTCCTGAAAGCCGGTTCAGTGCTGCTTGCAGGTCTAGTTATTATTATTATTATTATTATTTACCGCGGGGGCCTAGATCTCCATGATCGAAAACAGATATCGATCTGGAATTAGATTTTCTATTGGGAAACCATGTGGTGGCTACTTGATAAAATATTTTTGAAATTTCTGCGCATACCGGAAGTGACCGAACTTTGCACGTTGTCTAAAAATTGAAAATCGGCCATAGTTTCGTCAATTCGTTATCCATTTTCAAACAAATTACATTTTTGTAATCCCTGAATCTTTTCTGAGACAATGGCTATCTCACATTTTTCAATTTCGAACATTCGTCTATGACTTTTATCGTTCGAAAATTGAAAACATGTTGTTTACGAGACCATTTTTGTCATTTTTCAAAATTTTTAAATTTGACCTACATTTTTGGATACCTGAAGTCCATCCGATTCCAGTAATATAAGTTTCATTCAGAGTTATCTCCCTTTATTTTTCGATTTTTTTCGAATTTTCTTCCCATTTTGTCAGCTCGGGTTTCGTTTTATGGTAGAATTGACGTTTCTGAAACTTCTAGAACATGAAGTTATAGTCCAATACCAACGTATAAAGCAATTTCGACAAGAATCCTTAAACCGGAAGTGGTCGAAATAATGTGCAATATTTTGAAAAAAATGCAAAAAATGGATATTTTTGGGAAAAACGCGAATTCTCCGCCCGATATCAATGGATTAAAGAAATTAGGGTACCATTGGACTGCACTAGGATTGTGCTATCGTATGATACCCAACTCGTACGGATACGATGAGCAGGCAGCAAAATATGGCACGCTGAAAATCAAGTATTTTCTGATTTGGAGCGTTTTTGGACGCCTGTATCTCGAAAACTTAACCGCAACTTTTTTTGTAATTTTTTCTATCGAGAGTCCTTTCGGAGGTATTTTGCATGAAGCCATCCAATAAGACTTTGAAATATCTGGAATAGGTGAAATAACGGACTGAAAATCGAAAAAAGTCGAAAAATCGTGAAATTTTGGAAAATGCTCTGTTATTTTTTTATTTTCAAAGATTTCCAAAAAACGATTGTATATTCAGATAGCTGACCTAATTACGAGTCTAACGATGTATAATATGTATGTAGTTATTGAAATTTAATTTTCGATATTTTAAATTTTTTGCATTTTTGGCACTTTTGAACCTAGGATTTCTCAGGGGCATTTTATCTGATCAGATAATGTAATATATCATTACAGAGCACTGTGGCTATTTAAGTGCCCAAACCGGTTATTAAAACTATACCGACAATAATAACCATACCGGAAGTATTCAAAAAATGAATAAAAAGGTTAAAAACATTGTCGCACTTGCGAAAAACTTGATTTCTCCCTTAGGTAATAGCGGACCAAAAGAACTAAAGTGTCGTTGGATAGCCCTATTAATGGACCATCATATGGTATCTAAATAATACGATATCGATGGTAAGGAAATAAATTATTGTATGCCAAAAATCTAGTATTTTCCGATTTTTTAACATTCTGAGACGCCCTTTTCTCGAAAACGACGCCGCAGATTTTTCTTAAACTTTTCTAATTCAAAGTCCCATCGGTTGTCTATATAGTGAATCCAAAATGAAAAGCATTGAAATAATATAGGTGGTCCAAAAATGGCATCAAACTTTGAAAAAAATTGAAAAATCGTTAAATTTTTGTAAACGCTCTTTTATTTATCTTTTTTTCCAAAACTGCTCAATGGATGTTTCTGACACTTCTGGTACAGAAAGTTAAGTATCCAAAGAACTTCGTAAAGCTATCGCGACAATGATCGTAAAACCGGAAGTAGTCGAAAAAATGTCCGATATTTTGAAAAAAATTAATTTTTTTACGAATACTTTTTTTATTTATGAATATTTTTTCATGATATTTTACACAGGGTTAAAATATCATCGTACTTGAGCAGAAATGAGAAAAAAAATTGTCTCGGTAATTTGCGTTAGCCGCCATCGGCTAATTTAGTTTTTCGTACCCAGAAAAATTATTTATTGTTCGATTTGTATAAAACAAAGTTCATATGCTCCGTGGTCCCAATTGTAATTTTTTTTGTTACGGTGAAATTTTTCTGTCGGCAACGGAAGTGACGTAATATTAACAAAAACTACAATTTTGACAGTTCGGTACCACTTTTTGAAAGCAAATATTTTTTTTTTCAAAACTGATATAACTAAAAGGATGCACCCTGCAAAGATGCACAAAATCCTTAGCTCAGATTTATTAATTTCAATTTCATTTTCGGGCAATTTCAAATAAAATGTAAAATATAGTGTAAAATTCAGTTATTTACAATTCATTCAGCGTCTTCTATTTTGAAATACTTATTTGTAATTTTCATAAACTCGTAGCAATAATCCAGACGAAGAGAATGTATGCGAAAATTAGTTTGTAAAATGAGCAGTTGCCGAGAAATATGCAATTTTGCATGCATCACTTTTCACGTTATTTTGCCTATAAAAGAGTGAATTATCATTCGATTTGCAATATTTTTTTTCCATTTGATGCCTAATGCCAATTTGGACTAGTTCAAGCCAATTTTACATTTTCACTGTGACCGGAAATGACGTCATTTGGACAAAAACTGTATTTTTAACCCAAAAAACAAATATTTTATTCAAATGAATCTGCCTTATAATATTTTTAAAATTATGATATTTGATTCCCATCAACGAATAGAATGAAGCCATACGACCATACAGATACCACAAAATGGTTTCTAACTTGTATGGTTACAGAGAAATAGGCGATCTTCTATAAGTCACTTTTCAAGGTTTTTGGTCTATAAAAGTGTCAATTATTATTCGATTTTTATAATTTTTTTACCATTTGATGCCTTATGCCATTTATGACTTCTATGAACTACGTTAACATTTTCAATATCACCGGAAGTAATGTAATTTTTGCAAAAAACGTATTTTTAGCCTTCAAAACAAACATTTTTTTGAAGGGATTTATATTTATTATTCGTTTAACTTTATAACGTCTGACTCTAATGGGCAGTAAGACTGAATCAATACCATCATATTGATATCAAGAAAAGGCTTCTAGCATGTTCCCTTGTCGAATAATAACCAATTTTCCGAGGGTCACTTTTAAGTTTTTTACCTTCTTAATTTCAGTTCATGGGTTATAGGTTAATTATTTATTGCCCGATGTCTATAAAAAAAAGTTTGTATTTTGTATGTTGCGAATTTTCGACTTATTTTTCACCTATAAAAATTTCTTTCGGCACCGGAAGTGACGTAATTTTGCCATAATTTACAATTTTGACCGGTCTTTTCGCCAGCAAATATTACTTTTACATATGATAGAGGGTGTCACTGAAGCAAAACAACTAATGTATAGTTTGGTAGCTCAATGGATCGGCTATGGTATAAATAACTTCCTGTATGATTTCTGAAAGCCGGTTCAGTGCTGCTTGCAGGTCTAGTTATTATTATTATTATTTACCGCGGGGGCCTAGATCTCCATGATCGAAAACAGATATCGATCTGAAATTAGATTTTCTATAGGGAAACCTGGTGGTGGCTACTTGATAAAATATTTTTGAAATTTCTGCGCATACCGGAAGTGACCGAACTTTGCACGTTGTCTAAAAATTGAAAATCGGCCATAGTTTCGTCAATTCTTTATCCATTTTCAAACAAATTACATTTTTGGAATCCCTGAATCTTTTCTGAGACAATGGCTATCTCACATTTTTCAATTTCGAACATTCGTCTATGACTTTTATCCTTCGAAAATTGAAAACATGTTGTTTACGAGACAATTTTTGTCATTTTTCAAAATTTTCAAATTTGACCTACATTTTTGGATACCTGAAGTCCATCCGATTCCAGTAATATAAGTTTCATTCAGAGTTATCGCCCTTTATTTTTCGATTTTTATCGAATTTTCTTCCCATTTTGCGAGCTCGGGTTTCGTTTTATGGTAGAATTGACGTTTCTGAAACTTCTGGAACATGAAGTTATAGTCCAATACCTACTGATAAAGCAATTTCGACACGGATCTTTAAACCGGAAGTGGTCGAAATAATGTTCAATATTTTGAAAAAAATGCAAAAAATGGTTATTTTGGGGAAAAACGCGATTTCTCCGCCCCATATCAACGGATTAAAGAAACTAGGGTACCATTGGACTGCACTAGGATTGTACTATCGTATGATACCCAATTCATACGGATACGATGAGCAGGAAGCAAAATATGGCACGCTGAAAATCAAGTATTTTCTGATTTGGAGCGTTTTTGGACGCCTGTATCTCGAAAACTTAACCGCAACTTTTTTTTTAACTTTCTCTATCGAGAGTCCATTCGATAGTCTTGTGAATTATGCCACCCAATAAGACTTTCAAATGTTTGGAATAGGTGAAATAACGGACTGAAAATCGAAAAAAGTCGAAATATCGTGAAATTTTGGAAAATGCTCTACTATTTTTTCATTTTGAGAGATTTTCAAAAAAAGATTGTATATTCAGATAGCTGACCTAATTACGATTCTAACAATGTATAATATGTATGTAGTTATTGAAATTTAATTTTCGATATTTTAAATTTTTTGCATTTTTGGCACTTTTCAACATAGGATTTCTCAGGGGCATTTTATCTGATCAGATAATGCAATATATCATTACAGAGCCCTGTGGCTATTTTAGTGCCAAAACCGGCTATTAAAACTATTCCGAAAATAATAACCATACCGGAAGTATTCAAATAATGAAAAAAAAAGGTTAAAAACATTGTCGCAATTGCGAAAAACTTGATTTCTCCCTTAGGTAATAGCGGACCAAAAGAACTAAAGGGTCGTTGGAAAGTCCTATTAATGGACCATCATATGGTATCTAAATAATACGATTTCGATGGTAGGGAAATAAATTATTGTATGCCAAAAATCTAGTATTTTCCGATTTTTTAACATTCTGAGACGCCCTTTTCTCGAAAACGACGCCGCAGATTTTTCTTAAACTTTTCTTACTCAAAGTCCTATCGGTTGTCTATATAGTGAATCCAAAATGAAAAGCATTGAAATAATATAGGTGGTCCAAAAATGGCATCAAACTTTGAAAAAAATTGAAAAATCATTAAATTTTTGTAAACGCTCTTTAATTTATCTTTTTTTCCAAAACTACTCAATGGATGTTTCTGACACTTCTGGTACAGAAAGTTAAGTATCGAAAGAACTTCGTAAAGCTATCGCGACAATAATCGTAAAACCGGAAGTAGTCGAACAAATGTCCGATATTTTGAAAAAAAATATTTTTTTTACGAATACCTTTTTTATTTATGAATATATTTTGATGGTATTTTACACAGGGTTAAAATATCATCGTACTTGAGCAGAAATGAGAAAAAAAATTGTCAGGGTAATTTGCGTTAGCCACCATCGGCTAATTTAGTTTTTCGTACCCAGAAAAATTATTTATTGTTCGATTTGTATAAAACAAAGTTCATATGCTCCGTGGTCCCAATTGTAATTTTTTTTGTTACGGTAAAATTTTTCTGTCGGCAACGAAAGTGACGTAATATTAACAAAAACTACAATTTTGACAGTTCGGTACCACTTTTTGAAAGCAAATATTTTTTTTTTCAAAACTGATATAACTAAAAGGATGCACCCTGCAAAGATGCACAAAATCCTTAGCTCAGATTTTTTAATTTCAATTTCATTTTCGGGCAATTTCGAATAAAATATAAAATAAAGTGTAAAATTCAGTTATTTACAATTCATTCAGCGTCTTCATATTTTGAATATTTATTTGTAATTTTTATAAACTCGTAGCAATAATCCAGACGAAGAGAATGTATGCGAAAATTAGTTTGTAATATGAGCAGTTGCCGAGAAATATGCAATTTTGCATGCATCACTTTTCACGTTATTTTGCCTATAAAAGAGTGAATTATCATTCGATTTGCAATATTTTTGTTTCATTTGATGCCTAATGCCAATTTGGACTAGGTCAAGTCAATTTTACATTTTCACTGTGACCGGAAATGACGTCATTTGGGCAAAAACTGTATTTTTAACCCAAAAAACAAATATTTTATTCAAATGAGTCTGCCTTATAATATTTTTAAAATTATGATATTTGATTCCCATCAACGAATAGAATGAAGCCATACGACCATACAGATACCACAAAATGGTTTCTAACTTGTATGGTTACAGAGAAATAGGCGATCTTCTATAAGTCACTTTTCAAGGTTTTTGGTCTATATAAGTCTCAATTATTATTCGATTTTTATAATTCTTTTACCATTTGATGCCTTATGCCATTTATGGCTTCTATGAACTAAGTTAACATTTTCAATATCACCGGAAGTAATGTAATTTTTGCAAAAAACGTATTTTTAGCCTTCAAAACAAACATTTTTTTGAAGGGATTTATATTTATTATTCGTTTAACTTGATAACGTCTGACTCTAATGGGCAGTAAGATTGAATCAATACCATCATATTGATATCAAAAAAAGCCTTCTAGCATGTTCCCTTGTCGAATAATAGCCAATTTTCCCAGGGTCACTTTTAAGTTTTTTACCTTCTTAATTTCAGTTTATGGGTTATAGGGTAATTATTTATTGCCCAATATGTTTAAAACAAAGGTTGTATTTTGTGTGTTGCGAATTTTCGACTTATTTTTCACCTATAAAAATATCTTTCGACACCGGAAGTGACGTAATTTTGCCATAATTTATAATTTTGACCGGTCTTTTCGCCAGCAAATATTACTTTTACATATGATAGAGGGTGTCACTGAAGCAAAACAACTAAAGTATAGTTTGGTAGCTCAATGGATCGGCTATGGTATAAGAAACTTCCTGTATGATTCCTGAAAGCCGAATCAGTGCTGCTTGCAGGTCTAGTTATTAGGCTTTCAGACTTTCGTCTGAAAGCCTATTGAGATTACTAAAATTATTAGGCTTTCAGACTTTCGTCTGAAAGCCTATTGTGATTACTAAAATTATTATTATTAGGCTTTCAGACTTTCGTCTGAAAGCCTATTGTGATTACTAAAATTATTATTATTTATTATTATTATTTTATTTTTCGGGGGAGCCTATTTCTCAGTGTCTGTAACAGATACAGATCTGGGACGTAATTTTCTATCAGGAAACCATATAGTGGCCATCCCTTCCACTGTATTTGAAACTTCTGCGCAGACCGGAAGTGGCCGAATTTTGTGCGTTGCCAAAAAATTAAAAAACGGCTGTAGATTCGTCAATTCTGTACCTATTTTCATACAAATTACATTTTTGGAAACCCTGAGTCTTTTGTCGGACGATAGCAGTTGAAAATTTTGCAATTTAGAAACTTCGCCGCTGACTTCTAGCATTCGAAAAATGAAAATATGTTGTTTAAGACACATTTTTTGTTATTTTTCAAAATTTTCAAATTTGACCTACATTTTTGGATACCTGAAGGCAATCCGGTTTCAGTAATATAAGTTTCATTCAGAGTCATCGCCCTTTATTTTTCGATTTTTTTCGAATTTTCTTCACATTTTGTGAGCTTAAGTTTCGTTTTACGGCCGGATCGACGTTTCTGAAATTCCTGGAACATGAAGTAATATGGTCAAACCACCGTTTAAAGCAATTTCAACAACAATCCGTAAACCGGAAGTAGTCGAAATACTATGCGATATTTTGAAAAAAACGTGAAAAATTGGTGTTTTGGGTAAAAACACGATTTTTCCGTCCGATATCAACGGATTAAACAAATTAAGGTATCATTTGGTCGGGCGGTAATTGGACCATTGAATGATACCCAATTCGTACGGATACGATCAGCAGGAAGCAAAATATGGCTCGCTGAAAATCAAGTATTTTCTGATTTGGAGCGTTTTTAGATGCCTGTATCTCGAAAACTGCTCCACAGTTTTTTATGAAACTTTCTCTATCGAGAGACCTTGCAGTAATCTTGTGTACGAAACATTCCATTACGACTTTGAAATATCTGGAAAAGGTGAAATAACGGACTGAAAATCGAAAAAAGTCGAAAAATCGTGAAATTTTGGAAAATGCTCTGCTATTTTTTTATTTTAAGAGATTTTCAAAAAAAATTTGTATATTCAGATCGCTGACCTAATTACGATTCTAACGATGTATAATATGTATGTAGTTATTGAAATTTAATTTTCGATATTTTAATTTTTTTGCATTTTTGGCACTTTTGAACATAGGATTTCTCAGGGGCATTTTATCGGATCAGATAATGTAATATGTCATTACAGAGCCCTGTGGCAATTTTAGTGCCCAAACCGGCTATTAAAACTATTCCGACAATAATAGCCATACCGGAAGTATTCAAAAAATGAAAAAAATGTTAAAAACATTGTCGCACTTGCGAAAGACTTGATTTCTCCCTTAGGTAATAGCGGACCAAAAGAACTAAAGTGTCGCTGGATAGCCCTATTAATGGACCATCATATGGTGTCTAAATAATACGATTTCGATGATAAGGAAATAAATTATTGTATGCCAAAAATCTAGTATTTTCCGATTTTTTAACATTCTGTGACGCCCTTTTCTCGAAAACAACGCCGCAGATTTTTCTTAAACTTTTCTTACTCAAAGTCCTATCGGTTGTCTATATAGTGAATCCAAAATGAAAAGCATTGAAATAATATAAGAGGTCCAAAAATGGCCTCAAACTTTGAAAAAAATTGAAAAATCGTTAAATTTTTGGAAACGCTCTTTAATTTATCTTTTTTTCCAAAACTACTCAATGGATGTTTCTGACACTTCTGGTACAGAAAGTTAAGTATCCAAAGAACTTCGTAAAGCTGTCACGACATAGATCGTAAAACCGGAAGTAGTCGAAAAAATGTCCGATATTTTGAAAATTTTTTTTTTTTTACGAAAACCTTTTTTATTTATGAATATTTTTTGATGGTATTTTACACAGGGTTAAAATATCATCTTGCTTGAGCAGAAATGATAAAAAAAAAATGTCTCGGTAATTTGCGTTAGCCGCCATCGGCTAATTTAGTTTTTTGTAACCAGAAAAACTATTTATTGTTCGATTTGTATAAAACAAAGTTAATATGCTCCGTGGTCCCAATTGCAATTTTTTTTGTGACGGTGAAATTTATCTGTCGGCAACGGAAGTGACGTAATATTAACAAAAACTACAATTTTGACAGTTCGGTACCACTTTTTGAAAGCAAATATTTTTTTTTTCAAAAGTGATATAACTAAAAGGATGCACCCTGCAAAGGTGTATAAAATCTTTAGCTCAGATTTTTTTAAATTTCAATTTCATTTTCGGGCAATTTCGAATAAAATGTAAAATAAAGTGTAAAATTCAATTATTTACAATTCATTCAGCGTCTTCATATTTTGAAATATTTATTAGTTTGTAATATGAGCAGTTGCCGAGAAATATGCAATTTTACATGCATCACTTTTCACGTTATTTTGCCTATAAAAGAGTGAATTATTATTCGATTTGCAATATTTTTTTTTCATTTGATGCCTAATGTCAATGTGGACTAGGTCAAGCCAATTTTACATTTTCACTGTGACCGGAAATGACGTCATTTATGCAAAAACTGTATTTTTAACCTAAAAAACAAATATTTTATTCAAATGAGTCTGTCTTATAATATTTTTAAAATTATGATATTTGATTCCCATCAACGAATAGAATGAAACCATACGCCCATACAGATACCACAAAATGGTTTCTAACTTGTACGGTTACAGAGAAATAGGCGATCTTCTATAAGTCGCTTTTCAAGGTTTTTGGTCTATAAAAGTGTCAATTATTATTCGATTTTTATAATTTTACCATTTGATGCCTTATGCCATTTATGAATTCTATCAACTAAGTTAACATTTTCAATATCACCGGAAGTAAAGTAATTTTTGCAAAAAACGTATTTTTAGCCTTCAAAACAAACATTTTTTTGAAGGGATTTATATTTATTATTTGTTTAACTTTATAACGTCTGACTCTAATGGGCAGTAAGATTGAATCAATACCATCATATTGATATCAAGAAAAGGCTTCTAGCATGTTCCCTTGTCGAATAATTTTTCAAGGGTCACTTTTAATTATTTTACCTTCTTAATTTCAGTTTATGGGTTATACTATAAAATTAACCTATAACCGTTATAGGTTAATTTTTTCATTGCCCGATATGTATTACACAAATTTTGTATGTTGCAAATTATCGACTTATTTTTCACCTATAAAAATTTCTTTCGGCACCGGAAGTGACGTAATTTTGCCATAATTTACAACTTTGACCGGTCTTTTCGCCAGCAAATATTACTTTTACGTATCATAGAGGGTGTCACTGAAGCAAAACAACTAAAGTATAGTTCGGTAGCTCAATGGGTTGGCTATGGTATAATAAACTTCCTGTATGATTCCTGAAAGCCGGTTCAGTGCTGCTTGCAGGTCTAGTTTATTATTATTATTTTATTTTTCGGGGGAGCCTATTTCTCAGTGTCTGTAACAGATATAGATCTGGGACGTAATTTTCTATCAGGAAACCATATAGTGGCCATCCCTTCCACTGTATTTGAAACTTCTGCGCAGACCGGAAGTGGCCGAATTTTGTGCGTTGCCAAAAAATTAAAAAACGGCCGTAGATTCGTCAATTCTGTACCTATTTTCATACAAATTACATTTTTGGAAACCCTGAGTCTTTTGTCGGACGATAGCAGTTGAAAATTTTGCAATTCAGAAACTTCGCCGCTGACTTCTAGCATTCGAAAAATGAAAATATGTTGTTTAAGACACATTTTTTGTTATTTTTCAAAATTTTCAAATTTGACCTACATTTTTGGATACCTGAAGGCAATCCGGTTCCAGTAATATAAGTTTCATTCAGAGTCATCGCCCTTTATTTTTCGATTTTTTTCGAATTTTCTTCACATTTTGTGAGCTTAAGTTTCGTTTTACGGCCGGATCGACGTTTCTGAAATTCCTGGAACATGAAGTAATATGGTCAAACCACCGTTTAAAGCAATTTCAACAACAATCCGTAAACCGGAAGTAGTCGAAATACTATGCGATATTTTGAAAAAAACGTGAAAAATTGGTGTTTTGGGTAAAAACACGATTTTTCCGTCCGATATCAACGGATTAAACAAATTAAGGTATCATTTGGTCGGGCGGTAATTGGACAACTGAATGATACCCAATTCGTACGGATACGATCAGCAGGAAGCAAAATATGGATCGCTGAAAATCAAGTATTTTCTGATTTGGAGCGTTTTTAGATGCCTGTATCTCGAAAACTGCTCCACAGTTTTTTATGAAACTTTCTCTATCGAGAGACCTTGCAGTAATCTTGTGTACGAAACATTCCATTACGACTTTGAAATATCTGGAAAAGGTGAAATAACGGACTGAAAATCGAAAAAAGTCGGAAAATCGTGAAATTTTGGAAAATGCTCTGCTATTTTTTTATTTTAAGAGATTTTCAAAAAAAATTTGTATATTCAGATCGCTGACCTAATTACGATTCTAACGATGTATAATATGTATGTAGTTATTGAAATTTAATTTTTGATATTTTAAATTTTTTGCATTTTTGGCACTTTTGAACCTAGGATTTCTCAGGGGCATTTTATCTGATCAGATAATGTAATATATCATTACAGAGCCCTGTGGCTATTTTAGTGCCTAAACCGGTTATCAAAACTATATCGACAATAATAACCATACCGGAAGTATTCAAAAAATGTAAAAAAAAGGTTAAAAACATTGTCGCACTTGCAAAAAACTTGATTTCTCCCTTAGGTAATAGCGGACCAAAAGAACTAAAGTGTCGTTGGATAGCCCTATTAATGGACCATCATATGGTATCTAAATAATACGATATCGATGGTAAGGAAATAAATTATTGTGTGCCAAAAATCTAGTATTTTCCGATTTTTTAACATTCTGAGACGTCCTTTTCCCGAAAACGACGCCGCAGATTTTTCTTAAACTTTTCTTACTCAAAGTCCTATCGGTTGTCTATATAGTGAATCCAAAATGAAAAGCATGGAAATAATATAAGTGGTCGAAAAATGGCCTCAAACTTTGAAAAAAACTGAAAAATCGTTAAATTTTTGGAAACGCTCTTTAATTTATCTTTTTTTCCCAAACTACTCAATGGATGTTTCTGACACTTCTGGTACAGAAAGTTAATTATCCAGAGAACTTCGTAAAGCTATCATGACAACGATCGTAAAACCGGAAGTAGTCGAAAAAATGTCCGATATTTTGAAAAAAATTATTTTTTTTACGAAAACCTTTTTTATTTATGAATATTTTTTGATGATATTTTACACAGGGTTAAAAATATCATCCTACTTGAGCAGAAATGAGAAAAAAAATTGTCTCGGTAATTTGCGTTAGCCGCCATCGGCTAATTTAGTTTTTCGTACCCAGAAAAATTATTTATTGTTCGATTTGTATAAAACAAAGTTCATATGCACCGTGGTCACAATTGCAATTTTTTTTGTTACGGTGAAATTTTTCTGTCGACAACGGAAGTGACGTAATATTAACAAAAACTACAATTTTGACAGTTCGGTACCACTTTTTGAAAGCAAATATTATTTTTTTTTCAAAACTGATATAACTAAAAGGATGCACCCTGCAAAGGTGCACAAAATCCTTAGCTCATATTTTTTAATTTCAATTTCATTTTCGGGCAATTTCGAATAAAATGTAAAATAAAGTGTAAAATTCAGTTATTTACAATTCATTCAGCGTCTTCATATTTTGAAATATTTATTTGTAATTTTCATAAACTCGTAGCAATAATCCAGACGAAGAGAATGTATGCGAAAATTAGTTTGTAATATGAGCAGTTGCCGAGAAATATGCAATTTTGCATGCATCACTTTTCACGTTATTTTGCCTATAAAAGAGTGAATTATTATTCGATTTGCAATAATTTTTTGCCATTTGATGCCTAATGCCAATTTGGACTAGGTCAAGCCAATTTTAAATTTTCACTGTGACCGGAAATGACGTCATTTGGGCAAAAACTGTATTTTTAACCTAAAAAACAAATATTTTATTCAAATGAGTCTGCCTTATAATATTTTTAAAATCATGAGATTTGATTCCCACCAACGAATAGAATAAAGCCATACGACCATACGGATACCACAAAATGGTTTCTAACTTGTACGGTTACAGAGAAATAGGCGATCTTCTATAAGTCACTTTTCAAGGTTTTTGGTCTATAAAAGTGTCAATTATTATTCGATTTTTATAATTTTTTTACCATTTGATGCCTTATGCCATTTATGACTTCTATAAACTAAATTAACATTTTCAATATCTCCGGAAGTAATGTAATTTTTGCAAAAAACGTATTTTTAGCCATCAAAACAAACATTATATTGAAGGGATTTGTATTTATTATTCGTTTAACTTTATAACGTCTGACTCTAATGGGCAGTAAGATTGAATCAATACCATCATATTGATATCAAGAAAAGGCTTCTAGCATGTTCCCTTGTCGAATAATAGCCAATTTTCTCAGGGTCACTTTTAAATTTTATACCTTCTTAATTTCAGTTTATGGGTTATAGGTTGATTATTTATTGCCCGATATGTATAAAACAAAGTTTGTATTTTGTATGTTGCGAATTTTCGACTTATTTTTCACCTATAAAAATTTCTTTCGGCACCGGAAGTGACGTAATTTTGCCATAATTTACAATTTTGACCGGTCTTTTCGCCAGCAAATATTACTTTTACATATGATAGAGGGTGTCACTGAAGCAAAACAACTAAAGTATACTTTGGTAGCTCAATGGATCGGCTATGGTATAATGAACTTCCTGTATGATTCCTGAAAGCCGGTTCAGTGCTGCTTGCAGGTCTAGTTATTATTATTAAGCTTTCATATTACATATGAAAGCTTATTGTTTCTGTTAAGATTATTAAGCTTTCATATTACATATGAAAGCTTATTGTTTCTGTTAAAGTTATTAGGGTTTCACACTGCGTAGCTTGTGTGAAACACTATTGTTTTTGTTAAAATTCTTCTTATTATTATTCTTATTATTATTATTTTTTTTTTTCCAATTTGCTTATATCTCAGGAACTACTTGTCGGATCGATGCAATGTCTTGAGTTTTACTGCGAAAGTGGGTGTGACTTAGAGATTAAAGCTATTTCCGGCATTCTGCGACAATGCGAAATGTCCGAAATCACCGAAGTTGTCATTTTTTTAAATATTGCCGTAATATTAACAAAAATTGTTGGAATTTATCGTTTGATAGTTTTTGAAATAGCCAGAGACATGGCACATAGCTACGGGTCTTTAGATTTTTAAATTTCGCCGAATCTTCGGAAAAATAAGGCGGCAAATTTTGAAAATTTAAATTTTGACAATAAACTTTTTTATTAATGAATATTTTTTAATGACCTTTTACCAAGGGTTAAAAGGTCGTCGGATTTGGGCAAAAATGTGAACATTTTTTTTCTGGATAATTTTCCTTGGTCGCTATTGGCTAATTCAGTTTATCGGTTCTGTATAAATTATTTATCGTCCGATTTGTATAAAACAAAGTTCATATGCTCCATGGTCCAAAATGTCATTTTTTTTGTTACCGGCAAAGTTTCCCATCGGCACCGTAAGTGACGTAAATTTAGCAAAAACTACAATTTTAACAGTTCGGTACCACTTTTCGAAAGCAAAAATTATTTTTTTCAAATCTAATATGACTGAAAAGATGTGCCATATAAAGGCGCACAAAACATCGGGCTCAGTTTTTTTAATTTCGATTTCGTTTTCGGGCAATTTGGATTAAAGGGTGAAAAAAGGTGTCAAAATAAGCTATTTATAACCCATCCAGCGTCTTCATATAAAAAAATATATCTTCGTAACATTCATAATCTCGTAGCAATAACCCATACGAAAAGAATGTATGTGAAAATTAATTTGTAATATGCGCAGTTGCCGGGAAAAAGTCGATTTTGCATGAGTCACTTTTCACGTTATTTTGGCTGTAAAAGAGTCAATTATTATGTGATTTTCAATTTTCTTTCACCATTGGATGCCTAATGTCATGGTGGTCAAGGTCAAACCATTCTACCTCATACGCTGCCACCGGAAATGACGTCATTTGCTAAAAACTTAATTTTTGCATTAAAAAACAATATTTTATTCAAATGGGTCGTACTTGTTATTTTTTTCAAATTATGATATTTGATTCTATTCATCAAATAGAATGAACCCATACGATCATACAGATATCACAAAACGGTTTCTAACTTGCACGGTTGCAGAGAAATGGGCGATTTTCCACAGGTCACTTTTCGAGGATTTTGGTCTATGAAAGTGTCAGTTATTATTCGATTTTCATAAAATTTTCACCATATGATATCTTATGTCATTTATGATTTCATAGAACTAATTTAACATTTTCAGTATCACCGGAAGTAATTATATTTTGGCAAAAACTGTATTTTTAGCCTTCAAAACAGATATTTTTTTTTCAAATGAGTCTGATTTGTAATATATTTAAAATTATGATATTTAGTTCGCATGCGATCATTCAGATACCACAAAATGGTTTCCCACTTGTATGGTTGCAGAGAAATAGACGATTTCCTACAAGTCACTTTTCAAGGTTTGGGGTCTATAAAAGTGGCAAGTCTTATTCGATTTACATAAAATTTTCACCAAGTGATTATTATTTCTGATTTTAAGAAACTAATTTAATATTTTCATTTTCGCTGGAAGTACTGTGATATGGTCAGGATCACTTACATGTTACAAATGTATAAAATGAATTGACATTGCTGGATTTTTGTTGATTCTGTTTCCCTTTTATTTGATGGGCGCAATGTTTATGTGGAAGTCTGTTTATCGGTGCCATTGGTTCAAGGGCAACATGGGAGCGAAAGTGACATAAGTTTAAAGTTAACTTGGCACCGCAGTGAAACCCGAAATTCCTGCATGCAGGTCTAGTTATTATTATTTTTTTTTTTTGTGTGTTTTCTGCAAATCGGATTTCTCAGAATCTATCCATAGGATATTTCTGAAATTTTGACGTACCCCCCCAAAAATGGGGTGCGAACCTTGATTAAATATATTTTCGAAACGTTTTACGAATCCCAAATCACCGAATTTTACGAACGAAAAAAATGACAATACATAGTCGTAACTTTGTTATTTTTTGACCGATTTTACTAATTCTTTTTTCTTTGAATACCTTTTAAAAAATCATTTTCATCTGCAGTTTCACATTTTCGAATTTCGAAAATTCGTCGCTGTGATTTCGAACCGGAAGTTTAGACCAATTTGACAACTTCTTTAATAGTTGTACGATTTTCATGAAATTTAGTATCTAAGTAGATCTTACCGATGTGACTTCAAAAATATAATTAGAAATTTTCTAAATTATCTCCCCTTGACGAAATTAAGGATCAAAATTTTCAAAAAAATCATCGAAATATAGGTCAGAATGACTTGATTTTTTTTTTGGATACTAGATAAGTAATTACTGATTTGTACACAAAATATGGAGTTTGTCGATCGAACCGGAAGTGCCGCCATATTTAAAAGTGAAAAATCAATAAGGCTTTTTTGCTATTTTACTCACAGACTCGTGAGTTATATTTTCTGAATCCTTGTAGGAAGGCCTAAAAAATGTCGCGAATAGAATTTTGATTTCGGTCACGTGGTGGTCACCATTTTGAATTGAAAATGAAAAATAGAAGCAATTTGAAGGCTCGGGACTTTGGAACACAATTACTCTCCTTCTAATTAAGCTAGAATGTTCAAACTTGGTGTAGACGTTCACTAGGTCAATGTTATGATTGAGTTTAAAGATGAGCATTTTCTGCTTAGGGTAAGCAGAGATAAGCATGCTAATTTGTTGATTCTTTAGGGCACGATAACTTCGGTTATAATGAAGGGAGGGCGGTGAAACGTTTGTCAATAGAGAGTCTAATAGCTAGCCTGTTGTGTGAAATCATTGTATTATTTTTTCTAAATGTCAGGGATAGCCGAAAAAAAGAGATTGAAAATCCAAAAAGTCGTATTTTTACAATTTGGAGCATGTTTAGAGGTCTTTCTCGTGAAGTCAACATAATATTTTTTGGGAACTTCTTCTACAAAGAGTCTTATTGGTAGTCTTTTATATGAAACCATCGATCAACAGTCCAACATATCAGGAGTAGAAGAACAAAAGGATCGAACATTGAAAACGGCACCCTTTCATTGTTAAGCGAAACATGCAGTGTGGGTGACTAGAATATGCACTTTTAGTCATCGTATAGAGCTTATTCAACAGTATCGAATTCCAACTGCTTAGGCATATTTTACGTGCAGTCCAATGTGTACACGGGACCTTGGTTTTTCGTCCCATCCGAACGACTAGACAGCTGTCCTTATCAGGCCCTCCGTTCTGCCTCACTGACGAGGGGGAACCACGCCGAAAAATCGAGATGAACTTTCTCGGTGCAGAATTTTCAATTCAGGCGAAAACGTTTATTGCATACGATTAAGCTGGTCAGTTGGAGCTTATTTTCAAAAGTTTCAATTCAGGCCGAACGTTTATTGCATACGATTAAACTTGTCAGTTGGAGCTTATTTTCAATCTACACATTTAGTCATCGTATAGAGCTTATTCAACAGTATCGAATTCCAACTGCTTAGGGATATTTTACGTGCACTCCAATGTGTACACGGGACCTTGGTTTTTCGTCCCATCCGAATGACTAGACAGCTGTGCTTGTCAGGCCCTCCGTTCTGCCTCACTGACAAGGGGAACCACGCCGGGAAATCGAGATGAACTTTCTCCGTGCAGAACTTTCAATTCAGGCGAAAACGTTTATTGCATACGATTAAGCTGGTCAGTTGGAGCTTATTTTCAAAAGTTTTGTAATAATCGGTTGGTAATTAAAGTACCGTGCACATTAAACTGTTAAAACAGAAAATTTCGCCCGGTTGAAATGTTTCTTGCTATAAGTCAGCAATTTTCTGAATTCAGGGAGGCTGAATGGCTGAATGGTTAGCATGTGCGCACTGTATCGTAACGTCTGTCATTGAGTCAACGGGCGTCGTTTCGATCTCCAGGTTGCACGTGACATGGTGTATGATGTCCAACCTCGTGGGTTTTCTCCGTGTTCTTCGGTTTCCTCACAACGGCTAAAGACCAGTACGCGCAAGGGGAGGGGGGGGGGGGTTAAATAAAATTTAAAAACATATTTTAGTCCCGAAATGACCTAGTTTGTGTCGAATGGACGTTAGGCCGCATTTCTCTTTTATTTTTAAAGTTTTGTAATAATCGGTTGGTAATCAAAGGTACTGTAAAAGTGATAAAACAGAAAATTTCGCCCGGTTGTAATGTTTCTCACTTTAAAGCAATTTGCCGATTTTAAGGGGCAAACGTTTATTACGAACGATTAAGCTGGTCAGGGGGGGCTTATTTTTAAAAGTTTTGTAATATTCGGTTGATAACTAAAGGTACCGTGCAAATTAAACTGTTAAAATAGAAAATTTGGCCCGGTTGAAATGTTTCTCGCTGTAGGTCAGCAATTTGCCGATTTTAGGGAGGTTGCGTGGCTGAATGGTTAGCACGTGCGCTCTGTATCATAACGTCTGTATTTGAGTCAACTGGCGTTGTTTCGATTTCTTGGTTGTACGTGACAAGGAGTATGGTCGCCTGTCCAAACTCGTAGGCCGTAACGCCGCTGTCCGGGTAAAATTTCCCTCATTGCACACTTTATGGCATATGCCCGTCTTCATTAGCCCATTTTAGGAGCAGAACAGTAGGACGTTAAACCCCATTCAATTTCATTTCATTTTCTCTATGTTGCTTATTTATTATAGTGGATAAATATTTTTCTGGTTCTAGCAATTATTTAATTTCTGCATAGAAATCTTGCTTTGGCCATTTTTTTTTATTGCAGAGTGCCATTCTTGTATAATTCAGTCTATGATCCTTTGTTTAAAACATGCTTAAGAAGTCGTCACGATTTCCTACTTATAACCAAACATATTGGAAATTTTAGTCTGGCATTATTAAATCCTAATTTTATTGGTCTTATTTAAAATTAAACTTTCATTTAACTATGAACAACCCTTAACGTGTCTCTTTAAAACTATTAAATACACTAAAACAGTAGCTCACTCAACCTTTTGACCTAACTCATTAATTTACCATTTTCTTGTGAGCGATTTCTTATTCTTCCTATATGACATATTGCACGTGTCTGATTTCAAAGGGGGGTTGGGTGGCTGAATGGTTAGCACGCGCGCCTGTCATTGAGTTAACTAGCGTGTTTTCGAATGCCCGGTTGTACGTGACAAGGAGTAAGGTCGCCTGTCCAACCTGCCATTTTTAATTTTTTTTCCCGCCATTTTCATTTCATTTTCTCATCCGTCTCATTACAGTAATACAAGTTTCAGTTATTTCCCTTTAGTTTTCAGATTATTGTTATGCCTGGGTGCAATGTTTCATACTACATTTAGACTTGTAACTTCGCGAGTTTTTGACCAATTTTGATAATTTTTTCTTCTTATCCTTTTATTTAGGGTACTTGATACAATCAATGACAAGGGACGATGAATATGAAAGCTTTCATATCTGCATGGGACAGTAGCAGATCTAGTTATTGTTATTTTTTTTTTTGTGTTTTGTCCACAAATCGGATTTCTCAGAATCTAACGATAGGATCGTTCTGAAACTTTTACCTATCCCCCCAAAAATGGGTGGTGGCTGTTGATTAAATATATTTTCAAAACGTTTTACGAATCCGAAATCACCGAAATTTACGAACGACAAAATGGACAATGCATAGTCGTAACTTTATTGTTTTTTGACCGATTTTACTAAATCTTTTTTCTTTCAATACCTTGAAAAAAATCATTTTCATCAGCAGTTTCACATTTTCGAATTTCGAAAATTCGTCGCTGTGATTTCGAACCGGAAGTTTAGACCAATTTGACAACTTCTTTAATAGTTGTGCGATTTTCATTCAATTTAGTATATAAGTAGATCCTACCGATGTGACTTCAAAAATATAATTATAAATTTTCTAAATTATCTCCCCTTGGTGAAATTAAGGATCAAAGTTTTCAAAAAAATCGTCGAAATATAGGTCAGAATGACCTAATTTATTTTTTCGATACTAGACAAGGAATTACTGATTCGTACACAAAATATGGAGTTTGTCGATCGAACCGAAAGTGCCACCATCTTGAAACGTGAAAAATCAATAAGGCTTTTTTGCTATTTTACTTACAGACTCGGGGGTTATATTTTCTGAATCCTTGTAGGAAGGCCTAAAAAATGTCGCGAACAGAATTTTGATTTAGGTCAACCGGGAGTCACCATTTTGAATTGAAAATCAAAAATAGAAGCAATTTGAAGGGCCGAGACTTTTGAGCACAAAAACTCTCCTTCTAATTAAGCTAGAATGTTCTAACTTGGTGTAGACGTTCACTAGGTCAATGTTATGATGAAGTTCAAAGATGATCATTTTCTGCTTAGGGTAAGCAGAGATAAGCATATTGATTTGTTGATTCTTTAGGGCACGATAACTTCGGTTATAATGAAGAGAGGGCGGTGAAACTTTTGTCAATAGAGAGTCTAATAGCTAGACTTATTTTTTCTAAATGTCAGGGATAGCCGAAAAAAAGAGATTGAAAATCCAAAAAGTCGTATTTTTACAACTTGGAGTATGTTTAGAGGTCTTTCTCGTAAAGTCAACATAATATTTGTTGGGAACTTCTTCTACAAAGAGTCTTATTGGTAGTCTTTTATATGAAACCATCGATCAACAGTCCAACATATCAGGAGTAGAAGAACAAAAGGATCGAACATTGAAAACGGCACCCTTTCATTGTTAAGCGAAACATGCAGTGTGGGTGACTACAATCTACACATTTAGTCATCGTATAGAGCTTAGTCAACAGTATCGAATTCCAACTGCTTAGGGATATTTTACGTGCACTCCAATGTGTACACGGGACCGTGGTTTTCGTCCCATCCGAACTAGACAGCCGTTCTGCCTCACTGACAAGGGGGAACCACGCCGGGAAATCGAGATGAACTTTCTCCGTGCAGAACTTTCAATTCAAGCCAAACTTTTATTGCATACGATTACGCTGGTCAGTTGGAGCTTATTTTCAAAAGTTTTGTAATAATCGGTTGGTAATTAAAGTACCATGCACATTAAACTGTTAAAACAGAAAATTTCGCCCGGTTCAAATGTTTCTTGCTATAAGTCAGCAATTTTCCGAATTCAGGGAGGCTGAATGGCTGAATGGTTAGCATGTGCGCGCTGTATCGTAACGTCTGTCATTGAGTCAACGGGCGTCGTTTCGATCGCCAGGTTGCACGTGACATGGAATATGATGTCCAACCCCGTTTATTGCGAACGATTAAGCTGTTCAGGGGGAGCTTATTTTTAAAAGTTTTGTAATATTCGGTTGATAACTAAAGGTACCGTGCAAATTAAACTGTTAAAATAGAAAATTTGGCCCGGTTGAAATGTTTCTCGCTGTAGGTCAGCAATTTGCCGATTTTAGGGAGGTTGCGTGGCTGAATGGTTAGCACGTGCTAGAATGTTCAAACTTGATCGAGTTCACAGCAGAAATAACAGTGAAACGATCAACGAACTCATAGCAGAAATAACAGTGCAAAACTTAACGAATTCATAGCAGAAATGAAATGGGGTTTTACGTCCTACTCTTCTGCACCTGACCTGGGCTAATGGAAGACGGCCATACGCCACACAGTGTGCTATGAGGGAATTTTTGCCCGGGCAAGGGATCTTTTACGTGCACTTCAATGTGTACACGGGACCTCGGTTTTTCGTCCCATCCGAACGACTAGGCAGCTGTCCTTATCAGGCCCTCCTTCTGCATCACTGACAAGAGGAAACCACGCCGGAAAATCGAGATGAGCTTTCTCGGCCAATGCAAGGATCGAACACCCGACCTCCATTCTAACGAGCCAGCGCCTTGCCCACTTAGCCACCGTGATTCCCATAAATAGCAATGAAACGATCAACGAATTTATAGCAGTAATAACACTTCAACAATTAACGAATTCGTAGCAGAAATAACGATGAAATAATTAACGAATTCGTAGCAGAAATAACAATGAAACGTTCAACGAAATCATAGCCGAAATAAGAGTGGAACAATGAACGAATTAATAGTAGACGAGTTCATAGTAGAAAAAACGAATCATAGCAGAAACCAGAAGGCTATCAATACACTGTGAAATTTGAAACCTAAATGGCCCGGCTAGGAACAATGTCTACATGCCCGTAAAAGACTACTTAACAGTTGGAATTCGAAAGAAAAGACCGTAACGACGCTGTCCGATCAAACTTTAGTTAATTCAGTCGGCGCAAAAAGATAGGTCGTTAAAACCATTTCTGTTCAGTTCATTCCATTTCCTTAAATCTATGAAAGTTGTGTGAATTGGGAATCGCGTATTACTCAACAGTTTCAGGGGAGATAAGCCGTCTTTGAGATTGGAAATCAATTTTTGATATCGACTGTGTATGATTGCTACTAGATCGATTGTGATTCAGGTTCTAATCAGTTTGGATTGAAGAATCGGGGTGGTATATGTGTGTGTGATGGGGTGGGGGTGGTGTCACAAGACGCTATATCCCATTCGCAACCACACACCTAAATGTAGATAAATGTTGACCAAATAACATCTTTCACCATTTTGACTTTCAGTTACAGAACTAGCATAGGGGCGTTTTAAGGTTTATCATGGCGGAGGCTGTACTATTTTGAGGGCCCTCTGTCGCGAGGGGAGGTTCTTGATTGATGATTGTCACCCCAATGCAATGGCTGCATTCTCATTCAGTAGTGGATTCGACAGTAACAGTGTATAGAAAACGATTGAGTTGGACTCGGAGGCCCTTTCCCTTGGCATTAGGGACCCTTTTGTCATTCGTCGGACCCTTTTGTCTGTCTTTAGAGCCCTCCCTAACTAGGGCACATTTTCATTTTTCGCATCGGTTTTAGCATTTTTCTCCCGTTTTATTTTTTCAACTGCTTTGATTTTTTTCGCGGGGAGGCTGGCGCCTCCAGCGCCTCAGCTATAAAACGCTTTTGAACTAACAGTACTATTGACATAATACCGTTTTTTCCAGTAATGGTAACTCACTCGTTTCTTCAAGAATCATTCGGCATTCCAGGTATGCTACATTCTATTCGCTGTCTTCCATAGGAGCGGTAAGATGAGATCTGTTTGTGGGAAAATCCCTAAACAATATGCGAGGGTGGAATAATCGTACATTACTTTAAGGTTTGCGTGAAGTAATTGTCGAAATTACAGTTATATGCACTGAATAACCATGACACGGAGAGAGAGAGAGAGAGAGAGAGAGAGAGAGAGAAATGGGGTTTAACGTCCCACTCGACGCAAACCAGGTCATTTTGGGACTAACATATGGTTTAATTTTATTTCAATAATCTGCTTGCGCATATTAACAGTGGGAGGAAACCGCAGGTCCCGGGATAAACCCATGAGATTGGACAGGCGAGATTGTAGGTTAGGGTTAGGGTAAGCGCTAAGGTTAGGTCTTGGGTTAGGATTAGGATTAGCGATATCCCTATTTACATCTCGTGACCTTTGACCAAACGTAATGAAGACAGGATGTGACGTATATATGCACATTGAGGTTATCAAGCTATAGACCGGACTAGTAGTAAGCTATAAACGGATAAATAACAAGAGTTTATATGTATATTATTTTATTTATATATATCTTAACTCCCTGATTTACGTATATACATTATGCATGAACAATAGAAACTATATACTAGTATTTATAAGTATTAAAGCTATGGTAATATTATGCTATCAAATAGCCGTATTGTCTTAATATTTGTTGTAACCGCAACCTTGATAGTTATTGTAAGAAGGATAACGGTTGTAGTTGTTGTATCCGTTACCGTATCCGTTGTTATTGTAGTTGTTATATCCCTTCCCATATTCGTTGTTATTGTGGCCATTGTTGTAACCGTTGTTGTAATTGTAGGGGCCGTTGTAACTATTGTATCCTTTATTATTGTATTGGTTGTACTTGTATAGTCCGTTGTTGTATCGTTACCAACGATACCATGACCAATTCCGTGTCCAACAATACCGTGTCCGATACCGTTACCAACGATGTCATGCCCAATGCCGTTACCAATCTTTCCATGTCCAATAAGTCCGTGTCCGATTCCGTTTCCAATGATACCATGTCCGATACCGTTACCAACGATACCATGACCAATTCCGTTTCCAACAATACCGTGTCCGATACCGTTACCAACGATGCCATGCCCAATGCCGTTACCAATCTCTCCATGTCCAATAAGTCCGTGTCCGATTCCGTTTCCAATGATACCATGTCCGATACCGTTACCAACGATACCATGACCAATTCCGTTTCTAACAATACCGTGTCCAATACCGTTACCGATACCGTTACCAACAATACCATGACCAATTCCGTTACCAATAACACCGACTTTGCCAACAGCTACTATTCCGTGTCTGAGTCGGTTTCCTTGGATACCATGTCCAATACCATGGTTGAGTCCGTTGCCAATAGCTCCTACACCAACAAGACCATGTCCAACACCGGCATGTCCTCTTCCATATCCTTTACCAATTCCGTTTGCAAAGACACCAACACCATGTCCAAAACCGTGTCAGATTTTAGCATCGATGTATTGGGAAGCAGCTACTGTCAAACAGACAGCGAAAGCGACGAAAGCCTGAAAAAGAAAAAAAAAACAGCCGTAGATTTGATTCCATACTAAAAAAAAATCGCGAGGGTTTATTTATAACCAAAAACTTGACAATCAAGAAATTTTACTGTGCCGCCATTATTTAGTACATGATCGAGTTTTGGCGTTACCAGGCAAAATCACAAGTAATGTTCAACTCTGGGTAATAATTTACACTTTTTATAATTTACCGTTCTGGCCCTATGAATATAAAACTGCCTTTAATACAATGTCAAGGGCGATAAGCAATAATACAACAGTGACGATGCAATACCATGTTCAACCCTCGGTAATTTCTACCAGTTTTAAATTTAAAGATGGACCTATGGGTATGCATGCCAAGTGCGATAAGCAATCATATAAAAATTTAGTATGTAATGAAACTTATTAGTGCTATACCAAATTAGATATCAGGTTTCTTGTCTAGAAAGTTCAAGTATATCCCATCTGGGTCACGATCCTTGTCACTACATACCGCTAATTAGAAGTATTGAAGATTATTTAGTCAACAAGTTAAATTTACTCTCTGTAGATTGTTACAATGTTTTAATGTATTAGGCCAGTCTGTACAGAACAGAGGGCGAAAAAGCAAGTCCCATTTAGGATTTCAGGGACCGGGTATACTTATCTTAAAACTTCAAAGATTTGAAATCTTATACGGAGTAGGGCAAAAGTCCTACTTTATACACCGACTGGACCATTGAAGACAAACAGGTAGATTTTGCCCGGACATCTGTATCACGATATACTCTATCAAGGAATCTTTTACGTGCACGCCAATGTGCACACTGAACATTGCTTTTCGTCCCATCCTGACAATTAGACACTATTCCCTGTCAGACCGGGCAGACCTACTGTCCTGTACAGCTAACAAGGGCAGTCAAGCCTGTACAATTGACTTTCTGGTCAAACCCCGGGAGAGAGCCCAAGACCTACTGGTTAGTTAATCAGTGTCTCTTATCACTGAGCCACCATGATCCCCATACATTAAAAACGCAGAGTTCGTAGATGAGCATATTATGCTTAGGGTAAGCAGAGATAAGCAATTAGATTGGTTGATGATTTTGGACACTTTCACTTCAGTCAGAGTGATGAAACTTGGTGTATAGTTTCATTACATCAATATCTTGAATACGTTCGACAATGAGCATTGTCTGCCCTGGATAAGCAGAGCGATGAGCAATTTGATTGGTCGAGAATTTGAAACAAAATAACTCTCCTTCTAATTGGGGCAGAATGTTCAATCTTGGTGAAGGCGTTCATTAGGTCAGTGCCATAAAGGAGTGCGAAGATGAGCATTGTCTGCTTACAGTAAGCAGAGATAAGCAATCTGATTGGTTGATTCTTTGGGGCACGATAACTTTGGTTATAATGAAGTGAGAGTGACAAAATTCCAAATATAGATTCATTATGTCATTACCTTGACTAAGTTTGATGTTGAGAATTTCTGCGTAGATTTAGGAGCAATAAGCAATTTGACAGATCACATTGGAACATAACACCTCTGTTTCTAATTAAGGTAGAATTTGAACCGGTTGAATTGTTTCTCGTTATAACTCGGTGAGTTTTTGGCGGATTTCATTAATTCTTTTTCCTTTTTAAGATTCTTTATATAACTCTTGAGATGCGACAGAAACTGACCGTGAATATGAAAGCTTTAATATCTGCTTAGCAGATCTAGTTATTATTATTATTATTATTTACCGCGGGGGCCTAGATCTCCATGATCGAAAACAGATATCGATCTGAAATTAGATTTTCTATTGGGAAACTACGTGGTGGCTACTTGATAAAATATTTTTGAAATTTCTGCGCATACCGGAAGTGACCGAACTTTGCACGTTGTCTAAAAATTGAAAATCGGCCATAGTTTCGTCAATTCTTTATCCATTTTCAAACAAATTACATTTTTGGAATCCCTGAATCTTTTCTAAGACAATGGCTATCTCACATTTTTCAATTTCGAACATTCGTCTATGACCTTTATCGTTCGAAAATTGAAAACATGTTGTTTACGAGACAATTTTTGTCATTTTTCAAAATTTTCAAATTTGACCTACATTTTTGGATACCTGAAGTCCATCCGATTCCAGTAATATAAGTTTCATTCAGAGTTATCGCCCTTTATTTTTCGATTTTTATCGAATTTTCTTCCCATTTTGCGAGCTCGGGTTTCGTTTTATGGTAGAATTGACGTTTCTGATACTTCTGGAACATGAAGTTATAGTCCAATACCAACTGATAAAGCAATTTCGACACGGATCTTTAAACCGGAAGTGGTCGAAATAATGTTCAATATTTTGAAAAAAATGCAAAAAATGGATATTTTGGGGAAAAACGCGATTTCTCCGCCCGATATCAACGGATTAAAGAAATTAGGATTGTACTATCGTATGATACCCAATTCATACGGATACGATGAGCAGGAAGCAAAATATGGCACGCTGAAAATCAAGTATTTTCTGATTTGGAGCGTTTTTGGACGCCTGTATCTCGAAAACTTAACCGCAACTTTTTTTTTAA
Source organism: Patella depressa (assembly GCA_948474765.1). Classification (NCBI taxonomy): domain Eukaryota; kingdom Metazoa; phylum Mollusca; class Gastropoda; family Patellidae; genus Patella; species Patella depressa. Next base: position 35,391,118 of record OX419720.1, read on the forward strand.
CTTTCTCTATCGAGAGTCCATTCGATAGTCTTGTGAATTATGCCATCCAATAAGACTTTGAAATGTCTGGAATAGGTGAAATAACGGACTGAAAATCGAAAAAAGTCGAAAAATCGTGAAATTTTGGAAAATGCTCTACTATTTTTTTATTTTGAGAGATTTTCAAAAAAAGATTGTATTTTCAGATAGCTGACCTAATTACGATTCTAACGATGTATAATATGTATGTAGTTATTGAAATTTAATTTTCGATATTTTAAATTTTTTGCATTTTTGGCACTTTTCAACATAGGATTTCTCAGGGGCATTTTATCTGATCAGATAATGCAATATATCATTACAGAGTCCTGTGGCTATTTTAGTGCCCAAACCGGCCATTAAAACTATTCCGAAAATAATAACCATACCGGAAGTATTCAAAAAATGAAAAAAAAAGGTTAAAAACATTGTCGCACTTGCGAAAAACTTGATTTCTCCCTTAGGTAATAGCGGACCAAAAGAACTAAAGGGTCGTTGGAAAGCCCTATTAATGGACCATCATATGGTATCTAAATAATACGATTTCGGTGGTAGGGAAATAAATTATTGTATGCCAAAAATCTAGTATTTTCCGATTTTTTAACATTCTGAGACGCCCTTTTCTCGAAAACGACGCCGCAGATTTTTCTTAAACTTTTCTTACTCAAAGTCCTATCGGTTGTCTATATAGTGAATCCAAAATGAAAAGCATTGAAATAATATAGGTGGTCCAAAAATGGCATCAAACTTTGAAAAAAAATTGAAAAATCATTAAATTTTTGTAAACGCTCTTTAATTTATCTTTTTTTCCAAAACTACTCAATGGATGTTTCTGACACTTCTGGTACAGAAAGTTAAGTATCGAAAGAACTTCGTAAAGCTATCGCGACAATGATCGTAAAACCGGAAGTAGTCGAACAAATGTCCGATATTTTGAAAAAAAATAATTTTTTTACGAATACCTTTTTTATTTATGAATATATTTTGATGGTATTTTACACAGGGTTAAAATATCATCGTATTTGAGCAGAAATGAGAAAAAAAATTGTCAGGGTAATTTGCGTTAACCGCCATCGGCTAATTTAGTTTTTCGTACCCAGAAAAATTATTTATTGTTCGATTTGTATAAAACAAAGTTCATATGCTCCGTGGTCCCAATTGTAATTTTTTTTGTTACGGTAAAATTTTTCTGTCGGCAACGAAAGTGACGTAATATTAACAAAAACTACAATTTTGACAGTTCGGTACCACTTTTTGAAAGCAAATATTTTTTCAAAACTGATATAACTAAAACGATGCACCCTGCAAAGATGCACAAAAATCCTTAGCTCAGATTTTTTAATTTCAATTTCATTTTCGGGCAATTTCGAATAAAATGTAAAATAAAGTGTAAAATTCAGTTATTTACAATTCATTCAGCGTCCTCATATTTTGAAATATTTATTTGTAATTTTCATAAACTCGTAGCAATAATCCAGACGAAGAGAATGTGTGCGAAAATTAGTTTGTAATATGAGCAGTTGCCGAGAAATATGCAATTTTGCATGCATCACTTTTCACGTTATTTTGCCTATAAAAGAGTGAATTATCATTCGATTTGCAATATTTTTTTTCCATTTGATGCCTAATGTCAATTTGGACTAGGTCAAGTCAATTTTACATTTTCACTGTGACCGGAAATGACGTCATTTGGGCAAAAACTGTATTTTTAACCCAAAAAACAAATATTTTATTCAAATGAGTCTGCCTTATAATATTTTTAAAATTATGATATTTGATTCCCATCAACGAATAGAAGGAAGCCATACGACCATACAAATACCACAAAATGGTTTCTAACTTGTATGGTTAGAGAGAAATAGGCGATCTTCTATAAGTCACTTTTCAAGGTTTTTGGTTTATAAAAGTCTCAATTATTATTCGATTTTTATAATTTTTTTACCATTTGATGCCTTATGCCATTTATGGCTTCTATGAACTAAGTTAACATTTTCAATATCACCGGAAGTAATGTAATTTTTGCAAAAAACGTATTTTTAGCCTTCAAAACAAACATTTTTTTGAAGGGATTTATATTTATTATTCGTTTAACTTGATAACGTCTGACTCTAATGGGCAGTAAGATTGAATCAATACCATCATATTGATATCAAAAAAAGCCTTCTAGCATGTTCCCTTGTCGAATAATAGCCAATTTTCCCAGGGTCACTTTTAAGTTTTTTACCTTCTTAATTTCAGTTTATGGGTTATAGTGTAATTATTTATTGCCCAATATGTATAAAACAAAGTTTGTATTTTGTGTGTTGCGAATTTTCGACTTATTTTTCACCTATAAAAATATCTTTCGGTACCGGAAGTGACGTAATTTTGCCATAATTTACAATTTTGACCGGTCTTTTCGCCAGCATATGATAGAGGGTGTCACTGAAGCAAAACAATTAAAGTATAGTTTGGTAGCTCAATGGATCGGCTATGGTATAAGAAACTTCCTGTATGATTCCTGAAAGCCGGTTCAGTGCTGCTTGCAGGTCTAGTTATTATTATTATTATTTACCGCGGGGGCCTAGATCTCCATGATCGAAAACAGATATCGATCTGGAATTAGATTTTCTATTGGGAAACCATGTGGTGGCTACTTGATAAAATATTTTTGAAATTTCTGCGCATACCGGAAGTGACCGAACTTTGCACGTTGTCTAAAAATTGAAAATCGGCCATAGTTTCGTCAATTCTTTATCCATTTTCAAACAAATTACATTTTTGGAATCCCTGAATCTTTTCTGAGACAATGGCTATCTCACATTTTTCAATTTCGAACATTCGTCTATGACTTTTATCGTTCGAAAATTGAAAACATGTTGTTTGCGAGACAATTTTTGTTATTTTTCAAAATTTTCAAATTTGACCTACATATTTGGATACCTGAAGTCCATCCGATTCCAGTAATATAAGTTTCATTCAGAGTTATCGCCCTTTATTTTTCGATTTTTTTCGAATTTTCTTCCCATTTTGCGAGCTCGGGTTTCGTTTTATGGTAGAATTGACGTTTCTGAAACTTCTGGAACATGAAGTTATAGTCCAATACCAACTGATAAAGCAATTTCGACACGGATATTTAAACCGGAAGTGGTCGAAATAATGTTCAATATTTTGAAAAAAATGCAAAAAATGGATATTTTGGGGAAAAACGCGATTTCTCCACCCGATATCAACGGATTAAAGCAATAAGGGTACCATTGGACTGCACTAGGATTGTACTATCGTATGATACCCAATTCATACGGATACGATGAGCAGGAAGCAAAATATGGCACGCTGAAAATCAAGTATTTTCTGATTTGGAGCGTTTTTGGACGCCTGTATCTCGAAAACTTAACCGCAACTTTTTTTTTAACTTTCTCTATCGAGATTCCATTGGATAGTCTTGTGAATTATGCCATCCAATAAGACTTTGAAATTTCTGGAATAGGTGAAATAACGGACTGAAAATCGAAAAAAGTCGAAAAATCGTGAAATTTTGGAAAATGCTCTACTATTTTTTTATTTTAAGAGATTTTCAAAAAAAGGTTGTATATTCAGATAGCTGACCTAATTACGATTCTAACGATGTATAATATGTATGCAGTTATTGAAATTTAATTTTCGATATTTTAAATTTTTTGCATTTTTGGCACTTTTCAACATAGGATTTCTCAGGGGCATTTTATCTGATCAGATAATGTAATATATTATTACAGAGCCCTGTGGCTATTTTAGTGCCCAAACGGGCTAATAAAACTATTCCGAAAATAATAACCATACCCGAAGTATTCAAAAAATGAAAAAAAAAGGTTAAAAACATTGTCGCACTTGCGAAAAATTCGATTTCTCCCTTAGGTAATAGCGGACCAAAAGAACTAAAGTGTCGTTGGAAAGCCCTATTAATGGACCATCATATGGTATCTAAATAATACGATTTCGATGGTAGGGAAATAAATTATTGTATGCCAAAAATCTAGTATTTTCCGATTTTTTAACATTCTGAGACGCCCTTTTCTCGAAAACGACGCCGCAGATTTTTCTTAAACTTTTCTTACTCAAAGTCCTATCGGTTGTCTATATAGTGAATCCAAAATGAAAAGCATTGAAATAATATAGGTGGTCCAAAAATGGCATCAAACTTTGAAAAAAATTGAAAAATCATTAAATTTTTGTAAACGCTCTTTCATTTATCTTTTTTTCCAAAATTACTCAATGGATGTTTCTGACACTTCTGGTACAGAAAGTTAAGTATCGAAAGAACTTCGTAAAGCTATCGCGACAATGATCGTAAAACCGGAAGTAGTCGAAAAAATGTCCGATATTTTGAAAAAAATTAATTTTTTTACAAATACTTTTTTTATTTATGAATATTTTTTGATGATATTTTACACAGGGTTAAAATATCATCGTACTTGAGCAGAAATGAGAAAAAAAATTGTCTCGGTAATTTGCGTTAGCCGCCATCGGCTAATTTAGTTTTTCGTACCCAGAAAAATTATTTATTGTTCGATTTGTATAAAACAAAGTTCATATGCTCCGTGGTCCCAATTGTAATTTTTTTTGTTACGGTGAAATTTTTGTGTCGGCAACGGAAGTGACGTATTATTAACAAAAACTACAATTTTGACAGTTCGGTACCACTTTTTGAAAGCAAATATTATTTTTTTTCAAAACTGATATAACTAAAAGGATGCACCCTGCAAAGATGCACAAAATCCTTAGCTCAGATTTATTAATTTCAATTTCATTTTCGGGCAATTTCGAATAAAATGTAAAATAAAGTGTAAAATTCAGTTATTTACAATTCATTCAGCGTCTTCTATTTTGAAATATTTATTTGTAATTTTCATAAACTCGTAGCAATAATCCAGACGAAGAGAATGTATGCGAAAATTAGTTTGTAATATGAGCAGTTGCCGAGAAATATGAAATTTTGCATGCATCACTTTTCACGTTATTTTGCCTATAAAAGAGTGAATTATCATTCGATTTGCAATTTTTTTTTCCATTTGATGCCTAATGCCAATTTGGACTAGGTCAAGCCAATTTTACATTTTCACTGTGACCGGGAATGACGTCATTTGGGCAAAAACTGTATTTTTAACCTAAAAAACTAAAATTGTATTCAAATGAGTCTGCCTTATAATATTTTTAAAATTATGATATTTGATTCCCATCAACGAATAGAATGAAGCCATACGACCATACAGATACCACAAAATGGTTTCTAACTTGTACGGTTTCAGAGAAATAGGCGATCTTCTATAAGTCACTTTTCAAGGTTTTTGGTCTATAAAAGTGTCAATTATTATTCGATTTTTATAATTTTTTTACCATTTGATGCCTTATGCCATTTATGACTTCTATGAACTACGTTAACATTTTCAATATCACCGGAAGTTATGTAATTTTTGCAAAAAACGTATTTTTAGCCTTCAAAACAAACATTTTTTTGAAGGGATTTATATTTATTATTCGTTTAACTTTATAACGTCTGACTCTAATGGGCAGTAAGACTGAATCAATACCATCATATTGATATCAAGAAAAGGCTTCTAGCATGTTCCCTTGTCGAATAATAACCAATTTTCCGAGTGTCACTTTTAAGTTTTTTACCTTCTTAATTTCAGTTCATGACGGTCTTTTCGCCAGCAAATATTACCTTTACATATGATAGAGGGTGTCACTGAAGCAAAACAACTAATGTATAGTTTGGTAGCTCAATGGATCGGCTATGGTATAATTAACTTCCTGTATGATTCCTGAAAGCCGGTTCAGTGCTGCTTGCAGGTCTAGTTATTAGGCTTTCAGACTTTCGTCTGAAAGCCTATTGAGATTACTAAAATTATTATTAGGCTTTCAGACTTTCGTCTGAAAGCCTATTGAGATTACTAAAATTATTATTATTATTAAGCTTTCATATTACATATGAAAGCTTATTGTTTCTGTTAAGATTATTAAGCTTTCATATTACATATGAAAGCTTATTGTTTCTGTTAAGATTATTAAGCTTTCATATTACATATGAAAGCTTATTGTTTCTGTTAAAGTTATTATTATTATTATTTTTTTTTTTGTGTGTTTTCTGCAAATCGGATTTCTCAGAATCTATCCATAGGATCTTTCTGAAATTTTGACCTACCCCCCCAAAAATGGGGTGCGAACCTTGATTAAATATATTTTCGAAACGTTTTACGAATCCGAAATCACCGAATTTTACGAACGAAAAAAATGACAATGCATAGTCGTAACTTTGTTATTTTTTGACCGATTTTACTAATTCTTTTTTCTTTGAATACCTTTAAAAAAACCATTTTCATCTGCAGTTTCACATTTTCGAATTTCGAAAATTCGTCGCTGTGATTTCGAACCGGAAGATTAGACCAATTTGACAACTTCTTTAATAGTTGTACGATTTTCATGAAATTTAGTATCTAAGTAGATCCTACCGATGTGACTTCAAAAATATAATTAGAAATTTTCTAAATTATCTCCCCTTGACGAAATTAAGGATCAAAATTTTCAAAAAAATCATCGAAATATAGGTCAGAATGACCTGATTTTTTTTTTGGATACTAGATAAGTAATTACTGATTTGTACACAAAATATGGAGTTTGTCGATCGAACCGGAAGTGCCGCCATATTTAAAAGTGAAAAATCAATAAGGCTTTTTTGCTATTTTACTTACAGACTCGGGAGTTATATTTTCTGAATCCTTGTAGGAAGGCCTAAAAAATGTCGCGAATAGAATTTTGATTTCGGTCACGTGATGGTCACCATTTTGAATTGAAAATGAAAAATAGAAGCAATTTGAAGGGTCGGGACTTTGGAACACAATTACTCTCCTTCTAATTAAGCTAGAATGTTCAAACTTGGTGTAGACGTTCACTAGGTCAATGTTATGATTGAGTTCAAAGATGAGCATTTTCTGCTTAGGGTAAGCAGAGATAAACAAGCTAATTTGTTGATTCTTTAGGGCACGATAACTTCGGTTATAATGAAGGGAGGGCGGTGAAACTTTTGTCAATAGAGAGTCTAATAGCTAGCCTGTTGTGTGAAATCATTGTATTATTTTTTCTAAATATCAGGGATAGCCGAAAAAAAGAGATTGAAAACCCAAAAAGTCGTATTTTTACAATTTGGAGCATGTTTAGAGGTCTTTCTCGTAAAGTCAACATAATATTTTTTGGGAACTTCTTGTACAAAGAGTCTTATTGGTAGTCTTTTATATGAAACCATCGATCAACAGTCCAACATATCAGGAGTAGAAGAACAAAAGGATCGAACATTGAAAACGGCACCCTTTCATTGTTAAGCGAAACATGCAGTGTGGGTGACTACAATCTACACATTTAGTCATCGTATAGAGCTTATTCAACAGTATCGAATTCCAACTGCTTAGGGATATTTTACGTGCACTCCAATGTGTACACGGGACCTTGGTTTTTCGTCCCATCCGAATGACTAGACAGCTGTGCTTGTCAGGCCCTCCGTTCTGCCTCACTGACAAGGGGAACCACGTCGGGAAATCGAGATGAACTTTCTCCGTGCAGAACTTTCAATTCAGGCGAAAACGTTTATTGCATACGATTAAGCTGGTCAGTTGGAGCTTATTTTCAAAAGTTTTGTAATAATCGGTTGGTAATTAAAGTACCGTGCACATTAAACTGTTAAAACAGAAAATTTCGCCCGGTTGAAATGTTTCTTGCTATAAGTCAGCAATTTTCTGAATTCAGGGAGGCTGAATGGCTGAATGGTTAGCATGTGCGCACTGTATCGTAACGTCTGTCATTGAGTCAACGGGCGTCGTTTCGATCTCCAGGTTGCACGTGACATGAAGTATGATGTCCAACCTTGTGGGTTTTCTCCGTGTTCTTCGGTTTCCTCCCAACGGCTAAAGACCTGTAAGCGCAGGGGGAGTTTTTAAATAAAATTAAAAAACATATGTTAGTCCCGAAATGACCTAGTTTGTGTCGAATGGACATTAGGCCGCATTTCTCTCTTTCTCTTTTATTTTTAAAGTTTTGTAATAATCGGTTGGTAATCAAAGGTACTGTAAAAGTGATAAAACAGAAAATAATCGGTTGGTAATCAAAGGTACTGTAAAAGTCATAAAACAGAAAATTTCGCCCGGTTGTAATGTTTCTCACTTTAAAGTCAGCAATTTCCCGATTTTAAGTGGCAAACGTTTATTGCGAACGCTTAAGCTGGTCAGGGGGGAGCTTATTTTTAAAAGTTTTGTAATATTCGGTTGATAACTAAAGGTACCGTGCAAATTAAACTGTTACAATAGAAAATTTGGCCCGGTTGAAATGTTTCTCGCTGTAGGTCAGCAATTTGCCGATTTTAGGGAGGTTGAGTGGCTGAATGGTTAGCACGTGCGCTCTGTATCATAACGTCTGTCATTGAGTCAACTGCCGTTGTTTCGATTTTTTGGTTGTACGTGACAAGGAGTATGGTTGCCTGTCCAACCTCGTAGGCCGTAACCGCCGCTGCCCGGGTAAAATTTCCCTCATTGCACACATTATGGCATATGCCCGTCTTCATTAGCCCATTTTAGGAGCAGAACAGTCGGACGTTAAACCCCATTCAATTTCATTTCATTTTCTCTATGTTGCTTATTTATTATAGTGGATAAATATTTTTCTGGTTCTAGCAATTATTTAATTTCTGCATAGAAATCTTGCTTTGGCCAGTTTTTTTTATTGCAGAGTGCCATTCTTGTTTAAACAAACATGATCCTTTGTTTAAAACATGCTTAAGAAGTCGTCACGATTTCCTACTTATAACCAAACATATTGGGAATATTAGTCTGGCATTATTAAATCCTAATTTTATTGGTCTTATTTAAAATTAAACTTTCATTTAACTATGAACAACCCTTAACGTGTCTCTTTAAAACTATTAAGTACTCTAAAACAGTAGCTCAACCTTTTGACCTAAACTCATTAATTTACCATTTTGTTGTGAGCGACTTCTTATTCTTCCTATATGACATATTGCACGTGTCTGATTTCAAAGGGGGGTTGAGTGGCTGAATGGTAAGCACGCGCGCCTGTCATTGAGTAAACTAGCGTGTTTTCGAATGCCCGGTTGTACGTGACAAGGAGTAAGGTCGCCTGTCCAACCTGCCATTTTTAATTTTTTTTTCCCGCCATTTTCATTTCATTTTCTCATCCGTCTCATTACAGTAATACAAGTTTCAGTTATTTCCCTTTAGTTTTCAGATTATTGTTATGCCTGGGTGCAATGTTTCATACTATATTTAGACTTGTAACTTCGCGAGTTTTTGACCAATTTTAATAATTTTTTCTTCGTATCCTTTTATTTAGGTTACTTGATACAATCAATGACACGTGACGATGAATATGAAAGCTTTCATATCTGCATGGGACAGTAGCAGATCTAGTTATTATTTTTTTTTTGTGTATTTTCTGCAAATCGGATTTCTCAGAATCTAACCATGGGATCTTTCTAAAACCTTGACCTACCCCCCCAAAAATGGGGTGCGAACGTTGTTTAAATATATTTTCAAAACGTTTTACGAATCCGAAATCACCGAATTTTACGAACGAAAAAACTGACAATGCATAGTCGTAACTTTGTTATTTTTTGACCGATTTTACTAATTCTTTTTTCTTTGAATACCTTGAAAAAAATCATTTTCATCTGCAGTTTCACATTTTCGAATTTCGAAAATTCGTCGCTGTGATTTCGAACCGGAAGTTTAGACCAATTTGACAACTTCTTTAATAGTTGTACGATTTTCATGAAATTTAGTATACAGGTAGATCTTACCGATGTGACTTCAAAAATATAATTAGAAATTTTCTAAATTATCTCCCCTTGGTGAAATTAAGGATCAAAGTTTTCAAAAAAATCGTCGAAATATAGGTCAGAATGACCTAATTTTTTTTTTCGATACTAGACAAGGAATTAATGATTCGTACACAAAATATGGAGTTTGTCGATCGAACCGGAAGTGCCACCATCTTTAAACGTGAAAAATCAAAAAGGCTTTTTTGCTATTTTACTTACAGACTCGGGAGTTATATTTTCGGAATCCTTGAAGGAATGCCTAAAAATCTATCGGATCAGAATTTTGATTTCGGTCATGTGATGGTCACAATTTTGAATTGAAAATGAAAAATAGAAGCAATTTGAAAGGCCCGGACTTCGGAACACAATAACTCTCCTTCTAATTGAGCTAGAATGTTCAAACTTGGTGTAGACGTTCACTAGGTCACTATCTTGATTGAGTTCAAAGATGAGCATTTTCTGCTTAGGGTAAGCAGAGATAAGCATGCTGATTTGTTGATTCTTTAGGGCACGATAACTTCGGTTATAATGAAGGGAGGGCGGTGAAACTTTTGTCAATAGAGAGTCTAATAGGTAGCCTGTTGTGTGAAATGATTGTATCATTTTTTTTAAATATCAGGGATAGCCGAAAAAAAGAGATTGAAAATCCAAAAAGTCGTATTTTTACAATTTGGAGCATGTTTAGAGGTTTTTCTCGTTAAGTCAACATACTATTTTTTTGGAACTTCTTCTACAAAGAGTCTTATTGGAAGTCTTTTATATGAATCCATCGATCAACAGTCCAACATATCAGGAGTAGAAGAACAAAAGGATCGAGCATTGAAAACGGCACCCTTTCATTGTTGAGCGAAACATGAAGTGTGGGTGACTACAATCTACGCATTTAGTCATCGTATAGAGCTTATTCAACAGTATCGAATTCCAACTGCTTAGGGATATTTTACGTGCACTCCAATGTGTACACGGGACCTTGGTTTTTCGTACCATCCGAAGGACTAGCTAGACAGCTGTGCTTGTCTGGCCCTCCGTTCTGCCTTACTGACAAGGGAACCACGCCGGGAAATCGAGATGAACTTTCTCTGTGCAGAACTTTCAATTCAGGCAAAACATTTATTGCATACGATTAAGCTGGTCCGTTGGAGCTTATTTTCAAAAGTTTTGTAATAATCGGTTGGTAATTAAAGTACCGTGCACATTAAACTGTTAAAACAGAAAATTTCGCCCGGTTGAAATGTTTCTTGCTATAAGTCAGCAATTTTCCGAATTCAGGGAGGCTGGATGGCTGAATGGTTAGCATGTGCTCGCTGTATCGTAACCTTTGTCATTGGGTCAACGGGCGTCGTTTCGATCTCCAGGTTGCACGTGACATGAAGTATGATGTCCAACCTCGTGGGTTTTCTCCGTGTTCTTCGGTTTCCTCCCAACGGCTAAAGACCTGTAAGCGCAGGGGGAGTTTTTAAATAAAATTAAAAAACATATGTTAGTCCCGAAATGACCTAGTTTGTGTCGAATGGACATTAGGCCGCATTTCTCTCTTTCTCTTTTATTTTTAAAGTTTTGTAATAATCGGTTGGTAATCAAAGGTACTGTAAAAGTGATAAAACAGAAAATAATCGGTTGGTAATCAAAGGTACTGTAAAAGTCATAAAACAGAAAATTTCGCCCGGTTGTAATGTTTCTCACTTTAAAGTCAGCAATTTCCCGATTTTAAGTGGCAAACGTTTATTGCGAACGCTTAAGCTGGTCAGGGGGGAGCTTATTTTTAAAAGTTTTGTAATATTCGGTTGATAACTAAAGGTACCGTGCAAATTAAACTGTTACAATAGAAAATTTGGCCCGGTTGAAATGTTTCTCGCTGTAGGTCAGCAATTTGCCGATTTTAGGGAGGTTGAGTGGCTGAATGGTTAGCACGTGCGCTCTGTATCATAACGTCTGTCATTGAGTCAACTGCCGTTGTTTCGATTTTTTGGTTGTACGTGACAAGGAGTATGGTTGCCTGTCCAACCTCGTAGGCCGTAACCGCCGCTGCCCGGGTAAAATTTCCCTCATTGCACACATTATGGCATATGCCCGTCTTCATTAGCCCATTTTAGGAGCAGAACAGTCGGACGTTAAACCCCATTCAATTTCATTTCATTTTCTCTATGTTGCTTATTTATTATAGTGGATAAATATTTTTCTGGTTCTAGCAATTATTTAATTTCTGCATAGAAATCTTGCTTTGGCCAGTTTTTTTTATTGCAGAGTGCCATTCTTGTTTAAACAAACATGATCCTTTGTTTAAAACATGCTTAAGAAGTCGTCACGATTTCCTACTTATAACCAAACATATTGGGAATATTAGTCTGGCATTATTAAATCCTAATTTTATTGGTCTTATTTAAAATTAAACTTTCATTTAACTATGAACAACCCTTAACGTGTCTCTTTAAAACTATTAAGTACTCTAAAACAGTAGCTCAACCTTTTGACCTAAACTCATTAATTTACCATTTTGTTGTGAGCGACTTCTTATTCTTCCTATATGACATATTGCACGTGTCTGATTTCAAAGGGGGGTTGAGTGGCTGAATGGTAAGCACGCGCGCCTGTCATTGAGTAAACTAGCGTGTTTTCGAATGCCCGGTTGTACGTGACAAGGAGTAAGGTCGCCTGTCCAACCTGCCATTTTTAATTTTTTTTTCCCGCCATTTTCATTTCATTTTCTCATCCGTCTCATTACAGTAATACAAGTTTCAGTTATTTCCCTTTAGTTTTCAGATTATTGTTATGCCTGGGTGCAATGTTTCATACTATATTTAGACTTGTAACTTCGCGAGTTTTTGACCAATTTTAATAATTTTTTCTTCGTATCCTTTTATTTAGGTTACTTGATACAATCAATGACACGTGACGATGAATATGAAAGCTTTCATATCTGCATGGGACAGTAGCAGATCTAGTTATTATTTTTTTTTTGTGTATTTTCTGCAAATCGGATTTCTCAGAATCTAACCATGGGATCTTTCTAAAACCTTGACCTACCCCCCCAAAAATGGGGTGCGAACGTTGTTTAAATATATTTTCAAAACGTTTTACGAATCCGAAATCACCGAATTTTACGAACGAAAAAACTGACAATGCATAGTCGTAACTTTGTTATTTTTTGACCGATTTTACTAATTCTTTTTTCTTTGAATACCTTGAAAAAAATCATTTTCATCTGCAGTTTCACATTTTCGAATTTCGAAAATTCGTCGCTGTGATTTCGAACCGGAAGTTTAGACCAATTTGACAACTTCTTTAATAGTTGTACGATTTTCATGAAATTTAGTATACAGGTAGATCTTACCGATGTGACTTCAAAAATATAATTAGAAATTTTCTAAATTATCTCCCCTTGGTGAAATTAAGGATCAAAGTTTTCAAAAAAATCGTCGAAATATAGGTCAGAATGACCTAATTTTTTTTTTCGATACTAGACAAGGAATTAATGATTCGTACACAAAATATGGAGTTTGTCGATCGAACCGGAAGTGCCACCATCTTTAAACGTGAAAAATCAAAAAGGCTTTTTTGCTATTTTACTTACAGACTCGGGAGTTATATTTTCGGAATCCTTGAAGGAATGCCTAAAAATCTATCGGATCAGAATTTTGATTTCGGTCATGTGATGGTCACAATTTTGAATTGAAAATGAAAAATAGAAGCAATTTGAAAGGCCCGGACTTCGGAACACAATAACTCTCCTTCTAATTGAGCTAGAATGTTCAAACTTGGTGTAGACGTTCACTAGGTCACTATCTTGATTGAGTTCAAAGATGAGCATTTTCTGCTTAGGGTAAGCAGAGATAAGCATGCTGATTTGTTGATTCTTTAGGGCACGATAACTTCGGTTATAATGAAGGGAGGGCGGTGAAACTTTTGTCAATAGAGAGTCTAATAGGTAGCCTGTTGTGTGAAATGATTGTATCATTTTTTTTAAATATCAGGGATAGCCGAAAAAAAGAGATTGAAAATCCAAAAAGTCGTATTTTTACAATTTGGAGCATGTTTAGAGGTTTTTCTCGTTAAGTCAACATACTATTTTTTTGGAACTTCTTCTACAAAGAGTCTTATTGGAAGTCTTTTATATGAATCCATCGATCAACAGTCCAACATATCAGGAGTAGAAGAACAAAAGGATCGAGCATTGAAAACGGCACCCTTTCATTGTTGAGCGAAACATGAAGTGTGGGTGACTACAATCTACGCATTTAGTCATCGTATAGAGCTTATTCAACAGTATCGAATTCCAACTGCTTAGGGATATTTTACGTGCACTCCAATGTGTACACGGGACCTTGGTTTTTCGTACCATCCGAAGGACTAGCTAGACAGCTGTGCTTGTCTGGCCCTCCGTTCTGCCTTACTGACAAGGGAACCACGCCGGGAAATCGAGATGAACTTTCTCTGTGCAGAACTTTCAATTCAGGCAAAACATTTATTGCATACGATTAAGCTGGTCCGTTGGAGCTTATTTTCAAAAGTTTTGTAATAATCGGTTGGTAATTAAAGTACCGTGCACATTAAACTGTTAAAACAGAAAATTTCGCCCGGTTGAAATGTTTCTTGCTATAAGTCAGCAATTTTCCGAATTCAGGGAGGCTGGATGGCTGAATGGTTAGCATGTGCTCGCTGTATCGTAACCTTTGTCATTGGGTCAACGGGCGTCGTTTCGATCTCCAGGTTGCACGTGACATGGTGTATGATGTCCAACCTCGTGGGTTTTCTCCGTGTTCTTCGGTTTCCTCCCAACGGCTAAAGACCAGTACGTGCAAGGGGAGTTTTTAAATAAAATTTAAAAACATATGTTAGTCCCGAAATGACCTAGTTTGTGTCGAATGGACGTTAGGCCGCATTTCTCTCTTTCTCTTTTTAAAGTTTTGTAATAATCGGTTTGTAATCAAAGGTACTGTTAAAGTGATAACACAGAAAATTTGGCCCGGTTGTAAAGTTTCTCACTTTAAATTCAGCAATTTGTCGATTTTAAGGGGCAAACGTTTATTGCGAACGATTAAGCTGGTCAGGGGGAGCTTATTTTTAAAAGTTTTGTAATATTCGGTTGATAACTAAAGGTACCATGCAAATTAAACTGTTAAAATAGAAGATTTGGCCCGGTTGAAATGTTTCTCGCTGTAGGTCAGCAATTTGCCGATTTTAGGGAGGTTGCGTGGCTGAGTGGTTAGCACGTGCGCTCTGTATCATAACGTCTGTCATTGAGTCAACTGTCCTTGTTTCGATTTCTTGGTTGTACGTGACAAGGAGTATGGTCGCCTTACCAACCTCGTAGGCCGTAACGCCGCTGCCCGGGTAAAATTTCCCTCATTGCACACTTTATGGCGTATGCAGAACAGTAGGACGTTAAACCCCATTCAATTTCATTTCATTTTCCCTGTGTTGCTTATTTATTACAGTGGATAAATATTTTTCTGGTTCTAGCAATTATTTAATTTCTGCATATAAATCTCTGGCCAGTTTTTTTTTATTGCAGAGTGCCATTCTTGTATATTGCAGTCTATGACCCTTTGTTTAAAACATGCTTATGAAGTCGTCACGATTTCCTACTTATAACCAAACATATTGGAAACCATAATTATATAACATATCTTGGAAGCCCGATTACAGCTATACAAGTTTCAGTTATTTCCCTTTAGTTTAAAGATTATTTTTTTGCCCGGGTGCAATGTTTCTCACTACATTTAAATTTGTAACTTTGTGAGTTTTTGACCGATTTTGATATTATGTCTTTATAATTTTCCAAATCTACATATTTAACGTACATATTCAAACAGTTGAGTTCAACCTGATTCAAAAAGTTTTAGTTTTGTTCAAAGTTATCTCATTCATCCCGATTACAGCAACACAAGTATCAGTTATTTCCCTTTAGTTTTCAGATTACTCAATGTTTCATACTATATTTAGACTTGTAACTTCGCGAGTTTTTGACCAATTTTGATAGTTTGTTATTCTTATCCTTTTATTTGAGATACTTGATATAATCGATGACACGTGACGATGAATATGAAAGCTTTCATATCTGCATGGGACAGTAGCAGATCTAGTTATTATTTTTTTTTTGTGTATTTTCTGCAAATCGGATTTCTCAGAATCTAACCATGGGATCTTTCTAAAACTTTGACCTACCCCCCCCAAAAATGGGGTGCGAACGTTGTTTAAATATATTTTCAAAACGTTTTACGAATCCGAAATCACCGAATTTTACGAACGAAAAAATTGACAATGCATAGTCGTAACTTTGTTATTTTTTGACCGATTTTACTAATTCTTTTTTCTTTGAATACCTTGAAAAAAATCATTTTCATCTGCAGTTTCACATTTTCGAATTTCGAAAATTCGTCGCTGTGATTTCGAACCGGAAGTTTAGACCAATTTGACAACTTCTTTAATAGTTGTACGATTTTCATGAAATTTAGTATACAAGTAGATCTTACCGATGTGACTTCAAAAATATAATTAGAAATTTTCTAAATTATCTCCCCTTGGTGAAATTAAGGATCAAAGTTTTCAAAAAAATCGTCGAAATATAGGTCAGAATGACCTAATTTTTTTTTTCGATACTAGACAAGGAATTGCTGATTCGTACACAAAATATGGAGTTTGTCGATCGAACCGAAAGTGCCACCATCTTTAAACGTGAAAAATCTAAAAGGCTTTTTTGCTATTTTACTTACAGACTCGGGAGTTATATTTTCGGAATCCTTGAAGGAATGCCTAAAAATCTATCGGATCAGAATTTTGATTTCGGTCATGTGATGGTCACAATTTTGAATTGAAAATGAAAAATAGAAGCAATTTGAAAGGCCCGGACTTCGGAACACAATAACTCTCCTTCTAATTAAGCTAGAATGTTCAAACTTGTTGTAGACGTTCACTAGGTCAATGTTATGATTGAGTTCAAAGTTGACCATTTTCTGCTTAGGGTGAGCAGAGATAAGCATGCTGATTTGTTGATTCTTTAGGGCACGATAACTTCGGTTATAATGAAGGGAGGGCGGTGAAACTTTTGTCAATAGAGAGTCTAATGGGTAGCCTGTTGTGTGAAATGATTGTATCATTTTTTTTAAATATCAGGGATAGCCGAAAAAAAGAGATTGAAAATCCAAAAAGTCGTATTTTTACAATTTGGAGCATGTTTAGAGGTCTTCCTCGTAAAGTCAACATACTATTTTTTGGGAACTTCTTCTACAAAGAGTCTTATTGGTAGTCTTTTATATGAAACCATCGATCAACAGTCCAACATATCAGGAGTAGAAGAACAAAAGGATCGAACATTGAAAACGGCATCCTTTCATTGTTGAGCGAAACATGAAGTGTGGGTGACTACAATCTACGCATTTAGTCATCGTATAGAGCTTATTCAACAGTATCGAATTCCAACTGCTTAGGGATATTTTACATGCACTCCAATGTGTACACGGGACCTTGGTTTTTCGTCCCATCCGAAGGACTAGACAGCTGTGCTTGTCAGGCCCTCCGTTCTGCCTTACTGACAAGGGAACCATGCC
Source organism: Patella depressa (assembly GCA_948474765.1). NCBI lineage: Eukaryota > Metazoa > Mollusca > Gastropoda > Patellidae > Patella > Patella depressa. The sequence goes on from OX419720.1 coordinate 35,408,524, forward strand.
GGGAAATCGAGATGAACTTTCTCTGTGCAGAACTTTCAATTCAGGCAAAACGTTTATTGCATACGATTAAGCTGGTCAGTTGGAGCTTATTTTCAAAAGTTTTGTAATAATCGGTTGGTAATTAAAGTACCGTGCACATTAAACTGTTAAAACAGAAAATTTCGCCCGGTTGAAATGTTTCTTGCTATAAGTCAGCAATTTTCCGAATTCAGAGAGGCTGGATGGCTGAATGGTTAGCATGTGCTCGCTGTATCGTAACCTTTGTCATTGAGTCAACGGGCGTCGTTTGGATCTCCAGGTTGCACGTGACATGGTGTATGATGTCCAACCTCGTGGGTTTTCTCCGTGTTCTTCGGTTTCCTCCCAACGGCTAAAGACCAGTACGTGCAAGGGGAGTTTTTAAATAAAATTAAAAAACATATGTTAGTCCCGAAATGACCTAGTTTGTGTCGAATGGACGTTAGGCCGCATTTCTCTCTTTCTCTTTTTAAAGTTTTGTAATAATCGGTTGGTAATCAAAGGTACTGTTAAAGTGATAAAACAGAAAATTTGGCCCGGTTGTAATGTTTCTCACTTTAAATTCAGCAATTTGTCGATTTTAAGGGGCAAACGTTTATTGCGAACGATTAAGCTGGTCAGAAGGAACTTATTTTTAAAAGTTTTGTAATATTCGGTTGATAACTAAAGGTACCGTGCAAATTAAACTGTTAAAATAGAAAATTTGGCCCGGTTGAAATGTTTCTCGCTGTAGGTCAGCAATTTGCCGATTTTAGGGAGGTTGCGTGGCTGAATGGTTAGCACATGCGCTCTGTATCATAACGTCTGTCATTGAGTCAACTGTCCTTGTTTCGATTTCTTGGTTGTACGTGACAAGGAGTATGGTCGCCTTACCAACCTCGTAGGCCGTAACGCCGCTGCCCGGGTAAAATTTCCCTCATTGCACACTTTATGGCGTATGCCCGTCTTCATTAGCCCATTGTAGGAGCAGAACAGTAGGACGTTAGACCCCATTCAATTTCATTTCATTTTCTCTATGTTGCTTATTTATTATAGTGGATAAATATTTTTCTGGTTCTAGCAATTATTATACGCCCACATTTTCATGTGGACGTATTATGTCGTCGCCCCTGTCCGTCCGGACGTCCGTCCGTCCACAATTTGATTGTGGACTCTCTACAGGTCACAATTCTTATCCGATTTTGACGAAACTTGAAATATAGGTTTATCCCCAAAAGATCTCGGTTCCTTTCGATATTGGCATGTATCGGATCAAAACTTCATGGATTATGGCCCCTGATTGTACGAAAAATCACGTTTTTAGCTTGTGGACCCTATAGAGGTCACAATTTTGAACCGATTTTGACGAAACTTGACATGCATGTTTGTAACCCAAAGATCTTGGTTCCTTTCGATATTTGCGGCTATCGGAATGTAATTTCCTGAATTATGGCCCCTGATTGTCCGAAAAATCACCCTTTTTAGCTTGTGGTCCCTCTGGAGGTCACAATTATTATTCGATTTAAAAAACCGTTTGATTATATCACCGTTACACCCTAAGGAAGGTTGAGTTCGAATTTCGGGAAAATCGGACGAAAATTGCCATACAAAATGGCCGCCGTTAGTACGTTAGCCGCTGTTTGTACGCGAATAGTGTGAAAAAGTGGTATATCAAGGTTATGGACCCTGTGGAGGTCACAATTTTGATTCGATTTTGATGAAACTTGAAATTCATGGTTATAACCCAAAGATCTTGCTTCCTTTCGATATTTGCGCATATCGGATCGTAACTTCCTGAATTATGGCCCCTGATTATACGCAAAATCGCCTTGTTTTTAGCTTGGAGGTCACAATTATTATTCGATTTAAAAAAACGTTTGATTATATCACCGTTACACCCTAAGGAAGGTTGAGTTCGAATTTCGGGAAAATCGGACGAAAATTGCCATACAAAATGGCCGCCGTTTGTACGCGAATACTGTTAAAAAATGGTATATCAAGGTTGTGGACCCTGTGGAGGTCACAATTTTGATTCGATTGTGTTGAAACCTGAAATTCAAGGTTATAACCCAAAGATCTTGCTTCTTTTCGATATTTGCGCATATCGGATCGTAACTTCCTGAATTATGGCCCCTGATTATACGCAAAATCGCCTTTTTTTTTAGCTTGGAGGTCACAATTATTATCCGATTTAAAAAAAACGTTTGATTATATTACCGTTACACCGTAAGGAAGGTTGAGTTCGAATTTCGGGAAAATCAGACCAAAATTGCCATACAAAATGGCCACCGTTTGTACGTGAATACTGTTAAAAAATGGTATATCAAGGTTGTGGACCCTGTAAAGGTCACAATTTTAATTCGATTTTGATGAAACTTGAAATGCATGGTTATAACCCAAAGATCTTGGTTCCTTTCGGTATTTGCGCATATCGGATCGTAACTTCCTGAATTATTCGAATTTCGTGAAAATGGTACCAAAATTGCCGGAAGAAATGGTCGCCGTTTGTACGCGAATAGTGTAAAGATATGGTATATCATGGTTGTTGACTCTGTACAGGTCACAATTCTTATCCGATTTTGACGAAAAGTCACATTTCTAGGTTGTGTACCGTCACACCATAATCATTGTCGACTTCGAATTTCATGAATATCAGACTGGAACTGACCAACAAAATGGCTGCTCCCAATACAGTATGAAAAACAGGACTTAATGATGTAGGAAAAATCACTTTCCGTATTGTTTGTTCTCTATCCATCTCTCGAAAATGTGGGCGTATCCTGCCTGGCAGTGCCAGCCTATCTTTTAATTTCTGCATAGAAATCTCTGGCCAGTTTTTTTTTTATTGCAGAGTGCCATTCTTGTATATTGCAGTCTATGACCCTTTGTTTAAAACATGCTTAAGAAGTCGTCACGATTTCCTACTTATAACCAAACATATTGGAAACCATAATTATATAACATATCTTGGAAGCCCGATTACAGCTATACAAGTTTCAGTTATTTCCCTTTAGTTTAAAGATTATTTTTTTGCCCCGGTGCAATGTTTCTCACTACATTTAAATTTGTAACTTTGTGAGTTTTTGACCGATTTTGATATTATGTCTTTATAATTTTCCAAATCTACATATTTAACGTACATATTCAAACAGTTGAGTTCAACCTGATTCAAAAAGTATTAGTTTTGTTCAAAGTTATCTCATTTAATTTTTCGATGTTTTCTTACCATTTTCATTTCATTTTTCTGAAAGTTTTGAAATCGGAAGTCATCCCGATTACAGCAACACAAGTATCAGTTATTTCCCTTTAGTTTTCAGATTACTCAATGTTTCATACTATATTTAGACTTGTAACTTCGCGAGTTTTTGACCAATTTTGATAGTTTGTTATTCTTATCCTTTTATTTGAGATACTTGATATAATCGATGACACGCGACGATGAATATGAAAGCTTTCATATCTGCATGCGACAGTAGCAGATCTAGTTATTATTATTATTTACCGCGGGAGCCTAGATCACCATGATCGAAAACAGATATCGATCTGGAATTAGATTTTCTGTCGGGAAACCATGTGGTGGCTACTTGATAAAATATTTTTGAAATTTCTGCGCATACCGGAAGTGACCGAACTTTGTATTTTGTCTAAAAATTGAAAATAGGCCATAGTTTCGTCAATTGTTTATCCATTTTCAAACAAATTACCTTTTTGGAATCCCCGAATCTTTTCTTAGACAATGGCTATCTCACATTTTTCGATTTCGAACATTCGTCTATGACTTTTAGCGTTCGAAAATTGAAAATATGTTGCTTACGAGACAATTTTTGTTATTTTTCAAAATTTTCAAATTTGACCTACATTTTTGGATACCTGAAGTCCATCCGATTCAAGTGATATAAGTTTTATTCAGAGTTATCGCCCTTTGTTTTTCGATTTTTTTCGAATTTTCTTCCCATTTTGTGAGCTCGGGTTTCGTTTTATGGCAAAATTGACGTTTCTGAAACTTCTGGAACATGAAGTTATAGTCCAATACCAACAAATAAAGCAATTTCGACAAGAATCCTTAAACCGGAAGTGGTCGAAATAATGTGCAATATTTTGAAAAAAATGCAAAAAATGGATATTTTTGGGAAAAACGCGATTTCTCCGCCCGATATAAATGGATTAAAGAAATTAGGGTACCATTGGACTGCACTGGGATTGCACTATCGTATGATACCAAATTCATACGGATACTATGAACAGGCAGCAAAATATGGCACGCTGAAAATCAAGTATTTTCTGATTTTTAGCATTTTTGGACGCCTGTATCTCGAAAACTACTCCAGCGATTTTTATGAAACTTTCTCTATCGAGAGACCTTATGGTAGTCTGAAGTACGAAACATTCCATTACGACTTTGAAATATCTGGAATAGGTGAAATAACGGACTGAAAATCGAAAAAAGTCGAAAAATCGTGAAATTTTGGAAAATGCTCTACTATTTTTTTATTTTAAGAGATTTTCGAAAAAAGGTTGTATTTTCAGATAGCTGACCTAATTACGATTCTAACGATGTATAATATGTATGTAGTTATTGAAAGTTAATTTTCGATATTTTAAATTTTTTGCATTTTTCTCACTTTTGGACATAGGATTTCTCAGTGGCATTTTATCTGATCAGTAAATGTAATATATCATTACAGAGCCCTATGACTATTTTAGTACCCAAACCGGCTATTTAAACTATTCCGACAATAATAACCACACCGGAAGTATTCAAAAAATAAAAAAAAAGGTTAAAAACATTGTCGCACTTGCGAAAAACTTGAGTTCTCCCTTAGGTAATAGCGGACCAAAAGAACTAAAGTGTCGTTGGATAGCCTATTAATGGACCATCATACGGTATGTAAATAATACGATTTCGATGGCAAGGAAATAAATTATTGTATGCCAAATATCCAGTATTTTCCGATTTTTTAACATTCTGAGACGCACTTTTCTCGAAAACGACGCCTACGATTTTTCTCAAACTTTTCTTACTCAAAGTCCTATCGATTGTCTATATAGTGAATCCAAAATGAAAAGCATTGAAATAATATAGGTGGTCCAAAAATAGCATCAAACTTTGAAAAAAATTCAAAAATCGTTAAATTTTTGTAAACGCTCTTTATTTTATCTTTTCTTCCAAAACTACTCAATAGATGTTTCTGACACTTCTGGTACAGAAAGTTAAGTATCCAAAGAACTTCGTAAAGCTATCACAACAACGATCGTAAAACTGGAAGTAGTCGAAAAAGTGGCCGATATTTTGAAAAAAAATAATTTTTTTACGAATACCTTTTTTATTTATGAATATTTTTTGATGATATTTTACACAGGGTTAAAATATCATCGTACTTGAGCAGAAATGAGAAAACAAATTGTCTCGGTAATTTGCGTTAGTCGCCATCGGCTAATTTAGTTTTTCGTACCCAGAAAAATTATTTATTGTTCGATTTGTATAAAACAAAGTTCATATGCTCCGTGGTCCCAATTGTAATATTTTTTGTTACGGTGAAATTTTTCTGTCGGCAACGGAAGTGACGTAATATTAACAAAAACTACAATTTTGACAGTTCGGTACCACTTTTTGAAAGCAAATATTATTCTTTTCCAAAACTGATATAACTAAAAGGATGCACCCTGCAAAGGTGCACAAAATCCTTAGCTCATATTTTTAAATTTCAATTTCATTTTCGGGCAATTTCGAATAAAATGTAAAATAAAGTGTAAAATTCAGTTATTTACAATTCATTCAGCGTCTTCATATTTTGAAATATTTATTTGTAATTTTCATAAACTCGTAGCAATAATCCAGACGAAGAGAATGTATGCGAAAATTAGTTTATAATATGAGCAGTTGCCGAGAAATATGCAATTTTGCATGCATCACTTTTCACGTTATTTTGCCTATACAAAAGTGAATTATTATTCGATTTGCAATATTTTTTTTCCATTTGATGCCTAATGCCAATTTGGACTAGGTCAAGCCAATTTTACATTTTCACTGTGACCGGAAATGACGTCATTTGGGCAAAAACTGTATTTTTAACCTAAAAAACTAAAATTGTATTCAAATGAGTCTGCCTTATAATATTTTTAAAATTATGATATTTGATTCCCATCAACGAATAGAATGAAGCCATACGACCATACAGATACCACAAAATGGTTTCTAACTTGTACGGTTTCAGAGAAATAGGCGATCTTCTATAAGTCACTTTTCAAGGTTTTTGGTCTATAAAAGTGTCAATTATTATTCGATTTTTATAATCTTTTTACCATTTGACGCCTTATGCCATTTATGACTTCTATGAACCAAGTTAACATTTTCAATATCACCGGAAGTAATGTAATTTTTGCAAAAAACGTATTTTTAGCCTTCAAAACAAACATTTTTTTGGAGTGATTTATATTCATTATTCGTTTAACTTTATAACGTCTGACTCTAATGGGCAGTAAGATTGAATCAATACCATCATAGTGATATCAAGAAAAGGCTTCTAGCATGTTCCCTTGTCGAATAATAACCAATTTTACCAGGGTCACTTTTAATTTTTTTACCTTTTTAATTTCAGTTTATGGGTTATAGGTTAATTATTTATTGCCCGATATGTATAAAACAAAGTTTGTATTTTGTATGTTGCGAATTTTCGACTTATTTTTCACCTATAAAAATTTCTTTCGGTACCGGAAGTGACGTAATTTTGCCTTAATTTACAATTTTGACCGGTCTTTTCGCCAGCAAATATTACTTTTACATATGATAGAGGGTGTCGCTGAAGCAAAACAACTAAAGTATAGTTTGGTAGCTCAATGGATCGGCTATGGTATAATAAACTTCCTGTATGATTCCTGAAACCCGGTTCAGTGCTGCTTGCAGGTCTAGTTATTATTATTATTTACCGCGGGAGCCTAGATCTTCATGATGGAAACAGATATCGATCTGGAATTAGATTTTCTGTCCGGAAACCATGTAATGGCTACTTGATAAAATATTTTTGAAATTTCTGCGCATACCGGAAGTGACCGAACTTTGTACGTTGTCTAAAAATTGAAAATCGGCCATAGTTTTGTCAATTCTTTATCCATTTTCAAACAAATTACATTTTCGGAATCCCTGAATCTTTTCTGAGACAATGGCTATCTCACATTTTTCAATTTCGAACATTCGTCTATTACTTTTATCGTTCGAAAATTGAAAACATGTTGTTTACGAGACAATTTTTGTTATTTTTCAAAATTTTCAAATTTGACCTACATTTTTGAATACCTAAAGTCCATCCGATTCCAGTAATATAAGTTTCATTCAGAGTTATCGCCCTTTATTTTTCGATTTTTTTCGAATTTTCTTCCCATTTTTTGAGCTCGGGTTTCCTTTTATGGCAGAATTGACGTTTCTGAAACTTCTGGAACATGAAGTTATAGTCCAATACCAACGAATAAAGCAATTTCGACAAGAATCCTTAAACCGGAAGTGGTCGAAATAATGTGCAATATTTTGAAAAAAATGCAAAAAATGGATATTTTGGGGAAAAATGCGATTTCTCCGCCCGATATCAATGGATTAAAGAAATTAGGGTACCATTGGACTGCACTAGGATTGTACTATCGTATGATACCCAATTCATACGGATACTATGATCAGGATGAAGAATATGGCACGCTGAAAATCAAGTATTTTCTGATTTTTAGCATTTTTGGACGCCTGTATCTCAAAAACTACGCCAGGGATTTTTATGAAACTTTCTCTATCGAGAGACCCCGTGGTGGTCTTGCGTACGAAACATTCAATTACCACTTTGAAATATCTAGAATAGGTGAAATAACGGACTGAAAATCGAAAAAAGTCGAAAAATCGTGAAATTTTGGAAAATGCTCTACTACATGTATTTTTTTATTTTAAGAGATTTTCAAAAAAAGGTTGTATATTCAGATAGCTGACCTAATTACGATTCTAACGATGTATAATATGTATGTGGTTATTGAAATTTAATTTTCGATATTTCAAATTTTTTGCATTTTTGGCACTTTTGAACACAGGATTTCCCAGGGGCATTTTATCTGATCAGATAATGTAATATATCATTACAGAGCCCTGTGGCTATTTTAGTGCCCAAACCGGCTATTAAAACTATTCCGACAATAATAACCACACCGGAAGTATTCAAAAATGAAAAAAAAAGGTTAAAAACATTGTCGCACTTGCGAAAAACGTGATTTCTCCCTTAGGTAATACCGGACCAAAAGAACTAAAGTGTCGTTGGATAGCCCTATTAATGAACCATCATATGGTATCTAAATAATACGATTTCAATGGTAAGGAAATAAATTATTGTATGCCAAAAATCAAGTATTTTCCGATTTTTTAACATTCCGAGACGCCCTTTTCCCGAAAACGACGCCTACGATTTTTCTTAAACTTTTCTTACTCAAAGTCCTATCGGTTGTCTATATAGTGAATCCAAAATGAAAAGCATTGAAATAATATAGGTGGTCCAAAAATGGCATCAAACTTTGAAAAAAATTGAAAAATCATTAAATTTTTGTAAACGCTCTTTAATTTATCTTTTTTTCCAAAACTACTCAATGGATGTTTCTCGAACTTCTGGTACAGAAAGTTAAGTATCCAAAGAACTTCGTAAAGCTATCACGACAATGATCGTAAAACCGGAAGTAGTCGAAAAAATGTCCGATATTTTGAAAAAAAATATTTTTTTTACGAAAACCTTTTTTATTTATGAATATTTTTTGATGGTATTTTACACAGGGTTAAAATATCATCCTACTTGAACAGAAATGAGTAAAAAAATTGTCTCGGTAATTTGCGTTAGCCGCCATCAGCTAATTTAGTTTTTCGTACCCAGAAAAATTATTTATTGTTCGATTTGTATAAAACAAAGTTCATATGCTCCGTGGTCCCAATTGTATTTCTTTTTGTTATGGTGAAATTTTTCTGTCGGCAACGGAAGTGACGTAATATTAACAAAAACAACAATTTGGACAGTTCGGTACCACTTTTTGAAAGCAAATGTTATTTTTTTCAAAGGTGCACAAAATCTTTAGCTCAGATTTTTAAATTCCAATTTCATTTTCGGGCAATTTCGAATAAAATGTAAAATAAAGTGTAAAATTCAGTTATTTAAAATTCATTCAACGTCTTCATATTTTGAAATATTTATTTGTTATTTTCATAAACTCGTAGCATTAATCCAGAGGAAGAGAATGTATGGGAAAATTAGTTTGTAATATGAGCAATTGCCGAGAAATATGCAATTTTGCATGCATCACTTTTCACGTTATTTTGCCTATAAAGGAGGGAATTATTACTCGATTTGCAATATTTTTTTTTCATTTGATGCTTAATGCCATTTTGGACTATGTCCAGCCAATTTTACATTTTCACTGTGGCCGGAAATGACGTCATTTGGGCAAAAACTGTATTTTTAACCTAAAAAACAAATATTTTATTCAAATGAGTCTGCCTTATAATATTTTTAGAATTATGATATTTGATTCCCATCAACGATTAGAATCAAGCCATACGACCATACAGATGCCACAAAATGGTTAATAACTTGTACGGTTACAGAGGAATAGGCGATCTTCTATAAGTCACTTTCCAAGGTTTTTGGTCTATAAAAGTGTCAATTATTATTCGATTTTTATAATATTTTTACCATTTGATGCCTTATGCCATTTATGACTTCTATGAACTAAGCTAACATTTTCAATATCACCGGAAGTAATGTAATTTTTGCAAAAAACGTATTTTTAGCCTTTAAATCAAAACATTTTTTGAAGGGATTTATATTTATTATTCGTTTAACTTTATAACGTCTGACTCTAATGGGCAGTAAGATTGAATCAATACCATCATATTGATATCAAGAAAAGGCTTCTAGCATGTTCCCTTGTCGAATAATAGCCAATTTTCCCAGGGTCACTTTTAATTTTTTTACCTTCTTAATTTCAGTTGATGGGTTACAGGTTAGTTATTTATTGCCCGATACGTATAAAACAAAGTTTGTATTTTGTATGTTGCGAATTTTCGACTTATTTTTTTTCTATAAAGTGACGTAATTTTGCGATAATTTACAATTTTCACCCGTCTTTTCGCCAGCAAATATTACTTTTACATATGATAGAAGGTTTCACTGTAGCAAAACAACTGAAGTATAGTTCGGTAGCTCAATGGATCGGCTATGGTATAATAAACTTCCTGTATGATTCCTGAAAGCCGGTTCAGTGCTGCTTGCAGGTCTAGTTATTTATTATTATTATTTTTTTTTTCGCCGGAGCCTATTTCTCAGTGCCTGTAACAGATACCGATCTGGGACCTAATTCTCTATTGGGAAACCATGTGTTGGCTACTTGATAAACTATTTTTGAAACTTCTGCGCAGACCGGAAGTGGTCGAATTTCGTGCTGTGTCAAAAAATTAAAAAACGGCCGTAGATTCGTCAATTCTGTACCTATTTTTATACAAATGACATTTTCGGAAACCCTGAGTCTTTTCTTGGACGACAGCAGTTGAAAATTTCGATATTTCGAAACTTCATCGCTGACTTCTTGCGATCGAAAAATGAAAAATGTGGTTTGAGAGACAATTTTTGTTATTTTTCAAAATTTTCAAATTTGACCTACATTTTTGGATACCTGAAAACCACCCGATTCCAGAAATATAAATTTTATTCCCAGTTATCGCCCTTTATTTTTCGATTTTTTTCGAATTTTTTTACCCATTTTGTGAGCTCGGGTTTCGTTTTATGGCAGAATTGACGTTTCTGAAACATCTGAGGCATGAAGCCAAATGACCATTGCAAGGAATAAAGCAATTTCAACAATAATCTGTACACCGGAAGTGGTCGAAATAATGTCCGATATTTTGAAAAAAATGCAAAAAATGGGTATTTGGGGGAAAAACGCGATTTATCCGTCCGATATCAATGGATTAGACAAATTAGGGTACCATTGGATTGCACTAGGATTGTGCTATCTTATGATACCCAATTCGTACGGATACGATGAGCAGGCAGCAAAATATGGCACGCTGAAAATCAAGAATTTTCTGATTTGGAGCGTTTTTGGATGCCTGTAGCTCGAAAACTTAACCGCAACTTTTTTTTAAATTTTTTCTATCGAGAGTCCTTTCGGAGTTATTTTGCATGAAACCATCCAGTAAGACTTTGAAATATCTGGAGTAGGTGAAATAACGGACTGAAAATCGAAAAAGGTCGAAAAATCGTGAAATTTTGGAAAATGCTCTGCTATTTTTTTATTTTAAGAGATTTTCGAAAAAAGGTTGTATTTTCAGATAGCTGACCTAATTACGATTCTAACGATGTATAATATGTATGTAGTTATTGAAAGTTAATTTTCGATATTTTAAATTTTTTGCATTTTTCTCACTTTTGGACATAGGATTTCTCAGTGGCATTTTATCTGATCAGTAAATGTAATATATCATTACAGAGCCCTATGACTATTTTAGTACCCAAACCGGCTATTTAAACTATTCCGACAATAATAACCACACCGGAAGTATTCAAAAAATAAAAAAAAAGGTTAAAAACATTGTCGCACTTGCGAAAAACTTGAGTTCTCCCTTAGGTAATAGCGGACCAAAAGAACTAAAGTGTCGTTGGATAGCCTATTAATGGACCATCATACGGTATGTAAATAATACGATTTCGATGGCAAGGAAATAAATTATTGTATGCCAAATATCCAGTATTTTCCGATTTTTTAACATTCTGAGACGCACTTTTCTCGAAAACGACGCCTACGATTTTTCTCAAACTTTTCTTACTCAAAGTCCTATCGATTGTCTATATAGTGAATCCAAAATGAAAAGCATTGAAATAATATAGGTGGTCCAAAAATAGCATCAAACTTTGAAAAAAATTCAAAAATCGTTAAATTTTTGTAAACGCTCTTTATTTTATCTTTTCTTCCAAAACTACTCAATAGATGTTTCTGACACTTCTGGTACAGAAAGTTAAGTATCCAAAGAACTTCGTAAAGCTATCACAACAACGATCGTAAAACTGGAAGTAGTCGAAAAAGTGGCCGATATTTTGAAAAAAAATAATTTTTTTACGAATACCTTTTTTATTTATGAATATTTTTTGATGATATTTTACACAGGGTTAAAATATCATCGTACTTGAGCAGAAATGAGAAAACAAATTGTCTCGGTAATTTGCGTTAGTCGCCATCGGCTAATTTAGTTTTTCGTACCCAGAAAAATTATTTATTGTTCGATTTGTATAAAACAAAGTTCATATGCTCCGTGGTCCCAATTGTAATATTTTTTGTTACGGTGAAATTTTTCTGTCGGCAACGGAAGTGACGTAATATTAACAAAAACTACAATTTTGACAGTTCGGTACCACTTTTTGAAAGCAAATATTATTCTTTTCCAAAACTGATATAACTAAAAGGATGCACCCTGCAAAGGTGCACAAAATCCTTAGCTCATATTTTTAAATTTCAATTTCATTTTCGGGCAATTTCGAATAAAATGTAAAATAAAGTGTAAAATTCAGTTATTTACAATTCATTCAGCGTCTTCATATTTTGAAATATTTATTTGTAATTTTCATAAACTCGTAGCAATAATCCAGACGAAGAGAATGTATGCGAAAATTAGTTTATAATATGAGCAGTTGCCGAGAAATATGCAATTTTGCATGCATCACTTTTCACGTTATTTTGCCTATACAAAAGTGAATTATTATTCGATTTGCAATATTTTTTTTCCATTTGATGCCTAATGCCAATTTGGACTAGGTCAAGCCAATTTTACATTTTCACTGTGACCGGAAATGACGTCATTTGGGCAAAAACTGTATTTTTAACCTAAAAAACTAAAATTGTATTCAAATGAGTCTGCCTTATAATATTTTTAAAATTATGATATTTGATTCCCATCAACGAATAGAATGAAGCCATACGACCATACAGATACCACAAAATGGTTTCTAACTTGTACGGTTTCAGAGAAATAGGCGATCTTCTATAAGTCACTTTTCAAGGTTTTTGGTCTATAAAAGTGTCAATTATTATTCGATTTTTATAATCTTTTTACCATTTGACGCCTTATGCCATTTATGACTTCTATGAACCAAGTTAACATTTTCAATATCACCGGAAGTAATGTAATTTTTGCAAAAAACGTATTTTTAGCCTTCAAAACAAACATTTTTTTGGAGTGATTTATATTCATTATTCGTTTAACTTTATAACGTCTGACTCTAATGGGCAGTAAGATTGAATCAATACCATCATAGTGATATCAAGAAAAGGCTTCTAGCATGTTCCCTTGTCGAATAATAACCAATTTTACCAGGGTCACTTTTAATTTTTTTACCTTTTTAATTTCAGTTTATGGGTTATAGGTTAATTATTTATTGCCCGATATGTATAAAACAAAGTTTGTATTTTGTATGTTGCGAATTTTCGACTTATTTTTCACCTATAAAAATTTCTTTCGGTACCGGAAGTGACGTAATTTTGCCTTAATTTACAATTTTGACCGGTCTTTTCGCCAGCAAATATTACTTTTACATATGATAGAGGGTGTCGCTGAAGCAAAACAACTAAAGTATAGTTTGGTAGCTCAATGGATCGGCTATGGTATAATAAACTTCCTGTATGATTCCTGAAACCCGGTTCAGTGCTGCTTGCAGGTCTAGTTATTATTATTATTTACCGCGGGAGCCTAGATCTTCATGATGGAAACAGATATCGATCTGGAATTAGATTTTCTGTCCGGAAACCATGTAATGGCTACTTGATAAAATATTTTTGAAATTTCTGCGCATACCGGAAGTGACCGAACTTTGTACGTTGTCTAAAAATTGAAAATCGGCCATAGTTTTGTCAATTCTTTATCCATTTTCAAACAAATTACATTTTCGGAATCCCTGAATCTTTTCTGAGACAATGGCTATCTCACATTTTTCAATTTCGAACATTCGTCTATTACTTTTATCGTTCGAAAATTGAAAACATGTTGTTTACGAGACAATTTTTGTTATTTTTCAAAATTTTCAAATTTGACCTACATTTTTGAATACCTAAAGTCCATCCGATTCCAGTAATATAAGTTTCATTCAGAGTTATCGCCCTTTATTTTTCGATTTTTTTCGAATTTTCTTCCCATTTTTTGAGCTCGGGTTTCCTTTTATGGCAGAATTGACGTTTCTGAAACTTCTGGAACATGAAGTTATAGTCCAATACCAACGAATAAAGCAATTTCGACAAGAATCCTTAAACCGGAAGTGGTCGAAATAATGTGCAATATTTTGAAAAAAATGCAAAAAATGGATATTTTGGGGAAAAATGCGATTTCTCCGCCCGATATCAATGGATTAAAGAAATTAGGGTACCATTGGACTGCACTAGGATTGTACTATCGTATGATACCCAATTCATACGGATACTATGATCAGGATGAAGAATATGGCACGCTGAAAATCAAGTATTTTCTGATTTTTAGCATTTTTGGACGCCTGTATCTCAAAAACTACGCCAGGGATTTTTATGAAACTTTCTCTATCGAGAGACCCCGTGGTGGTCTTGCGTACGAAACATTCAATTACCACTTTGAAATATCTAGAATAGGTGAAATAACGGACTGAAAATCGAAAAAAGTCGAAAAATCGTGAAATTTTGGAAAATGCTCTACTACATGTATTTTTTTATTTTAAGAGATTTTCAAAAAAAGGTTGTATATTCAGATAGTTGACCTAATTACGATTCTAACGATGTATAATATGTATGTGGTTATTGAAATTTAATTTTCGATATTTCAAATTTTTTGCATTTTTGGCACTTTTGAACACAGGATTTCCCAGGGGCATTTTATCTGATCAGATAATGTAATATATCATTACAGAGCCCTGTGGCTATTTTAGTGCCCAAACCGGTTATTAAAACTATTCCGACAATAATAACCACACCGGAAGTATTCAAAAAATGAAAAAAAAAGGTTTAAAACATTGTCGGACCAAAAGAACTAAAGTGTCGTTGGATAGCCCTATTAATGGACCATCATATGGTATCTAAATAATACGATTTCAATGGTAAGGAAATAAATTATTGTATGCCAAAAATCAAGTATTTTCCGATTTTTTAACATTCCGAGACGCCCTTTTCCCGAAAACGACGCCTACGATTTTTCTTAAACTTTTCTTACTCAAAGTCCTATCGGTTGTCTATATAGTGAATCCAAAATGAAAAGCATTGAAATAATATAGGTGGTCCAAAAATGGCATCAAACTTTGAAAAAAATTGAAAAATCATTAAATTTTTGTAAACGCTCTTTAATTTATCTTTTTTTCCAAAACTACTCAATGGATGTTTCTCGAACTTCTGGTACAGAAAGTTAAGTATCCAAAGAACTTCGTAAAGCTATCACGACAATGATCGTAAAACCGGAAGTAGTCGAAAAAATGTCCGATATTTTGAAAAAAAATATTTTTTTTACGAAAACCTTTTTTATTTATGAATATTTTTTGATGGTATTTTACACAGGGTTAAAATATCATCCTACTTGAACAGAAATGAGTAAAAAAATTGTCTCGGTAATTTGCGTTAGCCGCCATCAGCTAATTTAGTTTTTCGTACCCAGAAAAATTATTTATTGTTCGATTTGTATAAAACAAAGTTCATATGCTCCGTGGTCCCAATTGTATTTCTTTTTGTTATGGTGAAATTTTTCTGTCGGCAACGGAAGTGACGTAATATTAACAAAAACAACAATTTGGACAGTTCGGTACCACTTTTTGAAAGCAAATGTTATTTTTTTCAAAGGTGCACAAAATCTTTAGCTCAGATTTTTAAATTCCAATTTCATTTTCGGGCAATTTCGAATAAAATGTAAAATAAAGTGTAAAATTCAGTTATTTAAAATTCATTCAACGTCTTCATATTTTGAAATATTTATTTGTTATTTTCATAAACTCGTAGCATTAATCCAGAGGAAGAGAATGTATGGGAAAATTAGTTTGTAATATGAGCAATTGCCGAGAAATATGCAATTTTGCATGCATCACTTTTCACGTTATTTTGCCTATAAAGGAGGGAATTATTACTCGATTTGCAATATTTTTTTTTCATTTGATGCTTAATGCCATTTTGGACTATGTCCAGCCAATTTTACATTTTCACTGTGGCCGGAAATGACGTCATTTGGGCAAAAACTGTATTTTTAACCTAAAAAACAAATATTTTATTCAAATGAGTCTGCCTTATAATATTTTTAGAATTATGATATTTGATTCCCATCAACGATTAGAATCAAGCCATACGACCATACAGATGCCACAAAATGGTTAATAACTTGTACGGTTACAGAGGAATAGGCGATCTTCTATAAGTCACTTTCCAAGGTTTTTGGTCTATAAAAGTGTCAATTATTATTCGATTTTTATAATATTTTTACCATTTGATGCCTTATGCCATTTATGACTTCTATGAACTAAGCTAACATTTTCAATATCACCGGAAGTAATGTAATTTTTGCAAAAAACGTATTTTTAGCCTTTAAATCAAAACATTTTTTGAAGGGATTTATATTTATTATTCGTTTAACTTTATAACGTCTGACTCTAATGGGCAGTAAGATTGAATCAATACCATCATATTGATATCAAGAAAAGGCTTCTAGCATGTTCCCTTGTCGAATAATAGCCAATTTTCCCAGGGTCACTTTTAATTTTTTTACCTTCTTAATTTCAGTTGATGGGTTACAGGTTAGTTATTTATTGCCCGATACGTATAAAACAAAGTTTGTATTTTGTATGTTGCGAATTTTCGACTTATTTTTTTTCTATAAAGTGACGTAATTTTGCGATAATTTACAATTTTCACCCGTCTTTTCGCCAGCAAATATTACTTTTACATATGATAGAAGGTTTCACTGTAGCAAAACAACTGAAGTATAGTTCGGTAGCTCAATGGATCGGCTATGGTATAATAAACTTCCTGTATGATTCCTGAAAGCCGGTTCAGTGCTGCTTGCAGGTCTAGTTAGGCTTTCAGACTTTCGTCTGAAAGCCTATTGAGATTACTAAAATTATTATTATTATTATTATTATTATTATTATTATTATTATTATTATTTACCGCGGGGTCCTAGATCTCCATGATCGAAAACAGATATCGATCTGGAATTAGATTTTCTATGGGGAAACCATGTGGTGGCTACTTGATAAAATATTTTTGAAATTTCTGCGCATACCGGAAGTGACCGATCTTTGCACGTTGTCTAAAAATTGAAAATCGGCCATAGTTTCGTCAATTCTTTATCCATTTTCAAACAAATTACCTTTTTGGAATACCTGAATCTTTTCTTAGACAATGGCTATCTCACATTTTTCGATTTCGAACATTCGTCTATGACTTTTAGCGTTCGGAAATTGAAAACATGTTGCTTACGAGACAATTTTTGTCATTTTTCAAAATTTTAAAATTTGACCTACATTTTTGGATACCTGAAGTCCATCCGATTCCAGTAATATAAGTTTCATTCCGAGTTATCGCCCTTTATTTTTCGATTTTTTTCGAATTTTCTTCCCATTTTGTCAGCTCGGGTTTCGTTTTATGGTAGAATTGACGTTTTTGAAACTTCTGGAACATGAAGTTATAGTCCAATACCAACGTATAAAGCAATTTCGACAAGAATCCTTAAACCGGAAGTGGTCGAAATAATGTGCAATATTTTGAAAAAAATGCAAAAAATGGATATTTTTGGGAAAAACGCGATTTCTCCGCCCGATATCAATGGATCAAAGAAATTAGGGTACCATTGGACTGCACTAGGATTGTGCTATCGTATGATACCCAACTCGTACGGATACGATGAACAGGCAGCAAAATATGGCACGCTGAAAATCAAGTATTTTCTGATTTGGAGCGTTTTTGGACGCCTGTATCTCGAAAACTTAACCGCAACTTTTTTTGTAATTTTTTATATCGAGAGTCCTTTCGGAGGTATTTTGCATGAAGCCATCCAATAAGACTTTGAAATATCTGGAATAGGTGAAATAACGGACTGAAAATCGAAAAAAGTCGAAAAATCGTGAAATTTTGGAAAATGTCCTGCTATTTTTTTATTTTCAGAGATTTTCAAAAAAAGATTGTATATTCAGATAGCTGACCTAATTACGATTCTAACGATGTATAATATGTATGTAGTTATTGAAATTTAATTTTCGATATTTTGAATTTTTTTCATTTTTGGCACTTTTGAACCTAGGATTTCTCAGGGGAATTTTATCTGATCAGATAATGTAATATATCATTACAGAGCCCTGTGGCTATTTTAGTGCCCAAACCGGTTATTAAAACTATACGGACAATAATAACCATACCGGAAGTATTCAAAAAATGAAAAAAAAAGGTTAAAAACATTGTCGCACTTGCGAAAAACATGATTTCTCCCTTAGGTAATAGCGGACCAAAAGAACCAAAGTGTCGTTGGATAGCCCTATTAATGGACCATCATATGGTATCTAAATAATACGATATCGATGGTAAGGAAATAAATTATTGTATGCCAAAAATCTAGTATTTTCCGATTTTTTAACATTCTGAGACGCCCTTTTCTCGAAAACGACGCCGCAGATTTTTCTTAAACTTTTCTTACTCAAAGTCCTATCGGTTGTCTATATAGTGAATCCAAAATGAAAAGCATTGAAATAATATAGGTGGTCTAAAAATGGCATCAAACTTTGAAAAAAATTGAAAAATCGTTAAATTTTTGTAAACGCTCTTTAATTTATCGTTTTTTCAAAAACTGCTCAATGGATGTTTCTGACACTTCTGGTACAGAAAGTTAGGTATCCAAAGAACTTCGTAAAGCTATCACAACAACGATCGTAAAACCGGAAGTTGTCGAAAAAATGTCCGATATTTTGAAAAAAATTAATTGTTTTACGAAAATCTTTTTTATTTATGAATATTTTTTGATGATATTTTACACAGGGTTAAAATATCATCCTACTTGAGCAGAAATGAGAAAAAAAATTGTCTCGGTAATTTGCGTTAGCCGCCATCGGCTAATTTAGTTTTTCGTACCCAGAAAAATTATTTATTGTTCGATTTGTATAAAACAAAGTTCATATGCTCCGTGGTCCCAATTGAAATTTTTTTTGTTACGGTGAAATTTTTCTGTCGGCAACGGAAGTGACGAAATATTAACAAAAACTACAATTTTGACAGTTCGGTACCACTTTTTGAAAGCAAATGTTATTTTTTTTCAAAACTGATATAACTAAAAGGATGCACCCTGCAAAGGTGCACAAAATCCTTAGCTCATATTTTTTAATTTCAATTTCATTTTCGGGCAATTTCGAATAAAATGTAAAATAAAGTGTAAAATTCAGTTATTTACAATTCATTCAACGTCTTCATATTTTGAAATATTTATTTGTAATTTTCATAAACTCGTAGCAATAATCCAGACAAAGAGAATGTATGCGAAAATTAGTTTGTAATATGAGCAGTTGCCGAGAAATATGCAATTTTTCATGCATCACTTTTCACGTTATTTTGCCTATAAAAGAGTGAATTATTATTCGATTTGCAATATTTTTTTTCCATTTGATGCCTAATGCCAATTTGGACTAGGTCAAGCCAATTTTACATTTTCACTGTGACCGGAAATGACGTCATTTGGGCAAAGACTGTTTTTTTAACCTAACAAACTAATATTTTATTCAAATGAGTCTCCCTTATAATATTTTTAAAATTATGATATTTGATTCCCATCAACGAATAGAATGAAGCCATACGACCATACAGATACCACAAAATGGTTTCTAACTTGTACGGTTACAGAGAAATAGGCGATCTTCTATAAGTCACTTTTCAAGGTTTTTGGTCTGTAAAAGTGTGAATTATTATTCGATTTTTATAATTTATTTACCATTTGATGCCTTATGCCATTTATGACTTCTATGAACCAAGTTAAAATTTTCAATATCACCGGAAGTAATGTAATTTTTGCAAAAAACGTATTTTTAGCCTTCAAAACAAACATTGTTTTGAAGGGATTTATATTTATTATTCGTTTAACTTTATAACGTTTGACTCTAATGGGCAGTAAGACTGAATCACTACCATCATATTGATATCAAGAAAAGGCTTCTAGCATGTTCCCTTGTCGAATAATAACCAATTTTCCGAGGGTCACTTTTAAGTTTTTTACCTTCTTAATTTCAGTTTATGGGTTATAGGTTAATTATTTATTGCCCGATATCTATAAAAAAAAAGTTTGTATTTTGTATGTTGCGAGTTTTCGACTTATTTTTCACCTATTTTTCACCGGAAGTGACGTAATTTTGCCATGATTTACTATTTTGACCGGTCTTTTCGCCAGCAAATATTACTTTTACATATGATAGAGGGTGTCACTGAAGCAAAACAACTAATGTATAGTTCGGTAGCTCAATGGATCGGCTATGGTATAATAAACTTCCTGTATGATTCCTGAAAGCCGGTTCAGTGCTGCTTGCAGGTCTAGTTATTTATTATTATTATTTTTTTTTTCGCCGGAGCCTATTTCTCAGTGCCTGTAACAGATACCGATCTGGGACCTAATTCTCTATTGGGAAACCATGTGTTGGCTACTTGATAAACTATTTTTGAAACTTCTGCGCAGACCGGAAGTGGTCGAATTTCGTGCTGTGTCAAAAAATTAAAAAACGGCCGTAGATTCGTCAATTCTGTACCTATTTTTATACAAATGACATTTTCGGAAACCCTGAGTCTTTTCTTGGACGACAGCAGTTGAAAATTTCGATATTTCGAAACTTCATCGCTGACTTCTTGCGATCGAAAAATGAAAAATGTGGTTTGAGAGACAATTTTTGTTATTTTTCAAAATTTTCAAATTTGACCTACATTTTTGGATACCTGAAAACCATCCGATTCCAGAAATATAAATTTTATTCCCAGTTATCGCCCTTTATTTTTCGATTTTTTTCGAATTTTTTTACCCATTTTGTGAGCTCGGGTTTCGTTTTATGGCAGAATTGACGTTTCTGAAACATCTGAGGCATGAAGCCAAATGACCATTGCAAGGAATAAAGCAATTTCAACAATAATCTGTACACCGGAAGTGGTCGAAATAATGTCCGATATTTTGAAAAAAATGCAAAAAATGGGTATTTGGGGGAAAAACGCGATTTATCCGTCCGATATCAATGGATTAGACAAATTAGGGTACCATTGGATTGCACTAGGATTGTGCTATCTTATGATACCCAATTCGTACGGATACGATGAGCAGGCAGCAAAATATGGCACGCTGAAAATCAAGAATTTTCTGATTTGGAGCGTTTTTGGATGCCTGTAGCTCGAAAACTTAACCGCAACTTTTTTTTAAATTTTTTCTATCGAGAGTCCTTTCGGAGTTATTTTGCATGAAACCATCCAGTAAGACTTTGAAATATCTGGAGTAGGTGAAATAACGGACTGAAAATCGAAAAAGGTCGAAAAATCGTGAAATTTTGGAAAATGCTCTGCTATTTTTTTATTTTAAGAGATTTTCAAAAAAAGATTGCATATTCAGATAGCTGACCTAATTACGGTTCTAACGATGTATAATATGTATGTAGTTATTGAAATTTAATTTTCGATATTTTATTTTTTTTGCATTTTTGGCACTTTTGAACATAGGATTTCTCAGGGGGATTTTATCTGATCGGATAATTTAATATATCATTACAGAGCCCTGTGGCTATTTTAGTGCCCAAACCGGCTATCAAAACTATTCCGACAATAATAACCATACCGGAAGTATTCAAAAATGAAAAAAAATGTTTAAAAACATTGTCGCACTTGCGAAAAACTTGATTTCTCCTTTAGGTAATAGCGGACCAAAAGAACTAAAGTGTCTCTGGATAGCCCTATTAATGGACCACCATATGGTATCTAAATAATACGATTTCGATGGTAAGGAAATAAATTATTGTATGCCAAAAATCTAGTATTTTCCGATTTTTTAACATTCTGAGACGCCTTTTTCTCGAAAACGACGCCACAGATTTTTCTTAAATTTTTCTTACTCAAAGTCCTATCGGTTGTCTATATAGTGAATACAAAATGAAAAGCGTTGAAATAATATAACTGGTCCAAAAATGGCCTCAAACCTTGAAAACAATTGACAAATCGTTAAATTTTTGGAAACGCTCTTTAATTTATCTTTTTTTCCAAAACTACTCAATGGATGTTTCTGATACTTTTGATACGTAAAGTTAAGTATCCAAAGAACTTCGTTAAGCTATCACAACAACGATCGTAAAACCGGAAGTAGTCGTAAAAATGTCCGATATTTTGAACAAAATTAATTCTTTTACGAAAACCTTTTTTATTTATGAATATTTTTTGATGATATTTTACACAGGAATTATTGATATAAAATTAAACCATGGTAGTCCCGAAATGACATAGTTTGTGTCTAGTCGACGTTAAACCCCATTTCTCTCATCTCGGTAGTGCCGGTTAATTTGAGATATAGTTTGTCTCCCTTTAAGTTTTTTACCTTTTTAATTTCAGTTTATGGTTTCCAAGTTTATTATTTATTGCCTGGTGTGTATAAAACAATTCTCAATTGCGAATTCTCAACTTATTTGTTACCGATAATGATTTCTTTTGGCACCGGAAGTAAAGTAATTTTGCCAGATTTTACAATTTTGACCGGTGTATTCGCAAGCAAATATTACTTACAAATCTGATAGAGGGTGTCACTGAATCATAACAACTACAGTATCGTTTGGTAACTCGATGGATCGGCTATTGTATGACGCACTTCCTGTCTGATTCCTGAAAGCCGATTCAGCACTGCAGGTCTGCAGGTCTAGTTATTATTATTATTTACCGCGGGAGCCAAGTTCTCCATGATCGAAAGCAGATATCGATCTGAAATCAACTTTTCTTTCGGGAAACCATGTGGTGGCTACTTGTTAAAGTATTTTCGAAAATTCTGCGCATACCGGAAGTGGCAGATCTTTGTACGTTGTCAAAAAATTGAAAATTGGCCATAGTTTCGTCAATTCTTTACCCATTTTCAAACAAATGACATTTTCGAAAACCCTGAATCTTTTCCAAGCCAATAGCAATCTAAGATTTTGTAATTTCGAAACTTCGTTGCTGACTTCTAGCGTTCGAAAATTGAAAAATGTTGTTTAAGAGACAATTTTTTTCATTTTTCAAAATTTTCAAATTTGACTTACATTTTTGGATACCTTAAGTCTATCTGATTCTAGTAATATAAGTTTTATTCGGAGTTATCACCCTTTATTTTTCGATTTTTTTCGAATTTTCTACCTATTTTGTGAGCTCGGGTTTCTTTATATGGCCGAATTGGCGAATCTGAAACTTCTGAGGCATGAAGCCAAATGACCATTGCAAGGAATAAAGCAATTTCAACAATGATCCGTAGACCGGAAGTAGTCGAAATAATGTGCAATATTTTTTAAAAAATGCAAAAAATGGGTATTTTGGGGAAAAACGCGATTTCTCCGTCCGATATCAATGGATTAAAGAAATTAGGGTACCATTGGACTGCACTAGGATTGTACTATCGTATGATACCCAATTCATACGGACACTATGATCAGGCAGCAAAATATGGCACGCAGAAAATCATGAATTTTCTGATTTTTAGCATTTTTGGACGCCTGTATCTCGAAAACTTAACCGCAACTTTTTTTAAAAATTTTTCTATCGAGAGTCCTTTCGGAGGTATTTTGCATGAAGCCATCCAATAAGACTTTGAAATATCTGGAATAGGTGAAATAACGGACTGAATATCGAAAAAAGTCGAAAAATCGTGAAATTTTGGAAAAAAAAGATTGTATATTGAGATAGCTGACATAATTACGATTCTAACGATGTATAATATGTATGTAGTTATTGAAATTTAATTTTCGATATTTTAAATTTTTTGCATTTTTGGCACTTTTGAACATAGGATTTCTCACGGGCATTTTATCTGATCAGATAATGTAATATATCATTACAGAGCCCTGTGGCTACTTTAGTGCCCAAACCGGCTATTAAAACTATACCGACAATAATAACCATACCGGAAGTATTCAAAAAATGAAAAAAAAAGGTTAAAAACATTGTCGCACTTGCGAGAAACTTGATTTCTCCCTTAGGTAATAGCGGACCAAAAGAACTAAAGTGTCGCTGGATAGCCCTATTAATGGACCATCATATGGTATCTAAATAATACGATTTCGATGGTAAGGAAATAAATTATTGTATGCCAAAAATCTAGTATTTTCCGATTTTTTAACATTCTGAGACGCCCTTTTCTCGAAAACGACGCCTATGAGTTTTCTTAAACTTTTCTTACTCAAAGTCCTATCGGTTGTCTATATAGTGAATCCAAAATGAAAAACATTGAAATAATATAGGTGGTCCAAAAATGGCATCAAACTTTGAAAAAATTGAAAAATCGTTAAATTTTTGTAAATGCTCTTTAATTTATCTTTTTTTCCAAAACTACTCAATGGATGTTTCTGACACTTCTGGTACAGAAAGTTAAGTATCCAAAGAACTTCGTAAAGCTATCACGACAATGATCGTAAAACCGGAAGTAGTCGAAAAAATGTCTGATATTTTGAAATTTTTTTTTTTTTTTTACGAAAACCTTTTTTATTTATGAATATTTTTTGATGATATTTTACACAGGGTTAAAATATCATCCTACTTGAACAGAAATGAGAACAAAAATTGTCTCGGTAATTTGCGTTAGCCGCCATCGGCTAATTTAGTTTTTCGTACCCAGAAAAATTATTTATTATCCGATTTGTATAAAACAAAGTTCATACGCACCGTGGTCCCAATTGTAATTTTTTTTGTTACGGTGAAATTTTTCTGTCGGCAACGGAAGTGACGTAATATTAACAAAAACTACAATTTTGACCGTTCAGTACCACTTTTTGAAAGCAAATATTATTTTTTTTCAAAACTGATATAACTAAAAGGATGCACCCTGCAAAGGTGCACAAAATCCTTAGCTCAGATTTTTTAATTTCAATTTCATTTTCGGGCAATTTCGAATAAAATGTAAAATAAAGTGTAAAATTCAGTTATTTACAATTCATTCAGCGTCTTCATATTTTGAAATATTTATTTGTAATTTTCATAAACTCGTAGCAATAATCCAGACGAAGAGAATGTATGCGCAAATTAGTTTGTAATATGAGCAGTTGCCGAGAAATATGCAAATTTGCATGCATCACTTTTCACGTTATTTTGCTTATAAAAGAGTGAATTATTATTCGATTTGCAATATTTTTTTTCCATTTGATGCTTAATGCCAATTTGGACTAGGTCAAGCCAATTTTACATTTTCACTGTGACCGGAAATGACGTCATTTGGGCAAAAACTGTATTTTTAACTTAAAAAAAAAATATTTTATTCAAATAAGTCTGCCTTATAATATTTTTAAAATTATGATATTTGATTCCCATCAACGAATAGAATTAAGCCATACGACCATACGGATACCACAAAATGGTTTCTAACTTGTACGGTTACAGAGAAATAGACGATCTTTTATAAGTCACTTTTCAAGGCTTTTGGTCTATAAAAGTGTCAATTATTATTCGATTTTTATCATTTTTTTTACCATTTGATGCCTTATGCCATTTATGACTTCTATGAACTAAATTAACATTTTCAATATCTCCGAAAGTAATGTAATTTTTGCAAAAAACGTATTTTTAGCCTTCAAAACAAACATTTTTTTGAAGGGATTTATATTTATTATTCGTTTAACTTTATAACGTCTGACTCTAATGGGCAGTAAGATTGAATCAATACCATCATATTGATATCAAGAAAAGGCTTCTAGCATGTTCCTTTGTCGAATAATAGCCAATTTTCCCAGGGTCACTTTTACGTTTTATACCTTCTTAATTTCAGTTTATGGGTTATAGGTTGATTATTTATTGCCCGATATGTATAAAACAAAGTTTGTATTTTGTATGTTGCGAATTTTCGACTTATTTTTCACCTATAAAAATTTCTTTCGGCACCGGAAGTGACGTAATTTTGCCATAATTTACAATTTTGACCGGTCTTTTCGCCAGCAAATATTACTTTTACATATGATAGAAGGTGTCACTGAAGCAAAACAATTAAAGTACAGTTTGGTAGCTCAATGGATCGGCTATGGTATAATGAACTTCCTGTATGATTCCTGAAAGCCGGTTCAGTGCTGCTTGCAGGTCTAGTTTAAATTAAATCTGCTTCTTCATCTCAC
The DNA here is from genome assembly GCA_948474765.1 of Patella depressa. Classification (NCBI taxonomy): domain Eukaryota; kingdom Metazoa; phylum Mollusca; class Gastropoda; family Patellidae; genus Patella; species Patella depressa. The sequence goes on from OX419720.1 coordinate 35,434,839, forward strand.
AAGGTTCAATAAAGTGAAACAAGGACGCAAAGACGTAAATCTAGACGTAATAAACGGAAATTGCTTGAATTAATAGGCTTCTTCGTTTCATTAATTTACATAATCGATAAAAAATTCACAGAGATCGGATGATAACCTATGGCATTAGAGTGAAACAATGCCCATAACTCTAGACTTAATAAACGGAAATTATTAGGGATTCACACTGCGTAGCTTGTGTGAAACACTATTGTTTTTGTTAAAATTATTATTAGGCTTTCAGACTTTCGTCTGAAAGCCTATTGTGATTACTAAAATTATTATTTATTATTATTATTTTTTTTTTCGCCGGAGCCTATTTCTCAGTGCCTGTAACAGATACCGATCTGGGACCTAATTCTCTATCGGGAAACCATGTGTTGGCTACTTGATAAACTATATTTGAAACTTCTGCGCAGACCGGAAGTGGTCGAATTTCGTGCGGTGTCAAAAAATTAAAAAACGGCCGTAGATTCGTCAATTCTGTACCTATTTTCATACAAATGACATTTTCGGAAACCCTGAGTCTTTTCTCGGACGATAGCAGTTGAAAATTTCGATATTTCGAAACTTCATCGCTGACTACTTGCGATCGAAAAATGAAAAATGTTGTTTGAGAGACAATTTTTGTTATTTTTCAAAATTTTGAAATATGACCTACATTTTTGGATACCTGCAGTCCATCCGATTCCAGTAATATAAGTTTCATTCAGAGTTATCGCCCTTTATTTTTCGATTTTTTTCGAATTTTCTACCCATTTTGTGAGCTCGGGTTTCGTTTTATGGCAGAATTGACGTTTCTGAAACTTCTGAGGCATGAAGCCAAATGACCATTGCAAGCAATAAAGCAATTTCAACAATAATCTGTACACCGGAAGTGGTCGAAATAATGTCCGATATTTTGAAAAAAATGCAAAAAATGGGTATTTTGGGGTAAACGCGATTTCTCCGTCCGATATCAATGAATTAGACAAATTAGGGTACAATTGGATTGCACTAGGATTGTACTATCATATGATACCCAATTCGTACGGATACGATGAGCAGGAAGCACAATATGGCACGCTGAAAATCAAGTATTTTCTGATTTGGAGCGTTTTTGGATGCCTGTAGCTCGAAAACTTAACCGCAACTTTTTTAAAAAAATTTTCTATCGAGAGTCCTTTCGGAGTTATTTTGCATGAAACCATCCAGTAAGACTTTGAAATATGTGGAATAGGTGAAATAACGGACTGAAAATCGAAAAAAAGTCGAAAAATCGTGAAATTTTGGAAAATGCTCTACTATTTTTTTATTTTAAGAGATTTTCAAAAAAAGGTTGTATAATCAGATAGCTGACCTAATTACGATTCTAACGATGTATAATATGTATGTAGTTATTGAAATTTAATTTTCGATAGTTTAATTTTTTTGCATTTTTAGCACTTTTGAACATAGGATTTCTCAGGGGCATTTTATCTGATCAGATAATGTAATATGTCATTACAGAGCCCTGTGGCTAATTTAGTGCCCAAACCGGCTATTAAAACTATTCCGACAATAATAGCCATACCGGAAGTATTCAAAAAATGAAAAAAAATGTTAAAAACATTGTCGCACTTGCGAAAAACTTGATTTCTCCCTTAGGCAATAGCGGACCAAAAGAACTAAAGTGTCACTGGTTAGCCCTATTAATGGACCATCATATGGTGTGTAAATAATACGATTTCGATGATAAAGAAATAAATTATTGTATGCCAAAAATCTAGTATTTTCCGATTTTTTAACATTCTGAGACGCCCTTTTCTTGAAAACAACGCCGCAGATTTTTCTTAAACTTTTCTTACTCAAAGTCCTATCGGTTGTCTATATAGTGAATCCAAAATGAAAAGCATTGAAATAATATAAGAGGTCCAAAAATGGCCACAAACTTTGAAAAAAATTGAAAAATCGTTAAATTTTTGGAAACGCTCTTTAATTTTTTTTTTTTTCCCAAACTACTCAATGGATGTTTCTGACACTTCTGGTACAGAAAGTTAAGTATCCAAAGAACGTCGTAAAGCTGCCACGACAATGATCGTAAAACCGGAAGTAGTCGAAAAAATGTCCGATATTTTGAAAAAAAATTTTTTTTTTACGAAAACCTTTTTTATTTATGAATATTTTTTGATGGTATTTTACACAGGGTTAAAATATCATCCTACTTGAGCAGAAATGATTAAAAAAATTGTCTCGGTAATTTCCGTTAGCCGCCATCGGCTAATTTATTTTTTTGTAACCAGAAAAACTATTTATTGTTCGATTTGTATAAAACAAAGTTCATATGCTCCGTGGTCCCATTTGCAATTTTTTTTGTTACGGTGAAATTTTTCTGTCGGCAACGGAAGTGACGTAATATTAACAAAAACTACAATTTTGACAGTTCGGTACCACTTTTTGAAAGCAAATATTTTTTTTTTCAAAACTGATATAACTAAAAGGATGCATCCTGCAAAGGTGTATAAAATCTTTAGCTCAGATTTTTTAATTTCAATTTCATTTTCGGGCAATTTCGAATAGAATGTAAAATAAAGTGTAAATTTCAGTTATTTACAATTCATTCAGCGTCTTCATATTTTGAAATATTTATTTGTGATTTTCATAAACTCGTAGCAATAATCCAGACGAAGAGAATGTATGCGAAAATTAGTTTGTAATATGAGCAGTTGCCGAGAAATATGCAATTTTGCATGCATCACTTTTCACGTTATTTTGCCTATAAAAGAGTGAATTATTATTCGATTTGCAATATTTTTTTTCCATTTGATGCCTAATGTCAATGTGGACTAGGTCAAGCCAATTTTACATTTTCACTGTGACCGGAAATGACGTCATTTCTGCAAAAACTGTATTTTTAACCCTAAAAAACAAATATTTTATTCAAATGAGTCTGCCTTATAATATTTTTAAAATTATGATATTTGATTCCCATCAACGAATAGAATGAAACCATACGACCATACAGATACCACAAAATGGTTTCTAACTTGTACGGTTACAGAGAAATAGGCGATCTTCTATAAGTCACTTTTCAAGGTTTTTGGTCTATAAAAGTGTCAATTATTATTCGATTTTTATAATTTTTTTACCATTTGATGCCTTATGCCATTTATGACTTCTATCAACTAAGTTAACATTTTCAATATCACCGGAAGTAATGTAATTTTTGCAAAAAACGTATTTTTAGCCTTCAAAACAAACATTTATTTGAAGGGATTTATATTTATTATTTGTTAAACTTTATAACGTCTGACTCTAATGGGCAGTAAGATTGAATCAATATCATCATATTGATATCAAGAAAAGGCTTCTAGCATGTTCCCTTGTGGAATAATAGCCAATTTTCCAAGGGTCACTTTTAATTATTTTACCTTCTTAATTTCAGTTTATGGGTTATAGGTTAATTATTCATTGCCCGATATGTATTAAACAAAGTTTGTATTTTGTATGTTGCAAATTTTCGACATATTTTTCACCTATAAAAATTTCTTTCGGCACCGGAAGTGACGTAATTTTGCCATAATTTTGACCGGTCTTTTCGCCAGCAAATATTACTTTTACATATGATAGAAGGTGTCACTGAAACAAAACAACTAAAGTATAGTTCGGTAGCTCAATGGATCGGCTATGGTATAATAAACTTCCTGTATGATTCCTGAAAGCCGGTTCAGTGCTGCTTGCAGGTCTAGTTCTTATTATTATTCTTATTATTATTCCAATTCCACTTTGACTATATCTCAGCAACTACTTGTCGCATCGTTACGATTTCTTCGGTTTTACTGGGAAAGTGGGTGTGACTTAGAGGATAAAGCTATTTTGAACGTTCTGCGACAATGCGAAATGTCCGAAATCACCGAAGTTATCGTTTTTGAAAATATTGCAGTAATTTTAACAATAATCATTGGATTTTAACTTTCGATACATTTTGGCATAGTCGGAGACAGGGCACATAGCTACGCTACTTTCGATTTTTGATTTTCGGCATATCTTCGAAGATATTAGGCGCCAAATTTCGAAAATTTAAAATTTTACAAAAAACTTTTTTATTTATGAATATTTTTTAGTCGTGTTGTGCACAGAATTAAAGAGTCATCTGACTAGCGCAAAAATAGTAAAAAAATTGTCTCAGTAATTTTCCTTGGCCGCCATTGGCTAATTCAGTTTTTCAGTCCCAGATTAATTTTTTATTGTTCGATTTGTATAAAACAAAGTTCATATGCTTCGTTGTCTCAATTGTCATTTTTTTTATTACCGAAAGTGTTATCTGTCGGCACCGGAAGTGGCATAATTTTACCAAAAACTACAATTTTGACAGTTATTTTCTTATATCGAAAACAAATATTATTTTTTGGAAAAATTATTTGACTCAAAGAGTGTGCCCTTTCAAGGCGCAAAAAATGTAGGAAGCAGTTTTTTTAATTTCGATTTCATTTTCGAGCAAATTCGATTAAGAGGCTAAAATGGTGTAAAATTGACCTATTTACAACCTATTCAGGCTTTTCAAATTTTAAAATATTTCTTTGTAACTTTTATAAACTTGTAGCTATCATCCATACGAAGAGAATATGCGTGAAAATTAGTTTGTAATATAAGCAGTTGCCGAGAAATAGGCAATTTTGCATGAGTCACTTTTCACGTAATTTTGGCTGTAAAAGAATCAATTATTATTCGATTTTCAATTTTCTTTCGCCATTGGATGCCTAATGCCATAGTGGACTATTTCAAACCATTTTACCTCTTCCGCCGCCACCGGAAATGACGTCATTTGCTCAAAACTTAAATTTTAGCCTTTAAAAACAATATTTTATTCAAATGAGTCGTACTTGTTATTTTTTTCAAATTATGATATTTGATTCTATTGATCAAATAGATTGAACCCATACCATCATACAGATACCACAAAATGGTTTCTAACTTGTACGGTTGCAGAGAAATGGACAATATTCCCTAAGTCACTTTTCAAGGTTTTTGGTCTATAAAAGTGTCAGTTATTATTCGATTTTCATAAAATTTTCACTATATGATATCTTATGTCATTGATGATTTCATAGAACTAATTTAAGATTTTCGTTATCACCGGAAGTAACGTCATTTTGGCAAAAACTGTATTTTTAGCCTTCAAAACAGATATTTTATTCAAATGAGTCTGTTCTGAAATCTTTTTCCAATTATGATATTTGATGCCAATCAACAAATAGAATAAACCCATACAATCATACAGATACCGCTAAATAGTTCCTAACTTGTACGGTTGCAGAGAAATAGCCGATTTTCTACAAGTCACTTTTCGAGTTTTTTGGTCTTTAAAAGTGGCAATCATTATTCATTTTACAAATTTTTTTTTTCACTGTATGATATCTATGCCATTTCTGATTTCATAAAACTAATTGAATATTTTAATTAACACCGGAAGTAATGTAATTTTGTCAAGATCATTTACAAGTAATAAATGTATAAAATGAATTGACATTGCTGGATTTGGTTGATGCTGCGTCCATATTATTTGATGTGAGCAATGTTTATTTGGAAACCTGTTTAGAGGTTTCGTTGGTACTGGAAGTGAAATATGTTAAAGGGTAACTTGGCACCGGAAATGACATGTTCAAGGGTAACGTGGCACCAGTGAAACCCGTCATTCCTGCATGCAGGTCTAGTTTAAATTAAATCTGCTTCTTCATCTCACTAATAATGTCATCCACATACATGTATATCAATTTTAAAACAATCGTAACCTTTGGCGTTACATCGTTCACTACAAATAGTGGACGATTGACGGGCGGACGGGGGTGACGGCAATATACGTCCACATTTCCATGTAAGCGTATAAAAAAAAACGACCAAAAAGTTATTGTCTAGTTTTATGTAGCAGGACGAAGGAAAGCGTCTGGTCTTTCGAGCCTGGGCAAAATTCGTACAGAAAAGTGGTTCGGTAAACTACATTTCACTGTTTTCTTTTAAAATCACACAATATGAATAAGAAAGTTTGTCCTGCCCACCAATATCAATAGCCAAAATACCCCAGCAATAGGTCATAAAATATTTTGATCATCCACATATTTGCTGTCTTTCTCAAACAGCACATAAGGACTACGAGAATAACTATTTCGAAGCTGTGGTATTCAACCCTACACATTCCATGTCAATCTGTTTCACAGAGAATTACTTGCGAATTATAGCGGCCAAGCGAATATTCACTGCGGGATCAGTTTGATTCGATGTCGATAAACTGTAAAATATTACAACGGAGAAATAAATACACTAAATAACGAAATCAATGAGTTACGGTAACCAAACAACCTTGACCTTGTTCTGTGGAGTACAAAGTTTAGTCGAACTGTAACCATAGCTTCGTACCGTATGCAAAATCAATAACACCACCACGTGGTATTGACAAGATGATGCAATCCTCTATGGGAAGAAAAAACATACCACACTATTTACCAACGCGCGTATATAGCCTATCTTTAACATAGTATGGCGTACGTCACAGATTTTATACATGTGGGTTTATTGTTTGTAATATTTCAAATAACGATATCTTTGTATCTCTTACTCGTGCTACTAGTTCCGACTCCAGTCTAGATTATGTTGTCCGGATTAGACCAAGGTGAAAGTGGGAAAAACAAGCGGTTACCATGCAAGATAAGACCACATTTTGCTAGAGATGGACAGAGAACAAGCTAAAAATAACGTTATAACCTACGATTTTTCATACAACCTGGGACAATAATCCAGGAAGTTACGGTCTGGTATCCGTGAATATCGAAATGAACCTAGATCTGTTGGATATAAACATATAATCAATATTGGATAAAAAAAAATGTGACCTCCTGGGGGTCCACAACCTTGGTATTACACAGTTTTACACTCTTTGCCAGGGGCGGATCCAGGAATTTTTGCAGGAGGGCGTTTGCCAGGTTTCGGTTACGGAAATCTGCCATCATTGTCTCTAAATTACATAGGCATACATACAAATTGAGCTTTTTAAACAGAGAAATCGTTTTTATACTGATGTAGGAACACTTTGTGATGTAATTTCATTGAGTCAAGGCATATTTCTTTTTTTATGTAGCTGAGCAGGGGGGGGGGGGGGGCTCTGGATCCACCCCTGCTATACTAACGGTAGTTACAGTAAAGAGGGTATTCAAAGATACTGTGACAAAATATACTCTCGTAGTGGTGTTAGTCGAATGTGGATAATAAAAAATCCAAAAAAATTCCTTAATGGTTTGCAATCTAGATCACTTGCTTCACTTTCATCTACCAAACGTTTGACTTTGTACACTGAAATTCACCATAGTAAATTAAAAACTCGGTTAAAAGACATTCACAGTGTCTTTTCATCTAAATCGGAAACTGTTACATATTAATATCAAGTTGTAAATTACAATTTCACATTTTTTGATAAGAACCATAGTGATTCCAAAAATAAATTCATCGCCAACAAGATAATTCAGACGTTGAATATTTGTAATTGATGACATCTTTGTTGAATTCGGAGGGGAAATATATCAGCAAGTGGTAGCTTGCTGATTTGTTTCTCTATTCGTATGAAGCCGATTACATACAGGCACAAATAAACGACTAATCGGACATTTTAATTTCACTTATCGATATATCGACGATGTTCTATCACTGAATAATCCTAAATTTTGAGCTCTAAAGTGTTCACAAGTTCAAGCTTCGTCGAATTGGATAAGAATTGTAACCTGTAGAGTGGAGTGTCCACAAACAAATTGTTTACGAACATCTGCTACTATTTAGGTTCCAAAGAATAGAGTTAATTTCTTCAATCTTGGCATATAGACCCCAAAGTGAGAAGGTGGCATGGTGACTTTAATACTTCAATCAGATCTGACACAATACAATTAACAATACTATAGAATTATTAAAACTTTGCAGATTGACTTATCAAGTAAACAATACCTCGTTATTTTCCGGGGGGGGGGGCAGTATCTGACGCATTCAGGTTTTGGGGCATTGCGATCTGCCTCAAGCATCATTCCGCCAGATGTCGCGGAATGACATTATTTTCTCTCATTCTCTTTAAGATTTCGTGCGAATCTTTTCGTTGGGTGACCTGACAATCGATTTCCATTCCTTTAGAGGTCTAGACAATGAATGACCCATTTGATGTACTTGTTAACGAAAGGCAAATTTCATCTACATATAACTTTTGTAAAATAAAAGCCTGGTTTTATCCAGACACCACATAATAATAATAACAGATTTATATAGCGCAAGATTACACTAAAGTTTCTAATGCGCTTCCAATTCACTAACACTATGAAATAACTAATTGTTGAATAGGTGTGTTTTCAAGTCGTGCTGCAGAGTTTTGAATGTTTTGTAGTTTTTTTAACTTGATAGTCGGGAAGTCCATAATAAAGCTTGGGACACTGGTATCCATTTCCAGATAAAGGCTGACGGGTTTAATTTGTTTGATAGAAGTTAACAACTCTTCATCAAGTCACCAACAACTTTTATGTGATGTTCCCCAGGGAGTAACCACCTTTGCCGAAAAGCTTTTGTATGCGATAGAGGTTGCAGTTTTTGACGGAATTATTTCAGATGTGGTGTGTAGCCTACCATCGAACCTTATCGCTATTCAGCGACCCTTGACATTCTGTTCTGAAGTTACTCCGTTCGCGAAAATCTTGTGAACGTGATTCAGGCAAGTTTCTTTTTGTAACTGGATTGGAAGCATTAGGACAATGACAATCTTAATCTACCCTGTTCTCCGTCCATATATTGCAAAATGTGGATGTATCTGGCATGACAACCGTTTGTTTTCATATGTTGACCACCATGAACCACGTTGAGAAGTAATATTGTATGGTTGTGTAAAAATGATCCTATTAAAGTTATAAATATGACAAAAGTCTATGGCGTATATGATTATCATATATAATTTAATAGTGATACGTCACCTATGTATGTCAGTATATATTATTTCTATCTATACACGCATGCTAGTTCCCATAAAAACACATCAAATGTATGACTTGTGAATTTTAATTTTTCAAAATAATAGTTATATTGACGTAACATATATATAAATGTGAAAACATCTAACAGCGTGCCCATATCTACGAAAGCCCAGAAGGTTAATTCCAAATTCCAAATGCGAAATTCCAAATTCCAAATGCGAAATTCCAAATTCATGTCTCACCAATAAAATAGCAAATTGGACAAATCAGAATTTAAGTAAATTGTAATTTTACACAACTAATTAGTGTTAGTTGACCTATCTGATGCGTGGGCCGCATAATAGGGTGAGCATTTTTTTCCGTCCACCGGAGCCTGGTCTTATGACGTCATATGAGGATTGTGGGTTAGGATAAGGGTTAGGATAAGGGCTGTGGCCTGCAGATTTCGTCAGAGTCTCGAGATGTAGACAGGGCTAGCCCTAACCCTAACCCTGGGCCAAGCCTAACCCTTATCCTAACCCACAATCCACATATGACGTCATAAGACCAGGCTCCGGTGGACGGTAAAAAACGTTTACCGCATAATAGTGGGGGCCTGAGTACAGGGACGTTTTCGCGCATGCGCAGACGCCCCTAGCAACGGGTTTGCGCATGCGCATGTCACTTCCGGTCCTCCTCAGCAACGATCACTTCCGGTGATGACGTCATCGATGACGTCACTTCTGGTGATGACGTCACTTTCGGTGATGACGTCACTTCCTTAGCAACGATCGTTCACGGTGATGACGTCATAGGTGAAGTCATGGCGACGTGACGTCATAGGTTTTTCCGGGATTCCCTAGTGACGTCATCTTTGCTAGTGACGTCATGTGGGATTTCCTTTTTTCTCGGGATTTCTTGGGGTTCTCTTGAGGTTCTCTTGAGGTTCTCTTGAGGTTTTCTTGTGGGAACCCCCTCCCAGGTGCTCATTTACTCTCGGGGATTCCCTCCCTTTCTTTTTTCTCTGCATTTTCTAGGGATTCCCTCCTTTTGCTCATTTACTCTCGGGGATTCCCTTTCTCGAGGGGTTCCCTCGCCCTTTCTCGAGGGGTTCCCCAGGACACAGAGTTAATAACAATAAATTTTTAATCACATTTTCTATCACATTTTTAATCACATATGTAATAACAATTTTTAATAACAATTTTTAATCATATTTTTAATCATATTTTTAATCATATCTTTAATAGCAACAGAACAGCAGAACAATTTTATAACGTATGTCCACCCAAACGATTTAAGAATGGAAAATGATTTTGAGCCCATTGATTCACCAGCACATCATTTTGCCGAGTATCGGTGCCAAACAATTGCAGGCACCGTTTCGAGTGGCAGATAAAAAAATAAACAATAATGTCCACACACAAAACTTGTTAAACTCTGTAACCATTGGGGTTGATGGGTAGTGGGTCCGTGACGTTGACTGAAATCGGCAAAGGCTTGTCCATAGGTTTCGGGTGGGCATCCGTAAGAATCGAAGAAATACAAGGGTCCAGGTCCTTCACACATAAACACGGTCCAGTGGGTGCCGGGGTCCTGTTCGTCGTCGGTATTGACGATGTAGGCTAGAGGATAGGTATGGGGTTGCAACCGGTACAGGTGATTCCATGACCAAACACCGCCAAAGACGTGAGAGTGATACCGCAGGGCCTCTTCTAATTGTAACGTGGATAAAGGACTACCAATCCAGGATGACTTGTCGGTTACGATCGATTTCCAAGACATTGTCGTATTCGGCAAACAGCATAAGATTGAGAGCGTTGGCGGGGGCGGCCGAGAAGCGTAACTCTAGAGACAGGTTACCGGTGGTTCTGGGGTGTGAATAGGCCCCGTTAGCTCCTCGGTCGTTGGTCAAATCAAAACAAAAGAGTGTGTAACCCTTGATATAATCGTGGAAACTGAGATCCAAATCTTCTCGGGTGTTGAGAACACCCACACGATTCATTAAATCCATGTACGGTGTGATAGCCAATTTATCGGCAAAGTTGAGATCGGCATAATCATCCACGACTTCTCCATTCATGGTCAGGCGAATGTGCTTGAGGTTATGATGATGAAATCGGAACGGGTTCCTGGTATTATATACATCGTAAGCTCGGTTACTGACCAACCCCACAAATAGACGCGCGGGTAAGGTTTCGTTAATGAACAGATTGTCCAGGACGTGACTGGTGCGGTTACTGGGTACGACCACATCTTTGACGACCATGCGTTTCAAGGGGTACTTGGCATTGGTGGTTTGGAGTTGGTTGGTAATTCGCGTGTACGTGGTGGGAGAAAGGGTGACGAACGGAATTTCCAAATAAGCTTTGATGAAATCAATCTTGTAGGGTCCTTTGTTGTCGGCATACATCAGGAAAAATTTGGAGGCTTGTTTTTCCAAACTCAGGCGTAGATCGACCCCGTCCAATAAGTATCTCTCCTGTAAAAACATATCTAAATGCAACCGCGCTTGTAATTCTACCACCTGACTTTCAGAGATGCGTTTGTAGCGTTCCACCAATCCAGCATTCACAGGCTCGGGGAATCTGCATTGACTTTGACGGGTGAGGCTTGATCAAATTCGACGGCTGTATCCTTGTGCCACAGGACTTGTCGGTCTAAATGGTTCGTCTTGGATTGTTTTCCATAACTCAGTAAATTCTCTAGGTGAGCTCGATAGGCGTAATTAGGTAGAGGAGACGTGACCAGCGTATCAGAATCTTTTCCCAGCCGCAATTTCACATCTTTAAACAAAGAGTGCATCCAATTATTCACGGGACCCACGGCTTCGTCAGCTGGTAGATTGGTACCATCCTCTTTCACCACTTTGAGTCGCAGGTACAGGGTCGTATTGGCCAAATCGATGGAATCCATACTGGCATTGTTCACCAGAAATTCAATCGGTCCATCGTGATTCAGATCTGGTGTAATGGAATATTTACGTATTTTGGTCACTCTGGTAATGGCCGTGTGCGTGTCGGGCACTTGGAACAATTCTTGCAGTTCATCTCGAGCACAAGGACAGGAATCGTTACGCATTGCTGAAGCCATGATCGAAGATGTCTGGCCGAGGACGTTTGGCTCGTGAAATGACGCCAGGGGATTTTCTTTTCCTTTTTATAGAAGTTTTGGGTTTGGGTGGTCTGGTGTGTGTTATTCGGCGTTGGGTTTTGGGGGGTCTGGAGGACATGACGTCGGCTAGTGTTTGTCGGAGACGCGGTTTTATGGTGCGCTGGAACACATTCTTCAAACTTTGGCCCACACTTTGTTTTCCCGACACTACACCGAGGGCCGCTTTTCCCAACTCTCCAAACGTCTCTTTGTTCAAGAAATTGGCTTTTAAGGCGTTCTTTCCGGCTTGCAGAAAGGGTTTCGCCATGTTCAGTAGCCCCTGTAAACGTCCCGCGCCCTTTTGCCGCAAGACACCGCCCCGGTAGACATTGATGGGCGTGCGGGTCTTCATGTTGGCGCCCTTTTGGCGTAACACACCACGATAAAACTGCATATTACGCTTTTCGTCGGAAATGTAGTTTGACGACGACTTTTCCTTTGGTGAATGACACTTTGTGGCCCAGGCCGTTTCTTATATAGAGGCCAATGGTGGTGATGCTGTCGTACTTGAAGGGTTGATAATGGATGACCGTCGGGCGATGATAACCGTGAGAACTGGGAAAGACATCCAATAAAGGCGCCACCATATTCCCCACACGTTGAGGTTCCAAGAGATCCGCATACAGATAAAACATGGTGTGTCCCACATTGATGTCAAAGGTGTCCGGGGCCACGATGACATCCCTCTGTTTGAAAGACGTTAAATGGTCCAATCGGGGCATAATCGTGGTCTCGTGAATCCACCCCAACGAGGATACCACGGGACCCGTCAACTTCAATTTGAGAAAGGGTATAAGTTTGAGATATTTAAAGCCGTCTTCCGTATTGATATGCAACTTGACTTTTTTCGTGACGGCGTCCAGCACAAAGGATATGATCGGTTCTTCATTGATCGCTTTGCTGTAGGCATTTATTTTGGCTTGATAATTCTTCTCGTGTTCTATTTCGAGTTCCGTGAGTTCGGGATTGTCCGGGTGTTTTCGTCTGGGTTTGGCATGCAGTGTTTCCAGCGTCACGTGATCTTTAAACAGAGCTCGTATAAGCGAATTTATCTCAGCCAACAAGTGTTGGATACTATTGTACGTTCCTCCAGGAATAGGGTATTTTTTGATCTCAACCTTGGCAGGCTCTTCGACTACCTTCCATTTGTCAGTCTTTGGTATGTTGTCTGGCCTGTGTACGTCTGGATTAAAGGGTGCAACCATCACCATCATCAGACTAACCTCACTACTTCCTTCCGGGAGATTGTTCCACGTCGTGGGAAACGACACGGAGGCCAATCCCACTTCCCAGTCTCGGTGGTCCAACTCGATGGGAGAATTCAGCAACGTACGATAGCTGGACATTGTGTTGTCGGGATACACTTTCATGGAACTGTCACTAGGCAACGTGAGATAAAACTGGCGGGGATTTGTCATTTTTAGGGGTGGGATTGAGAGCTGGCGCCGGAAGCAGGTAACCAATACTACTGGACAGGAGGGCCGTCCACAGGCTGGTTTGTGGACCGTCTGGGCGTGTGGCTAACTGAGCTAAAGCGACACCGGCCACCACGTACACTAAAATCACTTGACAGAAAAAGACAATTTCCGCTTGAGGGATGCGACTGCCAAAACAAGACCAGTGACGTCGATGTTCGGAGAGGGACGTAGAAATCGTTGACGTGGCTTCGTCTTGTGACATTGTGACATTCCCTGGAACACATCCATCGGGACTATTTATAGACAACGGCACTCTTGGGTATCCAGGAATTGAAGCTGGCGGGGTATCCCAACCATTTCACCAACATGTCGCCGCGTCGACGGTCCAACACCCGTTCAATGGGAAATTCTTCGTTCGGATCCGTTCTCACACTTTGTAATTCTTGGGGATAAAATGATCCTGCGATAGGTTCGCCACGTTCATCCAATAATTTGTACGTCGACCCACTCTGTCGATCCACACGAAACGTTTCCAGGGTCCAATTGGGCCAGTAGCCTTTGTCGAATGCCCCGTGTTTGGGTAAGGCCAAACGAACGGACGTACGTGGAGGCAATCGGGTTGGAACGACCTTGGTTTTCTTGGAAGTGATTTGCCATTCTTTATCCGGGGTATGTCCTTGGGTGCCATGCCAATAGTACGATGTCGGGCCGCGTTGTAGCCCCTCACTAGATCGGCCAGTACATCGATGTAACGTTGTGTGTTCCGATACGTAAAATAACGCCACATGCGTTGTTTGAGCGTGCGCTGAAATCGTTCGACCACACTGGCTTTGGTTTCGACATTGTGAGTGACGAAAAAATGAATCTTTTTCTTCTTCAGGAAAGCTTGAAGATTGAGAAATTCGGTTCCTTTGTCTGTTTGCAGCCGCAGAGGAATACGTTTTTGTGATAAAACACTCTGTAAAGCCTTCAATAACGTGGGACCCGTTTTATTCTTGAGTGGCACTACCCAGGCGTATTTGGAGAACACGTCAATGATACACAGTAAGAATTTGTACCCATCATTAAAGGACGCCAAGGACGAGAGATCGGATAAATCGGCATGCCACTGATGATCTACACCAGCCACGACGGTGGATAAACGAGAGAAACGTTTTCGTATGGGTTTATGCAAGGTGTACGTGCGTTGTCCACGTAACCAGGCCCGGACACGTTTCAATGGAACCCCGGTAGCTTTCTGTAAACGGGTCGCTCCCCCGAAACCCGCAGGGTGTTTGGGGTCGTAGTGCACACGAGCCAACTTCTTGTCCATTTTAAAAGTATTTTAAAAGTATTTGCACTGCTTAACAGTATTTATACTATTTGCAAAGTTTACCAGTATTTATACTATGTCCAAAGTTTTATTTTCAATAAATTATTAATTTTATCTTAATAATAACAATTTTACAAACATTTTAATAATAACAATTTTAACATTTTAATAATAAACATTTTACAAGCACTTTATTATTAATATTTTAATAATAAACATTTTACGAGCACTTTAATAATAAGAATTCTAATATTTTAATAATAACAATTTTACAAGCACTTTATTATTAATTCTACAAGTCTCTGGAGGGGATCCAACGTGGTGTGACTCTTCGGCTAGTTTGAAGACGTTTCCTTTTTCGTTCTCGAGGTCTTGTCCAGCGTACCTCCAGGGGTGTACGTGAGGTCTGTGTGGCCTGTGGGGCCTGTGGGGCCTGTGGAGGTGGTTGGGCCGTGTTTCGGCCTTTCACCTGTGGTCTACGAGTGGGTGTCTTCCATCGGAGTGCATTCCCTACCCATTCTCGCGAAGCATGTGTCTTCTTTAACGTGGACACAACATCGCTCCACCCCGGAGCTGGCGACACGGTTTTACGGCTTCGCATTAAATCGTTGACGATATCGTAGGCATTCGTTCCTTTAATCACTTGACCATCACGTACCAATTCATAATTGTCGTTCCATTCCAAAGGTGTTTTTTCTTTGATGTGTTTTAACAACAGTTTGGCTTTAGGGCGATACTTGATAGGAACCGATTCTAGGATCGATTGCGAGATATCGGGTTGTTGCGGTGGTTGGGGTGGCAGGGTTGGTGCTGGTGGCGGTGATGTTTGGGGTGTTTGGGATGATGGTGGTGGTGGTGGTGGTGGTAGTTGCGATGGCTGGGAGGTCTCGAGTTTCTTTTGCATCGTTTGAAATCTTTCAAACAATTGCCCATACTTTTGCATTTTATCGGCATCAGACATACGGGATTTCAAGACGGTATCCATTTCGGTTGACACTTCTTCCATGATACGGCGAATGGGGTCCCGTTCCCACACGGGTTCGTACGGCTTCATGACCGTGACACTGGGTTCGTCCACCGGAACCAATTTCATTTTCTTTGCAAATTTCATCGTCGTCGTTCCAGCTGCCGTTGAATACAGGGGAAGACGTTTTTCCAAAGAGCTGAAGAATCCAATAAGCGTCTTCGTCGATACCAAAACGTTGTTTTTCGCTGGGGCTCAGAGGTATGGTGCCTTGCAGTAAATTACCAATACACTCGGATAAACAATTCACCACGTCTCGGGGCGCTTGTTGAATCAGACGTTTTCGCCAAGCTGGAGACACGTTCAATAACACATTCAAGAGAGGTAATGACTGCATGGTGACGTCTTGGTTTTTATACTGGAGAGCTTTTTTATAGAGCTTTTATAGGGGTCTGGATACTACTCTGGATACTACTCTGGATACTACTCTGGATACTACTCTAGATACTACTCTAGATACTACTCTGGATACTACTCTAGATAGGTAGACCTACCGCACGACCCACCGCCTGACCGACGGTTTTCAGAACTGGAAGCACGAATTTGACAATTTCACCTCCAAAACCACCGCGTTGAACGATTCGTCGTTTCGTTCTCATCGGGGTTTTACGATTTGCCAACAGAGTTAAAGATGGGGGTAGCGGTCTAGAGACTTGGCGGCAACATTCGGAAAGAGTCTGAATAAAAGTATCAGGAGCATGTCTCAGAACTTGTTTCTGCCAAGGTTTGGGCAGGGCCCGTAGCGACCGGATAATGTTGAGATCACGGGATTTCATGGTGTTGTGGAGAGAAGCATTGGCTTTTGGTATTTATAGCCTTTTTGGTATTTATCGCCGTCTTCGTCGTTTTTGTCTGGCCTTTTCCACGACTTTGTCAATGTCACCAAAAAATCCACCGCGTTGAACGGCCCGTCGTCTCACGGGTCTCTGTTTTTCTCTGGCCTTTTGCAAACGTTCTTTCCAACGAATCAAGATTCGAATCAGGATACCTCCAAAAAATCCCTGTCCACCAGGTTTCATGATCATGTTCAATTTATCGTTGACAGATAAACGATCTCGGGTCAGTTGTTGCAATCTCTCTCGATTTCGCTCTACCCAGCGTTCGTGTTGTTTGTGCAAGGGTCGTATATTTCCTTTCAGCAAATGGTCGGCAGCCAGCTTGAACCATGTCAGCAAACCAATTTGAGCCATCCCTGTATTCTTGGCCAACTGTCCATAAGCCATTTCGGGGGACAGTCGTTTCAAACGGTTAATAAAGCTCCGCATTCCTTTCAGTTCCTGACGTGGTGGTTGGCGGGGCGCTGGACGACGTCTGACGACACCGTCATCATCCAGACGTAGAGGGCGGCGTGGTGCGGGACGGCGCTTCGTGGGACGGCGGGCGTCATCGTCTGTGACTGGAATCTGATGATGGCGTGGCACACGTACAACCACGGGGGATAAACGTAAATCTGGAGCTAGATTGGTACCCCTATTGGAACCCACATTGGTACCTACACTGGAACACACATTGCGGCGTCGGTTGGGTCCTGCGGCCTCTGTTGGTGTGGCACCAAATGAATTTTGTCCTTTCCAGGCGGGCGGTGGAAATCTAGCACGAGGTAGTCCTGGAGGTGGATGTCGACGAACGGTGTTCTTCACACGAGCCATGCTGACATTAAATGAAGGTGGTCATCCCAGGGGCCTTTGTATACCTTTTTCACGTAGACATGAGACGGTTCTTCCTCTGGTAAGATACGTGTACCAAGACGTAGTTCATCAGGGGTATCGGGTTTTAGATCGATCAGTAAATAGCTACGAGGGGTACTGGTGGCATCGGCAAAGGCTTCTTGCATAAATTGACCTTGTCCGGGATACATTTGTCGGGCCAAGACTCCCATCTGCGAGGCATCGCGGGGATTTTTGAAGAGAACCACATAGTGAGCATTTAAACTGATGGTCCTCTGTTGTTTATCAAACAGATTTTGCACAATGTAAATCACGCTCACATTCATATGATGACTTTTCTTGGTGAACCAACGTTCTAACGTGTCGGTGTCTTCTCCCATCAAATCATCCACGACTAAACATTGGGGTCCTGGGACTTGTTCCATCACCTCGTCCAAATTGCCCAAACCACGAGTATAAGTATAAGGAAACTGTTTGTAACTGTCTTGCCATTCGCCATAAGCCCAGACAATGCGATCAGGGGGAGTATCAAACAGCGACGCTTGAAGAAATTTCTGCACAAAGACCGTTTTCCCCACACCCGTTGGCCCACTCACTAACATGGTAAAGGGGTGTTTGAATGACACGTCCATGGTGAAATAACTTTTCCTTTATTGGACAGTCCCCCTTTTATACTTTCCCTGGCAAAATTTAAACAAAAATAAAACAGACAAGATGTGTATAATAACAAAAATAACATTTATTAACAATATAATATATTTACAATTTATTTACAATTTATTTACAATCACAACGGTGTTCTCCAAAAAGTTCACAAATTAATGTCATCCAAAATGTTCACAAATTAATGTTATCCAAAGTGTTCACAAATTAACGTTCTCCAAAATGTTCACAAATTAATGTTATCCAAAAAGTTCACAAATGTTATCCAAAAAGTTCACAACGGCAAAGGGTATTCCATGCGCACCATATGCGCATACAGCCACGGAGATCGCGTCAACACACGGGGTACCCAATATACGGAACCGATCATTTGATGTAGAACGTCGTCGTCGACCCAGTCTTGGGCATCTAGTAGTGTCAACACCAGGGGTGCCAAATCCTTGTCCACCCAAGGCAGTGGTGGTGGTGGAGGCTGTTCTGTCATTATTATGATCACGTGGATTATATGTTGTTAGTGTATGTACGTCTAATTGACTTTATGGCTTCGTCTGATTATTATTAGTAATTGGTCTGATTATAGATGTTATGATGAAACCATATTAAGTGTGGCCCTTGATCTTGAGTACTGATTAACTCGTGATTATCCGACTAAGAGGTTGTCTTTATTATTGTTTGATCATGTATTGTTATTGTATGTACTTCTATGTTTATGGTTTCTTCTGATTATTATTAAATTGTTGCAAGCAAAAATTATGTATAAATTGGCTGACTAGATGGATATTTGTCATTAACTTGAAAACGTGAACTGTATGTGTTACGAAACGTCGTTATTAAATTATAGAGAAGTAGTTATATCCATATATACCTTGTGTTGTGTTTTATTATGAATAGTGATCCGTGCTTCTAGATGTCATTTAAAGAATTGAGGCTGTTCTGTCATGCCACGATAGCCACCCGGAATGATGAGTGTGTGGGCTAATCGTTGAGCCTCTTCGGCCGTCAAGGTAATACGAAACGGTGGCACATCAAGTTGAATTGGGCAATGAATCAAATCTTGTTCCAAATCTTGTTTCAAATCTTGTTTCAAATCTTGTTTCAAATCTTGTCCCAGTCTAGTTGCTGTCGTAGTACAGCGCTCGGACGTAGGCCGATGTAAGGTCTTCTTTTTCTTTTTCGTCTTGTCTGAACCGGCGATAGAGTTCGCTGGCTTCTTCGCCCCAGTACCAGTTACGGGGTTCGGCGTGAAACAGTTTGTTGGTAAGGGTGTTAAAGTCGTCGATTCTTTCTTGGGGCTGTCTACAGGCAAACAATCCATGGCCAAATTCATTACAGTTGAGGCATCGGTGTACTGTTTCCTTTTCTTTCGGTAACTGGTAACGGGTCGACGGGTAAGGTTGGTAGCGTTGGGGACAGGCGGGAGCCCAGTGTCCGACTTGTTTGCATCGATAACAGGTGTCGTAGCGTTTACTGACCTCTTTGGCTTCTCCTTGCGCTTCTCCATGAGTTTCTCCTTGAGCTTCGCTCTGGGTGTTGACTTCTCCTTGAGTTTTTTTCCGTGAAATATTTCTCCTTGTGTGTAGACTTCTTGCTGAGTTTCTCGCTGAGTTTCTCGCTGAGTTTCTCCTTGTGTGTAGACTTCTTGCTGAGCTTCTGTTTGCGAGGTTGAGGCTCTTTGTGGACAGTCTCTGTACCAATGTTCATTGCTTCCACACCCAAAGCAACTGTTGGACTGTTGTTTGGTTTCTGTTGCTCCTTGAGGGGCTCGTTGAGTGGCTCGTTGAGTGACTCTTTGTGGACAGTCTCTGTACCAATGTCCATGGCTTCCACACCCAAAACAGTTGTTGGACTGTTGTTTGGTTTCTGTTTCTCGTAGAGTAGTTCGTTGAGTAGCTCGTTGAGTGGCTCGTTGTGGACAGTCTCTGTACCAATGTTCATTGCTTCCACACCCAAAGCAGCTGTTGGACTGTTGTTGTTGAGTTTCTGTTCGTTGAGTGGTTCGTTGAGGAGTTCGCTGAAGATCGTCCAGTAAGCTTGACATCCACACTATGCAAAACCTTGGAGACAATGGTTAACATCCGACTACAATTCTATCTGGAGAGTAACCGACTAATCGACGAAAATCAAAGCGGGTTCAGGAAGGGACGATCAACAATGGACCACTTGGTGCGACTACAGCAAGTCATGTCTCAGGCTCTCCTTTCGGGGAACCTGTTGTGTGCCGTGTTCGTAGATCTAACCAAGGCCTTCGATTTAGTTTGGTTGGATGGGTTGCTCTTCAAGCTAGGACGTATCGGTATAACGGGCATAATGTTTCGGTGGATCAAAAGCTTTCTGAGTGATAGAAGAATACAGGTGAATGTTGGCAAATTCCTGAGTGCCGAGCAAACATTGGAAAATGGCACGCCTCAGGGGTCGGTCATCAGTCCCACTCTCTTCAATATAATGATCAACGACATACAGAAATCGTCCTACCTCGACGCCAGAACTGAGTTAGCGAAATTTGCTGACGACAGCACAATATGGAGGAAAGGGAAGAGATTCTGCGAACTACAAACGAACATGCAGAAGGCCTTAAATAAGTTCATGGCATGGGCAAACGACTGGGGATTTAAGGTCTCGGAGAAGAAAACGGTCGGCATGCTTGTTAGCAGGGATAGTGGGATTAGCAGAATGTGTATGAACGGGAAAACCATCGAATTCAAAGACCAAACCAAGTTCCTTGGCGTAATCTTTGATCGAAGGCTGACCTGGAAACCGCACATCGACTGGACTGTAGATAAATGCTCTAAAATCCTTAACTTAATGAGAAAAATAACGGGCAGCTCGTGGGGAGCCAACAGAGTAACACTAATGATGGTGTATCGTGCTCTTATACGCTCTGTATTAGACTACGGCTCTTTGGCCTTCATGAATTGCACGCCAACACTCTTAAGCAAGCTTGATACAATCCAATACAAAGCTCTGTGTGTTGCGACTGGTGTAGGGCTTGGGACTAAGAGAGAAGCATTACTACAGGAAGCCGGAGAGTTGCCCCTATCTCTAAGAAGAAAAGAACTAGCGACGAGATACTGGGCTAAGATCTCGCAATTAGGCGATAGATCACCAACCTTCGTCAGCCTAAAGAAGACAAGATATGAAAAGGATCCTAGAAAGAAAAGCTTCGGACAGGGCATCAGAGAAACAGTCAAGGAACTACGATTGGAGGAGCTCGTGATAAATGAACACGGCCCACCAGTTGTCGCCCCTTGGACACTCCCGATACCTCGAGTGAATCTAGACCTACTACAAACAACCGATAAGAAAAACAACCCAATTGCTGCACGGGCAATATCCCTAACACACATGGAGGACAGCTGGCCGTCTGATGACTGGGAACATGTTTACACGGACGGCTCACGCAATCCTGAAAGGGGCACCAGCTCGTTTGGAATATACCTGCCAAACGGGGAACAGGGAATAAGCAGGAAACTGCCCAATAACTGTTCGGTGTACACTGATGAGATCGTGGCCATCCGTGACGCTATATCATGGATCTCCCATCAAAAGACGGGCAAGTTCGTCATTCCAAGCGACTCTCTGAGCAGTCTGATTTCAATCCAGAATGACAACTCGGACTCAAGACCTCTACACCAGCGAGACCAGCCACTCCACCACCAGCATCCATGTTCGAGCCCTTTACTGACATTGAAACCCTAAGAAGTTTGTACCAGCCAGGGTCAGCCACGCCACCACCACCTACACCCCGTAAACGGAAGATTTACGACGACGACGACGACGACGACGACCCCATCATGAGGCATGTCCGCCAACGCCTCGGCTAGGCAGTCCATCAACGGCCATTTTCAAGGCCACCCAAACGGCCCTTTTCAGGGCCACCCAACTACTTCAGAAAGAGTTTTAATATTCTATTTTGTTTATATCTTTTATAAGACCATTTATAAGAACCTTTCATAAGAACGTTTATAAGAACATTTATAAGAACCTTTCACAAACACTTTTACAAACACTTTTACAAACGCTTTTATAAGAATGGATGAAATGCCTACACGTAGACTACATCCGTCACCACTTTCTCACCGCCTAATATATCTATGATATATCTATAATATATCTATAATATAACTATGGGAATCGCATCCTAGCAAGGAGCTCCCACCAGGAAAATCCAAGATTCTAAAAGAAATCTTATCATAATTTGTATAAGAATCTGTATAAGAACTTGTGATAAGAACTACGGTTCATTTCCCCAACGTTGCATGACATGTGGATATAGACTAGGCGAGGGAATCCCTAGAGCAAAGGGAGGGAATCCCCGAGAGTAAATGAGCACCTGGGAGGGGGTTCCCACAAGAAAACCTCAAGAGAACCTCAAGAGAACCCCAAGAAATCCTCAAGAAATCCCGAGAAAAAAGGAAATCCCACATGACGTTACTAGCAAAGATAACGTCACTAGCAAAGATGATGTCACTAGGGAATCCCGGAAAAACCTATGACGTCACGTCGCCATGATGTCACCTATGACGTCATCACCGGAAACGATCGTTGCTAAGGACGTCATCACCGGAAGTGACGTCATCACCGGAAGTGACCGTTGCTAAGGAGGACCGGAAGTGACATGCGCATGCGCAAACCCGTTGCTAGGGGCGTCTGCGCATGCGCGAAAACTCGCATAAACACCCGTTCCAAATTGCTGGATTCCAAATGCGAAATTCGAAATTCCAAATTCCTAATGCGAAATTCGAAATTCCTAATGCAAAATTCCAAATTCCGTCCGTTAATATCCAATTGACTACAAATGTATACACATCGTTTAAGCTCATGAGACGAAGAAATCTATTGATTTCCGATAATTACTGCCAGAGTTATGGCTCTTGATCACTTTGAAAAATCTTGTGGACGCCAAAGTTAATACCCGATGGACTTTAAATTTGTATACAGTGTTTAAGGTCATGAGACGAAGAATCCTATTAATTTTCACCGATTTCCAATAATTATGGCCCTTGATTGTGAAGACTCTAGAGGTCAAAGTTAATATCCGATTAAATTTATACACATTGCAGTGTTTATGGTCATGTGACTGAGACCCCTATTGATTTTCCACCAATTTCCGATTATTACTGCCAGAGTTATGGCCCTTGATCACTTAAAAAAAAAAATCTTATGGAGGTCAAAGTTAATATCCGATTAAATTTATACACATTGCAGTGTTTATGGTCATGAGACTGATACCCTAATGATTTTCCATCAATTTCCGATAATTACTACCAGAGTTACGGTCATTGATCACTTATAAAAAAAATCTTATGGACGCTCTAGAAGCTAAAGTTAACATTCGGTTGACTTAAATTGATACACAGTGTTTAAGGTAATTAAACGAAGAAGTCTATTGATTCTCAGCAATAACCGATATACCGCCTTAGTTATGGCCCTTGATCACTTCAAAAATTATTGTGGACTCTCTAGCGGTCAAAGTTAATAATATATGATTGACTTCAGATTGATACACAGAGTTTAAGATCTTGAGACGAACAAGTATATTGATTTTCAATGAATTTTGATAACTTGTACAGCTAAATCCATGATATTATTATTTTATTATGTTTTATATACTAAACCTTAGCATAGAGGAGAACTTTATAAAAGCCAAACAAATTCTAACGATTTTTACTTAAAGTGAGAATTTCATATTGTGTAAGGAAATCGAAACATAGGTTCTCAACTCACTATTAGTATTACATGTATACGATCATAGGAATTATTTCCCAGACTTAGAAATCTTTCACACCGGAAATAATAACACAATTACCACCCCTGTTTTTTTTATTCTCCCCACGCAATAGCTATCTTCAAACGTTTGAATTTGAAATTGAAAATGATATTTTTGCCAATTTCTCAACTGGCAATACAGAATTATAGGATTGATAAAATTATTCTGTAACAAGGTAGAAATGTTTCTAGATACCATCTATTTTAAGACTTTATTTTAATGTACTTTAAAAATATAACTTAAAAAAATAAGAAATTGTTGCTTTAATGAGATGTTACTCTTAATCAGATTTTACTGTCTTAGAAATGTTTCATTGCCGAATAAAGTAAGAATATGTGTCATCCCTTGTTGACTGCCCGGACAATTTAACTGCTGTGGGCATATGTTTCGTACTAAATTGTGTAGTTGGGGGAGGGGGACAATTTGCTAATTTATTGATAAGACAAGAATTTCGCATTTGGAATTTGGAACGAGCCTTCTGGACTTTCGTACATATTAGTATCGGTGCCACATAAAGCTGCGTGACATTGGTTAGGATCGTACGACCAGATTGGACGGGCGCTTAACCAATCAATGTCACTTGGATATGGACGCCCCGCCAATCATTTCGGTATCTATGAGACGTCCCGGAAATGACGAGGCGTCTCATAATTACCCACAATATTAACACTACAATTTGAATGATGGGGCGCCCAAAACTACCTGATCTGTGGGGTCTCATTATAAGGCGCACATAATGACATGATCGGTGGGGCGCCTTATAATGACATTTCATATAAACTAGGTTCTGTTTATATGGGGATATGGGGATAATATAACCTATGAAATGGACTGTTTCGTCAAGAATATGCCCCAGAATGCACAAAATTGAACCTAGTTATCCTTCACTACCCTAATCACGGATATCTGAAAAGTCCCAATTCGTGGGTCTTCACATTGGGTATCCTGGCACATAAGACAGGGTAAGTTGCTCAAGAAGATCATAAGCACTAATCCGATTATCGGCCAGGTATTGAATTATCTTTGGAGAAAACGAAAATGAAACGAAAACAGAACAACACTCCAAGAAGCAATTGCTTTTAAAAATATCTTGCGTGGAAAAAAAAAGTTTACCCACTGTTAATAACTTTGTGTTTTTCTCATTTTGCGTAATGTTTGTTAAGTGTAAAATTAGCGAGATTTTGACAGCAGGTCGTTATAATGTTACCATATACAGTACAATTTTACAAGTCGCCGTAAGGGATTTTCAATACTATCAATCAATAACAACAAAGAAATCGTGTCACACAAACTTCATTCATAAAAATTCGTCAATGAATTATTACGTCATTTTATTCAGGTCATACAACAGGTCCTTTGTCACGTGGTGGTGTATTAACGTCAGGTATATTTTCAAATGACAAGATGTGAAATTAATATCCTGCTGACAACATTACTTGTCCGTTCGAGCGGCTTTTTTTATATGAAAAGTAAACATATGAGGCATTGGGCGTTTTAAATCGCCGAAAGCAGAATTTTGACGTATGATAGATTTTTTGTTGTACAGATTACTGCGTTCTTTTGTAGCTGTATTATAACAAACATAAACCGTATTCAAATTTTTATGGTCGATTTCATGTCTTAAATCTTGTTTCCTTAAGCAGTTACGATAACAGATTAAAATCACACGCAGTCTGCAATATCATCAACAGTTAAAGATGCATTAAGGGAGTGATAAATTTGTGTATTGCACGTCTTTTTTTCTATCTTCAAATATTATTAAATAATTATTTGGACATTTATCTGCATGGGAAACCCATCGTCAACTAATCTAGGCCATCGGATGGATTATAAATTTATTGGATTGGAACACTCTTGCCATTTAAAAAGTTAATAACAGAATAGATAATCGAGATTTTGTTTTTTATCGTAGCAATTGTAGCATTTTAGCGAGCAGCAAAGCAATTGTAGCATTTTAGCGAGCAGCAAAACTTTTGCTTATGCGAATAAGTCTCGATTACCAAGTACCATGGCTCTGATAATAAACATAGACTATAATAAACCAAGTCGGCATTTTCCATTTTAAAGTCTAACGTAGATATAACAATAATACTAAAGAAACAGCAAACTAAAAATGAGTTTTTGAACAATCAGGGGCCATAATCTAGGAAGTTACGTACGGATATGCGCGATTATCAAAGGGACCATAAGCTAAAAACGCGATTTTTCGTACAATCAGGGGCCATAATTTAGGAAGTTACGATCTGATTTGCGCGTATATCGAAAGGAACCAAGATCTTTGGGTTATAAATATGATTGTGTTTCAAGTTTCATAAAAATCGGTCCAATTTTCACAATATTCGAACTCCACCAACATTACCGTGTAAAGTTGATATATTCGAACGTTTTTTAAATCTCAAGAGGGACGACAAGCGAAAATAATAAAGGAAGTGAGGACCCGTAATGCGCGAATATCAAAAGGAACCAAGATCTTTGGGTTATCAACATGTATTTCAACACAAAACACAGTTCTATGGATAACAATCACTATATTATACAACCAAGACGTTTCGACAAGAATTCACTGATCGTTATCAAGCATACAAATTACAAATGAGGTAAAATGTGACAGTGTTGTATATAGGTACATTAAACAATAATAAGAGAAACCACAAGTAACAATGATGAAACCCTAGCTTAATTGGTTATCAAAAATAATATTACTAAGATTAATTATGATGGCACATAGTTTAGTAACAACAACGGATAAAGGATCAAAGAAAAATTAATAAAAACATAGATGATGGGTGAAATCTACTTGGTGAAGCCATAAGGTATGTCTCTGGATATCAAAGAGCATACAGTGAATGGTGAAAAAGATCTCAATTATTATGATATTCATATAGGACTTATTGCATAGTGACATAAAGTGGAATAATGTTCATACAGATAAATGAAGGATCTAATTGCATCGTATGCACATAACTGCTTGTTAGGAAACTTTTATGAAATTATATAAGGCTAAAAGATAGTATATCATATATCCTCTAACTCTAAAAACAGCAAATTACGTACATATTTCATTTCAAAACCTACTGTTACGAACTCTCCAGACTATCTATATTCCGTTAAAAATAGTGACCATAAGAAAGCTATGGCCACACTTAAACTCAGTACACATCACTTAGAAATAGAGAGGGGTCGATACAAAAAAATTCCTGTTGATCAGCGTCTATGCAAATTTTGCGATTTAAATTTGATTGAAAACGAGCAACATTTTTTGTTACACTGTAGCAAGTATGAAAAAATACGCCAAGCCCATTTATACCCAGCCTTCTCAGCAAATCCTATGATTTCCTACAACTTCCCTAATCTGTTTAACCCACCAAAATTTATTGCCAAGGCAGTGGCTCTATATGTGTTTTTAGCTTTTGATACGAGAGCGAAATCAAATTTTGTGGCAACTTCATCGAACTGAAACACCTTCGATTTACATGTAGTATTCTGTCTATATGAATGCATTGTGTATGTGCATGTATTATTAAATGTATGACTATGTATAAATGTATATGTATGCATGCTGTCCATAACGGACGTTTTGATGCAATAAACTTCTTCTTCTTCTTCTATGATATGAGACAGTTCCTGGCATTAATTATTACTTAAAATTAAAGGGTCATAAGCTTTGGGTAGGTAGTTACCAACATCTAGGTTGAGGCAGCTTTAGATTTATGTTCGGCCAGTTTTACACTCACAATACTTTTCGTTTCTCCGACATAGATCTCCCCACACGATTCAGTTTGCCATTTGCCCGCAGATGAGCTTTTATTGTTTCATTTTTAGTAAATATGGTTTCTATTCCAGCTTAATAAGCCATGACCTTTTAACCATCGATAAATAATAGATTGGAAAATGGTTCCAATTGTCCTTCGTAACATCCATACACTTTTGAGCAAAAAAATAGGTTACGTGCCCTTGTTTCGAAATAAGTCTCGCTTAACCAGCCTATGGATCATTCTTCGTCTGACTGACAGGCCGGTATAATCAAGACTTTTTTTTTACGAAACATGACAGGAAGCTGGAACAAGAAATTGAATTTAGAAACAACACACGATGAGCAACTCAACAATTGATTTAATAACCTTATAAACGTTAAATGAAACTAATGCCAGTTCCACATTCCTGTCCAACCCGAGTTCTTTAGAGATAGTATTTGTACTAAACCAAATGATTCCGTTAATGATAAAGCAATTTAAAAAATAAAACGAAAGTAATTTCGAAAGCTGCTGTAACAACCAAAAAGTTAAATATTTCTGCTATTCAGAATCGTCAACAATAGATTTTTTTATGGCTGTAATAATTGATAGATGTGTTGAGAATTTCAAATGCGATGGCTATTTTTAGACTCGGCGAGAGTGTAAGTCTAGTCAGAAAACACTTCGAGACAAGCCACTGAAGCGTGCACATTTACCCTGTCGAGTACCTCTTTAAGTAGGGGAAATTTCTGGTACATGGGGCACCCTACCATTACTAATGGTCTTGACTCCATAGCGTCGATTTTGAAGCCAGGAAAGACTTGTAATAGGCAGATCTAGCTCTAGCTCTTACATGCTGTATCTTTTAAAAGATTAATATATTTCAGTTCTATCCAACATGTTTGTATAATATACATGTACATGCTGTGTCATTATTTGTGGAAACGGGAGGTGCAATTTAAATGGGAGGTTTACGACTCGGTATGTGCCAAAATCGAACCCTTTCCGAGATATATGGGATATAACTGGATATTTTAGGTATCATACAAATATGATAGCTATGTGCGTGTTTTTCGTAAAATCAGGGGAACTAACTACTACAATATCAATTTCTTCCACCTTGGTAAAATGGAGTAAAAACCATAACATCAATAAATTTAGCACTGTCAAACACTCCCCAATGAGAGCCGCCCCAAAACATGTAGTTATGTCCCTTGATCGTTTTCACGAACACTGTTGTGTTGAGGAAAAATACAGCAATCAGTGAACCGTGTGAAGAGAATAAAGCCGGATGTGTATAGGCAGTATAGCTGGCTGACAAGAAACAAACTGGAAGTGAGATCGGCTAACCTTTCCAGGTCATAAGCCTACTACTACTTGGTGTTTAACGTCTGCTTCCACATAAGTGATATCGCAGGTCATAAGCCTCCATGTCCGCCATACTTATTTCACAAATTGGAAACAAGTATGGCGGTTTGAGGGCGTTAATTTTTTTTTATTACATTATTTCGGCATTTTTGTAACCGGAGTGCAGCTTTGAGTTTCAACAAAATCGGATTATAATATTATCCTCTATTGTGTACACAGACAAATGTGACATGACGACATAATAAAAATATTCTAAAATAACTGATACTTGTGTTGCTGTTATCGGGATGACTTCCGACTTCAAAACTTTCAGAAAAATGAAATGAAAATGGTAAGAAAACAAGAAAACATCGAAAAAATAAATGAGATATCTTTGAACAAAACTAAAACTTTTTGAATCAGGTTGAACTCAACTGTTTGAATATGTACGTTAAATATGTAGATTTGGAAAATTATAAAGACATAATTATCAAAATCGGTCAAAAACTCCACAAAGCTACAAATTTAAATGTAGTGAGAAACACTGCACCCGGGCAAAAAAATAATCTTTAAACTAAAGGGAAATAACTGAAACTTGTATAGCTGTAATCGGGCTTCCAAAATTAGAGATATGTTATATAATTATGGTTTCCAATATACAAGACTGCAATATACAAGAATGGCACTCTGCAATAAAAAAAACTGGCCAAAGCAAGATTTCTATGCAGAAATTAAATAATTGCTAGAACCAGAAAAATATTTATCCACTATAATAAATAAGCAACATAGAGAAAATGAAATGATATTGAATGAGGTTTAACGTCCTACTGTTCTGCTCCTAAAATGGGCTAATGAAGACGGGCATACGCCATAAAGTGTGCAATGAGGGAAATTTTACCCGGGCAGCGGCGTTACGGCCTACGGGGTTGGACAGGCGACCATACTCCTTGTCACGTACAACCAAGAAATCGAAACAACGCCAGTTGACTCAATGACAGACGTTATGATACAGAGCGCACGTGCTAACCATTCAGCCACGCAACCTCCCTAAAATCGGCAAATTGCTGACCTACAGCGAGAAACATTTCAACCTGGCCAAATTTTCTATTTTAACAGTTTAATTTGCACGGTACCTTTAGTTATCAACCGAATATTACAAAACTTTTAAAAATAAGCTCCCCCTGACCAGCTTAATCGTTCGCAATAAACGTTTGCCCCTTAAAATCGACAAATTGCTGACTTTAAAGTGAGAAACATTACAACCGGGCGAAATTTTCTGTTTTATCACTTTTACAGTACCTTTGATTACCTACCGATTATTACAAAACTTTAAAAATAAAAGAAAAAGAAAGAAATGCGACCTAACGTCCATTCGACACAAACTAGGTCATTTCGGGACTAACATATGTTTTTTATTTTTATTTAAAAACTCCCCTTGCGCGTACTGGTCTTTAGCCGTTGGGATGAAACCGAAGAACACGGAGAAAACCCAGGAGGTTGGACATCATACACCATGTCACGTGCAACCTGGAGATCGAAACGACGCCCGTTGACTCAATGACAGACGTTACGATACAGCGCGCACATGCTAACTATTCAGCCATTCAGCCTCCCTGAATTCGGAAAATTGCTGACTTATAGCAAGAAACATTTCAACCGGGCGAAATTTTCTGTTTTAACAGTTTAATGTGCACGGTACTTCAATTACCAACCGATTATTACAAAACTTTTGAAAATAAGATCCAACTGACCAGCTTAATCGTATGCAATAAAAGTTTTGCCTGAATTGAAAGTTCTGCACGGAGAAAGTTCATCTCGATTTCCCGGCGTGGTTCCCCTTGTCAGTGAGGCAGAACGGAGGACCTGACAAGCACAGCTGTCTAGTCGCTCGGATGGGACGAAAAACCAAGGTCCCGTGTACACATTGGAGTGCACGTAAAATATCCCTAAGCAGTTGCAATTCTATACTGTTGAATAAGCTCTATACGATGACTAAATGTGTAGATTGTAGTCACCCACACTGCATGTTTCGCTTAACAATGAAAGGGTGCCGTTTTCAATGTTCGATCCTTTTGTTCTTCTACTCCTTATATGTTGGACTGTTGATCGATGGTTTCATATAAAAGACTACCAATAAGACTCTTTGTAGAAGAAGTTCCCAAAAAATATTATGTTGACTTTACGAGAAAGACCTCTAAACATGCTCCAAATTGTAAAAATACGACTTTTTGGGTTTTCAATCTCTTTTATCGGCTATCCCTGATATTTAAAAAAAATGATACAATGATTTCACACAACAGGCTAGCGATTAGACTCTCTATTGATATAAGTATCACCGCCCTCCCTTCATTATAACCGAAGTTATCGTGCCCTAAATAATCAACAAATCAGCATGCTTATCTCTGCTTACCCTAGGCAGAAAATGCTCATCTTTGAATTCAATCATGACATTGAACTAGTGAACGTCTACACAAAGTTTGAACATTCTAGCTTAATTAGAAGGAGAGTTATTGTGTTCCAAAGTCCCGACCCTTCAAATTGCTTCTATTTTTCATTTTCAATTCAAAATGGTGACCATCACGTGACCGAAATCAAAATTCTGATTCGATAGATTTTTAGGCATTCCTTCAAGGATTCCGAAAATATAACTCCCGAGTCTGTGTAAGTAAAATAGCAAAAAAGCCTTTGTGATTTTTCACTTTTCAAGATGGCGGCACTTCCGGTTCGATCTACAAACTCAATTTTGTGTACGAATCAGTATTTACTAATCTAGTATCCCCCAAAAAATCAGGTCATTCTGACCTATATTTCTTCGATTCGTAAAATTCTGTGATTTCGAATTCGTAAAACGTTTTGAAAATATATTTAATCAAAAACTACCACCCAGTTTTGGGGGATAGGTCAAAGTTTCAGAAAGATCCCATGGTTAGATTCTGAGAAATCCGATTTGCAGAAACGACACAAAAAAAATAATAATAATAACTAGATCTGCAAAGCAGATATTAAAGCTTTCATATTCACAGTCACTTCCTGTCACATGTCATGGGTCATGTAAATAATCTCATCAAGAAAAAAAAAATCATTAAAATTGGTCAAAATATAGCGAAGTTTTTATGATTTTTCAATCGTAAACAACTTTATCGGCACGAAAAACATCAAAGACAAAATTCGAAAATGTGACATTTTCAAATAACAATATTTCGACCCTGATCCCGGCTATCCAGAAATGTATTCATTTTGGAAATAGGAGACATATTCTAGAAACTACGAAATCACAGCGACGAATTTTCGAAATTCGAAAATCTGAAACTGCAGTTGAAAATGATTTTTGTCAAGGTACTCAAAGAAAAAAGAATTAGTAAAATAGGTCAAATAGTCACAAAGTTACAGCATTGTAGGTCAAATGCATTCGTTCGTAAAATTCGGTGATTTCGGATTCGTGAAACGTTTTGAAAATATATTTAATCAAGGTTTGCACCCCATTTATGGGGGGGTAAGTCAAAGTTTCAGAAAGATCCTATCGTTAGATTCTGAGAAATCCGATTTGCAGAAAATACGCAAAAAAAAAATAATAATAATAATAACTTTAACAGAAACAATAAGCTTTCATATGTAATATGAAAGCTTAATAACTAGATCTGTAAAGCAGATATTAAAGCTTTCATATTCACAGTCACTTCCTGTCACATGTCATGGGTCAGGTAAATAATCTCATCAAGAAAAAAAAATCATTAAAATCGTTCAAAATATAACGAAGTTTTTATGATTTTTCACTCGTAAACAACTTTATCGGCACGAAAAACATCAAAGACAAAATTCGAAAGTGTGAAAGTGTGACATTTTCAAATAACAATATTTCGACCCTGATCCTGGCTATCCAGAAATGTATTCATTTTGGAAATAGGAGTCATATTCTCCAAACTACGGCCTATTGCTTTCATTTACGTGCTCGTTAATGTCGATTTTTCACCTTTTCTAATATTCAGTTCGAAATGCGGACCATCACGTGACCGAAATCAAAATTCTGATCCGATAGATTTTTAGGCATTCCTTCAAGGATTCCGAAAATGTAACTCCCATGTCTGTAAGTAAAATATCGCAAAAGCCTTTGTGATTTTTCACGTTTCAAGATGGCGACACTTCCGGTTCAAGTCACAAACTCAATATTTTGTGTACTAATCAGTATTTACTTATCTAGTATCCCCCCAAAAAATATCAGGTCATTCTGACCTATATTTCTTCGATCCTAATTTCACCAAGGGGAGATAATTTAGAAAATTTCTAAGGACATCTTTAAAGTTGCATCGGTAAGATCTACTTACATACTAAATTTCATGAAAATCGTACAACTATTAAAGAAGTTGTCAAGTTGGTCTCAACTTCCGGTTCGAAGTCAGAACGACGAATTTTCGAAATTCGAAAATCTGAAAGTGCAGTTGAAAATGATTTTTGTCAAGGTACTCAAAGAAAAAAGAATTAGTAAAATAGGTCAAATAGTCACAGAGTTACAGTATTGTAGGTCAAATTCATTCGTTCGTAAAATTCTGTGATTTCGAATTCGTAAAAGGTTTTGAAAATATATTTAATCAAAAACTGCCACCCAGTTTTTTTTTTTGGGGGGGGGGGGGTAGGTCAAAGTTTCAGAAAGATCCCATGGTTAGATTCTGAGAAGTCCGATTTGCAGAAACTACACAAAAAAATAATGATAATAATAATAATCTTAACAAAAACAATAAGCTTTCATATGTAATATGAAAGCTTAATAATCTTAACAAAAACAATAAGCTTTAACATGTAATATGAAAGCTTAATAATCTTAACAAAAACAATAAGCTTAATAATAATAACTTTAACAGAAACAATAAGCTTTCATATTCAACGTCATGTGTCATCGATTGTATCAAGTATCCTAAATAAAAGGATAAGAAGAAAAAATTATCCAAATTGGTCAAAAACTCCCGAAGTTACAAGTATAAATATAGTATGATACATTGCACACAGGCATAACAATAATCTGAAAACTAAAGGGAAATAACTGAAACTTGTATTACTGTAATGAGACGGATGAGAAAATGAAATGAAAATGGCGGGAAAGAACTAAAAATGGCAGGTTGGATAGGCGACCTTACTCCTTGTCACGTACAACCGGGCATTCGAAAACACGCTAGTTAACTCAACAATTCAGCCCCCCCCCCCCTGAAATCAGACACGTGCAATATGTCATATAGGGAGAATAACAAGTCGCTCACAACAAAATCGTAAATTAATGAGTTTAGGTCAAAAGGTTGAGCTACTGTTTTGGAGTATTTATTTGTTTTAAAGAGACACGTTATGGGTTGTTCATAGTTAAATGAAAGTTTAATTTTAAATAAGACCAATAAAATTAGGATTTAATAATGCCAGACTAATATTAAAATAAAGTTTTAAATTAAGAATAATTAATTATTGGCCTAATGCAATGAAATGCTTTGATTTGACGGATGAAATGTACGATGGGTGTCCAGACTATGTGGCTAAGTCGTTGGCCTGCTAGCCAGGAGGTCGGGTGTTCGATCCCTGCATTGGCCGAGAAAGTTCATCTCGATTTTATGTCGTACCCCCCCCCCCCCCCGCTGTGTACACATTGGAGTACACGTAAAAGATCCCTTTGCAGTTGGAATTCGATACTGTTGAATACGCTCTATACAATGACTAAATGTGCAGATTATAGCCACCCACACTGCATGTTTTGCTTAACAATGAAAGGGCGCCGTTTTCAATTTTCGATCCTTTTATTCTTCTACTCTTGATATTTTGGACTGTTGGTCGATGGTTTCATATAAAAAACTACCGATAAGACTCTTTGTAGAAGAAGTTCCCCCAAAATATTATGTTGACTTTAACCCTATACACTCACCCCCTAAATAGGAGTTTTAACACTGGTATCTGTTACTGGGCAAATGGTAAAAAATAATTCTTAGAAGAACCACGTGTTATATGTTTCTGATAAGAGCATTGGCAGGGCTTTCTATAGGGGATAATTTCGTTGACCCCACGTGCATGAACTTTGACCTTGACCTTTTTTATTTGACCTTTGACCCCAAAAATAAGTTTAACTTTTCCATTTGACCTCAAACAGACCACAGGGATTATAAGCTTGTAGGGTTTTTGATGTAGATTCAAAGAAAACAACTATTTTGCCACAAATCTGTGTATTATTCATAATTGTAGCACTAAAATCAAAAAGTTATGAGACATCAAAGATGATAAACATTGCGATAAAATACAGCAATGGAGTTTTAAGTATTCACATTGTAGCAATTGTGATTTAATGAATGGATTTAAAGATAACAAAATAAAATATCACAAATATATGATTAGAATTAAAAAATAAAGACATAATTAAGTAATTATGCAAATGAACTTTGACATATTATTGACCTTTGACCCCACTATTGACCTTTGACTCAATGGGTTGACCTTTGACCTGCCACACTGACTTTCGACCCCAAAATTAGGTTTTTTTTATACTTCTGTTGTTAAAATAATACCCACAGCTGCTATTATGAAAATATTACAGCATTTGCCATAAAGTAAACACGATCCCAAAGACAATAGCCCTTTTTTACACCGAAATATGAAAGTAGGCACAAGGCGGATAACAAAAATTCAGAAGGAATACATACAATCAAGTAGATACATGTACACAGGCCTAGGAAAATCATGCAACAATCAATAATTATGTTATTAACAATAAATATAGCAATGACAAAAAATCTGCTATGTTATCTAGTTTTCACCCGTCAAACAGACTAAAATTCCATTGTGCCAACTGCCAACTCATGAAACTCCAATTCCATGTCTTGGAATAAACTTCGGTATAGCCTACTGGGCTCTGTGTCTATGCACTGTCCATGCTTCCATTCTTCTGTGCTAATATTATGACTTATCTTCTGATGACCACAAGGCCGGGATGCAGATGGCTGTGTTCTCTTCAATGGTAAATTTTCTTCACAAGAATCTTCTGCATAGGAAAGCTTCTATGTTTCTTGGCCCCTTGACCTGGTGGTACATGTACTTTTGTTATACTGTTGTACCCAATCTTTCTCAACAATATCATTGGGTCTACCTATTTCCATCTTCAGATAAGGGCCTAGGAAAATCATGCAACAATCAATAATTATGTTATTAACAATAAATATAGCAATGACAAAAAATCTGCTATGTTATCTAGTTTTCACCCGTCAAACAGACTAAAATTCCATTGTGCCAACTGCCAACTCATGAAACTCCAATTCCATGTCTTGGAATAAACTTCGGTATAGCCTACTGGGCTCTGTGTCTATGCACTGTCCATGCTTCCATTCTTCTGTGCTAATATTATGACTTATCTTCTGATGACCACAAGGCCGGGATGCAGATGGCTGTGTTCTCTTCAATGGTAAATTTTCTTCACAAGAATCTTCTGCATAGGAAAGCTTCTATGTTTCTTGGCCCCTTGACCTGGTGGTACATGTACTTTTGTTATACTGTTGTACCCAATCTTTCTCAACAATATCATTGGGTCTACCTATTTCCATCTTCAGATAAGGGCCTAGGAAAATCACGCAACAATCAATAATTATGTTATTAACAATAAATATAGCAATGACAAAAAATCTGCTATGTTATCTAGTTTTCACCCGTCAAACAGACTAAAATTCCATTGTGCCAACTGCCAACTCATGAAACTCCAATTCCATGTCTTGGAATAAACTTCGGTATAGCCTACTGGGCTCTGTGTCTATGCACTGTCCATGCTTCCATTCTTCTGTGCTAATATTATGACTTATCTTCTGATGACCACAAGGCCGGGATGCAGATGGCTGTGTTCTCTTCAATGGTAAATTTTCTTCACAAGAATCTTCTGCATAGGAAAGCTTCTATGTTTCTTGGCCCCTTGACCTGGTGGTACATGTACCCAATCTTTCTCAACAATATCATTGGGTCTACCTATTTCCATCTTCAGATAAGGGCCTTCAAATATAAATAAATAAATGTAAAGCATTCAGTGCAATAAAAAAACTCCAAAAGACTTCTACATTGAGTAACCTTAGGTAAAATAATTTGAAAGAGGAAGGTCATAAATCAATATTTTATACTATAGTAAATCTAGGCACATAATCTAAAGCTGTAGAACACTTAGACATTTTAGCTTCATACTTGTTTTGAATAATTTGAATGTAAAAACATATAAGTAGTGGTAGCCTGAGTACAGGGACGTTTTCGCGCATGCGCAGACGCCCCTAGCAAAGCCCCTAGCAACGGTCACTTCCGGTGATGACGTAATCAATGACGTCACTTCCTTGATGACGTCACTTTCGGTGATAACGTCCTTAGCAACGGTCACTTCCGGTGATGACGTCATAGGTGACGTCATGGCGATGTGACGTCATAGGTTTTTCCGGGATTCCCTAGTGACGTCATCTTTGCTAGTGACGACATCTTTGCTAGTGACGTCATGTGGGATTTCCTTTTTTCTCGGGATTTCTTGAGGATTTCTTGAGGTTTTCTTGAGGTTCTCTTGAGGTTTTCTTGCGAGAACCCCCACCCACGTTCTCATTTACTCACGGGGATTCCTTCCCTTTGCTCTAGGGATTCCCTCCCTTTGCTCATTTACTCTCGGGGATTCCCTCCCTTTGCTCATTTACTCTCGGGGATTCCCTTTCTCGAGGGGTTCCCTCGCCCTTTCTCGAGGGGTTCCCCAGGACACAGAGTGAATAGGCCCCGTTAGCTCCTCGGTCGTTGGTTAAATCAAAACAAAAGAGTGTGTAACCCTTGATATAATCGTGGAAACTGAGATCCAAATCTTCTCGGGTGTTGAGAACACCCACACGATTCATTAAATCCATGTACGGTGTGATAGCCAATTTATCGGCAAAGTTGAGATCGGCATAATCATCCACGACTTCTCCATTCATGGTCAGGCGAATGTGCTTGAGGTTATGATGATGAAATCGGAACGGGTTCCTGGTATTATATCCATCGTAAGCTCGGTTACTGACCAACCCCACAAATAGACGCGCGGGTAAGGTTTCGTTAATGAACAGATTGTCCAGGACGTGACTGGTGCGGTTACTCGGTACGACCACATCTTTGACGACCATGCGTTTCAAGGGGTACTTGGCATTGGTGGTTTGGAGTTGGTTGGTAATTCGCGTGTACGTGGTGGGAGAAAGGGTGACGAACGGAATTTCCAAATAAGCTTTGATGAAATCAATCTTGTAGGGTCCTTTGTTGTCGGCATACATCAGGAAAAATTTGGAGGCTTGTTTACCCAAACTCAGGCGTAGATCGACCCCGTCCAATAAGTATCTCTCCTGTAAAAACATATCTAAATGCAACCGCGCTTGTAATTCTACCACCTGACTTTCAGAGATGCGTTTGTAGCGTTCCACCAATCCAGCATTCACAGGCTCGGGGGAATCTGCATTGACTTTGACGGGTGAGGCTTGATCAAATTCGCCGGCTGTATCCTTGTGCCACAGGACTTGTCGGTCTAAATGGTTCGTCTTGGCTTGTTTTCCATAACTCAGTAAATTCTCTAGGTAAGCTCGATAGGCGTAATTAGGTAGAGGAGACGTGACCAGCGTATCAGAATCTTTTCCCAGCCGCAATTTCACATCTTTAAACAAAGAGTGCATCCAATTATTCACGGGACCCACGGCTTCGTCAGCTGGTAGATTGGTACCATCCTCTTTCACCACTTTGAGTCGCAGGTACAGGGTCGTATTGGCCAAATCGATGAAATCCATACTGGCATTGTTCACCAGAAATTCAATCGGTCCATCGTGATTCAGATCGGGTGTAATGGAATATTTACGTATTTTGGTCACTCTGGTAATGGCCGTGTGCGTGTCGGGCACTTGGAACAATTCTTGCAGTTCATCTCGAGCACAAGGACAGGAATCGTTACGCATTGCTGAAGCCATGATCGAAGATGTCTGGCTGAGGACGTTTGGCTCGTGAAATGACGCCAGGGGATTTTCTTTTCCTTTTTATAGAAGTTTTGGGTTTGGGTGGTCTGGTGTGTGTTGGTCGGCGTTGGGTTTTGGGTGGTCTGGAGGACATGACGTCGGCTAGTGTTTGTCGGAGACGCGGTTTTATGGTGCGCTGGAACACATTCTTCAAACTTTGGCCCACACTTTGTTTTCCCGACACTACACCGAGGGCCGCTTTTCCCAACTCTCCAAACGTCTCTTTGTTCAAGAAATTGGCTTTTAAGGCGTTCTTTCCGGCTTGCAGAAAGGGTTTCGCCATGTTCAGTAGCCCCTGTAAACGTCCCGCGCCCTTTTGCCGCAAGACACCGCCCCGGTAGACATTGATTGGCGTGCGGGTCTTCATGTTGGCGCCCTTTTGGCGTAACACACCACGATAAAACTGCATATTACGCTTTTCGTCGGAAATGTAGTTTGACGACGACTTTTCCTTTGGTGAATGACACTTTGTGGCCCAGGCCGTTTCTTATATAGAGGCCAATGGTGGTGATGCTGTCGTACTTGAAGGGTTGATAATGGATGACCGTCGGGCGATGATAACCGTGAGAACTGGGAAAGACATCCAATAAAGGCGCCACCATATTCCCAACACGTTGAGGTTCCAAGAGATCCGCATACAGATAAAACATGGTGTGTCCCACATTGATGTCAAAGGTGTCCGGGGCCACGATGGCATCCCTCTGTTTGAAAGACGTTAAATGGTCCAATCGGGGCATAATCGTGGTCTCGTGAATCCACCCCAACGAGGATACCACGGGACCCGTCAACTTCAATTTGAGAAAGGGTATAAGTAGGCATTTATTTTGGCTTGATAATTCTTCTCGTGTTCTATTTCGAGTTCCGTGAGTTCGGGATTGTCCGGGTGTTTTCGTCTGGGTTTGGCATGCAGTGTTTCCAGCGTCACGTGATCTTTAAACAGAGCTCGTATAAGCGAATTTATCTCAGCCAACAAGTGTTGGATACTATTGTACGTTCCTCCAGGAATAGGATATTTTTTGATCTCAACCTTGACAGGCTCTTCGACTACCTTCCATTTGTCAGTCTTTGGTATGTTGTCTGGCCTGTGTACGTCTGGATTAAAGGGTGCAACCATCACCATCATCAGACTAACCTCACTACTTCCTTCCGGGAGATTGTTCCACGTCGTGGGAAACGACACGGAGGCCAATCCCACTTCCCAGTCTCGGTGGTCCAACTCGATGGGAGAATTCAGCAGCGTACGATAGCTGGACATTGTGTTGTCGGGATACACTTTCATGGAACTGTCACTAGGCAACGTGAGATAAAACTGGCGGGGATTTGTCATTTTTAGGGGTGGGATTGAGAGCTGGCGCCGGAAGCAGGTAACCAATACTACTGGACAGGAGGGCCGTCCACAGGGTGGTTTGTGGACCGTCTGGGCGTGTGGCTAACTGAGCTAAAGTGACACCGGCCACCACGTACACTAAAATCACTTGACAGAAAAAGACAATTTCCGCTTGAGGGATGCGACTGCCAAAACAAGACCAGTGACGTCGATGTTCGGAGAGGGACGTAGAAATCGTTGACGTGGCTTCGTCTTGTGACATTGTGACATTCCCTGGAACACATCGGGACTATTTATAGACAACGGCACTCTTGGGTATCCAGGAATTGAAGCTGGCGGGGTATCCCAACCATTTGACCAACATGTCGCCGCGGCGACGGTCCAACACCCGTTCAATGGGAAATTCTTCGTTCGGATCCGTTCTCACACTTTGTAATTCTTGGGGATAAAATGATCCTGCGATAGGTTCGCCACGTTCATCCAATAATTTGTACGTCGACCCACTCTGTTGATCCACACGAAACGTTTCCAGGGTCCAATTGGGCCAGTAGCCTTTGTCGAATGCCCCGTGTTTGGGTAAGGCCAAACGAACGGACGTACGTGGAGGCAATCGGGTTGGAACGACCTTGGTTTTCTTGGAAGTGATTTGCCATTCTTTGTCCGGGGTCATGTCCTTGGGTGCCATGCCAATAGTACGATGTCGGGCCGCGTTGTAGCCCCTCACTAGATCGGCCAGTACATCGATGTAACGTTGTGTGTTCCGATGCGTAAAATAACGCCACATGCGTTGTTTGAGCGTGCGCTGAAATCGTTCGACCACACTGGCTTTGGTTTCGACATTGTGCGTGACGAAAAAATGAATCTTTTTCTTCTTCAGGAAAGCTTGAACATGTCGATTGAGAAATTCGGTTCCTTTGTCTGTTTGCAGCCGCAGAGGAATACGTTTTTGTGATAAAACACTCTGTAAAGCCTTCAATAACGTGGGACCCGTTTTATTCTTGAGTGGCACTACCCAGGCGTATTTGGAGAACACTTCAATGATACACAGTAAGAATTTGTACCCATCGTTAAAGGACGCCAAGGACGTGAGATCGGATAAATCGGCCTGCCACTGATGATCTACACCAGCCACGACGGAGGATAAACGAGAGAAACGTCTTCGTATGGGTTTATGCAAGGTGTACGTGCGTTGTCCACGTAACCAGGCCCGGACACGTTTCAATGGAACCCCGGTAGCTTTCTGTGTTTGGGGTCGTAGTACACACGAGCCAGCTTCTTGTCCATTTTAAAAGTCTCTGAAGGGGATCCAACGTGGTGTGGCTCTTCGGCTAGTTTGAAGACGTTTCCTTTT
This sequence comes from Patella depressa, assembly GCA_948474765.1. Lineage (NCBI taxonomy): Eukaryota > Metazoa > Mollusca > Gastropoda > Patellidae > Patella > Patella depressa. The sequence goes on from OX419720.1 coordinate 35,476,542, forward strand.
TCGTTCTCGAGGTCTTGTCCAGCGTACCTCCAGGGGTGTACGTGAGGTCTGTGTGGCCTGTGTGGCCTGTGTGGCCTGTGGAGGTGGTTGGGCCGTGTTTCGGCCTTTCACCTTTGGTCTACGAGTGGGTGTCTTCCATCAGTCTGCATTCCCTACCCATTCTCGCGAAGCATGTGTCTTCTTTAACGTGGACACAACATCGCTCCACCCCGGAGCTGGCGACACGGTTTTACGGCTTCGCATTAAATCGTTGACGATATCGTAGGCATTCGTTCCTTTAATCACTTGACCATCACGTACCAATTCATAATTGTCGTTCCATTCCAAAGGTGTTTTTTCTTTGATGTGTTTTAACAACAGTTTGGCTTTAGGGAGATACTTGATAGGAACCGATTCTAGGATCGATTGCGAGATATCGAGTTGTTGCGGTGGTTGGGGTGGCAGGGTTGGTGCTGGTGGCGGTGATGTTTGGGGTGTTTGGGGTGGTGGTAGTTGCGATGGCTGGGAGGTCTCGAGTTTCTTTTGCATCGTTTGAAATCTTTCAAACAATTGCCCATACTTTTGCATTTTATCGGCATCAGACATACGGGATTTCAAGACGGTATCCATTTCGGTTGACACTTCTTCCATGATACGGCGAATGGGGTCCCGTTCCCACACGGGTTCGTACGGCTTCATGACCGTGACACTGGGTTCGTCCACCGAAACCAATTTCATTTTCTTTGCAAATTTCATCGTCGTCGTTCCAGCTGCCGTTGAATACAGGGGAAGACGTTTTTCCAAAGAGCTGAAGAATCCAATAAGCGTCTTCGTCGATAAAACGAGGTGTTGGGGGTTCCCAAAGAACGCAACACACGTTTTAGACGTTGTAAACGTTGTTTTTCGCTGGGGCTCAGAGGTATGGTGCCTTGCAGTAAATTACCAATACACTCGGATAAACAATTCACCACGTCTCGGGGCGCTTGTTGAATCAGACGTTTTCGCCAAGCTGGAGACACGTTCAATAACACATTCAAGAGAGGTAATGACTGCATGGTGACGTCTTGGTTTTTATACTGGAGAGCTTTTTTATAGAGCTTTTATAGGGGTCTGGATACTACTCTGGATACTAATCTGGATACTACCCTAGATACTACTCTAGATACTACTCTGGATACTACTCTAGATAGGTAGACCTACCGCACGACCCACCGCCTGACCGACGGTTTTCAGAACTGGAAGCACGAATTTGACAATTTCACCCCAAAAACCACCGCGTTGAACGATTCGTCGTTTCGTTCTCATCGGGGGTTTTACGATTTGCCAACAGAGTTAAAGATGGGGGTAGCGGTCTAGAGACTTGGCGGCAACATTCGGAAAGAGTCTGAATAAAAGTATCAGGAGCATGTCTCAGAACTTGTTTCTGCCAAGGTTTGGGCAGGGCCCGTAGCGACCGGATAATGTTGAGATCACGGGATTTCATGGTGTTGTGGAGAGAAGCATTGGCTTTTGGTATTTATAGCCTTTTTGGTATTTATCGCCGTCTTCGTCGTTTTTGTCTGGCCTTTTCCACGACTTTGTCACCAAAAAATCCACCGCGTTGAACGGCCCGTCGTCTCACGGGTCTCTGTTTTTCTCTGGCCTTTTGCAAACGTTCTGTCCAACGAATCAAGATTCGAATCAGGATCCTCCGAAAAATCCCTGTCCACCAGGTTTCATGATCATGTTCAATTTATCGTTGACAGATAAACGATCTCGGGTCAGTTGTTGCAATCTCTCTCGATTTCGCTCTACCCAGCGTTCGTGTTGTTTGTGGAAGGGTCGTATATTTCCTTTCAGCAAATGGTCGGCAGCCAGCTTGAACCATTTCAGCAAACCAATTTGAGCCATCCCTGTATTCTTGGCCAACTGTCCATAAGCCATTTCGGGGGACAGTCGTTTCAAACGGTTAATAAAGCTCCGCATTCCTTTCAGTTCCTGACGTGGTGGTTGGCGGGGCGCTGGACGGCGTCTGACGACACCGTCATCATCCAGACGTAGAGGGCGGCGTGGTGCGGGACGGCGCTTCGTGGGACGGCGGGCGTCATCGTCTGTGACTGGAATCTGATGATGGCGTGGCACACGTACAACCACGGGGGATAAACGTAAATCTGGAGCTAGATTGGTACCCCTATTGGAACCCACATTGGTACCCATATGAGTACCCACATGGGCACCCACATTGGTACCTACACTGGAACCCACATTGCGGCGTCGGTTGGGTCCTGCGGCCTCTGTTGGTGTGGCACCAAATGAATTTTGTCCTTTCCAGGCGGGCGGTGGAAATCTAGCACGAGGTAGTCCTGGAGGTGGATGTCGACGAACGGTGTTCTCCACACGAGCCATGCTGACATTAAATGAAGGTGGTCATCCCAGGGGCCTTTTTATACCTTTTTCACGTAGACATGAGACGGTTCTTCCTCTGGTAAGATACGTGTACGAAGACGTAGTTCATCAGGGGTATCGGGTTTTAGATCGATCAGTAAATAGCTACGAGGGGTACTGGTGGCATCGGCAAAGGCTTCTTGCATAAATTGACCTTGTCCGGGATACATTTGTCGGGCCAAGACTCCCATCTGCGAGGCATCGCGGGGATTTTTGAAGAGAACCACATAGTGAGCATTTAAACTGATGGTCCTCTGTTGTTTATCAAACAGATTTTGCACAATGTAAATCACGCTCACATTCCTATGATGACTTTTCTTGGTGAACCAACGTTCTAACGTGTCGGTGTCTTCTCCCATCAAATCATCCACGACTAAACATTGGGGTCCTGGGACTTGTTCCATCACCTCGTCCAAATTGCCCAAACCACGAGTATAAGTATAAGGAAACTGTTTGTAACTGTCTTGCCATTCGCCATAAGACCAGACAATGCGATCAGGGGGCGTATCAAACAGCGACGCTTGGAGAAATTTCTGCACAAAGACCGTTTTCCCCACACCCGTTGGCCCACTCACTAACATGGTAAAGGGGTGTTTGAATGACACGTCCATGGTGAAATAACTTTTCCTTTATTGGACAGTCCCCCTTTTATACTTTCCCTGGCAAAATGTAAACAAAAATAAAACAGACAAGATGTGTATAATAACAAAAATAACATTTATTAACAATATAATATATTTACAATTTATTTACAATCACAACGGTGTTCTCCAAAAAGTTCACAACAGTGTTCACAAATTAATGTCATCCAAAATGTTCACAAATTAATGTTATCCAAAGTTTTCACAAATTAACGTTCTCCAAAATGTTCACAAATTAATGTTATCCAAAAAGTTCACAAATGTTATCCAAAACGTTCACAACAGTGTTCACAACGGCAAAGGGTATTCCATGCGCACCATATGCGCATACAGCCACGGAGATCGCGTCAACACACGGGGTACCCAATATACGGAACCGATCATTTGTTCTAGAACGTCGTCGTCGACCCAGTCTTGGGCATCTAGTAGTGTCAACACCAGGGGTGCCCATTCCTTGTCCATCCAAGGCAGTGGTGGTGGTGGAGGCTGTTCTGTCATGCCACGATAGCCACCCGGAATGATGAGTGTGTGGGCTAATCGTTGAGCCTCTTCGGCCGTCAAGGTAATACGAAACGGTGGCACATCAAGTTGAATTGGGCAATGAATCAAATCTTGTTCCAAATCTTGTTTCAAATCTTGTTTCAAATCTTGTTCCAGTCTAGTTGCTGTCGTAGTACAGTCCTAGGACGTAGGCCGATGTAAGGTCTTCTTTTTCTTTTTCGTCTTGTCTGAACCGGCGATAGAGTTCGCTGGCTTCTTCGCCCCAGTACCAGTTACGTGGTTCGGCGTGAAACAGTTTGTTGGTAAGGGTGTTAAAGTCGTCGATTCTTTCTTGGGGCTGTCTACAGGCAAACAATCCATGGCCAAATTCATTACAGTTGAGGCATCGGTGTACTGTTTCCTTTTCTTTCGGTAACTGGTAACGGGTCGACGGGTAAGGTTGGTAGCGTTGGGGACAGGCGGGAGCCCAGTGTCCGACTTGTTTGCATCGATAACAGGTGTCGTAGCGTTTACTGACTTCTTTGGCTTCTCCTTGCGCTTCTTTTCCGTTAAATATTTCTCCTTGAGCTTCGCTCTGGGTGTTGACTTCTCCTTGAGTTTTTTTTCCGTGAAATATTTCTCCTTGTGTGTAGACTTCTTGCTGAGTTTCTCGCTGAGTTTCTCGCTGAGTTTCTCCTTGTGTGTAGACTTCTTGCTGAGCTTCTGTTTGCGAGGTTGAGGCTGCTCGTTGAGAGGCTCTTTGTGGGGTGTACCAATGTTCATTGCTTCCACACCCAAAGCAACTGTTGGACTGTTGTTTGGTTTCTGTTGCTCGTTGAGGGGCTCGTTGAGTGGCTCGTTGAGTGACTCTTTGTGGACAGTCTCTGTACCAATGTCCATGGCTTCCACACCCAAAACAGTTGTTGGACTGTTGTTTGGTTTCTGTTTCTCGTAGAGTAGTTCGTTGAGTAGCTCGTTGAGTGGCTCGTTGAGTGGCTCGTTGTGGACAGGCTCTGTACCAATGTTCATGGCTTCCACACCCAAAGCAGCTGTTGGACTGTTGTTGTTGAGTTTCTGTTCATTGAGTGGAATCTGATGATGGCGTGGCACACGTACAACCACGGGGGATAAACGTAAATCTGGAGCTAGATTGGTACCCCTATTGGAACCCACATTGGTACCCATATGAGTACCCACATGGGCACCCACATTGGTACCTACACTGGAAGCCACATTGCGGCGTCGGTTGGGTCCTGCGGCCTCTGTTGGTGTGGCACCAAATGAATTTTGTCCTTTCCAGGCGGGCGGTGGAAATCTAGCACGAGGTAGTCCTGGAGGTGGATGTCGACGAACGGTGTTCTTCACACGAGCCATGCTGACATTAAATGAAGGTGGTCATCCCAGGGGCCTTTTTATACCTTTTTCACGTAGACATGAGACGGTTCTTCCTCTGGTAAGATACGTGTACGAAGACGTAGTTCATCAGGGGTATCGGGTTTTAGATCGATCAGTAAATAGCTACGAGGGGTACTGGTGGCATCGGCAAAGGCTTCTTGCATAAATTGACCTTGTCCGGGATACATTTGTCGGGCCAAGACTCCCATCTGCGAGGCATCGCGGGGATTTTTGAAGAGAACCACATAGTGAGCATTTAAACTGATGGTCCTCTGTTGTTTATCAAACAGATTTTGCACAATGTAAATCACGCTCACATTCCTATGATGACTTTTCTTGGTGAACCAACGTTCTAACGTGTCGGTGTCTTCTCCCATCAAATCATCCACGACTAAACATTGGGGTCCTGGGACTTGTTCCATCACCTCGTCCAAATTGCCCAAACCACGAGTATAAGTATAAGGAAACTGTTTGTAACTGTCTTGCCATTCGCCATAAGACCAGACAATGCGATCAGGGGGCGTATCAAACAGCGACGCTTGGAGAAATGTCTGCACAAAGACCGTTTTCCCCACACCCGTTGGCCCACTCACTAACATGGTAAAGGGGTGTTTGAATGACACGTCCATGGTGAAATAACTTTTCCTTTATTGGACAGTCCCCCTTTTATACTTTCCCTGGCAAAATGTAAACAAAAATAAAACAGACAAGATGTGTATAATAACAAAAATAACATTTATTAACAATATAATATATTTACAATTTATTTACAATCACAACGGTGTTCTCCAAAAAGTTCACAACAGTGTTCACAAATTAATGTCATCCAAATTGTTCACAAATTAATGTTATCCAAAGTTTTCACAAATTAACGTTCTCCAAAATGTTCACAAATTAATGTTATCCAAAAAGTTCACAAATGTTATCCAAAAAGTTCACAACAGTGTTCACAACGGCAAAGTTATTCCATGCGCACCATATGCGCATACAGCCACGGAGATCGCGTCAACACACGGGGTACCCAATATACGGAACCGATCATTTGTTCTAGAACGTCGTCGTCGACCCAGTCTTGGGCATCTAGTAGTGTCAACACCAGGGGTGCCCATTCCTTGTCCATCCAAGGCAGTGGTGGTGGTGGAGGCTGTTCTGTCATGCCACGATAGCCACCCGGAATGATGAGTGTGTGGGCTAATCGTTGATCCTCTTCGGCCGTCAAGGTAATACGAAACGGTGGCACATCAAGTTGAATTGGGCAATGAATCAAATCTTGTTCCAAATCTTGTTTCAAATCTTGTTTCAAATCTTGTTCCAGTCTAGTTGCTGTCGTAGTACAGTCCTCGGACGTAGGCCGATGTAAGGTCTTCTTTTTCTTTTTCGTCTTGTCTGAACCGGCGATAGAGTTCGCTGGCTTCTTCGCCCCAGTACCAGTTACGTGGTTCGGCGTGAAACAGTTTGTTGGTAAGGGTGTTAAAGTCGTCGATTCTTTCTTGGGGCTGTCTACAGGCAAACAATCCATGGCCAAATTCATTACAGTTGAGGCATCGGTGTACTCTTTCCTTTTCTTTCGGTAACTGGTAACGGGTCGACGGGTAAGGTTGGTAGCGTTGGGGACAGGCGGGAGCCCAGTGTCCGACTTGTTTGCATCGATAACAGGTGTCGTAGCGTTTACTGACTTCTTTGGCTTCTCCTTGCGCTTCTTTTCCGTTAAATATTTCTCCTTGTGTGTAGACTTCTTGCTGAGTTTCTCGCTGAGTTTCTCCTTGTGTGTAGACTTCTTGCTGAGCTTCTGTTTGCGAGGTTGAGGCTGCTCGTTGAGAGGCTCTTTGTGGGGTGTACCAATGTTCATTGCTTCCACACCCAAAGCAACTGTTGGACTGTTGTTTGGTTTCTGTTGCTCCTTGAGTGGCTCGTTGAGGGGCTCGTTGAGTGGCTCTTTGTGGGGTGTACCAATGTTCATTGCTTCCACACCCAAAGCAACTGTTGGACTGTTGTTTGGTTTCTGTTGCTCCTTGAGTGGCTCGTTGAGGGGCTCGTTGAGTGGCTCGTTGAGTGACTCTTTGTGGACAGTCTCTGTACCAATGTCCATGGCTTCCACACCCAAAACAGTTGTTGGACTGTTGTTTGGTTTCTGTTTCTCGTAGAGTAGTTCGTTGAGTAGCTCGTTGAGTGGCTCGTTGAGTGGCTCGTTGTGGACAGGCTCTGTACCAATGTTCATGGCTTCCACACCCAAAGCAGCTGTTGGACTGTTGTTGTTGAGTTTCTGTTCATTGAGTGGTTCGTTGAGGAGTTCGCTGAAGATCGTACTGTTGTTGTCCATCACCAGAAGTTTCCATACTGCGTCCGAGTACTTGAGTTGATGTCTCCAGAATGAAGTATCGATGTTGTTGTCGGTGTTATATCCCCCTAAATCACGTGATGGATGACGTGACATTCGCTCATTGGTCATATTGGTCATAATAGACAACATCCAGAGCGTTGAGCTGGTTGCGCATGCCCAACGTAGCGTAAACAATACGTCATTGTCACGCCCAACGCAGCGTAAACAATACGTCATTGTCACGTGATAGTCCGGTAGTAAACGGGGGCGAACCAGTGATTCATTGCTTCCTGTGTCATTTGCACTCCATACGTCTTGACTAAACGATCCAATACATCAAAAATAATCCGATCTTCCTCATACCAGGTGACGGCTTGACAACTCTTTTTGTAATAAGCTTGACTCTTTTCGTACCAGGTGATGATTCGATAGCCTTGAGTCTTTTTATAATAGGACTTCCAAAGGTGTGTAAGAGGGTACACCGTGTCCAACATATCATTTAATACCAAAATATCTTCTCTATTCATATTCACAACTGTGTTTTCTTCTCTATTCATATTTTCTTCTCTATTCATATTTTCTTCTCTATTCACAACTGTATTCTTCTGATCAATGCCGTTTTGAATCCCGGTACCACCTCCCAGTGTTGTCGAAGTGCGTGTTCCACGTCGACTGCCCATTGGGGATCTGCTTCCCATTCTTGTACCTGTTGTCGCGGCTCGTCCATGAAACTTCCCAATACTTTTTCGACATCGTCGTGGTTGTGGTCCTCTAATACTTGATCCAGATACATGTCAACGCGATGGACGTTTGACCGGTGGTAGGACAGACTCCCAAAACCAGACAGGAATGATACCGCTGACTCGGGTGATTGTAGGAACATCCAATGCAAAACGTATATTGGTGGTGGTCTATAATGGGTAAATAACGATGACTGACGCTATGCGCCAACCACCTCTGTCTCAGTTTCTCCGTGAGGGTCTCCATAAAGTAAGGTGGTCTCTGCCTCAATTTCTTCGTGATGGTATCCGTAAGGTAGGGTGTTGCTGGGCTGCCCGTCTTGGTCCAATACTACAAACCGTTTGTTGTATACTATCTTATAGATTTTCTCCTCCACACGTGACCATAACCGTCTATCACGTGATCGCTCAATCTTGTGCGGATTGGTAACTGTTATTTTGTCTTGGGCGAGACCAAGGACCATCTGTTTCACGGTGTCGAAATTCAACAGTTGACTGTTACGGTAGTTGAGCGTAAATCCCCTGATTTTACACACCGTTTCGCCGTTACTCAGTTGATAGGCGTAATTTTTAGGTCCACCAGATACAAACTGACGTATCGACAATGTGTCGGGTAATTCGTTCTTCCATTCGCCTAACGAGTTCCATCCGGAGGGTTCCACAGATTCCGATCGTATTTGAAAATGACACTGTCCGTATCAAAGTAGCACAGCGGTTCCAATACCGAATACAGTTTCAACCGGGCTTGGGCTGTCACAAAAGCAGCCACCACGACGTTGGTAGTGGGACATGGTCTCACGTGTTCTTCTTTTTTGAGCTTTTCTACCATAATCATGTTGTCGTTCTTTGATGGTTTCGGTGACATCCATCATGAGTGGAAAATAATCGGCAGGGTCTGTCATGTACACGGTTTGGGTAAAATTGTCGCGTTGTCCGAATTTGCCCCACAATGTGTTCAATGTAGTTTGCTAAAACTTCTCAGGCCTTTGTTGGGTATCATGGCTTCGTGATCGAGTTGAATGCCTTTCTTGTCATACACGTCTTGGATGAAAAGCCGTTTATCGTCGTCCGTGGGACAATCGTCCGGATATCCACTAGCTACCATCTTCTTTTTCAAGTAATGATCAATGTATCCAGCAAATAATCCTCCAGACTTGGATTGATTGTTGTACTGACTCCATTCGCTCCAATGCCATACTTCGTACACGACGATGACTTCATAACCCATCGCCACGGCCTTCTTTAATTCCAACGACACAAAAGTTCCTACCCAGGCGCGTTCTTTCTGTTGGTGTGTACAATCGACGTAGTGGGTGATCTCACTTTTCTGCATGTACTGTTCCACGCAGCTCCGACACAGCGGAAAGGTGAGTTTTCCGTTGTATCGAAACGGGAGTACGGGGTGATAGAGTTGGCGGGGTGGAAGCACAGAACACTGAATCAGACCTTCGTACTGTTCCCAAGCTTGACTAGGTCGAGTGATGATCTTCAGTTCTTCCAGAGGGAATTTACTGTATTTACACACCCAAGGGTAAAGGGATACCACGTCCACGTATCGGATCTCTTCGTCGGGATGTTCGGCTTTGGCCATCAATTGACAGGCATTGGTTCTTCCTCCAAAAAAGCCAGCTCTGGGCGACAGGAGATCCGGACAAGGCCATCCCTGGGCTTCTAGACTGGCAAAGAATTCTTCCATCTCCGGATTACGACGACGTTCTTCGTTCAGTTCACATTCCCACATAACTTTGATCTCAGATAGGCAATACACGTGACGTAATTTGTAAAGGCGATCTTGGGTGTGTTGATACAAATCACGCATGGTTCTAGACGGATCATAGGGGTGATGATGTTTCACGTCTTGTATGGGTCCCGGGTAGCAGCGAGGACATCCGTGATAGGCACAACCCATGAATTCGTAGCCCGTGTTATCGTCGTAACCGTCTAAATGATACTCGCCAATTCTCACTTCACCCTGGTTACGGGCATGTCGAATCTGTGGAACGCGTCTTCCCTCTCGCAACGCTTTTAGCGTCTGGCAGTGCTGTTCCCATTCCAACCATCTCAAAGCTATGTTAGATTGCTGTCGCGGTCGAAATTGTTTCCAATCTTTTCCGGCTTCGGGTTCCTGCATCAACGCTCGAGGAATGATGGCCATAGTGTCAGGTTCCAAATAATGCGTACGAAATACTTTATTACAGGCCGAAGCCAGCGTGAGACTTTCGACAAAAAGATCGAGGCCCGTGTCCATCATAAACAAGTGTCTAAAAGCAGCACAGCCCCGTCTGAGGACATCCACATCGCTCTTGCAATACGTCATCAGCTCGTGTTGAAAATCGAACGGTTCGTGTTTGTGTTGTTGGTACCAAGCGTGAAAGGCTTTCTGTTCAGACACACTCATATCATCCGGATCGTATTCTTCGGCAGGTGGATATGAACCCATGTACGCGTAATGTTCCGGCTTGTTGAAAAATATCCATGAGGCCAAACGTCATGGGTACATCTCTTAAGGGCATCGGTAAAAAGTTCAGCGAATCGACAAATTTAACGGTCCCCAAGGTCACTGTCATAACTTTTCCACCACTCATAATGACTTGAGGAGCGGCTATCGCATGGTCGTGTATTGTCTGCAACATTAGTAAAACATCGTATCCCTTGAAATTATTTGCAACGGCTATGATTTGTGTAGACTTGATTTGTGTGGACTTTCCTCCGGGAACTGTACCGTGTGCCGATAAATGGATGAACCATTTTCCCACGTCGTCCAACGTACGAAATATCCATTCGCGTTGACCATTCCAGAAAGGATCACAGTAATCACAGGGATCCGATGACGCCATGCAGAAATGACAAGAGCACTGCAACACACACAAGTTAACTAAATGTTCTCCCGTATCTTGACTGCACTCAAAATCATAAAACACAAAACGCGTCAAGTCTTTTCCTGACAGGCCTCGCAGAAATAGTTTCTTTCAAAAAAAGCAGGCATGGACGTGATGACGTCATAGTGATTACCGTGATGGTATAGATGCAATACTTTACATTGGCCACCTACGATATACTTGGTGCCTTTGAACATGAGTTTTCCAAAAATTGTAGCGAATAAACGTTGATCTGATACCAGCACACGTTGATATTGTTCCCAGGTCTCGGGGCCACGACAGGCTTCGTAATCACCTCCTACCTCCTCAATCAAACGACGGGTCTTTCGTGTCTGCCAGCTGCTGGGTCCACACTGTCTAACAAGTCTTGTTCTTTCTGCTTCCCATTCTGGGGTGTCATTCTTGTTGGCATAGTGTTTGGCCACCACCAAAGCACGTTGAAAACAGAGCTGGTCCCGATTTTTAATCACTACGATGGCTCTCTTTCGTTTCAAATAATCTTCGAATGAACTCATGTCCTTCTTTTTGATGATAGGTTGTCCACTTCCGGATCCATTAGGCGGCGCTACGTGACACACATGTAGTCTCAGACGTTCATCCATTTTAAATTCTTCGTTGGATTGTAATATTCGGGCCAACTGATCCAATATATGATGTGGTTTGACATCTTGCCATGGTTGAAACGGTATCCATGCCGGCGTCTTGAGTCCCGGGTGCGATACACTAAATCGCACAAAATCGTTGGGTTGATAGCCAACCAAGTTTCCAAGATCATTTAATATGTTATCAAAAGTATCGTACAACACTTCTGGAACGTCCGCGGGTGCAATCTGGTCCCAATTCGGGTGAAAATCAATGTTGACATACAAACTTTCCGTGTAAAAACGTCTGGAACGGCGCTGGTGTCCTAAACAGAGATTGTAGCCTGGTGTGTTCGCCATTGTAGAATGCTATAGCCAACAGACGCTGGCTGCTTTATATATACAGGATTGATGAGGCTTACAGTGAAGTCCGTGCGATTTTTTGTCTTTCCTGTCTTCTTGGAATTCATAGAATTACAAAATGTTTTTTGTCCAAAAAAAAAACGAAGGCTCTCTCACAGGTCCGCGATAGAAGTACAAATAGGCGTGTGAAACCCAAACACTTCAATCATGGGTAATTCTCTGAAGAGAGAGAAGCGTCTTGCAAGCCAGTGGCAGGGGGAGTTCCAGCAACTCCTTTCTGAGCAGTGTGCCGAGAGGTCGGCATGGGAGGCCGAGAATGCGGCGTGGCAGGCCGAACGGCAACGGTTTTTGGAGGAGAGAGGGTACCTCCAGAAACTGTTGCGGCAGACCCACCGTGAGCTCCATCGCTTAGAGGCCATGGAGGTGGATACACATAGAGAGGAGCTGTTGGACCTCTATCGGCTACAGGCTGATGGGGTACTTCCCTTACCGCCACCCCCACCGCCTTACAATCTTTACCCTCGGCTGTAAGGCAAACCGGCCATCCAACGGCCCTTTTCAGGGCCACCCAACGGCCCTTTTCAGGGCCACCAAATCCTTCAGAAAGAGTTTTTTCATATTCTAATTGCAAACCAAAATAATAATCATTAAATCACAGTGTCGTGGCACTTGGCGATCCGATTTGGAGCATGAGACATTTTAAGTTATATTTTTAAAATTTATTAATTAATTTCTTTAGGTCAAGAAAGGTGCTCTCTATGCAGTCCGCGCTGGGTAGGGGGGGTTGGAAATTTCAACTCCATTTCCCGATCCGATTTCCCAACTCCATTTTTGTGTTCTTATATTTAATCCTATTTCTTTTTGTTTAAGTCTTTTATTTAAAAAGGTGCTCTCTATGAAGTCCGCGCTTGAAAATTTCGATCCTATTCTTTTGCATAAAAGGCAGACCGATTGCACTTTCTTGTCATTCAACATGGGGTCTTACATCATGCTCGACGGCGATGACTGGTTCGAGGTGCTGGAAGAGGTGCTCGTCATACCAGAGAGTGCTCCAGAAACTGTACCAGAAACTGTACCAGACACTTTGCCAGACACTGCACCCAGTACACCGGAGACCACCCTTGAGCCGGAAATTATAGTCGTGAGTGATAGTGACGACGACGATGAGTGGTTAGTGACAAGTGACCCATTCTGGTATACACCGGCCACTCCACCGACACCATCACCACCAAGCACCGGGGACGACGGGGACGCAGCGTTTATCAAACGTATCCGCCTTGGATAGTCGATCAACCAACCAACGGCCCTTTTCAGGGCCACCCAAACGGCCCTTTTCAGTGCCAACAAATCATTCAGAACGAATGTTTACATATTCTAATAATAGTTCTAATAATAGTTCTATTTTGATAATGAAATTTTAAATTACTAAAACAAAGCATCTAAGCGTCTTTACTTTCACGTCGTGGGATATGCCGATCCTGTTTCCCAATCCTATATTCCTATTTCGCCCATTCATTTTTAATAGTGTAGTATACATTTTAAATGTATATTAAGTGTATTTTAATTGTTGTTTAACGAAAAGTTAAACGTATTTTAAGTGTTTAAGAAGGGCGGGTTCAATGCTCTCTATGAAGTCCGCGCTGAGGACGGTTCGGAAATTTCAACTCCATTTCTCGATCCGATTTCCCAACTCCATTTTTGTGTTCTTATATTTAAGTCTTTTATTAAAAAAGGTGCTCTCTATGAAGTCCGCGCTTGAAGGGGCTCGATCCGATTATTTTGCATAAAAGGCCGCTCGGTCGCACTTTTTTTTGTCATTTCATCATGGAATCCCACAGCATACTCAAAGACTGGTCGATGGAAGAGGTGGTGGTAACAGAAGAGGTAGCCGAGACACTACTAACTGAAACCAATTATGACGGCGATGATGAGGATGAAGGGGCCTACAGCGACGAAGAAGAAGAATGGATGTTTGGTGACGAGGAGTGGTTGGTCTCAGACCCATTCCTGACCGATATGGACCAGGAAGTATACAGTTGGCTGTATGAGGAGACGTTCAGGCCGAATGTCTCCTCTACACCAGTGAGGCCAACCACTCCACCACCAGCATCCATGTTCGAACCGTATACCGACATTGAAACCCTAAGAAGTTGGTACCAGCCAGGGTCAGCCACGCCACCACCACCTACACCCCGTAAACGGAAGATTTACGACGACGACGACGACGACGATGAAGACATGAGGCATGTCCGCCGACGCCTCGGCTAGGCAGTCCATCAACGGCCTTTTTCAAGGCCACCCAAACGGCCCTTTTCAGGGCCACCCAACTCATTCAGAAAGAATGTTCATATTCTATTTTGTTTATATCTTTTATAGGACCATTTATAAGAACCTTTCATAAGAACGTTTATAAGAACATTTATAAGAACCTTTCACAAACACTTTTACAAACACTTTTACAAACGCTTTTATAAGAATGGATGAAATGCCTACACGTAGACTACATCCGTCACCACTTTCTAACCGCTTAATATATCTATGATATATCTATAATATATCTATAATATATCTATAATATATCTATAATATAACTATGGGAATCGCATCCTAGCAGGGAGCTCCCACCAGGAAAATCCAAGATTCTAAAGAAATCTTATCATAATTTGTATAAGAATCTGTATAAGAACTTGTGATAAGAAGTGTGATTTATCACACTTCACCTAACAGTAACTACGGTTCATTTCCCCAACGTTGCATGACATGTGGATATAGACTAGGCGAGGGAATCCCTAGAGCAAAGGGAGGGAATCCCCGAGAGTAAATGAGCACCTGGGAGGGGGTTCCCACAAGAAAACCTCAAGAGAACCTCAAGAAAACCTCAAGAAATCCTCAAGAAATCCCGAGAAAAAAGGAAATCCCACATGACGTCACTAGCAAAGATGACGTCGCTAGCAAAGATGACGTCACTAGGGAATCCCGGAAAACCTATGACGTCACGTCGCCATGACGTCACCTATGACGTCATCACCGGAAGTGACCGTTGTTAAGGACGTCATCACCGAAAGTGACGTCATCAAGGAAGTGACGTCATTGATGACGTCATCACCGGAAGTGACCGTTGCTAAGGAGGACCGGAAGTGACATGCGCATGCGCATAGCCAATGCTAGGGGCGTCTGCGCATGCGCGAAAACGTCCCTGTACTCAGGCTACCACTACTATATACATTATACATAACAAACAAAACTCACACATCCCAATCCATGCTTGTAGCAGTACCATAAGGCCTAAGGCCTAAGACTATCATTAGCCTACCATGTCCATGTGCAGTATCTTCAACTGAGGTTGAAGGCCTAGGAAAAAAATTAAATAACACACTTTGATTAAATAGTGTACATGTAAAAGACAGAAGGATAGTCACACACGCTTTCGTTTGGCATTTATAATATACATGGGTAGGCCTATTATTTATTTTTACCAAAGGGTAGAGATAGAAATCTAAATTATCATAAGTGATTTAGCCTTACTTGCCCGAGGCCTAGAGGCCTAGTCCCAACAACGGTCCAACCCCTCGATCATCGCTGGAATTGGAAAGCAAACAAACGAAAACTGACAATAATTAGTGGCCAAGCCTTTTTGAAATTTGAATAACTATACGCGGGTTTCTGCATTTCATGCCAAAACATCCCCTTTTCATCAAGTCAGCCATGTGCGTACTCCGCCATACGCACGTGACCGAGACATATACTAGGTACTGTAGTACTATTCCTATTAGTATTACATTTTAGGCCCACATATTTGATCTAATTTACCGATAATTCGATGCTAAATGGATAATTCATGGTAGAAATAAGAACGCATTCTACAATTAAATAATTATCATCATCAAGTTTACGTTTGTTCGGGTGTAAAAAAAATAAATTAGTAAACAAAACTCACTCATCTAATCTAATCAGGATCTCTCGTTGACAAATTCTTCGTCGGACGAATCTAGGTCACATGTTTGCTCATTTGAATTCATCGGCATCGCTCACATATTCAAGATCACACGTGTTTAATCATTGGAAAACTTAACAAAACTTCTATTCTTAATTTTCAGTTTAATAATTTCTCGTTTAGACGTAATAAACCACCTTTTACGGCTATAGGTACACGAAATAATAGGACTTCTGCTAAATATAAATAACACGACGTCATTTGTTTACGCTCACAGAGTTACCCATCTTTGTTAGACTCTAGACTCGTATAACACGACTTCTATGTTGAATTATCGCCCGTTCTTAGTATCATTTTACGGGGAATTTTCGTGGATTTCGAATGATATTCGTTTTCGGATATGACGTGATGAATTTATCGATCGCCGGCGATCGATTTTAACAGGGGAGGAGTTCTTAGGGTTAAGAGATAAGGACCTTTAAAAATGCTCCAAATCGTAAAAATAAGACTTTTTGGATTTTCGATCTCTTTCTTCTGCTATCCCCGATATTTAAAAATAATGATACAATGATTTCACACAACAGGGTGGCTATTAGACTCTCGATTGACAAGAGTTTCACCACCCTCCCTTCATTATAACCGAAGTTATCGTGCCCTAAAGAATCAACAAATCAGCATGCTTATCTCTGCTTACTATAAACAGAAAATGCTCATCTTTGAACTCAATCATGACATTGACCTAGTGAACGTATACACTAAGATTGAACATTCTAGCTTAATTAGAAGGAGAAATATTGTGTTCCTAAGTCCCGACCCTTCAAATTGCTTCTATTTTTCATTTTCAATTCAAAATAGTGACCATCACGTGACCGAAATCAAAATTCTGGTCGGATAGATAGAAGTCACATCGGTAAGATCTACTTAGATACTAAATTTCATGAAAATCGTACAACTATTAAAGAAGTTGTCAAATTGGTCTAAACTTCCGGTTCGAAATCACAGCAACGAATTTTCGAAATTCGAAAATGTGAAACTGCAGATGAAAATGATTTTTTTCAAGGTATTCAAAGAAAAAAGAATTAGTAAAATCGGTCAAAAAATAACAAAGTTACGACTATGCATTGTCAATTTTTTCGTTCGTAAAATTCGGTGATTTTGGATAGGTAAAACATTTTGAAAATATATTTAATCAACAGCCACTACCCATTTTTGGGGGATAGGTAAAAGTTTCAGAAAGATCCCATGGTTAGATTCTGAGAAATCCGATTTGTGGATAAAACACACACAAAAAAAATAATAACTAGATCTGCAAAGCAGATATTAAAGCTTTCATATTCACAGTCACTTCCTGTCACATGTCATAGGTCATGTAAATAATCTTATCAAGAAAACAAAATCATTAAAATCGGTCAAAATATAGCGAAGTTTTTGTGATTTTTCACTCGTAAACAACTTTATCGGTACGAAAAACATCAAAGACAAAATTCGAAAATGTGACATTTTCAAATAACAAATTCGACACTGATCCCGGCTATCCAGAAATGTATTCATTTTGGAAATAGGAGACATATTCTCCAAACTAAGACCTATTGCTTTCATTTACGTGCTCGTTAATGTCGATTTTCACCTTTTCTCACATTCAGTTTGAAATGGTGACCACCACGTGACCGAAATCAAAATTCTGATCTGATAGATTGTTAGGCATTCCTTCAAGGATTCCGAAAATGTAAATCCCATGTCTATAAGTAAAATATCGCAAAAGCCTTAATGATTTTTCACGTTTCAAGATGGCAGCACTTCCGGTTCGATCGACAAACTTCATATTTTGTGTACTAATCAGTAATTACTTGTCTAGTATCAGAATTTTTTTTTAGGTCGTTCTGACCTATATTTCGACGATTTTTTTGAAAATTTTGATCCTTAATTTCAAAAAGGGGAGATAATTTAGAAAATTTCCAAGGACATCATTGTAGTCGCATTGGCAAGATCTACTAACATTCTAAATTTCACGAAAATCGCACAAGTATTAAAGAAGTTGTCAAATTGGTAATAACTTCCGGTTCGAAATGACAGCGACGAATTTTCGAAATTCCAAAATCCGAAATAGTAGATTCAAAGTAAATGTTTCAAGATACTCAAAGAAAAAAAAAATAGTAAAATAGGTCAAATAGTCACAAAGTTACAGCATTATATGTCAAATGTATTCATTCGTAAAATTCGGGTATTTCGAATTCGTAAAACGTTTTGAAAATATATTTAATCAAGGTTCGCACCCCATTTTTTGGGGGGGGGGTAGGTCAAAATTATAGAAAGATCCTATGGATAGATTCTGAGAAATCCGATTTGCAGTAAACACATACACAAAAAAATAATAATAATAACTTTAACAGAAACAATAAGCTTTCATATGTAATACATATGAAAGCTTAATAATAGGAACTAGATCTGCTACTGTCCCATGCAGATATGAAAGCTTTCATATTCAACGTCATGTGTCATCGATTGTATCAAGTATCCTAAATAAAATGATAAGAAGAAAAAATTATCAAAATTGGTCAAAAACTCGCGAAGTTACAAGTCTAAATATAATATGAAACATTGCACCCAGGCATAACAATAATCTGAAAACTAAAGGGAAATAACCGAAACATGTATTACTGTAATGAGACGGATGAGAAAATGAAATGAAAATGGCGGGAAAGAACTAAAAATGGCAGGTTGGACAGGCGACCTTACTCCTTGTCACGTACAACCGGGCATTTGAAAATACGCTAGTTAACTCAATGACAGGCGCGCGTGCTAACCATTCAGCCCCCCCCCCCCCTTTGAAATCAGACACGTGCAATATGTCATATAGGGAGAATAACAAGTCACTCACAACAAAACCGTAAATTAATGAGTTTAGGTCAAAAGGTTGAGCTACTGTTTTAGAGTATTTATTTGTTTTAAAGAGACACGTTATGGGTTGTTCATAGTTAAATGAAAGTTTAATTTTAAACAAGACCAATAAAATTAGGATTTAATAATGCCAGACTAATATTAAAATACAGTTTTAAATTAAGAATAATTAATTATTGGTCTAATGCAATGAAATGCTTTGATTTGACGGATGAAATGTACGATGGGTGTCCAGACTATGTGACTAAGTCGTTGGCCTGCTAGCCAGGAGGTCGGGTGTTCGATCCCTGCATTGGCCAAGAAAGTTCATCTCGATTGTCTGGCGTGTCCCCCTCCGCCGTGTACACATTGGAGTGCACGTAAAAGATCCCTTTGCAGTTGGAATTCGATACTGTTGAATACGCTCTATACAATGACTAAATATGCAGATTATAGCCACCCACACTGCATGTTTTGCTTAACAATGAAAGGGTGCCGTTTTCAATTTTCGATCCTTTTATTCTTCTACTCCTGATATTTTGGACTGTTGGTCGATGGTTTCATATAAAAGTCTACCGATAAGACTCTTTGTAGAAGAAGTTCCACAAAAATATTACATGTATGTTGACTTTAAGAGAAAAGGACCTTTAAAAATGCTCCAAATCGTAAAAATACGACTTTTTGGGTTTTCGATCTCTTTTTTTTTCTGCTATCCCTGATATTAAAAAAAAAAAATACAATGATTTCACACAACGGGCTAGCTATTATACTCTCGATTGACAGGAGTTTCACAACCCTCCCTTCATTATAACCGAAGTTATCGTGCCCTAAATATCAACAAATCAGCATGCTTATCTCTGCTTACCCTAAGCAGAAAATGCTCATCTTTGCACTCAATCGCGACATTGACCTACCGAACGTATACACCAAGATTGAACATTCTAGCTCAATTAGAAGGAGAGTTATTGTGTTTCAAAGTCTCGGCCCTTCAAATTGCTACTACTTTTCATATTCACTTCAAAATGGTAACCATCAGTTGACCTAAATCAAAATTCTGCTCCCTGCGATTTTTGGGCCATCCTTCAAGGAACCAGAAAATATAACTCCCGTGTCTGTAAGTAAAATAGCAAAAAAGCCTTATGGATTTTTTCACGTTTCAAGATGGTGGCACTTCCGGTTCGATCGACAAACTTCATATTTTGTGTACAAATCAGTAATTACTTTTCTGGTATTCAAAAAAAAAAATCAGGTCATTCTGACCTATATTTCGATGATTTTTTTGAAAATTTTGATCCTTAATTTCGTCAAGGGGAGATAATTCAGAAAATTTCTAATTATATTTTTGAAGTCACATCGGTAAGATCTACTTATATACTAAATTTCATGAAAATCGTACAACTATTAAAGAAGTTGTCAAATTGGTCTAAACTTCCGGTTCGAAATCACAGCGACGAATTTTCGAAATTCGAAAATGTGAAACTGCAAATCAAAACGATTTTTTTTAAGTAAAATCGGTCAAAATATAACAAAGTGATTTCGGATTCGTAAAACGTTTTGAAAATATATTTAAACAACCAACGTTCGCACCCCATTTTTGGGGACGTAGGTCAAAATTTCAGAAAGATCCTATGGATAGATTATGAGAAATCCGATTTGCAGAAAACACACACAAAAAAAATAATAGCTAGATCTGCTACTGTCCCATGCAGATATGAAAGCTTTCATATTCAACGTCATGTGTCATCGATTGTATCAAGTATCCTAAATAAAAGGATAAGAAGAAAAAATTATCAAAATTGGTCAAAAACTCGCGAAGTTACAAGTCTAAATATAGTATGAAACATTGTACCCAGGCATAACAATAATCTGAAAACTAAAGGGAAATAACTGAAACTTGTATTACTGTAATGAGACGGATGAGAAAATGAAATGAAAATGGCGGGAAAGAACAATAAAAGGCAGGTTGGACAGGCGACCTTACTACTTGTTACGTACAACCGGACATTCGAAAACACGCTAGTTAACTCAATGACAGGCGCGCGTGCTAACCATTCAGCCACCCCTCCCCCTTTGAAATCCGACACGTGCAATATGTCATATAGGGAGAATAACCCGTCGCTCACAACAAAATCGTAAATTAATGAGTTTAGGTCAAAAGGTTGAGCTACTGTTTTAGAGTATTTATTTGTTTTAAAGAGACATGTTATGGGTTGTTCATAGTTAAATGAAAGTTTAATTTTAAATAAGACCAATAAAATTAGGATTTAATAATGCCAGACTAATATTAAAATACAGTTTTAAATTAAGAATAATTAATTATTGGTCTAATGCAATGAAATGCTTTGATTTGACGGATGAAATGTACGATGGGTGTCCAGACTATGTGGCTAAGGCGTTGGCCTGCTAGCCAGGAGGTCGGGTGTTCGATCCCTGCATTGGCCAAGAAAGTTCATCTCGATTTTCTGGCGTGTCCCCCTCCGCCGTGTACACATTGGAGTGCACGTAAAAGATCCCTTTGCAGTTGGAATTCGATACTGTTGAATACGCTCTATACAATGACTAGATATGCAGATTATAGCCACCCACACTGCATGTTTTGCTTAACAATGAAAGGGTGCCGTTTTCAATTTCCGATCCTTTTATTCTTCTACTCCTGATATTTTGGACTGTTGGTCGATGGTTTCATATAAAAGTCTACCGATAAGACTCTTTGTAGAAGAAGTTCCCCAAAAATATTACATGTATGTTGACTTTAAGAGAAAAGGACCTTTAAAAATGCTCCAAATCGTAAAAATACGACTTTTTGGGTTTTCAATCTCTTTTTTTTCTGCTATCCCTGATATTAAAAAAAAATTATACAATGATTTCACACAACGGGCTAGCTATTAGACTCTCGATTGACAGGAGTTTCACCACCATCTCTTCATTATAACCGAAGTTATCGTGCCCTAAAGAATCAACAAATCAGCATATTTATCTCTGCTTACCTTTTTGGGCCATCCTTCAAGGATTCAGAAAATATAACTCCCGTGTCTGTAAGTAAAATAGCAAAAAAGCCTTAGGGATTTTTCACGTTTCAAGATAGTGGCACTTCCGGTTCGATCGACAAACTTCGTATTTTGTGTATGAATCAGTATTACTTATCTAGAATCAAAAAAAAAAAATCAGGTCATTCTGACCTTTATTTCGATGATTTTTTTGAAAAATTTGATTCTTAATTTCACGAAGGGGAGATAATTTAGAAAATTTTAAAAGTCATTTTTCAAGTCGCATCAGTAATGTCTATTTACATACTAAATTTCATGAAAATCGTACAACCATTAAAGAAGTTGGCAAGTTGGTCTCAACTTCCGGTTCGAAATCACAGCGACAAATTTTCGAATATTACAAAACTTTTAAAAATAAGCTCGCCCTGACCAGCTTAATCGTTCGCAATAAACGTTTGCCCCTTAAAATCGGCAAATTGCTGACTTTAAAGTGAGAAACATTACAACCGGGCGAAATTTTCTGTTTTATCACTTTTACAGTACCATGGATTACCAACCGATTAATACAAAACTTTAAAAATAAAACAGAAGGAGAGAAATGGGGCTTAACGTCCATTCGACACAAACTAGGTCATTTCGGGACTAACATATGTTTTTTAATTTTATTGAAAAACTTCCCTTGCGCATACTGGTCTTCAGGAGTGGGAGGAAACCGAAGGACACGGAGAAAACCCACAAGGTTGGACACCATACTCCATGTCACGTGCAACATGGAAATCGAAACGACGCCGGTTGACTCAATGACAGACGTTACGACACAGCGCACGTATGCTATCCATTCATTCATTCAGCCTCCCTAAAATCAGGAAATTGCTGACTTATAGCAAGAAACATTTCAATCGGGCGAAATTTTCTGTTTTAGCAGTTTAATTTGCACGGTACTTTAATTACCAACCTATTATTACAAAACTTTTGAAAATAAGCTCCAACTGACCAGCTTAATCGTATGCAATAAACGTTTGGCCTGAATTGAAAGTTCTGCACCGAGAAAGTTCATCTAGATTTTCCGGCGTGGTTCCCTCTTGTCAGTGAGGCGCAACGGAGGGCCTGACAAGGACAGCTGTCTAGTTGTTCGGATGGGACGAAAAACCAAGGTCCCGTGTACACATTGAAGTACACGTAAAATATCCCTAAGCAGTTGGAATTCGATACTGTTGTATAAGCTCTATACGATGACTAAATGTGCAAATTGTAGTCACCCACGCTGCATGTTTCGCTTAACAATGAAAGGGTGCAGTTTTCAATTTTCGATCCTTTTATTCTTCTACTCCTGATATTTTGGACTGTTGATCGATGGTTTCATATAAAAGACTATCGATAAGACTCTTTGTAGAAGAAGTTCCCCAAAAATATTATGTTGATTTAAGAGAAAAGGAACTTTAAAAATGCTCTAAATCGTAAAAATACGACTTTTAGGATTTTCGATCTCTTTTTTATGATATCCCTGACATTTAAAAAAAATGATACGGGCTAGCTTTTAGATTCCCGATTGACAGGAGTTTCACCACCCTCTCTTCATTATAACCGAAGTTATCGTGCCCTAAAGAATCAACAAATCAGCATATTTATCTCTGCTTACCCTTAGCAGAAAATGGTCATCTTTAAACTCAATCATGACATTGACCTAGTGAACGTCTACACCAAGTTTGAGCATTCTAGCTCAATTAGAAGGAGAGTTATTGTGTTTCAAAGTCTCGGCCCTTCAAATTGCTACTACTTTTCATATTCACTTCAAAATGGAATTCATCAGTAAACCTAAATCAAAATTCTGCTCCCAGCGATTTTCGGGCCAACCTTCAAGGATTCAGAAAATATAACTCCCGTGTCTGTAAGTAAAATAGCAAAAAAGCCTTAGGGTTTTTTTTACGTTTCAAGATGGTGGCACTTCCGGTTCGATCGACAAACTTCATATTTTGTGTACCAATCAGTAATTACTTATCTAGTATCAAAAAAAAAAATCAGGTCATTCTGACCTATATTTCGATGATTTTTTTTTAAAATTTTGATCCTTAATTTCGTCAAGGGGATATAATTTTGAAAATTTCTAATTATATTTTTGAAGTCACATCGGTAAGATCTACTTATATACTAAATTTCATGAATATCGTACAACTATTAAAGAAGTTCTCAAGTTGGTCTAAACTTTCCATTCGAAATCACAGCAATGAATTTTCGAAATTCGAAAATGTGAAACTGCAGATCAAAACGATTTTTTTCAAGGTATTCAAAGAAAAAAGAATTAGTAAAATCGGTCAAAATATAACAAAGTTACGACTATGCATTGCAAGTTTTTTCGTTCGTAAAATTCGGTGATTTCGGATTCGTAAAACGTTTTGAAAATATATTTATACAACGTTTGCACCCCATTTTTGGGGGGGTAGGTCAAAATTTCAGAAAGATCCTATGGATATATTCTGAGAAATCCGATATGCAGAAAACACATAAAAAAAAAATAACTAGATCTGCTACTGTCCCATGCAGATATGAAAGCTTTCATATTCACAGTCACTTCCTGTCACATGTCATGGATCATATAAATAATCCGAACAAGAAAAAATAAATCATTAAAATCGGTCACAATCTAGCGAAATTAATGTGATTTTTCACTCGTAAACAAATTTGTCGGCACGAAAACATCAAAGGCGAAATTTGAATTTTCGAAATATACAAATTTTGATCCTTAATTTCGTCAAGGTGAGATAATTTTGAAAATTTATAATTATATTTTCGAAATCACATCGGTAGGATCTACTTATATACTAAATTTCATGAAGATCGTACAACTATAAAAGAAGTTGTCAAATTGGTCTAAATTTCCGGTTCGAAATCACAGCGACGAATTTTCGAAATTCAAAA
Source organism: Patella depressa (assembly GCA_948474765.1). NCBI lineage: Eukaryota > Metazoa > Mollusca > Gastropoda > Patellidae > Patella > Patella depressa. Next base: position 35,501,058 of record OX419720.1, read on the forward strand.
ATGTGAAACTGCAGATGAAAATGATTTTTTTCAAGGTATTCAAAGAAAAAAGAATTAGTAAGATCGGTCAAAAAATAACGAAGTTACGACTATGCATTGTCAGTTATTTCGTTCGTAAAATTCGGTGATTTCGGATTCGTAAAACGTTTTGAAAATATATTTAAACAACGTTCGCACCCCATTTTTTAGGCGGTAGGTCAAAATTTCAGAAAGATCCTATGGATAGATTCTGAGAAATCCGATTTGCAGAAAACACACACACACAAAAAAAAAATAATAACTAGACCTGCAGACCTGCAGTGCTGAACCGGCTTTCAGGAATCAGGCAGGAAGTGCGTCATACAATAGCCGATCCATCGAGCTACCAAACGATACTGTAGTTGTTACGATTCAGTGACACCCTCTATCAGATTTTTAAGTAATATTTGCTTGCGAATACACCGGTCAAAATTGTATAATCTGGAAAAATTACTTCACTCCCGGTGCCAAATGAAATCATTATCGGTAACAAATAAGTTGAGAATTCGCAATTGAGAATTGTTTTATACACACCAGGCAATAAATAATAAACTTGGAACCCATAAACTGAAATTAAAAAAGGTAAAAAAACTTAACGGGAGACAAAATATATCTCAAATCAACCGGCACTACCGAGATGAGAGAAATGGGGTTTAACGTCGAATAGACACAAACTATGTCATTTTGGGACTAGCATGGTTTCATTTTATATCAATAATTCCTGTGTAAAATATCATCAAAAAGTATTCATAAATAAAAAAAGGTTTTCGTAAAGGAATTAATTTTTTCAAAATATCGGACATTTTTTCGACTTCTTCCGATTTTACGATCGTTGTTGTGATAGCTTTACGAAGTTCTTTGGATACTTAACTTTACGTACCAGAAGTTTCAGAAACATCCATTGAGTAGTTTGGGAAAAAAAGATAAATTAAAGAGCGTTTCCAAAAATTTAACGATTTTTCAAATTTTTTCAAAGTTTGAGGCCATTTTTGGACCACTTATATTCACTATATAGACAACCGATAGGACTTTGAGTAAGAAAAATTTAAGAAAAATCTGTGGCGTCGTTTTCGAGAAAAGGGCGTCTCAGAATGTTAAAAAATCGGAAAATACTAGATTTTTGGCATACAATAATTTATTTCCTTACCATTGAAATCGTATTATTTAGATACCATATGATGGCTCATTAATAGGGCTATATATCGACACTTAAGTTTATTTGGTACGCTATTACCTAAGTGAGAAATCAAGTTTTTCGCAAGTGCGACAATGTTTTTAACCTTTTTTTTCATTTTTTGAATACTTCCGGTATGGTTATTATTGTCGGAATAGTTTTGATAGCCGGTTTGGGCACTAAAATAGCCACAGGGCTCTGTCATGATATATTACATTATCTGATCAGATAAAATGGCCCTGAGAAATCCTATGTTCAAAAAATCCAAAAACGCAAAAAATTTAAAATATCGAAAATTAAATTTCAATAACTACATGCATATTATACATCGTTAGAATCGTAATTAGGTCACCTTTCTGAATATACAACCTTTTTTTGAAAATCTCTTAAAATAAAAAAATAGTAGAGCATTTTCTAAAATTTCACGATTTGTCGACTTTTTTTTATTTTCAGTCCGTTATTTCACCTATTCCAGATATTTCAAAGTCTTACTAGAAGGTTTCATGCAAAATAACTCCGAAAGGACTCTAGATAGAAAATTTTTTTAAAAAAGTTGCGGTTAAGTTTTCGAGCTACAGGCATCCAAAAACGCTCCAAATCAGAAAATACTTGATTTTCAGCGTGCCATATTTTGCTGCCTGCTCATTGTATCCGTACGAATTGGGTATCGTACGATAGCACAATCCTACTGCAATTCAATGGTACCCTAACTTGTGCTATCCATTGATATCGGACGGAGAAATCGCGTTTTTCCCCAAAATACCCATTTTTTGAATTTTTTTCAAAATATCGGACATTATTTCGACCACTTCCGGTGTACAGATTATTGTTGAAATTGCTTTATTCCTTGCAATGGTCATTTGGCTTCATGCCTCAGAAGTTTCAGAAACGTCAATTCTGCCATAAAACGAAACCCGAGCTCACAAAATGGGTAGAAAATTCGAAAAAAATCGAAAAATAAAGGGCGATAACTCGAAATGAAACTTATATTTCTGGAATCGGATGGTTTTCAGGTATCCAAAAATGTAGGTCAAATTTGAAAATTTTGAAAAAAAAACAAAAATTGTGTCTCAAACCACATTTTTCATTTTTCGATCGCAAGAAGTCAGCGATGAAGTTTCGAAATATCGAAATTTTCAACTGCTATCGTCCGGGAAAAGACTCAGGGTTTCCGAAAATGTCATTTGTATGAAAATAGGTACAGAAATGACGAATCTACGGCCGTTTTTTAATTTTTTGACACAGCACAAAATTCGACCACTTCCGGTCTGCGCAGAAGTTCAAAAATAGTTTATCAAGTAGCCAACACATGGTTTCCCAATAGAGAATTAGGTCCCAGATCGGTATCTGTTACAGGCACTGAGAAATAGGCTCCGGCGAAAAAAATAATAATAATAACTAGACCTGCAAGCAGCACTGAACCGGCTTTCAGGAATCATACAGGAAGTTTATTATACCATAACCGATCCAGTGACCTACCAAACTATACTTTAGTTGTTTTGCTTCAGTGACACCCTCTATCATATGTAAAAGTAATATTTGCTGGCGAAAGGACCGGTCAAAATTGTAAATTATGGCAAAATTACGTCACTTCCGGTGCCGAAAGAAATTTTTATAGGTGAAAAATAAGTCGAAAATTCGCAACATACAAAATACAAACTTTGTTTTATACATATCGGGCAATAAATAATTAATGTATAACCCATAAACTGAAATTAAGAAGGTAAAAAACTAAAAAGTGACACTGGGAAAATTGGCTATTATTCGACAAGGGAACATGCTAGAAGCCTTTTCTTGATATCAATATGATGGTATTGATTCAATCTTACTGCCCATTAGAGTCGGACGTTATAAAGTTAAACGAATGATAAAAATAAATCCCTTAAAAAAAATGTTTGTTTTGAAGGCTAAAAATACGTTTTTTGCAAAAATTACATTACTTCCGGTGATATTGAAAATGTTAACTTAGGCTCCGGCGAAAAAAAAAATAATAATAACTAGATCTGCTACTGTCCCATGCAGATATGAAAGCTTTCATATTCATCGTCACGTGTCATTGATTGTATCAAGTATCCTAAATAAAAGGATAAGAAGAAAAAATTATTAAAATTGGTCAAAAACTCGCGAAGTTACAAGTCTAAATATAGTATGAAACATTGCATAATCTGAAAACTAAAGGGAAATAACTGATACTTGTGTTGAAATAAATCATTGCACCCAGGCATAACAATAATCTGAAAACTAAAGGGAAATAACTGAAACTTGTATTACTGTAATGAGACGGATGAGAAAATGAAATGAAAATGGCGGGAAAAAAAATTTAAAAATGGCAGGTTGGACAGGCGACCTTACTCCTTGTCACGTACAACCGGGCATTCGAATTCTGCCATAAAACGAAACCCGAGCTCATAAAATGGGTAGAAAATTCGAAAAAAATCGAAAAATAAAGGGCGATAACTCTGAACGAATCTTATATTACTGGAATCGGGTGGACTTCAGGTATCCAAACAACATTTTTCATTTTTCGATCGCAAGAAGTCAGCGATGAAGTTTCGAAATATCCAAATTTTCAACTGCTATCGCTCGAGAAAAGACTTAGGGTTTCCGAAAATGTCTTTTGTATGAAAATAGGTACAGAATTGACGAATCTACGGCCGTTTTTTAATTTTTTGACACCGCACGAAATTCGACCACTTCCGGTCTGCGCAGAAGTTTCAAAAATAGTTTATCAAGTAGCCAACACATGGTTTCCAGATAGAGAATTAGGTCCCAGATCGGTATCTGTTACAGGCACTGAGAAATAGGCTCCGGCGAAAAAAAAAATAATAATAACTAGATCTGCTACTGTCCCATGCAGATATGAAAGCTTTCATATTCATCGTCACGTGTCATTGATTGTATCACGTATCCTAAATAAAAGGATAAGAAGAAAAAATTATTAAAATTGGTCAAAAACTCGCGAAGTTACAAGTCTAAATATAGTATGAAACATTGCACCCAGGCATAACAATAATCTGAAAACTAAAGTGAAATAACTGAAACTTGTATTACTGTAATGAGACGGATGAGAAAATGAAATGAAAATGGCGGGAAAAAAAATTAAAAATGGCAGGTTGGACAGGCGACCTTACTCCTTGTCACGTACAACCGGGCATTCGAAAACACGCTAGTTAACTCAATGACAGGCGCGCGTGCTAACCATTCAGGCACCCAACCCCCCTTTGAAATCAGACACGTGCAATATGTCATATAGGAAGAATAAGAAGTCGCTCACAACAAAATGGTAAATTAATGAGTTTAGGTCAAAAGGTTGAGCTACTGTTTTAGAGTACTTAATAGTTTTAAAGAGATACGTTAAGGGTATCCATAGATAAATGAAAGTTTAATTTTAAATAAGACCAATAAAATTAGGATTTAATAATGCCAGACTAATATTTCCAATATGTTTGCTTATAAGTAGGAAATCGTGACGACTTCTTAAGCATGTTTTAAACAAAGGATCATGTTTGTTCAAACAAGAATGGCACTCTGCAATAAAAAAACTGGCCAAAGCAAGATTAAATAATTGCTAGAACCAGAAAAATATTTATCCACTATAATAAAAAAGCAACATAGAGAAAATGAAATGAAATTGAATGGGGTTTAACGTCCGACTGTTCTGCTCCTAAAATGGGCTAATGAAGACGGGCATATGCTATAAAGTGTGCAATGAGGGAAATTTTACCCGGGAAGCGGCGGTTACGGCCTACGAGGTTGGACAGGCGACCATACTCCTTGTCACGTACAACCAAGAAATCGAAACAACGCCAGTTGACTCAATGACAGACGTTATGATACAGAGCGCACGTGCTAACCATTCAGCCACGCAACCTCCCTAAAATCGGCAAATTGCTGACCTACAGCGAGAAACATTTCAACCGGGCCAAATTTTCTATTGTAACAGTTTAATTTGCACGGTACCTTTAGTTATCAACCGAATATTACAAAACTTTTAAAAATAAGCTCCCCCTGACCAGCTTAAGCGTTCGCAATAAACGTTTGCCCCTTAAAATCGGCAAATTGCTGACTTTAAAGTGAGAAACATTACAACCGGGCGAAATTTTCTGTTTTATCACTTTTACAGTACCTTTGATTACCAACCGATTATTACAAAACTTTAAAAATAAAAGAGAAAGAGAGAAATGCGGCCTAATGTCCATTCGACACAAACTAGGTCATTTCGGGACTAACATATGTTTTTTAATTTTATTTAAAAACTCCCCTTGCGCTTACAGGTCTTTAGCCGTTGGGAGGAAACCGAAGGACACGGAGAAAACCCACGAGGTTGGACATCATACTTCATGTCACGTCCAACCTGGAGATCGAAACGACGCCCGTTGACTCAATGACAGACGTTACGATACAGTGCGCACATGCTAACCATTCAGCCATTCAGCCTCCCTGAATTCAGAAAATTGCTGACTTATAGCAAGAAACATTTCAACCGGGCGAAATTTTCAGTTTTAACAGTTTAATGTGCACGGTACTTTAATTACCAACCGATTATTACAAAACTTTTGAAAATAAGCTCCAACTGACCAGCTTAATCGTATACAATAAACGTTTTCGCCTGAATTGAAAGTTCTGCGGGGAGAAAGTTCATCTCGATTTCCCGGCGTGGTTCCCCTTGTCAGTGAGGCAGAACGGAGGGCCTGACAAGCACAGCTGTCTAGTCATTCGGATGGGACGAAAAACCAAGGTCCCGTGTACACATTGGAGTGCACGTAAAATATCCCTAAGCAGTTGGAATTCGATACTGTTGAATAAGCTCTATACGATGACTAAATGTGTAGATTGTAGTCACCCACACTGCATGTTTCGCTTAACAATGAAAGGGTGCCGTTTTCAATGTTCGATCCTTTTGTTCTTCTACTCCTGATATGTTGGACTGTTGATCGATGGTTTCATATAAAAGACTACCAATAAGACTCTTTGTAGAAGAAGTTCCCAAAAAATATTATGTTGACTTTACGAGAAAGACCTCTAAACATGCTCCAAATTGTAAAAATACGACTTTTTGGATTTTCAATCTCTTTTTTTCGCCTATCCCTGATATTTAGAAAAAATAATACAATGATTTCACACAACAGGCTAGCTATTAGACTCTCTATTGACAAAAGTTTCACCGCCCTCCCTGCATTATAACCGAAGTTATCGTGCCCTAAAGAATCAACAAATCAGCATGCTTATCTCTGCTTACCCTAAGCAGAAAATGCTGATCTTTAAACTCAATCATAACATTGACCTAGTGAACGTCTACACCAAGTTTGAACATTCTAGCTTAATTAGAAGGAGAGTAATTGTGTTCCAAAGTCCCGACCCTTCAAATTGCTTCTATTTTTCATTTTCAATTCAAAATGGTGACCATCACGTGACCGAAATCAAAATTCTATTCGCGACATTTTTTAGGCCTTCCTACAAGGATTCAGAAAATATAACTCCCGAGTCTTTAAGTAAAATAGCAAAAAAGCCTTATTGATTTTTCACTTTTAAATATGGCGGCACTTCCGGTTCAATCGACAAACTCCATATTTTGTGTACAAATCAGTAATTACTTATCTAGTATCCAAAAAAAAAATCAGGTCATTCTGACCTATATTTCGATGAGTTTTTTGAAAATTTTGATCCTTGATTTCGTCAAGGGGAGATAATTTAGAAAATTTCTAATTATATTTTTGAAGTCACATCGGTAAGATCTACTTAGATACTAAATTTCATGAAAATCGTACAACTATTAAAGAAGTTGTCAAATTGGTCTAAACTTCCGGTTCGAAATCACAGCGACGAATTTTCGAAATTCGAAAATGTGAAACTGCAGATGAAAATGATTTTTTTAAAGGTATTCAAAGAAAAAAGAATTAGTAAAATCGGTCAAAAAATAACAAAGTTACGACTATGCATTGTCATTTTTTTCGTTCGTAAAATTCGGTGATTTCGGATTCGTAAAACGTTTCGAAAATATATTTAATCAAGGTTCGCACCCCATTTTTGGGGGGGTAGGTCAAAATTTCAGAAAGATCCTATGGATAGATTCTGAGAAAACACACACACAAAAAAATAATAATAACTAGATCTGCTACTGTCCCATGCAGATATGAAAGCTTTCATATTCACTGTCACTTCCTGTCACATGTCATGGGTCATATAAATAATCCAAAGAAGAAAAAATAAATCATTAAAATCGGTCACAATCTAGCGAAATTAATGTGATTTTTCACTCGTAAACAACTCACTATGTTTCATATTCACTTCAAAATGGCGACCATCAGCTGATCTAAATCAAAATTCTGCTCTGAAAGTTTTTTAGGTTTTCCTTCAAGGATTCAGAAAATGTAACTCCCATGTCTGTAAGTGCAATATCGCAAAAGTTCTATTGTTTTTTCACGTTTCAAGATAGTAGCACTTCCGGTTCAATCGACAAACTCCATGTTTTGTGTACGAATCAGTAATTACTTGTCTAGTATCGAAAAAAAATTAGGTCATTCTGACCTTTACTTCGACGATTTTTGAAAAATTTCATTCTTAATTTCACCAAGGGGAGATAATTTAGAAAATTTTAAAAGTCGTTTGTCAAGTCGCATCAGTAATGTCTAGTTATATACTAAATTTCATGAAAATCGTACAAGTTGGTCTCAACTTCCGGTTCGAAATCACAGCGACGAATTTTCGAATATTACAAAACTTTTAAAAATAAGCTCCCCCTGACCAGCTTAATCGTTCGCAATAAACGTTTGCCCCTTAAAATCGGCAAATTGCTGACTTTAAAGTGAGAAACATTACAACCGGGCGAAAGTTTCTGTTTTATCACTTTTACAGTACCATTGATTACCTACCGATTATTACGAAACTTTAAAAATAAAACAGAATGAGAGAAATACGGCTTAACGTCCATTCGACACAAACGAGGTCATTTCGGGACTAACATATGTCTTTTAATTTTATTGAAAAACTTTCCTTGCGCGTACGGGTCTTTGGCCGTGGGAGGAAACCGAAGGACACGGAGAAAACCCACGAGGTTGGACACCATACTCCATGTCACATGCAACCTGGAAATCGAAACGACGCCGGTTGACTCAATGACAGACGTTACGATACAGCGCGCACATGCTAACCATTCAGCCATTCAGCCTCCCTAAAATCGGGAAATTGCTGACTTATAGCAAGAAACATTTCAACCGGGCATTTCAATCGAAATAACGCCAGTTGACCCAATGACAGACGTTACGATACAGAGCGCAGGTGGTAACCATTCAGCCACGTAACCTTCCTAATTTTGGCAAATTGCTGACCTACAGCGATAAACATTTCAACCGGGCGAAATTTTCTATTTTAACAGTTTAATTTGTACGGTACCTTTAATTATCAACCGAATATTACAAAACTTTTAAAAATAAGCTCCCCCTGACCAGCTTAATCGTTCGCAATAAATGTTTGCCCCTTAAAATCGGCAAATTGCTGACTTTAAAGTGAGAAACATTACAATCGGGCGAAATTTTCTGTTTTATCACTTTTACAGTACCATGGATTACCAACCGATTATTACGAAACTTTAAAAATAAAACAAAGGAGAAAAATGCGGCTTCACGTCCATTCGACACAAACTAGGTCATTTCGGGACTAACATATGTTTTTTAATTCTATTTATAAACTTCCCTTGCGCTTACTGGTCTTAAGGAGTGGGAGGAAACCGAAGGACACGGTGAAAACCCACGAGGTTGGACACCATACTCCATGTCACGTGCAACCTGGAAATCGAAACGACGCCGGTTGAATCAATGACAGACGTTAAGACACAGCGCGCGTATGCTAACCATTCAGTCATTCAGCCTTCCTAAAATCGGGAAATTGCTGACTTATAGCAAGCAACATTTCAACCGGGCGAAATTTTCTGTTTTAGCAGTTTAATTTGCACGGTACTTTAATTACCAACCGATTATTACAAAACTTTTGAAAATAAGCTCCAACTGACCAGCTTAATCGTATGCAATAAACGTTTGGCGTGAATTGAAAGTTCTGCACCGAGAAAGTTCATCCTCTTGTCAGTGAGGCAGAAGGGAGGGCCTGACAAGGACAGCTGTCTAGTCGTTCAAATGGGACGAAAAACCAAGGTCCCGTGTACTCATTGAAGTGCACGTAAAATATCCCTAAGCAGTTGGAATTCGATATTGTTGAATAAGCTCTATACGATGACTGAATGTGCAAATTGTAGTCACCCACGCTGCATGTTTCGCTTAACAATGAAAGGGTGCAGTTTTCAATTTTCGATCCTTTTATTCTTCTACTCCTGGTATTTTGGACTGTTGATCGATGGTTTCACCGCCCTCCCTGCATTATAACCGAAGTTATCGTGCCCTAAAGAATCAACAAATCAGCATATTTATCTCTGCTTACCCTAAGCAGAAACTGTTCATCTTTGCACTCGATCATGACATTGACCCAGTGAACGTCTACACCAAGATTGAACATTCAAGCTTAATAAGAAGGAGAGCTGTTGTGTTTCAAAGTCTCGGCCCTTCAAATTTCTACTTCTTTTCATATTCACTTCAAAATGGCAACCATCAGTTGACCTAAATCAAAATTCTGCTCCCTGCGATTTTTGGGCCATCCTTCAAGGATTCAGAAAATATAATTCTCGTGTCTGTAAGTAAAATAGCAAAAAAGCCTTAGGGATTTTTCACTTTTCAAGATGGTGTCACTTCCGGATTGAGCTACAAACTCCATTTTTTGTGTACTAATCAGTGGTCTCGTAGGTAGTACCTAAAAAAAAATTCAAGATGATCCGACCTATATTTCGTCGATTTTTTTGAAAATTTCGATCCTCAATTTCTCCAAGGGGAGATAATTTAGAAAATTTTAAAAGTCATTTTTAAACTCGCATCGGTAAGATCTACTTACATTCCAAATTTCATAAAAATCGTGTATCTATTAAAGAAGTTGTCAAATTGGTCATGACTTCCGGAACGAAATCACAGCGACGAATTTTCGAAATTCGAAAATTTGAAATTGCAGGTGAAATTGGTTTTCGTCAAGGTTTTCAAAGAAATTTTTTTTAGTAAAATAGATCTATCAATAACAAAGTTACGACTATGCATTGTTAATTTTTTCGGTCGTAAAATTCGGTGATTTCGAATTTGCAAAACGTTTCGAAAATATATTTAATCAACAGCCACCACCCATTTTTGGGGGGGTAGGTTTAAGTTTCAGAAACATCCTATGGTTAGATTCTGTGAAATCCGATTTGCAGGAGAAACACAAAAAAAAAAAATAATAATAATCTTAACAGAAACAATAAGCTTTCATATGAAATATGAAAGCTTAATAACTTTAACAGAAACAATAAGCTTTCATATGTAATATGAAAGCTTCATAATCTTAACAGAAACAATAAGCTTTCATATGTAATATGAAAGCTTAATAACTAGATCTGCTACTGTCCCATGCAGATATGAAAGCTTTCATATTCATCGTCATGTGTCATCGATTATATCAAGTATCTCAAATAAAAGGATAAGAATAACAAACTATCAAAATTGGTCAAAAACTCGCGAAGTTACAAGTCTAAATATAGTATGAAACATTGAGTAATCTGAAAACTAAAGGGAAATAACTGATACTTGTGTTGCTGTAATCGGGATGACTTCCGATTTCAAGTATCCTAAATAAAAGGATAAGAAGAAAAAATTATCAAAATTCGTCAAAAGCTCGCAAAATTACAAGTCTAAATATAGTATGAAACATTGCACCCAGGCATAACAATAATCTGAAAACTAAAGGGAAATAACCGAAACTTGTCTTACTGTAATGGGACGGATGAGAAAATGAAATGAAAATTGCCGGAAAAAAAATAAAAATGACAGGTTGGACAGGCGACCTTACTCCTTGTCACGTACAACCGAGCATTCGAAAACACGCTAGTTAACTCAATGACAGGCGCGCGTGCTAACCATTCAGCCGCCCAACCCCCCTTTGAAATCAGACACGTACAAGCCACTCTCAACAAAATGGTAAATTAATGAGTTTAGGGCAAAAAGGGGTCTACAGCACCCGGTGTTCCCAGGCGGTCACCCATCCTAGTACTAACCGGGCCCGACGTTGCTTAACTTGAGTGATCGGACGAGAACTGGTGTTTTCAACATGGTATGACCGTAGACGAGAGAAGGTGGACAGAACCCGTAGTTATACATACTTGAATTGACCCGCTTATAGATTTTTTTGGGGGGTTTTGTCGGTTTTAAAAAGCACAGCACAGCACCCGGTGTTCCCAGGCGGTCACCCATCCAAGTACTGACCGGGCCCGACGTTGCTTAACTTCAGTGATCGGACGAGAACTGGTGTTTTCAACGTGGTGTGGCCGTAGACGAGAGAAGGTGGACAGAACCCGTAGTTATACTTACCTGAATTGACCCGCTTATTGATTTTTTTGGGGTTTTTTGTCGGTTTTAAAAAGGCGCCTACAGCACCCGATGTTCCCAGGCGGTCACCCGTCCAAGTACTGACCGGGCCCGACGTTGCTTAATTTCAGTGATCGGACGAGAACTGGTGTTTTCAACGTGGTATGGCCGTAGACGAGAGGGGGTGGACAGAACCCGTAGTTATACTTACCGGAATTGACCCGCTTATTGATTTTTGGGGCGGTTTTTGTCGGTTTTAAAAAGGCGTCTATAGCACCCGGTGTTCCCAGGCGGTCACCCATCCAAGTACTAACCGGGCCCGACGTTGCTTAACTTCAGTGATCGGACAAGAACTGGTGTTTTCAACGTGGTGTGGCCGTAGACGAGAGAAGGTGGGCAGAACCCGTAGTTATACTTACCTGAATTGACCCGCTTATTGATTTTTTTTTTTTGGGGGGGGGGGAGGTGTCGGTTTTAAAAAGGCGTCTACAGCACCCGGTGTTCCCAGGCGGTCACCCATCCAAGTACTGACCGGGCCCGACGTTGCTTAACTTCAGTGATCGGACGAGAACTGGTGTTTTCAACGTGGTGTGGCCGTAGACGAGAGAACGTGGACAGAACCCGTAGTTATACTTACCTGAATTGACCCGCTTATTGATTTTTTTTTGGAGGGGGGGGGGGTCGGTTTTAAAAAGGCGTCTACAGCACCCGGTGTTCCCAGGCGGTCACCCATCCAAGTACTGACCGGGCCCGACGTTGCTTAACTTCAGTGATCGGACGAGAACTGGTGTTTTCAACGTGGTGTGGCCGTAGACGAGAGAAGGTGGACAGAACCCATACTTGTGCTTACTCAAATTCTTTTTGTGTCTTATTCCCTGGGGAGACGGGCCGAGCGCAGAGCTGGAGTTGTGCAAAAGAGTGGGCGCTGTGGTCTGATTGGCGGAAAATTGATTTTTTCACGAAGAATCAAGGCAAAAAGGCGTCTACAGCACCCGGTGTTCCCAGGCGGTCAACCATCCAAGTACTAACCGGGCCCGACGTTGCTTAACTTCAGTGATCGGACGAGAACTGGTGTTTTCAACGTGGTATGGCCGTAGACGAGAGAAGCTGGACAGAACCCGTAGTTATACTTACCTGAATTGACCCGCTTATTGATTTTTTGTTTTGTTTTTTGTTTTAGAGTATTAATTGTTTTAAAGAGACACGTTAAGGGTTGTTCATAGTTAAATTAAAGTTTAATTTTAAATAAGACCAATAAAATTAGGATTTAATATTGCCAGACTAATATTAAATAAAGTTTAAAATTAAGAATAATTAATTATTGGTCTAATGCAATGAAATGCTTTGATTTGACGGATGAAATGTACGATGGGTGTTCACACTATGTGGCTAAGGCGTTGGCCTGCTAGCCAGAAGGTCGGGTGTTCGATCCCTGCATTGGCCGAGAAAGTTCATCTCGATATTCTGGCGTGTACCCCCATCCGCCGTGTACACATTGGAGTGCACGTAAAAGATCCCTTAGCAGTTGGAATTCTATATTGTTGAATAAGCTCTATACGATGACTAAATGTGCAGATTGTAGTCACCCACACTGCATGTTTTGCTTAACAATGAAAGGGTGCGGTTTTCAATTTTTGATCCTTTTATTCTACTACTCCTGATATTTTGGACTGTTGATCTATGGTTTCATATAAAATACTACCGATAAGACTCTTTCTAGAAGAAGTTCCCCCAAAATATTATGTTGACTTTAAGAGAAAAGGACTTTTAAAAATGCTCCAAATCGTAAAAATACGACTTTTTGGATTTTCGATCTCCTTTTTCTGCTACCCCTGATATTTAAAAAAAAATGATACAATGATTTCACACAACGGGCTAGCTATTAGACTCTCGATTGACAAGAGTTTCATCACCCTCCCTTCATTATAACCGAAGTTATTGTGCCCTAAAGAATCAACAAATCAGCATGCTTATCTCTGCTTACCCTGAGCAGAAAAGGCTCATCTTTGGACTCAATCATGACATTGACCTAGTGAACGTCTACACCTAGATTGAACATTCTAGCTCAATTAGAAGGAGAGTTATTGTGTTTCAAAATCTCGGCCCTTCAAATTGCTACTACTTTTCATATTCACTTCAAAATGGCAACCATCAGTTGACCTAAATCAAAATTCTGCTCCCTACGATTTTCGGGCCATCCTTCAAGGATTCAGAAAATATAACTCCCGTGTCTGTAAGTAAGATAGCAAAAAAGCCTTAGGGATTTTTCATGTTTCAAGATGGTGGCATTTCCAGTTTGATCGACAAACTCCATATTTTGTGTAGGAATCAGTAATTACCTGTCGAGTATCGAAAAAAAATTTCAGGTCATTCTGACCTATATTTCGACGATTTTTTTTAAAACTTTGATCCTTAATTTCACCAAGGGGAGATAATTTAGAAAATTTCTCATTATAATTTTGAAGTCACATTAGTAAGATCTACTTAAATACTAAATTTCATGAAAATCGTACAACTATTAAAGAAGTTGTCAAATTGGTCTAAACTTCCGGTTCGAAATCACAGCGACGAATTTTCGAAATTCGAAAATGTGAAACTGCAGATGAAAATGATTTTTTTCAATGTATTCAAAGAAAAAAGAATTAGTAAAATCGGTCAAAAAATAGCAAAGTTACGACTATGCATTGTCAGTTTTTTCGTTCGTAAAATTCGGTGATTTCGAATTCGCAAAACGTTTTGAAAATATATTTAATCAACAGCCACCACCCATTTTTGGGGGGGTAGGTCAAAGTTTCAGAAACATCCTATGGATAGATTCTGTGAAATCCGATTTGCAGGAGAAACACAAAAAAAAAATAATAATAATCTTAACAGAAACAATAAGCTTTCATATGAAATATGAAAGCTTAATAATTTTAGTAATCTCGTCTGAAAGCCTAATTATAATAATTTTAGTAATCTCAATAATAACTAGATCTGCTACTGTCCCATGCAGATATGAAAGCTTTCATATTCATCGTCACGTGTCATTGATTGTATCAAGTATCCTAAATAAAAGGATAAGAAGAAAAAATTATCAAAATTGGTCAAAAACTCGCAAAATTACAAGTCTAAATATAGTATGAAACATTGCACTCAGGCATAACAATAATCTGAAAACTAAAGGGAAATAACCGAAATTTGTTGCTGTAATGAGACGGATGAGAAAATGAAATGAAAATTGCCGGAAAAAAAAATTAAAAATGGCAAAATTACAAATCAAATCAAAATTGGTCAAAAACTCGCAAAATTACAAGTCTAAATATAGTATGAAACATTGCACCCAGGCATAACAATAATCTGAAAACTAAAGGGAAATAACCGAAATTTGTTGCTGTAATGAGACGGATGAGAAAATGGAATGAAAATTGCCGGAAAAAAATTAAAAATGGCAGGTTGGACAGGCGACCTTACTCCTTGTCACGTACAACCGGGCATTCGAAAACACGCTAGTTAACTCAATGGCAGGCGCGCGTGCTAAGCTTAATAATCTTAACAGAAACAATAAGCTTTCATATGTAATATGAAAGCTTAATAATAACTTTAACAGAAACAATAAGCTTTCATATGTAATACATATGAAAGCTTAACTAGATCTGCTACTGTCCCATGCAGATATGAAAGCTTTCATATTCATCGTCACGTGTCATTGATTGTATCAAGTACCCTAAATAAAAGGATAAGAAGAAAAAATTATCAAAATTGGTCAAAAACTCGCGAAGTTACAAGTCTAAATGTAGTATGAAACATTGCACCCAGGCATAACAATAATCTGAAAACTAAAGGGAAATAACTGAAACTTGTATTACTGTAATGAGACGGATGAGAAAATGAAATGAAAATGGCGGGAAAAAAAATTAAAAATGGCAGGTTGGACAGGCGACCTTACTCCTTGTCACGTACAACCGGGCATTCGAAAACACGCTAGTTAACTCAATGACAGGCGCGCGTGCTAACCATTCAGCCACCCAACCCCCCTTTGAAATCAGACACGTGCAATATGTCATATAGGAAGAATAAGAAGTCGCTCACAAGAAAATGGTAAATTAATGAGTTTAGGTCAAAAGGTTGAGTGAGCTACTGTTTTAGTGTATTTAATAGTTTTAAAGAGACACGTTAAGGGTTGTTCATAGTTAAATGAAAGTTTAATTTTAAATAAGACCAATAAAATTAGGATTTAATAATGCCAGACTAATATTTCCAATATGTTTGGTTATAAGTAGGAAATCGTGACGACTTCTTAAGCATGTTTTAAACAAAGGATCATAGACTGAATTATACAAGAATGGCACTCTGCAATAAAAAAAAATGGCCAAAGCAAGATTTCTATGCAGAAATTAAATAATTGCTAGAACCAGAAAAATATTTATCCACTATAATAAATAAGCAACATAGAGAAAATGAAATGAAATTGAATGGGGTTTAACGTCCTACTGTTCTGCTCCTAAAATGGGCTAATGAAGACGGGCATACGCCATAAAGTGTGCAATGAGGGAAATTTTAACCGGGCAGTGGCGTTACGGCCTACGAGGTTGGACAGGCGACCATACTCCTTGTCACGTACAACCAAGAAATCGAAACAACGCCAGTTGACTCAAAGACAGACGTTATGATACAGAGCGCACGTGCTAACCATTCAGCCACGCAACCTCCCTAAAATCGGCAAATTGCTGACCTACAGCGAGAAACATTTCAACCGGGCCAAATTTTCTATTTTAACAGTTTAATTTGCACGGTACCTTTAGTTATCAACCGAATATTACAAAACTTTTAAAAATAAGCTCCCCCTGACCAGCTTAATCGTTCGTAATAAACGTTTGCCCCTTAAAATCGGCAAATTGCTGACTTTAAAGTGAGAAACATTACAATCGTCGAAATTTTCTGTTTTATCACTTTTACAGTACCTTTGATTACCAATCAACTATTACAAAACTTTAAAAATAAAAGAGAAAGAGAGAAATGCGGCCTAATGTCCATTCGACACAAACTAGGTCATTTCGTGACTAACATATGTTTTTAAATTTTATTTAAAAACTCCCCTTGCGCTTACTGGTCTTTAGCCGTTGGGAGGAAACCGAAGGACACGGAGAAAACCCACGAGGTTGGACATCATACTCCATGTCACGTGCAACCTGGAGATCGAAACGACGCCCGTTGACTCAATGACGATACAGCGCGCACTTGCTAACCATTCAGCCATTCAGCCTCCCTGAATTCAGAAAATTGCTGACTTATAGCAAGAAACATTTCAACCGGGCGAAATTTTCTGTTTTAACAGTTTAATGTGCACGGTACTTTAATTACCAACCGATTATTACAAAACTTTTGAAAATAAGCTCCAACTGACCAGCTTAATCGTATACAATAAACGTTTGGCCTGAAATGAAAGTTCTGCACGGAGAAAGTTCATCTTGATTTCCCGGCGTGGTTCCCCCTTGTCACTGAGGCAGAACGGAAGGCCTGACAAGCACAGCTGTCCAGTCGTTCGGATGGGACGAAAAACCAAGGTCCTGTGTACACATTGGAGTGCACGTAAAATATCCCTAAGCAGTTGGAATTTGATACTGTTAAATAAGCTCTATACGATGACTAAATGTGTAGATTGTAGTCACCCACACTGCATGTTTCGCTTAACAATGAAAGGGTGCCGTTTTCAATGTTCGATTCTTTTGTTCTTCTACTCCTGATATGTTGGACTGTTGATCGATGGTTTCATATAAAAGACTACCAATAAGACTCTTTGTAGAAGAAGTTCCCAAAAAATATTATGTTGACTTTACAAGAAAGACCTCTAAACATGCTTCAAATTGTAAAAATACGACTTTTTGGATTTTCAATTTTTTTTTTTCGGCTATCCCTGATATTTAAAAAAAATGATACAATGATTTCACACAACAGGCTAGCTATTAGACTCTCTATTGACAAGAGTTTCATTATAACCGAAGTTATCGTGGCCTAAAGAATCAACAAATCAGCATTCTTATCTCTGCTCATTTTTGAACTCAATCATGACATTGACCTAGTGAACGTCTACACCAAGTTTGAACATTCTAGCTTAATTAGAAGGAGAGTTATTGTATTCCAAAGTCCCGGCCCTTCAAATTGCTTCTATTTTTCATTTTCAATTCAAAATGGTGACCATCACGTGACCGAAATCAAAATTCGGATCCGATAGATTTTTAAGCATTCCTTCAAGGATTCCGAAAATATGACTCCCGAGGCTGTAAGTAAAATAGCAAAAAAGCCTTAGGGATTTTTCACTTTTAAAGATGGTGGCACTTCCGGTTCGATCGACAAACTCCATATTTTGTGTACGAATCAGTAATTACTTGTCTAGTATCCCAAAAAAAAATTTGGTCATTCTGACCTATATTTCGACGATTTTTTTGAAAAATTTGATCCTTAATTTCGTCATGGGGAGATAATTTAGAAAATTTATAATTATATTTTTGAAGTCACATCGGTAAGATCTACTTATATACTAAATTTCATGAAAATTGTACAACTATTAAAGAAGTTGTCAAATTGGTCCAAACTTCCGGTTCGAAATCACAGCGACGAATTTTCGAAATTCGAAAATCTGAAACTGCAGATTTATAGTAATTGTCTCAAGGTACTCAAAGAAAAAAGATTTAGTAAAATAGGTCAAATAGTCACAAAGTTACAGCATTGTAGGTCAAATGCATTCGTTCGTAAAATTCGGTGATTTTGGATACGTAAAACGTTTTGAAAATATATTTAATCAACAGCCACCACCCATTTTTGGGGGGATAGGTAAAAGTTTCAGAACGATCCTATGGTTAGATTCTGAGAAATCCGATTTGTGGATAAAACACAAAAAAAAAAATAACTAGATCTGCTACTGTCCCATGCAGATATGAAAGCTTTCATATTCATCGTCACGTGTCATAGATTATATCAAGTATCTCAAATAAAAGGATAAGAATAACAAACTATCAAAATTGGTCAAAAACTCGCGAAGTTACAAGTCTAAATATAGTATGAAACATTGCATAATCTGAAAACTAAAGGGAAATAACTGATACTTGTGTTGCTGTAATCGGGATGACTTCCCACTTCAAAACTTTCAGAAAAATGAAATGAAAATGGTAAGAAAACATCGAAAAATTAAATGAGAAAACTTTGAACTAAACTAAAAACTTTTGAATCATGTTGATTCCAATTGTTGGAATATTTACGTTAAATATGTAAATTTGGAAAATTATAAAGACATAATTATCAAAATCGGTCAAAACTCACAAAGTTACAAATTTAAATGTAGTGAGAAACATTGCACCCTCGGCAAAAAAATAATCTTTAAACTAAAGGGAAATAACCCAAACTTGTATAGCTGTAATCCGGCTTCCAAAATTAGAGATATGTTATATAATTATGGTTTCCAATATGTTTGGTTATAAGTAGGAAATCGTGACAACTTCTTAAGCATGCTTTAAACAAAGGGTCATAGACTGCAATATACAAGAATGGCACTTTGCAATAAAAAAAAACTGTTCAAAGCAAGATTTCTATGCAGAAATGAAATAATTAATAGAACCAGAAAACATTTATCCACTATAATAAATAAGCAACATAGAGAAAATGAAATCAAATTGAATGGTTGTTTAACGTCCTACTGTTTTGCTCCTAAAATGGGCTAATGAAGACGGACATACGCCATAAAGTGTGCAATGAGGGAAATTTTACCCGGGCAGCGGCGTTACGGCCTACGAGGTTGGACAGGCGACCATACTCCTTGTCACGTACAACCAAGAAATCGAAACAACGCCAGTTGACTCAATGACAGACGTTATGATACAGAGCGCACGTGCTAACCATTCAGTCACGCAACCTCCCTAAAATCTGCAAATTGCTGACCTACAGATAGAAACATTTCAACCGGGCGAAATCTTCTATTCTATTAGTTTAATTTGCACGGTACCTTTAGTCATCAACCGAATATTACAAAACTTTTAAAAATAAGCTCCCCCTGACCAGCTAAATCGTTCGCAATAAACGTTTTCCCCTTAAAATCGGCAAATTGCTGACTTTAAAGTGAGAAACATTACAACCGGGTGAATTTTTCTGTTTTATCTTTGATTACCAACCGATTATTACAATACTTTAAAAATAAAAAAAAAGAGAGAAATGCGGCTTAACGTCCATTCGACACAAACTAGGTCATTTCGGGACTAACATATGTTTTTTAATTTTATTTAAAAACTTCCCTTGCGCGTACTGGTCTTTAGCTGTTGGGAGGAAACTGTATGGCACGGAGAAAACCCACGAGGTTGGACACCATACTCCATGTCACGTGCAATCTCGAAATCGAAACGACGCCCGTTGACTCAATGACAGACGTTACGATACAGCGTGCACATGCTAACCATTCAGCCATTCAGCCTCCCTTAAAAATAAGCTCCCCCTGACCAGCTTAATTGTTCGCAATAATCATTTGCCCTCTAAAATCGGCAAATTGCTGACTTTAAAGTGAGAAACATTATAACCGGGCGAAATTTTATGTTTTAACAGTTTAATTCGCACGGTATTTTAATTACCAACCGATTATTACAAAACTTTTGAAAATAAGCTCCAACTGACCAGCTTAATCGTATGCAATAAACGTTTGGCCTGAATTGAAAGTTCTGCAACGAGGAAGATCATCTCGATTTTCCGGCGTGGTCCCCCCTTGTCAGTGAGGCAGAACGGAGGGCCTGACAAGGACAGCTGTCTAGTCGTTCGGGTGGGACGAAAACCCAAGGTCGCGTGTACACATTGGAGTGCACGTAAAATATCCCTAAGCAGTTGGAATTCGATACTGTTGAATAAGCTCTATACAATGACTAAATGTGCAGATTGTAGTCACACACACTGCATGTTTCGCTTAACAATGAAAGGGTGCCGTTTTCAATGTTCGATCCTTTTATTCTTCTACTCCAGATATTTTGGACTGTTGATCGAAGTTTTCATATAAAAGACTACCGATAAGACTCTTTGTAGAAGAAGTTCCCAAAAAGTATTATGTTGACTTTAAGAGAAAAGAACCTTTAAAGATGCTCCAAATCGTAAACATACGACTTTTTGGATTTTCGATCTCTTTTTTTCAGCTATCCCTGATATTTAAAAAAAAGATACAACGATTTCACACAACAGGCCAGCTATTACACTCTCGATTAACAAGAGTTTCACCGCCCTCCCTTCATTATAACCGAAGTTATCTTGCCCTAAAGAATCAACAAATCAGCATGCTTATTTCTGCTTACCCTAGGCAGAAAATGCTCATCTTTGAACTCAATCATGACATTGACATAGTGAACGTCTACACCAAGATTGAACATTCTAGCTCAATTAGAAGGAGAGTTATTGTGTTTCAAAGTTTCGGCCCTTCAAATTGCTACTACTTTTCATATTCACTTCAAAATGGCAACCATCAATTGACCTAAATCAAAATTCTTCTCTGAACAATTTTTAGACCATCTTTCAAGGATTCAGAAAACATAACTCCCGTGTCTGTAAGTAAAATAGCAAAAAAGCCTTAGGGATTTTTCACGTTTCAAGATGGTGGCACTTCCGGTTCGATCAACAAACTTTATATTTTGTGTACAAATCAGTAATTACTTGTCTAGTATCCAAAAAAAAAATCAGGTCATTCTGACCTATATTTCGATGATTTTTTTGAAAATTTTGATCTTTAATTTCGTCAAGGGGAGATAATTTAGAAAATTTCTAATTATGTTTTTGAAGTCACATCGGTAAGGTCTACATATATACTAAATTTCATGACAATCGTACAACTATTAAAGAAGTTGTCAAATTGGTCTAAACTTCCGGTTCGAAATCACAGCGACGAATTTTCGAAATTCGAAAATGTGAAACTGCAGATGAAAATGATTTTTTTCAAGGTATTCAAAGAAAAAAGAATTAGTAAAATCGGTCAAAAAATAACAAAGTTACGACTATGCTTTGTCCATTTCGTCGTTCGTAAATTTCGGTGATTTCGGATTCGTAAAACGTTTTGAAAATATATTTAATCAAGGTTCGCACCCCATTTTTGGGGGGGTAGGTCAAAATTTCAGAAAGATCCTACGGATAGATTCTGAGAAATCCGATTTGCAGAAAACACACAAAAAAAAAAAATAATAATAATAATCTTAACAGAAACAATAAGCTTTCATATGTAATATGAAAGCTTAATAACTAGATCTGCTACTGTCCCATGCAGATATGAAAGCTTTCATATTCACTGTCACTTCCTGTCACATGTCATGGGTCATATAAATAATCCAAAGAAGAAAAAATAAATCATTAAAATCGGTCACAATCTATCGAAATTAATGTGATTTTTCACTCGTAAACAACTTTGTCGACACGAAAAACATCAAAAGCGAAATTCGAATTTTTGAAATATTCAAATAACAAAACCACCCGTATCCCGTCTATCCTGAAATTGAAATGTATTAAATTTTAGACATAGGAGACGCATTGAACATACTATGACCTATTGTGTTTCTGCTCTGGCCGATTTTTAGGTTTTCCTTCAAGGGTTCAGAAAACTAACTCCCATGTCTGTAAGTGCAATATCGCAAAAGATCTATTGTTTTTTCACGTTTCAAGATGGTGTCACTTCCGGTTCGATCGACAAACTCCATGTTTTGTGTACGAATCAGTAATTACTTGTCTAGTATCGAAAAAAAAATTAGGTCATTCTGACCTTTATTGCGACGATTTTTTTGAAAAATTTGATTCTTAATTTCACCAAGGGGAGGTAATTTAGAAAATTTAGTCATTTTTCAAGTCGCATCAGTAATGTCTAGTTACATACTAAATTTCATGAAAATTGTACAACTATTAAAGAAGTTGTCAAGTTGGTTTCAACTTCCGGTTCGAAATCACAGCGACGAATTTTCGAATATTACAAAACTTTTAAAAATAAGCTCCCCCTGACCAGCTTAATCGTTCGCAATAAACGTTTGCCCCTTAAAATCGGCAAATTGCTGACTTTAAAGTGAGAAACATTACAACCGGGCGAAATTTTCTGTTTTATCACCTTTACAGTACCAGTACCATGGATTACCAACCGATTATTACTAAACTTTAAAAATAAAACAGAAGGAGAGAAATGCGGATTAACGTCCATTCGACACAAACTAGGTCATTTCGGGACTAATATATGTTTTTTAATTTTATTTATAAACTTCCCTTACGCGTACTGGTATTCAGTAGTGGGAGAAAACCGAAAGACACGGAGAAAACCCACGAGGTTGGACACCAAACTCCATGTCACGTGCAACATGGAAATCGAAACGACGCCGGTTGACTCAATGACAGACGTTACGACAAAGCGCGCGTATGCTAACCATTCAGTCATTCAGCCTCCCTAAAATCGGGAAATTGCTGACTTATAGCAAGCAACATTTCAACCGGGCGAAATTTTCTGTTTTAGCAGTTTAATTTGCACGGTACATTAATTACCAACCGATTATTTCAAAACTTTTGAAAATAAGCTCCAACTGACCAGCTTAATCGTATGTAATAAACGTTTGGCGTGAATTGAAAGTTCTGCACCGAGAAAGTTCATCTCGATTTTCCGGCGTGGTTCTCTCTTGTCAGTGAGGCAGAACGGAGGGCCTGACAAGGACAGCTGTCTAGTCGTTCGGATGGGACGAAAAAACCAAGGTCCCGTGTACACATTGAAGTGCACGTAAAATATCCCTAAGCAGTTGGAATTCGATACTGTTGAATAAGCTCTATACAATGAATAATGTGCAAATTGTAGTCACCCACGCTGCATGTTTCGCTTAACAATGACAGGTTGCAGTTTTCAATTTTCGATCCTTTTATTCTTCTACTCCTGATATTTTGGACTGTAGATCGATGGTTTCATATAAAAGACTATCGATAAGACTCTTTGTAGAAGAAGTTCCCAAAAAATATTATGTTGATTGAAGAGAAAAGGACCTTTAAAAATGCTCAAAATCGTAAAAATACGACTTTTTGGATTTTCGATCTCTTTTTTTCTGCTATCCCTGACATTTAAAAACAATGATACAATGATTTCACACAACGGGCTAGCTATTAGACTCTCGATTGGCAGGAGTTTCACCACCCTCTCTTCATTATAACCGCAGTTATCGTGCCCTAAAGAATCAACAAATCAGCATATTTATCTCTGCTTACCCTAAGCAGAAAATGCTCATCTTTAAACTCAATCGTGACAGTGAACGTCAACACCAAGTTTGAACATTCTAGCTTAATTAGAAGGAGAGTTATTGTGTTTCAAAGTCTCGGCCCTTCAAATTGCTACTATTTTTCATTTTCAATTCAAAATGGTGACTCCCAGTTGACCTAAATGAAAATTCTACTCCCGACGTTTTTTAGGCCTTCCTCCAAGGATTCAGAAAATATAATTCCCGTGTCTGTAAGTAAAATAGCAAAATGGCGTTTGAGGTTTTTACATTTCAAGATGGTGGCACTTCCTGGTTGAGCTACAAACTCCATTTTTTGTGTACGAATCAGTGGTCTCGGAACTAGTAACCAAAAAAAAATTCAAGATGATTTGACCTATATTTCGTCGATTTTTTTGAAAATTTCGATCCTCAATTTCTCCAAGGGGAGATAATTTAGAAAATTTCTGAAGTCATCTTTCAAGTCGCATCATTAAGGTTTACTTACATATTAAATTTCATGAAAATCGTACAACTACTAAAGAAGTTGTCGAGTTGGTCTAAACTTGCGGTTCGATATCACAGCGACGAATTTTCGAAATTCGAAAATCCGAAAGTGCAGATTTGAAGTAAATGTCTCAAGGTACTCATAGAAAAAAGAATTAATTAAATAGGTCAACTAGTCACAAAGTTACAGCATTGTAGGTCAAATGCATTCGTTCGTAAAATTCGGTGATTTCGGATTCGTAAAACGTTTTGAAAATATATTTAATCAAGGTTCGCACCCCATTTATGGGGGGGTAGGTCAAAGTTTCAGAAAGATCCTATGGTTAGATTCTGAGAAATCCGATTTGCAGAAAATACACAAAAAAAAAATAATAATAATAACTAGATCTGCTACTGTCCCATGCAGATATGAAAGCTTTCATATTCATCGTCACGTGTCATCGATTATATCAAGTATCTCAAATAAAAGGATAAGAATAACAACCTATCAAAATTGGTCAAAAACTCGCGAAGTTACAAGTCTAAATATAGTATGAAACATTGCATAATCTGAAAACTAAAGGGAAATAACTGATACTTGTGTTGAAATAAATCATAGAACCAGAAAAACATTTATCCACTATAATAAAAAAGCAACATAGAGAAAATGAAATGAAATTGAATGGGGTTTAACGTCCTACTGTTCTGCTCCTAAAATGGGCTAATGAAGACGGGCATACGCCATAAAGTGTGCAATGAGGGAAATTTTACCCGGGCAGCGGCGTTACGGCCTACGAGGTTGGACAGGCGACCATACTCCTTGTCACGTACAACCAAGAAATCGAAACAACGCCAGTTGACTCAATGACAGACGTTATGATACAGAGCGCACGTGCTAACCATTCAGTCACGCAACCTCCCTAAAATCGGCAAATTGCTGACCTACACAGATAGAAACATTTCAAACGGGCGAAATCTTCTATTGTATTAGTTTAATTTGCACGGTACCTTTAGTTATCAACCGAATATTACAAAAGTTTTAAATATAAGCTCCCCCTGACCAGCTAAATCTTTTGCAATAAACGTTTTCCCCTTAAAATCGGCAAATTTTCTGTTTTATCACTTTTACAGTATCTTTGATTACCAACCGATTATTACAAAACTTTAAAAATAAAAAAGAAAGAAAGAAATGCGGCTAAACGTCAATGACAGACGTTACGATACAGCGCGCACAAGCTAACCATTCAGCCATTCAGCCTCCCTTAAAAATAAGCTCCCCCTGACCAGCTTAATTGTTCGCAATAAACGTTTGCCCTCTAAAATCGGCAAATTGCTCACTTTAAAGTGAGAAACATTACAACCGGGCGAAATTTTATGTTTTATCACTTTTACAGTACCTTTGATTACCAACCGATTATTACAAAACTTTAAAAATAAAAGAGAAAGAGAGAAATGTGGCTCAACGTCCATTCGACGCAAACTAGGTCATTTCGGGACTAACATATGTTTTTTAATTTTATTTATAAACTTCCCTTGCGCGTACGGGTCTTTGGCCATGGGAGGAAACCGAAGGACACGGAGAAAACCCACGAGGTTGGACACTATACTCCATGTCACGTGCAACTTGGAAATCAAAACGACGCCGGTTGACTCAATGACAGACGTTACGATACAGCGCGCGTATGCTAACCATTCAGCCTCCCTAAAATCGGGAAATTGCTGACTTATAGCAAGAAACATTTCAACCGGGCGAAATTTTCTGTTTTAACAGTTTAATTCACACGGTATTTTAATTACCAACCGATTATTACAAAACTTTTGAAAATAAGCTCCAACTGGCCAGCTTAATCGTATGCAATAAACGTTTGGCCTGAATTGAAAGTTCATTGGAGTGCACGTAAAATATCCCTAAGCAGTTGGAATTCGATACTGTTGAATAAGCTCTATACGATGACTAAATGTGCAAATTGTAGTCACCCACACTGCATGTTTCGCTTAACAACGAAAGGGTGCCGTTTTCAATGTTCGATCCTTTTGTTCTTCTACTCCTGATATGTTGGACTGTTGATCGATGGCTTCATATAAAAGACTACCAATAAGACTCTTTGTAGAAGAAGTTCCCAAAAAATATTATGTTGACTTTAAGAGAAAAGAACCCTTAAAGATGCTCCAAATCGTAATCATACGACTTTTTGGATTTTCGATCTCTTTTTTCTGCTATCCCTGATATTTAAAAAAAAAGATACAACGATTCCACACAACAGGCCAGCTATTACACTCTCGATTAACAAGAGTTTCACCGCCCTCCCTTCATTATAACCGAAGTTATCTTGCCCCAAAGAATCAACAAATCAGCATGCTTATCTCTGCTTACCCTTGGCAGAAAATGCTCATCTTTAAACTCAATCATGACATTGACCTAGTGAACGTCTACACCAAGATTGAACATTCTAGCTCAATTAGAAGGAGAATTATTGTGTTTCAAAGTCTCGGCCCTTCAAATTGCTACTACTTTTCATATTCACTTCAAAATGGCAACCATCAATTGACCTAAATCAAAATTCTGCTCTGAATAATTTTTAGGCTATCTTACAAGGATTCAGAAAATATAACTCCCGTGTCTGTAAGTAAAATAGCAAAAAAGCCTTAGGGATTTTTCACGTTTCAAGATGGTGGCACTTCCGGTTCGATCAACAAACTTCATATTTTGTGTACAAATCGGTAATTACTTATCTAGTATCCCCCAAAAAAATCAGGTCATTCTGACCTATATTTCGATGATTTTTTTGAAAATTTTGATCCTTAATTTCGTCAAGGGGAGATAATTTAGAAAATTTATAATTATATTTTTGAAGTCACATCGGTAAGGTCTACATATATACTAAATTTCATGAAAATCGTACAACTTTTAAAGAAGTTGTCAAATTGGTCTAAACTTCCGGTTCGAAATCACAGCGACGAATTTTCGAAATTCGAAAATGTGAAACTGCAGATGAAAATGATTTTTTTCGAGGTATTCAAAGAAAAAAGAATTAGTAAAATCGGTCAAAAAATAACAAAGTTACGACTATGCATTGTCCATTTTGTCGTTCGTAAATTTCGGTGATTTCGGATTCGTAAAACGTTTTGAAAATATATTTAATCAAGGTTCGCACCCCATTTTTGGGGGGGTAGGTCAAAATTTCAGAAAGATCCTACGGATAGATTCTGAGAAATCCGATTTGCAGAAAACACACAAAAAAAAAATAATAATAACTAGATCTGCTACTGTCCCATGCAGATATGAAAGCTTTCATATTCATCGTCACGTGTCATTGATTGTATCAAGTATCCTAAATAAAAGGATAAGAAGAAAAAATTATCAAAATTGGTCAAAAACTCTCGAAGTTACAAGTCTAAATATAGTATGAAACATTGCACCCAGGCATAACAATAATCTGAAAACTAAAGGGAAATAACTGAAACTTGTATTACTGTAATGAGACGGATGAGAAAATGAAATGAAAATGGCGGGAAAAACAAATTAAAAATGGCAGGTTGGACAGGCGACCTTACTCCTTGTCACGTACAACCGGGCATTTGAAAACACGCTAGTTAACTCAATGACAGGCGCGCGTGCTAACCATTCAGCCAGTTGACTCAAAGACAGACGTTATTCAGCCACGCAACCTCCCTAAAATCGGCAAATTGCTGACCTGCAGCGAGAAACAGTTCAACCGGGCCAAATTTTCTATTTTAACAGTTTAATTTGCACGGTACCTTTAGTTATCAACTGAATATTACAAAACTTTTAAAAATAAGCTCCCCTTGACCAGCTTAATCGTTCGCAATAAACGTTTGCCCCTTAAAATCGGCAAATTGCTGACTTTAAAGTGAGAAACATTACAACCGGGCGAAATTTTCTGTTTTATCACTTTTACAGTACCTTTGATTACCAACCGTTTATTACAAAACTTTAAAAATAAAAGAGAAAGAGAGAAATGCGGCCTAATGTCCATTAGACACAAACTAGGTCATTTCGTGACTAACATATGTTTTTTAATTTTATTTAAAAACTCCCCTTGCGCTTACTGGTCTTTAGCCGTTGGGAGGAAATCGAAGGACACGGAGAAAACCCACGAGGTTGGACATCATACTCCATGTCACATGCAACCTGGAGATCGAAACGACGCCCGTTGACTCAATGACAGACGTTACGATACAGCGCGCACATGCTAACCATTCAGCCATTCAGCCTCCCTGAATTCGGAAAATTGCTGACTTATAGCAAGAAACATTTCAACCGGGCGAAATTTTCTGTTTTAACAGTTTAATGTGCACGGTACTTTAATTACCAACCGATTAGTACTAAACTTTTGAAAATATGCTCCAACTGACCAGCTTAATCGTATGCAATAAACGTTTGGCCTGAATTGAAAGTTCTGCACGGAAAAAGTTCATCTTGATTTCCCGGCGTGGTTCCCCGTTGTCAGTGAGGCAGAACGGAGGGCCTGACAAGCACAGCTGTCTAGTCGTTCGGATGGGACGAAAAAAAAATATCCCTAAGCAGTTGGAATTCGATACTGTTGAATAAGCTGTATACGATGACTAAATGTGTAGATTGTAGTCACCCACACTGCATGTTTCGCTTAACAATGAAAGGATGCCGTTTTCAATGTTCGATCCTTTTGTTCTTCTACTCCTGATATGTTGGATTGTTGATCGATGGTTTTATATAAAAGACTACCAATAAGACTCTTTGTAGAAGAAGTTCCCAAAAAATATTAAGTTGACTTTACGAGAAAGACCTCTAAACATGCTCCAAATTGTTAAAATACGACTTTTTGGATTTTCAATCTCTTTTTTTCGCCTATCCCTGATTTTAAAAATAAATGATACAATGATTTCACACAACAGGCTAGCTATTGGACTCTCTATTGACAAAAGTTTCACAGCCCTCCCTTCATTATAACCGAAGTTATCGTGCCCTAAAGAATCAACAAATCAGCATGCCTATCTCTGCTTACCCTAGGCAGAAAATGCTCATCTTTGAACTCAATCATGACTTTGACCTAGTAAACGTCTACACCAAGTTTGAACATTCTAGCTCAATTAGAAGGAGAGTTATTGTGTTTCAAAGTCTCGGCCCTTCAAATTGCTTCTACTTTTCATTTTCAATTCAAAATGGTGACCATCACGTGACCGAAATCAAAATTCTGCTCCTTACGATTTTTGGGCCATCCTTCAAGGATTCAGAAAATATAACTCCCGTGTCTGTAAGTAAAATAGCAAAAAAGCCTTAGAGATTTTTCATGTTTCAAGATGGTGGCACTTCCGGTTCGATCGACAAACTCCATATTTTGTGTAGGAATCAGTAATTACTTGTCGAATATCGAAAAAATTTTTTAGGTCATTCTGACCTATATTTCGACGATTTTTTTGAAAATTTTGATCCTTAATTACACCAAGCGGAGATAATTTAGAAAATTTCTAATTATATTTTTGAAGTCACATCCGTAAGATCTACTTGTATACTAAATTTCATGAAAATCGTACAACTATTAAAGAAGTTGTCAAATTGGTCTAAACTTCCGGTTCGAAATCACAGCGACGAATTTTCGAAATTCGAAAATGTGAAACTGCAGATGAAAACGATTTTTTTCAAGGTATTCAAAGAAAAAAGAATTAGTAAAATCGGTCAAAAAATAACAAAGTTACGACTATGCATTGTCAGTTTTTTCGTTCGTAAAATTCGGTGATTTCGGATTCGTAAAACGTTTTGAAAATATATTTAAACAAAGTTCGCACCCCATTTTGGGGGCGGGGGGTAGGTCAAAGTTTCAGAAAGATCCCATGGTTAGATTCTGAGAAATCCGATTTGCAGAAAATACACACAAAAAAAAAATAATAATAATCTTAACAGAAACAATAAGCTTTCATATGTAATATGAAAGCTTAACTAGATCTGCTACTGTCCCATGCAGATATGAAAGCTTTCATATTCATCGTCACGTGTCATTGATTGTATCAAGTATCCTAAATAAAAGGATAAGAAGAAAAAATTATCAAAATTGGTCAAAAACTCGCGAAGTTACAAGTCTAAATGTAGTATGAAACATTGCACCCAGGCATAACAATAATCTGAAAACTAAAGGGAAATAACTGAAACTTGTATTACTGTAATGAGACGGATGAGAAAATGAAATGAAAATGGCGAGAAAAAAAATTAAAAATGGCAGGTTGGACAGGCGACCTTACTCCTTGTCACGTACAACCGGGCATTCGAAAACACGCTAGTTAACTCAATGACAGGCGCGCGTGCTAACCATTCAGCCACCCAACCCCCCTTTGAAATCAGACACGTGCAATATGTCATATAGGAAGAATAAGAAGTCGCTCACAAGAAAATGGTAAATTAATGAGTTTAGGTCAAAAGGTTGAGTGAGCTACTGTTTTAGTGTATTTAATAGTTTTAAAGAGACACGTTAAGGGTTGTTCATAGTTAAATGAAAGTATAATTTTAAATAAGACCAATAAAATTAGGATTTAATAATGCCAGACTAATATTTCCAATATGTTTGGTTATAAGTAGGAAATCGTGACGACTTCTTAAGCATGTTTTAAACAAAGGATCATAGACTGAATTATACAAGAATGGCACTCTGCAATAAAAAAAAATGGCCAAAGCAAGATTTCTATGCAGAAATTAAATAATTGCTAGAACCAGAAAAATATTTATCCACTATAATAAATAAGCAACATAGAGAAAATGAAATGAAATTGAATGGGGTTTAACGTCCTACTGTTCTGCTCCTAAAATGGGCTAATGAAGACGGGCATATGCCATAAAGTGTGCAATGAGGGAAATTTTTTCCGGGCAGCGGCGTTACGGCCTACAAGGTTGGACAGGCGACCATACTCCTTGTCACGTACAACCAAGAAATCGAAACAACGCCAGTTGACTCAAAGACAGACGTTATGATACAGAGCGCACTTGCTAACCATTCAGCCACGCAACCTCCCTAAAATCGGCAAATTGCTGACCTACAGCGAGAAACATTTCAACCGGGCCAAATTTTCTATTTTAACAGTTTAATTTGCACGGTACCTTTAGTTATCAACCGAATATTACAAAACTTTTAAAAATAAGCCCCCCCTGACCAGCTTAATCGTTCGTAATAAACGTTTGCCCCTTAAAATCGGCAAATTGCTGACTTTAAAGTGAGAAACATTACAACCGGGCGAAATTTTCTGTTTTATCACTTTTACAGTACCTTTGATTACCAACCAATTATTACAAAACTTTAAAAATAAAAGAGAAAGAGAGAAATGCGGCCTAATGTCCATTCGACACAAACTAGGTCATTTCGTGACTAACATATGTTTTTTAATTTTATTTAAAAACTCCCCTTGCGCTTACTGGTCTTTAGCCGTTGGGAGGAAACCGAAGGACACCTAGAAAACCCACGAGGTTGGACATCATACTCCATGTCACGTGCAACCTGGAGATCGAAACGACGCCCGTTGACTCAATGACAGACGTTACGATACAGCGCGCACTTGCTAACCATTCAGCCATTCAGCCTCCCTGAATTCAGAAAATTGCTGACTTATAGCAAGAAACATTTCAACCGGGCGAAATTTTCTGTTTTAACAGTTTAATGTGCACGGTACTTTAATTACCAACCGATTATTACATTTCAACCGGGCGAAATTTTCTGTTTTAACAGTTTAATGAGCACGGTACTTTAATTACCAACCGATTATTACAAAATTTCGAAAATAAGCTCCAACTGACCAGCTTAATCGTATACAATAAACGTTTGGCCTGAAATGAAAGTTCTGCACGGAGAAAGTTCATCTTGATTTCCCGGCGTGGTTCCCCCTTGTCAGTGAGGAAGAACGGAGGGCCTGACAAGCACAGCTGTCTAGTCGTTCGGATGGGACGAAAAACCAAGGTCCCGTGTACACATTGGAGTGCACGTAAAATATCCCTAAGCAGTTGGAATTTGATACTGTTGAATAAGCTCTATACGATGACTAAATGTGTAGATTGTAGTCACCCACACTGCATGTTTCGCTTAACAATGAAAGGGTGCCGTTTTCAATGTTCGATCCTTTTGTTCTTCTACTCCTGATATGTTGGACTGTTGATCGATGGTTTCATATAAAAGACTACCAATAAGACTCTTTGTAGAAGAAGTTCCCAAAAAATATTATGTTGACTTTACAAGAAAGACCTCTAAACATGCTTCAAATTGTAAAAATACGACTTTTTGCATTTTCAATCTCTTTTTTTCGGCTATCCCTGATATTTAAAAAAAATGATACAATGATTTCACACAACAGGCTAGCTATTAGACTCTCTATTGACAAGAGTTTCACCGCCCTCCCTTCATTATAACCGAAGTTATCGTGCCCTAAAGAATCAACAAATCAGCATGCTTATCTCTGCTTAGCCTAAGCAGAAAATGCTCATTTTTGAACTCAATCATGACATTGACCTAGTGAATGTCTACACCAAGTTTGAACATTCTAGCTTAATTAGAAGGAGAGTTATTGTATTCCAAAATCCCGGCCCTTCAAATTGCTTCTATTTTTCATTTTCAATTCAAAATGGTGACCATCACGTGACCGAAATCAAAATTCGGATCCGATAGATTTTTAGGCATTCCTTCAAGGATTCCGAAAATATGACTCCCGAGGCTGTAAGTAAAATAGCAAAAAAGCCTTAGGGATTTTTCACTTTTAAAGATGGTGGCACTTCCGGTTCGATCGACAAACTCCATATTTTGTGTACGAATCAGTAATTACTTGTCTAGTATCCAAAAAAAAAATTGGGTCATTCTGACCTATATTTCGACGAATTTTTTGAATTATTTGATCCTTAATTTCGTCAAGGGGAGATAATTTAGAAAATTTCTAATTATATTTTTGAAGTCACATCGGTAAGATCTACTTATATACTAAATTTCATGAAAATCGTACAACTATTAAAGAAGTTGTCAAATTGGTCTAAACTTCCGGTTCGAAATCACAGCGACGAATTTTCGAAATTCGAAAATCTGAAACTGCAGATTGATAGTAATTGTCTCAAGGTACTCAAAGAAAAAAGATTTAGTAAAATAGGTCAAATAGTCACAAAGTTACAGCATTGTAGGTCAAATGCATTCGTTCGTAAAATTCGGTGATTTCGGATACGTAAAACGTTTTGAAAATATATTTAATCAACAGCCACCACCCATTTTTGGGGGGATAGGTAAAAGTTTCAGAACGATCCTATGGTTAGATTCTGAGAAATCCGATTTGTGGATAAAACACAAAAAAAAAAAATAATAATAATACTAGATCTGCAAAGCAGATATTAAAGCTTTCATATTAACAGTCACTTCCTGTCACATGTCATGGGTCATGTAAATAATCTCATCAACAAAAAAAAAAATCATTAAAATCGGTCAAAATATTTTTCAATCGTAAACAACTTTATCGGCACGAAAAACATCAAAGATAAAATTCGAAAATGTGACATTTTCAAATAACAATATTTCGACCCTGATCCCGGCTATCCAGAAATGTATTCATTTTGGAAATAGGAGACATATTCTCCAAACTACGGCCTATTGCTTTCATTCACGTGCTCGTTAATGTCGATTTTTCACCTTTTCTCATATTCAGTTCGAAATGGTGACCATCACGTGACCGAAATCAAAATTCTGATCGGATAGATTTTTAGGCATTCCTTCAAGGATTCCGAAAATGTAACTCCCAGGTCTGTAAGTAAAATATCGCAAAAGCCTTTGTGATTTTTCACGTTTCAAGATGGCGGCACTTCCGGTTCGATCCACAAACTCAATATTTTGTGTACGAATTAGTATTTACTTATCTAGTATCCCCAAAAAAAAATCAGGTCATTCTGACATATATTTCTTCGATTTTTTTTTAAAACTTTGATCCCTAATTTCACCAAGGGGAGATAATTTAGAAAATTTCTAAGGACATCTTTAAAGTTGCATCGGTAAGATCTACTTATATACTAAATTTCATGAAAATCGTAAAACTATTAAAGAAGTTGTCAAGTTGGTCTCAACTTCCGGTTCGAAATCACAGCGACGAATTTTCGAAATTCGAAAATCTGAAACTGCAGTTGAAAATAATTTTTGTCAGGGTACTCAAAGAAAAAAGAATTAGTAAAATAGGTCTAATAGTCACAGAGTTACAGTAATGCAGGTCAAATTCACTCCTTCGTAAAATTCGGTGATTTCGAATGCTTTAAACGTTTTGAAAATATATTTAATCAATACTCACCACCCATTTTTGGGTGGGTAGGTCAAAGTTTCAGAAACATCCTATGGTTAGATTCTGAGAAATCCGATTTGCAGGAAACACATGTTGACTTTACGAGAAAGACCTTTAAACATGCTCCAAATTGTAAAAAATACGACTCTTTGGATTTTCAATCTCTTTTTTTCGGCTACCCCGGACATTTAAGAAAAAATGATACAATGATTTCACACAACAGGTTAGCTATTAGACTCTCGATTGAGAAGAGTTTCATCGCCCTCCCTTCATTATAACCAAAGTTATCGTGCCCTAAAGAATCAACAAATCAGCTTGCTTATCTCTGCTTACCCTAAGCAGAAAATGCTCATCTTTGAACTCAATCAAGACAGTGACCTAGTGAACGTCTACACCAAGTTTGAACATTCTAGCTCAATTAGAAGGAGAGTTATTGTGTTCCAAATTCTCAGCCCTTCAAATTGCTTCTATTTTTAACATTCACTTCAAAATGGCGACCATCAATTGACCTAAATCAAAATTCTACTCCGAACGTTTTTTAGGCCATCCTTGAAGGATTCAGAAAATATAACTCCCGTGTCTGTAAGTAAAATAGCAAAAAAGCCTTTGTGATTTTTCACGTTTCAAGATGGCGGCACTTCCGGTTCAATCCACAAACTCAATATTTTGGGTACGAATCAGTATTTACTTATCTAGTATCCAAAAAAAACATCAGGTCATTCTGACCTATATTTCTTCGATTTTTTTGAAAACTTTGATCCTTAATTTCACCAAGGGGAGATAATTTAGAAAATTTCTATTCATATTTTCGAAGTCACGTCGGTAAGATCTACTTACATACTAAATTTCATGAAAATCGTACAACTATTAAAGAAGTTGTCAAGTTGGTCTCAACTTCCGGTTCGAAATCACAGCGACGAATTTTCGAAATTCGAAAATCTGAAACTGCAGTTGAAAATGATTTATGTCAAGGTACTCAAAGAATAAAGAATTAGTAAAATAGGTCAAATAGTCACAGAGTTACAGTAATGCAGGTCAAATTCACTCGTTCGTAAAATTCTGTGATTTCGAATTCGTAAAACGTTTTGAAAATATATTTAATCAAAAACTGCCACCCAGTTTTGGGGGGGTAGGTCAAAGTTTCAGAAAGATCCCATGGTTAGATTCTGAGAAATCCGATTTGCAGAAATGACACAAAAAAAAAAAATAATAATAACTAGATCTGCAAAGCAGATATTAAAGCTTTCATATTAACAGTCACTATCTGTCACATGTCATGGGTCATGTAAATAATCTCATCAACAAAAAAAAAATCATTAAAATCGGTCAAAATATAGCGAAGTTTTTATGATTTTTCAATCGTAAACAACTTTATCGGCACGAAAAACATCATAGACAAAATTCGAAAATGTGACATTTTCAAATAACAATATTTAGACCCTGATCCCGGCTATCCAGAAATGTATTCATTTTGGAAATAGGAGACATATTCTCCAAACTACGGCCTATTGCTTTCATTCACGTG
Source organism: Patella depressa (assembly GCA_948474765.1). NCBI lineage: Eukaryota > Metazoa > Mollusca > Gastropoda > Patellidae > Patella > Patella depressa. Next base: position 35,537,166 of record OX419720.1, read on the forward strand.
CTCGTTAATGTCGATTTTTCACCTTTTCTCATATTCAGTTCGAAATGGTGACCATCACGTGACCGAAATCAAAATTCTGATCCGATAGATTTTTAGGCATTCCTTCAAGGATTCCGAAAATGTAACTCCCAGGTCTGTAAGTAAAATATCGCAAAAGCCTTTGTCATTTTTCACGTTTCAAGATGGCGGACTTCCGGTTCGATCCACAAACTCAATATTTTGTGTGCGAATCAGTATTTACCTATCTAGTATCCCAAAAAAAAAATCAGGTCATTCTGACCTATATTTCTTCGATTTTTTTGAAAACTTTGATCCCTAATTTCACCAAGGGGAGATAATTTAGAAAATTTCTAAGGACATCTTTAAAGTTACATCGGTATGATCTACTTACATACTAAATTTCATGAAAATCGTACAACTATTAAAGAAGTTGTCAAGTTGGTCTCAACTTCCGGTTAGAAATCACAGCGACGAATTTTCGAAATTCGAAAATCTGAAACTGCAGTTGAAAATGATTTTTGTCAAGGTACTCAAAGAAAAAAGAATTAGTAAAATAGGTCAAATAGTCACAGAGTTACAGTAATGCAGGTCAAATTCACTCGTTCGTAAAATTCGGTGATTTCGAATGCTTTAAACGTTTTGAAAATATATTTAATCAATACTCACCATCCATTTTTGGGGGGATAGGTCAAAGTTTCAGAAACATCCTATGGTTAGATTCTGAGAAATCCGATTTGCAGGAAACACATGTTGACTTTACGAGAAAGACCTTTAAACATGCACTAAATTGTAAAAATACGACTCTTTGGATTTTCAATCTCTTCTTTTTGGCTACCCCGGACATTAAAGAAAAAATGATACAATGATTTCACACAACAGGATAGCTATTAGACTCTCGATTGACAAGAGTTTCATCGCCCTCCCTTCATTATAACCAAAGTTATCGTGCCCTAAAGAATCAACAAACCAGCTTGCTTATCTCTGCTTACCCTAGGCAGAAAATGCTCATCTTTGAACTCAATCAAGACAGTGACCTAGTGAACGTCTACACCAAGTTTGAACATTCTAGCTCAATTAGAAGGAGAGTTATTGTCTTCCAAATTCTCGGCCCTTCAAATTGCTTCTATTTTTCACTTTCACTTCAAAATGGCGACCATCAATTGACCTAAATCAAAATTCTACTCCGAACGTTTTTTAGGCCATCCTTGAAGGATTCAGAAAATATAACTCCCGTGTCTGTAAGTAAAATAGCAAAAAAGCCTTTGTGATTTTTCACGTTTCAAGATGGCGGCACTTCCGGTTCAATCCACAAACTCAATATTTTGTGTACGAATCAGTATTTACTTATCTAGTAACCCAAAAAAAAATCAGGTCATTCTGACCTATATTTCTTCGATTTTTTTGAAAACTTTGATCCTTAATTTCACCAAGGGGAGATAATTTAGAAAATTTATATTTATATTTTTGAAGTCACATGGTTAAGATCTACTTACATACTAAATTTCATGAAAATCGTAGAACTATTAAAGAAGTTGTCAAGTTGGTCTCAACTTCCGGTTCGAAATCACAGCGACGAATTTTCGAAATTTGAAAATCTGAAACTGCAGTTGAAAATGATTTTTGTCAAGGTACTCAAAGAAAAAAGAATTAGTAAAATAGGTCAAATAGTCACAGAGTTACAGTAATGCAGGTCAAATTCACTCGTTCGTAAAATTCTGTGATTTCGAATTCGTAAAACGTTTTGAAAATATATTTAATCAAAAACTGCCACCCAGTTTTGGGGGGGTAGGTCAAAGTTTCAGAAAGATCCCATGGTTAGATTCTGAGAAATCCGATTTGCAGAAATGACACAAAAAAAAAAAATAATAATAATAACTAGATCTGCAAAGCAGATATTAAAGCTTTCATATTAACAGTCACTACCTGTCACATGTCATGGGTCATGTAAATAATCTCATAAACAAAAAAAAAATCATTAAAATCGGTCAAAATATAGCGAAGTTTTTATGATTTTTCAATCGTAAACAACTTTATCGGCACGAAAAACATCAAAGACAAAATTCGAAAATGTGACATTTTCAAATAACAATATTTCGACCCTGATCCCGACTATCCAGAAATGTATTCATTTTGGAAATAGGAGACATATTCTCCAAACTACGGCCTATTGCTTTCATTCACGTGCTCGTTAATGTCGATTTTTCACCTTTTCTCATATTCAGTTCGAAATGGTGACCATCACGTGACCGAAATCAAAATTCTGATCCGATAGATTTTCAGGCATTCCTTCAAGGATTCCGAAAATGTAACTCCCATGTCTGTAAGTAAAATATCGCAAAAGCCTTTGTGATTTTTCACGTTTCAAGATGGCGGCACTTCCGGTTAGATCCACAAACTCAATATTTTGTGTACGAATCAGTATTTATCTATCTAGTATCCAAAAAAAAATCAGGTCATTCTGACCTATATTTCTTCGATTTTTTTGAAAACTTTGATCCCTAATTTCACCAAGGGGAGATAATTTAGAAAATTTCTAAGGACATCTTTAAAGTTACATCGGTATGATCTACTTACATACTAAATTTCATGAAAATCGTACAACTATTAAAGAAGTTGTTAAGTTGGTCTCAACTTCCGGTTTAAAATCACAGCGACGAATTTTCGAAATTCGAAAATCTGAAACTGCAGTTGAAAATGATTTTTGTCAGGGTACCCAAAGAAAAAAGAATTAGTAAAATAGGTCAAATAGTCACAGAGTTACAGTAATGCAGGTCAAATTCACTCGTTCGTAAAATTCGGTGATTTCGAATGCTTTAAACGTTTTGAAAATGTATTTAATCAATACTCACCTCCCATTTTTGGGTGTGTAGGTCAAAGTTTCAGAAACATCCTATGGTTAGATTCTGAGAAATCCGATTTGCAGGAAACACATGTTGACTTTACGAGAAAGACCTTTAAACATGCTCTAAATTGTAAAAATACGACTCTTTGGATTTTCAATCTCTTTTTTTCCGCTACCCCGGACATTTAAGAAAACATGATACAATGATTTCACACAACAGGTTAGATATTAGACTCTCGATTGACAAGAGTTTCATCGCCCTCCCTTCATTATAACCAAAGTTATCGTGCCCTAAAGAATCAACAAATCAGCTTGCTTATCTCTGCTTACCCTAAGCAGAAAATGCTCATCTTTAAACTTAATCAAGACAGTGACCTAGTGAACGTCTACACCAAGTTTGAACATTCTAGCTCAATTAGAAGGATAGTTATTGTGTTCCAAATTCTCGGCCCTTCAAATTGCTTCTATTTTTCACTTTCACTTCAAAATGGCGACCATCAATTGACCTAAATCAAAATTCTACTCCGAACATTTTTTAGGCCATCCTTGAAGGATTCAGAAAATATAACTCCCGTGTCTGTAAGTAAAATAGCAAAAAAGCCTTTGTGATTTTTCACGTTTCAAGATGGCGGCATTTCCGGTTCAATCCACAAACTCAATATTTTGTGTACGAATCAGTATTTACCTATCTAGTATCCCAAAAAAAAATCAGGTCATTCTGACCTATATTTCTTCGATTTTTTTGAAAAGTTTGATCCCTAATTTCACCAAGGGGAGATAATTTAGAAAATTTCTAAGGACATCGTTAAGGTAACATCGGTATGATCTACTTACATACTAAATTTCATGAAAATCGTACAACTATTAAAGAAGTTGTCAAGTTGGTCTCAACTTCCGGTTCAAAATCACAGCGACGAATTTTCGAAATTCGAAAATCTGAAACTGCAGTTGAAAATGATTTTTGTCAGGGTACTCAAAGAAAAAAGAATTAGTAAAATAGGTCAAATAGTCACAGAGTTACAGTAATGCAGGTCAAATTCACTCGTTCGTAAAATTCGGTGATTTCGAATGCTTTAAACGTTTTGAAAATGTATTTAATCAATACTCACCACTCATTTTTGGGTGTGTAGGTCAAAGTTTCAGAAACATGCTATGGTTAGATTCTGAGAAATCCGATTTGCAGGAAACACATGTTGACTTTACGAGAAAGACCTTTAAACATGCTCTAAATTGTAAAAATACGACTCTTTGGATTTTCAATCTCTTTTTTTCGGCTACCCCGGACATTTAAGAAAAAATGATACAATGATTTCACACAACAGGTTAGATATTGGACTCTCGATTGAGAAGAGTTTCATCGCCCTCCCTTCATTATAACCAAAGTTATCGTGCCCTAAAGAATCAACAAATCAGCTTGCTTATCTCTGCTTACCCTAGGCAGAAAATGCTCATCTTTGTACTCAATCAAGACAGTGACCTAGTGAACGTCTACACTAAGTTTGAACATTCTAGCTCAATTAGAAGGATAGTTATTGTGTTCCAAATTCTCGGCCCTTCAAATTGCTTCTATTTTTCACTTTCACTTCAAAATGGCGACCATCAATTGACCTAAATCAAAATTCTACTCCGAACGTTTTTTAGGCCATCCTTGAAGGATTCAAAAAATATAACTCCCGTGTCTGTAAGTAAAATAGCAAAAAAGCCTTTGTGATTTTTCACGTTTCAAGATGGCGGCACTTCCGGTTCAATCCACAAACTCAATATTTTGTGTACGAATCAGTATTTACTTATCTAGTATCCAAAAAAAACATCAGGTCATTCTGACCTATATTTCTTCGATTTTTTTGAAAAATTTGATCCTTAATTTCACAGAGGGGAGATAATTTAGAAAATTTCTATTTATATTTTTGAAGTCACGTGGGTAAGATCTACTTACATACTAAATTTCATGAAAATCGTACAACTATTAAAGAAGTTGTCAAGTTGGTCTCAACTTCCGGTTCGAAATCACAGCGACGAATTTTCGAAATTCGAAAATCTGAAACTGCAGTTGAAAATGATTTTTGTCAAGGTACTCAAAGAAAAAAGAATTAGTAAAATAGCTCAAATAGTCACAGAGTTACAGTAATGCAGGTCAAATTCACTCGTTCGTAAAATTCTGTGATTTCGAATTCGTAAAACGTTTTGAAAATATATTTAATCAAAAACTGCCACCCAGTTTTGGGGGGGTAGGTCAAAGTTTCAGAAAGATCCCATGGTTAGATTCTGAGAAATCCGATTTGCAGAAATGACACAAAAAAAAAAAATAATAATAATAATAACTAGATCTGCAAAGCAGATATTAAAGCTTTCATATTAACAGTCACTACCTGTCACATGTCATGGGTCATGTAAATAATCTCATCAACAAAAAAAAAATCATTAAAATCGGTCAAAATATAGCGAAGTTTTTATGATTTTTCAATCGTAAACAACTTTATCGGCATGAAAAACATCAAAGACAAAATTCGAAAATGTGACATTTTCAAATAACAATATTTCGACCCTGATCCCGGCTATCCAGAAATGTATTCATTTTGGAAATAGGAGACATATTCTCCAAACTACGGCCTATTGCTTTCATTCACGTGCTCGTTAATGTCGATTTTTCACCTTTTCTCATATTCAGTTCGAAATGGTGACCATCACGTGACCGAAATCAAAATTCTGATCCGTTAGATTTTTAGGCATTCCTTCAAGGATTCCGAAAATGTAACTCCCATGTCTGTAAGTAAAATATCGCAAAAGCCTTTGTGATTTTTCACGTTTCAAGATGGCGGCACTTCCGGTTCGATCCACAAACTCAATATTTTGTGTAGGAATCAGTATTTACCTATCTAGTATCCAAAAAAAAAAATCAGGTCATTCTGACCTATATTTCTTCGATTTTTTTGAAAACTTTGATCCCTAATTTCACCAAGGGGAGATAATTTAGAAAATTTCTAAGGACATCTTTAAAGTTACATCGGTATGATCTACTTACATACTAAATTTCATGAAAATCGTACAACTATTAAAGAAGTTGTCAAGTTGGTCTCAACTTCCGGTTCAAAATCACAGCGACGAATTTTCGAAATTCGAAAATCTGAAACCGCAGTTGAAAATGATTTTTGTCAGGGTACCCAAAAAAAAAAGAATTAGTAAAATAGGTCAAATAGTCACAGAGTTACAGTAATGCAGGTCAAATTCACTCGTTCGTAAAATTCGGTGATTTCGAATGCTTTAAACGTTTTGAAAATATATTTAATCAATACTCACCACCCTTTTGGGGAGGGGGGGGGGGGTAGGTCAAAGTTTCAGAAACATCCTATGGTTAGATTCTGAGAAATCCGATTTGCAGGAAACACATGTTGACTTTACGAGAAAGACCTTTAAACATGCTCTAAATTGTAAAAATACGACTCTTTGGATTTTCATTCTCTTTTTTTCGGCTACCCCGGACATTTAAGAAAAAATGATACAATGATTTCACACAACAGGTTAGCTATTAGACTCTCGATTGACAAGAGTTTCATCGTCCTCCCTTCATTATAACCAAAGTTATCGTGCCCTAAAGAATCAACAAACCAGCTTGCTTATCTCTGCTTACCCTAAGCAGAAAATGCTCATCTTTGAACTTAACCAAGACAGTGACCTAGTGAACGTCTACGCCAAGTTTGAACATTCTAGCTCAATTAGAAGGAGAGTTACTGTGTTCCAAATTCTCGACCCTTCAAATTGCTTCTATTTTTCACGTTCACTTCAAAATGGCGACCATCAATTGACCTAAATCAAAATTCTACTCCGAACGTTTTTTAGGCCATCCTTGAAGGATTCAGAAAATATAACCCCCGTGTCTGTAAGTAAAATAGTCACAGAGTTACAGTAATGCAGGTCAAATTCACTCGTTCGTAAAATTCGGTGATTTCGAATGCTTTAAACGTTTTGAAAATGTATTTAATCAATACTCACCACCCATTTTTGAGTGTGTAGGTCAAAGTTTCAGAAACATCCTATGGTTAGATTCTGAGAAATCCGATTTGCAGGAAACACATGTTGACTTTACGAGAAAGACCTTTAAACATGCTCTAAATTGTAAAAATACGACTCTTTGGATTTTCAATCTCTTTTTTTCGGCTACCCCGGACATTTAAGAAAAAATGATACAATGATTTCACACAACAGGTTAGATATTAGACTCTCGATTGACAAGAGTTTCATTGCCCTCCCTTCATTATAACCAAAGTTATCGTGCCCTAAAGAATCAACAAATCAGCTTGCTTATCTCTGCTTACCCTAGGCAGAAAATGCTCATCTTTGAACTCAATCAAGACAGTGACCTAGTGAACGTCTACACCAAGTTTGAACATTCTAGCTCAATTAGAAGGATAGTTATTGTGTTCCAAATTCTCGGCCCTTCAAATTGCTTCTATTTTTCACTTTCACTTCAAAATGGCGACCATCAATTGACCTAAATCAAAATTCTACTCCGAACGTTTTTTAGGCCATCCTTGAAGGATTCAGAAAATATAACTCCCGTGTCTGTAAGTAAAATAGCAAAAAAGCCTTTGTGATTTTTCACGTTTCAAGATGGCGGCACTTCCGGTTCAATCCACAAACTTAATATTTTGTGTACGAATCAGTATTTACTTATCTAGTATCCAAAAAAAACATCAGGTCATTCTGACCTATATTTCTTCGATATTTTTGAAAACTTTGATCCTTAATTTCACCAAGGGGAGATAATTTAGAAAATTTCTATTTATATTTTTGAAGTCACGTGGGTAAGATCTACTTACATACTAAATTTCATGAAAATCGTACAACTATTAAAGAAGTTGTTAAGTTGGTCTCAACTTCCGGTTCGAAATCACAGCGACGAATTTTCGAAATTCGAAAATCTGAAACTGCAGTTGAAAATGATTTTTGTCAAGGTACTCAAAGAAAAAAGAATTAGTAAAATAGCTAAAATAGTCACAGAGTTACAGTAATGCAGGTCAAATTCACTCGTTCGTAAAATTCTGTGATTTCGAATTCGTAAAACGTTTTGAAAATATATTTAATCAAAAACTGCCACCCAGTTTTGGCGGGGTAGGTCAAAGTTTCAGAAAGATCCCATGGTTAGATTCTGAGAAATCCGATTTGCAGAAATGACACAAAAAAGAATAATAATAATAATAACTAGATATGCAAAGCAGATATTAAAGCTTTCATATTAACAGCCACTACCTGTCACATGTCATGGGTCATGTAAATAATCTCATCAACAAAAAAAAATCATTAAAATCGGTCAAAATATAGCGAAGTTTTTATGATTTTTCAATCGTAAACAACTTTATCGGCACGAAAAACATCAAAGACAAAATTCGAAAATGTGACATTTTCAAATAACAATATTTCGACCCTGATCCCGGCTATCCAGAAATGTATTCATTTTGGAAATAGGAGACATATTCTCCAAACTACGGCCTATTGCTTTCATTCACGTGCTCGTTAATGTCGATTTTTCACCTTTTCTCATATTCAGTTCGAAATGGTGACCCTAATTTCACCAAGGGGAGATAATTTAGAAAATTTCTAAGGACATCTTTAAAGTTACATCGGTATGATCTACTTACATACTAAATTTCATGAAAATCGTACAACTATTAAAGAAGTTGTCAAGTTGGTCTCAACTTCCGGTTCAAAATCACAGCGACGAATTTTCGAAATTCGAAAATCTGAAACTGCAGTTGAAAATGATTTTTGTCAGGGTACCCAAAGAAAAAAGTATTAGTAAAATAGGTCAAATAGTCACAGAGTTACAGTAATGCAGGTCAAATTCACTCGTTCGTAAAAATCGGTGATTTCGAATGCTTTAAACGTTTTGAAAATGTATTTAATCAATACTCACCACCCATTTTTGGGTGTGTAGGTCAAAGTTTCAGAAACATGCTATGGTTAGATTCTGAGAAATCCGATTTGCAGGAAACACATGTTGACTTTACGAGAAAGACCTTTAAACATGCTCTAAATTGTAAAAATACGACTCTTTGGATTTTCAATATCTTTTTTTCGGCTACCCCGGACATTTAAGAAAAATGATACAATGATTTCACACAACAGGTTAGATATTAGACTCTCGATTGACAAGAGTTTCATCGCCCTCCCTTCATTATAACCAAAGTTATCGTGCCCTAAAGAATCAACAAATCAGCTTGCTTATCTCTGCTTACCCTAAGCAGAAAATGCTCATCTTTGAACTCAATCAAGACAATGACCTAGTGAACGTCTACACCAAGTTTGAACATTCTAGCTCAATTAGAAGGAGAGTTATTGTGTTCCAAATTCTCGGCCCTCCAAATTGCTTCTATTTTTCACTTTCACTTCAAAATGGCGACCATCAATTGACCTAAATCAAAATTCTACTCCGAACGTTTTTTAGGCCATCCTTGAAGGATTCAGAAAATATAACTCCCGTGTCTGTAAGTAAAATAGCAAAAAAGCCTTTGTGATTTTTCACGTTTCAAGATGGCGGCACTTCCGGTTCAATCCACAAACTCAACATTTTGTGTACGAATCAGTATTTACTTATCTAGTATCCAAAAAAAACATCAGGTCATTCTGACCTATATTTCTTCGATTTTTTTGAAAACTTTGATCCTTAATTTCACCAAGGGGAGATAATTTAGAAAATTTCTATTTATATTTTTGAAGTCACGTGGGTAAGATCTACTTACATACTAAATTTCATGAAAATCGTACAACTATTAAAGAAGTTGTCAAGTTGGTCTCAACTTCCGGTTCGAAATCACAGCGACGAATTTTCGAAATTCGAAAATCTGAAACTGCAGTTGAAAATGATTTTTGTCAAGGTACTCAAAGAAAAAAGAATTAGTAAAATAGGTCAAATAGTCACAGAGTTACAGTAATGCAGGTCAAATTCACTCGTTCGTAAAATTCTGTGATTTCGAATTCGTAAAACGTTTTGAAAATATATTTAATCAAAAACTGCCACCCAGTTTTGGGGGGGTAGGTCAAAGTTTCAGAAAGATCCCATGGTTAGATTCTGAAAAATCCGATTTGCAGAAATGACACAAAAAAAAAAATAATAATAATAATAATAATCTTAACAAAAACAATAAGCTTTCATATGTAATATGAAAGCTTAACTAGATCTGCTACTGTCCCATGCAGATATGAAAGCTTTCATATTCATCGTCACGTGTCATTGATTATATCAAGTATCTCAAATAAAAGGATAAAAATAACAAACTATTAAAATTGGTCTAAAACTCGCGAAGTTACAAGTCTAAATATAGTATGAAACATTGAGTAATCTGAAAACTAAAGGGAAATAACTTTCAGAAAAATGAAATGAAAATGGTAAGAAAACATCGAAAAATTAAATGAGATAACATTGAACAAAACTAAAACAGGTTGAACTCAACTGTTTGAATATGTACGTTAAATATGTAGATTTGGAAAATTATAAAGACATAATATCAAAATCGGTCAAAAACCCACAAAGTTACAAATTTAAATGTAGTGAGAAACATTGCACCCGGGCAAAAAAATAATCTTTAAACTAAAGGGAAATAACTGAAACTTGCATAGCTGTAATCGGGCTTCCAAGATATGTTATATAATTATGGTTTCCAATATATTCGGTTATAAGTAGGAAATCGTGACGACTTCTTAATCTTAAGCATGTTTTAAACAAAGGGTCATAGACTGCAATATACAAGAATGGCACTCTGCAATAAAAAAACTGGCCAAAGCAAGATTTCTATGCAGAAATTAAATAATTGCTAGAAACAGAAAAATATTTATCCACTATAATAAATAGGCAACATAGAGAAAATGAAATGAAATTGAATGGGGTTTAACGTCCTACTGTTCTGCTCCTACAATGGGCTAATAAAGTGTGCAATGAGGGAAATTTTACCCGGGCAGTGGCGTTACGGCCTACGAGATTGGACAGGCGACCATACTCCTTGTCACGTACAACCAAGAAATCGAAACAACGCCAGTTGACTCAATGACAGACGTTATGATACAGAGCGCACGTGCTAACCATTCAGCCACGCAACCTCCCTAAAATCGGCAAATTGCTGCCCTACAGCGAGAAACATTTCAACCGGGCCAAATTTTCTATTTTAACAGTTTAATTTGCACGGTACCTTTAGTTATCAACCGAATATTACAAAACTTTTAAAAATAAGCTCCCCCTGACCAGCTTAATCGTTCGCAATAAACATTTGCCCCTTAAAATCGGCAAATTGCTGACGTTAAAGTGAGAAACATTACAACCGGGCGAAATTTTCTGTTTTATCACTTTCACAGTACCTTTGATTACCAACCGATTATAACAAAACTTTAAAAATAAAAGAGAAAGAGAGAAATGTGGCCTAACGTCCATTCGACACAAACTAGGCCATTTCGGGACTAACATATGTTTTTTAATTTTATTTAAAAACTCCCCTTGCGCGTACTGGTCTTTAGCCGTTGGGAGGAAACCGAAGAACACGGAGAAAACCCACGGGGTTGGACACCATACACCATGTCACGTGCAACCTGGAGATCGAAACGACGCCCGTTGACTCAATGACAGACGTTACGATACAGCGCGCACATACTAACCATTCAGTCATTCAGCCTCCCTGAATTCGGAAAATTATTGACTTATAGCAAAAAACATTTCAACCGGGCGAAATTTTCTGTTTTAACAGTTTAATGTGCACTGTACTTTAATTACCAACCGATTATTACAAAACTTTTGAAAATAAGCTCCAACTGACCAGCTTATTCGTATGCAATAAACGTTTTGCCTGAATTGAAAGTTCTGCACGGAGAAAGTTCATCTCGATTTCCCGGCGTGGTTCCCCTTGTCAGTGAGGCAGAACGGAGGGCCTGACAAGCACAGCTGTCTAGTCGTTCGGATGGGACGAAAAACCAAGGTCCGTGTACACATTGGAGTGCACGTAAAATATCCCTAAGCAGTTGGAATTCGATACTGTTGAATAAGCTCTATACGATGACTAAATGTGTAGATTGTAGTCACCCACACTGCATGTTTCGCTTAACAATGAAAGGGTGCCGTTTTCAATGTTCGATCCTTTTGTTCTTCTACTCCTGATATGTTGAACTGTTGATCGATGGTTTCATATAAAAGACTACCAATAAGACTCTTTGTAGAAGAAGTTCCCAAAAAATATTATGTTGACTTTACGAGAAAGACCTCTCTAAATATGCTCCAAATTGTAAAAATACGACTTTTTCGATTTTCAATCTCTTTTTTTCGGCTATGCCTGATATTTAAAAAAAATGATACAATGATTTCACACAACAGGCTAGCTATTAGACTCTCTATTGACAAAAGTTTCACCGCCCTCCCTTCATTATAACCGAAGTTATCGTGCCCTAAAGAATCAACAAATCAGTATGCTTATCTCTGCTTACCCTAAGCAGAAAATGCTCATCTTTAAACTCAATCATAACATTGACCTAGTGAACGTCTACACAAAGTTTGAACATTCTAGCTTAATTAGAAGGAGAGTAATTGTGTTCCAAAGTCCCGACCCTTTAAATTGCTTCTATTTTTCATTTTGAATTCAAAATGGTGACCATCACGTGACCGAAATCGAAATTCTGATCCGACAGATATTTAGGCATTCCTTCAAGGATTCCGAAAATATAATTCCCGAGTCTGTAAGTAAAATAGCAAAAAAGCCTTTTTGATTTTTCACTTTTAAAGATGTGGCACTTCCGGTTCGATGAACAAACTCCATATTTTGTGTACGAATCAGTACTTACTTCTCTAGTATCCAAGAAAAAAATTAGGTCATTCTGACCTATATTTCTTTGATTTTTTTGAAAAATTTGATCCTTAATTTCGTCAAGGGGAGATAATTTAGAAAATTTCTAATTATATTTTTGAAGTCACATCGGTAAGATCTATTTATATACTAAATTTCATGAAAATCGTACAACTATTAAAGAAGTTGTCAAATTGGTCTAAACTTCCGGTTCGAAATCACAGCGACGAATTTTCAAAATTCGAAAATGTGAAACTGCAGATGAAAATGATTTTTTTCAAGGTATTCAAAGAAAAAAGAATTAGTAAAATCGGTCAAAAAATAACAAAGTTACGACTATGCATTGTCAGTTTTTTCGTTCGTAAAATTCGGTGATTTCGGATTCGTAAAACGTTTTGAAAATATATTTAAACAACGTTCGCACCCCATTTTTGGGGGGGTAAGTCAAAGTTTCAGAAAGATCCCATGGTTAGATTCTGAGAAATCCGATTTGCAGAAAATACACAAAAAAAAAATAATAACTAGATCTGCTACTGTCCCATGCAGATATGAAAGCTTTCATATTCATCGTCACGTGTCATCGATTATATCAAGTATCTCAAATAAAAGGATAAGAATAACAAACTATCAAAATTGGTCAAAAACTCGCGAAGTTACAAGTCTAAATATAGTATGAAACATTGAGTAATCTGAAAACTAAAGGGAAATAACTGATACTTGTGTTGCTGTAATTGGGATGAATGAGATAACTTTGAACAAAACTAAAACTTTTTGAATCAGGTTGAACTCAAGTGTTTGAATATGTACGTTAAATATGTAGATTTGGAAAATTATAAAGACATAATATCAAAATCGGTCAAAAACTCACAAAGTTACAAATTTAAATGTAGTGAGAAACATTGCACCCGGGCAAAAAAATAATCTTTAAACTAAAGGGAAATAACTGAAACTTGTATAGCTGTAATCGGGCTTCCAAGATATGTTATATAATTATGGTTTCCAATATGTTTGGTTATAAGTAGGAAATCGTGACGACTTCTTAAGCATGTTTTAAACAAAGGGTCATAGACTGCAATATACAAGAATGGCACTCTGCAATAAAAAAAACTGGCCAGAGATTTCTATGCAGAAATTAAATAATTGCTAGAACCAGAAAAATATTTATCCACTGTCTGCTCCTACAATGGGCTAATGAAGACGGGCATACGCCATAAAGTGTGCAATGAGGGAAATTTTACCCGGGCAGCGGCGTTACGGCCTACGAGGTTGGTAAGGCGACCATACTCCTTGTCACGTACAACCAAGAAATCGAAACAAGGACAGTTGACTCAATGACAGACGTTATGATACAGAGCGCACGTGCTAACCATTCAGCCACGCAACCTCCCTAAAATCGGCAAATTGCTGACCTACAGCGAGAAACATTTCAACCGGGCCAAATTTTCTATTTTAACAGTTTAATTTGCACGGTACCTTTAGTTATCAACCGAATATTACAAAACTTTTAAAAATAAGCTCCCCCTGACCAGCTTAATCGTTCGCAATAAACGTTTGCCCCTTAAAATCGACAAATTGCTGAATTTAAAGTGAGAAACATTACAACCGGGCCAAATTTTCTGTTTTATCACTTTAACAGTACCTTTGATTACCAACCGATTATTACAAAACTTTAAAAAGAGAAAGAGAGAAATGCGGCCTAACGTCCATTCGACACAAACTAGGTCATTTCGGGACTAACATATGTTTTTTAATTTTATTTAAAAACTCCCCTTGCACGTACTGGTCTTTAGCCGTTGGGAGGAAACTGAAGAACACGGAGAAAACCCACGAGGTTGGACATCATACACCATGTCACGTGCAACCTGGAGATCGAAACGACGCCCGTTGACTCAATGACAAAGGTTACGATACAGCGAGCACATGCTAACCATTCAGCCATCCAGCCTCCCTGAATTCGGAAAATTGCTGACTTATAGCAAGAAACATTTCAACCGGGCGAAATTTTCTGTTTTAACAGTTTAATGTGTATGGTACTTTAATTACCAACCGATTATTACAAAACTTTTGAAAATAAGCTCCAACTGACCAGCTTAATCGTATGCAATAAACGTTTTGCCTGAATTGAAAGTTCTGCACAGAGAAAGTTCATCTCGATTTCCCGGCGTGGTTCCCTTGTCAGTAAGGCAGAACGGAGGGCCTGACAAGCACAGCTGTCTAGTCCTTCGGATGGGACTAAAAACCAAGGTCCCGTGTACACATTGGAGTGCACGTAAAATATCCCTAAGCAGTTGGAATTCGATACTGTTGAATAAGCTCTATACGATGACTAAATGCGTAGATTGTAGTCACCCACACTTCATGTTTCGCTCAACAATGAAAGGGTGCCGTTTTCAATGTTCGATCCTTTTGTTCTTCTACTCCTGATATGTTGGACTGTTGATCGATGGTTTCATATAAAAGACTACCAATAAGACTCTTTGTAGAAGAAGTTCCCAAAAAATAGTATGTTGACTTTACGAGAAAGACCTCTAAACATGCTCCAAATTGTAAAAATACGACTTTTTGGATTTTCAATCTCTTTTTTTCGGCTATCCCTGATATTTAAAAAAAATGATACAATGATTTCACACAACAGGCTACCTATTAGACTCTCTATTGACAAAAGTTTCACCGCCCTCCCTTCATTATAACCGAAGTTATCGTGCCCTAAAGAATCAACAAATCAGCATGCTTATCTCTGCTTACCCTAAGCAGAAAATGCTCATCTTTGAACTCAATCATAACATTGACCTAGTGAACGTCTACACCAAGTTTGAACATTCTAGCTTAATTAGAAGGAGAGTTATTGTGTTCCGAAATCCGGGCCTTTCAAATTCCTTCTATTTTTCATTTTCAATTCAAAATTGTGACCATCACATGACCGAAATCAAAATTCTGATCCGATAGATTTTTAGGCATTCCTTCAAGGATTCCGAAAATATAACTCCCGAGTCTGTAAGTAAAATAGCAAAAAAGCCTTTTTGATTTTTCACATTTAAAGATGGTGGCACTTCCGGTTCGATCGACAAACTCCATATTTTGTGTACGAATCAGTAATTCCTTGTCTAGTATCGAAAAAAAAAAATAGGTCATTCTGACCTATATTTCGACGATTTTTTTGAAAACTTTGATCCTTAATTTCACCAAGGGGAGATAATTTAGAAAATTTCTAATTATATTTTTGAAGTCACATTGGTAAGATCTACTTGTATACTAAATTTCATGAAAATCGTACAACTATTAAAGAAGTTGTCAAATTGGTCTAAACTTCCGGTTCGAAATCACAGCGACGAATTTTCGAAATTCGAAAATGTGAAACTGCAGATGAAAATGATTTTTTTCAAGGTATTCAAAGAAAAAAGAATTAGTAAAATCGGTCAAAAAATAACAAAGTTACGACTATGCATTGTCAGTTTTTTCGTCCGTAAAATTCGGTGATTTCGGATTCGTAAAACGTTTTGAAAATATATTTAAACAACGTTCGCACCCCATTTTTGGGGGGGTAGGTCAAAGTTTTAGAAAGATCCCATGGTTAGATTCTGAGAAATCCGATTTGCAGAAAATACACAAAAAAAAAATAATAATAATCTTAACAGAAACAATAAGCTTTCATATGTAATATGAAAGCTTAATAATCTTAACAAAAACAATAAGCTTTCATATGTAATATGAAAGCTTAACTAGATCTGCTACTGTCCCATGCAGATATGAAAGCTTTCATATTCATCGTCACGTGTCATCGATTATATCAAGTATCTCAAATAAAAGGATAAGAATAACAAACTATCAAAATTGGTCAAAAACTCGCGAAGTTACAAGTCTAAATATAGTATGAAACATTGAGTAATCTGAAAACTAAAGGGAAATAACTGATACTTGTGTTGCTGTAATCGGGATGACTTCCGATTTCAAAACTTTCAGAAAAATGAAATTAAAATGGTAAGAAAACATCGAAAAATTAAATGAGATAACTTTGAACAAAAGTAAAACTTTTTGAATCAGGTTGAACTCAACTGTTTGAATATGTACGTTAAATATGTAGATTTGGAAAATTATAAAGACATAATATCAAAATCGGTCAAAAACTCACAAAGTTACAAATGTTAATGTTTTGAGAAACATTGCACCCGGGCAAAAAAATAATCTTTAAACTAAAGGGAAATAACTGAAACTTGTATAGCTGTAATCGGGCTTCCAAGATATGTTATATAATTATGGTTTCCAATATGTTTGGTTATAAGTAGGAAATCGTGACGACTTCTTAAGCATGTTTTAAACAAAGGGTCATAGACTGCAATATACAAGAATGGCACTCTGCAATAAAAAAACTGGCCAGAGATTTCTATGCAGAAATTAAATAATTGCTAGAACCAGAAAAATATTTATCCACTATAATAAATAAGCAACATAGAGAAAATGAAATTGAATGGGGTTTAACGTCCTACTGTTCTGCTCTTACAATGGGCTAATGAAGACGGGCATACGCCATAAAGTGTGCAATGAGGGAAATTTTACCCGGGCAGCGGCGTTACGGCCTACGAGGTTGGTAAGGCGACCATACTCCTTGTCACGTACAACCAAGAAATCGAAACAAGGCCAGTTGACTCAATGACAGACGTTATGATACAGAGCGCACGTGCTAACCATTCAGCCACGCAACCTCCCTAAAATCGGCAAATTGCTGACCTACAGCGAGAAACATTTCAACCGGGCCAAATTTTCTATTTTAACAGTTTAATTTGCACGGTACCTTTAGTTATCAACCGAATATTACAAAACTTTTAAAAATAAGCTCCCCCTGACCAGCTTAATCGTTCGCAATAAACGTTTGGACCTTAAAATCGACAAATTGCTGACTTTAAAGTGAGAAACATTACAACCGGGCCAAATTTTCTGTTTTATCACTTTAACAGTACCTTTGATTACCAACCGATTATTACAAAACTTTAAAAAGAGAAAGAGAGGAATGCGGCCTAAGGTCCATTCGACACAAACTACGTCATTTCAGGACTAACATATGTTTTTTAATTTTATTTAAAAACTCCCCTTGCACGTACTGGTCTTTAGCCGTTGGGAGGAAACCGAAGAACACGGAGAAAACCCACGAGGTTGGACATCATACACCATGTCACGTGCAACCTGGAGATCGAAACGACGCCCGTTGACTCAATGACAAACGTTACGATACAGCGAGCACATGCTAACCATTCAGCCATCCAGCCTCCCTGAATTCGGAAAATTGCTGACTTATAGCAAGAAACATTTCAACCGGGCGAATTTTCTGTTTTAACAGTTTAATGTGCACGGTACTTTAATTACCAACCGATTATTACAAAACTTTAGAAAGTAAGCTCCAACTGACCAGCTTAATCGTATGCAATAAACGTTTTGCCTGAATTGAAAGTTCTGCACGGAAAAAGTTCATCTCGATTTCCCGGCGTGGTTCCCCTTGTCAGTGAGGCAGAACGGAGGGCCTGGCAAGCACAGCTGTGTAGTCCTTCGGATGGGACGAAAACGAAAAACCAAGGTCCCGTGTACACATTGGAGTGCACGTTAAATATCCCTAAGCAGTTGGAATTCGATACTGTTGAATAAACTCTATACGATGACTAAATGCGTAGATTGTAGTCACCCACACTGCATGTTTCGCTTAACAATGAAAGGGTGCCGTTTTCAATGTTCAATCCTTTTGTTCTTCTACTCCTGATATGTTGGACTGTTGATCGATGGTTTCATATAAAAGACTATTAATAAGACTCTTTGTAGAAGAAGTTCCCAAAAAATAGTATGTTGACTTTACGAGAAAGACCTCTAAACATGCTCCAAATTGTAAAAATACGACTTTTTGGATTTTCAATCTCTTTTTTTCGGCTATCCCCGATATTTAAAAAAAATGATACAATCATTTCACACAACAGGCTACCCATTAGACTCTCTATTGACAAAAGTTTCACCGCCCTCCCTTCATTATAACCGAAGTTATCGTGCCCTAAAGAATCAACAAATCAGCATGCTTATCTCTGCTTACCCTAAGCAGAAAATGCTCATCTTTGAACTCAATCATAACATTGACCTAGTGAACGTCTACACCAAGTTTGAACATTCTAGCTTAATTAGAAGGAGAGTTATTGTGTTCCGAAGTCCGGGCTTTTCAAATTGCTTCTATTTTTCATTTTCAATTCAAAATTGTGACCATCACATGACCGAAATCAAAATTCTGATCCGATAGATTTTTAGGCATTCCTTCAAGGATTCCGAAAATATAACTCCCGAGTCTGTAAGTAAAATAGCAAAAAAGCCTTTTTGATTTTTCACGTTTAAAGATGGTGGCACTTCCGGTTCGATCGACAAACTCCATATTTTGTGTACGAATCAGTAATTCCTTGTCTAGTATCGAAAAAAAAAATTAGGTCATTCTGACCTATATTTCGACGATTTTTTTTAAAACTTTGATCCTTAATTTCACCAAGGGGAGATAATTTAGAAAATTTCTAATTATATTTTTGAAGTCACATCGGTAAGATCTACTAGTATACTAAATTTCATGAAAATCGTACAACTATTAAAGAAGTTGTCAAATTGGTCTAAACTTCCGGTTCGAAATCACAGCGACGAATTTTCGAAATTAGAAAATGTGAAACTGCAGATGAAAATGATTTTTTTCAAGGTATTCAAAGAAAAAAGAATTAGTAAAATCGGTCAAAAAATAACAAAGTTACGACTATGCATTGTCAGTTTTTTCGTTCGTAAAATTCGGTGATTTCGGATTCGTAAAACGTTTTGAAAATATATTTAAACAACGTTCGCACCCCATTTTTGGGGAGGTAGGTCAAAGTTTTAGAAAGATCCCATGGTTAGATTCTGAGAAATCCGATTTGCAGAAAATACACAAAAAAAAAATAACTAGATCTGCTACTGTCCCATGCAGATATGAAAGCTTTCATATTCATCGTCACGTGTCATCGATTATATCAAGTATCTCAAATAAAAGGATAAGATTAACAAACTATCAAAATTGGTCAAAAACTCGCGAAGTTACAAGTCTAAATATAGTATGAAACATTGAGTAATCTGAAAACTAAAGGGAAATAACTGATACTTGTGTTGCTGTAATCGGGATGAATGAGGTAACTTTGAACAAAATTAAAACTTTTTGAATCAGGTTGAACTCAGCTGTTTGAATATGTACGTTAAATATGTAGATTTGGAAAATTATAAAGACATAATATCAAAATCGGTCAAAAACTCACAAAGTTACAAATTTAAATGTAGTGAGAAACATTGCACCCGGGCAAAAAAATAATCTTTAAACTAAAGGGAAATAACTGAAACTTGTATAGCTGTAATCGGGCTTCCAAGATATGTTATATAATTATGGTTTCCAATATGTTTGGTTATAAGTAGGAAATCGTGACGACTTCTTAAGCATGTTTTAAACAAAGGGTCATAGACTGCAATATACAAGAATGGCACTCTGCAATAAAAAAACTGGCCAGAGATTTCTATGCAGAAATCAAATAATTGCTAGAACCAGAAAAATATTTATCCACTATAATAAATAAGCAACATAGAGAAAATGAAATGAAATTGAATGGGGTTTAACGTCCAACTGTTCTCCTCCTACAATGGGCTAATGAAGACGGGCATACGCCATAAAGTGTGCAATGAGGGAAATTTTGCCCGGGCAGCGGCGTTACGGCCTACGAGGTTGGTAAGGCGACCATACTCCTTGTCACGTACAACCAAGAAATCGAAACAACGCCAGTTGACTCAATGACAGAGCGCACGTGCTAACCATTCAGCCACGCAACCTCCCTAAAATCGGCAAATTGCTGACCTACAGCGAGAAACATTTCAACCGGGCCAAATTTTCTATTTTAACAGTTTAATTTGCACGGTACCTTTAGTTATCAACCGAATATTACAAAACTTTTAAAAATAAGCTCCCCCTGACCAGCTTAATCGCTCGCAATAAACGTTTGCCCCTTAAAATCGGCAAATTGCTGACTTTAAAGTGAGAAACATTACAACCGGGCGAAATTTTCTGTTTTATCACTTTTACAGTACCTTTGATTACCAACCGATTATAACAAAACTTTAAAAATAAAAGAGAAAGAGAGAAATGCGGCCTAATGTCCATTCGACACAAACTAGGTCATTTCCGGACTAACATATGTTTTTTAATTATATTTAAAAACTCCCCCTGCGCGTACTGGTCTTTAGCCGTTGGGAGGAAACCGAAGAACACGGAGAAAACCCACGAGGTTGGACATCATACACCATGTCACGTGCAACCTGGAGATCGAAACGACGCCCGTTGACTCAATGACAGACGTTACGATACAGCGCGCACATATTAACCATTCAGTCATTCAGCCTCCCTTGAATTCGGAAAATTGCTGACTTATCGCAAGAAACATTTCAACCGGGCGAAATTTTCATCTCGATTTCCCGGCGTGGTTCCCCTTGTCAGTGAGGCAGAACGGAGGGCCTGACAAGCACATCTGTCTAGTCGTTCGGATGGGACGAAAAACAAAGGTCCCGTGTGCACATTGGAGTGCACGTAAAATATCCCTAAGCAGATGGAATTCGATACTGTTGAATAAGCTCTATACGATGACTAAATGTGTAGATTGTAGTCACCCACACTGCATGTTTCGCTTAACAATGAAAGGATGCCGTTTTCAATGTTCGATCCTTTTGTTCTTCTACTCCTGATATGTTGAACTGTTGATCGATGGTTTCATATAAAAGACTACCAATAAGACTCTTTGTAGAAGAAGTTCCCAAAAAATATTATGTTGACTTTACGAGAAAGACCTCTCTAAACATGCTCCAAATTGTAAAAATACGACTTTTTGGATTTTCAATCTCTTTTTTTCGGCTATGCCTGATATTTAAAAAAAATGATACAATGATTTCACACAACAGGCTAGCTATTAGACTCTCTATTGACAAAAGTTTCACCGCCCTCCCTTTGTTATAACCGAAGTTATCGTGCCCTAAAGAATCAACAAATCAGCATGCTTATCTCTGCTTACCCTAAGCAGAAAATGCTCATCTTTGTACTCAATCATAACATTGACCTAGTGAACGTCTACACCAAGTTTGAACATTCTAGCTTAATTAGAAGGAGAGTAATTGTGTTCCAAAGTCCCGACCCTTTAAATTGCTTCTATTTTTCATTTTCAATTCAAAATGGTGACCATCAAGTGACCGAAATCGAAATTCTGATCCGACAGATATTTAGGCATTCCTTCGAGGATTCCGAAAATATAATTCCCGAGTCTGTAAGTAAAATAGCAAAAAAGCCTTTTTGATTTTTCATTTTTAAAGATGGTGGCACTTCCGGCTCGATCGACAAACTCCATATTTTGTGTACGAATCAGTACTTACTTCTCTAGTATCCAAGAAAAAAATTAGGTCATTCTGACCTATATTTCTTTGATTTTTTTGAAAAATTTGATCCTTAATTTCGTCAAGGGGAGATAATTTAGAAAATTTCTAATTATATTTTTGAAGTCACATCGGTAAGATCTATTCATATACTAAATTTCATGAAAATCGTACAACTATTAAAGAAGTTGTCAAATTGGTCTAAACTTCCGGTTCGAAATCACAGCGACGAATTTTCAAAATTCGAAAATGTGAAACTGCAGACGAAAATGATTTTTTTCAAGGTATTCAAAGAAAAAAGAATTAGTAAAATCGGTCAAAAAATAACAAAGTTACGACTATGCATTGTCAGTTTTTTCGTTCGTAAAATTCGGTGATTTCGGATTCGTAAAACGTTTTGAAAATATATTTAAACAACGTTCGCACCCCATTTTTGGGGGGGTAGGTCAAAGTTTCAGAAAGATCCCATGGTTAGATTCTGAGAAATCCGATTTGCAGAAAATACACAAAAAAAAAAATAACTAGATCTGCTACTGTCGCATGCAGATATGAAAGCTTTCATATTCATCGTCACGTGTCATCGATTGTATCAAGTATCTCAAATAAAAGGATAAGAATAACAAACTATCAAAATTGGTCAAAAACTCGCGAAGTTACAAGTCTAAATATAGTATGAAACATTGCATAATCTGAAAACTAAAGGGAAATAACTGATACTTGTGTTGCTGTAATCGGGATGACTTCCGATTTCAAAACTTTCAGAAAAATGAAATGAAAATGGTAAGAAAACATCGAAAAATTAAATGAGATAACTTTGAACAAAACTAATACTTTTTGAATCAGGTTGAACTCAACTGTTTGAATATGTACGTTAAATATGTAGATTTGGAAAATTATAAAGACATAGTATCAAAATCGGTCAAAAACTCACAAAGTTACAAATTTAAATGTAGTGAGAAACATTGCACCCGGGCAAAAAAATAATCTTTAAACTAAAGGGAAATAACTGAAACTTGTATAGCTGTAATCGGGCTTCCAAGATATGTTATATAATTATGGTTTCCAATATGTTTGGTTATAAGTAGGAAATCGTGACGACTTCTTAAGCATGTTTTAAACAAAGGGTCATAGACTGCAATATACAAGAATGGCACTCTGCAATAAAAAAAAAACTGGCCAGAGATTTCTATGCAGAAATTAAAAGATAGGCTGGCACTGCCAGGCAGGATACGCCCACATTTTCGAGAGATGGATAGAGAACAAACAATACGGAAAGTGATTTTTCCTACATCATTAAGTCCTGTATTTCATACTGTATTGGGAGCAGCCATTTTGTTGGTCAGTTCCAGTCTGATATTCATGAAATTCGAAGTCGACAATGATTATGGTGTGACGGTACACAACCTAGAAATGTGACTTTTCGTCAAAATCGGATAAGAATTGTGACCTGTACAGAGTCAACAACCATGATATACCATATCTTTACACTATTCGCGTACAAACGGCGACCATTTCTTCCGGCAATTTTGGTACCATTTTC
Organism: Patella depressa; assembly: GCA_948474765.1. Classification (NCBI taxonomy): domain Eukaryota; kingdom Metazoa; phylum Mollusca; class Gastropoda; family Patellidae; genus Patella; species Patella depressa. The sequence continues at coordinate 35,560,798 of OX419720.1, forward strand.
ACGAAATTCGAATAATTCAGGAAGTTACGATCCGATATGCGCAAATACCGAAAGGAACCAAGATCTTTGGGTTATAACCATGCATTTCAAGTTTCATCAAAATCGAATTAAAATTGTGACCTTTACAGGGTCCACAACCTTGATATACCATTTTTTAACAGTATTCACGTACAAACGGTGGCCATTTTGTATGGCAATTTTGGTCTGATTTTCCCGAAATTCGAACTCAACCTTCCTTACGGTGTAACGGTAATATAATCAAACGTTTTTTTAAATCGGATAATAATTGTGACCTCCAAGCTAAAAAAAAAAGGCGATTTTGCGTATAATCAGGGGCCATAATTCAGGAAGTTACGATCCGATATGCGCAAATATCGAAAAGAAGCAAGATCTTTGGGTTATAACCTTGAATTTCAAGTTTCATCACAATCGAATCAAAATTGTTACCTCCACAGGGTCCACAACCTTGATATACCATTTTTTAACAGTATTCGCGTACAAACGGCGGCCATTTTGTATGGCAATTTTCGTCCGATTTTCCCGAAATTCGAACTCAACCTTCCTTAGGGTGTAACGGTGATATAATCAAACGTTTTTTTAAATCGAATAATAATTGTGACCTCCAAGCTAAAAAAAAGGCGATTTTGCGTATAATCAGGGGTCATAATTCAGGAAGTTACGATCCGATATGCGCAAATATCGAAAGGAAGCAAGATCTTTGGGTTATAACCATGAATTTCAAGTTTCATCAAAATCGAATCAAAATTGTGACCTCCACAGGGTCCACAACCTTGATATACCATTTTTAAACAGTATTCGCGTACTAACGGCGGCCATTTTGTATGGCAATTTTCGTCCGATTTTCCCGAAATTCGAACTCAACCTTCCTTAGGGTGTAATGGTGATATAATCAAACGGTTTTTTAAATCGAATAATAATTGTGACCTCCAGAGGGACCACAAGCTAAAAAGGGTGATTTTTCGGACAGTCAGGGGCCATAATTCAGGAAATTACATTCCGATAGCCGCAAATATCGAAAGGAACCAAGATCTTTGGGTTACAAACATGCATGTCAAGTTTCATCAAAATCGGTTCAAAATTGTGACCTCTATAGGGTCCACAAGCTAAAAACGTGATTTTTCGTAAAATCAGGGGCCATAATCCATGAAGTTTTGATCCGATACATGCCAATATCGAAAGGAACCGAGATCTTTTGGGGATAAACCTATATTTCAAGTTTCGTCAAAATCGGATAAGAATTGTGACCTGTAGAGAGTCCACAAACAAATTGTGGACGGACGGACGTCCGGACGGACGTCCGGACGGACGGGGGCGACGACATAATACGTCCACATGAAAATGTGGGCGTATAATAATTGCTAGAACCAGAAAAATATTTATCCACTATAATAAATAAGCAACATAGAGAAAATGAAATGAAATTGAATGGGGTTTAACGTCCTACTGTTCTGCTCCTACAATGGGCTAATGAAGACGGGCATACGCCATAAAGTGTGCAATGAGGGAAATTTTACCCGGGCAGCGGCGTTACGGCCTACGAGGTTGGTAAGGCGACCATACTCCTTGTCACGTACAACCAAGAAATCGAAACAAGGCTAGTTGACTCAATGACAGACGTTATGATACAGAGCGCATGTGCTAACCATTCAGCCACGCAAACTCCCTAAAATCGGCAAATTGCTGACCTACAGCGAGAAACATTTCAACCGGGCCAAATTTTCTATTTTAACAGTTTAATTTGCACGGTACCTTTAGTTATCAACCGAATATTACAAAACTTTTAAAAATAAGCTCCCCCTGACCAGCTTAATCGTTCGCAATAAACGTTTGCCCCTTAAAATCGACAAATTGCTGAATTTAAAGTGAGAAACATTACAACCGGGCCAAATTTTCTGTTTTATCACTTTAACAGTACCTTTGATTACCAACCGATTATTACAAAACTTTAAAAAGAGAAAGAGAGAAATGCGGCCTAACGTCCATTCGACACAAACTAGGTCATTTCGGGACTAACATATGTTTTTTAATTTTATTTAAAAACTCCCCTTGCACGTACTGGTCTTTAGCCGTTGGGAGGAAACCGAAGAACACGGAGAAAACCCACGAGGTTGGACATCATACACCATGTCACGTGCAACCTGGAGATCGAAACGACGCCCGTTGACTCAATGACAAAGGTTACGATACAGCGAGCACATGCTAACCATTCAGCCATCCAGCCTCTCTGAATTCGGAAAATTGCTGACTTATAGCAAGAAACATTTCAACCGGGCGAAATTTTCTGTTTTAACAGTTTAATGTGCACGGTACTTTAATTACCAACCGATTATTACAAAACTTTCGAAAATAAGCTCCAACTGACCAGCTTAATCGTATGCAATAAACGTTTTGCCTGAATTGAAAGTTCTGCACAGAGAAAGTTCATCTCGATTTCCCGGCGTGGTTCCCTTGTCAGTAAGGCAGAACGGAGGGCCTGACAAGCACAGCTGTCTAGTCCTTCGGATGGGACGAAAAACCAAGGTCCCGTGTACACATTGGAGTGCACGTAAAATATCCCTAAGCAGTTGGAATTCGATACTGTTGAATAAGCTCTATACGATGACTAAATGCGTAGATTGTAGTCACCCACACTTCATGTTTCGCTCAACAATGAAAGGGTGCCGTTTTCAATGTTCGATCCTTTTGTTCTTCTACTCCTGATATGTTGGACTGTTGATCGATGGTTTCATATAAAAGACTACCAATAAGACTCTTTGTAGAAGAAGTTCCCAAAAAATAGTATGTTGACTTTACGAGAAAGACCTCTAAACATGCTCCAAATTGTAAAAATACGACTTTTTGGATTTTCAATCTCTTTTTTTCGGCTATCCCTGATATTTAAAAAAAATGATACAATCATTTCACACAACAGGCTACCCATTAGACTCTCTATTGACAAAAGTTTCACCGCCCTCCCTTCATTATAACCGAAGTTATCGTGCCCTAAAGAATCAACAAATCAGCATGCTTATCTCTGCTCACCCTAAGCAGAAAATGCTCATCTTTGAACTCAATCATAACATTGACCTAGTGAACGTCTACACCAAGTTTGAACATTCTAGCTTAATTAGAAGGAGAGTTATTGTGTTCCGAAGTCCGGGCCTTTCAAATTGCTTCTATTTTTCATTTTCAATTCAAAATTGTGACCATCACATGACCGAAATCAAAATTCTGATCCGATAGATTTTTAGGCATTCCTTCAAGGATTCCGAAAATATAACTCCCGAGTCTGTAAGTAAAATAGCAAAAAAGCCTTTTTGATTTTTCACGTTTAAAGATGGTGGCACTTCCGGTTCGATCGACAAACTCCATATTTTGTGTACGAATCAGCAATTCCTTGTCTAGTATCGAAAAAAAAAATTAGGTCATTCTGACCTATATTTCGACGATTTTTTTGAAAACTTTGATCCTTAATTTCACCAAGGGGAGATAATTTAGAAAATTTCTAATTATATTTTTGAAGTCACATCGGTAAGATCTACTTGTATACTAAATTTCATGAAAATCGTACAACTATTAAAGAAGTTGTCAAATTGGTCTAAACTTCCGGTTCGAAATCACAGCGACGAATTTTCGAAATTCGAAAATGTGAAACTGCAGATGAAAATGATTTTTTTCAAGGTATTCAAAGAAAAAAGAATTAGTAAAATCGGTCAAAAAATAACAAAGTTACGACTATGCATTGTCAGTTTTTTCGTTCGTAAAATTCGGTGATTTCGGATTCGTAAAACGTTTTGAAAATATATTTAAACAACGTTCGCACCCCATTTTTGGGGGGGTAGGTCAAAGTTTTAGAAAGATCCTATGGTTAGATTCTGAGAAATCCGATTTGCAGAAAATACACAAAAAAAAAAATAATAATAATCTTAACAGAAACAATAAGCTTTCATATGTAATATGAAAGCTTAATAATAATCTTAACAGAAACAATAAGCTTTCATATGTAATATGAAAGCTTAATAATAATCTTAACAGAAACAATAAGCTTTCATATGTAATATGAAAGCTTAATAATCTTAACAAAAACAATAAGCTTTCATATGTAATATGAAAGCTTAATAATAATCTTAACAAAAACAATAAGCTTTCATATGTAATATGAAAGCTTAATAACTAGATCTGCTACTGTCCCATGCAGATATGAAAGCTTTCATATTCATCGTCACGTGTCATCGATTATATCAAGTATCTCAAATAAAAGGATAAGAATAACAAACTATCAAAATTGGTCAAAAACTCGCGAAGTTACAAGTCTAAATATAGTATGAAACATTGCATAATCTGAAAACTAAAGGGAAATAACTGATACTTGTGTTGAAATAATTCATAGAACCAGAAAAACATTTATCCACTATAATAAAAAAGCAACATAGAGAAAATGAAATGAAATTGAATGGGGTTTAACGTCCTACTGTTCTGCTCCTAAAATGGGCTAATGAAGACGGGCATACGCCATAAAGTGTGCAATGAGGGGAATTTTACCCGGGCAGCGGCGTTACGGCCTACGAGGTTGGACAGGCGACCATACTCCTTGTCACGTACAACCAAGAAATCGAAACAACGCCAGTTGACTCAATGACAGACGTTATGATACAGAGCGCACGTGCTAACCATTCAGTCACGCAACCTCCCTAAAATCGGCAAATTGCTGACCTACAGATAGAAACATTTCAACCGGGCGAAATCTTCTATTGTATTAGTTTAATTTGCACGGTACCTTTAGTTATCAACCGAATATTACAAAAGTTTTAAATATAAGCTCCCCCTGACCAGCTAAATCATTCGCAATAAACGTTTTCCCCTTAAAATCGGCAAAAGTGAGAAACATTACAACCGGGCGAAAATTTCTGTTTTATCACTTTTACAGTATCTTTGATTACCAACCGATTATTACAAAACTTTAAAAATAAAAAAGAAAGAAAGAAATGCGGCTAAACGTCAATGACAGACGTTACGATACAGCGCGCACAAGCTAACCATTCAGCCATCCTTAAAAATAAGCTCCCCCTGACCAGCTTAATTGTTCGCAATAAACGTTTGCACTCTAAAATCGGCAAATTGCTCACTTTAAAGTGAGAAATATTACAACCGGGCGAAATTTTATGTTTCATCACTTTTACAGTACCTTTGATTACCAACCGATTATTACAAAACTTTAAAAATAAAAGAGAAAGAGAGAAATGCGGCTCAACGTCCATTCGACGCAAACTAGGTCATTTCGGGACTAACATATGTTTTTAAATTTTATTTATAAACTTCCCTTGCGCGTACGGGTCTTTAGCCATGGGAGGAAACCGAAGGTCACGGAGAAAACCCACGAGGTTGGACACCATACTTCATGTCACGTGCAACTTGTAAATCGAAACGACGCCGGTTGACTCAATGACAGACGTTACGATACAGCGCGCGTATGCTAACCATTCAGCCTCCCTAAAATCGGGAAATTGCTGACTTATAGCAAGACACATTTCAACCGGGCGAAATTTTCTGTTTTAACAGTTTAATTCACACGGTATTTTAATTACCAACCGATTATTATAAAACTTTTGAAAATAAGCTCCAACTGACCAGCTTAATCGTATGCAATAAACGTTTGGCCTGAATTGAAAGATCTGCAACGAGAAAGTTCATCTCGATTTTCCGGCGTGGTTCCCCCTTGTCAGTGAGGCAGAGCGGAGGGCCTGACAAGGACAGCTGTCTAGTCGTTCGGATGGACGAAAAACCAAGGTCGGGTGTACATATTGGAGTGCACGTAAAATATCCCTAAGCAGTTGGAATTCGATACTGTTGAATAAGTTCTATACGATGACTAAATGTGCAAATTGTAGTCACCCACACTGCATGTTTCGCGTAACAATGAAAGGGTGCCGTTTTCAATGTTCGATCCTTTTGTTCTTCTACTCCTGATATGTTGGACTGTTGATCGATGGTTTCATATAAAAGACTACCAATAAGACTCTTTGTAGAAGAAGTTCCCAAAAAATATTATGTTGACTTTAAGAGAAAAGAACCTTTAAAGATGCTCCAAATCGTAAACATACAACTTTTTGGATTTTCGATCTCTTTTTTTCTGCTATCCCTGATATTTAAAAAAAAAGATACAACGATTCCACACAACAGGCCAGCTATTACACTCTCGATTAACAAGAGTTTCACCGCCCTCCATTCATTATAACCGAAGTTATCTTGCCCTAAAGAATCAACAAATCAGCATGCTTATCTCTGCTTACCCTTGGCAGAAAATGCTCATCTTTAAACTCAATCATGACATTGACCTAGTGAACGTCTACACCAAGATTGAACATTCTAGCTCAATTAGAAGGAGAATTATTGTGTTTCAAAGTCTCGGCCCTTCAAATTGCTACTACTTTTCATATTCACTTCAAAATGGCAACCATCAATTGACCTAAATCAAAATTCTGCTCTGAACAATTTTTAGGCTATCTTACAAGGATTCAGAAAATATAACTCCCGTGTCTGTAAGTAAAATAGCAAAAAATCCTTAGGGATTTTTCACGTTTCAAGATGGTGGCACTTCCGGTTCGATCAACAAACTTCATATTTTGTGTACAAATCGGTAATTACTTATCTAGTATCCAAAAAAAAAAATCAGGTCATTCTGACCTATATTTCGATGATTTTTTTGAAAATTTTGATCCTTAATTTCGTCAAGGGGAGATAATTTAGAAAATTTATAATTATATTTTTGAAGTCACATCGGTAAGGTCTACATATATACTAAATTTCATGAAAATCGTACAACTTTTAAAGAAGTTGTCAAATTGGTCTAAACTTCCGGTTCGAAATCACAGCGACGAATTTTCGAAATTCGAAAATGTGAAACTGCAGATGAAAATGATTTTTTTCGAGGTATTCAAAGAAAAAAGAATTAGTAAAATCGGTCAAAAAATAACAAAGTTACGACTATGCATTGTCCATTTTGTCGTTCGTAAATTTCGATGATTTCGGATTCGTAAAACGTTTTGAAAATATATTTAATCAAGGTTCGCACCCCATTTTTGGGGGGGTAGGTCAAAATTTCAGAAAGATCCTACGGATAGATTCTGAGAAATCCGATTTGCAGAAAACACACAAAAAAAAAAAACAATAATAATAATCTTAACAGAAACAATAAGCTTTCATATGTAATATGAAAGCTTAATAATCTTAACAAAAACAATAAGCTTTCATATGTAATATGAAAGCTTAATTAATCTTAACAGAAACAATAAGCTTTCATATGTAATACATATGAAAGCTTAATAATCTTAACAGAAACAATAAGCTTTCATATGTAATATGAAAGCTTAATAATAACTTTAACAGAAACAATAAGCTTTCATATGTAATATGAAAGCTTACTAATATTAATCTTAACAGAAACAATAAGTTTTCATATGTAATACATATGAAAGCTTAATAACTTTAACAGAAACAATAAGCTTTCATATGTAATATGAAAGCTTAATAATAACTTTAACAGAAACAATAAGCTTTCATATGTAATATGAAAGCTTAATAATTTTAGTAATCACAATAGGCTTTCAATAATAATCTTAACAAAAACAATAAGCTTTCATATGTAAAAAAGCCTAATAAAGCCTGAAAGCCTAATAAATAATAATAATTTTAGTAAGACGAAAGTCTGAAAGCCTAATAATTTTAGTAATCTCAATAGGCTTTCAGATGAAATATGAAAGCTTAATAATCTTAACAGGTATGTAATATGAAAGCTTAATAATAATCTTAACAGAAACAATAAGCTTTCATATGTAATATGAAAGCTTAAAAAGTAAAATGATGCAAATAAATAAAAGAAAAGTAACACCAAGATTTATATATACTTATCATTTGGCTCTAGTGGGTGTTTCAAAAAGAAAATGAATAAAAAACAAACAGAACAACATCACACATCACTATCTTGGGCATTATAATATATGTTCCATGTAAAAACAGGGAACCAAGTGGATACTTGCTTTCAATTGAGTTCTGTGCTCTAAGAACTGAACCAAACCGGACACCTAGTAAACAGTACAAGCGTGTGACCTTTATATTTATATTTACATTTAGTTATATTATATTTCGTTAACAGCCTGTATCTATACTTGTCTGAAGGTGAAACTAAAAATAATCACAAAATATTTTGATAGGTGGTATTGCTGTACCCAACCACCATTTCGTCTTAACATCCAAGGGTTATACAATTGATGACGCAATAGTTGCGTCTTTAACAATGTTGATGGTAAACTACACTTATGTGAGATACCTTGATGGTGTGTGTAGAAATTCGGTCACCTATAACTATGCCTTCTTCATGAAGGTCATTCATGTTTGTGTCTAGATATACCACTGACTTTGTTCAAAGGTATTATACTAAAACCAGCTATTGGCGCAATAAGGTTGAGTGTCGCCTGTTTTGAAATACACAAGTAGATCAATGATCTCGTTTAGGGTAAATAAAACGGCACCCCCAAAATTATTGCAGCAAAACATTTTTTTGTAACACACCTTATTTTCTAAACATGTATTATAAGCCTATAACCTATATGCATACGTTTTGGATAGCCAGAGTGTCAATTAGTTTGGTGAAAAAAATATTTGTAGCTAGCTTTCTTTCGTAGACGTCGATTTAAACAGCGGCGTTTTTGTTTTTGGTTGGTTTTTTTTTTAGGGGGGGGGGAGTTTTAAGTTTATCATAAACATCGTAGAAAAGGAAGGACAGTGAGGACTGTCGCCTACGCCTGTTTATATAGTCTATTCTACGTGTATTTTTACTACTATTATTATATAGTTTGTTAATCACCCATTACTAATTATTTCCACGTTTAAGTAGAGTGTTTTCTGAGTAGATTACAAATAGCGCCCCAAACCATTGAGTACACAACGTCGTGTACAGATTTCAAAATGGCCATAATGTAATAATCAGAAAATCATTAGAATTTGTTTGGTTTTTATAAAGTTCTGCCCCATGCTAAAGTTTAGTTTATAAAACATTTAATATCATGGATCTAGCTGTTCAGTTATCAAAATCCATTGAAAATCAATATACTTGTTCGTCCCAAGACCTTAAACCCTGTGTATCAATATGAAGTCAATCGGATGATACATTTGGCCTCTAGGGTTCTTCGTCTCATGACCTTAAACACTGTGTACAAGTCAATCGGATATTAACTTTAGCCTCTAGAGCGTTCACAAAATACTGTGGACGACGGACGGACCGACAGACCGACAGGGGCGATGGCAATATACATCCACATTTCCACGTGGGCGTATAAACAGGGGCGTAAATGTGGGGAGAGGGTACTCCCCCCCCCCCCAAGCCCCCAAAATAGTCGGTCGCAAAATTAGCGCAGTCGGTCGCAAAATAGGGGTAGTCGGTATCAAAATAAATGCTCACTGTATACGTCACGCTACTCACGCAAAACTTTAGTATAAAAATAGTCGGTCGCAAAATCAGTGCAGTCGGTCGGAAAATAGGAACAGTCTTTAGTATAAAATAACCTTGTCAACTTATCATGTTTGAAAAGATGTTGTGTTTCACTCTCATTCTGTTGTGAGGAGTTGGTCTAACAACAAAATTTCACCCAGGGAGAAAAGTAGTCGGTCTCAAAATAAGTGCAGTCACTGCAATCGGTCTCCAACACAAAGCCAGAATAGATCCCAAATACTATATATTTGCGTGATTCCGTGAGCCTAAATTGCATACGTCACTCTTATTCTGTTGTGAGTATGTTGGTCTAACAACAAAATTTCACCAAGGGAGAAAAATACTCGGTCACAAAATAAGTGCAGTCACTCCCAAAAACAATGCCAGAATAGATCCCAAATACTATGTATTTGTGTGAATCCGTGTGCCTAAATTGCATACGTCACACAAAACTATAGTATAAAATAACCCTGTATGCTTGTATTTCTTATTCTGTTGTGAGTATGTTGTTTTATGAAATGTTTTCTACCATGGCAAAAAATAGTCGGTCTCAAAAAAAAGTACTCACCGCAGTCAGTCTCCGACTAAATGAATTAATGAGATAAACATACAATCACAAAACAGGCCAAATTGACAGATAAGCCTCAAGATTTTGTCCCATTTCTTATCAACCCCAGTACCAAAAATTTAAAAGCTTGGTTACATATCTGAAATTTTTTCGCGCCTGCGCGGCGATTCCATTATAACATTATTCTTCTACTGGGTTACATATCCGAAATTTTTTCGCGCCTGCGGCGCTTGATTTGATTTTAAAATCATTCTTTTTTACTCCTCAGTTGTCTTATACTGTCAGATTGTACAGATGTTATGCCATTTCTTGCAAAACCCATCGGGAGATTCTGTTCCATTGACTGACATTTCTGGTACACTCGTCCACAGGAATTTCTCCCAGCAATGACCTCAAATGCCAGGAATTTGAATCAATTTTTCAAAAATTTTCTCAAATTACTCAGTGTTATAGTCACCACCATTGATATGACATAAACTATATGTGAATTAAAATAAAACTACTTTCCGACGAGACAACGATCGGCGAACAACTACACAATTATATAATAATATCTATTACGTTCTACCGGGACGCTTAATGCTATAGCTAGTATTTTGTTTACTATCATTGTGGGTGGGATTGTGGATGACGCCCTACATTTGAAACCGCCCCTACCCCACCCCCATATTCCCTAGAAAACTCGCACTTGGTGCTCGGCTCCTGATTGCGTCACTCGCACTGGGGGGGGGGGGGGGGTCGGGGCGGGGGTATGTGCATCAGTCGATCGCATTTTGGCTAAACACCCCCAGAATCAGCACCACCACAGGAACCATGAATGGCCACTGCCAGACTTTTTATGCGATGGGGTGGCCCTGACAGACACTCCCAAAATGCCACGCCCCCAAATAGACTAAATTAGCTAAGTCCCGTACCACCTAAAACTGCTAGTAGTAAGGGCGACTGTATGGCAACGCACGTGCGCGCGTGCGTGCACGTGACCCATTGCACGTGTGTACGTGCGTGACCCCTTGCACATGTGTGACCTTGCACTGGATGACCTTTAGTACGTGCGTGACCTTGCACGTGCATGACGTACGGAGAGAGGGCGCGCGCGGGAAAAGAGAGAGAGAGAGAGAAGGAGAGAGAAAGAAGAAGGGGGAGGGGAGGGGGAACAACTCTTTTTGCATTGATTAAGTTGGCCCTGAAAAGGGCCGTTGATTGGCCGTTGTCCTCCACCTAACAACAACACTTCGGCTGCTCCCACCGATTATGTTTTTACGAGCATTTGACCAAGTGTTTGCTCCGTCTATGGGCGTTGTTGCCAATTTCGGTCCCACACCAGAAGCAGACTAGGTAATCTGCTTCTGGCCTGTTTCCCTTAAACATGGGGTGATACCCTCCACAAGTGGCGCAATATCGATAATCTTTTCGATCCATTTTGCTTGTGACTTCTTTTGGCTTCGACACTCCTATTTATGGCTGGAGTCGGGACGAGTCTAATGTGTTGGACGATACCATTTCTCAACCAATCAGAATAGCATGACGTCACATGACGTCACAAAACATGACGCCACAAAAAACAGACACGTGATATGTTGCTTACAAAGCATTTTATTGAACATATTTACAAATTTTATTGAACTTGAACACAAATCAAAAGGCATTGAACACAAAGCAAAATATAATCACATTTACAGAGCAAGTCGGGAAAATGATCCCTTGCTCACTGTTCGACGAGTATATCGTTCACACGATACACGTGCCCGAACATCGAAAGGGCTTGCGGGGAGGGACCATGAAACCGATGACACAGATAATACAAACAATAATGCCCACAGACGACACTCTCGAGTCCCTGAATCCATCGGGGTTGGTAATGGAGTTGTAGATCTTGGACGAAACGTCGAAAGGCTTCTCCGTAGAGATCAGGGGAACACCCGTAGGAATCGAAGAAGGTAATGTGATCTGGTCCTTCGCACACAAACACGGTCCAGTGTCTACCGAGTTGGTCTTCGTCGTCTGTGTTGATGACGTAGGCTTTGGGGTAAGAGGTCGGGCGCAGTATATCCAGATGATTACGAGCCCACACACCCCTGAACACGTTAGAGGGGAGATATTTTTTATACGCCCACATTTTCATGTGAACGTATATTGTCGTCGCCCCTGTTCGTCCGTCCGTGCGGACGTCAGTCCGTCCATCCTGACGTCCACAATTGTTTGTGAACAGACTACAGGTCACAATTTTTATCCGATTTCAATGAAACTTAAAACATAGGTTTATCATCTTAAGATCTCGGTTCCTTTCGATATTGGCATGTTTCGAGCTGTAACTTCATGGGTTATGGCCCCAGATTGTACGAAAAGTCACGTTTTTAGCTTGTGAACAGTGTAGAGGTCACAATTTTGAACCGATTTGGATGAAACTTGAAATGCATAGTTATAACTCAAAGATCTTGGTTCCTTTCGATATTTGCGCCCGTCGGATCGTAACTTTCTGAATTATGGCCCCTGATTGTCCGAAAAATCGCCCTTTTTAGCTTGTGGTCCCTCTGAAGGTCAAATTTGTTATCCGATTTGAAAAAAAACGTTCGATTATATCCCCGTTACATGGTTATGGAGGTTGAGTTCAAATTTCATGAAAATCGGACCAAAATTCACGGACAAAATGGCCGCCGTTTGTATGCGAATAGTGTGAAAATATGTTATATCAAGGTTGTGGACCCTATAGAGGTCACAATTTTGAACCGATTTTGATGAAACTTGAAATACATGTTTATAAGCTAAAGATCTTGGTTCCATTGCATATTTGTGCATATCGGATCGTAACTTCCTGAATTATGGCCCCTGATTGTACGAAAAATTGTCTTTTTAGCTTGTGGTCCCTCTGGAGGTCGGAAAACTATTATGCGATTTTAAAAAACGTTTGATTTTATCACTGTTTCACTGTAATGAAGGTTGAGATCGAATTTCGTAAATATGGTACCAAAACTGTCCGACATAATGGCTGCCGCTAATACGCGAATAGTGTAAAAATATGATATATCAAGGTTGTGGACCCTGTAGAGGTCACAATTTTAATCCGATTTTGATGAAATTTGAAATTAAGTTTATAACCCAAAAATGCGATTCCTTTCGATATTTAGGCACATTGGACCATAACTTCCTGAATTATGGCCTCTGATTGTACGAAAATCATGGGTTTTTTTACCTTGTGGACCCTATGGAGGTCACAATTTTATTCCAAATTAAAAAAACGTTTGACTATATCCCCGTTACACATTAATGATGGTTGAGTGTGAATTTCTTGAAAATCGATAATTGAACAGCTAAATCCATAATATTAAACGTTTCGTATGCTTAACATTAGCATGGGGCAGAACTTTATAAAAACCAAACAAATTCTAATGATTTTCTGATAATTGCTTAAGATGTGACAACTCTTGTTGACTGCCCGGACGATTTAGCTGCTGTGTGTGCGTATGTTTCGTTGCCTGGCAACCTATTTTCTAAAGCCCGTGTCAGTTGTCGATTTGAGAGAGCCTCACCAATCTGTGATGACTTGTCAGATGGCGTCGATTTCCAAGACATTGTCGTATTCGGCAAACAGAACAAGACTGAGATGATTGGTCGGAGCCGCACCGAACTTGAGTTCCAAAAACAGGCTACCCGCTGATTTGGGATGAAAGTAATTACCGTCGGCTCCGTGGTCGTTGGTCAAATCGAAACAATACAAAGTGTACCCATTGATATAGTCGTTGAAAGGGAGGTCCAGGTCTTCTCGGGTGTTTAAGACGGACACTCTTTTCATCAAATCCAGGTAAGGGTCGCTGGCTTGTCGCTTCTGAAAGTCGACATCGTATTCGTCCACAATTTCCCCGTTCTTGGTCAATTTGATGTTTTGCAATTGATTGTGTTCGAATTGGAAAGGATCTCTGTTTTTTCTTCCGTCGTAGGCGGTGTTACGTACCATACCCACGATTAATCTCTTGTGCAGGCTTTCGTTGACAAACAGATTGTCTAGGACGTGACTGGCACGATTGTCGGGAATGACCATGTCGCGGACCACCACGCGCTTCAGGGGATACTTGGCGTTGGACGATTGAAGTTGCGCGGCCACCCGTGTGTAGGTACTGGGAACCTGAGTGACGAACGGGATATCCAGGTAGGCTTTGGTGAACTCGACTTTGTAGTCTTCTGTATCGTTGCCGTACATCAGAAAAAATTTCGGGGATTGCTTCTCCAATTCCAATCGCAGGTCCACACCGTCCAGCAGATACCGATCTTGTAAATACATGTCTAAGTGTAGACCCGACTGCAATTCAAATGTGCGACTGGCAGCGATGGTTTTCTGGCCTTGTTCCAATCCTTTGTTATTCGGAGCCTGTTGTCGTCCACCATCCACCGTGGTGGCGACGGATTCCGTGGAATTGAACTGCCCGGCGGTGTCTTTTTCCCACAGGACTTGTTTCGACAGGTGATCGTTCTTGGCTCCCTTATTGAAACTCAGCAAATTCTCCAAGTAAGCCCTGTAGGGATAGGCGGGCAGAGAGGTGGTGACCAAAGTTTCGGCATCCTTTCCCAGGCGTAATTTGACGTCTTTGAACAACGAATGAAACAAGTTGTTAATGGGTGCGACTTGACTATCCGCATCCAGGTCATCCCCGTTGTTCTTGGTTACCTTCAGGCCACGTGCAGTGTCATGTTAGCCAGAGGTGGCATTGGAAATATAAAATTCGATGGATCCGTCCTGGTTCAAGTCGGGCGTCAGTGGATACTTTCTGATTTTGGTCACCTTGTTTATGGCAGTCTGCGTGTCGGGTACACTGAACAAATCCTGCAATTTATCTCGCGCGCTGGGACAGGAATCATTGCGCATTATTTGCGTAGCCATGGTCGAAGATATCTAGTTTACGTCGTTTGTGAGAGGTGACCTGAGTCTTCTTCTTCCTCTTCGGACGATGTGAAGTGGAAGGGGTTCATGAGGGGTCTTTTATAGGTTCCAGGTGGGCGACCACGTTCTTGAGTGTGTCGGACATCGTGTTTGACACCGTGGGGCGAAGCGTGTCCTTGGCGACTTTCTTCCAGTTCCATTTTTCACGACCTCTGACGGCGTCGAGCACGCTTTTTTCCACTTTGGGTAACACTTGGGCCACATTCTTTTTCACGGCAGCTTTACCGGCCGACCACAAGGTCTTCCCGACCGATTTGACGGCATTCAATAACCCCGACCATCGACCGGAACCCTGTTGTTTCAGAATTCCTCCCTTGTACACCACCAGACCACTACCGGCTCCTCGCTGTCTGAGTACTCCGCTTTTGTACCCTCGAATCATCATCGGCGGCGAAAATGAAGTTGGGCCACCACCTTACCGTCGAGAAATGGCACGGCTTTCCACATTCCGTTTCTTATATAGAGACCAATGGAGTTTAGTCGACTGTACTTCAGAGGTAAGTAGTGAATGCTGGCGGGACGGTGATACAATCGTCGACTGGGAATCACGTCCAACAAGGTAGCCTTCGCGTCGCCTACTATCTGGGGTTCGATAATGTCCGTGTAGGTGTAAAATAGATCGTACTGGATTTGAAGATTTGGGGTGTGGTGGGCGAAGAAATGTCGTAGACTTTGGTCATCATCGCCGGTCATATCGATTGACTGCAGGGCAACCAACAGTTCGTCTCCAGTCCATCCCGACATAGACACGATGGGTCCACACAGACGAAGTTCGATTTTCGGCAACATGTCAAAATAGAAAAAGCGTCTGCACGTGATTGATCTTCAGATACACTTTGTCGTTGGTGCCGTCTTTCTTGAAAGAGACGAAGGAACCTTTTTGTACGGCCCCTTGGCGCATCACCTCTCGAGTGTCGTAATCGCTCCGCTCTTTCTTCTCGTGGTCGGTCATTTCCTTGTTATTGGGATCCAAGCGGATGGGTTTATTGGCCAAATGATTGTAGATGGGAGACAGGTACAACAACAATCCAAGTGCTTGTTTAGCACATCCAGGATATGCCTCAGCGACTCGTAGTCGCCACTCTTGATGTGCGTTTCCATTTCGATCTACCCCTTGATCTCACCACCCTTTACACCTTTGAAACAATGCGACGGGTCGATATTGTGGGCGCTGTGGAGTTCATGGCATATCTTTACTTCGGGTTTGTCGCGACCAAGGATGAATGCGTAAGCTGAGCGTGTTGTCTCGGTAATCAAGGTTTTGCCATTGCTCAGGTAACGTGATCATGGACAGACCCACTTCCCATTCCCGATGATCGACGAGAAGTGGCGGTTCCAGATGTGTATGATACGTGGAGACTTTGTTGTCCGGATACCACGACATGGAACTGTCACTAAATTATAACACATACTTATGGAAGAACAATTATTGATTTATTTAGGCGACGTTTCGAAGAGTATTCTCTCAACGTTTTCAAGCAAGCGCAGTAACAAATGTGTATGGATATTATATATAGACAAACAATAACAACAATTCTGAAACCATGCATGACAACAACAAGATCAAAGGCATATAACAATAATTAGAATAATAGAACTAGACCTGCATGCAGGAATGACGGGTTTCACTGGTGCCACGTTGCCCTTGAACATGTCACTTCCGAGGCCAAGTTACCCTTGAACACATGTCACTTCCGGTACCAACGAAACCACTAAAAAGGTTTCCAAATAAACATTGCTCACATCAAATAAAATGGACGCAGAATCAACCAAATCCAGCAATATCAATTCATTTTATACATTTGTTACTTGTAAATGATCTTGACAAAATTACAATACTTCCGATGTTAATGAAAATGTTCAATTAGTTTTATGAAATCCGAAATGGCATAGATATCATATAGTGAAAATTTTATGTAAATCGAATAATAATTGCCACTTTTAAAGACCAAAAAACTTGAAAAGTGACTTGTACAAGTTAGAAACCATTTTGTGGTATCTGTATGATCATATGGGTTCATTCTATTGGTTGATTGGCATCAAATATCATAATTTGAAAAAGATTTCAAAACATACTCATTTGAATAAAATATCTCTTTTGAAGGCTAAAAATACAGTTTTTGCCAAAATGACGTTACTTCCGGTAAAAAAACTGCTTCCGACATTTTTTGCGCCTTTAAAGGACACACTCTTTGAGTCATATAATTTTTCAAAAAAATAATATTTGTTTTCGAAAAATGGTACCTAACTGTCAAAATTGTAGTTTTTGGTAAAATTATGCCACTTCCGGTGCCAACAGATAACACGTTTGGTAATTAAAAAAAATGACAATTGAGACAACGAAGCATATGAACTTTGTTTTATACAAATCGAACAATAAAAAATTAATCTAGGACTGAAAAACTGAATTAGCCAATGGCGGCCAAGGAAAATTACTGAGACAATTTTTTTTTTAACATTTTTGCGCTAGTCAGGTGACTCTTTACTTCTGTGCACAACACGACTAAAAAATATTCATAAATAAAAAAGTTTTTTGTAAAATTTTAAATTTTCGAATATCTTCGAAGATTTGCCGAAAATCAAAAACCGAAAGTAGCGTAGATATGTGCCATGTCTCCGGCTATGCCAAAATGTATCGAAAGTTAAAATCCAATGATTATTGTTAAAATTACTGCAATATTTTTAAAAACGATAAGTTCGGTGATTTCGGACATTTCGCATTGTCGCAGAACGTTCAAAATAGCTTTATCCTCTAAGTCACACCCACTTTCCCAGTAAAAGAGAAGAAATCGTAACGATGCGACACGTAGTTGCTGAGATCTATTCAAATTGGAATCTGAATAATAACTAGACCTGCAAGCAGCACTGAACCGGCTTTCAGGAATCATACAGGAAGTTTATTATACCATAACCGATCCATTGAGCTACCAAACTACATTTTAATTGTTTTGCTTCAGTGACACCCTCTATCATATGTAAAAGTAATATTTGCTGGCGAAAAGACAGGTCAAAATTGTAAGTTATGGCAAAATTACGTCACTTCCGGTGCCGAAAGAAATTTTTATAGATGAAAAATAAGTCGAAAACTATACTTTAATTGTTTTGCTTCAGTGACACCCTCTATCATATGTAAAAGTAATATTTGGTGGCGAAAAGACAGGTCAAAATTGTAAATTATGGCAAAATTACGTCACTTCCGGTGCCGAAAGAAATCCTTATAGGTGAAAAATAAGTCGAAAATTCGCAACATACAAAATACAAACTTTGTTTTATACATATCGGGCAATAAATAATTAACCTATAACCCATAAACTGAAATTAAGAAGGTAAAAAACTTAAAAGTGACACTAGGAAAATTGGCTATTTTTCGACAAGGGAACATGCTAGAAGCCTTTTCTTGATATCAATATGATGGTATTGATTCAATCTTACTGCCCATTAGAGCCAGACGTTATAAAGTTAAACGAATAATAAATATCAATCCCTTCAAAAAAATGTTTGTTTTGAAGGCTGAAAATACGTTTTTTGCAAAAATTACATTACTTCCGGTGATATTGAAAATGTTAATTTAGTTCATAGAAGTCATAAATGGCATAAGGCATCAAATGGTAAAAACAATAATAAAAATCGAATAATAATTGACACTTTTATAGACCAAAAACCTTGAAAAGTGACTTATAGAAGATCGCCTATTTCTCTGTAACCGTACAAGTTCGAAACCATTTTGTGGTATCTGTATGGTCGTATGACTTCATTCTATTCGTTGATGGGAATCAAATATCATAATTTTAAAAATATTATAAGGCAGACTCATTTGAATAAAATATTTGTTTTTTAGGTTAAAAATACAGTTTTTGCAGAAATGACGTCATTTCCGGTCACAGTGAAAATGTAAAATTGGCTTGACCTAGTCCACATTGACATTAGGCATCAAATGGAAAAAAAATATTGCAAATCGAATAATAGTTCACTCTTTTAAAGGCAAAATAACGTGAAAAGTGATGCATGCAAAATTGCATATTTCTCGGCAACTGCTCATATTACAAACTAATTTTCGCATACATTCTCTTCGTCTGGATTATTGCTACGAGTTTATGAAAATCACAAATAAATACTTCGAAATATGAAGACGCTGAATGAATTGAAAATAATTGAATTTTACACTTTATTTTACATTTTATTCGAAATTGCCCGAAAATGAAATGGAAATTTAAAAAATCTGAGCTAAAGATTTTATACACCTTTGCAGGGTGCATCCTTTTAGTTATATCAGTTTTGAAAAAAAAATATTTGCTTTCAAAAAGTGGTACCGAACTGTCAAAATTGTAGTTTTTGTTAATATTACGTCACTTCCGTTGCCGACAGAAAAATTTCACCGTAACAAAAAAAATTGCAATTGGGACCACGGAGCATATGAACTTTGTTTTATACAAATCGAACAATAAATAGTTTTTCTGGTTACGAAAAACTAAATTGGCCGATGGCGGCTAACGCAAATTACCGAGACATTTTTTTTATCATTTCTGCTCAAGTAGGATGATATTTTAACCCTGTGTAAAATTATTCATAAATAAAAAAGGTTTTCGTAAAAAAATTTTTTTTTTTTTCAAAATATCGGACATTTTTTCGACTACTTCCAGTTTTACGATCATTGTCGTGACAGCTTTACGAAGTTCTTTGGATACTTAACTTTCTGTACCAGAAGTGTCAGAAACATCCATTGAGTAGTTTTGGAAAAAAAGATAAATTAAAGAGCGTTTCCAAAAATTTAACGATTTTTCAATTTTTTTCAAAGTTTGAGGCCATTTTTGGACCTCTTATATTATTTCAATGCTTTTCATTTTGGAT
This sequence comes from Patella depressa, assembly GCA_948474765.1. Lineage (NCBI taxonomy): Eukaryota > Metazoa > Mollusca > Gastropoda > Patellidae > Patella > Patella depressa. Next base: position 35,580,634 of record OX419720.1, read on the forward strand.
TCACTATATAGACAACCGATAGGACTTTGAGTAAGAAAAGTTTAAGAAAAATCTGCGGCGTTGTTTTCGAGAAAAGGGCGTCTCAGAATGTTAAAAAAATAGGAAAATACTAGATTTTTGGCATACAATAATTTATTTCCTTATCATCGAAATCGAATTATTTAGACACCACATGATGGTCCATTAATAGGGCTACCCAGCGACATTGTTTTTAACATTTTTTTTCATTTTTTGAATACTTCCGGTATGGCTATTATTGTCGGAATAGTTTTAATAGCCGGTTTGGGCACTAAAATAGTCACAGGGCTCTGTAATGACATATTACATTATCTGATCAGATAAAATGCCCCTGAGAAATCCTATGTTCAAAAGTGCGAAAAATGCAAAAAAATTAAAATATCGAAAATTAAATTTCAATAACTACATACATATTATACATCGTTAGAATCGTAATTAGGTCAGCTATCTGAATATACAATCTTTTTTGAAAATCTCTTAAAATAAAAAAATAGTAGAACATTTTCCAAAATTTCACGATTTTTCGACTTTTTCGATTTTCAGTCCGTTATTTCACCTATTCCAGATATTTCAAAGTCTTATTGGATGGCTTCATGCAAAAAACCTCCGAAAGGATTCTCGATAGAAAAAATTTAAAAAAAAGTTGCGGTTAAGTTTTCGAGATACAGGCGTCCAAAAATGCTAAAAATCAGAAAATACTTGATTTTCAGCGTGCCATATTTTGCTTCCTGCTAATCGTATCCGTACGAATTGGGTATCATTCAGTGGTCCAATCACCGCCCGACCAAATGATACCTTAATTCGTTTAATCCGTTGATATTGGACGGAAAAGTCGTGTTTTTACCCAAAACACACATTTTTCACTTTTTTTTCAAAATATCGCATATTATTTCGACTACTTCCGGTTTACGGATTGTTGTTGAAATTGCTTTTAACGGTGGTTTGACCATATTACTTCATGTTCCAGGAATTTCAGAAACGTCGATCTGGCCGTAAAACGAAACTTAAGCTCACAAAATGTGAAGAAAATTCGAAAAAAATCGAAAAATAAAGGGCGATAACTCTGAATGAAACTTATATTACTGGAACCGGATTGCCTTCAGGTATCCAAAAATGTAGGTCAAATTTTAAAATTTTAAAAAATAACAAAAAATGTGTCTTGAACAACATATTTTCATTTTTCGAACGCTAGAAGTCAGCGGCGAAGTTTTGAAATTGCAAAATTTTCAACTGCTATCGTCCGAGAAAAGACTCAAGGTTTTCAAAAATGTAATTTGTATGAAAATAGATACAGAATTGACGAATCTACGGCCGTTTTTTAATTTTTTGGCACCGCACGAAATTCGACCACTTCCGGTCTGCGCAGAAGTTTCAAATACAGTGGAAGGGATAGCCACCATATGGTTTCCTGATAGAAAATTATGTCCCAGATCTGTATCTGTTACAGACACTGAGAAATAGGCTCCCCCGAAAAATAAAATAATAATAATAAACTAGACCTGCAGACCTGCAGTGCTGAATCGGCTTTCAGGAATCAGACAGAAAGTGCGTCATACAATAGCCGATCCATCGAGCTACCAAACGAGACTGTATTTGTTATGATTCAGTGACACCCTCTATCAGATTTGTAAAAGTAATATTTGCTTGCAAATACACCGGTCAAAATTGTAAAATCTGGCAAAATTACTTCACTTCCGGTGCCAAAAGAAATCATTATCGGTAACAAATAAGTTGAGAATTCGCAATTGAGAATCGTTTTATACATATCAGGCAATAAATAATGAACTTAGAACCCATAAACTGAAATTATAAAGGTAAAAAACTTTAAAAGTGATCCTTAGAAAATTGGTTATTTCTCGACAAGGGAATATGCTAGAAACAATTTTTTGATATCTGTATGTTTAAACTGATCCAATCTAAATGGCCATTAGAATCAAACGTTATAACGTTAAACAAATAATAAAAATTAACTCACTAAAAATACGTTTTTTTGCAAATATGACATTACTTCCGGTGATAAAGGAAATGTTAAATCAGATCATTGCAATCGTAAATGGCATAAGGCATCACATGGTGAAAATTGTATAAAGATTGAATAATAATTGACACTTTTATAGACCAAAAAGCTTAAAAAGTGTCTTGTAGAAAATCGTCTATTTCTCGGTAACCGTACAAGTTAGAAACTTTTTTGTGGTATCTGTATGATCGTATGGTTCATTCTATTTGTTGATTGGCATCAAATATCATAATTTTAAAAATATTATAAGGCAGACTCATTTGAATAAAATATTTGTTTTTTAGGTTAAAAATACAGTTTTTGGCAAAATGACGTCATTTCCGGTAACATGGAAACTGTAAAATTGGCTTAACCTAGTCCAAATTGGCATTAGGCACCGAATAAAAGAAAAATATTGAAAATCGGATAATAATTTACTATTTCATAAGCAAAATAACGTGAAAAGTGATGCATGCAAAATTGCATATTTCTCGGCAATTGCACATATTACGAACTATTTTTTGCATACATTCTGCTCGTCTGGATTATTACTACGAGTTTATGAAAGTTACGAATAAATAATTCAAAATATGAAGACGTTGAATGGGTTGTAAATAACTGATTGTTACCCTTTTTTTTTTACATTTATTCGAAATTGATCGAAAATGAAATTGAAATTAAAAAAATCTGAGCTAACGATTTGTGCCCCTTTACAGCGCGCATCCTTTTTGCTATATCAGATTTCGAAAAATATAATATTTGCTGTCAAGAAGTGGTACCGAACTGTCAAAATTGTAGTTTTTGTTAATATTACGCCACTTCCGTTGCGTGTAGAAAAATTTCACGGTAACAAAAAAAATTACAATTGAGACCACGGAGCATATGAACTTTGTTTTATACAAATCGAACAATAAATAATTAATCTAGGTATGAATAACTAAATTAGCCAATGGCGACTAAAGAAAATTACTGAGATAAAATTCTTTCTCACTTCTGCTCAAGTAGGGTGATACGTTAACTCTGTGTAAACTACCATCAAAAAATATTCATAAATAAAAAAGTTTTCTGTAAAAATGTAAAAAAAAATCAAAATATCGGAGATTTTTTCGACTACTTCCGGTTTTTCGACCATTGTCGGAATAGCTTTAACGAGTTGATTAGATACTTAACTTCCTGTACCAGAAATATCAGAAACATTCATTGCGTAATTTTCGAAAAAAAGATACATAAAAGAGCATTTTCAGTAATTTAATGATTTTTCAACTTTTTTCAAAGTTTGAGGTCATTTTTGAACTACCTATGATCCAAAAAGGAAAATACTTAGTTTTCGGCGTACCATAATTTATTTGCTACGAATCAAATTCGTGTTATTTAGTTGTTATACGACCGTCTTTTAATGGAACTATCCAACGACACTTTAATTGTTCTGGTCCGCTAATATGTGACGGAGAATACGAACTTTTGGCAAGAGCTCCCATTTTTTTTTATCTTTTTTACATTTTTCGTCGTTTTTTGAACTACTTCCGGTATACGAATCATTGTCGAGTAGTTTTCACATCCAGTTTTGGAGTTTGCACGGGAACAGGGCTCTCTAATGATATACGACACTATACGATCAAATAAAATACTTCTGGGAAATCCTATGTTCAAAAGTGTTAAAAATAAAATAATAATAATAAACTAGACCTGCAGACCTGCAGTGCTGAATCGGCTTTCAGGAATCAGACAGAAAGTGCGTCATACAATAGCCGATCCATCGAGCTACCAAACGAGACTGTATTTGTTATGATTCAGTGACACCCTCTATCAGATTTGTAAAAGTAATATTTGCTTGCAAATACACCGGTCAAAATTGTAAAATCTGGCAAAATTACTTCACTTCCGGTGCCAAAAGAAATCATTATCGGTAACAAATAAGTTGAGAATTCGCAATTGAGAATCGTTTTATACATATCAGGCAATAAATAATGAACTTAGAACCCATAAACTGAAATTATAAAGGTAAAAAACTTTAAAAGTGATCCTTAGAAAATTGGTTATTTCTCGACAAGGGAATATGCTAGAAACAATTTTTTGATATCTGTATGTTTAAACTGATCCAATCTAAATGGCCATTAGAATCAAACGTTATAACGTTAAACAAATAATAAAAATTAACTCACTAAAAATACGTTTTTTTGCAAATATGACATTACTTCCGGTGATAAAGGAAATGTTAAATCAGATCATTGCAATCGTAAATGGCATAAGGCATCACATGGTGAAAATTGTATAAAGATTGAATAATAATTGACACTTTTATAGACCAAAAAGCTTAAAAAGTGTCTTGTAGAAAATCGTCTATTTCTCGGTAACCGTACAAGTTAGAAACTTTTTTGTGGTATCTGTATGATCGTATGGTTCATTCTATTTGTTGATTGGCATCAAATATCATAATTTTAAAAATATTATAAGGCAGACTCATTTGAATAAAATATTTGTTTTTTAGGTTAAAAATACAGTTTTTGGCAAAATGACGTCATTTCCGGTAACATGGAAACTGTAAAATTGGCTTAACCTAGTCCAAATTGGCATTAGGCACCGAATAAAAGAAAAATATTGAAAATCGGATAATAATTTACTATTTCATAAGCAAAATAACGTGAAAAGTGATGCATGCAAAATTGCATATTTCTCGGCAATTGCACATATTACGAACTATTTTTTGCATACATTCTGCTCGTCTGGATTATTACTACGAGTTTATGAAAGTTACGAATAAATAATTCAAAATATGAAGACGTTGAATGGGTTGTAAATAACTGATTGTTACCCTTTTTTTTTACATTTATTCGAAATTGATCGAAAATGAAATTGAAATTAAAAAAATCTGAGCTAACGATTTGTGCCCCTTTACAGCGCGCATCCTTTTTGCTATATCAGATTTCGAAAAATATAATATTTGCTGTCAAGAAGTGGTACCGAACTGTCAAAATTGTAGTTTTTGTTAATATTACGCCACTTCCGTTGCGTGTAGAAAAATTTCACGGTAACAAAAAAAATTACAATTGAGACCACGGAGCATATGAACTTTGTTTTATACAAATCGAACAATAAATAATTAATCTAGGTATGAATAACTAAATTAGCCAATGGCGACTAAAGAAAATTACTGAGATAAAATTCTTTCTCACTTCTGCTCAAGTAGGGTGATACGTTAACTCTGTGTAAACTACCATCAAAAAATATTCATAAATAAAAAAGTTTTCTGTAAAAATGTAAAAAAAAATCAAAATATCGGAGATTTTTTCGACTACTTCCGGTTTTTCGACCATTGTCGGAATAGCTTTAACGAGTTGATTAGATACTTAACTTCCTGTACCAGAAATATCAGAAACATTCATTGCGTAATTTTCGAAAAAAAGATACATAAAAGAGCATTTTCAGTAATTTAATGATTTTTCAACTTTTTTCAAAGTTTGAGGTCATTTTTGAACTACCTATGATCCAAAAAGGAAAATACTTAGTTTTCGGCGTACCATAATTTATTTGCTACGAATCAAATTCGTGTTATTTAGTTGTTATACGACCGTCTTTTAATGGAACTATCCAACGACACTTTAATTGTTCTGGTCCGCTAATATGTGACGGAGAATACGAACTTTTGGCAAGAGCTCCCATTTTTTTTTATCTTTTTTACATTTTTCGTCGTTTTTTGAACTACTTCCGGTATACGAATCATTGTCGAGTAGTTTTCACATCCAGTTTTGGAGTTTGCACGGGAACAGGGCTCTCTAATGATATACGACACTATACGATCAAATAAAATACTTCTGGGAAATCCTATGTTCAAAAGTGTTAAAAATGTCAAAATGTCAAAATATTGAAAATTAAATTTCAATAACTGCATACATATTATACATCATTAGAATCGTAATTAGGTGTCAGCTTTTTAAATATATATCTCTTTTTTTGTGAAAATCTCTTAAAATAAAAAAATAGTAGAGCATTTTCCAAAATTTCACGATTTTTCGACTTTTTCGATTTTCAGTCCGTTTTTGGTCCTATTCCAGTTATTGGAAGATTTTAATGTATGGCTTCATGCTTAAGACTACCGAAGGGACTCTCGATAGAGAAAGTTTAAGATAAATCGCTGGAGCAGTTTTCGAGATAAAGGCGTCCAAAAACGCTCCAAATTAGAAAATACTTGATTTTCAGCGTGCGATATTTTACTTCCGGGCCATCGTATCTTTATGAAATGGGTACCATACGATACTTCAATTCCCGTGCAAAACAACGATACCCTAATCTCTTTAATCCGTTGATATCGGACGAAATAATCACGTTTTTCCCCAAAGCACCCATTTTTCGCATTTTTTTCCAAACATCAGATATTATTTCGACTACTTCCGGTTTACGGATCGTTGTTGAAATTGCTTTATCCAACTGTCTGACTATATGGCTTTATGTTACAGAGGTTTCAGAAATATCGATTTATCCTTTCAAAAAATATAGGGGTTACAAAATGGGTAGAAAATTCGAAAAAAATCGAAAAATAAAGGGAGATAACTCTGAATGAAACTTATATTACTGGAATCGGATAGACTTCAGGAATCCAAAAATGTAGGTCAAATTTGAAAATTTTGAAAAATGACAAAAATTGTCTCATAAACAACGTCTTTTCAATTTTCGAACGATAGAAGTCATAGACGAATGTTCGAAATTGAAAAATGTGAGATAGCCATTATCTCGCAAAAGATTCAGGGTTTCCGAAAATGTCATTTGTTTAAAAATGGGTAAAGAATTGACGAAATTATGGCCGATTTTCAATATCCGGACAATCTACAAAGTTCGGCCACTTCCGGTATGAAAAATAGTTTATGCACTAGCCACCACATGTTTTCCAGTTAGAAAAGTTTGTTCCAGATCGATATCTGTTTCCGATAATGGAGAAATAGGCTCCCGCGGAAAAAAATAATAATAATAATAATAACTAGACTTGCAAGCAGCACTGAACCGGCTTTCAGGAATCATACAGGAAGTTTATTATACTATAGCCGATCCATTGAGCTACCAAACTATACTTTAGGTTGTTTTGCTTTAGTGACACCCTCTATCATATGTAAAAGTAATATTTGCTGGCGAAAAGACCAGTCAAAATTGTAAATTATGGCAAAATTAAGTCACTTCCGGTGCCGAAAGAAATTTTATAGGTTAAAAATAAGTCGAAAATTCGCAACATACAAAATCCAAACTTTGTTTTATACATTTCGGGCAATAAATAATTAACCTATAACCCATAAACTGAAATTAAGAAGGTAAAAAACTTAAAAGTGACCCTGGGAAAATTGGTTATTATTCGACAAGGGAACGTGCTAGAAGCCTTTTCTTGATATCAATATGATGGTATTGATTCACTCTTACTGCCCATTAGAGTCAGACGTTATAAAGTTAAACGAATAATGAATATAAATCACTTCTAAAAAATGTTTGTTTTGAAGGCTAAAAATACGTTTTTTGCAAAAATTACATTACTTCCGGTGATATTGAAAATGTTAACTTGGTTCATAGAAGTCATAAATTGCATAAGGTATCAAGTGGTAAAAGAATTATAAAAATCGAATAATAATTGACACTTTTATATACCAAAAACCTTGAAAAGTGACTTATAGAAGATCGCCTATTTCTCTGTAAACGTACAAGTTAGAAACCATTTTGTGGTATCTGTATGGTCTTATGGCTTCATTCTATTCGTTGATGGGAATCAAATATCGTAATTTTAAAAATATTATAAGGGAGACTGATTTGAATAAAATTTTAGTTTTTTAGGTTAAAAATACAGTTTTTGCCTAAATGACGTCATTTCCGGTCACAGTGAAATGTAAAATTGGCTTGACCTAGTCCAAATTGGCATTAGGCATCAAATGGGAAAAAAATATTGCAAATCGAATAATAATTCACTCTTGCATAGGCAAAATAACGTGAAAAGTGATGCATGCAAAATTGCATATTTCTCGGCAACTGCTCATATTACAAACTAATTTTCGCATACATTCTCTTCGTCTGGATTAGTGCTACGAGTTTATGGAAATTACAAATAAATATTTCAAAATATGAAGACGCTGAATGAATTGTAAATAACTGAATTTTACACTTTATTTTACATTTTATTCGAAATTGCCCGAAAATGGAATTGAAATTTTAAAATATGAGCTAAGGATTTTGTGCACCTTTGCAGGGTGCATCCATTTAGTTATATCAGTTTTGAAAAAAAATAATATTTGCTTTCAAAAAGTGGTACCGAACTGTCAAAATTGTAGTTTTTGTTAATATTACGTCACTTCCGTTGCCGACAGAAAAATTTCACCGTAACAAAAAAAATTACAATTGGGACCACGGAGCATATGAACTTTGTTTTATACAAATCGAACAATAAATAATTTTTCTGGGTACGAAAAACTAAATTAGCCGATGGCGGCTAACACAAATTACCGAGACAATTTTTTTTTCTCATTTCAGCTCAAGTAGGATGATGTTTTAACCCTGTGTAAAATATCATCAAAAAATATTCATAAATAAAAAAGATTTTCGTAAAAAAATTAATTTTTTTCAAAATATCGGACATTTTTTCGACTACTTCCGGTTTTAAGATCGTTGTTGTGATAGCTTTACGAAGTTCTTTGGATACTTAACTTTCTGTACCAGAATTGTCAGAAACATCCATTGAGCAGTTTTGAAAAAAAAGATAAATTAAAGAGCGTTTACAAAAATTTAACGATATTTCAATTTTTTCAAAGTTTGATGCCATTTTTGGACCACCTATATTATTTCAATGCTTTTCATTTTTGATTCACTATATAGACAACCGATAGGACTTTGAGTAAGAAAAGTTTAAGAAAAATCTGCGCCGTCGTTTTCGAGAAAAGGACGTCTCAGAATGTTAAAAAATCGGAAAATACTAGATTTTTGGCACACAATAATTTATTTCCTTACCATCGATATCGTATTATTTAGTTACCATATGATGGTCCATTAATAGGGCTATCCAACGACACTTTAGTTCTTTTGGTCCGCTATTACCTAAGGGAGAAATCAAGTTTTTTGCAAGTGCGACAATGTTTTTAACCTTTTTATACATTTTTTGAATACTTCCGGTATGGTTATTATTGTCGATATAGTTTTGATAACCGGTTTAGGCACTAAAATAGCCACAAGGCTCTGTAATGATATATTACATTATCTGATCAGATAAAATGCCCCTGAGAAATCCTAGGTTCAAAAGTGCCAAAAATGCAAAAAATTTAAAATATCGAAAATTAAATTTCAATAACTACATACATATTATACATCGTTAGAATTGTAATTAGGTCAGCTATCTGAATATACAATTTTTTTTGAAAATCTCTTAAAATAAAAAAAAAGCAGAGCATTTTCCAAAATTTCACGATTTTTCGACTTTTTTCGATTTTCAGTCCGTTATTTCACCTTTTCCAGATATTTCAAAGTCGTAATGGAATGTTTCGTACACACGATTACTGCAAGGTCTCTCGATAGAGAAAGTGTCATAAAAAACTGTGGAGCAGTTTTCGAGATACAGGCATCTAAAAACGCTCCAAATCAGAAAATACTTGATTTTCAGCGAGCCATATTTTGCTTCCTGCTGATCGTATTCGTACGAATTGGGTATCATTCAGTGGTCCAATTACCGCCCGACCAATTGATACCTTAATTTGTTTAATCCGTTGATATCGGACGGAAAAATCGTGTTTTTACCGAAAACACCAATTTTTCACGTTTTTTTCAAAATATCGCATAGTATTTCGACTACTTCCGGTTTACGGATTGTTGTTGAAATTGCTTTAAACGGTGGTTTGACCATATTACTTCATGTTCCAGGAATTTCAGAAACGTCGATCCGCCCGTAAAACTAAACTTAAGCTCACAAAATGTGAAGAAAATTCGAAAAAAATCGAAAAATAAAGGGCGATGACTCTGAATGAAACTTATATTACTGGAACCGGATTGCCTTCAGGTATCCAAAAATGTAGGTCAAATTTGAAAATTTTGAAAAATAACAAAAAATGTGTCTTAAACAACATATTTTCATTTTTCGAATGCTAGAAGTCAGCGGCGAAGTTTCTAAATTGCAAAATTTTCAACTGCTATCGTCCGAGAAAAGACTCAGGGTTTCCAAAAATGTAATTTGTATGAAAATAGGTACAGAATTGACGAATCTACGGCCGTTTTTTAATTTTTTGGCACCGCACAAAATTCGGCCACTTCCGGTCTGCGCAGAAGTTTCAAATACAGTGGAAGGGATGGCCACTATATGGTTTCCTGATAGAAAATTACGTCCCAGATCTGTATCTGTTACAGACACTGAGAAATAGGCTCCCCCGAAAAATAAAATAATAATAATAAATAATAACTAGACCTGCATGCAGGAATGACGGGTTTCACTGGTGCCACGTTACCCTTAAACATGTCACTTCCGGTGCCAAGTTACCCTTGAACATATGTCACTTCCGGTACCAGCGAAACCACTAAACAGGTTTCCAAATTAACATTGCACACAGATAAAATGGACGCAGAATCAACAAAATCCAGCAATATCAATTCATTTTATACATTTGTTACTTGTAAATGATCTTGACAAAATTAAATTACTCCCGGTGTTAATGCAAATGTTCAATTAGTCTTATGAAATCAGAAATGGCATACGATATCATATAGTGAAAATTTTATGTAAATCGAATAATAATTGCCACTTTTAAAGACCAAAAAACTTGAAAAGTGACTTGTAGAAAATCGGCTATTTCTCGGAAACCGTACAAGTTAGAAACCATTTTGTGGTATCTGTATGATCGTATGGGTTCATTCTATTTGTTGATTGGCATCAAATACCATAATTTGAAAAAGATTTCAAAACAGACTCATTTGAATAAAATATCTGTTTTGGAGGCTAAAAATACAGTTTTTGACAAAATGACGTTACTTCCGGTGATAATGAAAATCTTAAATTACTTGTATGAAATCCCAAATGGCATTAGGTATAACATGGTGTGACGTTTATGAAAATCGATTAATAATTGACCCTTTTATGGCCCCGAAACCTTCAAAAGTGACCTGTAGAAAACCGTCTATTTCGCGGCAACCGAACAAGTTAGAAACCATTTTATGATATCTATATGACCATATGAGTTTTGTTTATATGTGAATTTAAACCAAAAGTTAAAATTATTAATACATATTAAGTTATTCTTGGTTGAATAAAACATTGATTTAAAAAGTTTAAAATGCATTTTTTGACCAAATGATGTCACTTCCGGTGTCAATTTTAAATTGTAATCAACTTGATATGACGCTACGTGCTTTTTGAATCAAATGATGTCACTTTTATAAAACTCCAATCATAATTGACTATTTTACAGGCAAAATAACGAAAACAGTGACTTGTACAGAACTGCCCATTTCTTGGTAACTGCTTATATTACAAACGAATTTTAACATACATTTTCTTCGTATGGATTATAGCTACAAGTTTATAAAAGTTACGAAGAAATATTTTAAAATCTGAAAAGCCTGAATAGGTTATAAATAGGCCAATTTTACACCATTTTTAGCCTCTTAATCGTATTTGCTCGAAAATGAAATCGAAATTAAAAAAACTGCTTCCTACATTTTTTGCGCCTTGATAGGGCACACTCTTTGAGTCAAATAATTTTTCCAAAAAATAATATTTGTTTTCGAAGAAGGAAAATAACTGTCAAAATTGTAGTTTTTGGTAAAATTATGCCACTTCCGGTGCCGACAGATAACACTTTTGGTAATAAAAAAAATGACAATTGATACAACCAAGCATATGAACTTTGTTTTATACAAATCGAACAATAAAAAATTAATTTAGGACTGAAAAACTGAATTAGCCAATGGCGGCCAAGGTAAATTACTGAGACAAAATTTTTTAACATTTTTGCATTAGTCAGATGACTCTTTAATTCTGTGCACAATACGACTAAAAAATATTTATAAATAAAAAAGTTTTTTGTAAAATTTTAAATTTTCAAAATTTGGCGCCTAATATCTTCGAAGATTTACCGAAAATCAAAAATCGAAAGTAGCGTAGCTATGTGCCCTGTCTCCGGCTATGCCAAAATGTATTGAACGTTAAAATTCAATGATTATTGTTAAAATTACTGCAATATTTTCAAAAACGATAATTTGGTGATTTCGGACATTTCGCATTGTCGCAGAACGTTCAAAATAGCTTTATCCTCTAAGTCACACCCACTTTCCCAGTAAAACCGAAGAAATCGTAACGATGCGACACGTAGTTGCTGAGATCTACTCAAAACAAAAGAAGAATAATAATAACTAGACCTGCAAGCAGCACTGAACCGGCTTTCAGGAATCATACAGGAAGTTTATTATACCATAGCCGATCCATTGAGCTACCAAAGTATACTTTAGTTGTTTTGCTTCAGTGACACCCTCTATCATATGTAAAAGTAATATTTGCTGGCGAAAAGACAGGTCAAAATTGTAAATTATGGCAAAATTACGTCACTTCCGGTACCGAAAGAAATTTTTATAGGTGAAAAATAAGTCGAAAATTCGCAACACACAAAATACAAACTTTGTTTTATACATATCGGGCAATAAATAATTAACCTATAACCCATAAACTGAAATTAAGAAGGTAAAAAACTTAAAAGTGACCCTGGGAAAATTGGTTATTATTCGACAAGGGAACATGCTAGAAGCCTTTTCTTGATATCAATATGATGGTATTGATTCAATCTTACTGCCCATTACAGCCAGACGTTATAAAGTTAAACGAATAATGAATATAAATCACTTCAAAAAAATGTTTGTTTTGAAGGCTAAAAATACGTTTTTTGCAAAAATTACATTACTTCCGGTGATATTGAAAATGTTAACTTGGTTCATAGAAGTCATAAATGGCATAAGGCATCAAATGGTAAAAAAATTATAAAAATCGAATAATAATTGACACTTTTATAGACCAAAAACCTTGAAAAGTGACTTATAGAAGATCGCCTATTTCTCTGTAACCGTACAAGTTAGAAACCATTTTGTGGTATCTGTATGGTCGTATGGCTTCATTCTATTCGTTGATGGGAATAAAATATCATAATTTTAAAAATATTATAAGGGAGACTGATTTGAATAAAATATTAGTTTTTTAGGTTAAAAATACAGTTTTTGCCCAAATGACGTCATTTCCGGTCACAGTGAAAATGTAAAATTGGCTTGACCTAGTCCAAATTGGCATTAGACATCAAATGGAAAAAAAATATTGCAAATCGAATAATAATTCACTCTTGTATAGGCAAAATAACGTGAAAAGTGATGCATGCAAAATTGCATATTTCTCGACAACTGCTCATATTACAAACTAATTTTCGCATACATTCTCTTCGTCTGGATTATTGCTACGAGTTTATGAAAATTACAAATAAATATTTCAAAATATGAAGACGCTGAATGAATTGTAAATAGCTGAATTTTACACTTTATTTTACATTTTATTCGAAATTGCCCGAAAATGAAATTGAAATTTAAAAATATGAGCTAAGGATTTTGTGCACCTTCGCAGGGTGCATCCTTTTAGTTATATCAGTTTTGAAAAAAAATAATATTTTCTTTCAAAAAGTGGTACCGAACTGTCAAAATTGTAGTTTTTGTTAATATTACGTCACTTCCGTTGGCGACAGAAAAATTTCACCGTAACATAAAAAATAACAATTGGGACCACGGAGCATATGAACTTTGTTTTATACAAATCGAACAATAAATAATTTTTCTGGGTACGAAAAACTAAATTCGCCAATGGCGGCTAACGCAAATTACCCAGGCAATTTTTTTTCTCATTTCTGCTCAAGTACGATGATATTTTAACCCAGTGTAAAATATCACCAAAAAATATTCATAAATAAAAAAGATTTTCGTAAAAAAAATAATTTTTTTCAAAATATCGGACATTTTTTCGACTACTTCCAGTTTTACGATCGTTGTTGTGATAGCTTTACGAAGTTCTTTGGATACTTAACTTTCTGTACCAGAAGTGTCAGAAACATCCATTGAGCAGTTTTGGAAAAAAAGATAAATAAAAGAGCGTTTACAAAAATTTAACGATTTTTCAATTTTTTTCAAAGTTTGATGCCATTTTTGGACCACCTATATTATTTCAATGCTTTTCATTTTGGATTCACTATATAGACAACCGATGGGACTTTGAGTTAGAAAAGTTTAAGAAAAATCTGCGGCGTCGTTTTCGAGAAAAGGGCGTCTCAGAATGTTAAAAAATCGGAAAATACTAGATTTTTGGCATACAATAATTTATTTCCTTACCATCGATATCGTATTATTTAGATACCATATGATGGTCCATTAATAGGGCTATCCAACGACACTTTAGTTCTTTTGGTCCGCTATTACCTAAGGGAGAAATCAAGTTTTTCGCAAGTGCGACAATGTTTTTAACCTTTTTTTTTCATTTTTTGAATACTTCCGGTATGGTTATTATTGTCGGTATAGTTTTAATAACCGGTTTGGGCACTAAAATAGCCACAGTGCTCTGTAATGATATATTACATTATCTGATCAGATAAAATGCCCCTGAGAAATCCTAGGTTCAAAAGTGCCAAAAATGCAAAAAATTTAAAATATCGAAAATTAAATTTCAATAACTACATACATATTATACATCGTTAGAATCGTAATTAGGTCAGCTATCTGAATATACAATCGTTTTTTGGAAATCTTTGAAAATAAAAAAATAGCAGAGCATTTTCCAAAATTTCACGATTTTTCGACTTTTTTCGATTTTCAGTCCGTTATTTCACCTATTCCAGAAATTTCAAAGTCTTATTGGATGGCATAATTCACAAGACAATCCAATGGAATCTCGATAGAGAAAGTTAAAAAAAAAGTTGCGGTTAAGTTTTCGAGATACAGGCGTCCAAAAACGCTCCAAATCAGAAAATACTTGATTTTCAGCGTGCCATATTTTGCTGTCTGTTCATAGTATCCGTATGAATGGGGTATCATATGATAGTCCAACAATCGTGCCATCAAACGGTACCTTCATTCGTTTAATCCATTGATATCGGACAGAGAAATAGCGTTTTCCCCCAAAATATCCATTTTTTGCATTTTTTTTCAAAATATTGAACATTATTTCGACCACTTCCGGTTTGAAGATCCGTGTCGAAATTGCTTTATCAGTTGGTATTGGACTATAACTTCATGTTCCAGAAGTTTCATAAACGTCAATTCTACAATAAAACGAAACCCGAGCTCGCAAAATGGGAAGAAAATTCGAAAAAAATCGGAAAATAAAGGGCGATAACTCTGAATGAAACTTATATTACTGGAATCGGATGGACTTCAGGTATCCAAAAATGTAGGTCAAATTTGAAAATTTTGAAAAATAACAAAAATTGTCTCGTAAACAACATGTTTTCAATTTTCGAACGATAAAAGTCATAGACGAATGTTCGAAATTGAAAAATGTGAGATAGCCATTGTCTCAGAAAAGATTCAGGGATTCCAAAAATGTAATTTGTTTGAAAATGGATAAAGAATTGACGAAACTATGGCCGATTTTCAATTTTTAGAGAAAGTACAAAGTTCGGTCACTTCCGGTATGCGCAGAAATATCAAAAATATTTTATCAAGTAGCCACCACATGGTTTCCCGATAGAAAAGCTAATTCCAGATCGATATCTGTTTTCGATCATGGAGATCTAGGCCCTCGCGGTAAATAATAATAATAACTAGACCTGCAAGCAGCACTGAACCGGCTTTCAGGAATCATACAGGAAGTTTCTTATACCATAGCCGATCCATTGAGCTACCAAACTATACTTTAGTTGTTTTGCTTCAGTGACACCCTCTATCATATGTAAAAGTAATATTTGCTGGCGAAAAGACCGGTCAAAATTGTAAATTATGGCAAAATTACGTCACTTCCGGTACCGAAAGATATTTTTATAGGTGAAAAATAAGTCGAAAATTCGCAACACACAAAATACAAACTTTGTTTTATACATATTGGGCAATAAATAATTACCCTATAACCCATAAACTGAAATTAAGAAGGTAAAAAACTTAAAAGTGACCCTGGGAAAATTGGCTATTATTCGACAAGGGAACATGCTAGAAGGCTTTTTTTGATATCAATATGATGGTATTGATTCAATCTTACTGCCCATTAGAGTCAGACGTTATCAAGTTAAACGAATAATAAATATAAATCCCTTCAAAAAAATGTTTGTTTTGAAGGCTAAAAATACGTTTTTTGCAAAAATTACATTACTTCCGGTGATATTGAAAATGTTAACTTAGTTCATAGAAGCCATAATTGACATAAGGCATCAAATGGTAAAAAAAAATATAAAAATCGAATAATAATTGAGACTTTTATAGACCAAAAACCTTGAAAAGTGACTTATAGAAGATCGCCTATTTCTCTGTAACCATACAAGTTAGAAACCATTTTGTGGTATCTGTATGGTCGTATGGCTTCATTCTATTCGTTGATGGGAATCAAATATCATAATTTTAAAAATATTATAAGGCAGACTCATTTGAATAAAATATTTGTTTTTTGTGTTAAAAATACAGTTTTTGCCCAAATGACGTCATTTACGGTCACAGTGAAAATGTAAAATTGACTTGACCTAGTCCAAATTGGCATTAGGCATCAAATGGAAAAAAAATATTGCAAATCGAATGATAATTCACTCTTTTATAGGCAAAATAACGTGAAAAGTGATGCATGCAAAATTGCATATTTCTCGGCAACTGCTCATATTACAAACTAATTTTCGCATACATTCTCTTCGTCTGAATTATTGCTACGAGTTTATGAAAATTACAAATAAATATTTCAAAATATGAAGACGCTGAATGAATTGTAAATAACTGAATTTTACACTTTATTTTACATTTTATTCGAAATTGCCCGAAAATGAAATTGAAATTAAAAAATCTGAGCTAAGGATTTTGTGCATCTTTGCAGGGTGCATCCTTTTAGTTATATCAGTTTTGAAAAAAAATATATTTGCTTTCAAAAAGTGGTACCGAACTGTCAAAATTGTAGTTTTTGTTAATATTACGTCACTTTCGTTGCCGACAGAAAAATTTTACCGTAACAAAAAAAATTACAACTGGGACCACGGAGCATATGAACTTTGTTTTATACAAATCGAACAATAAATAATTTTTCTGGGTACGAAAAACTAAATTAGCCGATGGCGGCTAACGCAAATTACCCTGACAATTTTTTTTCTCATTTCTGCTCAAGTACGATGATATTTTAACCCTGTGTAAAATACCATCAAAATATATTCATAAATAAAAAAGGTATTCGTAAAAAAATTATTTTTTTTCAAAATATCGGACATTTGTTCGACTACTTCCGGTTTTACGATCATTGTCGCGATAGCTTTACGAACTTCTTTGGATACTTAACTTTCTGTACCAGAAGTGTCAGAAACACCCATTGAGTAGTTTTGGAAAAAAAGATAAATTAAAGAGCGTTTACAAAAATTTAATGATTTTTCAATTTTTTTCAAAGTTTGATGCCATTTTTGGACCACCTATATTATTTCAATGCTTTTCATTTTGGATTCACTATATAGACAACCGATAGGAGTAAGAAAAGTTTAAGAAAAATCTGCGGCGTCGTTTTCGAGAAAAGGGCGTCTCAGAATGTTAAAAAATCGGAAAATACTAGATTTTTGGCACACAATAATTTATTTCCCTACCATCGAAATCGTATTATTTAGATACCATATGATGGTCCATTAATAGGGCTTTCCAACGACCCTTTAGTTCTTTTGGTCCGCTATTACCTAAGGGAGAAATCAAGTTTTTCGCTAGTGCGACAATGTTTTTAACCTTTTTTTTTCATTTTTTGAATACTTCCGGTATGGTTATTATTTTCGGAATAGTTTTAATAGCCGGTTTGGGCACTAAAATAGCCACAGGGCTCTGTAATGATATATTGCATTATCTGATCAGATAAAATGCCCCTGAGAAATCCTATGTTGAAAAGTGCCAAAAATGCCAAAAATTTAAAATATCGAAAATTAAATTTCAATAACTACATACATATTATACATCGTTAGAATCGTAATTAGGTCAGCTATCTGAATATACAATCTTTTTTTGAAAATCTCTCAAAATAAAAAAATAGTAGAGCATTTTCCAAAATTTCACGATTTTTCGACTTTTTTCGATTTTCAGTCCGTTATTTCACCTATTCCAGACATTTCAAAGTCTTATTGGGTGGCATAATTCACAAGACTATCGAATGGACTCTCGATAGAGAAAGTTAAAAAAAAAGTTGCGGTTAAGTTTTCGAGATACAGGCGTCCAAAAACGCTCCAAATCAGAAAATACTTGATTTTCAGCGTGCCATATTTTGCTTCCTGCTCATCGTATCCGTATGAATTGGGTATCATACGATAGTACAATCCTAGTGCAGTCCAATGGTACCCTAATTTCTTTAATCCGTTGATATCGGGCGGAGAAATCGCGTTTTTCCCCAAAATATCTATTTTTTGCTTTTTTTTCAAAATATTGAACATTATTTCGACCACTTCCGTTTTAAAGATCCGTGTCGAAATTGCTTTATCAGTTGGTATTGGACTATAACTTCATGTTCCAGAAGTTTCAGAAACGTCAATTCTACCATAAAACGAAACCCGAGCTTGCAAAATGGGAAGAAAATTCGATAAAAATCGAAAAATAAAGGGCGATAACTCTGAATGAAACTTATATTACTGGAATCGGATGGACTTCAGTTATCCAAAAATGTAGGTCAAATTTGAAAATTTTGAAAAATGACAAAAATTGTCTCGTAAACAACATGTTTTCAATTTTCGAACGATAAAAGTCATAGACGAATGTTCGAAATTGAAAAATGTGAGATAGCCATTGTCTCAGAAAAGATTCAGGGATTCCAAAAATGTAATTTGTTTGAAAATGGATAAAGAATTGACGAAACTATGGCCGATTTTCAATTTTTAGACAACGTGCAAAGTTCGGTCACTTCCGGTATGCGCAGAAATTTCAAAAATATTTTATCAAGTAGCCACCACGTGGTTTCCCAACAGAAAATCTAATTTCAGATCGATATCTGTTTTCGATCATGGAGATCTAGGCCCCCGCGGTAAATAATAATAATAATAACTAGACCTGCAAGCAGCACTGAACCGGCTTTCAGGAATCATACAGGAAGTTTCTTATACCATAGCCGATCCATTGAGCTACCAAACTATACTTTAGTTGTTTTGCTTCAGTGACACCCTCTATCATATGTAAAAGTAATATTTGCTGGCGAAAAGACCGGTCAAAATTGTAAATTATGGCAAAATTACGTCACTTCCGGTACCGAAAGATATTTTTATAGGTGAAAAATAAGTCGAAAATTCGCAACACACAAAATACAAACTTTGTTTTATACATATTGGGCTATAAATAATTACCCTATAACCCATAAACTGAAATTAAGAAGGTAAAAAACTTAAAAGTGACCCTGGGAAAATTGGCTATTATTCGGCAAGGGAACATGCTAGAAGGCTTTTTTTGATATCAATATGATGGTATTGATTCAATCTTACTGCCCATTAGAGTCAGACGTTATCAAGTTAAACGAATAATAAATATAAATCCCTTCAAAAAAATGTTTGTTTTGAAGGCTAAAAATACGTTTTTTGCAAAAATTACATTACTTCCGGTGATATTGAAAATGTTAACTTAGTTCATAGAAGCCATAAATGGCATAAGGCATCAAATGGTAAAAAAATTATAAAAATCGAATAATAATTGAGACTTTTATAGACCAAAAACCTTGAAAAGTGACTTATAGAAGATCGCCTATTTCTCTGTAACCGTTCAAGTTAGAAACCATTTTGTTGTATCTGTATGGTCGTATGGCTTCATTCTATTCGTTGATGGGAATCAAATATCATAATTTTAAAAATATTATAAGGCAGACTCATTTGAATAAAATATTTGTTTTTTGGGTTAAAAATACAGTTTTTGCCCAAATGACGTCATTTCCGGTCACAGTGAAAATGTAAAATTGACTTGACCTAGTCCAAATTGGCATTAGGCATCAAATGGAAAAAAAATATTGCAAATCGAATGATAATTCACTCTTTTATAGGCAAAATAACGTGAAAAGTGATGCATGCAAAATTGCATATTTCTCGGCAACTGCTCATATTACAAACTAATTTTCGCATACATTCTCTTCGTCTGGATTATTGCTACGAGTTTATGAAAATTACAAATAAATATTTCAAAATATGAAGACGCTGAATGAATTGTAAATAACTGAATTTTACACTTTATTTTACATTTTATTCGAAATTGCCCGAAAATGAAATTGAAATTAAAAAATCTGAGCTAAGGATTTTGTGCATCTTTGCAGGGTGCATCCTTTTAGTTATATCAGTTTTGAAAAAAAAAATATTTGCTTTCAAAAAGTGGTACCGAACTGTCAAAATTGTAGTTTTTGTTAATATTACGTCACTTTCGTTGCCGACAGAAAAATTTTACCGTAACAAAAAAAATTACAATTGGGACCACGGAGCATATGAACTTTGTTTTATACAAATCGAACAATAAATAATTTTTCTGGGTACGAAAAACTAAATTAGCCGATGGCGGCTAACGCAAATTACCCTGACAATTTTTTTTCTCATTTCTGCCCAAGTACGATGATATTTTAACCCTGTGTAAAATACCATCAAAATATATTCATAAATAAAAAAGGTATTCGTAAAAAAATTATTTTTTTGCAAAATATCGGACATTTGTTCGACTACTTCCGGTTTTACGATCATTGTCGCGATAGCTTTACGAAGTTCTTTCGATACTTAACTTTCTGTACCAGAAGTGTCAGAAACATCCATTGAGTAGTTTTGGAAAAAAAGATAAATTAAAGAGCGTTTACAAAAATTTAATGATTTTTCAATTTTTTTCAAAGTTTGATGCCATTTTTGGACCACCTATATTATTTCAATGCTTTTCATTTTGGATTCACTATATAGACAACCGATAGGACTTTGAGTAAGAAAAGTTTAAGAAAAATCTGCGGTGTCGTTTTCGAGAAAAGGGCGTCTCAGAATGTTAAAAAATCGGAAAATACTAGATTTTTGGCATACAATAATTTATTTCCCTACCATCGAAATCGTATTATTTAGATACCATATGATGGTCCATTAATAGGGCTTTCCAACGACACTTTAGTTCTTTTGGTCCGCTATTACCTAAGGGAGAAATCAAGTTTTTCGCAAGTGCGACAATGTTTTTAACCTTTTTTTTTCATTTTTTGAATACTTCCGGTATGGTTATTATTTTCGGAATAGTTTTAATAGCCGGTTTGGGCACTACAATAGCCACAGGGCTGTGTAATGATATATTGCATTATCTGATCAGATAAAATGCCCCTGAGAAATCCTATGTTGAAAAGTGCCAAAAATGCAAAAAATTTAAAATATCGAAAATTAAATTTCAATAACTACATACATATTATACATCGTTAGAATCGTAATTAGGTCAGCTATCTGAATATACAATCATTTTTTGAAAATCTCTCAAAATAAAAAAATAGTAGAGCATTTTCCAAAATTTCAAGATTTTTCGACTTTTTTCGATTTTCAGTCCGTTATTTCACCTATTCCAGACATTTCAAAGTCTTATTGAGTGGCATAATTCACAAGACTATCGAATGGACTCTCGATAGAGAAAGTTAAAAAAAAAGTTGCGGTTAAGTTTTCGAGATACAGGCGTCCAAAAACGCTCCAAATCAGAAAATACTTGATTTTCAGCGTGCCATATTTTGCTTCCTGCTCATCGTATACGTATGAATTGGGTATCATACGATAGTACAATCCTAGTGCAGTCCAATGGTACCCTAATTTCTTTAATCCGTTGATATCGGGCGGAGAAATCGCGTTTTTCCCCAAAATATCCATTTTTTGCATTTTTTTCAAAATATTGAACATTATTTCGACCACTTCCGGTTTAAAGATCCGTGTCGAAATTGCTTTATCAGTTGGTATTGGACTATAACTTCATGTTCCAGAAGTTTCAGAAACGTCAATTCTACCATAAAACGAAACCCGAGCTCGCAAAATGGGAAGAAAATTCGATAAAAATCGAAAAATAAAGGGCGATAACTCTGAATGAAACTTATATTACTGGAATCGGATGGACTTCAGGTATCCAAAAATGTAGGTCAAATTTGAAAATTTTGAAAAATAACAAAAATTGTCTCGTAAACAACATGTTTTCAATTTTCGAACGATAAAAGTCATAGACGAATGTTCGAAATTGAAAAATGTGAGATAGCCTTTGTCTTAGAAAAGATTCAGGGATTCCAAAAATGTAATTTGTTTGAAAATGGATAAAGAATTGACGAAACTATGGCCGATTTTCAATTTTTATACAACGTGCAAAGTTCGGTCACTTCCGGTATGCGCAGAAATTTCAAAAATATTTTATCAAGTAGCCACCACGTGGTTTCCCAATAGAAAATCTAATTTCAGATCGATATCTGTTTTCGATCATGGAGATCTAGGCCCCCGCGGTAAATAATAATAATAATAATAATAATAATAATAATAATTTTAGTAATCTCAATAGGCTTTCAGACGAAAGTCTGAAAGCCTAACTAGACCTGCAAGCAGCACTGAACCGGCTTTCAGGAATCATACAGGAAGTTTATTATACCATAGCCGATCCATAGAGCTACCAAACTATACTTTAATTGTTTTGCTTCAGTGACACCCTCTATCATATGTAAAAGTAATATTTGCTGGCGAAAAGACCGGTCAAAATTGTAAATTATGGCAAAATTACGTCATTTCAGGTGCCGAAAGAAATTTTTATAGGTGAAAAATAAGTCGAAAATTCGCAACATACAAAATACAAACTTTGTTTTATACATATCGGGCAATAAATAATTAACCCATAACCCATAACTGAACTTAAGAAGGTAAAAAACTTAAACGTGACCCTGGGACCCTGACTATTTTTCGACAAGGGAACATGCTAGAAGCCTTTTCTTGATATCAGTATGATGGTATATATTCAATCTTACTGCCCATTAGAACCAGACGTTATAAAGTTAAACGAATAATAAATATAAATCCCCTCAAAAAAATGTTTGTTTTGAAGGCTAAAAATACGTTTTTTGAAAAAATTACATTACTTCCGGTGATATTGAAAACGTTAATTTAGTTCATAGAATTCATAAATGGCATAAGGCATCAAATGGTAAAAAAAATTATAAAAATCGAATAATAATTGACACTTTTATAGACCAAAAACCTTGAAAAGTGACTTATAGAAGATCGCCTATTTCTCTGTAACCGTACAAGTTAGAAACCATTTTGTTGTATCTGTATGGTCGTATGTTTTCATTCTATTCGTTGATGGGAATTGAATATCGTAATTTTAAAAATATTATAAGGCAGACTCATTTAAATAATATATTTCTTTTTTAAATTAAAAATACAGTTTTTGCCTAAATGACGTCATTTCCGGTCACAGTGAAAATGTAAAATTGGCGTGACCTACTCCAAATTGGCGTTAGGCATCAAATGGAAAAAAATATTGCAAATCGAATAATAATTCACGTTTTTATAGGCAAAATAACGTGAAAAGTGATGCATGCAAAATTGCATATGTATCGGCAACTGCTCATATTACAAACTAATTTTAGCATACATTCTCTTCGTCTGGATTATTGCTACGAGTTTATGAAAATTACAAATAAATATTTCAAAATATGAAGACGCTGAATGAATTGTAAACAACTGAATTTTACACTTTATTTTACATTTTATTCGAAATTGCCCGAAAATGAAATTGAAATTAAAATGTCTGATATTGTGCACCTTTGCAGGGTGCATCCTTTTAGTTATATCAGTTTTGAAAAAAAATAATATTTGCTTTCAAAAAATGGTACCGAACTGTCAAAATTGTAGTTTTTGTTAACATTACGTCACTTCCGTTGCCGACAGAAAAATTTCACCGTAACAAAAAAAATTACAATTGGGACCACGGAGCATGTGAACTTTGTTTTATACAAATCGAACAATAAATAATTTTTCTGGGTACGAAAAACTAAATTAGCCGATGGCGGCTAACGCAAATTACCGAGACAATTTTTTTTCTCATTTCTGCTAAAGTAGGGTGATATTTTAACCCTGTGTAAAATATCATCAAAAAATATTCATAAATAAAAAAGCTTTTCGTAAAAAATTTTTTTTTTTTCAAAATATCGGACATTTTTTCGACTAATTCCGGTTTTACGACCGTTGTCGTGATAGCTTTACGAAGTTCTTTGGATACTTAACTTTCTATACCAGAAGTGTCAGAAACATCCATTGAGTAGTTTTGGAAAAAAAGATAAACTATAGAGCGTTTACAAAAATTTAACGATTTTTCAACTTTTTTTAAAGCTTGATGCCATTTTTGGACCACCTATATTATTTCAATGCTTTTCATTTTGGATTCACTATAAAGACAACTGATAGGACTTTGAGTAAGAAAAGTTTCAGAAAAATCTGCGGCGTCGTTTTCGAGAAAAGGGCGTCTCAGAATGTTAAAAAATCGGAAAATACTAGATATTTGGCATACAATAATTTATTTCCTTACTATCGAAATCGTATTATTTAGATACCATATGATGGCCCATTAATACGGCTATCCAACGACACTTTAGTTCTTTTGGTCCGCTATTACCTAAGGGAGCAATCAAGTTTTTCGCAAGTGAGACAATGTTTTTAACCTTTTTTTTTTCATTTTTTGAATACTTACGGTATGGTTAATATTGTCGGAATATTTTTAATAACCGGTTTGGGCACTAAAATGGCCACAGTGCTCTGTAATGATATATTACATTATCTGATCAGATAAAATGCCCCTGAGAAATCCTGTGTTCAAAAGTGCCAAAAATGAAAAAAATTTAAAATATCGAAAATTAAATTTCAATAATTACATACATATTATACATCGTTAGAATCTTAATTAGGTCAGCTATCTGAATATACAACCTTTTTTAAAAAATCTCTTCAAATAAAAAAATAGTAGAGCATTTTCCAAAATTTCACGATTTTTCGACTTTTTTCGATTTTCAGTCCGTTATTACACCTATTCCAGATATTTCAAAGGCTTATTGGGTGGTTTCATGCAAATTAACTCCGAAAGGACCCTCGATAGAAAAAATTTAAAAAAAAGTTGCGGTTAAGTTTTCGAGATATAGGCGTCCAAAAACGCTCCAAATCAGAAAATACTTGATTTTCAGCGTGCCATATTTTGCTGCCTGATCATAGTATCCGTATGAATTGGGTGTCATACGATAGTACAATCCTAGTGCAGTCCAATGGTACCCTAATTTCTGTAATCCATTGATATCGGGCGGAGAAATCGCGTTTTTCCCCAAAATATCCATTTTTTGCATTTTTTTCAAAATATTGCACATTATTTCGACCACTTCCGGTTAAAGGATTCTTGTCGAAATTGCTTTATCAGTTGGTATTGGACTATAACTTCAGGTTCCGTAAGTTTCAGAAACATCATTTTGGCTGTAAAACGACACCACGGCCCACAAAATTGGAAGAAAATTCGAAAAAAATCGAAAAATAAAGGGCGATAACTCTGAATGAAACTTATATTACCGGAATCGGATTGACGTCAGGTATCCAAAAATGTAGGTCAAATTTGCAAATTTTGAAAAATAACAAAAATTGTCTCGTAGGCGACGTGTTTTGAATTTTCGAACGATAGAAGTCAGCGACGAAGTTTCGAAATTGCGAAATGTGAGATTGCTATTGTCTTGGAAAAGTCTCAGGCTTTCCAAAAATGTGATTTGTTTGAATATAGGTAGAGAATTGACGAAACCACGGCCGATATTTTATTTTTTACCAACGTTCAAAATTCAACCACTTCCGGTCTGCGCAGAAGTTCAAAAATTGCTTTATTGAGTAGCCACCACATGGTTTCCCGATAGAAAGATGAACCGCAGATCGGTATCTCTTTTCGATCATAGAGAAATAGGCTCCGGCGGTAAATAATAATAATAAAAAAAAAAATAACTAGATCTGCTACTGTCCCATGCAGATATGAAAGCTTTCATATTCATCGTCACGTGTCATTGATTGTATCAAGTAACCTAAATAAAAGGATACGAAGAAAAAATTATTAAAATTGGTCAAAAACTCGCGAAGTTACAAGTCTAAATATAGTATGAAACATTGCACCCAGGCATAACAATAATCTGAAAACTAAAGGGAAATAACTGAAACTTGTATTACTGTAATGAGACGGATGAGAAAATGAAATGAAAATGGCGGGAAAAAAAAAATTAAAAATGGCAGGTTGGACAGGCGACCTTACTCCTTGTCACGTACAACCGGGCATTCGAAAACACGCTAGTTTACTCAATGACAGGCGCGCGTGCTTACCATTCAGCCACTCAACCCCCCTTTGAAATCAGACACGTGCAATATGTCATATAGGAAGAATAAGAAGTCGCTCACAACAAAATGGTAAATTAATGAGTTTAGGTCAAAAGGTTGAGCTACTGTTTTAGAGTACTTAATAGTTTTAAAGAGACACGTTAAGGGTTGTTCATAGTTAAATGAAAGTTTAATTTTAAATAAGACCAATAAAATTAGGATTTAATAATGCCAGACTAATATTTCCAATATGTTTGGTTATAAGTAGGAAATCGTGACGACTTCTTAAGCATGTTTTAAACAAAGGATCATGTTTGTTTAAACAAGAATGGCACTCTGCAATAAAAAAAACTGGCCAAAGCAAGATTTCTATGCAGAAATTAAATAATTGCTAGAACCAGAAAAATATTTATCCACTATAATAAATAAGCAACATAGAGAAAATGAAATGAAATTGAATGGGGTTTAACGTCCGACTGTTCTGCTCCTAAAATGGGCTAATGAAGACGGGCATATGCCATAATGTGTGCAATGAGGGAAATTTTACCCGGGCAGCGGCGGTTACGGCCTACGAGGTTGGACAGGCAACCATACTCCTTGTCACGTACAACCAAAAAATCGAAACAACGGCAGTTGACTCAATGACAGACGTTATGATACAGAGCGCACGTGCTAACCATTCAGCCACGCAACCTCCCTAAAATCGGCAAATTGCTGACCTACAGCGAGAAACATTTTAACCGGGCCAAATTTTCTATTGTAACAGTTTAATTTGCACGGTACCTTTAGTTATCAACCGAATATTACAAAACTTTTAAAAATAAGCTCCCCCCTGACCAGCTTAAGCGTTCGCAATAAACGTTTGCCACTTAAAATCGGGAAATTGCTGACTTTAAAGTGAGAAACATTACAACCGGGCGAAATTTTCTGTTTTATGACTTTTACAGTACCTTTGATTACCAACCGATTATTTTCTGTTTTATCACTTTTACAGTACCTTTGATTACCAACCGATTATTACAAAACTTTAAAAATAAAAGAGAAAGAGAGAAATGCGGCCTAATGTCCATTCGACACAAACTAGGTCATTTCGGGACTAACATATGTTTTTTAATTTTATTTAAAAACTCCCCCTGCGCTTACAGGTCTTTAGCCGTTGGGAGGAAACCGAAGAACACGGAGAAATCCCACAAGGTTGGACATCATACTTCATGTCACGTGCAACCTGGAGATCGAAACGACGCCCGTTGACTCAATGACAGACGTTACGATACAGTGCGCACATGCTAACCATTCAGCCATTCAGCCTCCCTGAATTCAGAAAATTGCTGACTTATAGCAAGAAACATTTCAACCGGGCGAAATTTTCTGTTTTAACAGTTTAATGTGCACGGTACTTTAATTACCAACCGATTATTACAAAACTTTTGAAAATAAGCTCCAACTGACCAGCTTAATCGTATGCAATAAACGTTTTCGCCTGAATTGAAAGTTCTGCACGGAGAAAGTTCATCTCGATTTCCCGGCGTGGTTCCCCTTGTCAGTGAGGCAGAACGGAGGGCCTGACAAGCACAGCTGTCTAGTCATTCGGATGGGACGAAAAACCAAGGTCCCGTGTACACATTGGAGTGCACGTAAAATATCCCTAAGCAGTTGGAATTCGATACTGTTGAATAAGCTCTATACGATGACTAAATGTGTAGATTGTAGTCACCCACACTGCATGTTTCGCTTAACAATGAAAGGGTGCCGTTTTCAATGTTCGATCCTTTTGTTCTTCTACTCCTGATATGTTGGACTGTTGATCGATGGTTTCATATAAAAGACTACCAATAAGACTCTTTGTACAAGAAGTTCCCAAAAAATATTATGTTGACTTTACGAGAAAGACCTCTAAACATGCTCCAAATTGTAAAAATACGACTTTTTGGGTTTTCAATCTCTTTTTTTCGGCTATCCCTGATATTTAGAAAAAATAATACAATGATTTCACACAACAGGCTAGCTATTAGACTCTCTATTGACAAAAGTTTCACCGCCCTCCCTTCATTATAACCGAAGTTATCGTGCCCTAAAGAATCAACAAATTAGCTTGTTTATCTCTGCTTACCCTAAGCAGAAAATGCTCATCTTTGAACTCAATCATAACATTGACCTAGTGAACGTCTACACCAAGTTTGAACATTCTAGCTTAATTAGAAGGAGAGTAATTGTGTTCCAAAGTCCCGACCCTTCAAATTGCTTCTATTTTTCATTTTCAATTCAAAATGGTGACCATCACGTGACCGAAATCAAAATTCTATTCGCGACATTTTTTAGGCCTTCCTACAAGGATTCAGAAAATATAACTCCCGAGTCTGTAAGTAAAATAGCAAAAAAGCCTTATTGATTTTTCACTTTTAAATATGGCGGCACTTCCGGTTCGATCGACAAACTCCATATTTTGTGTACAAATCAGTAATTACTTATCTAGTATCCAAAAAAAAAATCAGGTCATTCTGACCTATATTTCGATGATTTTTTTGAAAATTTTGATCCTTAATTTCGTCAAGGGGAGATAATTTAGAAAATTTCTAATTATATTTTTGAAGTCACATCGGTAGGATCTACTTAGATACTAAATTTCATGAAAATCGTACAACTATTAAAGAAGTTGTCAAATTGGTCTAATCTTCCGGTTCGAAATCACAGCGACGAATTTTCGAAATTCGAAAATGTGAAACTGCAGATGAAAATGGTTTTTTTAAAGGTATTCAAAGAAAAAAGAATTAGTAAAATCGGTCAAAAAATAACAAAGTTACGACTATGCATTGTCATTTTTTTCGTTCGTAAAATTCGGTGATTTCGGATTCGTAAAACGTTTCGAAAATATATTTAATCAAGGTTCGCACCCCATTTTTGGGGGGGTAGGTCAAAATTTCAGAAAGATCCTATGGATAGATTCTGAGAAATCCGATTTGCAGAAAACACACAAAAAAAAAAATAATAATAATAATAACTTTAACAGAAACAATAAGCTTTCATATGTAATATGAAAGCTTAATAATTTTAGTAATCTCAATAGGCTTTCAGACTTTCGTCTGAAAGCCTAATAATAATAATAACTAGATCTGCTACTGTCCCATGCAGATATGAAAGCTTTCATATTCACTGTCACTTCCTGTCACATGTCATGGGTCATATAAATAATCCAAAGAAGAAAAAATAAATCATTAAAATCGGTCACAATCTATCGAAATTAATGTGATTTTTCACTCGTAAACAACTTTGTCGACACGAAAAACATCAAAAGCGAAATTCGAATTTTTGAAATATTCAAATAACAAAACCACCCGTATCCCGTCTATCCTGAAATTGAAATGTATTCAATTTTAGACATAGGAGACGCATTGAACATACTATGACCTATTGTGTTTCTGCTCTGACCGATTTTTAGGTTTTCCTTCAAGGGTTCAGAAAACTAACTCCCATGTCTGTAAGTGCAATATCGCAAAAGATCTATTGTTTTTTCACGTTTCAAGATGGTGTCACTTCCGGTTCGATCGACAAACTCCATGTTTTGTGTACGAATCAGTAATTACTTGTCTAGTATCGAAAAAAAAATTAGGTCATTCTGACCTTTATTGCGACGATTTTTTTGAAAAATTTGATTCTTAATTTCACCAAGGGGAGGTAATTTTTCAAGTCGCATCAGTAATGTCTAGTTACATACTAAATTTCATGAAAATCGTACAACTATTAAAGAAGTTGTCAAGTTGGTTTCAACTTCCGGTTCGAAATCACAGCGACGAATTTTCGAATATTACAAAACTTTTAAAAATAAGCTCCCCCTGACCAGCTTAATCGTTCTCAATAAACGTTTGCCCCTTAAAATCGGCAAATTGCTGACTTTAAAGTGAGAAACATTACAACCTGGCGAAATTTTCTGTTTTATCCCTCTTACAGTACCATTGATTACCAACCGATTATTACGAAACTTTAAAAATAAAACAGAAAGAGAGAAATGCGGCTTAACGTCCATTCGACAAAAACGAGGTCATTTCGGGACTAACATATGTCTTTTAATTTTATTGAAAAATTTCCCTTGCGCGTACGGGTCTTTAACCGTGGGAGGTAACCGAAGGACACGGGGAAAACCCACGTGGTT
The DNA here is from genome assembly GCA_948474765.1 of Patella depressa. Classification (NCBI taxonomy): domain Eukaryota; kingdom Metazoa; phylum Mollusca; class Gastropoda; family Patellidae; genus Patella; species Patella depressa. The sequence continues at coordinate 35,611,286 of OX419720.1, forward strand.
GGACACCATACTCCATGTCACGTGCAACCTGGAAATCGAAACGACGCCGGTTGACTCAATGACAGACGTTACGACACAGCGCGCACATGCTAACCATTCAGCCATTCAGCCTCCCTAAAATCGGAAAATTGCTGACTTATAGCAAGAAACATTTCAACCGGGCATTTCAATCGAAACAACGCCAGTTGACTCAATGACAGACGTTACGATACAGAGCGCAGGTGCTAACCATTCAGCCACGTAAGCTCCCTAAATTTGGCAAATTGCTGACCTACAGCGACAAACATTTCAACCGGGCGAAATTATCAACCGAATATTACAAAACTTTTAAAAATAAGCTTCCCCTGACCAGCATAATCGTTCGCAATAAACGTTTCCCCCTAAAATCGGCAAATTGCTGACTTTAAATTGAGAAACTTGACAACAGGGCGAAAAAATCTGTTTTATCACTTTTACAGTACCTCTGATTACCAACCGATTATAAAAAAACTTTAAAAATGAAAGAGAAAGAGAGAAATGCGGGTTAACGTCCATTCCACACAAACTAGGACATTTCGGGGCTCACATATATTTTTTAATTTTATTTTAAAACTTCCCTTGCACGTACGGGTCTTTAGGAGTGGGAGGAAACGAAGGACACGGAGAAAACCCACGAGGTTGGACACCATACTCCATGTCACATGGAACCTGGAAATCGAAATGACCCCGGTTGACTCAATGACAGACGTTACGATACAGCGCGCACATGCTAACCATTCAGTTATTCAGCCTCCCTAAAAGCGGGAAATTGCTGACTTATAGCAAGGAACATTTCAACCGGGCATTTCAATCGAAACAACGCCAGTTGACTCAATGACAGACGTTACGATACAGAGCGCAGGTGCTAACCATTCAGCCACGTAACCTCCCTAAATTTGGCAAATTGCGGACCAACAGCGAGAAACATTTCAACCGGGCGAAATTTTCTATTTTAACAGTTTAATTTGCACCGAATATTACAAAACTTTTAAAAAATAAGCTCCCCCTGACCAGCTTAATCGTTCGCAATAAACGTTTGCCCCTTAAAATCGGCAAATTGCTGACTTTAAAGTGAGAAACATTACAACCGGGCGAAATTTTCTGTTTTATCACCTTTACAGTACCAGTACCATGGATTACCAACCGATTATTACAAAACTTTAAAAATAAAACAGAAGGAGAGAAATGCGGATTAACGTCCATTCGACACAAACTAGGTCATTTCGGGACTAATATATGTTTTTTAATTTTATTTATAAACTTCCCTTACGCGTACTGGTATTCAGGAGTGGGAGAAAACCGAAAGACACGGAGAAAACCCACGAGGTTGGACACCATACTCCATGTCACGTGCAACATGGAAATCGAAACGACGCCGGTTGACTCAATGACAGACGTTACAACAAAGCGCGCGTATGCTAACCATTCAGTCATTCAGCCTCCCTAAAATCGGGAAATTGCTGACTTATAGCAAGACACATTTCAACCGGGCGAAATTTTCTGTCTTAACAGTTTAATTTGCACGGTACTTTAATTACTTTAGCAGTTTAATTTGCACGGTACATTAATTACCAACCGATTATTACAAAACTTTTGAAAATAAGCTCCAACTGACCAACTTAATCGTATGCAATAAACGTTTGGCGTGAATTGAAAGTTCTGCACCGAGAAAGTTCATCTCGATTTTCCGGCGTGGTTCCCTCTTGTCAGTGAGGCAGAACGGAGGGCCTGACAAGGACAGCTGTCTAGTCGTTCGGATGGGACGAAAAACCAAGGTTCCGTGTACACATTGAAGTGCACGTAAAATATCCCTAAGCAGTTGGAATTCGATACTGTTGAATAAGCTCTATACGATGAATAATGTGCAAATTGTAGTCACCCACGCTGCATGTTTCGCTTAACAATGACAGGTTGCAGTTTTCAATTTTCGATCCTTTTATTCTTCTACTCCTGATAGACTATCGATAAGACTCTTTGTAGAAGAAGTTCCCCAAAAATATTATGTTGATTGAAGAGAAAGGGACCTTTAAAAATGCTCTAAATCGTAAAAATACGACTTTTTGGATTTTCGATCTCTTTTTTCTGCTATCCCTGATATTTAAAAAAAATGATACACTGATTTCACACAACAGGCTAGCTATTAGACTCTCGATTGACAAGAGTTTCACCACCCTCCCTTCATTATAACCGAAGTTATTGTGCCCTAAAGAATCAACAAATCAGCATGCGTATCTCTGCTTTCCCCAGGCAGAAAATGCTCATCTTTACACTCAATCATGACATTGACCTAGTGAACGTCTACCCCAAGTTTAAACATTCCAGCTTAATTAGAAGGAGAGTTATTGTGTTCCCAAAACTCAGCCCTTCAAATTGCTTCCATTTTTCATTTTCAATTCAAAATGGTGACTCCCAGTTGACCTAAATGAAAATTCTACTCCCGACGTTTTTTAGGCCTTCCTCCAAGGATTCAGAAAATATAATTCCCGTGTCTGTAAGTAAAATAGCAAAATGGCGTTTGAGGTTTTTACATTTCAAAATGGTGGCACTTCCGGGTTGAGCTACAAACTCCAATTTTTGTGTACGAATCAGCGGTCTCGCAGCTAGTAACCAAAAAATAAATCAAGATGATTTGACCTATATTTCGTCGATTTTTTTGAAAATTTCGATCCTCAATTTCTCCAAGGGGAGATAATTTAGAAAATTTCTAAAGTCATTTTTCAAGTCGCATCATTAAGGTTTACTTACATATCAAATTTCATGAAAATCGTACAACTAATAAAGAAGTTGTCGAGTTGGTCTAAACTTCCGGTTCGAAATCACAGCAACGAATTTTCGAAATTCGAAAATCCGAAATTGCAGATTTGAAGTTAATGTCTCAAGGTACTCATAGAAAAAAGAATTAATTAAATAGGTCAAATAGTCACAAAGTTACAGCATTGTAGGTCAAATGCATTCGTTCGTAAAATTCGGTGATTTCGGATTCGTAAAACGTTTTGAAAATATATTTAATCAAGGTTCGCACCCCATTTATAGGGGGGTAGGTCAAAGTTTCAGAAAGATCCTATGGTTAGATTCTGAGAAATCCGATTTGCAGAAAATACACAAAAAAAAAAATAATAATAATAACTAGATCTGCTACTGTCCCATGCAGATATGAAAGCTTTCATATTCACAGTCACTTCCTGTCACATGTCATGGGTCATATGAATAATCCGAACGAGGAAAAAAAATCATTAAAATCGGTCACAATCTAGTGAAGTCCGTAAATGTCGATTTTTCACTATGTTTCATATTCACTTCAAAATGGTGACTACCAGTTGACCTAAATCAAAATTCTACTTCGAACTTCATCAAGACATTGACCTAGTGAATGCCTATACCAAGTTTGAACTTTGTACCCCAATTAGAAGAAGAGTTATTGTGTTCCAGAGTCATCAAGGTATTGGCCTAATAAACACCCACACCAAGTCTAGCTGAATTAGAGAGTTATTTTGTCCCAAACTAGATCATTTCGGGACTAACATATAGTTCGATTTTATTTCAATATTTGGCTTGTGCATAGAGGTCTTTAGCAGTGGAAGGAAACCGGAGGAAATGAAGAAAACCCACCAAGATGGACTGGCGACCTTACTCCTTGTCAGGTACGACCGGAGATTCGAAAACACGCGAGCTGACTCAATGACAGGCTTTATGATACAGCGCGCGCGTGCTAACCATTCAGCCACCAAACTCCCCTTTGAAATCGGACACGTGCAATATGTCATATAAGAAGAATAACAAGTCGCTCACATACAAAATGGTAAATTAATGAGCTTAGGTCAAAAGGTTGAGCTACTGTTTTAGAATATTTAATTGTTTTAAAGAGACACGTTAAGGGATGTTCATAGTTAAATGAAAGTTTAACTTTAAATAAGACGAACGTCTACCAATAAAATGAGGATTTAATAATATTAAAAAAAAGTTTCAAATTAAGAATAATTAATTATTGGTCTAATGCAATGAAATGCTTTGATTTGACAGATGAACTGTACGATGGGTGTACACACTATGTGGCGAAGGCGTTGACCTGCTAGCCAGGAGGTCGGGTGTTCGATCCCTGCATTGGCCGAGAAAGTTCATCTCGATTTTTTGGCGTGTCCTCCCACCGGCGTGTACACATTGGAGTGCACGTAAAAGATTCCTTAGCGGTTGGAATTCGATAATGTTGAATAAGCTCTATACGATGACTTAATGTGCAAATTGTAGCCACCCACACTGCATGTTTTGCTTAACAATGAAAGGGTGCCGTTTTCAATTTTCGATCCTTTTATTCTTCTACTCCTGATATTTTGGACTGTTGATCGATGGTTTCATATAAAAGACTACCGATAAGACTCTTTGTACAAGAAGTTCCCCAAAAATATTATGTTGACTTTAAGAGAAAAGGACCTTTAAAAATTCTCTAAATCGTAAAAATACGACTTTTTGGATTTTCGATCTCTTTTTTCCGCTATCCCTGATATTTAAAAAAAATGAAACAATGATTTCACACAACAGGCTAGCTATTAGACTCTCGATTGACAAGAGTTTCACCACCCTCCCTTCATTATAACCGAAGTTATTGTGCCCTAAAGAATCAACAAATCAGCATGCGTATCTCTGCTTACCCCATGCAGAAAATGCTCATCTTTACACTCAATCATGACATTGACCTAGTGAACGTCTACCCCAAGTTTAAACATTCTAGCTTAATTAGAAGGAGAGTTATTGTGTTCCAAAAACTCGGCCCTTCAAATTGCTTCCATTTTTCATTTTCAATTCAAAATGGTGACTTCCAGTTGACCTAAATGAAAATTCTACTCCCGACGTTTTTTAGGCCTTCCTCCAAGGATTCAGAAAATATAATTCCCGTGTCTGTAAGTAAAATAGCAAAATGGCGTTTGAGGTTTTTACATTTCAAGATGGTGGCACTTCCGGGTTGAGCTACAAACTCCATTTTTTGTGTACGAATCAGTGGTCTCGCAGCTAGTAACCAAAAAAAAAATCAAGATGATTTGACCTATATTTCGTCGATTTTTTTGAAAATTTCGATCCTCAATTTCTCCAAGGGGAGATAATTTAGAAAATTTCTAAAGTCATTTTTCAAGTCGCATCATTAAAGTTTACTTACATATTAAATTTCATGAAAATCGTACAACTACTAAAGAAGTTGTCGAGTTGGTCTAAACTTCCGGTTCGAAATCACAGCGACGAATTTTCGAAATTCGAAAATCCGAAATTGCAGATTTGAAGTAAATGTCTCAAGGTACTCACAGAAAAAAGAATTAATTAAATAGGTCAACTAGTCACAAAGTTACAGCATTGTAGGTCAAATGCATTCGTTCGTAAAATTCGGTGATTTCGGATTCGTAAAACGTTTTGAAAATATATTTAATCAAGGTTCGCACCCCATTTATGGGGGGGTAGGTCAAAGTTTCAGAAAGATCCTATGGTTAGATTCTGAGAAATCCGATTTGCAGAAAATACACAAAAAAAAATAATAATAATAATAATAACTTTAACAGAAACAATAAGCTTTCATATGTAATATGAAAGCTTAATAACTTTAACAGAAACAATAAGCTTTCATATGTAATATGAAAGCTTAATAATAATAATTTTAGTAATCTCAATAGGCTTTCAGACGAAAGTCTGAAAGCCTAACTAGACCTGCATGCAGGAATGACGGGTTTCACTGGTGCCATATAACCCTTAAACATGTCACTTCCGGTGTCAAGTTACCCTTGAACATATGTCACTTCCGGTACCAGCGAAACCACTAAACAGGTTTCCAAATTAACATTGCACACAAATAAAATGGACGCAGAATCAACAAAATCCAGCAATATCAATTCATTTTATACATTTGTTACTTGTAAATGATCTTGACAAAATTAAATTACTCCCGGTGTTAATGCAAATGTTCAATTAGTCTTATGAAATCAGAAATGGCATACGATATCATATAGTGAAAATTTTATGTAAATCGAATAATAATTGCCACTTTTAAAGACCAAAAAACTTGAAAAGTGACTTGTAGAAAATCAGCTATTTCTCTGCAACCGTACAAGTTAGAAACCATTTTGTGGTATCTGTATGATCGTATGGGTTCATTCTATTTGTTGATTGGCATCAAATACCATAATTTGAAAAAGATTTCAAAACAGACCCATTTGAATAAAATATCTGTTTTGGAGGCTAAAAATACAGTTTTTGCCAAAATGACGTTACTTCCGGTGATAATGAAAATCTTAAATTACTTGTATGAAATCCCAAATGGCATTAGGTATAACATGGTGTGACGTTTATGAAAATCGAATAATAATTGACCCTTTTATGGCCCCGAAACCTTCAAAAGTGACCTGTAGAAAACCGTCTATTTCTCGGAAACCGAATAAGTTAGAAACCATTTTATGATATCTATATGACCATATGAGTTTTGTTTATATGTGAATTTAAACCAAAAGTTAAAATAATTAATATATATTAAGTTATTCTTGGTTGAATAAAACATTGATTTAAAAAGTTTAAAATGCATTTTTTGACCAAATGATGTCACTTCCGGTGTCAATTTTAAATTGTAATCAACTTGATATGACGCTACATGCTTTTTGAATCAAATGATGTCACTTTTATAAAAATCCAATCATAATTGACTATTTTACAGGCAAAATAACGAAAACAGTGACTTGTACAGAACTGCCCATTTCTTGGTAACTGCTTATATTACAAACGAATTTTAACATACATTTTCTTCGTATGGATTATAGCTACAAGTTTATAAAAGTTACGAAGAAATATTTTAAAATCTGAAAAGCCTGAATAGGTTGTAAATAGGCCAATTTTACACCATTTTTAGCCTCTTAATCGAATTTGCTCGAAAATGAAATCGAAATTAAAAAAACTGCTTCCTACATTTTTTGCGCCTTGAAAGGACACACTCTTTGAGTCATATAATTTTTCAAAAAAATAATATTTGTTTTCGAAATAAGAAAATAACTGTCAAAATTGTAGTTTTTGGTAACATTATGCCACTTCCGGTGCCGACAGATAACATTATTGGTAACAAAAAAAATGACAATTGAGACAACGAAGCATATGAACTTTGTTTTATACAAATCGAACAATAAAAAATTAATCTAGGACTGAAAAACTGAATTAGCCAATGGCGGCCAAGGAAAATTACTGAGACAAAAAATTTTAACATTTTTGCACTAGTCAGATGACTCTTTAATTCTGTGCACAATACGACTAAAATTGCTATGGTTAGTAATTTTCGTCGTCTGAAGAATGAACTGGGAGATGATCTTCTTCATTTTGCAACCGTAAGTTTTATTAGAAATCATCTATTTTATAGATCTTTTTTTTAAAAAAAATATTTGTGCAGACGAATAAATTGATTTATGGCTAATCAAAGTGCATAAAGTTAGACTTGATCTTATACAATAAATTAGATGATTGAAAAAAAACCCCACATAACCAGTATTCTAGATTGAATAGAATTTTATTTTGCAGTCTTATATCATATTTTCTTACATCATTTCAGGCTAAAGTGGATACAATTGATGCCTTAGATAAATATAAAGGAAGATGTGAACCAACTTTTCTATTTTATGCTGTAAGTAATAAAATATAAATTATTTTATAATTGGCTTGTGTGAACGCAATAGAGATTACAGTTTTTGATGGATTTGGTTTTAAGCATTAGGATGAACCTTATCAATTTTCAGCATTGCTTGATGTTCTGGAGTATTCTTTTCAAATTTGTTGTAAACATTATTGTTAAAATTACTGCAATATTTTTAAAAACGATAACTTCGGTGATTTCGGACATTTCGCATTGTCGCAGAACGTTCAAAATAGCTTTATCCTCTAAGTCACACCCACTTTCCCAGTAAAACCGAAGAAATCGTAACGATGCGACACGTAGTTGCTGAGATCTATTCAAATTGGAATCTGAATAATAATAATAATAATAACTAGACCTGCATGCAGGAATGACGGGTTTCACTGGTGCCATGTTACCCTTAAACATGTCACTTCCGGTGTCAAGTTACCCTTGAACATATGTCACTTCCGGTACCAGCGAAACCACTAAACAGGTTTCCAAATTAACATTGCACACAAATAAAATGGACGCAGAATCAACAAAATCCAGCAATATCAATTCATTTTATACATTTGTTACTTGTAAATGATCTTGACAAAATTAAATTACTCCCGGTGTTAATGCAAATATTCAATTAGTCTTATGAAATCAGAAATGGCATACGATATCATATAGTGAAAATTTTATGTAAATCGAATAATAATTGCCACTTTTAAAGACCAAAAAACTTGAAAAGTGACTTGTAGAAAATCAGCTATTTCTCTGCAACCGTACAAGTTAGAAACCATTTTGTGGTATCTGTATGATCGTATGGGTTCATTCTATTTGTTGATTGGCATCAAATACCATAATTTGAAAAAGATTTCAAAACAGACTCATTTGAATAAAATATCTGTTTTGGAGGCTAAAAATACAGTTTTTGCCAAAATGACGTTACTTCCGGTGATAATCAAAATCTTAAATTACTTGTATGAAATCCCAAATGGCATTAGGTATAACATGGTGTGACGTTTATGAAAATCGAATAATAATTGACCCTTTTATGGCCTCGAAACCTTCAAAAGTGACCTGTAGAAAACCGTCTATTTCTCGGCAACCGAATAAGTTAGAAACCATTTTATGATATCTATATGACCATACGAGTTTTGTTTATATGTGAATTTAAACCAAAAGTTAAAATTATTAATACATATTAAGTTATTCTTGGTTGAATAAAACATTGATTTAAAAAGTTTAAAATGCATTTTTTGACCAAATGATGTCACTTCCGGTGTCAATTTTAAATTGTAATCAACTTGATATGACGCTACATGCTTTTTGAATCAAATGATGTCACTTTTATAAAAATCCAATCATAATTGACTATTTTATAGGCAAAATAACGAAAACAGTGATTTGTACAGAACTGCCCATTTCTTGGTAACTGCTTATATTACAAACAAATTTTAACATACATTTTCTTCGTATGGATTATAGCTACAAGTTTATAAAAGTTACGAAGAAATATTTTAAAATCTGAAAAGCCTGAATAGGTTGTAAATAGGCCAATTTTACACCATTTTTAGCCTCTTAATCGAATTTGCTCGAAAATGAAATCGAAATTAAAAAAACTGCTTCCTACATTTTTTGCGCCTTGAAAAGACACACTCTTTGAGTCATATAATTTTTCCAAAAAATAATATTTGTTTTCGAAATAAGAAAATAACTGTCAAAATTGTAGTTTTTGGTAAAATTATGCCACTTCCGGTGCCGACAGATAACATTATTGGTAACAAAAAAAATGACAATTGAGACAACGAAGCATATGAACTTTGTTTTATACAAATCGAACAATAAAAAATTAATCTAGGACTGAAAAACTGAATTAGCCAATGGCGGCCAAGGAAAATTACTGAGACAAAAAATTTTAACATTTTTGCACTAGTCAGATGACTCTTTAATTCTGTGCACAATACGACTAAAAAATATTCATAAATAAAAAAATTTTTAGTAAAATTTTAAATTTTCGAAATTTGGCGCCTAATATCTTCGAAGATTTGCCGAAAATCAAAAATCGAAAGTAGCGTAGCTATGTGCCCTGTCTCAGGCTATGCCAAAATGTATCGAAAGTTAAAATCCAATGATTATTGTTAAAATTACTGCAATATTTTCAAAAACGATAACTTCGGTGATTTCGGACATTTCGCATTGGCGCAGAACGTTCAAAATAGCTTTATCCTCTAAGTCACACCCACTTTCCCAGTAAAACCGAAGAAATCGTAACGATGCGACACGTAGTTGCTGAGATCTATTCAAATTGGAATCTGAATAATAATAATAATAATAATAAGAATAATAATTTTAACAAAAACAATAGTGTTTCACACAAGCTACGCAGTGTGAAACCCTAATAATTTTAACAAAAACAATAGTGTTTCACACAAGCTACGCAGTGTGAAACCCTAATAATTTTAACAAAAACAATAGTGTTTCACACAAGCTACGCAGTGTGAAACCCTAATAATAATTTTAACAAAAACAATAGTGTTTCACACAAGCTACGCAGTGTGAAACCCTAATAAGAATAATAATTTTAACAAAAACAATAGTGTTTCACACAAGCTACGCAGTGTGAAACCCTAATAATTTTAGTAATCACAATAGGCTTTCAGACGAAAGTCTGAAAGCCTAAATAATAATTTTAGTAATCACAATAGGCTTTCAGACGAAAGTCTGAAAGCCTAATAATCTTAACAGAAACAATAAGCTTTCATATGTAATATGAAAGCTTAATAATAATTTTAGTAATCACAATAGGCTTTCAGACGAAAGTCTGAAAGCCTAACTAGACCTGCAAGCAGCACTGAACCGGCTTTCAGGAATCATACAGGAAGTTTATTATACCATATTTTAACCCTGTGTTAAAATATCATCAAAAAATATTCATAAATAAAAAAGGTTTTCGTAAAAAAATTATTTTTTTTCAAAATATCGGACATTTTTTCGACTACTTCCGGCTTTACGATCTTTGTTGTGATAGCTTTACGAAGTTCTTTGGATACTTAACTTTCTGTACCAGAAGTGTCAGAAACATCCATTGAGTAGTTTTTGGAAAAAAAGATAAATTAAAGAGCGTTTCCAAAAATTTAACGATTTTTCAATTTTTTTCAAGGTTTGAGGCCATTTTTGGACCACCTATATTATTTCAATGCTTTTCATTCTGGATTCACTATATAGACAACCGATGGGACTTTGAGTAAGAAAAGTTTAAGAAAAATCTGCGGCGTCGTTTTCGAGAAAAGGGCGTCTCAGAATGTTAAAAAATCGGAAAATACTAAATTTTTGGCATACAATAATTTATTTCCTTACCATTGAAATCACATTATTTAGATACCATATTGTGATGGTCCATTAATAGGGCTATCCAACGACACTTTAGTTCTTTTGGTCCGCTATTACCTAAGGGAGAAATCAAGATTTTCGCAAGTGCGACAATGTTTTTACTCTTTTTTTTTTCATTTTTTGAATACTTTCGGTATGGTTATTATTGTTGGAATAGTTTTAATAGCCGCTTTGGGCACTCAAATGGCCACAGGGCTCTGTAATGATATATTACATTTTCTGATCAGATAAAATGCCCCTGAGAAATCCTATGTTCAAAAGTGCCAAAAATGCAAAAAATTTAAAATATCGAAAATTAAATTTCAATAACTACATACATATTATACATCGTTAGAATCGTAATTAGCTCAGCTATCTGAATATACAACCTTTTTTGAAAATCTCTTAAAATAACAATATAGTAGGGCATTTTCCAAAATTTCACTATTTTTCGACTTTTTTTGATTTTCAGTCCCTTTTTTATCGTATTCCAGACATTTCAAAGTCTTATTGGATGGCATAATTCACAAGACTATCGAATGGACTCTCGATAGAGAAAGTTAAAAAAAAGTTGCGGTTAAGTTTTCGAGATACAGGCGTCCAAAAACGCTCCAAATCAGAAAATACTTGATTTTCAGCGTGCTATATTTTGCTTCTTGCTCGTAGTATCCGTGTGATTTGGGTATCATACGATAGTCCATTCCTCTTGGCATCCAACGGTACCTTAATTTGTTTTATCTGTTGATTGCGGACGGAGGAATCGCGTTTTCCACCAAAACATCCATTTTTTGCATTTTTTTCAAAATATTGCACACTATTTCGACCACTTCCGGTTTAAGGATCCTTGTCGAAATTGCTTTATCAGTTGGTATTGGACTATAACTTCATGTTCCATAACTTTCAGAAACATCAATTCGACCGTAAAACGAAACCACAGCTCACAAAATGGGAAGAAAATTCGAAAAAAATCGAAAAATAAAGGGCGATAACTCTGAATGAAACTTATATTTCTAGAATCGGATGGACTACAGGTATCCAAAAATGTAGATCAAATTTGAAAATTTTGAAAAATAACAAAAATTGTCTCGTAAACAACATGTTTTCAATTTTCGAACGATAAAAGTCATAGACGAATGTTCGAAATTGAAAAATGTGAGATAGCCATTGTCTCAGAAAAGATTCAGGGATTCCAAAAATGTGATTTGTTTGAAAATGGGATAAGAATTGATGAAACTATAGCCAATTTTCAATTTTTTGACAACATACAAAGTTCGGTCAATTCCGGCCTGCGCAGATGTTTGAAAATTGCTTTATTGAATAGCCACCACCTGGTTTCACGATAGTAAGATGAACCGCAAATCGGTATCTCTTTTCGATCATAGAGAAATAGGCTCCCGCGGTAAATAATAATAATAATAAAAAAAAAATAATAATAATTTTAGTAATCACAATAGGCTTTCAGACGAAAGTCTGAAAGCCTAAATAATAATAATTTTAGTAATCACAATAGGCTTTCAGACGAAAGTCTGAAAGCCTAATAAGAATAATAATTTTAACAAAAACAATAGTGTTTCACACAAGCTTCGCAGTGTGAAACCCTAATAATAATTTTAGTAAAAACAATAGTCTTTCAGACGAAAGTCTGAAAGCCTAATAAGAATAACTAGACCTGCATAGCAGTGCTGAATCGGCTTTCAGGGTCCTTTATATCATTGCCATACCTTTAAATGTACATTTATACTCTAAACGGCCAATAGGACTCGGTGTAACAGAAGTTTAAAAAGAGAAATAGAGGTAGTTTTCGAGATAAACGAGTCTGAATAGGCTCCAAAAATAGAGGAAAATGCTACATTTTCGGCATCTCATAATCTATTGCCTACCATTGAATTTGTATCATTCTGATATCATATAAAAGTAAATTATGCGCGCTATTTAACGACACTCTATTTGTTTCGATTCTGTGAAATCTGTCGTAGAATTCACGTTTTTTTTTGCAAAGTCTACATTTATTTTACTTATTTATAGGTTTATTCAAAATATCGGATCATTTTTCGACTATTCCCGGTTTACAGATCATTGTTGAGATAATTTTAGCAAGTTGTCTGGATACTCAACTTCAAGTACTAGAAGTTTCAGAAACATCCATTATGTATTGTAGCACAAATTAGAAATTTCCTCGATTCTGATTGGTCGAAAAGTGTGGTCGAATGGACAATAACCCCCCTCTGAATTATCAAGGCGAATTACTGCGTATAAATATTCCAGTGTACTTTTTTTCATTTTTGTGCTCCATGATCTTCCTCAACTCAAATCTTTATTGGCAAATATCTTCCAAGAAATTCTGCACATATGACTATCACACCATTTTCAAACATCATCTTTTATGAAAACACATTTCTGAAATACATAAAACAGTAGAAAATCAGTCCATATATTAATTAAAACCGTTTTCAGGTATCTAAATATATTCGTAACTAGGCTGTCACAGTATGGACAAATTTATTTTCTTTTTTGGTAGGATATAGCTTCACTCACCAATCAATTTTTACTTAATCAGGTGGATTTTTTTTATTAAATCACGGTTTGATCAAAGTCTGGCTAACATGATCTACCTAATAATAAGTCACAAGAAACCGCTTAAAAATACAATGAGGGGGTCGAAAATAGCAGCTGAATGTCTAAACCATTGACGTCATATATAGATAGACCGCTCACGCCTTATGATTGGCCAGGGCCGCCATGACACACAGCGCGAGATTTCCCTTCAGGGCAGAAGCCGCGAAAACCAATGTAAACAAACGGCAAACTGATGGTGAAAGTCAATCAATTTTTGGTGGAATTTAGGGTCCTATCGACAAAACCAACACATTAATTTATTTAATTGAAACCGTAGCTTTATTTTTGTATAGTTTTTGGGGAATTATAAAGCGTTAAACATTTATTTCATAGGGAAATACAGACCGATACAGTGACGATAGCGCTTGTAAAAAGTATTTTTAGAATAAAATAAATCAATAATTTAATATTGAAAAATAAAATTCATTGCTTTAAAAACTTGCGCTCTAAAAGGATATATCCTGTGATTTACAAAAATGTTTAGTTTGAAATTTTAGAGTTAGTAGTTTTTGTTTAAATCAAATTTTAAAACTGCCACGCCCATATTTTAATCTTGAAAATTTGGCACCCATATTTTATTCTATTTTTTTTGTAATAGTAGTAATTGAGAGAGCTATTGGAACTTCTACAACAACTTTCATAAGTATATGAAAAATTATAAACATGAAGATCATATTTTTTACTTCATTATTTATATTTTTAAAAGGTATATCAATACAGATGTTCTTGAAGAAAAAACTTTGAAGTTTTAGGGTCCAATTATGGAATTTAATTTTTTTTTGTCAAAATCATAATTTAGATGACTGCTGGAAATTGTGTCACAACTTTCTTAAGTGTTTGAAATAATTAAAAATGCAAAGATGATATTTTTTTATTTCAATTTTTATATATTTTAAAAATTACACAAACTAGCCGGTATTGTGGTGGTGGGGGGATTTTGAAATTGCTACACCCATTTTTTTATGTTGGAAATTTTTGTTACCAATATTTTATTCTATTCTATAGCTACCTTCTTAAGCATATGAAATAATTAAAAACATGTAGGTCATTTTATTTACTTCAATTTAAAACTTTTATACTTAAACCTGATAGTTCATTTAAAAAATTCTCATTTGCCCCTTGACTCAGTTATACTTAGACAAGAAATTTGGTATGATTTATCAAAATAGATAAAAAGTAATAATGAAAATGTATTTTAATATGAACAAACCAACAATGAGGCTGACGTCCCTAATAAAAAGAGTAATGTAGATGGCACACTTGACATTTTTTAATTGCTTATTTTCGCCATGTATCAAAGTTCAAATTTCTCATCATCGAAATTAAGTCAAGGTAATAATGAAATGAAATGGGGTTTAACGTCCTACTGTTCTGCTCCTAACCTGGGCTAATGAACACAGGCATACACTACACAGTGTGCTATGAGGGAAAATTTGCCCGGGCAGTAGCGCTATGGCCTACTCTTATATCAAATTCCAACTGCCAAGAGATTTTTTTACATGTACATACGTCTGTGTGTACATAGGACCTCTGTTTTTTTTGCACCATCCGAATGACTAGACAGCTGTCCTTGTCAGGCCATCCGTCCTGCACCACTGACAATAAGGGGAAACCACGCCAGAAAATCTGGACGACCTATCTCTGCCAATGCAGCGATCGAACACCCGACCTCCAGGCTAGCCAGCCAGTGTCTTACCCACTTAGCCACGTGATCCCCCTTAGTCTAGGTATTGGCGTGAATATGATAATTTTTTCAATAATTCACTTGCACATACGGTTCATTTGCAGTGGGAGGAAACCGGACAAAACCCTCAAGGTTTGATAGCCGACCCTACACCTTGTCATGTACAACCAAGGAATCAAAAACCACCCCAGTTCACTCAATGACAGACCTTATGATACAAGGCACTTACACACATGGCCCCTGTATAATACTGGCAATACAAGTTTTATTGCTTGTCTGATAAATTACCACACACTTATGATTTTTTTGCCTCATTGACTTATCTTTTCAAAAAAAGAATATTCTTAAAATTGTAATCACATGATTTCTGAATGTACAGGTAAGCCTATGTGGACGATTCTAACTTATGATTATTTTGCCTCATTTACTTTTAGTCAATGATGCAGGATGGAGGGCCTGACAAGGACAGCTGTCTAGTCATTTGGATGGGACAAAAAACTGAGGTCCTGTGCACATGTTGGCATGCAAGTAAAAGATCCCTTAGCAGTTGGAATTCGATATAAGAGTAGGCTGTAGTGCCGCACACGCTAATCATTCCCCCCCCCCCCCCAATTCAACGTCACGTTTCAAATTGGGTCCTGGAACTCACCAACTTGAAACAATTTCCACGTAATCTGGATGTCAGGTGGCTATTTTCATATATATGAATGAATACACAAAAATATAAAAGTTTTTGAAAAAAGAACTACATTATTTGTCGATTACAAGTACTTTCGCTTATTTTATTAAGCTCTTCAGATAATCAACATTTAGTTAATACAACAAATAATGTAGTTCTTTTTTCAAAAACTTTTATATTTTTGTGTATTCAATACATTCAATAGAGTAGTTATCTTCAACTTTTCATATATGAATGAATATATAGACCTAGGTAAAGTTATTCATATCTTGCAATGTATTCATATCCTTTAAGTTAAGGCCTTCCAAATTGGGCCCTGCATTTTTCTACAACTGGAACTGACTGGACGTATGTTTTATTCTCCATCTGAACGAGTAGACCACACTGTCTTTGTTAGAACGTTATAGAACAATATTCATCACAAAAATATCAACAAATAAGAATCATATTCATAAAAAAAATTTCTTTATTCATTCTTGAACACTTTTTGTCTGTTATATGAGTTGCTGGTTTGCTCTCAGTGTTGACCAGGAATATTCATCTGGATTTTCCGGCGTGGTTCCCCTTGTCAGTGGTGCAGTAGGCCTACAGAGGGCTGAACTTGGACAATTTTCGAGTCATTTAGATGGGACGAAAAACCAAGGTCCAATGTACACATTGCACAGCCCGGGTAGAACGGCAGAATGTTAAACTCCATTTCGTTTCTCTTGTGAGTCAAAATGTTTGAATCTTTTAGTTAAATAACAGTAAAATACCATTTTCTGTGTGACATAAAGTCTTCTTTTGAAAAACTTGTTATGTTATTCATGGCTGGATGTAGCAGGAAACATTTCATCTTATGAGACCTACAAATACAAAGAAAGTAGTACAGGGTTTAAAGATGTATCATCACTTACATAAAAAATATCAAGCAGTCCGAGAGGAGGTCATATTTCCAGGGCCTGTGTGTCAACCCTTTATTGTACCTAAATTTACATTTTGAAGAAAGCTAATTTAAATTTATCCTAAACCCTCTTTCTGATCAAATAATTACAAATCGCTTTTATTGAGTTTTAATGCATATCTTTATAAATAGCACTTTGAATTGACAAAATGCCTAGACCCTTTTTTTTTTATTAAAGTAGAAATTTTTATTGGGAATTGGTTTATAATCTTAATCGAATGTCAAACACTAGCATCTGGTTATTCCAGTCTACATGGTATTTTTTTGTGTGTGCTCTGCAAAAAAGAATATGCTTCACCATCTAGCCTCGTTCTTCAAGTCCCTAGTTAAAGGGACAATCCCGATAAGAACAGAGTCTCAAAAATTAAAGTCTGAGTATTTATGAAATTTATGGACCAAAATATAGTGGCATGGTGTATTTACCTTGCCTCAAAATTTCAGTTCAAAATATTGAGTCGTTTGGACGTGAACGTAAACACTGCTTATCCGGACACGTAACCCTTTTAAGATTTCGGGTCAATTTTTTCATTGGGTGACCTGATAATCGATTAATGTTTCTTGAGAGGTCTATACAGTGAATGACCCATGCCCTGTACTTGATAACAAAAGGTAAATTTCACCTACGTATTATTTTTATAGAAAAAAGTCTGGTTTTATCCAGATACTGTATAATAAAACGTTCTCCATTTCTATACGAAGACTGTCAGGTTTAAGTTATTTACAAGCGTATCACAAATATCGGGTTAGTAGGTGGGCCTTAGGTTATGGATTTTTAAAGGATTTTAACACAAAATTAAGCAGTTTTATTCCCCAAAAAGTTATCGTGATTGGCACTTTAAAAATGGCCTGAAATGTATTATGGTACACGATTCGTATACCAATGGTAAATTTTTTATTTTGTCTTTATATTGCACATCAGAAGCCCATCTTTTCATGGTAAGATCACAACATCAATGTTGATTTGAACTGACAAATAATTTGTGTTTTCAATGTTGAAGACTTTGGATGATATTGAGTTAGAGACTTAGCTACTTTAATGAAGTTAATGAAAATGATGTAAAGTTTCTTTTTCATTTCATTGATTTGGGTCTATTAATAATATTACTATCATTATCATTCTATGGGCCTAGATCTATTGTGTATTATATATATATTTTAGGTTCAGCCCCTTTTAAATAAAGTAATCTTAATTATCCTATTATAATACAAAAAAAAAGGTTATAATCGACAAGTTTTTTTTTCTTGCAAAACAATAAATTAAATTTGTAAAATAATTAAAATGATAAATGGTATTGGAACACGACTGGCTGGGTAAAAAAAGAAACAATGATTGATAAATAATAATGCTGCTAAACATGAATATATATGTTGTCAATCTCGAAACCAGAAAAATTTTTGAAGAAATTTCTCTGGTGAATCGGGGTAGCCATTTTCCCGGAAAATGATATGTAATTCCTACGCGCGAAAGTTCTCGTTTATTTGCGTCGTACGCCCCTGATATTAAGTGCCTGGATGACCGAATCACTTAAAAATATACCCACGCGTAGAAAAACAGATCTTTACAAAAACTTGAATTTGTTCGTTTAGGATCCAATTTGTTATGTCAGCGAGTTGACTTTGACTCAAGGATCATTTTACAACAAACGAAACGACGATCCGACCTCTAGTTTTCGAGAAATCGACCCAAAAAGATTGACCAATCTGAGGTCAGAATGGGCGGGGCTTAGGTTTGAAAAAAATTGGAAAAAATGGACGGTCTAATGTGCCAGAGGCCTTCGGCTCCGCGGCTGCCTCTGGGAACGAGATTGATATGTTGTAGGCCTTAGCGAGGTCACTTAAAATTAATTGTTCTTTATTTCTTAAATTTATCTTGTTTTGAATTGGTAATAAAATAAGTTTTATAACGCCACGGTACGGCCCATGTCATTGCACTGTCACCGTTCCAACTTACGGCAAGGCCTAACGATAAAATGCTTATTATACGAACGAAATATTTACTGAAAACTAATAATATCGATAAAAAAATTTACTTACGCACTTTCAAATATTTATTTCGGGCACAGTTTGTCAGTTTTGCAGTGGTAGTTTTGATTTTCTATTATTCCAAAACTCAAAACACTGTCGTATAGATGGCAGCCATATTGGTTTCTTCCCTCAACGGAAGTCGCAGCGTCTCTACCATGCGATTCTGGCGAATAGGCGGTCTGTCTATTTATATATTTCTATGGGTCTATCCATAGAAATATAAATAGACTAGAATGGCCGTCACGTGACCCGCGACATGTAAATAGGTCCGCCATTTTTGTGCATTGATTATTGACGTCACGTGCGGTGAACTCAATGAATCCAGCTTCGTTTCTCGTTACGCTTGAAAGAAAGAAAGGTCGAAAAACAACCCATTGCCATACATATTCACGGATTTTGCAGTACCAGTTTGTAAAATTTAATATCTTCATTCTCTAATTTAATGCCATAATGGAATGACTCGCCAGGCAGTCCATAACATAGCATACTAGTCTAGGCCTACATTAGTACATAGATTATAGATGCCATGTCAAAATGAACCTATTTTCCATCTAGGCCTACAAATTAAAGACACTGGATGGATGGGCTATGAATTGTGGTATTTTTTTTTTGTTTTTTTTTGTTTTTTTTGTTTGAAATTATGTAATCTCGATGATCGACAAGCAACAATAATAAGGCCGCTAAGTCTCGCGTAATCTATTCTAGGGGTGACATGCAGTATGCACCCAGCAATTGAGCAATGGCGAAAAATACGATGCCTTGCAAGGCATTAAACATGAATCAATGACGAGTTCCCGGCACCAATTACTTTTGTTTTGCAAAAGAAAAATAACAGATATTTTGGTTTGTTTATTAAGGTATGTAAATCCATTATTTAAACATATCCTATAAATAAAATATTTCACATTAATCTCGAAATAGTAGGCTCTATAACTAAGCCTTGGTTTCACAGTAGTTTTTTTGCGATAGGTAGCGGTCTAAATTAGATTTGTTTACAAACAAACCCCATTACCAGTACATTATTCCTCCGCCTGTACATTTAGTGCTTCGAGAAATTTAAATTTTAATGTCTTGGTTGTTATATAAAGCTAAAACAATTATTAAATTCCCACGGGTTATAATTCTAAGTACCGGTAAAATGCAAAAATTTATAGTAAGCCTACATGTGTTTTAAAGTAAAAGAAAAAAAAAATTCTAAAAAAACTATCGCGATCTCCCTTGAATTTTTCGACAAGTTACTACATGTCATGTAAGTGTTTTATTTCAGCAGATTGATGAATTATAATATGATGGTGATGAGTTTCAAGTTTTTAGCGCAGAGTCGAGGATGGGCTAAAAATGTCCGTAACGTGGAAGGTGTTCTGATTCAAGTAGTACAACTAGTGTAGGTAATTTGTCAAATAACGAATATGGGCGAATATTAAAATATTTAATTTTACTTAGGCCTATATTCAGTATAATTTAGTACCTGTTTGCATTTGATGGTTTTACTTGACATACCTATCTCACGGCATTTTCCGAAGATTTATAAAAATAAAATAATACTAGGGGCCATGCAGGCCATGAAATTTGAAATTTTGGCGTAACCAGAAAATCGGTTGCGGGTTTATGCTCTACGTAACCGTTTTTTCGGTTACGCCAGATGATCTTTGCGTAACCAATTGGTTACATAAAATGGTTATGCTATTTTCATGTTTTATCCATATTTCATTTCCCAAGAACACCACAATTTACTCAATGTATTTTGTAAAAAAATGACATAACTAGGCATACATGTAGATAACTTTCTTTTATGTAATTAATACATTGAAATAACACGAATCCTCGTATTTTGAGGTGAAGTGTTTATGATTTTAATCCATAGAAAAGGGTTTTTATGACTAATTAGAAACACTTTTAGTACACTGAATGAATCTGTAAATTAAAGTATGTAACTAAACATTTATGTTATTAATTATTATTGTTGATTGTTAAAGAGCCATATCATCAATCACTGGTGCATCATTGATCACTGGTGCATCATATTCAAAAATAGTTTCTGTGTCCGATTCAGCACTCATTGACATTGAAATATCACTATTAACATCGGTACTACATGTATCACTATCACTAATTTCTATGTCATCTATGTTTTGATAATCTGATGTAGGAAATAATCCTGTGAAGGGAGTGGGCAAAAATGAATCATTCATGTGTGTGTCCATTTTTGCTGTTGATTTTTCACTGACTTTTTTAGATTTATAACGTCCTTTCTTTGAATCATTTAGATACATGTTTATTGCTTTACTAATAAGTTTCTCTTCGTAATTACAGTCTAATTCTGATAAGACTGGAACATTGACACGAATGACAAGCAGGTCATTGATTGAGTCTTTGTTCAGACTTATTCTAGAATCTGTTAAAATTCGCCGGGTAGTGCTGAAACCTCTTTCTACTGTAGCAGATGACCAGGCTAAAGTCAAACACAATTCAATAAGTAGAAGAAAGTGGGGATGTAATTCTTGATGGTAGGCAAATATAGATTTCCAAAATCCTATTTTGTTTTGAAACAATCTATATTTCTGTTTCACAATAAACTTCAAATGTTTATATTCTCGAAGACACAAGTCCAAATTGAATCCATGAAAAGACAGAGGTTTGGAGAAATGTTCTGCTAGTGTTCTTATTTGGACAAGTCCAAAATCACTATCCTCAAGATCCCAGGTAGTGTGATCTGATATTAACAGAGCATCATAAATGTCCTTATTTATTGATTTCATATCAAAGCGTTTGTCGATGGCAGAAATAATGTTAGGTATCAAAGAGGATTTGATTTTTTCAACAGTTTGTTTACCTGTTGCCACATGTGTAAGAGTGTACTCCTGGTTACTGACATGGGTATACTTGTCTATTTTCTTTAATTGTTTATTTGTTAGTTTATTCCTTTCCCTGAAAGAAACAGTGGCCGGTAGGTTGGTGGCCAACACATTTATTTTAACAGTATCGTCTATAATTGTCTCCGGAAATGGTAATGTTACTGGATTTTCTACCACTTGCCTAATCTTATATTTCGCTGCTGAAATTGCATCTAAAATATCAGTAATTAGAACAGTTTTATTCTGCAATACACCAGCCAAGTGTGCAGTTTCATTTAAAACTAAACTATATAAATGTACTGAAGCTAAGAAAGGGTAAGTTTGAAATTTTTTAATATACCCTTTCAGCTTGGCAGCTGTTTCACCAGTGCAAGCACCCCTATTTTCTATCATATTTTCCATGTATACCAAAAAGGGAAGAAAATTCACAATAAGTGCTCTAATAGCCCTTAGTTTATGATTTTGGAATCTGGTTCCCGATGCCTTAACAAATGTCACACAAACTACATCAAGAGTTAATGCAATTGCTGTTAGGATTCGCTTGGCTTTCCCAGAGTTAATAAATTTGTAATATGTAATAAATTTGAACGAGAATATCATCAACTTCCACAAATTGTTTGTTTGTCGTAAAAGCATCTTTCATTGCCAACTCTAGGCGGTGACTAGAGCAGTGAATCAGGAGAATCCACTGCCTGTCATATTCTTGCTTTATTTTAACACAGGCACCATTTAAAACTCCAAGATTTACACTTGCTCCATCCGTACAGATGCTTACTAGGAGCTTTGACCACCTGTCGACATCTAATTTATATTTTGTTAAAAAAGCATCATCGAATGCAGTTTTTACTGATACGGCATCTTCACCACCGAAGTCGGGCATGTGTTGACAACTCAATAGTAACTCCACTGGCTGACCTTTCACAACAATTTTAACATACACAAGTTCTTTTTCAGCCCCTGTTTTCCTAGCTTGAGAGCCGTCCATCAGAGCGGAGAAAAAATTTGAGATACCTAACATTTTTTCTATGTCGCTTTTGACCGCCACTGCTAAGTATTTGACAAATTCCCTGCAAGATTTTTTATTGTTTTTACCGCTTAAAAAGTTTACACCATTTTTTTGTTGTAATTCGATCAAATCTTTAAAATTGGTAAATGCCATCTCTTTCATTACAACCGTCAGGCATGTCATAAATAAATGTCTGTAATGCCTTGAAGTGTTTTCACTTAAAACTTCATCAATTTTTGGATTGGGGAAATCCGAAAAAAAACTGGATGTTGAGGAGTGTGATGTCGAAGGTACAGGGGATAATTCTGGGTTACCATAAAATGTTCTCTTTGCCCAGTCATGCAGGCCCCCTGCTTTAATATGTCGTAAAATGTTTCCTTTATGAACGTAGCTGACTCCATCGGCATAATTTAAAACGCCCTTGAGAACGAAGCCCTTTATATTTCTTTTAGCAGCCTCACGTCGAATCTCAATCAAATGTTTTTCACACACGTCACATTTTATTTTCTTTATTGTTGAGTCATTCGTTTCTTCAACAATTGTAAAATCAGAATTAAAACTCCACTTTAAAAACGTTTCCTTTTTTACAGTAGACTCTTTTGGAACTGACATCCCAAAGATAATTAATATTAAAACAAATAAAACATTCATTTGGAAAGATTGCTGTCATGTTTTGCACAAACGAAATGGCGTGGTTGGAGACTGTCGTGATTATCCAGGCGTTTACATGTATGTTTATTAACGAAGTGAATGACAGTAGACCGTCATGATAATCCTAACATTTCCGCGGTGTCTGATGGGTATAAAAGCCCTTCCGCCTAGATTGAAATCAACAGGAATTTGTGAACGTGCGAGATAATTCATAAAGGGAAAGTAGTGAACCGAGGTTACGAATTTTTATAATAATAATGATTTTTTTAATGTCAATTTTTTTAACGTAACCGATATTTCAGTTTGCGTAACCGGAAAATCGGTCGCGTGTTTTTGAGCTTGCGCGACCGCACGTAACCGATTGGTATCGTTCGCGTCAAATTTCGAGGCCTGGGCCATGGGCCCATGAAGATTTTGCATTTTGTGAAGATTTGTAAAGTTTAAATGTAGGCCTACTATAAATATTTTTAAAAAATGACCAGCTATCTCAAAAGTCTTGATAAGCAGGCTAAATATCCCCCTGCATTTTGTGAGGATTTGTAAAGTTAAAATAATATAGGCCAACTAGGCCTCATGAAATAGGCCTACCTATTTCTGAAAACCGTGAGCAGCTGTCAAAAACAAAAAAGCCACAATATGCAGGCAGAATACTCACAGTATATTATGAAGATTTGAAAACTAAATATAAAAAAATACTAGGCCTTGTGATATAAAGGAAAAGGTGAGCTTTTCACAATGTGCAGGCAGGATATCTCACAGCAGTTTGTGAAATTAAGACAATACTACTCATCATGATATAGGCCAACCTATTTCTAAAAAAAAACCAGTGATAAACTATCAAAAAAAATTAAATAAGGACAAACGATATGTGGAGTATTTAAATTGTTTGGCAGCACATTTGTCTGATATTTATTACATTTTCTTCCTGGGGTGAATGAAAAGGGAAAAACCATTGTAACAGGTTATACCATAATGTTAATTAAATAGAACTTGGTTTTCTGTTAAAGATTGATACGGTTCTATTTGTGTCAGAATTCTAACACAAGTTAGCCATACATAGCAAAACCCACTTGACCACTTACCTTAGCAGTAATTACATCATGACACTGTTATATACCTCTAACTAACATGATTCCTTTCCCTGTATTTATTTTACAGTGCTATCATGTAATTATCTAACATGATTGGGGGTCACCTCTGGCTTGCGGCTGTGGTTTCGAGCCCAGGTGTGAGCGTATGTGGCATGGAGATAGGGGTGCCTTCTCAACCTCGTGGGTTTCCTCCGGGCACTCCAGTTTCCTCCCACTGCTAAAGACCCCTACGCGCAAGCGGATTATTGAAATAAAATTTTAAAAAAAACATGTTAGTCCCGAAATGACCTAGTTGTGTCGAGTGGACGTTAATCCCCATTTCTCTCTCTCAACATGATTGGGGAACCTGGCTAAGTGAGTAAAATGCTGTCTTGCTAGCCGATAGGTCACAGGTTAGATCTTGTTGGCCAAGAAAGTTCGCCATTTTCTGTTGTGATTTCCCCTTGTCAGTGGTACAGGACGGAGGGCCTGACTAGGATAGCTGTCTCTGTCTAGTCGTTTGGATGGGACGGAAAACCGACGTCCAGTGTAAGTATTGGCGTTTACGTAAAAGATTGATTTGGCAGTTAGAATTTTATATTAGAGTAGGCTATAGCAAAATTTCCCACATAGCACAATGTTTGGTGTAAGCTGGTAGTCTTCACTAACAGGGGTCACACGGTGGCTAAGTGAGTAAGACACTGGGTCGCTAGCCTGGAGGTTGGGTATTCGATCCCTTCATTGGCTGAGAATATTGATTCAGATTTTCCAGAATGTTTTCCCTTGTCAGTGATGCAGGACGGACGGCCTGACAAGGACAGCTGTCTAGTCGCCTGGATGGGACGATAAACCGAGGTCCTGTATACACATTGGCGTGCACGTAAAAGATCCCTTGACAGATGGAATTCTATATAAGAGTAGGCCGTAGTGCTGCTGCCCGGGCAAAATGTCCCTCATAGCACACTTCATTAGCCAAATTCGGATGTAAAACTATTTCATTTCGCTTACTAACAAAGAAATTTTGAGTTTGAATCCGGTGTTCATCGAGAAAATTTCGTGGCTTCATCTTTTGTCAGTGGTGCAGGAAGAAATGTTTCACACATTTGGTAATTTACATGATCAAAGAGAAACTTTACCAAATACATGGCAAAAGTAAAGTATGACATTTCCATTCACTGTGTACATGTTTAGTTTTCATTGCCAATGGTTGGATAAATTTAACTTATCAATGCATTTATGTAGCCCAGTACGGTAGTAATAATATCATACATTTGTTGGTGTATGTTTAAAATTAAAAGGCACATACATGTACACATAAATTCAATAGAGTTTCATTGTAAAATGTTTGATTTACATGTACCCACATGCAAGTCTTTCATACATTTAAAGGCAAAAAGAAATGTTATTTCAATTAAAGGAAAATTCTGATAGACAAATTAAAGAAATACCCCACATAACTTGTCAGAGAATTTCAGCTCAATATATTTTGCCATTTGAAAGGGGCTATGTAACCTATTTATGAAATTCGAATTTAATATTTCATGGTAAATGTGGCCAAATGTGAAAATACCTTATATGAATAAAACTCTAGTGTCCCAAAAATATTTTGAAAATTGTGATCTGGGTATAAAAGTTAAAATAAATGATTTTATGCCATCATAAAGGGGGTGCAAGTCAAATTCAATTCAAAAGTGAAAATTTTTGCAGTTTACTGAATACATGTACACATGAGAGCTATATGTGTAATAGAAATTGACTTTTACACAAATATCAGGTTTATTTCATTGAGTGAGGAAAATTCATAATTTCATGAGTAGATAAATAGTCTCTATACCAAGTACATTCTCCCAATATTCAGTCAGAAAGAAATATTTCACAATAATCCAATGATTTCATTTAATATATTTATTGATTTTTTTTTCAAAACAAAGAAATATGTAATTAATTTACAGTTGAGATTTAAAGCCCCAATAACACTCTTGTTGTAACTGAATAATATGTCCCAATCTTCATTCTGGTCAACAAATCGTATTATTTTAGAATATTCCAATTAAATGATGATATAAATTTCATCTTAACACACCTATATTGAAAGATTGGGAAAATCCAACCAATTGATTTGAAAAGTCTAACGTCTCGTGTTCTAATGATTCAAGCATGGTTAAATGGACAATAAACCCCCTCTAAATAGGTAACAGGAAGTGTTTATCTCCTAAATATAAATCAAAAGGAAAATTAGTAAATAATTAGTGGCCTGATTCCATCCCACTTAGCACTAGTTATCTCCCTTACACCAATATTATAACTGTACAACAATTTTTCTAATTTGTTCAAAGATTGTGGACCTTTTTGGATCAATTATACTATATAGAGGCTTTTTAATTTCGATTCACGTACTAGACCACAATTAGGATTCTAAGTAACAGAAGCGTAAGAAACGAAATAAGACTACTTTTCGAGATAAAATCGTCTGTTACTTGTAAATGATCTTGACAAAATTAAATTACTCCCGTTGTTGTGAAAATGTTCATTTAGTCTTACAAAATCAGAAATGGCATACGATATCATATAGTGAAAATTTTATGTAAATCGAATAATAATTGCCACTTTTAAAGACCAAAAAACTTGAAAAGTGACTTGTAGAAAATCGGCTATTTCTCGGCAACCGTACAAGTTAGAAACCATTTTGTGGTATCTGTATGATCGTATGGCTTCATTCTATTTGTTGATTGACATTAAATACCATAATTTGAAAAAGATTTCAAAACAGACTCATTTGAATAAAATATCTGTTTTGAAGGCTAAAAATACAGTTTTTGCCAAATGACGTTACTTTCGGTGATAATGAAAATCTTACATTACTTGTATGAAATCCCAAATGGCATTAGGTATAACATGGTGTAACGTTTATGAAAATCGAATAATAATTGACACTTTTATGGCCCCAAATCCTTCAAAAGTGACCTGTAGAAAACCGTGTATTTCTCGGCAACCGAACAAGTTAGAAACAATTTTATGATATCTATATGACCATATGAGTTGTGTTTATATGTGAATTTAAACCAAAAGTTAAAATTATTAATACATATTAAGTAATTCTTGGTTGAATAAATCATTGATTTAAAAAGTTTAAAAAGCAGTTTTTGACAAAATGGCGTCACTTCCGGTGTCAATTTTAAATTGTAATCAACTTGATATGACGCTACATGCTTTTTGAATCAAAGATGTCACTTTTATAAAAATCCAATAATAATTGACTTTATTACACGCAAAATAAAGAAAACAGTGACTTATGCAGGACTGTCCATTTCTTGACAACTGCTTATATTACAAACTAGGATCTACATGGCAGTGCAAAAATATATATACAATGACATTAAATCAACATAACATATTACGAAAAACAATTATTACACATATCAATTGGCATCTATTCCATAATTTGATTTGATTTATTATGCAAAACATATAAATGAGAATATTGAATAATTATTTTAACTAATTGTGATTCTCTTGCTAGACACTTCACAAGCCTTGAAAATAAGCAGGATATAAAAACACGCCTAGAAAGTTATAAATTTCTGATTTCATTACAATTAAATTTCAACGGACGAACCATGCGCCGATGCATACTTTTACCAGGAATGACCCACGTTTCGAATTTCCTTTACACTACATTTAATATCACCGCAGACCTCCACGCCATAGACAAGTTGTTTTGACGATGTGGTATAAACAAACACGTGGCTGTTTCACGCTCGGGGTTTCACAACAAGACGCACGTGTAAATACTACCGTGAAATGTAACGTGAGGTACAGAGAGGGATAAATTCACCGATACACCGAGGAAAGGTGTTAATAAGTTACTTACATCACATTTCTATCGAGTATTGTGAATCAAAATGTGAAAAATAATATTTATTATCGAGTCGTTTCAACCAAAAAGTGACAAATACTTTCTGCTCTTTCATTTATCCCTTTCTGTGCCTCACGTTACATTTCATGGTAGAATTTACACGTGCGTCTCGTTGTGACACCCCGAGCTTAATACAAACACGTGTTTGTTAAGACCACATCCGCAAAACAACTTATCTATGGCGTAGATGACTGCGGTGATATTAAATGTAGTGTAAAGGAAATGCGGGTCATTCCTGGTGAAAGTATGCATCGGTGGATAGTTCGTCCGTTGAAATTTATTTGTAATAAAGTTTATGACTTTCTAGGCGGTTTTTGTTTTATCCTGCTCATATTCAAGGCTTGTGAAGTGTCCAGCAAGAGAACTGCACCTTCTATCATCACAATTAGTTAAAAATAATTATTCAGTATTCTAATTTATATGTTTTGCATATTAATATAAATCAAACCAAATTTGGTATAGATGCCAATTGATATGCATAATAACTGTTTTCGCAATATGTTGTTACGTTAATTTAATGTCATTGTATATGTTTTTGCTATGCCACGTCGTTCCTACCGGTTTGTTTTGTTACTATGATTTTGAGTAGTTGTCTCATGTACACTATCCTAGTGCAGTATGAAACTGGTTTTCATTTCAATCTGGGTCGGACTAAACGTCCGCTTCTTACTGCTTGGTAAGTTTCTATGACCGTCTAAAAGTAGCCGTGTAACAGAAATGAACAGTAGTTTTTTCGAAAGTGTACTGTTCATTTCTGATACACGGCTACTTTTACGCATGTAATGGAAATGAACAGGACAGTTTCGTCAAAGGTTGTCAGTGGCAACGAGTAGAAGTGGGATGTAATCACCGATACACCTCGGAAAGTGTGCTACTAACTATTACATACAAGCCAGGGATAGAAAAATGTGGCTTTTAGCCATATTCCATCAACAGTATTACTTATGTGGACACCGGTTGGATTTGTTATCACAGCAACATTTTCAGGGGGTGGGCTTACAAGTTTCATTATAGTTCCTTACAGATACCCTCAATGCAACCAATTTGCAGCTTGTCTTCTTGTATACTGACCAAGGTTTCTATAAATAAATGCCTTTCACCTAAGAGTTTCCAAAAAATTGTGAAATATTGGCATTTTGAGACATACAAAGTGTCAAAAAATGGGCCATTTTGTAAAAAAAAAGGTAATGGAAAGTCAATTTTTGAAAAGTATTCCAATATTTTGAATATTTTTGATGAGACTTGTTTGAAACTCTTTAAATCTTTTTGCAAAACTCACATTTTGACAAAATTAAGAAAGAGTCTTCAATTCTAGAGCAAAAGGCCCATGGACCTGATCTGCAACCCAGCATACAAAACAGTACATAACTTTAAAGGGCCACCATTTCTTCTGCAATTAATTTTTTTTGATTCTGTATTAAAATAATTTTGCAAAAATAAATGTGAAGCTATAAAGAAAAGAATTTTGATGATATATGAACTTTTAAAAACATATAGGAGGCAGACCACCATTAAAGGGACAATAACATTCTTGCTGGCTTGGTAGCTCCAGAAAATAAATAATACCCTTATTCTAAGTACTAGATGTTTAAATGTCCTACCTGTTGTGTAAATTATCCATTACAACCTATTTTATTTGTCCAGAGGGTTCGAAAATATTTTAAAATTCAAGTCACATTTGAAAAGGTTTACGTTAGACTTTTCAAGTCAATTGGTTGAATTTTTCCAACTTTTTAAATTAGGTGTGTTAAGATGAAATTCATATCATCATTTAATTGGAATATTCTAAAATAATACGATTTGTTGACCAGAATGAAGATTGGGACATATTTTTCAGTTACAACAAGCGTGTTATTGGGGCTGTTTAAATTTCACCATCTCGGTTCCCACAAATTGTAGTTCGTCTATTTATAGTAGTTCTCTCTCTGTATCTTTTCTCCCCATTTGCATGCCCATTTTTGTTGATTTTTTGGTCTAGAATGGACTAAGAGGGTTTGAATTAATATTTTCTGTCAGGTTTTGGTAAATATTCATGATTTTGAGGCGGACGGATAACAGCGTTATGAGGTTGGCTAGGGTGATATGTACGGCAACTAGATACATGGTAGGAGTATGCTTCTTCAAGTTCGTGTATCTCAAAATTTTGGTGGTCAACTTCATACAAATTTTAGTGCAAAGACATGGCCATTTGTTCCTCTGTCTGTAGTGAAAACGAAAATTTGGGGAAAAGTTGGAGGTGGGCAAAGAGTCCAGAATTAACATTGAAGTCAATGGGGAAATTAATGGTGGTCTGCCTCCAAATAAGCCAGAGTTGTTTCCCTTCAGTAAACAGTAAACAGAGGGCGCTTATTTATGTGAGACAGCATGGCTTCGGTAAGTTCGAAATATTTCAATTTCTTTAACACTAATACGTTTGTGGATTTAATAGAAATAAAAACATAATATGGTGGAACATTCGTCTGTATGCGAATACATTGGCGTTTATCTGTCAGTAGCCTGTGCCAACCAAAATTCATTAACCTGAGAATCATATCTGCTTAAATTTTAAAAATCGGTTCAGAACTTTTATTTTTATAGCTGGTTTTATATACCCATTGGTAAACCCCAACCAATAACTAACAGACAATTTGTCTGTTAACGAAAGTTGTCTGGTAAGAGTGATCAAAAGCTAACAGACAAGAATTAATATAGATAAAAATATTCACCTCTGAGCACAATGGGTTGATCTGCTCTAATCACGTGATCAATTCTGTCCACTGGCCGCCGTCGAAACTAATTTATTGTAGAAAACACGGAATATAACAAAAACAAACGAAACGAAATACAATGTTTGAATGTCAATAGTAGTTTGAACCTTAAAAATCACCCCGAAGGTATTAATGTGCCAGGAAAATGTTTATATTTTCTGAAAGATAATAAATTGTTCTTTTAAACAGTATGTGATAGTATACTTGGAATTTGATTTTTCATATTGCATTTCACTGCGACAAGACTGCATCTATTATCTATATCAACACGGCCTCGATATCTGCTACCCCACCCCTATTTTACTTTACAATTCACCCTGTAGATATTTATGTGCCAGGAAAATGATTATATTTTCTGAAAGATAATACATTCCTCTGTTATATGGTATGTGACATTATACTAGGAATTTGATTTTTCATGTTGTATTTCGCTGCCGTAAATGACACTAATGACCTCATCTTAAATCAATATGGCCCCGACGTCTGCTACCCCACCCCTCTTATACCTTACAATTCACTCTGTATATATTAATGTGCCAGGAAAGCGATTATATTTTCTGAACGATAATACATTTTTCTATTAAAAAGTATGTGACATTATACTTGGAATTTGATTTTTCATGTTGCATTGCGCTGCCGTAAATTGCAGCATCTTAAATCAATTTGGCCTCGATGTCTGCTACCCCACCCCTCTTTTACCATACAATACACTCTGTAGATATAAATGTGCCAGGAAAATGATTATATTTTCGGAAAGATAATACATTCCTCTATCATATGGTATGCGACATTATACTAGGAATTTGATTTTTCATGTTGCATTTTGCTACCGCAAATGACAGCAACCGATAAAAATCCCGTCTCCAGGTCTGCTACCCCACCCCTCTTATACCTTACAATTCACCCTGTAAATATTAATGTGCCAGAAAAATGATTATGTTTTCTGAAATATAATACATTCCTCTATTAAATGGTAAGTAACATTATATTTGGAATTTGAATTTTCATGTTGCATTTTGCTGCCGTAAATGACAGCATCTTAAATCAATATGGCCTCGATGTCTGCTACCCCACCCCTCTTATACCTTAAAATTCATTCTGTAGATATAAATGTGCCAAGAAAATGATTATATTTTCTGAACGATAATACATTTTTCTATTAAATGGTATGTGACGTTATACTTAGAATTTGATTTTTCATGTTGCATTGCGCTGCCGTAAATTGCAGCATCTTAAATCAATTTGGCCTCGATGTCTGCTACCCCACCCCTCTTTTACCATACAATACACTCTGTAGATATAAATGTGCCAGGAAAATGATTATATTTTCGGAAAGATAATACATTCCTCTATCATATGGTATGCGACATTATACTAGGAATTTGATTTTTCATGTTGCATTTTGCTACCGCAAATGACAGCAACCGATAAAAATCCCGTCTCCAGGTCTGCTACCCCACCCCTCTTATACCTTACAATTCACCCTGTAAATATTAATGTGCCAGAAAAATGATTATGTTTTCTGAAATATAATACATTCCTCTATTAAATGGTAAGTAACATTATATTTGGAATTTGAATTTTCATGTTGCATTTTGCTGCCGTAAATGACAGCATCTTAAATCAATATGGCCTCGATGTCTGCTACCCCACCCCTCTTATACCTTAAAATTCATTCTGTAGATATAAATGTGCCAAGAAAATGATTATATTTTCTGAACGATAATACATTTTTCTATTAAATGGTATGTGACGTTATACTTAGAATTTGATTTTTCATGTTGCATTGCGCTGCCGTAAATTGCAGCATCTTAAATCAATTTGGCCTCGATGTCTGCTACCCCACCCCTCTTTTATCATACAATTCACTCTGTAAATATAAATGTGCCAGGAAAATGATTATATTTTCTTAAAGATAATACATTCCTCTATTATATGGTATATGACATTATACCAGGAATTTGATTTTTCATGTTGCATTTTGCTACCGCAAATGACAGCAACCGATAAAAATCCCGTCTCCAGGTCTGCTACCCCACCCCTCTTATACCTTACAATTCACCCTGTAAATATTAATGTGCCAGAAAAATGATTATATTTTCTGAAATATAATACATTCCTCTATTAAATGGTATGTAACATTATACTTGGAATTTGATTTTTCATGTTGCATTTTGCTACCGTAAATGACAGCATCTTAAATCAATATGGCCTCGATGTCTGCTACCCCACCCCTCTTATACCTTAAAATTCATTCTGTAGATATAAATGTGCCAAGAAAATGATTATATTTTCTGAACGATAATACATTTCTCTATTAAATGGTATGTGACATTATACTTAGAATTTGATTTTTCATGTTGCATTGCGCTGCCGTAAATTGCAGCATCTTAAATCAATTTGGCCTCGATGTCTGCTACCCTACCCCTCTTATACCTTAAAATTAATTCTGTAGATATAAATGTGCCAAGAAAATGATTATATTTTCTGAACGATAATACATTCCTCTATTAAATGGTATGTGACATTATACTTAGAATTTGATTTTTCATGTTGCATTGCGCTGCCGTAAATTGCAGCATCTTAAATCAATTTGGCCTCGATGTCTGCTACCCCACCCCTCTTTTACCATACAATTCACTCTGTAGATATAAATGTGCCAGGAAAATGATTATATTTTCTTAAAGATAATACATTCCTCTATTATATGGTATATGACATTATACCAGGAATTTGATTTTTCATGTTGCATTTTGCTACCGCAAATGACAGCAACCGATAAAAATCCCGTCTCCAGGTCTGCTACCCCACCCCTCTTATACCTTACAATTCACCCTGTAAATATTAATGTGCCAGGAAAATGATTATATTTTCTGAAAGATAATACGTTCCTCTATTAAATGGTATGTAACATTATACTTGGAATTTGATTTTTCATGTTGCATTTTGCTGCCGTAAATGACAGCATCTTAAATCAATATGGCCTCGATGTCTGCTACCCTACCCCTCTTATACCTTAAAATTCATTCTGTAGATATAAATGTGCCAAGAAAATGATTCTATTTTCTGAACGATAATACATTCCTCTATTAAATGGTATGTGACATTATACTTAGAATTTGATTTTTCATGTTGCATTGCGCTGCCGTAAATTGCAGCATCTTAAATCAATTTGGCCTCGATGTCTGCTACCCTACCCCTCTTATACCTTAAAATTAATTCTGTAGATATAAATGTGCCAAGAAAATGATTATATTTTCTGAACGATAATACATTCCTCTATTAAATGGTATGTGACATTATACTTAGAATTTGATTTTTCATGTTGCATTGCGCTGCCGTAAATTGCAGCATCTTAAATCAATTTGGCCTCGATGTCTGCTACCCCACCCCTCTTTTACCATACAATTCACTCTGTAGATATAAATGTGCCAGGAAAATGATTATATTTTCTGAAAGATAATACATTCCTCTATTATATGGTATATGACATTATACCAGGAATTTGATTTTTCATGTTGCATTTTGCTACCGCAAATGACAGCAACCAATAAAAATCCCGTCTCCAGGTCTGCTACCCCACCCCTCTTATACCTTACAATTCACCCTGTAAATATTAATGTGCCAGGAAAATGATTATATTTTCTGAAAGATAATACATTCCTCTATTAAATGGTATGTAACATTATACTTGGAATTTGATTTTTCATGTTGCATTTTGCTGCCGTAAATGACAGCATCTTAAATCAATATGGCCTCGATGTCTGCTACCCTACCCCTCTTATACCTTAAAATTCATTCTGTAGATATAAATGTGCCAAGAAAATGATTCTATTTTCTGAACGATAATACATTCCTCTATTAAATGGTATGTGACATTATACTTAGAATTTGATTTTTCATGTTGCATTGCGCTGCCGTAAATTGCAGCATCTTAAATCAATTTGGCCTCGATGTCTGCTACCCCACCCCTCTTTTACCATACAATTCACTTTGTAGATATAAATGTGCCAGGAAAATGATTATATTTTCTTAAAGATAATACATTCCTCTATTATATGGTATATGACATTATACCAGGAATTTGATTTTTCATGTTGCATTTCGCTGCCGCAAATGACAGCAACCGATAAAAATACCGCCTCCAGGTCTGCTACCCCACCCCTCTTATACCTTACAATTCACTCTGTAGCTATAATTGTGCCAGGAAAATGATTATATTTTCTGAAAGATAATACATTCCTCTATTAAATGGTATGTGACATTATACCTGGAATTTGATTTTTCATGTTGCATTTCGCTGCCGTAAATGACACTAATGACAGCATCTTAAATCAATATGGCCCCCGACGTCTGCTACCCCACCCCTCTTATACCTTACAATTCACTGTGTAGATATAAATGTGCCAGGAAAATGATTATATTTTCGGAAAGATAATACATTCCTCTATCATATGGTATGCGACATTATACTAGGAATTTGATTTTTCATGTTGCATTTTGCTACCGCAAATGACAGCAACCGATAAAAATCCCGTCTCTAGGTCTGCTACCCCACCCCTCTTATACCTTACAATTCACCCTGTAAATATTAATGTGCCAGAAAAATGATTATATTTTCTGAAATATAATACATTCCTCTATTAAATGGTATGTAACATTATACTTGGAATTTGATTTTTCATGTTGCATTTTGCTGCCGTAAATGACAGCATCTTAAATCAATATGGCCCCGACGTCTGCTATCCCACCCCTCTTATACCTTACAATTCACTCTGTAGATATTAATGTGCCAGGAAAATGATTATATTTTCTGAAAGATAATACATACCTCTATCATATGGTATGCGACATTATACTAGGAATTTGATTTTCTGAAATATAATACATTCCTCTATTAATTGGTATGTAATTAGGCTTTCACCATTTTTCAATGGTGAAAGGCTATTGTTATTACTAAGATTATTATTATTTATTATTTTTTTTTTTTCCACTTTGCCTATTTCTCAGCAACTATAAGAGATAGAGGTCTGAAATTTGATTTTCTGTCGGGAAACTGGGTGGTGGTTAGTGCTTAAATGTAAAACCAAATTTGTGCGCATAGCGGAAACGCGTCAAATCTTTAACGTGCACTCAAATTGAAAATCAGCCATAATTCTTCTAATTCTCATCGGACTTTTCCGATATTTACATTTTTGGATAGCTGAAAACATTTCTGAGTAGATGGCAGTTCAAAAACATCGAGTTTAGAAACTTTGTCGCTCTCATTTTTTTGGTGAAAAATGGAAAATTTTCAAAATTTTCTAAAATTGTTATTTTTAGGAATTTTTAAATATGACTTATATTTTTGGATAGCTGACATTAATCCGATTCCAACAATATAGGTTTTGTTCTGAAATTTTAACTTTGATTTTTCACTTTTTTACGCATTTTGGTCAAATCGTAGAGTTCTTATTTTTTAAAAACGGCACCTACGATTTTTCTGAAACTTCAGGCATATGAAGTCAAGAGTCGTCTCCAGTCCTTAGTCTATGAATGAAAATCCTCTAATCACCGGAAGTAGTCAAGAAAAGTATCCAAACTTTGACAAAATTCTAAAAAATGGGTGTTTGTGCGGAAAATGCGATGTTTTAATTGGCTGTTTACTGAGTAGTTAAAGTACAACGTCATTTGATAGCCACGTAAAATATCTACAAGATGGTACCACAGCGACAAGTTTCTATCATAAATTGAAAAAGTTATAGGACTTTGAAAAGTAAGGTTTTTTACGATTTCGAGCAATTTTAAACGCATGTTTCTCGGAAACGCCGCCTACGATTTTTTTAAAACTTTCTCAGTCGAGAGTCTAATGGGTGGTGTATTGTGTGAAACCATTGTACAATTTCTCTAAATGTCATGAGTAGTCGAAAAACGAGATTGAAAATCCAAAACGTCGTATTTTTACCATTTGGAGCATTTTTAGACGTCTTTTTCTCGAAAAGTCAACGTAATTTTTTTTTGGAACTTCTTCTACAGAGAGTTTGATCGGTAGTCTTAGGTATGAAACTATTGCGCAACATTTAGAAATATCAGGAGTATGAGAACAAAGGAATCGAAAACTGAAAACGTCACCTTTCATTGTTAAGCGAAACATGCAGTAAGAGTTGATACAATCTGTACGTTTTACCAACGTTTAGAGCCTATTCAAAATTCCCCATTTCTCTCACAGTGACGACATTTGAGCTAAAAGTATTTCAACTTTGAGTGTTTACTTATATTCAAAATATGGGTTTAGTGACCCTGTAACAGAAATAATTGATTCCTGTGTGTAATAATTAGTCTTTGAATTAATATTGTTTCTTCTTTGTCAAAATTATCTCTCAACCGTAATCATCTCGACACAAATCGACGGCTCCCGCTGTTTATAAGGAAATCCAATTATCCATAGGTTGCAGTTGTATCTTGCAGTAGTATCGTGCAGAAGTACGAATATTGCACCTGTGATAGAAAGCATGATGTAGTTTGAGCTTGGGCCCTATCTCTAATTAAAGATAATTTTTTATATGTTAGTGACGTCAAATCATTAACGTGCACGAAATCAGAGTTTTATCGGTAGTCATAGGTATGAAACCATTGCGCAACAGTTAGAAATATCAGGAGTATGAGAACAAAGGGATCGAAAATTGAAAACATCATCTTTCATTGTTAAGCGAAACCTTCAGTAAGAGTTGATACAATCTGTACGTTTTACCAACGTTTAGAGCATTTTCAAATTCCCCATTTCTATCACAGTGACGATATTTGAGCTAAAAGTATTTCAACTTTGAGTGTTTACTTATATTCAAAATATGGGTTTAGTGACCCTGTAACAGAAATAATTGATTTCTGTGTGTAATAATTAGTCTTTGAATTAATATTGTTTCTTCTTTGTTAAAATTACCTCATAACCGTAATCATCTCGACACAAATCGACGGCTCGCGCTGTTTATAAGGAAATCTAATTATCTATAGGTTGCAGTTGTATCTTGCAGTAGTATCGTGCAGAAGTACGAATATTGCACCTGTGATAGAAAGCATGATGTAGTTTGAGTTTGGGCCCTATCTCTAATTAACGATAAATTTTTATATGTTAGTGACGTCAAATCATTAACGTGCACGAAATCAAAATATTGTCGATATTTCATTGAATATTCAATTTAGTTTTGAACCAGTTACATATTTGAGTAGCTGGCCTTATTTTCTGAACAATGATACATTTCTCTATTAAATGGTATGTGACATTATACTTGGAATTTGATTTTTCATGTTGCATTGCGCTGCCGTAAATTGCCGCATCTTAAATCAATTTGGCCTCGATGTCTGCTACCCCGCCCCCCTCTTTTACCTTACAATTCACTCTGTAGATATAAATGTGCCAGGAAAATGATTATATTTTCTGAATGATAATACATGCCTCTATCATATGGTATGCGACATTATACTAGGAATTTGATTTTTCATGTTGCATTTTGCTACCGCAAATGACAGCAACCGATAAAAATCCCGTCTCCAGGTCTGCTACCCCACCCCTCTTATACCTTACAATTCACCCTGTAAATATTAATGTGCCAGAAAAATGATTATATTTTCTGAAATATAATACATTCCTCTATTAAATGGTATGTAACATTATACTTGGAATTTGATTTCTCATGTTGCATTTTGCTGCCGTAAATGACAGCATCTTAAGTTAAATCAATATTATGTCACATACCATTTAATAGAGAAATGTATTATCGTTCAGAAAATATAATCATTTTCCTGGCACATTTATATCTACAAAGTGAATTGTATGGTAAAAGAGGGGTGGGGTAGCAGACATCGAGGCCAAATTGATTTAAGATGCTGCAATTTACGGCAGCGCAATGCAACATGAAAAATCAAATTCTAAGTATAATGTCACATACCATTTAATAGAGGAATGTATTATCGTTCAGAAAATAGAATCATTTTCTTGGCACATTTATATCTACAGAATGAATTTTAAGGTATAAGAGGGGTAGGGTAGCAGACATCGAGGCCATATTGATTTAAGATGCTGTCATTTACGGCAGCAAAATGCAACATGAAAAATCAAATTCCAAGTATAATGTTACATACCATTTAATAGAGGAATGTATTATCTTTCAGAAAATATAATCATTTTCCTGGCACATTAATATTTACAGGGTGAATTGTAAGGTATAAGAGGGGTGGGGTAGCAGACCTGGAGACGGGATTTTTATTGGTTGCTGTCATTTGCGGTAGCAAAATGCAACATGAAA
Organism: Patella depressa; assembly: GCA_948474765.1. NCBI lineage: Eukaryota > Metazoa > Mollusca > Gastropoda > Patellidae > Patella > Patella depressa. The sequence continues at coordinate 35,650,765 of OX419720.1, forward strand.
AATCAAATTCCTGGTATAATGTCATATACCATATAATAGAGGAATGTATTATCTTTCAGAAAATATAATCATTTTCCTGGCACATTTATATCTACAGAGTGAATTGTATGGTAAAAGAGGGGTGGGGTAGCAGACATCGAGGCCAAATTGATTTAAGATGCTGCAATTTACGGCAGCGCAATGCAACATGAAAAATCAAATTCTAAGTATAATGTCACATACCATTTAATAGAGGAATGTATTATCGTTCAGAAAATATAATCATTTTCTTGGCACATTTATATCTACAGAATTAATTTTAAGGTATAAGAGGGGTAGGGTAGCAGACATCGAGGCCAAATTGATTTAAGATGCTGCAATTTACGGCAGCGCAATGCAACATGAAAAATCAAATTCTAAGTATAATGTCACATACCATTTAATAGAGAAATGTATTATCGTTCAGAAAATATAATCATTTTCTTGGCACATTTATATCTACAGAATGAATTTTAAGGTATAAGAGGGGTGGGGTAGCAGACATCGAGGCCATATTGATTTAAGATGCTGTCATTTACGGCAGCAAAATGCAACATGAAAAATCAAATTCCAAGTATAATGTTACATACCATTTAATAGAGGAATGTATTATATTTCAGAAAATATAATCATTTTTCTGGCACATTAATATTTACAGGGTGAATTGTAAGGTATAAGAGGGGTGGGGTAGCAGACCTGGAGACGGGATTTTTATCGGTTGCTGTCATTTGCCGTAGAAAAATGCAACATGAAAAATCAAATTCCTGGTATAATGTCATATACCATATAATAGAGGAATGTATTATCTTTAAGAAAATATAATCATTTTCCTGGCACATTTATATTTACAGAGTGAATTGTATGATAAAAGAGGGGTGGGGTAGCAGACATCGAGGCCAAATTGATTTAAGATGCTGCAATTTACGGCAGCGCAATGCAACATGAAAAATCAAATTCTAAGTATAATGTCACATACCATTTAATAGAGAAATGTATTATCGTTCAGAAAATATAATCATTTTCTTGGCACATTTATATCTACAGAATGAATTTTAAGGTATAAGAGGGGTGGGGTAACAGACATCGAGGCCATATTGATTTAAGATGCTGTCATTTACGGCAGCAAAATGCAACATGAAAAATCAAATTCCAAGTATAATGTTACTTACCATTTAATAGAGGAATGTATTATATTTCAGAAAATATAATCATTTTTCTGGCACATTAATATTTACAGGGTGAATTGTAAGGTGTAAGAGGGGTGGGGTAGCAGACCTGGAGACGGGATTTTTTATCGGTTGCTGTCATTTGCGGTAGCAAAATGCAACATGAAAAATCAAATTCCTAGCATAATGTCGCATACCATATGATAGAGGAATGTATTATCTTTCCGAAAATATAATCATTTTCCTGGCACATTTATATCTACAGAGTGAATTGTAAGGTAAAAGAGGGGCGGGGTAGCAGACATCGAGGCCAAATTGATTTAAGATGCTGCAATTTACGGCAGCGCAATGCAACATGAAAAATCAAATTCCAAGTATAATGTCACATACCTTTTAATAGAAAAATGTATCATCGTTCAGAAAATATAATCGCTTCCTGGCACATTAATATCTACAGAGTGAATTGTAAGGTATAAGAGGGGTGGGGTAGCAGACGTCGGGGCCATTTTGATTTAAGATGCTGTCATTAGTGTCATTTACGGCAGCGAAATTCAACATGAAAAATCAAATTCCAGGTATAATGTCACATACCATTTAATAGAGGAATGTATTATCTTTCAGAAAATATAATCATTTTCCTGGCACAATTATAGCTACAGAGTGAATTGTAAGGTATAAGAGGGTTGGGGTAGCAGACCGGGAGGCGGTATTTTTATCGGTTGCTGTCATTTGCGGCAGCGAAATGCAACATGAAAAATCAAATTCCTGGTATAATGTCATATACCATATAATAGAGGAATGTGTTATCTTTAAGAAAATATAATCATTTTCCTGGCACATTGATATTTACAGAGTGAATTGTAAGGTAAAAGAGGGGTGGGGTAGCAGACATGGAGGCCAAATTGATTTAAGATGCTGCAATTTACGGCAGCGCAATGCAACATGAAAAATCAAATTCTAAGTATAATGTCACATACCATTTAATAGAGAAATGTATTATCGTTCAGAAAATATAATCATTTTCTTGGCACAATAATATCTACAGGGTGAATTGTAAGGTATAAGAGGGGTGGGGTAGCAGACATCGAGGCAATATTGATTTAAGATGCTGTCATTTACGGCAGCGAAATGCAACATGAAAAATCAAATTCCAAGTATATTGTCACATACCATTTAATAGAAGAATGTATTATCGTTCAGAAAATATAAACAGTTTCCTGGCACATTAATATCTACGGTGTGAATTGTGAGGGTGGGGTAGCAGACCTGGAGACGGTATTTTTATCGGTTGCTGCCATTTGCGACAGCAAAATGCAACATGAAAAATCAAATTCCTAGTATAATGTCACATACCAAATAACAGAGGAATGTATTATCTTTCAGAAAATATAATCACTTTCCTGGCACATTAATATCTACAGGGTGAATTGTAAAGTAAAATAGGGGTTGGGTAGCAGATATCGAGGCCGTGTTGATATAGATGCAGTCTTGTCGCAGTGAAATGCAATATGAAAAATCAAATTCCAAGTATACTATCACATACTGTTTAAAAGAACAATTTATTATCTTTCAGAAAATATAAACATTTTCCTGGAACATTAATACCTCCGGGGTGATTTTTAAGGTTCAAACTACTATTAACATTGTATTTCGTTTTGTTATATTCGGTGTTTTCTACGATAAATCAGTATCGACGGCGGCCAGTGGACAGAATTGATCACGTGATTAGAGCAGATCAACCCATTGTGCTAAGAGGTGAATATTATGACCTAGATTTATTCTTGTCTGTTAATTTTTGAGCACTCTCAGCAGACAATTTGTCTGGTAAGGAAAGTTGTCTGTTAGTTATTGGTTGGGTTGGTAAACAGCGTTTTGCAAAATACCGTCAAAAACGGGCAAAACTGTTAAAATGATAATTTGACTCATTTGACTCACAAAATTACTTTGGAGCAGGCTCAGATTTTACTCACATGTTCTAGGTATACACATTAACTAAAATCAACCACAAAAATATTGTTTTTAACATTTATTTGGACATAACTGAAAGGAAATTGGACATATTTTTACAGAAAAGTAATAAAAATATTAAAAATAAGTATAAATAATACAAAATCATAAAGAAAATCATTAGATCTTAAAAATTGGTTTTCTGATTATAGAATAATAAAATCAAACTAGGAAGAGTGTTTTCTTTGACCAGATATTAAATGAAATATATATGGGTCATTCCATAAATGAGGGGTCCAATTGAAAATTCATACATATCATTGCTCAAAGCAGCAAAAATACCTATTTTCTGATCACCAATTATTTAAAAAAGTAATTCATCATGTAATATGTTTATTATTTTATACTTATGTTCTATAAAAACATAGAAAATCGGTTTGTGGTTAAATATTTTTATGTTGCAATTCATGGTGTCCCTGAAATTTTGTGTACGTTTTGGGGACATTTTTTACTTAACATTTTAACAACTAGACCATGTTGAGCAAAATACTAATATTTCCAAATATTTTCATAAGACATGCAGCAGAAGATGTAAAATTTCGTTTGGTAATTTTTCATTTCTAAACAAATGTTAAATAATCTCAGTCGGAGGATTTTTATTCACGCCTCACAACGTAAATTTTTGTGTCCCCAATATTTACGTTGTATTTTTGTCAGTTTAGCCACGATATTAACTTGAAAAATAAAACCAAAATGTTTCATCTCTATTCCATCTCGTTGGCGTTGTAATAAATAACAAATTCCGAATACGTAATCAGATGTATAGTGTAAAATTGTCCGTAAAAATTTTATTAGCTTTATCGATATTCAAAATTGCGTCCCTCGTTCAATTTACGAAGTGCTTGTTTATGCCACCCCTAACGCCATCTATAACCTGTGAATTACGTCAGAGAGAGATGTTTGGTTTACGGTCACATGATACACACATCCAAAGCAGTCGGTGGCCCGGCGAATGGATATTTTCTGAATAAGTTCGAATCAAAGTTTAGTGTCCCAGTATTTACGTTGTGATCGAAATTACGTTGTGACGCGAATTTTCCTCTTGCATACGGTGCATAAATGCTGAACGTTATAATTGCCGAGTCTAAAATAATAGTATTCTTCGATACCTGAAAATTATCGCTTCCTTGGTATTCGGGGATCACGTGACAGAATGGTTGAGGTGTCGGAATATTATTATAAAAATGGGAAACCAAAAATGTCGTGTCCCTATCATTAACGAGATATTGTATTAGTATACACGTATGTAACTAATGCTCCATTATTTTCTTTGCTTCCCTGTCACAAGCTGACAATTTTGAAATGTTACCTTGCTCTTTCAAGTCTTTTTTAATTATTTTTTTGGCTAAACGGGTTCACAACGTAAGCTATTGAAAGGGACACAAGCAATTCTCAAAGACTGCTACTCATTTTGATTGTTGAAAGTTTTATTTTTTTTCAATATTTGAAAGTTCATTCATTGTTCAAGTTTTAAAGTTGAAATACTACTTAATATGGCTTGATTAAATTATTAGTATTCAAGTCGTCAACATTTGGTATCCCTTTACACGTGAAACTGCAATACTCCGGATCACATTAAACCTTTCCTTGGTGATTTTTATACGCCCACATTTTCATGTGGACGTATTATGTCGTCGCCCCTGTCCGTCCGTCCGTCCGTCCGGACGTCCGTCCGTCCACAATTTGTTTGTGGACTCTCTACAGGTCACAATTCTTATCCGATTTTGACGAAACTTGAAATATAGGTTTATCCCCAAGAGATCTCGGTTCCTTTCGATATTGGCATGTATCGGATCAAAACTTCATGGATTATGGCCCCTGATTGTACGAAAAATCACGTTTTTAGCTTGTGGACCCTATAGAGGTCACAATTTTGAACCGATTTTGATGAAACTTGACATGCATGTTTGTAACCCAAAGATCTTGGTTCCTTTCGATATTTGCGGCTATCGGAATGTAATTTCCTGAATTATGGCCCCTGATTGTCCGAAAAATCACCCTTTTTAGCTTGTGGTCCCTCTGGAGGTCACAATTATTATTCGATTTAAAAAACCGTTTGATTATATCACCGTTACACCCTAAGGAAGGTTGAGTTCGAATTTCGGGAAAATCGGACGAAAATTGCCATACAAAATGGCCGCCGTTTGTACGCGAATACTGTTAAAAAATGGTATATCAAGGTTGTGGACCCTGTGGAGGTCACAATTTTGATTCAATTTTGATGAAACTTGAAATTCATGGTTATAACCCAAAGATCTTGTTTCCTTTCGATATTTGCGCATATCGGATCGTAACTTCCTGAATTATGGCCCCTGATTATACGCAAAATCGCCTTTTTTTTTAGCTTGGAGGTCACAATTATTATTCGATTTAAAAAACCGTTTGATTATATCACCGTTACACCCTAAGGAAGGTTGAGTTCGAATTTCGGGAAAATCGGACGAAAATTGCCATACAAAATGGCCACCGTTTGTACGCGAATACTGTTAAAAAATGGTATATCAAGGTTGTGGAACCTGTGGAGGTCACAATTTTGATTCGATTTTGATGAAACTTGAAATTCATGGTTATAACCCAAAGATCTTGCTTCCTTTCGATATTTGCGCATATCGGATCCTAACTTCCTGAATTATGGCCCCTGATTATACGCAAAATCGCCTTTTTTTAGCTTGGAGGTCACAATTATTATCCTATTTAAAAAAACGTTTGATTATATTACCGTTACACCGTAAGGAAGGTTGAGTTCGAATTTCGGGAAAATCAGACCAAAATTGCCATAGGGTCATTCCATGTCAAGTGGGTCAATTTTCAGAAATTTGGGAAATTGACCCCCTTGAAAAAATCTGAAAAAAATATATGTTATTGTACATCTAAAATCTAGAAACTGTCCAAAATATGTGGTGTGTAGCATGAAAATTGACTGAGATACGGGCATTTAAGTTTCATGAGTGACTAATAAGTTTTCGAAACAAAATATGTATCACTAATTTACTCGAGTTTCAGATATCTTGATTTTACCTTTATAATTTATAGTGAAGATATACCGCTCAAATTTGGTAGTCTTGGAGAACTTTGTGTGTAGATTATGAATCTGCAATCAGATTACCGGTGAGTTGTAGGGTTCGCATGGTACTTGGCCACGAAAATGACAAAAATTTGGTGCAGTTGTATATTGTCTGGATTTTGAAGTGCTCCAGGTGCTACAAAGTAATAGATATAGACCCAAATATTGGTATATCCTGAGATTGCCAGTAGTACTACATAAGAAACGAATGAAAACGCTCCAGTCTTGAATAGATTCCCAGAAAATTGACCGCGAAAATGGTTTCAGACACAAATTTTCGAAAATTGTCTCATATTTTCGAACCGATATAACCCGGTAGATGAGCACCTAAAAATCTGATTATAGTTTGTAAATATAGTTCGTGCTTATGTTTTCAACATATGTAAAAGCCATTCGTGTCCCGGGCCATTTTGATATTTTTTCAATTTTTTGAAAATCCGTGATTTGGGTCATTCCATGTCAATTATCACCCAACGAGGTAAACAGTACCCGATTCGATTTTGCCGAATTTTATTTTATATGTCTTTTAGGGCTGAAAAAGCTTATATTCCTAATTTTAACTTTGTCCGACTAACAGTTCCTAAGATACTGTCCACCAAATTTTGTAGATTTTCAGCTAAAATGGGTTTCATCGACATTATTCAAATCACCATAACCCAGTAACCAATAGGTTAAAATTGCTGGAATAAGTGTTTTTGGAATGGGAAAGATAATGACGTGCTGTTTGAATCATAGATATCCTTCTTTAGGAAAGTCTGCTGAAGGTTACTATGTATCCTCAGAGCTTATCCATGAAGACAGTCCTGCTTTAAGTGTAAAGACACTGATTTTCAGTCTCACGTGTGAATATTTAATTTGATTTTACATGCTTATAAAAGATATCATACCTCCAGTTGTTTAACAGTGTGTAGAAAACATGCTGAGCTAAACTTTACATGCAAGTTCATCCCAAGGTCACATGGTCTATAAGGTCAAATTCACATTCAAAAGGTCTTCACTCTTTCGAAACACACCCGGGTGTCAAAATAAGTGTAGATTTAGAATTCTTGTGGAATTCCCATCCCTGGAAGACATATTCCGGCAATTTTGACCAATGAGTTACTGGGTATGGTCATTTGAATAATGACAGCCACGCCCACTTTTGCCGAAATCCCCCAAATTTGGTGGACCGTATCTCAGGAACTGTTGGTCGGATCAAGCTAAAATTGGGAATATTAGCTTTTTCAGCCCGAATAAATGTCTAAACCAAATTTCACCAAAATCGAAGGTGATTCGCTTTAAGTCATTGGGTGATAATTGACAAGGAATGGCCAATAACACAGATTTTGAAAAAATCTTAAAAATATTGAGATGACATGGGACAAGAATGGTTTTAACATATGCTAGAGACATTAGTACAAAATATAAATCCACCAAGTTTCAGATTTTTAGATGCCCATCAAACAGGGTTTAATCGGCTCCAAATTACGATTGTTGACATAGGTTAACACAAAACACAGATTTTCAAAAAATTGAAAAAATATCAAAATGGCCCGGGACAAGAATGGCTTTTACATATGCTGAAAACATAAGCACAAACTATATTTACAAACTATAATCAGATTTTTAGGTGCTCATCTACCGGGTTATATCGGCTCGAAAATATGAGACAATTTTCGAAAATTTGTGTCTGAAACCATATTCGCTATCAATTTTTGGGGAATCAATTCAAGACTGATGCGTTTCAATGCGTTTCTTATGTAGTACTACTGGCAATCTCTGGATATACCAATATTTGGATCTATATCTATTACTTTGTAGCACCTGGAGCTCTACAAAATCCAGACAATATACAATTGCACTAAATGTTTGTCAGTTTTCATGGCTAAGTAGCATGCGAACCCTACAACTCACCGGTAATCTGATTGCAGATTCATAATCTACACACAAAGTCCTCCAAGACTACCAAATTTGAGCGGTATATCTTAACTGTAAAGGAAAAATCAAGATATCTGAAACTCGAGTAAATTAGTGATACATATTTTGTTTCGAAAACTTATTAGTCACTCATGAAACTTAAATGCCCGTATCTCAGTCAATTTTCATGCTACACACCACATATTTTGCACAGTTTCTAGAGTTTAGATGTACAATAGCATATATTTTTTCCAGATTTTTTCGAGGGGGTCAATTTCCCACCACTGGCCCACTTGACATGGAATGACCCCATACAAAATGGCCACCGTTTGTACGTTAATGCTGTTAAAAAATGGTATATCAAGGTTGTGGACCCTGTAAAGGTCACAATTTTAATTCGATTTTGATGAAACTTGAAATTCATGGTTATAACCCAAAGATCTTGGTTCTTTTCGATATTTGCGAATAACGGATCGTAACTTCCTGAATTATGGCCCCTGGTTATATGCAAAATCCCCCTTTCTTTAGCTTGTGGTCCCTCTGGAGGTCACAATTATTATCCAATTTAAAAAAACGTTTGATTATATCATCGTTACACTGTAAGGAAGGTTGAGTTTGAATTTCGGGAAAATCGGACCAAAATTGACAGACAAAATGGCCGCCGTTTGTACGCGAATACTGTTAAAAAAATGATATATCATGGTTGTGGAACCTGTATAGGTCACAATTTTAATTCGATTTTGATGAGGAAGGTTGAGTTCTAATTTCGTGAAAATCGTACCAAAATTGCCGGACGAAATGGTCGCCGTTTGTACGCGAATAGTGTAAAAATATGGTATATCATGGTTGTGGACTCTCTACAGGTCACAATTCTTATCCGATTTTGATGAAAAGTCACATTTCTAGGTTGTGTACCGTCACACCATAATCATTGTCGGTTTCGAATTTCATTAATATCAGACTGGAACTGACCAACTAAATGGCTGCTCCCAATACAGTATGAAATACAGGACTTAAAGATGTAGGAAAAATCACTTTCGGTATTGCTTGTTCTCTGTCCATCTCTCGAAAATGTGGGCGTATCCTGCCTGGCAGTGCCAGCCTATCTTTCATGATACAATACTGATTTTCGAGTACAGTAGTTCATGTCGAGGGTTAGGGTCATACAAACTTCAACAATTTTGTAAAATCTTTTTTTTTTTAAACATCTAAAGACACTTTTAAGTTTGTATGGAGAAGTTGGGAATATCCATGTAATCGACATTGGCTGACAAGAGGTGTTGGCACAAATATTCACTATTTCTGCTTAGATTTCTTATGAAGGTGCCTCATTTGAATAATAATACATCATAAACACATTAATATATCTTATACATCCACAGAAATTTAGCATTAAAAGTCTAATTTGGTGTCCCTTTACACGAGAAATCTGTACGTAACCTGTCATGTAAAATCGTTCATTACTTTTTTTTGGAACTCAACAATGAGAAATCATTAACTGTCCCGCAAATGGCATACATTACTCCTATTATTGGTATAAGTTTATCAGTGATTGAGATTACTTAAAATTTTAGTACCCATGTCCCACTTTGGCCCCCTCATTTATGGAATGACCCACATATGGAATTTAATAAAACTAAAAGGAAATGAAACAAACAAAAACCTGTTACATTTGGGTAGACCTACATGTATTTACTAAGTTTAAATGAACAATAAAACTATTTCAATAATTTTTAATGGGGACAAAAGTAATGGAAATCTTTCTTATTTCTGACTGGAATTGAAAAAAAAATAACAACATATATAATTTTACAATAGCTGAAAAATACATTGGGAAACTGGTTTTCTTTCTGATGATGTTGAAATAATAAAATCAAAAAAGAACTGTAAGTTTTCTCTGAATAATTTTAAAATAATGTTTCTTTTTTATAGGCTATCCTTTATAATGATTTCAAGTTTTCTCTAAATAATTATAAATATAAAGTATCAAAAAATAAAACTTGATAAATAAATCATATACAAACACAACTTATATATATAGCATATACCAATAATAATAATAATAAAAACAACTATGCTGCTCAATTTCAATCACATCTTTTACTTTACCAAGTTCTAGGAACCTGAAAAATTATATGATTAAACAATATAGATAAACAATGGTAAAATTATACGATTAAACAATATAGATAAACAATGGTATGATAATTAATGCATATGAAAAGAAGACTGGCATACAATACGCCGTGCGATGAAGAATATTTTCATTTACCACGAAACTGATATTAACATACAATTCAAACTCATTTTATTTCTTTCGCAAATAACAAATTCAGTCTCAAAGAATTAAAATTGTTACGGTAATAAATAATATTTCAAGTATTTTCTCGCATTCGCACGTGTGTAACGGTCGTCTAACTGTATAGTCTCGATCAGCAGTACTTCTCAGTGTAAAGCGTACGGCGAATAGTTGTCTGAATGATAGAGACTACATTTGACACGCCTTCTGCCATGACAGTATGGACGATAAAATTTCAGTCATCTCAGAACAATTGAATTTTTACAACTTTCACGTCCGCTTATGGAATTAAATGAAGGTGGATCTTATCAAGGAATATTTTGTCCATAATTTAGAAAGTTTTTTTCCCCTCTGCATATTCCACGAAAAAAGTTACAAAATTCCAAACTTTTCAATCGGTTAAAAAAAATATTCTTACCTTGTTATATGTGACAAACTTTCCATGCGGAGCAACCTTGACATCTTATCTAACTGTTTTCGGTTGAATGAAACCGGTATCAATTGCAGGAAATCGACACGAGGCAGTAATGTATGGCGTACTTTTCGCGAAAAAAAAGCGCCATATTTGTGACAGCCAATTAAGAAAAAAGAGTTACGTCCCCTTTTTGGTTGGCACACGCTACTGTCAGGAAGAAAAAAAATGCCAAGGGGAAAAGTTAGCCATTAAGAGTGTATCCGCGAGAAGACCATGCAAAAATCGCAAAAAGTGCTAAGATGGGGGGTCGGAAGTTTTTGATCAAACTTATGGTATGGCACCCCCTAGGGGCAAGAAGTGACATGCTGAAGTGGTTTCAACCTAATGTCATTATAAAGGACTGTACTGGAAATACTCATTTTATGGGTAAAATTTTGGTTTTCACATCTGTATTTATCACCTTTTTTAAGCACAGACTGCATTCTATGGTGCAATAAAAACCTTCTAATTTTGACACTGTCTGATAAAACGGGTTGTCAACTTTCACCCCAGCACCAATTTGAAAAAAAAAAAATCAGTCCATACTAATTTTTTGTGGACTTGATTTAGGGTACCATATTCACATTGTCCCAATAGTACACAAAAAGATACACTGTAACTTTTCCTTTCATGGTCGCAAGTAGAATTTCTTTGGATGGTTTTGAAGTATTGAAAAGTGCTAAAAATAAGCTTTTGTGATACATTTTTTTTAGCAAATTTGATTAGAGAAATAAAATGCTTGGCTTTTATACGTTTTCATCATATCCATAGCCATAATTTGTACCATGTGGTACTGTATATTAGTGTGTATTTGTATTTATGGTATATTTGGTATTGTCGTATGGTCCCTTTAACATATTTGTTGTTGTCTCTTTAAGGTTTCATTTCCCAACAGGTTACCGAAAATGGCTACAAATTTAAGAGCTTGTTTCCAGTATTCATTTTGGGACACATCCACTGATTTCTACAATGCAGAAATGTGGAAGCTTAAATTTTAACAGCTTAAATTGAATCGACGCTGAACAGTGTAGTATTGTAGCTACGTCTCTCGAACGCTGTCAGTTACACCTACAGGGTCGGATTTAGAATAAGAGAGGCCCCGCGACATGGACCTAGGGGTCCGGGGACAAGCATTTCGGTGATGGGGTCGGTTGCGGGAAGTCATGCAGTTGGTGGTTCGAATCTCACATACTGCCAGAGTTATCACTCTTGATCGCTTTAAAAAAATCTTGTGGACACTCTAGAGACCAAAGTTAATGTTCGATTGACTTTAAATTGACACACAGTGTTTACGGTCATGAGACGAAGAAGCCTATTGATTTTCAGCGATATTCGATAATTACTGCCAGAGTTATGACCCTTGATCACTTCGTAAAATCTTGTTGACGCTTTGGAGGCAAAAGTTAATATCCCATTGACTTTAAATTTATACACAGTGTTTACCGTCATGAGAAGAAAAGCCTGTTCATTTTCAGCGATTTCCGATAAATACTGCCAGAGTTATGACCCTTGATCACTTCACAAAATCTTGTTGGCGCTTTGGAGACAAAAGTTAATAGGGTCATGAATGAGACGAAGAAACTCAAGTTAATATCAGATTTCAATTTGAGGTCATGAGACGAAGAAGCCTTGATAATGTGTTGTAAACGTTCTCCTTACTGACAAAAGAAAAAATATGCGACAACCCTTGTTGACTGCACGGACGACTTTGTGGACGTATGTTTCGTTGTCTGGCAACCTATCTTGTTTGGATCATATCATTTAAAATAATGTCTATTTGAGATTAATGGATATATTTAAGATTATTTCATTGAGTGAGCACATCGATATTCCAATGGAAGCTCGTGGACAACTGTGGCATCCATTTCCCGTCGGCGCTAGATGAACAATGGACGATAACAGGCCGTTTAAAGCATTTTTTTTCAAGACATTTTTATAAATCAGATACTTATGCATTTTAGGGCTGATAGTAAACACCATAAGAATGAAAAGGAAAAAAAAATTGTTAGGTTTTTTTTATCTACAACGGTTAATTTACACCAAAATAAGGAAATTACAGACTAATTTCATGGGTTATTGTTTCCTTTACCTAGTTTTTGTCAAGTCGATTCCGGTCATTTTTATTTTTTGTCCCCCGCCTTTCGAAGAAAGTTGGGGGACTATTAAAATGGGTTGGTCCGTCTGTCTGTCCGTCTGTCTGTCCGTCACACTTTTTGGGACACAATAACTCCTAATTGAGCTAGAATGTTCAAACTTGGTGTATGTGTTTATTAGGTCAATGCCTTGATGGAGTTCGAAGATGAGCATTTTCCGCTTAGGGTAAGCAGAGATAAGCAATTTGATTGGTTGATGCTTTGGGACACGATAACTTTAGTTCTAATTAAGTGAGAGTGGTGAAACTTGGTGTATAGTTTCATTATAGTAATACCTTGACTAAGTTCGATAATGAGCATTTTCTGCTCAGGGTAAGCAGAGCGATACGCAATTTGATTGGTCGAGACTTTGGAACACAATAACTCTCCTTCTAATTTAGTTAAAATGTTCAAACTTGGTGTATATGCTTATTAGGTCAATGTCTTGATGGAGTTCGAAGATGATCATTTTCCGCTTAGGGTAAGCAGAGATAAGCAATTTGATTGGTTGATGCTTTGGGACACGATAACTTTAGTTCTAATTAAGTGAGAGTGATGAAATTTGGTGTATAGTTTCATTACAGTAATACCTTGACTAAGTTCGATAGTGAGCATTTTCTGCTCAGGGTAAGCAGAGCGATACGCAATTTGATTGGTCAAGACTTTGGAACACAATAACTCTCCTTCTAATTGAGTTAAAATGTTCAGACTTGGTGTATATGCTTATTAGTGCTGGGTATTGCGACTGCAGTCACGATACGATACGCATTGCGATTCATGTGCCGCGATACGATACGTATCGCGATTCATAACTAGGTCGTACATTTATCAATAAAACAACAAATTAAATATGTGATTGTGTTTTTAATGAAGTCACTAAAACCAGGAAATAAATAAACTTGATTGGGCCTACTATTTAGAAGTAAACTCTACTAATCCTAGCAGACGTACTTAGACAAGACAGTCGCCACTATGGACACTATGGTGTCTTGTCAAGTGAATGCTGAGATTGGTTGTATTAACACAATATTTTAGAATAGTTTTGCATATTCTACAAACAACTTTCGTTGTGTTCCCTTTTAAAAACCCAAAATTTTCCCAAACTTTAGATTTATATCTCGCTGGAGGATTTATTATTGCGACTGTGTTTACCGCCATTTTGATTTTTACAAGAGCTACTATAGTACTATCTATTATATTTACGTTCTAAATTTATAAAATTCGAGAGTACAATGTCGTTTTATGTATTCAAATATGTATGTTTGATTACCTAAGCCTTATAACAAACTTTGAAATTCGGAAACAAAACGAAAAGACATTAAAATGTTGTTAATCTTTACCTACGAAACTAACGGTAATTACGGTCATGCTCTATTTATAGTAACACACATGTCAAGACTACTGGACATCGTTTGCGAAGTGTCATAGTTTCAAATAAAGTTTAGGGTTGTGGATATAATTGAAAGTTTTTTAAAGTTCATGATATATTTGATAAAAAGCAAAAAAGAATCGTGAAAAATCGATTCGGCATCCTGCGATTCAATACAGGTATCGTGAGACGGCGAATCGCGATACATCGATTCAACGATTTATCGTGCCAGCACTAATGCTTATTAGGTCAATGCCTTGATGGAGTTCGAAGATGAGCATTTTCCGCTTAGGGGGTAGGAAGAGATAAGCAATTTGATTGGTTGATGCTTTGAGACACAATAACTTTAGTTCTAATTAAGTGAGAGTGATGAAACTTGGTGTATAGTTTCATTACAGTAATACCTTGACTATGATCGATAATGAGCATTTTCTGCTCAGGGTAAGCAGAGCGATAAGCAATTTGATTTGCCGAGACTTTGGAACACAATAACTCTCCTTCGAATTGAGTTAAAATGTTCAAAATTGGTGTGTATGCTTATTAGGTCAATGCCTTGATGGAGTTCGAAGATGAGCATTTTCTTCTTACGGTAGGCAGAGATAAGCAATTTTTGGATGACACTTACGTTTGAAAAAAATAAATGTGCGATTAATTAATATGTGTCATCTATTTATTTTGGGATTTCCGCGGGGGACATCAGCCTCACTGTTGGCTTGTTGTATCACATGTTGGGAGGTTGTTTGTTCACGTGAGCAAAATATTTTTAAACCCACCCCATGCAAGAAGTAGCTATAGGGTGTCAAACTTTGGGTGACGAAAAATGGGGAATTTAGAAAGGCTTTGATATCCAGTCCGTATACAGTCCTTGTTTGCCGGAATCGTCTGAAATTCATTTTGTGGAAACAGCACTAGGTCATCTACAAACTGTGTGAGTTTGGCCTTTTTATACGCCCACATTGAAATGTGGTCGTATATTGTCGTCGCCCCCGTCCGTCCGTCGGTCCGTCCGTCGGTCCGGCGTCCACAATTGCTTGTGGACGCTCTAGAGGCTAAAGTTAATATCCGATTGACTTTAAATTTATACACAGTGTTTAAGGTCATGAGACGAAGAAGCCTGTTCATTTTCAGCGATTTCCGATAATAACTACCAGAGTTATGGCCCTTGATCACTTCAAAAAATCTTGTAGACGCTCTAGAGGCCAAAGTTAATATCCGATTGGCTTTAAATTTATACACAGTGTTTAAGGTCATGAGACGAAGAATGCTATTTATTTTCATCGATTTCCGATAATTAGTGCCAGAGTTATGGCCCTTGATCACTTCAAAAAATCTTGTGGACGTTATAGAGGCCAAAGTTAATATCCGATTGGCTTTAAATTTATGCACAGTGTTTAAGGTCATGAGACGAAGAAGCCTATTGATTTTCAGCGATTTCCGATAATTAGTGCCAGAGTTATGGCCCTTGATCACTTCAAAAAATCTTGTGGACGCTTTAAAGGCCAAACTTATCATCTGATTGACTTCAGATTGATACACAGAGTTTGAGGTGTTGAAACGAACAAGTATATTGATTTTCAATGAATTTTGATAACTGAACAGCTAAATCCATGATTTTAAATGTTTCATGTATATATACTAATTCAATTGTTAGCGTGGGGTAAAACTTTATAAAAAGCAATCAAATTCTAATGATTTTCTGATAATTACATAATGAGTTGTTACTCTTAATCAATTTTTAGAGTATTACAAATGTTTCATTAGCGAAAAAAGTAAAAATATGCGACAACCCTTGTTGACTGCCCGGACGATTTAGCTGCTGTGGGCGTATGTTTCGTTGCCTGGCAACCTATCTTTGCTACATGTAGTAAATGTGTGAGGACTTGCCAAAGTTGGTATTTGAGAAAAGACAGATTTTGGCCATTTCACCATTTGGAAAATGTTTTTTCAATTTTCTCAGTCTGGAATTGAAAGATTTATCTGATATTGCACATATGTGTTTTGGGACTATCCCAACTTATAAACCAAATTTGCATTGGGGAATGCATTTTTCGCAGCAACAGCAAAATCAGACGAATTAAAAATTATCAAATTTTACTGAAGACCATTTATTAAAACTATTTATTATTATTCATGTATTTTTGTCCCCCGCCTTTCGAAGAAAGTTGGGGGACTATTATTTTTATCTGTTTTGGTAGTGCTAAATCAAATACCCCAATAAGTAAAGGAAAAAGTAAAATATAATATATTATTAAGTCCCTAAATGAAATATGGGGGGTTGGGATGGTCGAGTGGTCTAGAGTGCCGCGCTTCGAACTCTAACTGGTCGGTCACCTCTGGCTGGCGGCTGTGGTTTCGAGCCCTGGTGAGAGCGTATTTGGCATGGCGATAGGGGCGCCTTCTCAACCTCGTGGGGTTTCTTCCAGGCACTCTGGTTTCCTACCACTTTCCTACCACTACGCGCAAGCGAATTATTGAAATAAAATTAAACCATATGTTAGTCCTAGTTTGTGTTGAGTGGACGTTAAACCCCATTTCTCTCTCTCTCTCGCTCTCTCTAAATGAAATATGAAAGACCCAAAATCTTTTCACAAAATAGTAAAATTTGATATTTTTGGAACATTTAAAGCTTTTAAGTCACACGTGTAACTTACGTGACAAATCCATGTAACTTACGTGACGCTTTATTTTTGGTTACACACCTAAATTAATTCAAAAATAAATAATTTTTGTCGCTGAATGGCATACTAGAATGAATATTAATTCATATTATATTTGTAATTATAACATCATGGTTCACCAATCACAGAATTTACCATGTAAAGTACTTAGTTTAATTGATTTGATTTTTCTGCGTAACTTACGTGACGGTTGCATTGTGTTAAATTGTGGAAAAACCACCAGCTTTAAAGTTTTGATAAATATTAATTTTCAAAATTGACAGGATTGAAATATTCTAATAGATTTAAATATAGATATAATTAATATCAGACAATTTTACAGAGCTCTAAACGGCTCTGAACCGTAACTTACGTGACGTGAAATGGGTCATATTTTCTTTTGTTCTGACAATTTATTGTTGTGCGTGTTGAAATGAGTACCACGTAAACAGTAACTCATTGTCAGTTTATTGTTTTGCGTGTTGAAATGAGTACCACGCAACCCGTAATTCATAGCCATTTTATTATTTTGAGTGTTGAAATTAGTACAACGTACGTAACACGTACGTGTTTCATTGCAACTTATTATAAAAAAAAACCTCTATACAAAAAACAATAGAAATGTTAGCTGTTCAATAATAATTATTCGCGGGATGCAGTTATTTATTTTTCTTGTCTTTTTGTGGATTTCATTTGTTAACATTATTGTGGTACCACTGAACTATAAATGCATGTGTCTTAAAATTGGTCGCATGCAATATCGCTATTTACCGATATCCTGATAAACCTCCATTTGATTATCCGATACATGTATTAGTCCGAAAATGTGTGTGTGAAATAGCTTTATTTAACGTTCGCTTCCACCGAGGTGATATCGCAGACAATGTCCGAAAATATTTTACTGACTTTTTAATTTCGGCACAAAAGAGTGTGGGTTGCATGCTGTCAATCAGGGTTCAATAATGTGAATTGAAACGTGGCATTATAAGAAACTGATTGACAGAATATAGACGCCCCTTTATCAACACATTGTTGTCTTGTAAACTTTAATTGTAGATTGCCAGTAGTTATAGTTATATTACAGTAGGCCAACAAACAAATTTTGACACATTATTGAACAATCAAAACTGTTACTCTATCGCCAATGATTACTTAAACCCCTTTCCCATGCAGAGCTCCAAAGCTATTGCTGAGTTTATCATAGATAAAGAAGCCTAGCCAAGACTCAAGAATCCAAAGACTCCTCAAATCCAGAAAGACTACTAGATACTGCAAAGATCTTCCAGTCCTAAGTAATTTAAGGTTGTTTTTATTTTTATACCCTCACAAGGTATAAGCCTTTATTTTCTTTTATTTTTCTCTACTTTTTTTTCTGTTCATTACTATTTACCTTTTTATACGCCCACATGGAAATGTGGTCGTATATTGCCGTCGCCCCCGTCCGTCCGTCTGTCGGTCCGTCCGTCCGTCCGTCCGTCCATCGTCCACAATTTCTTGTGAACGCTCTAGAGGCTAAAGTTAATATCTGATTGACTTGAAATTTATACACAGTGTTTAAGGTCGTGAGACGAAGAAGCCTATTGATTTTCAGCGATATCCGATAATTACTACCAGAGTTATGACCCTTGATCACTTTGAAAAATCTTGTGAACGCTCTAGAGGCTATAGTTAATATCCGATTGACTTTAAATTTATACACAGTGTTTAAGGTCAGGAGACGAAGAAGCCTATTGATTTTCGGTGATATCTGATAATTACTGCCAGAGTTATGACCCTTGATCACTTTGAAAAATCTTGTGAACGCTTTAGAGGCTAAAGTTAATATCCAATTGACTTTAAATTTATACTCAGTGGTTAAGGTCGTGAGACGAAGAAGCCTATTGATTTTCAGCGATATCCGATAATTACTACCAGAGTTATGACCCTTGATCACTTTGAAAAATCTTGTGAACGCTCTAGAGGCTATAGTTAATATCCGATTGACTTTAAATTTATACACAGTGTTTAAGGTCAGGAGACGAAGAAGCCTATTGATTTTCGGTGATATCTGATAATTACTGCCAGAGTTATGACCCTTGATCACTTTGAAAAACCCTGCGAATGCTCTAAAGGCTAAAGTTAATATCCAATTGACTTTAAATTTGTACACAGTGTTTAGGGTCATGATACGAAGAAGCCTGTTGATTTTCAGCAATATCCGATAATTACTACCAGAGTTATGACCCTTGATCACTTTGAAAAATCTTGTGAACGCTCTAGAGGCTATAGTTAATATCCGATTGACTTTAAATTTATACACAGTGTTTAAGGTCATGAGACGAAGAATCCTATTGATTTTCGGTGACCTCTGATAATTACTACCAGAGTTATGACCCTTGATCACTTTGAAAAATCTTGTGAACGCTTTAGAGGCTAAAGTTAATATCCGATTGACTTTAAATTTATACACAGTGTGTAAGGTCATGATAAGAAGAAGCCTGTTGATTTTCAGCAATATCCGATAATTCCTGCCCGAGTTATGACCCTTGATCACTTTGAAAAATCTAAAGTTAATATCCGATTGACTTTGAATTTATACACACTATTTACGGTCATGATACAAAATAGACTATTTATTTTCAGCGATATCCGATAATTACTGCCAGAGTTATGACCCTTGATCACTTTGAAAAACCCTGCGAATGCTCTAAAGGCTAAAGTTAATATCCAATTGACTTTAAATTTGTACACAGTGTTTAGGGTCATGATACGAAGAATCCTATTTGATTTTCAGTGATATCTGATAATTTCTGGCAGTTGATCACTTTGAAATATCTTGTGGACAAAGGCCTTGAGACAAACCATCAAAACTACTCTAATCATTTCTGATAATTATTTAATGGGCTATTACTCGTAATAAGATTATCATGTGTTGTAAATGTTCTCCTTACTGATAAAAGAAACAATATGCGACAACCCTTGTTGACTGCCCGGACGACTTAGCTGTTGTGGGCGTATGTTTCGTTGCCTGGCAACCTATCTTTTTCTTTTTTGTTAATTTCATTTTTTTTTTGTCAAATTTCCCTTCTTCCTTGCTTTATTAATAGGATAATATCTCTTCTTACTTATTCAACATATATAGGCTTTTTTTTATTATACTAGTTTTACCCATCTCTCATTTATAATCTACGCTATTTAGTTACTTTTTCTTTTTATTTATTCTTTTTGTCTTACCATCCATCACTCATTAGTCGAAAAGCTCAGTGAACAAGCCAATCAACTGATTGTACTCATAACAAGCTTCTTAATAAAAACAAGCTAAACTATTCTTACAGTTAACAAGCCTGACAACTGTTAAGTAAACTCACACAGGCAATAAAAGCCCATAGTTAATTAGCTTTAAATAACATTACATGTAATTAACTAGCGGCTCTCTGTGGAAAGGGTTAACAACAGTTAAATCAGCTTACAAGCTTAATTAACAACAGCTTTAAACTCCAATCAACACTGTTCGGTCCCTCCTTTTGTTTTTTGATTATTTCGACAGCATAAGAACGATGGCGTCAGAGGCTAGCTCAACCATGTCCATGGCTGACGCTTTTAAAAGCAGCCCCGCACCAAAGTTCTTTCCTGTGACAAAAAGGAGAGAGGAACAGACCCACGTCGTTCTAGTGAAGCCATTTGAAGGCAAGTCCTTCCAAGGGGCCAAACTTACGGCTGTGGGGAAGGAGATAAAAAGTAAGTGGGGTATCACCAGCATACCCGATATCAAGATAGCAGCGCCAGGCCATCTCAGACTAGCCCTAAAAAGCAGGTCTGACATGGATATGGCATTGGGACAGAAGGCACTTCTTGGTATGTCCGTGATGGTGTCCGAACCGATCACCTTGTCAATAGACAAGATGGTTGTCCATGGGATACCAGCCGAATATACCGGGGATGAAATTCTGGAAAACTTGACAGAGAGGGGGTACCAGACAACCGAGGTGTACCGGTTTAAAGTGGCCGAGGGGAAGGACCAGGGAAGCGTCGCCCTGTCCTTCAAGAAAGGAACAGCGCCCGAGGCCCTAAAAATGACGGCGGCCTTGCCATTTACGTCACTGACAACATAAATTACATTTCTGTTCCACTGAATGTAACCAACCCCCTAGAAGCAATGGGCATAGCCATCACATTGAGCAATAAAACAAAGTTGACAATAGTGAATGTCTATGCACCCCCAGAGGTCACAATAGAACCAGATGACTTCCAGTCACTTCTCGATCAGCTTCCACGGGGCGAATCGGTGCTTTGTGGAGATTCAACGCAAAGCACGCTCTGTGGGGGTCACCGAGGAATGACTGCCGGGGGACTAGCCTATGCTTAATAATAAAAGGGAACGACCTATGCGTACTGAATGATGAGAGCCCTACATTTGTTGGAGGAAATGCCCCACCTTCACACCTAGATCTCACATTCTGCACGCCTGGTATGGCAAACCGCTGCGATTGGCTAGTACATGAAGATGAGACACTTGGCAGTGACCATTTGGTGATAGAATTTAACATCCAAGCTGAAACCAACAGAGAAGTCTATAACGGAAGACCCAATTGGAAAATGATAGAAGCTGATTGGGCTAACTTCCGTGTAGGCTGCCTCGATTGGAAGGAAGAAGATATCATCGACACCGACATCGACGTGTACTCCGCCAATATCACGAATGCAATTATAGGTGCAGCAGACAACTCCATTCCAAAGACTTCTGGCAGGAAACCAAGGAATACAAAACCCTGGTGGTCTTCAGAATGTCAAGAGGCAGTTTACGAAAGAAAGAAGGCACTTCGTCTACGAAAACGCCACTTCAATGAAGTCAACCACCAAAATTACCTGAAGTTGAAATACGCCGCAAGAGACACCATCCAGAAGGCACAAAGTGGGCACTGGAGGACATTCTGTAATACGCTGAACCAAAACCCGCAAACAGGTGTCGTCTGGAAGAAACTGAACGCCATGCACGGAAAACGCAGATCGTTCAACATACCAAACCTTGAAGATGGAGACAAGTACGTTACCAACGGCAATGGAAAGGCAGATTTACTTGCTAAGACATTTGCAGATGCAAGTAAAGATGAAAACCAACCACCAGAATTCATGAAGAGGAAAGAAATCTTTAACTCACAGCACCCTTCATTAGTAATTGAATCTAATGTAGAGGCTGAACCAATCAATCTGCTCAAGTTAAATAAGGCTCTTTCCCTCAAGAAAGATAGTGCGGCTGGTGAGGACAAAGTAAAGTACCCAATGCTCAAACATCTGCCCAGAAATCAAATGCCAAAAAGATACTATTGAACTTCTTCAACACATCTTGGTTGACAGGGGAGGTACCTAAAGAATGGCGGAAAGCCAACGTCATCCCTCTTCCGAAACCAGGGAAAGAGAGAACAAAGGCAGAGTCCTATCGACCAGTAAGCTTGACATCCACACTGTGCAAAACCTTGGAGACAATGGTTAACATCCGACTTCAGTTCTACCTGGAGAGTAACCGACTGATCGACGAAAATCAAAGCGGGTTCAGGAAGGGACGATCAACAATGGACCACTTGGTGCGACTACAGCAAGTCATGTCTCAGGCACTCCTCTCGGGGCACCTGCTATGTGCCGTGTTTGTAGATTTAACCAAGGCTTTCGATTTAGTTTGGTTGGACGGGCTGCTTTTCAAGCTGGGACGTATCGGAATAACTGGCACAGTGTTTCGGTGGATCAAAAGCTTTCTGAGCGATAGAAGGACACAGGTGAATGTTGGCAGATTCCTGAGTCCCGAGCAAACATTAGAAAATGGCACGCCTCAGGGGTCGGTCATCAGTCCCACTCTCTTCAATATTATGATCAACGACATACAGAAATCTTCATATCTCGACACCAGAACTGAGCTAGCAAAATTTGCTGACGACAGCACAATATGGAGGAAAGGGACGAGGTTCTGTGAACTTCAAAAGAATATGCAAAAGGCCTTAGACAAATTCATGACATGGGCAAACGACTGGGGATTTAAGGTCTCAGAGAAGAAAACAGTCGGCATGCTTGTGTGCAGGGATAGAGGGATAAGCAGAATGACTCTGTGTATGAACGGGAAAACCATCGAGTTTAAAGACCAAACCAAGTTCCTTGGTGTAATCTTTGATCGAAGGCTGACCTGGAAACGGCACATCGACTGGACTGTAGATAGATGCTCCAAAGTCCTAAACTTAATGAGAAAAATACAATGTAACGGGTAGCACCTGGGGAGCCAATAGAGTTACACTTATAATGGTGTATCGTGCTCTAATACGCTCTGTATTAGACTACGGATCTTTGGTCTTCATGAACTGCGCGCCAACACTCTTAAGTAAGCTTGACACCATCCAATACAAAGCTCTGTGTATTGCGACTGGCGTAGGGCTTGGGACCAGGAGAGAGGCATTACTACAGGAAGCCGGAGAGTTGCCCCTATCCCTAAGAAGAAAAGAACTAACAACAAGGTATTGGGCTAAGATCTCGCAATTGGGCGAGAGATCCCCGGCCTTTGTCAGCCTAAAGAAGACAAGATATGTAAGAGATCCTAGAAAGAAAAGCTTCGGCCAGGGTATCAGAGAAACAGTCAAGGAACTACGACTGGAGGAGCTCGTGATAAACGAACACGACCCACCATCGATCGCTCCTTGGACACTCCCAATACCACCGGTCAATCTAGATCTGCTACAGAAAACCGACAAGAAAAACAACCCCACTGCAGCACGGGCTCTCCCTCTGGAACACCTGGAAGACAACTGTCCGTCGGGTGACTGGGAACATGTTTATACGGATGGCTCACGCAATCCTGAAAGGGGCACCAGCTCGTTTGGAATATACCTGCCAAACGGGGAACAGGGAATAAGCAGGAAACTGCCCAATAACTGTTCGGTGTACACTGCAGAGATTGTGGCCATCCGTGATGCTATATCATGGATCTCTTATCAAAAGACTAGTAAGTTCGTCATCCCAAGCGACTCTCTGAGCAGTCTGATTTCAATCCAAAATGACAACTCGGACTCAAGACCAGAAGTTATTTTGGAAATCAGGCAGCTGTACCAGATGGTCCTAGAGAAGGGAAGCAAATTAGAGCTCGTGTGGATTCCATCACATGTCAACATTAGAGGAAACGAGGAAGCAGATCGACTCTCAAATGAAGGTCTCGGGGACACAGCACCACTCCGCACCATAGAATACAGCACCACGGAAATCTACAGTATGGTAAAAAGACAGGTCAATTCACTCTGGAAATTAAAGCTCGTTGAACTTGACACATACAGATTCCGGCTGGATGACAAGATCTACACGAAGACAGCTATCAATCATCCTAGAAGAGATATATGCAAACTTATATCGAAACTAAGGGTGAAAGAGCGGCTGCGAGACTCCAAACACCAAGTCATCGTCTGTGAGTGCGGAGAAGAATGTACCACCAACCATGTCCTGGTAGACTGCGAGGTATTCAAGGAAGAGAGAACGGAACTAGTGGAGATGATGGAGACTAACAACATACCGCTCAACACTAAGAACCTACTCTTTCCAAGACCCGATCTGAAGCTGCAAATCTTCGAACTAATCCACGATTTAATGAACACGGTTGGATTAAGTAGAATAGTGAAGTAAGAGGGAGCTACGATAAGACGAGCTCGGCATCTAAACACTAAACTACATAGGGGATATACACCAAAGTAGCGGGCTAGTGGAGTAAGGGAGGGTCACGGTAAGACGGGCTCGGCATCTAAACACTAATCCACTACAAAGACACCAAACCTACAAAGTGGGATAAGTGGAGTAAGGAGAGGCCACGATAAGACGGGCCTGGCACCTAAACACTATACCCCAAAAGATGACTTCTACCAATCCAGAGACGAGACACATACATGTCTGCATAAATGCTGTCCCTACAGATCAACTACCAAACAATATATTAAATAAAGGGAAGAACTTCTCACTAAACCTCTCCATGGCTCGAGGCCGCAAATGGAAAGATTGCAAAATCATATTCTAAAAACAGGAAGAAGCCTTGGCTCTCCTATGTCTTGTCTGCGATATCACTTCTGTGGAAGCGGACGTTAAAACATCAGGTAGTAGTAGTAGCATTCGTAATTTTATGTCCGGTTAAATTTCATGTCTCACTTAGCAGTGTTATATTCTGCTAAATATGAAAACGCTTTAAGATTTAGTTTTAGTTACAACTCTATTTATGGAGTATCTTACCTTTTTCGAAATAAAATCCATAAAATATCATTTCCATGTATATGAATATCGCAACACACCTTCCAATATTAGTTTAGATCATGGGAAATTTAAAAATCACAAATAGATTATCAATAACGTTGCGTTTATCTCCTCACAAAATTTACATTGCTGTAAGAGTTGTTAATGCAGAACACAAAGTAATTTGTATGTGATTGGCTTCAAAAGAACTAAGTTGTCAATCAACCTTTGAAATCTCAGTATCCCTGTGATGGAAACGAATACAACATGTAAAAATAGACAACTGCACGATTCTTTCAAGACAATGTTCTTTGATGCATAGACATGTTGTCTCCCATGTTGAACCAATGCTGTTATAAAAGACATTGTGGATTTGATTATGCATCGTAGACATTTACCTGTGTTAAAAAAACAAATACAGGTCACGTGTCATTAAGCTATTTGTATTTTGATTTGCATAATAGGTGGGTCCCTGGTGCTATGTTCGTTTTTTGATATGTGCGACCTGGGTATAATCTTTGTTGCTGGATCAACCGACGAAATTAATTGGCTGGAAACCTTATAATACCACCATTTTCTTAACATGGCTTCCCCGACTATGAACTTTTGATGTCAGACTGGGGGCGGAGAATTTTCCGCAAAGAAATAAGATTTTTGAACCTCTCACATATTATTTCACGGCATCTATTATCAACTCGACAGAAAACTGGAATATCAAAATAGTAATTGAATAAAATATTTGTGCCATTTAATTACCCTTAAAAGTGAGAATTTTTGACACCGTCCTACTGCATTTTAGCTGGGGGGGGGGGGCGGGGCGGGTCTGGCGCCATTGAATTAACTCGAGATTTGCTGAGTAGGCCTTTTGCTACAATAATAAACAATCTATTCCACATTTAGTCAATACTACCAAGCACTTATCTTATTTCTTTTCCTTTACAGGCCTGCGTACCTATGTATAATATACCTCTGCAAGTATATATTGATCTCAGTTTTATTCTTTTTGGACCCCCCCCCCCCCAATTGTACAAGTCGTCGGGGCCAAACAGTTCAGGATAAACGTTTCAGTATGGTACATGTATACGAAAAATGTGTCACTGTTTTAGATGAGGCTACAAACTTGTATTATGATACTACCAGCGCCAAAATGCTCGATGAGTATAATTGTAAGCATATATTACAAATAATATCAAAATTCAGTATAATTGTCAGCAAATATCTTACAAATAATATCAAAATTTATATCCTCTCTGGGATTTCGATTCCTATACCTTCACGGTACCTGAAAACAACAAGAGGGATTGTAAGATTAAACATATAGGATGAAATACTATGACATTATTATCATGTCGTACTGAAAATTAGAGGACTAAGTTATTTTACTACAGTATATTTCAAAACAAAACAAAAAACTTCGTATTGGAAATATGCGAAAATTTAATGCCATTGGTTGTTCTTCTTGCATTGGTTAAATTATTAAACATTTCAAAGTTACATATTACAACACAAACTGTCATCAAAGCAGGAAGTACGCTTCGCTGAACACTAATTTGGATCAACGCTGACCTAGATATTATATAACAACTGCTAATTGTCAGACTTTATTGGGGGTAATTAAATGATCATCACGGCAGCTCAGCAATTTTAGTGAATGTGTATTTTGCCTCTCTCAAGATTTTATCTTGATTTTAACAATAATTTATTCAAAAAAGATAGATTTTATACACTGTCAAAAGTTAAGGATTCTAAAACAAGCCAAAGGCTTATATAAATTCGTCTTCTTAATTAATAAATATACTAAAATAAACGTATAATATATACACTTCACATACAAAATACATTTAACAGTACGGTATTTTGTATTCACTATTAATCGTGCATGCAAGTAATTTAATAGTTTGTGTCACAAAAGTGCCTAACCATTTCATAATACGTTTTCAGGACGTCAGATGTATATTAAAGTGGGGGACAGACGAGCGTATTTTTTCGCCCGATCGCGGCGATTTTTAAAATCGCTCGAAAAATACGCCCGTGTGCCCCTTCAGGGCGACGACGATTCTGATCGGCGAACCATTCGCTCGATCAATTGCTCGTATCTAGCTTGTTAAATATTTTCGGCCGAATATTTTTCGCCGGCGATTAAATTCGCTCGTGTGTCCGTGTCAAGCGTATCTTGTCGGGCGATTCATTTATATAAGCCAATCATCGACATAGTTGATATCTCGTGATCTCAAAATGGCTGCCGTTTTTTTACAAATCACGTGATCGACAAGTCACGTGGTCGGCGTAATTACTCGTACGCTTTCGAGACGATCGCTACGTGTGCCCGTTCGTTATCGGCCGTAATAAATCGCTGCGATCGGGCGAAAAAATTCGCTCGTCTGTTCATAGCATAACCGATAATTTAATTACCGGTAATTCAGCTAGTATTTTACAATGGTTATTGGAGCCTTTTAGATAAATGTATAAATTTGTGGACTGTATTAAAAATGTGCATATTCATTTGCAAGGTATTATTACTATCACCGTTGGTTAGAGTTTGTAAATTAATAAAAATATTTGGTAATGTACAGCTGTCATTTGCGCCTGCTTAGTCCATTCTATGTTCTTTTTAGATACTGTTTTCTGGTTTGTGAATCAGCCTTTACTAATTATATTGTGGTGTAGGATATTTTATTTTGTTCATTTCAAAATGGCAGCCGTAACCATCGCAAAACACGTCTAGTGTACTGATTATTTCATGTTAATTCAATCTTAAATATTGAATATTAGGATCCTATATTCTCCCAGCAAAATGAGAATATCAACATCAATTGAAATTGACCAATATTGAGTTCTATTCTAGTATGATTAAACATTATTAAACTAAATATGCTATCTCATTTCTTTGCGGAAAATTCTCCACCCCCATCCTGACATCAAAAGTTCATAGTCCAAAGCGTTTTTATACGCCCACATTTTCATGTGGACGTATATTGTCGTCGCCCCTGTTCGTCCGTCCGTCCGTCCGTCCGTCCACAATTGTTTGTGAACAGTCTACAGGTCACAATTTTTATCCGATTTCAATGAAACTTAAAATATAGGTTTATCACCCTAAGATCTCGGTTCCTTTCGATATTGGCATGTATCGGACGGTAACTTCATGGGTTATGGCCCCTGATTGTACGAAAAATCACGTTTTTTAGCTTGTGAACAGTGTAGAGGTCACAATTTTGAACCGATTTGGATGAAACTTGAAATGCATGTTTATAACCCAAAGATCTTGGTTCCTTTCGATATTTGCGCCAATCGGATCGTAACTTCCTGAATTATGGCCCCTGATTGTCCGAAAAATCGCCCTTTTAGCTAAATTGTTATCCGATTTAAAAAAAACGTTTGATTATATCACCGTTCCATGGTTATGAAGGTTGAATTCGAATTTCGTGAAAATCGGACCAAAATTGACGGACAAAATGGCCGCCATTTGTACGCGAATAGTGTGAAAATATGTTATATCAAGGTTGTGGACCTTATAGAGGTCACAATTTTGAACCGATTTGGATGAAACGGGACATGTATGTTTATAACCGAAAGATCTTGGTTCCTTTCGATTTTTGCGCCCATCGGATCGTAACTTCCTGAATTATGGCCCCTGATCGTCCGAAAAATTGCCCTTTTTAGCTTGTGGTCCCTATGGAGGTCAAAATTGTTATCCGATTTAAAAAAACGTTTGATTATATCACCGTTACATGTTTATGAAGGTTGATCTCGAATTTCGTGAAAATCGGACCAAAATTGACGGACAAAATGGCCGCCGTTTGTACGCGAATAGTGTGAAAATATGTTACATCAAGGTTGTGGACCTTATACAGGTCACAATTTTGAACCAATTTTGATGAAACTTGACATGTATGTTTATAACCCAAAGATCTATGGCGGGGGAAAGCGGCAAAAACCTAATGCTATGTAGAAATGTCTAATTCAAAACACACATGTAACAAAATGCCATGCCAAATACCTAAAACGTCTAATGCAAAAAAACAAAATACAAGAAACCTCTAATACAAAATACCTCATACGTCAATTGCAAAAGACAAAATACAAGAAACCTCTAATACAAAATACATATAACCTCTTATGCACAATTGATTTTACAATCTGAAACATCTACCATAAGCATTAGATGACATATCTCGTTGTCATTACTTACATTTCTCCACTGAATTATCTTTATTTAGGTCAATGTCAAGGTCACCGAACACAACTTGGCGACCTATTCGGCTAGCGACCTATTCGACCGATCCAGCTGGCAACCTGTTCGTTGGCAACCTATTCAGAATTAGACAACAGTCACCCAAACTCATCTATTTTAACAACCAATAAAATCCAACGTTACGTCTATCAAATGAAAGTAGAATAATATATTATTTTTATCAATTCCTTTAGCTCAGAATAGAGATGTAATTTCGCATTATCATAGCCAATATTTCAATATGATTGTGCCAACTTTTACTAATAATATTTGGAAAGCTCATTCATATACCTTTCCGAATTTATATAGCTGAATGCTCAGAATTTTGTACGATGGTTCGAAATTGGCTATGTTCAGGTTGAGAGAGCGCCACTTTAATATGATTCTGCCAACTTTTACTATTAATATTTGGAAAGCTTATCCAATTACCTTTCAGAATATATTTTTAGCTGGATGGTCAGAATTTTGTACGATGGTCCAAATTCGGACTTCGAAAAAAATTCCGGTCTATCTTTACATATAGAATATTGAAAAATTGGCTATGTTCAGGTTGAGAGCGCGCCCCTTTAATATGATTGTGCCAACTTTTACTAATAATATTTGGAAAGCTTATCCAATTACCTTTCAGAATATATATAGCTGGATGCTCCAAATTTTGTACGATGGTCCGGACTTTGACACGGAATATTACCGTTCTTTCACTTTAAAATATTAAAAAATTGGCTATGTTCAGGTTGAGAGCGCGCCCCTTTAATATGACTGTGCCAACTTTTACTAATAATATTTAGAAAGCTTTCAGAATATATATAGCTGGTTGCTAAGAATTTTGTACGATGGTCCGAATTTCGACTCGGAATATTACCGTTGTTTCACTTTAAAATATTGAAAAATTGGCTATGTTCAGGTTGAGAGCGCACCCCTTTAATATGATTGTGCCAACTTTTACTAATAATATTTGGAAAGCTTATTCAATTACCTTTTAGAATATATTTAGTTGGATCACCAGAATTTTGTACGATGGTCCGAATTTTGACACGGGATATTAACAGTTTTTCCCTTTAAAATTTTTAAAAAATTGGTCATGTTTAGGAAGAGAGTGCACCCCTTTAATATGAATGTGCCAATTTTTACTGATAATACTTAGAAAGCCTATTTAATTACCTTTCGGAATATATTTAGTTGGATGTCTAGAATTTTGTACGATAATGCGAAATTACATCTCTATTCTGAGCTAAAGGAATTGATAAAAATAATATATTATTCTACTTTCATTTGATAGACGTAACGTTGGATTTTATTGGTTGTTAAAAATAGATGAGTTTGGGCGACTGTTGTCTTAATTCTGAATAGGTTGCCAACGAACAGGTTGCCAGCTGGATCGGTCGAATAGCTCGCTAGTCGAATAGGTCGCCAAGTTGTGTTCGGTGACCTTGACATTGACCTAAATAAAGATAATTCAGTGGAGAAATGTAAGTAATGACAACGAGATATGTCATCTAATGCTTATGGTAGATGTTTCAGATTGTAAAATCAATTGTGCATAAGAGGTTATATGCATTTTGTATTAGAGGTTTCTTGTATTTTGTCTTTTGCAATAGACGTATGAGGTATTTTGTATTAGAGGTTTCTTGTATTTTGTTTTTTGCATTAGACGTTTTAGGTATTTGGTATGGCATTATGTTACATGTGTGTTTTGAATTAGACATTTCTACATAGCATTAGGTTTTTGCCGCTTTCCCCCGCCATAAAGATCTTGGTTCCTTTCGATATTTGTGCCCATCGGATCGTAACTTCCTGAATTATGGCCCCTGATTGTCAAAAAAAAATCGCCCTTTTTAGCTTGTGGTCCCTCTGGAGGTCAAAATTATTATCCGATTTAAAAAAAACGTTTAACTATATCATCGTTACATGGTAATGAAGAGAGAGTTTGAATTACGTGAAAATCGGACTAGAATTGACGGACAAAATGGCCGCCATTTGTACACGAATAGTGTGAAAATATGTTATATCAAGGTTGTGGACCCTATAGAGGTCACAATTTTGAATCGATTTTGATGAAACTTGACATGTATGTTTATAACCCAAAGATCGTGGTTCCTTTCGATATTTGCGCCCATCGGGTCATTACTCCTGAATTATGTCCCCTGATTGTACGAAAAATCACCCTTTTTAGCTTGTTGTGCCTCTGGAGGTCACAATTATTATCTGATTTAAAAAAAAAACGTTTGATTATAAAAACCAAACAAATTCTAATGATTTTCTGATAATTCCTTAATATGCAACAACTCTTGTTGACTGCCCGGACGATTTGGCTGCTGTGTGGGCGTATGTTTCGTTGCCTGGCAACCTATTTTCATATTTAGCAGAATATAACACTGCTAAGTGAGACATGAATTTTAACCGGACATAAAATTACGAATGCATGGGAAAGGGGTTTAAGTAATCATTGGCGATAGCGTAACAGTACTTTTGATTGTTCAATAATGTGTCACAATTTGTTTGTAGGCCTACTGTATGAATTTAAAATCAATCAGATATTAACTTTGGCCTCTAGAGCGCCCACAAGATTTTTTGAAGTGATCAAGGGCCATAACTCTAGTAGTTATTATCGGAAATCGCTGAAAATCAATAGGCTTCTTCGTCTCATGATCTTAAACACTGTGTATAAATTTAAAGTCAATCGGATATTAACTTTAGCCTCTAGAGCGTCTAGTGGTGTAACGATACATCGAACAATCGATGCATCGCGATAGTATGTATCGATAGTAAAAAGAAACTATCGATAAAAATTGCGATAGTCAAGCAAGCTATCGATAGTTTCGATAGTTTGTAATAGCGAAAGTAACATGGCTCAAATTCACTCGTATTTGTTGAATAATTACTCTGGATTTTTACCAAAAAGCTCCGTTATCACTAAAAAAAGCCTTACACGATCTCAATGTCACATGGAAATCTTCGTCTACCATAATGGCATGGCTTACTAAGAAATGTGTAAAGTGGTTGATTTTGGCGCGGAAAAGCGGAAAATGGTCACGTATGCCAATAACAGGCATGCTGAAAGCATGCCGCTTATGACCGGAAAGTTGGCTATGCCGTTTACCAGTTACTAAAATAACAATGTAATATTAATAATATACAATTTTATATAATATAAAGAAAAAACCCCCAATGTACTTTATTATTTAATTCACAATCAGAATGCGACGTTACCGTGTACCTGAGATACCAGGTAGGAGGCTCTTCTATTCACCACCCCCCTCTATAAACTATTTTTTTTTTTTTTTTTTTTGATTTTTAATTAGCAGTTAAAGCAGTAGGGGTAAGTCAGAAAAGCGTGAATGTCAGCCCAACCGATTTTCTGGGAAAAGTATTCCGGTCACTGATAATATAATCAGTAACATCATTATTTTGGTCTGCTTATTCGAGAGTCCGTTAAAAAAATGGACTCTTACATCGAGTGTCCGTTATAAAAAGATTTTGAAAACAAGAAATTTTTATTACAAAAATCGGGACCAAACTTTTGTGTCCGTATAAGCGATTATCCGTTGTATGCGCATCCGTTGTATTATATGGAGTCTAGGCTACCTACTTGTATTATATTATCTAACATTACCTGGAACTTTCTAGTGTTTCAAAATTTTGATTAAATGTTATATTAAATGTATACCTGACAGTGTGTTTTAAACCTAAACTAATAATCAGATCAAACTATCGCAATAGTCCAATAGTATCGCAATATTTAATCCCCAATAGTAATAGTATTGCAATAGCTGTTTACCCAAGAGCAATACTATCGCAATAGTGAAAATTACCAACAATAGTCACCCCTAAGAGCGTCCACATGCAATTGTGGACGCCGGACGGACGGACGGACGGTCAGACAGACCGTATAAAAGGCGTATAAAAAGGCGATTTTTCGGACAATCAGGGATAATAATTCAGGAAGTTACGATCCGATATGCACAAATAACGAAAGGTACCAAGATCTTTGGGTTATAGATTAAAGAGAAAAAAAAAAGAAAGAAATAAAAACTTTAACTACACGAATAGAATAGAGAAAAAAAAGAAAGAAATAAATAAATAAAAACTTTAACAACACAAATAGATTAAAGAAAATAAAGAAATCTTTAACAACAGGAATAGATTATAGAGAAAAAAAGATAATCTTTAACTACACGAATAGATTAAAGAAAAAAAAGATAATCTTTAACTACACGAATAGATTAAAGAGGGTAGCACGATTTACCCAAATCCCTAAAATCTACCCAAATCAACCCAAATCCACCATTATTTCAACTCATACCACAATAATTTATATTGATATTTGATAATATACCGTTCTTTATATGGAATTGACATTTTTAATTTAAAATCGCAGCTTTTTATTGTCAAAATGCCCCTCAAAATGCGATTTCCAAGCAAGTTTGGAAGTCGTAACGAAGGGAATAGCTCGTGTAATACACAAATCTACCCAAAACCACGTTATTTCCACATATATCACAATTATGTTTATCGTTTTTATACGCCCACATTTTTATGTGGACGTATATTGTCGTCACCCCTGTCCGTCCGTCCGTCCACAATTTGTTTGTGGACTCTCTACAGGTCACAATTCTTATCTGATTTTGACGAAACTTGAAATATAGGTTTATCCCCAAAAGATCTCGGCTGCTTTCGATATTGGCATGTATCGGATCAAAACTTCATGAATTATGGCCCCTGATTGTACGAAAAATCACGTTTTTAGCTTGTGGACCCTATAGAGGTCACAATTTTGAACTGATTTTGATGAAACTTGACATACATGTTTATAACCCAAAGATCTTGGTTCCTTTCGATATTTGCGCCTATCGGAACGTAATTTCCTGAATTGTGGCCCATGATTGTCCGAAAAATAATCTTTTTATACGCCCACATTGAAATGTGGTCGTATATTGTCGTCGCCCCCGTCCGTCCGTCCGTCCGTCCGTCCGTCCGTCCGTCGGTCCGGCGTCCACAATTGCTTGTGGACACTCTAGAGGCTAAAGTTAATATCCGATTGACTTTAAATTTATACACAGTGTTTAAGGTCATGAGACGAAGAAGCCTATTGTTTTTCAGCGATTTCCGATAATAACTACCAGAGTTATGGCCCTTGATCACTTCAAAAAATCTTGTGGACGCTCTAGAGGCCAAAGTTAATATCCGATTGGCTTTAAATTTATGCACAGTGTTTAAGGTCATGAGACGAAGAAGCCTATTGATTTACATCGATTTCCGATAATTAGTGCCAGAGTTATGGCCCTTGATCACTTCAAAAAATCTTGTGGACGCTATAGAGGCCAAAGTTAATATCCGATTGGCTTTAAATTTATACACAGTGTTTAAGGTCATGAGACAAAGAAGCCTATTGATTTTCATCGATTTCCGATAATTAGTGCCAGAGTTATGGCCCTTGATCACTTCAAAAAATCTTGTGGACGCTATAGAGGCCAAAGTTAATATCCGATGGCTTTAAATTTATACACAGTGTTTAAGGTCATGAGACGAAGAAGCCTATTGATTTTCAGCGATTTCCGATAATTAGTGCCAGAGTTATTGTCCTTGATCACTTCAAAAAATCTTGTGGACGCTATAGAGGCCAAAGTTAATATCCGATTGGCTTTAAATTTATACACAGTGTTAATGGTCATGAGACGAAGAAGCCTATTGATTTTCAGCGATTTCCGATAATTAGTGCCAGAGTTATGGCCCTTGATCACTTCAAAAAATCTTGTGGACGCTATAGAGGCCAAAGTTAATATCCGATTGGCTTTAAATTTATACACAGTGTTTAAGGTCATGAGACGAAGAAGCCTATTGATTTTCAGCGATTTCCGATAATTAGTGCCAGAGTTATGGCCCTTGATCACTTCAAAAAATCTTGTGGACGCTATAGAGGCCAAAGTTAATATCCGATTGGCTTTAAATTTATACACAGTGTTTAAGGTCATGAGACGAAGAAGCCTATTGATTTCCGATAATTAGTGCCAGAGTTATGGCCCTTGATCACTTCAAAAAATCTTGTGGACGCTTTAAAGGCCAAACTTATCATCTGATTGACTTCAGATTGATACACAGAGTTTAAGGTGTTGAAACGAACAAGTATATTGATTTTCAATGAATTTTGATAACTGAACAGCTAAATCGATGATTTTAAATGTTTCATGTATATATACTAATTCAATTGTTAGCGTGGGGTAAAACTTTATAAAAGGCAATCAAATTCTAATGATTACACCCTAAGGAAGGTTGAATTCGTATTTCCGGAAAATCGGACCAAAATTGCCATACAAAATGGCCGCCGGTTGTACGCAAATACTGTTAAAAAAAGGGTATATCAAGGTTGTGGACCCTGTAGAGGTCACAATTTTAATTCGATTTTGATGAAACTTAAAATTCATGGTTATAACCCAAAGATCTTGGTTCTTTTCGATATTTGCGCATATCGGATCGTAACTTCCTGAATTATGGCCCCTGATTATACGCAAAATCGCCCTTTTTATACGCCCACATTTTTATGTGGACGTATATTGTCGTCGCCTCTGTCCGTCCGGACGTCCGTCCGTCCACAATTTGTTTGTGGACTCTCTACAGGTCACAATTCTTATCCGATTTTGACGAAACTTGAAATACAGGTTTATCCCCAAAAGATCTCGGCTGCTTTCGATATTGGCATGTATCGGATGAAAACTTCATGGATTATGGCCCCTGATTGTACAAAAAATCATGTTTTTAGCTTGTGGACCCTATAGAGGTCACAATTTTGAACCGATTTTGATGAAACTTGGCATGTATGGTTATAACCCAAAGATCTTGGTTCTTTTCAATATTTGCGCATATCGGAACGTAACTTCCTGAATTATGGCCCCTGATAATACGCAAAATCGCCTTATATTAGCTTGTGGTCCCTCTGGTGGTCACAATTATTATCCGATTTAATAAAACGGTTGATTATATTACCGTTACACCGTAAGGAAGGTTGAGTTCGATTTTCGGGAAAATCGGACCAAAATTGCCATACAAAATGGCCACCGTTTGTACACGAATACTGTTACAAAATTGTATATCATGGTTGTGGACCCTGTAGAGGTCACAATTTTAATTCGATTTTGATGAAACTTGAAATTCATGGTTATAACCCAAAGATCTTGGTTCCTTTCGTTATTTGAGCATATTGGATGGTAACTTCCTGAATTATGGCCCCTGATTGTCCGAAAAATCGCCTATGGTCCCTCTGGAGGTCACAATTATTATCCGATTTGAAAAAAGTTTGACTATCACCGTTACACCCTACGAAAGGTTGAGTTCGAATTTCGAGAAAATTGGACCATAATTGCCAGAAAAAATGGCCGCCGTTTGTACGCGAACAGTGTAAAAAATATGGTATGTCAAAGTTGTGGACCCTGTAGAGGTGACAATTTTAATTCGAACTTGATGAAACCTGAAATGCTTGTTTATAACCTAAAGATCTTTATTCTTTTTCGATATTTGCGCATATCAAATTGTAACTTAATGAATTATGGCCTTTGATTCTAGGAAAAATCACTTTCGGTATTGCTTGTTCTCTGTCTATCTCTCGAACAATTATTATCTGATTTAAAAAAAAACTCTGATTATATTACTGTTGCACCGTAAGGAAGGTTGAGTTCGAATTTCGTGAAAATCGTACCAAAATTGCCGGACGAAATGGTCACCGTTTGTACGCGAATATTGTAAAAATATGGTATATCATGGTTGTGGACTCTCTACAGGTCACATTATTCTTATCCGATTTTGACGAAAAGTAACATTTCTAAGTTGTGTACCGTCACACCATAATCATTGTCGGCTTCGAATTTCATGAATATCAGACTGGAACTGACCAACAAAATGGCTGCTCCCAATACAGTATGAAATACAGGACTTAATGATGTAGGAAAAATCACTTTCGGTATTGCTTGTTCTCTATCCATCTCTCAAAAATGTGGGCGTATCCTGCCTGACAGTGCCAGCCTATCTTTTTTTTAGCTTGTGGCCCCTCTGGAGGTCACAATTATTATCCGATTGAAAAAAAAACGGTTGATTATATTACCGTTACACTGTAAGGAAGGTTGAGTCCGAATTTCGGGAAAATCGGACCAAAATTGCCATACAAAATGGCCGCCGTTTGTACGCGAATACTGTTAAAAAATTGTATATCATAGTTGTGGACCCTGTAGAGGTCACAATTTTAATTCGATTTTGATGAAACTTGAAATGCATGGTTATAACCCAAAGATCTTGGTTCCTTTCGTTATTTGCGCATATCGGATCGTAACTTCCTGAATTATGGCCCCTGATTGTCCGAAAAATCGCCTACATGTATGGTCCCTCTGGAGGTCACAATTATTATCCGATTTAAAAAAACGTTTGAGTCTATCACCGTTACACCCTACGGAAGGTTGAGTTCGAATTTCGAGAAAATCGGACCATTGTTGCCAGAAAAAATGGCCGCCGTTTGTACGCGAACAGTGTAAAAATATGGTATATGGTAAGTTGTGGACCCTGTAGAGGTCACAATTTTAATTCGATTTTGATGAAACCTGAAATGCTTGTTTATAACCTAAAGATCTTTATTCTTTTCGATATTTGCGCATATCAAATTGTAACTTAATGAATTATGGCCTTTGATTGTAGGAAAAATCACTTTCGGTATTGCTTGTTCTCTGTCTATCTCTCGAACAATTATTATCTGATTTTAAAAAAAACTCTGATTATATTACTGTTGCACCGTAAGGAAGGTTGAGTTCTAATTTCGTGAAAATCGTACCAAAATTGCTGGACGAAATGGTCGCCGTTTGTACGCGAATAGTGTAAAAATATGGTATATCATGGTTGTGGACTCTCTACAGGTCACAATTCTTATCCGATTTTGACGAAATTCACATTTCTAGGTTGTGTACCGTCACACCATAATCATTGTCGGCTTCGAATTTCATGAATATCAGACTGGAACTGACCAACTAAAATGGCTGCTCCCAATACAGTATGAAATACAGGACTTAATGATGTAGGAAAAATCACTTTCGGTATTGCTTGTTCTCTATCCATCTCTCGAAAATGTAGGCGTATCCTGCCTGGCAGTGCCATCCTCTCTTTAGCTTGTGGACCCTATAGAGGTCATAATTTTAAACCGATTGTGATGAAACTTGACATGCATGTTTATAACCCCAAAATCTTTCGATATTTGCGCCAATCAGATCATAACTTGCGCCAATCGGATCATGAATTATTGCCCCTGATTGTCCGAAAAATCGCCTTTTTTAGCTTGTGGCCCCTCTGGAGGTCAAAATTATTATCCGATTCAAAAAACCCTTTTTATACGCCCACATTTTCATGTGGACGTATTATGTCGTCGCCCCTGTCCGTCCGGACGTCCGTCCGTCCACAATTTGTTTGTGGACTCTCTACAGCTCACAATTCTTATCCGATTTTGACGAAACTTGAAATATAGGTTTATCCCCAAAAGATCTCGGCTGCTTTCGATATTGGCATGTATCGGATCAAAACTTCATGGATTATGGCCCCTGATTGTACGAAAAATCACGTTTTTAGCTTGTGGACCCTATAGAGGTCACAATTTTGAACCGATTTTGATGAAACTTGACATGCATGTTTATAACCCAAAGATCTTGGTTCCTTTCGATATTTGCGGCTATCGGAATGTAATTTCCTGAATTATGGCCCCTGATTGTCCGAAAAATCACCCTTTTTAGCTTGTGGTCCCTCTGGAGGTCACAATTATTATTCGATTTA
Organism: Patella depressa; assembly: GCA_948474765.1. Classification (NCBI taxonomy): domain Eukaryota; kingdom Metazoa; phylum Mollusca; class Gastropoda; family Patellidae; genus Patella; species Patella depressa. The sequence continues at coordinate 35,690,076 of OX419720.1, forward strand.
AAAAACCGTTTGATTATATCACCGTTACACCCTAAGGAAGGTTGAGTTCGAATTTCGGGAAAATCGGACGAAAATTGCCATACAAAATGGCCGCCGTTTGTACGCGAATACTGTTAAAAAATGGTATATCAAGGTTGTGGACCCTGTGGAGGTCACAATTTTGATTCGATTTTGATGAAACTTGAAATTCATGGTTATAACCCAAAGATCTTGCTTCCTTTTGATATTTGCGCATATCGGATCGTAACTTCCACAATTTGTTTGTGGACTCTCTACAGGTCACAATTCTTATCCGATTTTGACGAAACTTGAAATATAGGTTTATCCCCAAAAGATCTCGGCTGCTTTCGATATTGGCATGTATCGGATCAAAACTTCATGGATTATGGCCCCTGATTGTACGAAAAATCACGTTTTTAGCTTGTGGACCCTATAGAGGTCACAATTTTGAACCGATTTTGATGAAACTTGACATGCATTTTTGTAACCCAAAGATCTTTGTTCCTTTCGATATTTGCCGCTATCGGAATGTAATTTCCTGAATTATGGCCCCTGATTGTCTGAAAAATCACCCTTTTTAGCTTGTGGTCCCTCTGGAGGTCACAATTATTATTCGATTTAAAAAAACGTTTGATTATATCACCGTTACACCCTAAGGAAGGTTGAGTTCGAATTTCGGGAAAATAGGACGAAAATTGCCATACAAAATGGCCGCCGTTTGTACGCGAATACTGTTAAAAAATGGTATATCAAGGTTGTGGACCCTGTGGAGGTCACAATTTTGATTCGATTTTGATGAATCTTGAAATTCATGGTTATATCCCAAAGATCTTGCTTCCTTTCGATATTTGCGCATATCGGATTGTAACTTCCTGAATTATGGCCCCTGATTATACGCAAAATCGCCTTTTTTTAAGCTTGGAGGTCACAATTATTATTCGATTTAAAAAAACGTTTGATTATATCACCGTTATACCCTAAGGAAGGTTGAGTTTGAATTTCGGGAAAATAGGACGATAATTGCCATACAAAATGGCCGCCGTTTGTACGCGAATACTGTTAAAAAATGGTATATCAAGGTTGTGGACCCTGTGGAGGTCACAATTTTGATTCGATTTTGATGAAACTTGAAATTCATGGTTATAACCCAAAGATCTTGCTTCCTTTCGATATTTGCGCATATCGGATCGTAACTTCCTGAATTATGGCCCCTGATTATACGCAAAATCACCTTTTTATACGCCCACATTTTCATGTGGACGTATTATGTCGTCGCCCCTGTCCGTCCGGACGTCCGTCCGTCCGGACGTCCGTCCGGACATCCGTCCGGACGTCCGTCCGTCCACAATTTGTTTGTGGACTCTCTACAGGTCACAATTCTTATCCGATTTTGACGAAACTTGAAATATAGGTTTATCCCCAAAAGATCTCGGTTCCTTTCGATATTGGCATGTATTGGATCAAAACTTCATGGATTATGGCCCCTGATTGTACGAAAAATCACGTTTTTAGCTTGTGGACCCTATAGAGGTCACAATTTTGAACCGATTTTGATGAAACTTGACATGCATGTTTGTAACCCAAAGATCTTGGTTCCTTTCGATATTTGCGGCTATCGGAATGTAATTTCCTGAATTATGGCCCCTGATTGTCCGAAAAATCACCCTTTTTAGCTTGTGGTCCATCTGGAGGTGACAATTATTATTCGATTTAAAAAACCGTTTGATTATATCACCGTTACACCCTAAGGAAGGTTGAGTTCGAATTTCGGGAAAATCGGACGAAAATTGCCATACAAAATGGCCGCCGTTTGTTCGCGAATACTGTTAAAAAATGGTATATCAAGGTTGTGGACCCTGTGGAGGTCACAATTTTGATTCAATTTTGATGAAACTTGAAATTCATGGTTATAACCCAAAGATCTTGCTTCCTTTCGATATTTGCGCATATCGGATCGTAACTTCCTGAATTATGGCCCCTGATTATACGCAAAATCGCCTTTTTTTTTAGCTTGGAGGTCACAATTATTATTGGATTTAAAAAAACGTTTGATTATATCACCGTTACACCCTAAGAAATGTTGAGTCCGAATTTCGGGAAAATCGGACGAAAATTGCCATACAAAATGGCCGCCGTTTGTACGCGAATACTGTTAAAAAATGGTATATCAAGGTTGTGGACCCTGTGGAGGTCACAATTTTGATTCGATTTTGATGAAACTTGAAATTCATGGTTATAACCCAAAGATCTTGCTTCCTTTCGATATTTGCGCATATGGGATCTTAACTTCCTGAATTATGGCCCCTGATTATATGCAAAATCGCCTTTTTTTTAGCTTGGAGGTCACAATTATTATCCGATTTAAAAAAACGTTTGATTATATTACCGTTACACCGTAAGGAAGGTTGAGTTCGAATTTCGGGAAAATCAGACCAAAATTGCCATACAAAATGGCCACCGTTTGTACGTGAATACTGTTAAAAAATGGTATATCAAGGTTGTGGACCCTGTAAAGGTCACAATTTTAATTCGATTTTGATGAAACTTGAAATTCATGGTTATAACCCAAAGATCTTGGTTCTTTTCGATATTTGCGCATATCGGATCGTAACTTCCTGAATTATGGCCCCTGGTTATACGCAAAATCCCCCTTTCTTTAGCTTGTGGTCCCTCTGGAGGTCACAATTATTATCCAATTTAAAAAAACGTTTGATTATATCACCGTTACACTGTAAGGAAGGTTGAGTTTGAATTTCGGGAAAATCGGACCAAAATTGACAGACAAAATGGCCGCCGTTTGTACCCGAATACTTTTAAAAAAAATGATATATCATGGTTGTGGACCCTGTATAGGTCACAATTTTAATTCGATTTTGATGAGGAAGGTTGAGTTCTAATTTCGTGAAAATCGTACCAAAATTGCTGGACGAAATGGTCGCCGTTTGTACGCGAATAGTGTAAAAATATGGTATATCATGGTTGTGGACTCTCTACAGGTCACAATTCTTATCCGATTTTGATGAAAAGTCACATTTCTAATTTGTGTACCGTCACAAAATAATCATTGTCGGTTTCGAATTTCATTAATATCAGACTGGAACTGACCAACTAAATGGCTGCTCCCAATACAGTATGAAATACAGGACTTAAAGATGTAGGAAAAATCACTTTCGGTATTGCTTGTTCTCTGTCCATCTCTCGAAAATGTGGGCGTATCCTGCCTGGCAGTGCCAGCCTATCTTTTTTTTAGCTTGGAGGTCACAATTATTATCCGATTTAAAAACACGTTTGATTATATTACCGTTACACCGTAAGGAAGGTTGAGTTCGAATTTCGGGAAAATCAGACCAAAATTGCCATACAAAATGGCCACCGTTTGTACGCGAATACTGTTAAAAAATGGTATATCAAGGTTGTGGACCCTGTAAAGGTCACAATTTTAATTCGATTTTGATGAAACTTGAAATTCATGGTTATAACCCAAAGATCTTGGTTCTTTTCGATATTTGCGCATATCGGATCGTAACTTCCTGAATTATGGCCCCTGGTTATACGCAAAATCCCCCTTTCTTTAGCTTGTGGTCCCTCTGGAGGTCACAATTATTATCCAATTTAAAAAAACGTTTGATTATATCACCGTTACACTGTAAGGAAGGTTGAGTTTGAATTTCGGGAAAATCGGACCAAAATTGACAGCCAAAATGGCCGCCGTTTGTACGCGAATACTGTTAAAAAAATGATATACATGTATCATGGTTGTGGACCCTGTGTAGGTCACAATTTTAATTCGATTTTGATGAGGAAGGTTGAGTTCTAATTTCGTGAAAATCGTACCAAAATTGCAGGACGAAATGGTCACATTTCTAGGTTGTGTACCGTCACACCATAATCATTGTCGGTTTCGAATTTCATTAATATCAGACTGGAACTGACCAACTAAATGGCTGCTCCCAATACAGTATGAAATACAGGACTTAAAGATGTAGGAAAAATCACTTTCGGTATTGCTTGTTCTGTCCATCTCTCGAAAATGTGGGCGTATCCTGCCTGGCAGTGCCAGCCTATCTTTTATTATATCACCGTTACATGGTAATGAAGGTTGAGTTCAAAATTCGTGAAAATCGGACCACAATTGACAAACAAAATGGTCACCGTTTGTACGCGATTAGTGTAAAAATGTGTTATATCAAGGTTGTGGACCTTATTTTTTATAGAGGTAACAATTTTGAACCGATTTTGATGAAACTTGGCATGTATGTTTATAACCCAAAGATCTTGGTTTCTTTCGATATTTGCACTTATTGGATCGTAACTTCCTGAATTATGGCCCCTGATTATCCGAAAAAATTGCCCTTTTTAGCTTGTGGTCCCTCTGTAGGTCAAAATTATTATCCGATTTAAAAAAAAAACCGTTTGATTATATCACCGCTACATGGTAATGAAGGTTGAGTTCGAATTTCGTGAAAATCAAACCAAAATTGACGGACAAAATGGCCGCCGTTTGTACGCGAATAGTGTGAAAATATGTTATATCAAGGTTGTGGACCCAATAAAGGTCACAATTTTGAACCGATTTTGATGAAACTTCACATGTATGTTTATAACCCAAAGATCTTGGTTCCTGTCGATATTTTTGCCCATCGGATCGTAACTTCCTGAATTATAGCTCTTGTACGAAAAATCACCCTTTTTAGCTTGTTGTCCCACTGGAGGTCAAAATTATTATCCGATTTAAAAAACCGTTTGATTATATCACCGTTACATGGTATTGAAGATTGAGGTAAAATTTCGTTAAAATCAGACCAAAATTGACAGACAAAATGGCCGCCGTTTGTACGCGATTAGTGTGAAAATATGTTATATCACGGTTGTGGACCCTATAGAGGTCACAATTTTGAACCGATTTTGATGAAACTTGACATGCGTGTTTATAACCCAAAGATCTTGGTTCCTTTCGATATTTGCGCCCATTGGGTCGTAACTTCTAAATTATGGCCCCTGATTGTCTGAAAAATCGCTTTTGTTAGGTTGCGGTCCTTCTGGAGGTCAAAATTATTATCAGATTAAAAAAAAAACCGTTTGATTATATCACGGTTTCATGGTAATGAAGAGAGAATTTGAATTTCGTGAAAACCGGACAAGAGTTGTCGGATAAAATGGCCGTCGTCTGTACGCGAATTGTGTAAAAATATGTTATTATACGCCCACATTTTCATGTGGACGTATATTGTCGTCGCCTCTGTTCGTCCGTCCGTCCGTCCACAATTGTTTGTGAACAGTATACAGGTCACAATTTTTATCCGATTTCAATGAAACTTAAAACATAGGTTTATCACCCTAAGATCTCGGTTCCTTTCGATATTGGCATGTATCGGACTGTAACTTCATGGGTTATGGCCCCTGATTGTACGAAAAATCACGTTTTTTAGCTTGTGAACAGTTTAGAGGTCACAATTTTGAACCGATTTGGATGAAACTTGAAATGCATGTTTATAACCCAAAGATCTTGGTTCCTTTCGATATTTGCGCCAATCGGATCGTAACTTCCTGAATTATGGCCCCTGATTGTCCGAAAAATCGCCCTTTTTAGCTTGTGGTCCCTCTGGAAGTCAAAATTGTTATCCGATTTAAAAAAACGTTTGATTATATCACCGTTCCATGGTTATGAAGGTTGAGTTCGAATTTCGTGAAAATCGGACCAAAATTGACGGACAAAATGGCGGCCATTTCAGGGCTCGAAACGAAAGGCGCGCGAAAGCGCTCGCGCACCTACCACGCACCTAAAGTGAAACCCAGGTACATATTTTTAGACGCACCTGAATTTTATAAACAACGCTCCTCGCACAGAAGGCTAACTCACGGTTCTCTTTTCAAAATATCCCCGACCTTTTAATGAATTAACGCGAACGCTTTTAGTAAAATTCTCGTAAAAATAATCTATTTTTATTTAACGGTCTCAAGCAAGGCTCGACTCTGCCGTCGGCCTCGGCGGCAATGGCCTCCAAATTTTAGAATTTGGCCGCAGATTCGTGGCCGATTTTTTTATCTATCCATGTATGGTCGCCGATTTGTGTTGGGTATCAATAGTTATTTTTTACTATCGATAATCAGCATTAAAAAATGTCGATTGACAATCTTATTTTCACGGTCGTAACCAAGAATGGGTTACGTATATAAAAGTCAAAACCATACGATGTTGCGATAGATGTTTTTTGTTTGTCTAATTAATAATAAAGCGTCTCATATTATTACGTAGTATTAGGCATAAATTGTACTTAATTTTTAAATGATGTAGCCTTGGCTCTGAATGATGAATTACCATTGATAGGCCGATGTATGCTGAGGAACCAAAATAAAATGAGCACAAGTCGATTCAAAACATTGCGTACGTGAGCCCGACCAATACCAACATGGCGGACAATTTGTTGTCAATTCGCGTGCAAAAATTAAAGAAAAAATTTAATAGCCTAAATAACTTGTTATCACAAATTCGTAAATTGTTTATTATTATTAAAATAATGTAGCCTTGACTCCGAATGAAGAAATACAAACGTTTTTGTCATCTATCAGTCATTTATAATGAGCAGACGAATTCTGAAAGTTTAGGGGTAAAACTCCGGGTTATTTACACATCCGTGTATATCCAATTTAGCGAATTCCATGATATGGCGATTATTGTTTCTAATGAAATGAGGGCGAATTTATTTCAACATTTTTTGGGGTAAAAAAGCTACATTAAGATTGAGACTAAGTAAATATAAAGTGGCCGATGTAGGCTGTTGTATCATTATACGAAGGATTAAGTCGCAGGAAATATTGAGTCGACCCAATATTTTAAAAATAATAAATATATTGAACGGGTTGTGATAGCCAGGTCTGTAACAACCGTTTGACTGAGAAAAAAGATGTAAAATAAACAGATTTATAACATAATTTTACACATTAAAACCATCTAAATCAGTACAACTGAATTTAGGCAATTAATATAAACAAAATCTACTTTTGAAAAAACGCTCTCCTAGAATATCTGAGGTGTAGGTTTTTAGGAGAGTGATTTTCTGAATTTGTAATTTTAGGTGCAGCTTTTAGAGCTCTCCATGATTTTATTCCTTTCAACCCCTGCCATTTGTACGCGAATAGTGTGAAAATATGTTAAATCAAGGTTGTGAACAGTGTAGAGGACACAATTTTGAACCGATTTGGATGAAACTTCAAATGCATGTTTATAACCCAAAGATCTTGGTTCCTTTCGATATTTGCGCCAATCGGATCGTAACTTCCTGAATTATGGCCCCTGATTGTCCGAAAAATTGCCCTTTTTAGCTTGTGGTCCCTCTGGAGGTCAAAATTGTTATCCGATTTAAAAAACCGTTTGATTATATCATTGTTCCATGGTTATGAAGGTCGGGTTCGAATTTCGTGAAAATCGGACCAAAATTGACGGACAAAATGGCCGCCATTTGTACGAATAGTGTGAAAATATGTTATATCAAGGTTGTGAACAGTGTAGAGGACACAATTTTGAACCGATTTGGATGAAACTTGAAATGCATGTTTATAACCCAAAGATCTTGATTCCTTTCGATATTTGCGCCAATTGGATCGTAACTTCCTGAATTATGGCCCCTGATTGTCCGAAAAATTGCCCTTTTTAGCTTGTGGTCCCTCTGGAGGTCAAAATTGTTATCCGATTTAAAAAACTGTTTGATTGTATCACCGTTCCATGGTTATGAAGGTTGAGTATGAATTTTGTGAAAATCGGACCAAAATTGACGGACAAAATGGCCGCAGTTTGTACGCGAATATTGTGAAAATATGTTATATAAAGGTTGTGATCCTTATAGAGGTCACAATTTTGAACCGATTTTGATGAAACTTGACATGTATGTTTATAACCCAAAGATCGTGGTTCCTTTCGATATTTGCGCCCATTAGATCATAACTTCCTGAATTATGTCCCCGGATTGTCCGAAAAATCGCTTTTGTTCGCTTTTGGTCCCTCTGGAGGTCAAAATTATTATCCGATTTAAAAAAAACGTTTGACTATATCACCGTTACATGGTAATGAAGAGAGTGTTTGAATTACGTGAAAACCGGACTAGAATTGACGGACAAAATGGCCGCCGTTTGTACACGAATAGTGTGAAAATATGTTATATCAAGGTTGTGGACCCTATAGAGGTCACAATTTTGAATCGATTTTGATGAAACTTGACAGGTATGTTTTAAACCCAAAGATCTTAGTTCCTTTCGATATTTGCGCCCATCGGGTCATTACTTCCTGAATTATGTCCCCTGATTGTACGAAAAATCACCCTTTTTAGCTTGTGGTGCCTCTGGAGGTCACAATTATTATATGATTTAAAAAAAACCGTTTGATTATAAAAACCAAACAAATTCTAATGATTTTCTGATAATTCCTTAATATGCGACAATTCTTGTTGACTGCCCGGACGATTTGGCTGCTGTGTGGGCGTATGTTTCGTTGCCTGGCAACCTAGCAACCTATTTTATCAAGGTTGTAGACCCTATAGAGGTAACAATTTTGAACTGATTTTGATGAAACTTGAAATACATGTTTATAATCTAAAGATCTTGGTTCCACTGCATATTTGCCCATATCGGATCGTAATTTCCCGAATTATGGCCCCTGATTGTACGAAAAATCACCCTTTTTAGCTTGCGGTCCCTCTGGAGGTCACAATGATTATCCGATTTAAAAAAAACGTTTGATTATATCACAGTTACACCGTAGTTATGAATTATGTTTTTCTGATGATTACTTAAAATGCAACAACTCTTGTTGACTGCCCGGACGATTTGGCTGCTGTGTGGGCGTATGTTTCGTTGCCTGGCAACCCATTTTTTCTGTTAGGCAATCTCCTCTTTTCGCTTTGATGTGTTGTATTCTAGACTAACTGACGCCTCGATAACTTTAATACTACTATTATTTATCTCACTATAAAAGACGCTTCAATTCATAAGAAATAGTCGTGAGATTGTGTTGAGGGGTAAAAAAATCAAAATGAATATGACGTGATAATTTTTGGAAACTAAAAAGGTTTTATTAATAAGGATATTTATGGTCTATTGCATGAATACGGTCAAATGTTTGTATGTTTCATTCATATATTGAACGGGTGTCAGTAAACTCTAACACAAGCAATCAGGTACGCAGTTAGGTCGTCCACAGGGGGTATTGTTTTTTTTATAAGCAATATTTTTATTATACGCCCACATTTTCATGTGGACGTATTATGTCGTCGCCCCTGTCCGTCCGGACGTCCGTCCGTCCACAATTTGTTTGTGGACTCTCTACAGGCCACAATTCTTATCCGATTTTGACGAAACTTGAAATATAGGTTTATCCCCATAAGATCTCGGTTCCTTTCGATATTGGCATGTATCGGATCAAAACTTCATGGATTATGGCCCCTGATTGTACGAAAAATCACGTTTTTAGCTTGTGGACCCTATAGAGGTCACAATTTTGAACCGATTTTGATGAAACTTGACATGCATGTTTGTAACCCAAAGATCTTGGTTCCTTTCGATATTTGCGGCTTTCGGAATGTAATTTCCTGAATTATGGCCCCTGATTGTCCGAAAAATCACCCTTTTTAGCTTGTGGTCCCTCTGGAGGTCACAATTATTATTCGATTTAAAAAACCGTTTGATTATATCACCGTTACACCCTAAGGAAGGTTGAGTTCAAATTTCGGGAAAATCGGACGAAAATTGCCATACAAAATGGCCGCCGTTTGTACGCGAATACTGTTAAAAAATGGTATATCAAGGTTGTGGACCCTGTGGAGGTCACAATTTTGATTCGATTTTGATGAAACTTCAAATTCATGGTTATAACCCAAAGATCTTGCTTCCTTTCGATATTTGCGCATATCGGATCGTAACTTCCTGAATTATGGCCCCTGATTATACGCAAAATCGCCTTTTTTTTAGCTTGGAGGTCACAATTATTATTCGATTTAAAAAACCGTTTGATTATATCACCGTTACACCCTAAGGAAGGTTGAGTTCGAATTTCGGGAAAATCGGACGAAAATTGCCATACAAAATGGCCGCCGTTTGTACGCGAATACTGTTAAAAAATGGTATATCAAGGTTGTGGACCCTGTGGAGGTCACAATTTTGATTCGATTTTGATGAAACTTAAAATTCATGGTTATAACCCAAAGATCTTGGTTCCTTTCGATATTTGCGCATATCGGATCGTAACTTCCTGAATTATGGCCCCTGATTATACGCAAAATCCCCCTTTTTTTTAGCTTGGAGGTCACAATTATTATCCGATTTAAAAAAACGTTTGATTATATTACCGTTACACCGTAAGGAAGGTTGAGTTTGAATTTCGGGAAAATCAGACCAAAATTGCCACACAAAATGGCCGCCGTTTGTACGCGAATACTGTTAAAAAATGGTATATCAAGGTTGTGGACGCTGTAAAGGTCACAATTTTAATTCGATTTTGATGAAACTTGAAATTCATGGTTATAACCCAAAGATCTTGGTTCTTTTCGATATTTGCGCATATCAGATCGTAACTTCCTGAATTATGGCCCCTGGTTATACGCAAAATCCCCCTTTCTTTAGCTTGTGGTCCCTCTGGAGGTCACAATTATTATCCAATTTAAAAAAACGTTTGATTATATCACCGTTACACTGTAAGGAAGGTTGAGTTTGAATTTCGGGAAAATGGGACCAAAATTGACAGACAAAATGGCCGCCGTTTGTACGCGAATACTGTTAAAAAAAATGATATATCATGATTGTGGATCCTGTATAGGTCACAATTTTAATTCGATTTTGATGAGGATGGTTGAGTTCTAATTTCGTGAAAATCGTACCAAAATTGCCGGACGAAATGGTCGCCGTTTGTACGCGAATAGTGTAAAAATATGGTATATCATGGTTGTGGACTCTCTACGGGTCACAATTCTTATCCGATTTTGATGAAAAGTCACATTTCTAGGTTGTGTACCGTCACACCATAATCATTGTCGGTTTCGAATTTCATTAATATCAGACTGGAACTGACCAACTAAATGGCTGCTCCCAATACAGTATGAAATACAGGACTTAATAAAGATGTAGGAAAAATCACTTTCGGTATTGCTTGTTCTCTGTCCATCTCTCGAAAATGTGGGCGTATCCTGCCTGGCAGTGCCAGCCTATCTTTCAGATTTGTATCTGAATAGGGATTGGGGAACGGACATAGCTTATATTAAACCCATCCCCCGTTGTTGTTGTTGTTTAATAATTTAATTGTATTACTCACTGGTTGTTTATATTGTTTTTGTCTCCCGCCTTTCGAAGAAAGTTGGGGGACTATTAAAATGGGTTCGTCCGTCCGTCTGTCTGTCTGTCTGTCTGTCTGTCTGTCTGTCCGTCTGTCCGTCTGTCCGTCTGTCCGTCACACTTTTTGGGACACAATAACTCTCTTCCTAATTGAGCTAGAATGTTCAAACTTGGTGTATGTGTTTATTAGGTCAATGCCTTGATGGAGTTCAAAGATGAGCATTTTCCGCTTAGGGTAAGCAGAGATAAGCAATTTGATTGGTTGATGCTTTGGGACACGATAACTTTAGTTCTAATTAAGTGAGAGTGATGAAACTTAGTGTATAGTTTCATTACAGTAATACCTTGACTAAGTTCGATAATGAGCATTTTCCGCTCAGGGTAAGCAGAGCAATTTGATTGGTCGAGACTTTGGAACACAATAACTCTCCTTCTAATTGAGTTAAAATGTTTAAACTTGGTGTATATGCTTATTAGGTCAATGCCTTGATGGAGTTCGGAGATGAGCATTTTCCGCTCAGGGTAAGCAGAGCGATACGCAATTTGATTGGTCGAGACTTTGGAACACAATAACTCTTCTTCTAATTGAGTAAAAATGTTCAAACTTGGTGTATATGCTTATAAGGTCAATGCCTTGATGGAGTTCGAAGATGAGCATTTTCCACTTAGGGTAAGCAGAGATAAGCAATTTGATTGGTTGATGCTTTGGGACACGATGACTTTAGTTCTAATTAAGTGAGAGTGATGAAACTTGGTGTATAGTTTCATTACAGTAATACCTTGACTAAGTTCGATAATGAGCATTTTCTGCTCAAGATAAGCAGAGCGATATCAATTTGATTGGTCGAGAGTAGTCGAGACTTTGGAACACAATAACTCCCCTTCTAATTGAGTTAAAATGTTCAAACTTGGTGTATATGCTTATTAGGTCAATGCCTTGATGGAGTTCGAAGATGAGCATTTTCCGCGTAGGGTAAGCAGAGATAAGCAATTTGATTGGTTGATACTTTGGGACAAGATAACTTAGGTTCATCTTGATTGATGATTTTTATGCCAATACAATGACTGCATTCTCATTTAGTAATCGATTCGACAGTAACAGTGTATAGAAACGATTGACTTGGACACGAGGGCCCTTTCCCTTGGCCAGAGGGGCCCTTTTGTCTGCCTTTAGGGTCCCCCTAACTAGAGTACATTTTCATTTTTCTCGTCGGTTTTAGCATTTTTCTTTATAAAACACTTTTGGATGACACTTCGTGTACAGTTTGATTGCTCGATACATTGAAAAAAATAAATGTGCGATTAATTAATATGTGTCTTCTATTTATTTTGGGATTTCGGCGGGGGACATCAGCCTCACTGTTGGCTTGTTTTATTTACCCAGTAATCCATTATCTTGCCAAGCCGATCAAACCGAGATGAGTTCACCGATGTTTTTGTAATAAGAGCAATAGTATTGTTGTAAAAAAGTAAACTCGTATTGTTCGGTTTGTTGATTGACGTTATCTCATGATTTAGAATATTTGGCAATAGTTAATATCGGATCAAAAATAATTCCTTCAATTGCTCCCCACCCCATTTTAGATAAATGAATTCGCGTTTTATAAGATGGCGATCATTCGTAGATGAATGACTGACATTTAGGCCACGATTTCGTTTTTTTTATACGCGACCTGTGTATATACTTTATTAATAGTAACGTTCGTTGAGTTATTTAGGCGACAATTTGTCTTTGATCTTTACACATAAAGGGAAAATTGGCTAACAATTCATGCACAAGTAAAAGGGGCTGTAGTTTAAGAATGATTTTATTGGCAGAATATGCCCACTACGAATTATGCTGATTATACATCGTTTTCGTCATAAGACGCGCTGTTATGTAACAATCTTCAAGTCTGTACCAATTTAAACATTGAATGAACACTTACATCAACAATTTTGAAAGCGTGAGCTTTGCGGCAAAAAAAATTATAAAATCCCTCGTAACATATTAAGATGTATTGTGTGTGTGGGGGGGTGTCTTTTCCATCGCGGCCCGTTCTTATTTTACCATGACAACGACAGCTTTTTTGTGTGTGAATCCAGATTGGTCACGTACCAGTTGTAAATTGTTGTAAACTATTAAAATGGGTTCGTCCGTCTGTCTGTCTGTCTGTCTGTCCGTCACACTTTTTGGGACATAATAACTCTCTTCCTAATTGAGCTAGTTTTTTTTAAAAATGACGGCAACAATGTTACGTAATGACCACTTACTGACAATTTGTATTAAAAGTAATATTGTCTACAAGACTATTTTTTGTTAAAGGGGCTTCTATTTTAGTCAATTATCGTTTCCTTTTGATGTTTGATGGCACTTTTATATTCACGTTATTTGGAAACTTGATTGACAGTATGAAGAGGTTACCAAGGTGTTATCCGACCGAGACACGTTTTAATGAAAATGTATTCAACAACACAATGTACAATTTTATGGATACATTTTATGGCGACTTAAGCTTAAAAACAGGAGAGACAGACTTTTTAATTCATTTGTGATTTAAACCTGAAGATATTACTTGAGGTGTGATTTACCGATTTATTTGTCAGAATGGGAATGAATAGTAAGGTCACCAACTATGTGTGCACATTTTGAAATTTTTCGTAATTTGACCGAGTTTGAAATAGTCATTGATGCAAATCTTAATGTATCGAAACAGGCATAATTGGTTAATTTTCCAATATTTGTCATTTATTGTTATGTCTATATAACAATATTTTAATAGAATAAACACTTAGAATTACCGTGCCAACACGTTTCGGATTGAAAAATATGAGTACTCAATTTTTATACGCCCACATTGAAATGTGGTCGTATATTGTCGTCGGCCCCGTCCGTCCGTCCGTCCGTCCGTCGGTCCGTCGGTCCGGCGTCCACAATTGCTTGTGGACGCTCTACAGGCTAAAGTTAATATCCGATTTACTTTAAATTTATACACAGTGTTTAAGGTCATGAGACGAAGAAGTCTGTTGTTTTTCAGCGATTTCCGATAATAACTACCAGAGTTATGGCCCTTGATCACTTCAAAAAATCTTGTGGACGCTCTAGAGGCCAAAGTTAATATCCGATCGACTTTAAATTTATACACAGTGTTTGAGGTCATAAGACAATGACGCCTATTGATTTTCGGCGATTTCCGATAATTAGTGCCAGAGTTATGACCCTTGATCTCTTAAAAAATATTGTGGACGCTCTAAAGGTCAAAGTTAATATCCGATTGACTTTAAATTTATACACAGTGTTTAAGGTCATAAGACGAAGAAGCCTATTGATTTTCAGCGATTTCCCATAATTAGTGCCAGAGTTATGGCCCTTGATCACTTCAAAAAATCTTGTGGACGCTCTAGAGGCGAAAGTTAATATCCGATTGACTTTAAATTTATACACATTGTTTAAGGTCATAAGACGAAGACGCCTATTGATTTTCAGCGATTTCCGATAATTAGTGCCAGAGTTATGGCCCTTGATCACCTCAAAAAATCTTGTGGACGCCAGGGCTGGCCAGGAATAAATTGATGGCGAGCAGATGACTGCTCTCGCAAATTTAGGTTTGGGCGAGCAGGGCGAGCAATAAAAATTGCTCACGTAAAATGTTGCTTGCGTGAGCACACTTTTTGTAAAATTGTTTCAATTTAAAATCAATCTGTTGCCTGGATACTTTTGTTAAATAAATAATGACAAAGCTGTTTAAAGTTTGTAATTTTTTTTTTTTTTTTTTTTCAATTCTTTATTGACATGATAGTACTATTACTATGATTTGGCACTAGTATAACAAAACAACAAAATAAACGATTGAGCAACAAAATTGCTATTCCTGGCACAGACTTCGCAGTAAACATGTAGGGTGTGACCATCGCTTTTCTGTTTTTGACAGTCATATACTCTTTTTTATAAATCAATTTCCGTACGGATTTCTTCACCCTACGACAGATAAATGTGGATAGGTAGGGCAATCAGGTTTCCTTTAGCCAATTATTACGCTTAGATTTAAAATTATACGACTGCACAATGGAATAAAAACCGAAGTTCTGATAAAATAAGAAATACCGATAATTATAAGTTCGAAACGTGTTCATTTAGCGTGAAATGCCAAATCATCCGGATGTAAACATTCTTTACTTTAGACTCGATTATCACGCGTTTGTTACTGGTGTTCTTAGGAAAACCAGTCATGACGTTCAGGTATGAAGTGTATTTTTAGTAACACAACTCATTAGCCAATCAAATTTAAGGACGAAATGCCGCGTGCAGCTTGATGAATCTCTGTTTGACAGACAAATTTATGACGTTATTGACATTGTTGGATTAGTTTAGGCAATAAACATGTGAATATTTTGATTATTTTTACAGGTTTTTCCTAAAATTTTGCGCGAGCAACGAACAGCTCGCGTAAATCTACCTCTACGCGAGCACAGCGCGAGCGCGAGCAACTGCTCGCGTCTCGTGGCAAGCCCTGGACGCTCTAGAGGGCAAAGTTAATATCCGATTGACTTTAGATTTATACACAGTGTTTAAGGTCATGAGACGAAGAAACCTATTGATTTTCGGCGATTTCCGATAATTAGTGCCAGAGTTATGGCCCTTGATCTCTTTTAAAAATCATGTGGACGCTCTAAAGGTCAAAGTTAATATCCGATTGACTTTAGATTTATACACAGTGTTTAAGGTCATAAGACGAAGAAGCCTATTGATTTTCAGCGATTTCCGATAATTAGTGCCAAAGTTATGGCCCTTGATCACTTCAAAAAATCTTGTGGACGCTATAGAGGCCAAAGTTAATATCCGATTGACTTCAAATTTATACACAGTGTTTAAGGTCATAAGACAAAGACGCCTATTGATTTTCAGCAATTTCCGATAATTAATGCCAGAGTTATGGCCCTTGATCACCTCAAAAAATCTTGTGGACGCTCTGGAGGCCAAAGTTAATATCCGATTGACTTTAGATTTATACACAGTGTTTAAGGTCATGAAACGAAGAAGCCTATTGATTTTCAGCGATTTCAAATAATTACTGCCAGAGTTATCTCCCTTGATAAGTTCAAAAATTCTTGTGACGCTATAGAGGCCAAAGTTACCATCCGATTGACTTCAGATTGATACATAGAGTTTAAGGTGTTGAAACGAACAAGTATTTTGATTTTCAATGAATTTAGATAACTGAACAGCTAAATCCATGATATTAAATGTTTCATGTATATACTAATTGTTAGCGTGGGGTAAAACTTTATAAAAAGCAATCAAATTCTAATGATTTTCTGATAATTACATAATGAGTTGTTACTCTTAATCAGTTTTTAGTGTATTACAAATGTTTCATTACCGAAAAAAGTAAAAATATGCGACAACCCTTGTTGACTGCCCGGGCGATTTAGCTGCTGTGGGTGTATGTTTCGTTGCCTGGCAACCTATCTTCTTTATTATGGGAATAGAATAACCACTTGTCATTATAATGTCAACACATTTCGGGTTGAAACCACGACTTTAAAACTATGACTGTACTCACTTTTCTTTATTCTTTGCCGACATACATAAAAGGTAAAGGGCTTCGTAGCATATTATTGTTTTAAAACAAAATCCAAAACAAACATAGTAGTAACAAAATACAGCAATTTTTAACCATCATACTTTAATACAGTAAAAACGCGCAAGTACGAAAATAAAAATAAACAAAAAACGAACGCAATATAAATGTTGAAAATGTTATATAGTTCTCTAAGGTTACGTGTCCTTTACTAGACATGAAGCTTTACGTGACTCCGTTAAAATATAACCTCATAAAAGTACACTCTTTTAATGCAGCGTGGCTTTTCGCGTCACGATTATTAAATAGACTATTCAACAATTCAAATATCATGGCAGTTGATAACATCGTGGCAGTATATCTTTTTAACATCAATTGTTTATGACAGATAAACATCGTTAATTTTACATATCAAATTACACCGAGGCCTATCGTGTCATGCGACTATCGTGGCACACGATAGCGACTGTTACACCGAGTTATTTATTGTGGTAATATCGTGCCGTTATCGTCGAAACTTTTAACAAAAAATGACGCGATAATCGTGTCTGGTCAAACCTGCTCGATCCCCGTACTGTGCGAATCAGTAATTACTTATCTAGTATCAAAAGAAAAATCAGGTCATTCTGACATATATTTCGTTGATTTTTTTTTGAAAATTTTGATCCTTAATTTTATCAAAGGGAGATAATTTAGAAAGTTTTTAATCATATTTTTAAAGTCTAGAGGCTAAAGTTAATATCCGATTGACTATAAATTTATACACTGTTAAAGGTCGTGAGACGAAGAAGCCTTTTGATTTTCAGTGATATCCAATAATTACTGCCAGAGTTATGACCCTTGATGACTTCGAAAAATCTTGTTAACGCTCTAGAGGCTAAAGTTAATATCCGATTGACTTTAAATTTATAAACAGTGTTTCAGGTCATGTGACGAAGAAGCCTATTGATTTGCAGCGATATCCAATAAGCGTATGTGGCATGGAGATAGAGGCGCCTTCTCAACCTCGTGGTTTTCCTCCCACTGCTAAAGACCCCTACGCGCAAGCGAATTATTGAAATAAAATGAAACCATATGTTAGTCCCAAAATGACCTAGTTTGTGTCGAGTGGACGTTAAACCCCATTTCTCTCTCTCTCCTTTTGATTTTCAGCGAAATCCAATAATTACTGCCAGAGTTATGACCCTTCATCACTTTGAAAAATCTTGTCAATGCTCTAGAGGCTAAGGCGCTAAAGTTAGTATCTGATTGACTTTAAATTTATACACAGTGTTTAAGGTCATGACATGAAGAAGCCTATTGATTTTCAACAATATCCAATAATTACTGCCAGAGTTATGACTCTTGATCACTTTGAAAAATCTTGTGAACGCCCTTGATGCTAAAGTTATATTCGATTTACTTTAAATTTATACACAGTGTTTAAGGTCATGAGAAAAAATTATTTCACCTCAGTGCGAACTCATGGTTTTTGAACAAATGTCATTGGATGAGGTCACATCTATTGTACGTAATATGCCTTCAAAATCATGTGAATTAGATCCTATGCCTACTAAATTTGTTAAGGACTGTATTGAGGAGTTAGCGCCAGTATTATTGCGAATCGTTAATACATCGTTTGAATCTGGTATTTTCCCAGCCAACTGTAAAGCTGCCATTGTCCGCCCCCTCATTAAGAAACTAGGTCTGGATCCGAACATTTTGAAAAATTATCGACCAGTCTCCAATTGCTGTTTCCTTGACAAATTCCTTGAAAAATGTGGTTTCTTACGTTTACATTCTTATTTATCATCTAACGGCTTGTATGGTAAATTTCAGTCTGCTTATCGGGAGGGGCATAGCACCGAGACTGCACTCTTACGAGTGCTGAACGATGTTATGCTTGCTCTCGATAGGCAGCATGATGTAATATTGGTGTTACTTGATCTTTCTGCGGCTTTTGATACCATCGACCATGACCTACTAATGGACAGATTGCGCTCAAGGTTCGGCATCTGTGGTTTTCCTTATAACTGGATAAATTCATTCCTTCGAGGTAGGACCCAGAGAGTGTCAGTACAGTCGATGGTGTCAGAGGACCACGTTCTTGAATTTGGTGTCCCCCAGGGCTCGGTCTTGTTTGCACTGTACATGACTCCTGTTGAGGACATTATCACCCGCCACGGTCTGAATGCTGTCATTTATGCAGACGATTCTCAACTGTACATCGCCTGTGATTCTCGAACAGACTCTGTCACAGTAGGTCGAATTGAGGCATGTGTTGATGAGATCCGTGACTGGATGCGAGCAAATTTGCTTGCATTGAATGACAGTAAAACCGAAATAGTCTGGTTCTCATCACGCAGCAAAGACGCAAGTCTGCGAGTAGTCGAGGGTGGTGTGCGTGTTGGAGAGGTAATTATATCTCCGTCGGCAACCGTCCGAGATCTGGGGGTGATGATGGACTCAGCGGGACTTATGGACGAGCAGATCAAGAGTGTATGTAGTAGGGCGTCTCACTCATTATGGCGCATTGGTAAAATCCGACGTCTTTTAGATCAAGTCAGCACTGAGAAACTAGTGCATGCCTTTGTGACATCGAAACTTGATTATTGTAATAGTTTGTTCTATGGTCTTCCAAACTACAAAATCAAAAAAATACAGCATATTCAAAATTCCGCAGCTAGGTTGGTCACCAGATGGAAGCTAGATCGTCATGCAGATATGACGCCTATTTTAAAAGAGCTACACTGGCTTCCAGTCGAGCAGCGAATTATTTTTAAAATTATCTGCATTATTTTCAAAATTATACGCCATAGTGAGTCAGCACCTTACTATCTCACCGATATTATAAACGTTTGGCAACCGGCATATTGTACCAGTAGTAGCACTGAGGTAAAGTTGTTGCCTTTCTCTTTTAAAGACCATGGGAAAAAACGTCCAAACAGTACGGTGACCGTGCTCTAAGTGTGGCAGCGCCTAAACTGTGGAACAGTCTTCCACTAGATTTGAGATCTATCACAAAACTGTCTCTGTTCAAATCAAACCTAAAAACTTATATTTTTCGGCAACACTTTTGCTCCTGAAAACTATTTTATAATGTTATTATGTTCATGCTTTTATGTTTTATGTTTTTATTTAGTTATTTTTTCAAATGCTCGTTCTTGTAACTTATGTACAGACTGTTGAGACACTTGTGTAACGGTCTTTAAACAATAAATATTAAATATTATATTATGAGACGAAGAATCCTATTGATTTTCAGCGATATCCAATAACTACTTCCAGAGTTATGACCCTTTATCACTTTGAAAAATCTTGTGAACGCTCTAGAGGCTAAAGTTAATATCCGATTGACTTTAAATTAATACACACTGTTTAATGTCATGAGACGAAGAAGTCTATTTATTTTCAGCGATATCCTCTAATTACTGACTCTTTGAAATATCTTGTGGACGAAGGCCATGAGACAAGCAATCAAAACAATTCTGATAATTACTTAATGGGCTTTTATTTGTAATAAGATTTTCATGTGTTGTAAACGTTCTCCTTACTAACAAAAGAAAAAAAAGGGAACTGCCCGGACAACTTAGCTGTTGTGGGCGTATGTTTCGTTGCCTGGCAACCTATCTTTGGCTTTGTGGTCCCTCAATCCGATTTAAAAAAATGTTTTGGTATATATACATGTATATGGATTATGGTCCAGACTCCTTTGGCTTTGTGGTCCCTCAATCCGATTTAAAAAAATGTTTTGGTATATATACATGTATATGGATTATGGTCCAGACTCCTAGATGGTACAACAAAATTTGGTTTTTAACAAGTGAACACTCTACATCTTGATTCCTTTTACTTGAACAGGTAACAGCAGAAAAAGTTCAGGAGGTTCGAGATGTCACTAGAATAGAAAGAATCGGTAAGTTGCAACACTCTGAAATTGAATACGTTAAAAAAAGACACTGGTAGTGGTAAGATGCACGTGATTTATGAGTTCATTATTTTAACAACAGACCTGTAGTCAAATTTTCTAGCTTGCTTTGAGGCTATGGCTGTATGATATTCGCGATATAGTCATTTATCGCGATATGGTATTTTCAGACACAGCTACGATACATTTAAACTTATGTCAGATTCGGTGCCACGTTACCCTTGAACTCATTTCACTTCCAGTACAAATGGAACCGATAAACAGATTTCCACATAAACATTGCACACATCAAATAAAATGGAAGCAGAATCAACCAAATCCAGCGATATCAATTCATTTTATACATTTGTTGCATGTAAGTGTACAGTACTTCCGGTGATAATGAGAATGTTCAATTACTTTTATGAAATCAGAAATGGCAAAAGGCATCACATGGTGAAAATTTTATGCAAATTGAATAATATATGCCACTTTCATAGACCCAAAACCTTGAAAAGCGACTTGTAGAAAATCGGCTATTTCTCAGCAACCGTACAAGTTAGAAACGATTTTGTGGCATCTGTATGATCGTATTATAAGGCAGACTCATTTGAATAAAAATAATATTTGTTTCTTAGGTTAAAAATACAGTTTTTGCCCGGTCACAGTGAAAATGTAAAATTGGCTTGACCTAGTCCAAATTGGCATTAGGCATCAAATGGAAAAAAAATATTGCAAATCGAATAATAATTCACTCTTTTATATGCAAAATATCGTGAAAAGTAATGCATGCAAAATTGCATATTTCTCGGCAACTGCTCATATTACAAACTAATTTTCGCATACATTCTCTTCGTCTGGATTATTGCTACGAGTTTATGAAAATTACAAATAATTATTTCAAAATATGAAGACGCTGAATGAATTGTAAATAACTGAATTTTACACTTTATTTTACATTTTATTAAAATTTGCCAAAAAATGAAATTGAAATTAAAAAATCTGAGCTAAAGATTTTGTGCACCTTTGCAGGGTGCATCCTTTTAGTTATATCAGTTTTGAAAAAAATTAATATTTGCTTTCAAAAAGTGGTACCGAACTGTCAAAATTGTAGTTTTTATACGCCCACATGGAAATGTGGTCGTATATTGCCGTCGCCCCCGTCCGTCCGTCTGTCGGTCGGTCCGTCCGTCCATCGTCCACAATTTCTTGTGAACGCTCTAGAGGCTAAAGTTAATCTCCGATTGACTTGAAATTTATACACGGTGTTAAAGGTCGTGAGATGAAGAAGCCTATTGATTTTCGGTGATATCTGATAATTACTGCCAGAGTTATGACCCTTGATCACTTTGAAAAATCTTGTGAACGCTTTAGAAGCTAAAGTTAATATCCGATTGACTTTAAATTTATACACGGTGTTTAAGGTCGTGAGACGAAGAAGCCTATTGAATTTCAGCGATATCTGATAATTACTGCCAGAGTTATGACCCTTGATCACTTTGAAAAATCTTGTGAACGCTTTAGAGGCTATAGTTAATATCCGATTGACTTTAAATTTATACACAGTGTTTAAGGGCATGAGACGAAGAAACCCATTGATTTTCGGTGATATCCGATAATTACTACCAGAGTTATGACCCTTGATCACTTTGAAAAATCTTGTGAACGCTCTAGAGGCTAAAGTTAATATCCGATTGACTTTAAATTTATACACAGTGTGTAAGGTCATGATAGGAAGAAGCCTGTTGATTTTCAGCAATATCCGATAATTCCTGCCCGAGTTATGACCCTTGATCACTTTGAAAAATCTTGTGAACGCTCCAGAGGCTATAGTTAATATCCGATTGACTTTAAATTTATACACAGTGTTTAAGGTCATGAGACGAAGAAGCCTATTGATTTTCGGTGATATCCGATAATTACTACCAGAGTTATGACCCTTGATCACTTTGAAAAATCTTGTAAACGCTCTAGAGGCTAAAGTTAATATCCGATTGACTTTAAATTTGTACACAGTGTTTAGGGTCATGAGACGAAGAATCCTATTTGATTTTCAGTGATATCTGATAATTTCTGGCACTTGATCACTTTGAAATATCTTGTGGACAAAGGCCTTGAGACAAACCATCAAAACTATTCTAATCATTTCTGATAATTATTTAATGGGCTATTACTCGTAATAAGATTATCATGTGTTGTAAATAGTAAATGTTCTCCTTACTGATAAAAGAAACAATATGCGACAACCCTTGTTGACTGCCCGGACGACTTAGCTGTTGTGGGCGTATGTTTCGTTGCCTGGCAACCTATCTTTGTTAATATTACGTCACTTCTGTTGCCGACAGAAAAATTTCACCGTAACAACAAAAAATTGCAATTCGGACCACGGAGTATATGAACTTTGTTTTATACAAATCGAACAATAAATAATTTTTCTGGGTACGAAAAACTAAATTAGCCGATGACGGCTATCGCAAATTACCGAGACAATTTTTATTCTCATTTCTGCTCAAGTAGAATGATATTTTAACCCTGTGTGAAATACCATCAAAAAATATTCATAAATAAAAAAAAGTTTTCGTAAAATAAAATAATTTTTTTCAAAATATCAGACATTTTTTCGACTACTTCCGGTTTTACGACCATTGTCATGATAGCTTTACGAAGTTCTTTGGATACTTAACTTTTCTGTATCAGAAGTGTCAGAAACATCCATTGAGTAGTTTTGGAAAAAATGATAAATTAAAGAGCGTTTCCAAAAATTTAACAATTTTTCAATTTTTTTCAAAGTTTGAGGCAATTTTTGGACCTACAGTACACGCATCGCGCAGGTTTGATCAAACACGATATTACCGTGTTTTCTATCGTGGAATTTCATGATTTACCGAGTGAATATCGAGGAAATATAGAGGGACACGATAGCAGTGCCTCGGTGAAAGACACCGTGTCAGCCATAGTAGTGGTACCGCTTGTCTGGCAATTTGCACTTGATGACCCCTGCACTGAGTGACCCCCTTGTCCTAGTTCGCGGTGGCCTAGTTCGGTGTGACCTAATACATCGTGACCTGGGCGAGTGACCTAGTTAGCCGTGACTTTGTACGACCTAGTTCGTTTTGACCTGACAGGTGCGTGACCGACAAAGAGGGGTGCGCGCGCGGAGCGAGCGAGAGAGAGAGAGGGAGAGAGAGAGAGAGAGAGAAGAAGAAGAAGAAGAAAAAGAAGGGGGGAAGAGAGGGCGGGGGAAAAACTCTTTTATACATTTAACTTTGGGGCCCTGAAAAGGGCCGTTGGTCTTCATGTTACACTAACAGGAACATCTTGGATGATCTGACCACAGTGTTATGGGTCTCTTTGGGCATTTGACAAGATGTTTGTGTCGTCTATGACAGGTATTTCCAATTTCTATCCCACACCAAAAGCATATCAGGTAATCAGCATCCGATCGATTACCCCTAAACACATTGTAGTAACCCCCACAAGTCCGACAAAATCTGTAATCTTTTCGTACTTGATCCATTTCGACTGTGACTTCTTTTGGCTTCGATGCTGCAATTTATGCCTCGGGACGAGTCTAATGTGCTGGGACGATACCATTTTTACACCAATCAGAGGGCGAGACGTGAGTGAAAAAAACAACAGACACGTGATATGTTGCTGACAAAGCATTTTATTATACGCCCACATTTTCATGTGGACGTATTATGTCGTCGCCCCTGTCCGTCCGGACGTCCGTCCGTCCGTCTGGACGTCCGTCCGGACGTCCGTCCGGACGTCCGTCCGTCCACAATTTGTTTGTGGACTCTCTACAGGTCACAATTCTTATCCGATTTTGACGAAACTTGAAATATAGGTTTATCCCCAAAAGATCTCGGCTGCTTTCGATATTGGCATGTATCGGATCAAAACTTCATGGATTATGGCCCCTGATTGTACGAAAAATCACGTTTTTAGCTTGTGGACCCTATAGAGGTCACAATTTTGAACCGATTTTGATGAAACTTGACATGCATGTTTGTAACCCAAAGATCTTGGTTCCTTTCGATATTTGCGGCTATCGGAATGTAATTTCCTGAATTATGGCCCCTGATTGTCCGAAAAATCACCCTTTTTAGCTTGTGGTCCCTCTGGAGGTCACAATTATTATTCGATTTGAAAAACCGTTTGATTATGTCACCGTTACACCCTAAGGAAGGTTGAGTTCAAATTTCGGGAAAATCGGACGAAAATTGCCATACAAAATGGCCGCCGTTTGTACGCGAATACTGTTAAAAAATGGTATATCAAGGTTGTGGACCCTGTGGAGGTCACAATTTTGATTCGATTTTGATGAAACTTGAAATTCATGGTTATAACCCAAAGATCTTGCTTCCTTTCGATATTTGCGCATATCGGATCGTAACTTCCTGAATTATGGCCCCTGATTATCCGCAAAATCGCCTTTTTTTTTAGCTTGGAGGTCACAATTATAATTCGATTTAAAAAAACGTTTGATTATATCACCGTTGCACCCTAAGGAAGGTTGAGTTCGAATTTCGGGAAAATCGGACGAAAATTGCCATACAAAATGGCCGCCGTTTGTACGCGAATACTGTTAAAAAATGGTATATCAAGGTTGTGGACCCTGTGGAGGTCACAATTTTGATTCGATTTTGATGAAACTTGAAATTCATGGTTATAACCCAAAGATCTTGCTTCCTTTCGATATTTGCACATATCGGATCATAACTTCCTGAATTATGGCCCCTGATTATACGCAAAATCGCCTTTTTTTTTTAGCTTGGAGGTCACAATTATTATCCGATTTAAAAAGACGTTTGATTATATTACCGTTACACCGTAAGGAAGGTTGAGTTCGAATTTCGGGAAAATCAGACCAAAATTGCCGTACAAAATGGCCGCCGTTTGTACGCGAATACTGTTAAAAAATGGTATATCAAGGTTGTGGACCCTGTAAAGGTCACAATTTTAATTCAATTTTGATGAAACTTGAAATTCATGGTTATAACCCAAAGATCTTGGTTCTTTTCGATATTTGCGCATATCGGATCGTAACTTCCTGAATTATGGCCCTTGGTTATACGCAAAATCCCCCTTTCTTTAGCTTGTGGTCCCTCTGGAGGTCACAATTATTATCCAATTTAAAAAAACTTTTGATTATATCACCCTTACACTGTAAGGAAGGTTGAGTTTGAATTTCAGGAAAATCAGACCAAAATTGACAGACAAAATGGCCGCCGTTTGTACGCGAATACTGTTAAAAAAATGATATATCATGGTTGTGGACCCTGTATAGGTCACAATTTTAATTCGATTTTGATGAGGAAGGTTGAGTTCTAATTTCGTGAAAATCGTACCAAAATTGCCGGACGAAATGGTCGCCGTTTGTACGCGAATAGTGTAAAAATATGGTATATCATGGTTGTGAACTCTCTACAGGTCACAATTCTTATCCGATTTTGATGAAAAGTCACATTTCTAGGTTGTGTACCGTCACACCATAATCATTGTCGGTTTCGAATTTCATTAATATCAGACTGGAACTGACCAACTAAATGGCTGCTCCCAATACAGTATGAAATATAGGACTTAAAGATGTAGGAAAAATCACTTTCGGCATTGCTTGTTCTCTGTCCATCTCTCGAAAATGTGGGCGTATCCTGCCTGGCAGTGCCAGCCTATCTTTGAACTAAAGTTACAGAGAATTGGATTATATGAAATGGTTACCATAAAACTACAAAAGAAATCTTAAAATTGAAGGAAATAAAAAGCATGCATTAAAATAAGCAAATTTACAAAGCAAAAAAACAGCGGCATCTTTGTCCTTTCTTCTGTTCCGGTTGTAAATCGGGAACATGATCCCTAGTCCATTGTTCGACGAGTATATCGTTCACACGATACACATGACCGAAAACAGAAAGGGCACGAGGGGAAGGTACGTGAAATCGATGACACAAATAATACAAGCAATAATGTCCGCAGACGACACTGTCGAGTCCTTGAATCCATCGGGGTTGGTAGTGGAGTTGTAGATCTTGGACGAAACGTCGAAAGGCTTCTCCGTAGACATCAGGAGAATTGCCGTAGGAATCAAAGAAGGTAACGTGTTCTGGTTTTTCGCACACAAACACGGTCCAGTGTTTACCAGGTTGGTCTTCGTCGTCCGTGTTGATGACGTAGGCTTTGGGATACGAAGTTTGTCGCAGTGTATCCAGGTGATTACGAGCCCACACGCCCCCGAATACGTTAGAGGGGAGGTGTTTTTCTAATGCCCGTGTCAATTGTTCATTGGAGAGAGCTTCACCAATCGGTGATGACTTGTCGGTTAGCGTCGATTTCCAAGACATTGTCGTATTCGGCAAACAGAACAAGACTGAGGTGATTGGTCGGGGCCGCACCGAACTTGAGTTCCAAAGACAGGTTACCCGCCGCTTTCGGATGAAAGTAGTTACCGTCGGCACCGTGGTCGTTGGTCAAATCGAAACAATACAAAGTGTACCCATTGATATAGTCGTTGAAAGGAAGGTCCAGGTCTTCTCGGGTGTTTAAGACGGCCACTCTTTTCATCAAATCCAGATATGGTGCGATGGCTTGTCGCTGGGGAAAGTTGACGTCGTATTCGTCCACAATTTCCCCGTTCTTGGTCAGTTTGATGTTTTCCAATTGATTGTGTTCGAATTGGAAGGGATTTCTGTTTTTTCTTCCGTCGTAGGCCGTGTTACGTACCATACCCACGATTAATCTCTTGGGCAGGCTTTCGTTGACAAACAGATTGTCTAGGACGTGGCTAGTGCGATTGTCAGGAATCACCATGTCTCGGACCACCACACGCTTCAGAGGATATTTGGCGTTAGAGGATTGAAGTTGCTCGACCACGCGTGTGTAGGTGCTGGGAGCCAGGGTGACGAATGGGATATCCAGGTAGGCTTTGGTGAACTCGACTTTGTAGTCTTCTGCATCGTTGCCTTCACCGTACATCAGAAAAAATTTCGGGGATTGCTTTTCCAATTTCAATCGCAGGTCCACACCGTCCAGGAGGTACCGATCCTGTAAGCACATGTCCAAGTGTAGACGCGACTGCAATTCAAAGGTGCGACTGGCAGCGATGGTTTTCTGGCGTTGTTCCAATCCTTTGTTAACCGGGGCCTGCCGTGCACCGGTGGCGACGGATTGCGTGGAATTGAACTGCCCTGCGGTATCTTTTTCCCACAGGACTTGTTTTGACAGGTGATCGTTCTTGGCTCCCTTACCAAAACTCAGCAAATTCTCCAAGTAAGCCCGATAGGGATAGTTGGGCAGAGATGCGGTGACCAAGGTTTCGGCATCTTTTCCCAAGCGTAATTTGACGTCTTTGAACAACGAATGAAACAGATTGTTGACCGGTGCCACTTGACTATCCGCATCCAAGTCACTCCCATCATTCTTGGTCACCTTCAGGTCCACGTGCAGTGTCATGTTGGCCAGATCGATGAAATCGGTGGTGGCATTGGAAATATAAAATTCGATGGGTCCGTCGTGGTTCAGATCGGGCGTCATAGGATAATTTCTGATTTGGGTCACCTTGTGTATGGCCGTCTGCGTGTCGGGTACGCTGAACAAATTCTGCAATTCGTCCCGCGCACAGGGACAGGAATCATTGCGCATTACCTGCGTAGCCATGGTCGAAGATATCTGGTTTGCGTCGTTTGTGAGAGGTGACCTGTGTCTTCTTCTTCCTCTTCGGGCGATGTGAAGTGGACGGGTATCGCGGGGGTTCTTTTATAGGTTCCAGGTGTGCGACCACGTTCTTCAGTGTGTCGGACATTGTGTTTGACAACGCGGGGCGAAGCGTGTCCTGAGCGACTTTCTTCCAGTTCCATTTTTCCCGACCACTGATGGCGTCGAGCACGCTCTGTCCCACTTTGGGTAGCACTTGGGCTGCATTTTTTTTCACGGCCGCTTTGCCGGCCGACCACAGTGTCTTTCTTTTTTGTGTAAACAATATTTTATTTCAGAAATACATGAAAAGGGATCAGGGAACAGGCAAAGCCTATATCACCCCTCTCCTCATACAAGGAATATAAAACATATAGTAATATATACAGATCGTCTATGTACATATTATACAATAGTGGTGAATTTCATATGGAGTTACACAATTAATATAAATACTATTTACAACAAGTAAAGAGGAGGAAGTGCTATTTTATAACATGAATAAAAAGTTTCTATAAATAGAATCAGATATTGAAACGTCTGGTAACATCGAAGTATTCATGTACTATTTTAAAGATATTATTAGATGTAGCCTGGTTTTCTATGCCAAAAAGAAGTGGTGTAATTGATTGCTGGTGTGATGGTAAAAGATGTATTGTAATTTTTCGTGCATCTGAGTACAGTGGGCACCAACGGAGAAAATGTTCAGAATCTTCATATCGATGACCACAGCTGCAGGATGGATCCTCGGAGATATGTCGTAAGAATTTATGCCCGTTCAGGTCGCTACAAGAAAGCCGCAGTCTGCTGTGAATTATTTGGTTCTTTCTTTTGCCCTGTAGAAATGAAATTGGAATTATTGGATCGTTTAGTTTTAGATTTTGTTTGAAAGTAGTGAGAGATGTGGAGATTCTTATATTGAGATCAAGTTTATTCCATTCTTTTGTTGATGAGGGTCCGAAAGAGTTCGAAAAGATTTTTGTTTTACATTGGTATTCTGAAAGGTTGTCATTATTTCGAAGATGATATTTATTTGATCGGTATAGTGTTAAGTTCTTAAGGTAAGCGGGTGTCAAGTCATTAATGATTTTTATACGCCCACATTTTCATGTGGACGTATTATGTCGTCGCCCCTGTCCGTCCGGACGTCCGTCCGTCCGTCCACAATTTGTTTGTGGACTCTCTACAGGTCACAATTCTTATCCGATTTTGACGAAACTTGAAATATAGGTTTATCCCCAAAAGATCTCGGCTGCTTTCGATATTGGCATGTATCGGATCAAAACTTCATGGATTATGGCCCCTGATTGTACAAAAAACACGTTTTTAGCTTGTGGACCCTATAGAGGTCACAATTTTGAATCAATTTTGATGAAACTTGACATGCATGGTTGTAACCCAAAGATCTTGGTTCCTTTCGATATTTGCGGCTATCGGAATGTAATTTCCTGAATTATGGCCCCTGATTGTCTGAAAAATCACCCTTTTTAGCTTGTGGTCCCTCTGGAGGTCACAATTATTATTCGATTTAAAAAACCGTTTGATTATATCACCGTTACACCCTAAGGAAGGTTGAATTCGAATTTCGGGAAAATCGGACGAAAATTGCTATACAAAATGGCCGCCGTTTGTACGCGAATACTGTTAAAAAATGGTATATCAAGGTTGTGGACCCTGTGGAGGTCACAATTTTGATTCGATTTTGATGAAACTTGAAATTCATGGTTATAACCCAAAGATCTTGCTTCCTTTCGATATTTGCGCATATCGGATCGTAACTTCCTGAATTATGGCCCCTGATTATACGCAAAATCGCCTTTTTTTTTTAGCTTTGAGGTCACAATTATTATTCGATTTAAAAATCCGTTTGATTATATCACCGTTACACACTAAGGAAGGTTGAGTTCGAATTTCAGGAAAATCGGACGAAAATTGCCATACAAAATGGCCGCCGTTTGTACGCGAATACTGTTAAAAAATGGTATATCAAGGTTGTGGGCCCTGTGGAGGTCACAATTTTGATTCGATTTTGATGAAACTTGAAATTCATGGTTATAATCCAAAGATCTTGCTTCCTTTCGATATTTGCGCATATCGGATCGTAACTTCCTGAATTATGGCCCCTGATTATACGCAAAATACTGTTAAAAAAATGATATATCATGGTTGTGGACCCTGTATAGGTCACAATTTTAATTCGATTTTGATGAGGAAGGTTGAGTTCTAATTTCGTGAAAATCGTACCAAAATTGCCGGACGAAATGGTCGCCGTTTGTACGCGAATAGTGTAAAAATATGGTCAGTCGTTGTTTTTTGTATTTTAGAGGAGTCGAAAAAAGCTCCCCTTAAATGAAGAAATTGAAAAAATCGCTCTCCTAAAAAAAGCTCTCCCAGTTTCGATAAGAAGAGTGATTTAGAAGTTAAGGAGAGTGATCTGATATTAAAGCCCCAATAACACTCTTGTTGTAACTGAAAAATATGTCCCAATCTTCATTCTGGTCAACAAATCGTATTATTTTAGAATATTCCAATTAAATGATGATATAAATTTCATCTTAACACATCTAATTTAAAAAATTGGAAAAATTCAACCAATTGATTTGAAAAGTCTAACGTTTTCAAATGTGACTTGGATTTTAAAATATTTTCGAACCCTCTGGACAAATAAAATAGGTTGTAATGGATAATTTACACAACAGGTAGGACATTTAAACATCTAGTACTTAGAATAAGGGTATTATTTATTTTCTGGAGCTACCAAGCCAGCAAGAATGTTATTGTCCCTTTAAGAAGAGTAACTAGTTTTCTGTATATGGAAAATGGTTCTTAAGATCAATAACTTGGTGCAAGGGGTCATTCCTGTTTACATAATTGATAATATACATCGTCTGCTAAATAATATCATTCGTTCGTAGTCGTACGGTCAAGTAAAACTTCTGCTATCGTCTATAACTACTTACGGTATTCCAATAGAAATACTTGTCGAAATTTCTAAATATATTTAGCTTGTATAATTATTTTTAGTAAACATAACCCCCATTCAAAATATAATCATAAACGCTTGAAAATTCCATCAAAATATAATCTATTTCTTCCGAAATTATTCGCATTAGAAATTTTTACGTGCCATCTCTTGTAATTTCTCACGTCTCGCGAGAGTTCTACTTTTCATTTCAGTTAAATTAACCAATAATGGCGCTTTGGCGCCATCTATTTTTAGCAACATATTCATCGGAATTTTATTACCATGTGCGATCACATAATAATCGAATACACCAAATAATTTAATTTCACAATGACAGTATGGCGGAGATCGAATACATGTCTATGATTTACAAATATGGAGAGCGATTTTCAATTTTAAGGCGAGGGAGAAAAACCGCCCCTCGGCCGACATTCAGGTGCGCGGCAGGCGCTCGCGAGCGATTGCGCGCCTCAAAAAACAATGACTGTATGGTATATCATGGATGTGGACTCTCTACAGGTCACAATTCTTATCCGATTTTGATGAAAAGTCACATTTCTAGGTTGTGTACCGTCACACCATAATCATTGTCGGTTTCGAATTTCATGAATATCAGACTGGAACTGACCAACTAAATGGCTGCTCCCAATACAGTATGAAATACAGGACTTAAAGATGTAGGAAAAATCACTTTCGGTATTGCTTGTTCTCTATCCATCTCTCGAAAATGTGGGCGTATCCTGCCTGGCAGTGCCAGCCTATCTTATAAATAAGTGTCAGTTTGTGTCGTTTGCGTCTTTCTTGTAGCGTAATAAAACCGGTTTCGTTATATAAGAGTTTATGACTGGTACCCCTTACAGCCCCACATATTGTTCTTAGTGCATCTAATTGTAAGTTTTCTAGTTTTTTAGTATGGTCATTTGTGCACCCATCCCAGATGACATCACAGTAATCGAAATGGGGTAAATGGGGTGTCTTTCCGACCGATTTAACGGCATTCAACAATCCAGACCATCGCCCGGCACCCCGTTGTCGCAGAATTCCTCCCTTGTACACCAATGGACTACCACCGAACCCTCGCTGCCTGAGCGTACCGCTTTTGTACACCCGAATCATCGTCGACGGCGAAAATGAAGTTGGAGTACCACCTTACCATCGATAAATGGCACGGCTTCGCCCATTCCATTCCTTATATAGACCCCAATGGAGTTTAGTAGATTGTTCTGCAGGGGATAATAATGAATACTGGAAGGACGATGATACAGTTGATCAAAGGGAATCACATCTATCAATGGTGCCGTCATGTCACCCACAATCTGGTTTTCGATAATGTCCGTGTACAGGTAAAACAGATCGTACTTTACTTGTAAGTGTGGGGGGTAGTCGGCGTAGAAATGTCGTAGACTTTGGCCATCCATGCCGGTCAAAGCTATTGACTGCAGGGAAATCAACAAATCGCTTCCAGGCCACCCCAACATGGACACGACGGGGCCATGCAGGCAGAGTTCGATTTTCGGCAACACGTCAAAGTAGTAAAGCGCTTCAATGTGGTTGATCTGCAGGTACACTCTGTCTCTGGTGTGGTCTTTCTTGAAAGAAACAAAGGGACCTATTTGCTCGGCCCCTTGCCGCATTATCTCTCGAGTTTCGTAATTTCTTTGCTGTTGCTTTTCGTGGTCGGTCATTTCCTTGTTGTTGGGATCTAAGCGGACGGGTTGATTGCCGAGGTGCTTGCGAATGGGAAACAGTTTCCACAAACCGTCTAGTTGAGTGTTCAGGACATCCATGATGTGCTCAACCGTCTCGTAGTCGTCGCTCTTGATGTGCGTTTCCATTTCGACCGATCCCTTGATCTCTTCGTCCTTTACACCTTTGAAACAGTACGAGGGATCCACGTCTAGGCGATCCAGGCATATCTTTTGTTCGGGTTCTTCAATCGAATTTCCCCAGGGATGAAGGCGTAGGCCAATCGTGTTGTATAGGTAATCAACATTGTTCCATTTTTTGGGTAAGCTGGCCACGGCCAGACCCACTTCCAGGCCTCGAAATTTGACGCGAACGATACCAATCGGTTACGTGCGGTCGCGCAAGCTCAAAAACACGCGACCGATTTTCCGGTTACGCAAACTGAAATATCGGTTACGTTAAAAAAATTGACATTAAAAAAATCATTATTATTATAAAAATTCGTAACCTCGGTTCACTACTTTCCCTTTATGAATTATCTCGCACGTTCACAAATTCCTGTTGATTTCAATCTAGGCGGAAGGGCTTTTATACCCATCAGACACCGCGGAAATGTTAGGATTATCATGACGGTCTACTGTCATTCACTTCGTTAATAAACATACATGTAAACGCCTGGATAATCACGACAGTCTCCAACCACGCCATTTCGTTTGTGCAAAACATGACAGCAATCTTTCCAAATGAATGTTTTATTTGTTTTAATATTAATTATCTTTGGGATGTCAGTTCCAAAAGAGTCTACTGTAAAAAAGGAAACGTTTTTAAAGTGGAGTTTTAATTCTGATTTTACAATTGTTGAAGAAACGAATGACTCAACAATAAAGAAAATAAAATGTGACGTGTGTGAAAAACATTTGATTGAGATTCGACGTGAGGCTGCTAAAAGAAATATAAAGGGCTTCGTTCTCAAGGGCGTTTTAAATTATGCCGATGGAGTCAGCTACGTTCATAAAGGAAACATTTTACGACATATTAAAGCAGGGGGCCTGCATGACTGGGCAAAGAGAACATTTTATGGTAACCCAGAATTATCCCCTGTACCTTCGACATCACACTCCTCAACATCCAGTTTTTTTTCGGATTTCCCCAATCCAAAAATTGATGAAGTTTTAAGTGAAAACACTTCAAGGCATTACAGACATTTATTTATGACATGCCTGACGGTTGTAATGAAAGAGATGGCATTTACCAATTTTAAAGATTTGATCGAATTACAACAAAAAAATGGTGTAAACTTTTTAAGCGGTAAAAACAATCAAAAATCTTGCAGGGAATTTGTCAAATACTTAGCAGTGGCGGTCAAAAGCGACATAGAAAAAATGTTAGGTATCTCAAATTTTTTCTCCGCTCTGATGGACGGCTCTCAAGCTAGGAAAACAGGGGCTGAAAAAGAACTTGTGTATGTTAAAATTGTTGTGAAAGGTCAGCCAGTGGAGTTACTATTGAGTTGTCAACACATGCCCGACTTCGGTGGTGAAGATGCCGTATCAGTAAAAACTGCATTCGATGATGCTTTTTTAACAAAATATAAATTAGATGTCGACAGGTGGTCAAAGCTCCTAGTAAGCATCTGTACGGATGGAGCAAGTGTAAATCTTGGAGTTTTAAATGGTGCCTGTGTTAAAATAAAGCAAGAATATGACAGGCAGTGGATTCTCCTGATTCACTGCTCTAGTCACCGCCTAGAGTTGGCAATGAAAGATGCTTTTACGACAAACAAACAATTTGTGGAAGTTGATGATATTCTCGTTCAAATTTATTACATATTACAAATTTATTAACTCTGGGAAAGCCAAGCGAATCCTAACAGCAATTGCATTAACTCTTGATGTAGTTTGTGTGACATTTGTTAAGGCATCGGGAACCAGATTCCAAAATCATAAACTAAGGGCTATTAGAGCACTTATTGTGAATTTTCTTCCCTTTTTGGTATACATGGAAAATATGATAGAAAATAGGGGTGCTTGCACTGGTGAAACAGCTGCCAAGCTGAAAGGGTATATTAAAA
Source organism: Patella depressa (assembly GCA_948474765.1). NCBI lineage: Eukaryota > Metazoa > Mollusca > Gastropoda > Patellidae > Patella > Patella depressa. The sequence goes on from OX419720.1 coordinate 35,725,253, forward strand.
AATTTCAAACTTACCCTTTCTTAGCTTCAGTACATTTATATAGTTTAGTTTTAAATGAAACTGCACACTTGGCTGGTGTATTGCAGAATAAAACTGTTCTAATTACTGATATTTTAGATGCAATTTCAGCAGCGAAATATAAGATTAGGCAAGTGGTAGAAAATCCAGTAACATTACCATTTCCGGAGACAATTATAGACGATACTGTTAAAATAAATGTGTTGGCCACCAACCTACCGGCCACTGTTTCTTTCAGGGAAAGGAATAAACTAACAAATAAACAATTAAAGAAAATAGACAAGTATACCCATGTCAGTAACCAGGAGTACACTCTTACACATGTGGCAACAGGTAAACAAACTGTTGAAAAAATCAAATCCTCTTTGATACCTAACATTATTTCTGCCATCGACAAACGCTTTGATATGAAATCAATAAATAAGGACATTTATGATGCTCTGTTAATATCAGATCACACTACCTGGGATCTTGAGGATAGTGATTTTGGACTTGTCCAAATAAGAACACTAGCAGAACATTTCTCCAAACCTCTGTCTTTTCATGGATTCAATTTGGACTTGTGTCTTCGAGAATATAAACATTTGAAGTTTATTGTGAAACAGAAATATAGATTGTTTCAAAACAAAATAGGATTTTGGAAATCTATATTTGCCTACCATCAAGAATTACATCCCCACTTTCTTCTACTTATTGAATTGTGTTTGACTTTAGCCTGGTCATCTGCTACAGTAGAAAGAGGTTTCAGCACTACCCGGCGAATTTTAACAGATTCTAGAATAAGTCTGAACAAAGACTCAATCAATGACCTGCTTGTCATTCGTGTCAATGTTCCAGTCTTATCAGAATTAGACTGTAATTACGAAGAGAAACTTATTAGTAAAGCAATAAACATGTATCTAAATGATTCAAAGAAAGGACGTTATAAATCTAAAAAAGTCAGTGAAAAATCAACAGCAAAAATGGACACACACATGAATGATTCATTTTTGCCCACTCCCTTCACAGGATTATTTCCTACATCAGATTATCAAAACATAGATGACATAGAAATTAGTGATAGTGATACATGTAGTACCGATGTTAATAGTGATATTTCAATGTCAATGAGTGCTGAATCGGACACAGAAACTATTTTTGAATATGATGCACCAGTGATCAATGATGCACCAGTGATTGATGATATGGCTCTTTAACAATCAACAATAATAATTAATAACATAAATGTTTAGTTACATACTTTAATTTACAGATTCATTCAGTGTACTAAAAGTGTTTCTAATTAGTCATAAAAACCCTTTTCTATGGATTAAAATCATAAACACTTCACCTCAAAATACGAGGATTCGTGTTATTTCAATGTATTAATTACATAAAAGAAAGTTATCTACATGTATGCCTAGTTATGTCATTTTTTTACAAAATACATTGAGTAAATTGTGGTGTTCTTGGGAAATGAAATATGGATAAAACATGAAAATAGCATAACCATTTTATGTAACCAATTGGTTACGCAAAGATCATCTGGCGTAACCGAAAAAACGGTTACGTAGAGCATAAACCCGCAACCGATTTTCTGGTTACGCCAAAATTTCAAATTTCATGGCCTGCACTTCCCATTCCCGATGATCGAGACGGAGTGGGGGGTCCAAGTGCGTTCGATACGTGGACATAGTGTTGTCGGGATACCACTTACTGGAACTGTCACTAGGGAGCGTGACGTAAAAGGGTAGTTCGTTATTCATTGTGTTTGGTTTTCAAGGTCGGAGAAGGTAACAGGTAACCCAAGGTACTGGAGAGTAAGGCTGTCCACAATGTAGTCTGTGATCCGTCGGGTTTCAAGGCCAATTGGGACAAAGAAACTCCAGCCACGACGTACACTAATATCACTTGACAGAAAAAGACGATTTCCGCTTGTGGTACGCGTTTTCCCAACAGCGACCAATGGTGGGATGTCGTCTGCGATGTGGTGGACGTGGTTTCGTCTTGCATGTTGACTGACACCGGCGTTTCTCGCTCCTATTTATACGTTTTGTGTACTGCTCCTATTTATACGTTTTGGAGACTGGTCCTATCGATCCACGAATTAAAACTCGCCGGATAGCCCAACCATTTCACCAATACTTTGTCTTTTTTTCTTTCGAGGACTCTTTCGATGGGAAAGATCTCATCATCGTTGACTTGGACCGCTTGCAATTCTTCGGGATAGAAGGTGCCTTGTATTGGTTCACCTCTTTCGTCCAAAAGTTTGTAACCAGGACCAACGTTGGGTGTCACGTTGAACGTTTCTAGAGTCCAGTTCGGCCAGTAACCTTTGTCGAAGGCACCATGTTTCGGTAAAGCCAAACGTACGGTCGTACCGAGATCCATTGTTTTTTTCTTTTTCGGGGGACGTGGTGGTGGTGTTGTCAACATCCATTCGTGTTCGGGGCGAACATCTTTAGGTGCCATACCGATGGTCCGATGTCGTCTAGCATTGTAAGCCCGAACCAGTTCGTCTAGCACGTCGATGTACCGTTGTGTTTGTCGATGAGTAAAGTATCGCCACATGCGCTCTTTCAGTGTCCGTTGAAATCGTTCCACCACACTGGCCTTGGTTTCGACGTTGTGTGTCACGAAAAAATGAATTTTTTTCTTCTTCAGGTACGCCTGCATTTTTCGATTGAGGAATTCGGTACCTTTGTCCGTTTGAAGTCGTAAGGGTTGTCGACTTTGAAAGATTCGACGAAAGGCGTCCACCAAACTGTTTCCCGTCTTGTTTTTGAGGGGCAACACCCAAGCGTACTTTGAAAACACGTCGATGACACACGGCAAATATCTGTATCCCCCATTCTGTTTGGCCAAGGCGGACATATCACTCAAGTCGGCTTGCCACTGATGATCTATGCCGGCAATCACTGTGGGCGTCCGAGAAAATTTCTTTTTCAGTGGTTTGTGCAAGGTGTACGCCCTTTGTTGTTTCAACCATGTCTTGACTTTGTCTAAGGACACGCCGGTAGCTTTGTGGAGACCCAGGGCTCCACCGAAAGCGGCCGGGTGTTTCGGATCGTAATAGACTTTCTTCAGCTTTCGTTCCATGTTTCAGCAGATTGTCATGTGAACAGGCTATTTATAGTTTTTGCAGAGGGATCCATCTGGCTCTCCTGGTAGGTGTACTCGCAGATCTGACTTGTCCAGTAGGCGTACTAGGGGTATCCGTACTGGAGATTTTCTTCTTTCGCGGGGGTCGCGGCGGAGTCCGTGTCGGTGGCGTGGACAACACGTTCCACCTTTCTTGATTCCCGATGGCTTCGCGCGGTACGTTCGTGGCTTTCAAACTTTGCATCACCCCAAACCATCCCAAGGGAGCCTGGGTATTCTTTCGGCGACGAACCAAGTCGTTCACGATGTCAATGGCATTGGTGTTGGGTACGCGCACTCCATTCCGAAGCAATTCCAAGTCCTCGTTCCACGACCAAGGTGTCTTTTCTTTCATGTGTTTCAACAAAAGGCGAGCCCGAGGTTGATAGACACGGGGGACCGACTCCAGGATGGGTGCTTCCGAAGTTTCTTCTTTTTGCTCGGGTATGTTCTCCTCCGACAAGGGAATGGTCTGTTTTCTTTTCTTTTGCATCGTTTGATAACGGTGTAACAACTGTCCGTACCGTTGCATTTTATTTTCGTCGGTAAGAGTTGGATCGTTTAGCACGTGTTGGATGTCTTTCGAACATTCTCGACGGCTTGCTGCAGTGGATCTCGATCGTACGCGGGTTCGACCTGTCTGACTTCGATGGGTTTGACGTCGGTGGGTCCGTCGAAGGGTACCAGTTTCATTTTCTTGGCGAATTTCATCTTTCGGGAATGACCGGAACAACCGGGTGAAGAATCCCCCTTTTTGTTGTTTCAGAAGTCGTCGACGTGTCTTCCAAGGTGTTTTGGACGTGCCCAAACGCCGTAACAAGAGGGCGTCTTTTTTCAAGCGTTTGATTTCTTTCTCCGTCACAGGAACGTTACCGCGAATCAGGTTTCCAATACACTCGCACACACCGTCGACGATGGGTTGGGTCTCGAGCAAAAGAGGGCGGTCTTTGGGTACAGTGTTCAATAGATACCGCAGTGTCTCCATGACTGAGCTCGAGGCCGTTCTCCGGTTCCCTTTTTATACCTTTCTGTCCAATCGGTTATCCCCCAAATAGTTTAGATAACTCGGCAGCCATAGCATTCGCTTTATCCTGCCTTCTAAGGAAGGGATGTTTACCACCCTGTTGTCCTCCCAATAGTTTAGATACCAAGGGAGCCAAAGCCGGGAGAGCCATAGCGAGCAATGCTCCAAACGCACCACCCTGTTGGTTGAGAAGTCGCCTTTTGACGTCGGGTGATGTTCGTGGATTACTCATTTTACGAAGCAATGCTCGATGTTGGTCCGTCTGCTCGGTGATCAATCCCTTTCCACGCTGAGCGGTCCGTCGAACGAATTTATTTCGTTGCTTGTTTCTTTCCTCTTGCAGTCTTTCCTTCCATCGCACCAAGATTCGAATCAACACCCCCCCGAAAAATCCACGTCCTCCGGGTTTCATGATCAGGGATAGTTTTTCGGTCGTTGGCATGTTTTTCTCCGTCAGTTGGGTCAACACCTGTCGATTTCGTTCCACCCATTTCTTGTGCTGGGCATGCAGTGGTTGGATGTTACCATTCAGCAAATGATTGGCCGCCAGTTTGAACCATTGCAGCAAACCAACACGTGCCCTGCCCGTATTCTTGGCCAACTGTCCATAAGCCATATCGGGAGTCAGATGTTGTAACTTGCGAATGAAGGCCTTCAGTCCTTTCATAGAATTCTTCTTTTCTCTCCTCGGTCTTCGATTGATCGGAGAGACGGGTCGAGGTGGGGAAGGTGGTGACGTGAGGCGTGGTGGTGTGACCGGAAAGGGAGACAAGGGACTCGCGGGTGGCGTTAACGAGGGCAACAATTGTGTTCTAGGTGCCCTCATTTTCGGGCGAGTCGGCCTTCGCACCGTGGGATCGCGAAGATCCGGTGCCAACGTCGGGAACATTGCTCTGGGAAGACCTGGGGGTGGATGTTTCCTCTGTGTATTCTTCGTGCGAGCCATCGTGACAAACAAGAGTCAATTCGAGGTACAGGTCCCCCTTTTATACTTTTTGGACGTAGACGATAGAAGGTTGCTCTTCGGGTAAAATGTTGGATCTCAATCGCAGAGTCTCGAGTGTGTCGGGCTTCAAATCAATGAGTAAGTAACTGCGAGGGGTACTCGTCGCCTCTTCATAAGCTTCTTGCATATACTTGGAGCGGGAGGGGTACATCTGACGGGCCAACACACCAATTTGCGATTTGTCTCGGGGATTTTTGAACAAAACCAAGTAATGGGCATTCAGGCTGATGGTACGCTGTTGCTTGTCAAACAAGTTTTGCACGATGTAAATGACACTCGTGTCGTGGTGATGACTCTTTTTCGTGAACCACTTTTGCAATATCTCCGTGTCTTCTCCCATCAAATCATCCACGACTAAGACTTGTGGACCTTTGACTTGATCCATTACATCGTCAATATCTGTCAAGCCTTTAACGTAGGTGTAAGGAAACCGACTGTAACTCTCTTGCCATTCCCCGTAGGCCCACACGACGCGTTGGGGAGGGACGTCGAACAGGGACGCTTGAAGGAATTTCTGTACAAAGACCGTCTTTCCAACACCCGTTGGACCACTGACCAACATGGTAAAGGGATGTTTGAACGTCACATCAATCTTGCACTGTTTACCCCCATTCCCTTTTCCCCTGCCTTTTATACCTTCTCACCACAGAACAACAGACATGGAGTGAAATAAGAACAATGTTTATGTGACAATAAAAACATACAATACAAAAAGCATGGCATACAATACAAAAGAAATAGAAAAAAAGAACGTTAGTTTGGACTGTTTCTCTTCAGGATCTGTTCTGTCATCCACGTTGCGTTTCTCAGGACGCGAGGAATCCAATAGACTTGTCCCATAAGCTTCTGCATCATATCATGTGGGTGCCAGTCTTCCACCTCGGCAAGCGTGACGACGACGGGTACCCATTCGCTCATATCGAAAGAGGGAGGGTACGACAAAACTTCACTCATATCTCTCGGACCTGCACATTGGATGAGTGCGCGGGTCAAACTCTCCACGTCCTTCTCCGCCAGCCAGAGACATTGGGCAATCGGCTTTACGGCTTCGCTGTTCGGGACTTCACTGGTAACCGGAAGACTAGCGGGTGGAATCGACATCTTCGTCGGTCGCTTTCGTTTTTTCCTGGTATCGCCTGAAGAGTTCGAACGATTCTCCACACCAGTACCAGTATCGTTGACTACGGGCGTTTTCTCTTGGTGTATAAATGTTGTTGTCGAACATGCGATTGGTAACGGCTTCAAACTTGTCTTCGGTTTGGATTTCTTCTTGGCATTCAAAGAGACCTTGACCGAGCCGTCCACAGTTGAGGCAGTTGTGATTATCGTCGGTAGGTCTCTTGACTCCGTAACACTTTCTTTTGGTGGTGGTTTGTCTTTCTTCGTCGTTCTTCGCCTTTTGGACTTCGGTTCGTTTGCCACACTGAGGTGCCCAGTGGCCTGTTTCTCCACAGAGGAAACAATTTCCGTAGGACCCATAAGCTGGTCTGTCTTGTCTTGGCTGTGGTGTTCTTTGTTGGGTTCCGTAAGAATCATAAGATGTTCTGTCTTGTCTTGTTTGCTGTTGTTGGAAACGTGCTGGACAGTCTCTATACCAGTGGCCGACATCGTTGCAGAAGTAACAAGCTTGACTCGCCATCGAAAAAGAATGAAAATTCAATCGGCCACTTCACGTCTTATACTCATTTGGTCGTGACGTCACACTCTCTTTTGATTCGTTCTTTCTATTTCTTCTGGTAGTGCAATCGGTATTGCGCACTAACTCTCGTTTTGGTTGGTTCTTTCTATTTCTTCTGATTGTACAATCGGAAATACAGGCTGTCAACATACGTTTGCAATTCTTCCCATGCGATGACGGCTCCACTCACGTGACAGGCTTCCAACAACGTTATCAGGTAGGCTCGATTACCGTGTTTTTGTCGCCAGTGATTGAGCATGTTAAAGATTTGATTCTGTGAATCGTTAGGGTGATTCATCCTGAATTGACCGATCCGCGCTTCAGTGATTCCCAGATGTCTGGCAATAGATTCCCAACCTTCTCCTATCATGCAAGATATCCTTTCGACACCCTCGTCATCCGGGAACCAACCCCTCGTTCTAGCCGTTAACTGGTCCATCCATAGTCGTATGGGATCCACTCCGTCTTTGCGTTTGATCATAGGTGTCTTAAAGCCAGGAACGATCTCCCAGTACTTTCACAAGGTTTGTATGACGTCTTCCTGCCATCGTTGTTCGGTTTCCCACTTCTTAACTTGACCCTGTGGATCATCCACCATGCTGCCTAACAGACTACCAATGTCTTTTGATTTCGGCTCGTCCGCCCAGAGGTAGTGACTGTAATCGTCCACGGGATGTGAGGCTTGACCCGTTATGGAAGAGACGCCTAGTCCCAAACACGAATGGTATCTCTGACTGGGATGGTTGTACTCGCAACCGATGCACTCATCGTGCTGACTTTTTCCTATGATGGGTAGGTAGCATTGGTCGACACGATAGTTTAGCCATCGTAGTCTTAGCTTTTCGACAAAATCTGCATGCTTTGGTATTGGTTCGTCCTCTTCTCCGTTCGTTCGCCATGTTCCCGAGACCCGAAAGTCAGTATCCGTAGGGGTAAGTGTTGTTTGGCTGGCCATCGTCATTGAATTGAACGAAACGTTTGTCATACACGATTTTATATTTCTTATTCTCCGGGCGTGTCCAAAGACGGCGGTCACGTGATCTGAATATCTTGAACGGATTGGCTATGACCAGAGGTTCGTTTTGATTGACGTGCCGTACGTTCTCCTTCATGGTGACGTAATTTAATTGTTGGGAGGCACGATAATTCAGTGTGAATCCCCTGACTTTACACACGGTTTTTCCATCGCTCTGGCGGTATGCGTAATTCTTTGGCCCTCCGCTTACAAATTCTCGAATGGTGACATCTTCGGGTAACTCGTTCTTCCACTGACCCAAACTCGAACCTTCCGGGGGATTCCATGACGTGGCGTGGTATTGGTAGATGACGCTATCGGTGTCAAAATAACATACCCTTTCTCCCAACTTTTCCAAGACGGAATAGAGTTTCAAACGGGCCTGGGCAGTGACAAAAGCGGCGATAACCACGTTGGTGATGGGACAGGGTGCGACGTGTTCTTCTTTCTTCAGCGTTTCCATTAATACCATGTTATCGTTGACTAACTGCACATCTCGCACGGTCTGGGTCACGTCCAACATTTTTTCAAAATAGACGCTGGGCTCCGTGACGTACTCTGTTTTGGGAAAGTTGTCTCTCTGTCCGAATTTACCCCATGCTGTGTTCAATTGTAACTTGCTAAACGCCCGCATCCCCTTGTTGGGTTTTATCGACGCGGGATCCAGACGAATACCTTCGGTGTCGTACACGTCGTTGACGAAGCGGGTCTTGTCTTCTTCGGTGTGGCAGGTGTCGGGATAACCGCTACTTTCCATTTTCTTCTTGAGGTAGTGGTTAATGTACCCCGTAAATAGACCTCCCGTTTTGGCCTCGGGATCGTAGGTGCTGAATTCTTTCCAGTGCCAGACTTCGTAGACTTTTAGTACTCGGTATCCTAGGGTCACCGCTTTCTTCAGTTCCAGGGTGACAAAGGTGCCCACCCAGGCTCGCTGATCGTCGGTGTGCTCACAAGGTTGGTATTCGGCAATCTCCCCTTGTTGCATGTGTTCGTCGACACAGCTTCGACACAGGGCAAACACCAATTTCTGTTTGCGCCGAAACGGGAGCACTGGGTGGTACAGGCCACGGGGCGGCAAGACGGAACACTGGATCAATCCTTCGTACTGCTGCCACTGGTCTTGATCGGGTTGTGTGACGATCGTGGGTTCCTTGATGGGAAAGGTACCGTACTTGCAGATGTAAGGGTACAGGGACACCACGTCAATGTAGCGCATGTCTTCCACCGACTCGTTCACCAACAGTTGGATGGCATTGGTTCTCCCGCCGAAGAAAGCGTTGCGGGGCATCAGAGGTTCGGGAGCGGGCCATTGCTGATCTTCCAAGCCTTGTAAAAATTCGTTCATCTCGGGATCGTGGCGTCGTTCTTCCTCCATCTCACACTCCCACATGACGCGGATGGTCTGCATACCGTACTGTTCCTGGAGTCGACGGTGACGCTCTTGGGTCTTCTGGTACAAGTCCCTCATACTGCGAGATGGATCGTAGGGATGTTTATGCTGAAGGTCTTGGACGGGACCCGGATAACATTTGGGACAACCGTGAAAGGCACACCCGTGAAACTCGTACACCGTACCTGTGGTCGTGTCCATACCATCTAAACTATAAGGGCCAACTCGGCATTCACTACCGTTGCGGGCGTGTCGAATGTTGGGTAGTGGCGTCTGGTTTCGGAAAGCTGCCATGGTCTGTTGATGTTGTTCCCATTCCAACCATCGAAGGGCTTTGTTGGACTGTTGTCGAGGCTGGAAGCGGTGCCAGTCCTTACCAGGTTTCGGCTCTTGCATCAGGGCTCGAGGAATGACGACGAGGGTGTCTTTTTTGAGGTAGTGCGTGCGTAACACGCGACTGCAGGCAGAGGCCAGGGTCAAGCTTTTTTCGAAGGGATCGATTCCCGTGTCCATGAGAAATATCTCGCGAAACACACCACAGCATCGGCGGAGGACATCGACGTCACTTTTACAGTAGGCGAGAATTTCCTGACGAAAATCAAAGACGTCGTGACTGTGTTGTTGGTACCACTCGTGAAACTTTTCTCGTTCCGATACACTCATGCCATCCGGATCGTAATCGGTGTCGGGAGGATAGGCGCCCACGTATTCTTCGTTCTCCGGTTTGTTGAAGTGGTGAGGGAAGTAACCTTTCTTGAGTTCTTGCAGGCCAAAGGTCTTGGGCATGTCCCGTAAAGCCATCGGTAGAAAGTTGAGGGAATCGATGAATTTTACCGTACCGACAGTGATCGTCATCGCTTTACCACCATTCATAATCACTTCGGGTTGCGCCACGGAATGTTTGTGCAGCGTCTGTAAAATCAGCAGTCCGTCGTAACCTTTAAAGTTGTGAGCCACGGCAATCATGGGACTCGATTCGTGACTGTCATGTTTCCGACCATCTACCACCGTACCCTGAGCAGCGAGTTGTAAAAACCATTTTCCCACATCGTCCAGCGTGTCTTGGCCTTTAAACACAATTTCTCTTTGGTGATTCCAGTACATGTCACAGTGCTCGCAGGGATCTTGATTGTCGATACAAAAGTGACAACAGGTTTGCAGGACACATAGGTTGGGAATGTGTTCACCGGTATCTTGCTGGCATTCAAAGTCAAAGAAGACGAAACGGGTCAGCGTTGATTTCTGTAGTTTGTCGATTTGGGTCTTCCTGTCTTTATTCATGTCGATGGGTGATTTCAGTGGTTGGATGTAACAAAACTGCTTTTCGGCCGTGTGCCACTCTCGGCAGATGGAACATTCGTATTCTCCGCATCGGTGTTCTTCCAAATTACGCTTGGCCTTGATGACGTCCCACTCTTTTTGACACTTTTTGCATTTCTTCCATCGATGACATATACTGCACTTGGCTCTGGAACGGGTGGCGAGATGGTTGTCGAAACACTGGCGGCTCATAAACACACGATAACACGTCTTTGTGTTGGGATCGGGTGGACAGGGTGGACCCATTGTCTTACATCCTTGACACATGACGTGACATGAATGTTCTTCGGCATGATCGTATCCCACTTGGCAGGTCTCGCAAAAATACGACCTTTCCACAAAAGCGGGCATGGAAGTAACGACGTCGTAATGTCTGTCGTGTAAATACAGGTTCAGATGTTTTGGTGTACCTGTGACGTGTTTTGTTCCCCGATAGATCGCTTTCCCAAAGATGGCCCGAGAGAAAACGTTGAGCTGATAACCTTGCTCTCCCAAATACTTGGCGTACAATTCCCAGGTTTCCATCCCCGTACAGGCTTGCCTGGCTCCACCGACGGCATCGATAAGTGCTTCCGTTTTTCTGGTCTGCCATGTTCGGGGTCCTGTGTTGTTGGTTAATCTCTTCTTCTCTCTTACCCATTCAGGGGTGTCTTGCTTGTTGGCATAATGACGGGCGACGACAATAGCTCGCTGAAAACATAAGTCGTCGGCATTCTTAATGGTGACCAAACATTGCTTTTTCTTTAAATATTCGTCAAAATTAGCGCAGTGTCTCTTTTTCATGTTTGTTCCACCGCTACCTCGGCCATCGGGAGGGGACACGTGACATATACTCGTGGACATGCGTTGATCTAATCTAAATTCTTCGTTACTCTGTAACACGGCTGCCACTTTCTGTAACACGTCTTCGGCTTTTAACAAACGATACTCACGAAAGGGTAACCAGATTGGTGATTTGAGGCCTGGGTGACTGATGGCAATTCTAACGTAGTCACTTTCTCTGGCGTCCAAGGTTTGACGAATTTCCTCAATGATGGCACCAAAGGTGTCGTGTAGTCGTTGTGGCACATCTATGGCTGGAACGTGGGACCAATCTTCAAGAAAATCTATTTCCACACTCAGTGATTCGGTCCTAAACAATCGGCTGTATCGTCTATCCACGGGTCGTAATGTAAAACTCATCTTGCTTTGCGCTGATGGTCTGTGCAAACCTATCGCGCCCCGTCCTTTTTATTACACTACGCGATGACGTCATATCTATGCCATTACCACTGTACAATACTTAGCGTCAGCATAAAATGTTACATAGTGTTGTGCAATACTTGAATCCACATCTTTAAGCACGGAGCTATGATTGCATAACACTTCTCACATGTTGCGCAATACTTGTATGTGACGTCACATGATTCCCCCATTCTCAAATGAATTCGTCCTTATGGTTATAAAGCGGCACACATTTCGTCTCTCATTGTCAGAATGGATGCTCCGGTCGTACGCATCGAATACAACCGCAATGCGGATACTCTCATGTATCTCAGGGGTCACACGCTTGCCGTGATTACCCCTGACGAGATCTTTGTCTTACCTGACGAGGTATTAAAAACACCTCCCAGGAAAAGACCTCCTCCCGAATTAGTGGAGGCCATTAGACGCAACCGACATAAAGTGCGTCGTACCCTCACATTCTAGTGCTTTTATTCGAGTGAGGACAACGGCCCTTTTCAGGGCCCCAAATTTAAATGTATAAAAGAGTTTTTCCCCCGCCCTCTCTTCCCCCTTCTTCTTTTTCTTCTTCTTCTTCTTCTTCTCTCTCTCTCTCTCTCTCTCTCTCGCTCCGCGCGCGCACCCCTCTCTGTCGGTCACGCACCTGTCAGGTCAAAACGAACTAGGTCGTACAAAGTCACGGCTAACTAGGTCACTCGCCCAGGTCACGATGTATTAGGTCACACCGAACTAGGCCACCGCGAACTAGGACAAGGGGGTCACTCAGTGCAGGGGTCATCAAGTGCAAATTGCCAGACAAGCGGTACCACTACTGCCATTCCATGGTGACTCGCGGGACATTTCTACTCACCACAAATATTCAGATATGAATATCATGAAACCTAAAAATCAGTTTCCATAAAAACTTTAAATATTACTTTCTTGAGCAAAATTTAGCTCAATATGACCATAATGAGTTGTGACTTGCGTGACATGCATTTGCAGCGCGTTCATGGGTAATGATACTGATCTCCCATTTAGTAGAAAGGTAATTAGAATATAGGAATATGACTTGTATGTATATGAAGCTAAATTGATCAGCTGTAGCATCATTTTGTTGCAGTGTGGTGTTTTATTGTTAAGTTTTGTGATAAACTGAGATTTTGTATGTGACTTGCGTGACATGAAAAGGTGACTCGCGTGACAAGTAGAAAAAACACTAATGTTTCAATATAATAAAACTAATTTTTGGGTTGTATTTCATTGTCAAATCAAACAAGAATTAATTTGCTCAAAAACATTGCGATAAAAATTATAAATTCTTTACAGTCGCACACACCCACCCTAGAGGTCCCTCTAAACACATTTCATACAAGATCAATATGGTAAAAACTATTTCATTAATGTAATGTTGATTGATCGGATTCCAGAATTTCATGCCTTTGTCAATATAGATTTCATAGTTGCAACTATCCGAGGGATTTAGATATGCTCTCCTCATTAAAAATGAGTTGACCTCTAATATTGGCTAAATCTGACTGAGGCAAGATGCAAACAAGGTCATTTTATTTAGCCAGGATTCCTCTGGAACCGAAGGCCAAGTATATAGATTATCCTCGAAATAAAACAAGAAATTAAGTGTAGAATGAAAAACATGGTACAGGTAGTATAGCAAACTGAATTACTGCCCTAAAATCACTAAAAAGTAATGTTAAAGTAGAACAATTAGCGTGACTCAGTAGAAAAATTAGCACGACTCGTGTGACATGTGACTCGCGTGACATGACTTTAAGTAGTTTTTTTGCACTGGAAAAAAGAAATAGCATTACGATAATGCATTCAGATATTCAGCTTTTTATGCTTATTTATCATTATTATTTGTGAACTAATAAAGTTATTTTAAAAGGGTGCTATAAAAGAAATATACTCGCTTTGTGACTTGTGTGACAATCAAAATGAGGTAGTTTTCGGATCCAGAAAAATTGAGGATCAGCTTAACTCATCGACAGATTTCTTTAACTGAGTGGACGATGACCTTTTTTATACGCCCACATTTTCATGTGGACGTATTATGTCGTCGCCCCTGTCCGTCCGTCCACAATTTGTTTGTGGACTCTCTACAGGTCACAATTCTTATCCGATTTTGACGAAACTTGAAATATAGGTTTATCCCCAAAAGATCTCGGCTGCTTTCGATATTGGCATGTATCGGATCAAAACTTCATGGATTATGGCCCCTGATTGTACGAAAAATCTTGTTTTTAGCTTGTGGACCCTATAGAGGTCACAATTTTGAACCGATTATGATGAAACTTGACATGCATGTTTGTAACCTGAAGATCTTGGTTCCTTTCGATATTTGCGGCTATCGGAATGTAATTTCCTGAATTATGGCCCCTGATTGTCCGAAAAATCACTCTTTTTAGCTTGTGGTCCCTCTGGAGGTCACAATTATTATCCGATTTAAAAAAACGTTTGATTATATCACCGTTACACCCTAAGGAAGGTTGAGTTCGAATTTCGAGAAAATCGGACCAAAATTGACATACAAAATGGCCGCCGTTTGTACGCGAATACTGTTAAAAAATGGTATATCAAGGTTGTGGACCCTGTGGAGGTCACAATTTTAATTCGATTTTGATCAAACTTGAAATTCATGGTTATAACCCAAAGATCTTGGTTCCTTTCAATATTTGCGCATATCGGATCGTAACTTCCTGAATTATGGCCCCTGTTTATACGCAAAATCTCCTCTTTTTTTTAGCTTGTGGTCCCTCTGGAGGTCACAATTATTATCCGATTTAAAAAAAACGTTTGATTATATTACCTTTACACCATAAGGAAGGTTGAGTTCGAATTTCGGGAAAATCGGACCAAAATTGTCATACAAAATGGCCGCCGTTTGTACGCGAATACTGTTAAATAATGGTATATCAAGGTTGTGGACCCTGTAAAGGTCACAATTTTAATTCGATTTTGATGAAACTTGAAATTCATGGTTATAACCCAAAGATCTTTGTTCTTTTCGATATTTGCGCATATCGGATCGTAACTTCCTGAATTATGGCCCCTGGTTATACGCAAAATCCCCCTTTCTTTAGCTTGTGGTCCCTCTGGAGGTCACAATTATTATCCGATTTAAAAAAAACGTTTGATTATATCACCGTTACACCGTAAGGAAGGTTGAGTTTGAATTTCGGGAAAATCGGACCAAAATTGACAGACAAAATGGCCGCCGTTTGTATGCGAATACTGTTAAAAAAATGGTATATCATGGTTGTGGACCCTGTATAGGTCACAATTTTAATTCGATTTTGATGAGGAAGGTTGAGTTCTAATTTTCGTGAAAATCGTACCAAAATTGCCGTACGAAATGGTCGCCGTTTGTACGCGAATAGTGTAAAAAATATGGTATATCACGGTTGTGGACTCTCTACAGGTCACAATTCTTATCCGATTTTGTGTACCGTCACACCATAATCATTGTCGGCTTCGAATTTCATGAATATCAGACTGGAACTGACCAACTAAATGGCTGCTCCCAATACAGTATGAAATACAGGACTTAATGATGTAGGAAAAATTACTTTCGGTATTGCTTGTTCTCTATCCATCTCTCGAAAATGTGGGCGTATCCTGCCTGGCAGTGCCAGCCTATCTTTGATCTCATTTGGTCAAAATTGAAACCAGATTGTAACAGAACTTTCCTGGTATAATCCATGTTTATTCAATAATATTATGTTTATATCATTCTTACCATTTGTGGACAAGGACTGTGGGTGGCTAATATTTATAGAAAATGTTATTATTTTAGGATGACATATTGCGTGATTAAAGGATATGATATTGCGAAACAAATAATGTTCGAAAAACAAAATAATTTTTTGATTTTAATTTTGGGTTTGATGTTCTGATAGCGTGGAATGGCTGGTGTGACTCGGTGTTTTAATTAAAACATGCCTCTCGTGGTTTATTTCAGATGAAATACAGTAGCACATTAATTATTATAGATCAGTTACTACGTTGGCATTTTCCCATTAATCACGAATATTTGATGGCTTGTTCGAAATCGGAAAAGGAATAAACACAATTTTCGGTAAACCCCGGATACTATTCATTCTTTTTCTAAACAGAATATGCTTAAAGAAACCAATACGTTATTACTTCATAATATTTTCCATATTTTTAATACTTTCGTCAATCGACTATTACAAATCCATTCATATTACGGGAAAAAATAAATGCGCACAAATCAATTCTGGTCTTACCGGGGTGTAGTTTAAACTGTTTTATCCATTCAAATAGTAATTCACATACTGACAAATAAGCCACGTGGTGCATACAGTATCGGTAAATCACACCTCAACTAATATATCTTTTCTGGTTTAAATCACAAATGAATTAAAAGCCTTCGTCACCTGAGACGAAGCACATTTTGCTGAATGGACGTGGACACGTATCAGTCCGATAAAGGCGATAATATAATGCTGACTTTCTCATTTCCACACCAAAGAGTCTAGGGAATGCATACTGTCAATCAAGGTTTGATAAAGTAAATTGGCACGTGACATCAAAAGAAACCAACTGACAGAAAATTGCACGCCCATTTTACAAAAAATTATTATCCTGTTGTAGTCATCTTGACAGTACGACTTGTATTGTAAATTGTCAATAGTAAAAACTATCCAAAAAAGTTTGAATC
The DNA here is from genome assembly GCA_948474765.1 of Patella depressa. NCBI lineage: Eukaryota > Metazoa > Mollusca > Gastropoda > Patellidae > Patella > Patella depressa. The sequence continues at coordinate 35,741,729 of OX419720.1, forward strand.
TTTATTTTAAAAAAACAATCACAATTGTTAAATTGATTCTGATATATATGCAAATGGTTGGCATTCAAGAGGGGGGTTGGGATGGCCTAGTGGTCTAGAGTGCCGCGCTTCGACCTCTAGCTGGCCGGTCACCTCTGGCTTGCGGCTGTGGTTTCGAGCACTGGTGTGAGCGTATGTGGCATGGAGATAGGGGCTCCTTCTCAAACTCGTGGGTTTCCTCCGGGCGCTCTGGTTTCCTCCCACAGCAAAGACCCCTGCGCGTGCGCTAAGATAATGAAAATGGAAAAAAATAAGACTTGTCTGCGATATCACCTTCGGTGGAAGCGGACGTTAGACACCAAGAACAACAACAACATTCAAGAGGGGTCACAATGGTTTGTTCTTTGCATCTCAATTAGTTTGGGCGTTTTGGTTAAAATTAAACGTAAGGGAAATTTTGAAAAGAGATATCTTGTAAAATAACCCGTATTTATTACTGAAATATTTTCTCAATTAGCAGAATGTCAAATTAAAGAAAACCACGCAACACTTACAATATGACTAACTACGGGGTTTGTATTTGGCTGGACACCCCCACCCCTTCCCTACATGTAATACCAATATGTAACGAGGAATTGTGATTACTGTTTTACGGTAAAAGTCATGTTTTTAGAGATTGTTCAATTATTTAAATCGGTACAGACTCGAAAGTTGACTCCTGCAGATCATGTAATAGGCAAAATAATGTTTAGTCATCATATTTGCAATTGACATAATATTCTGTCAATAAAGTCACACCGGTGCTCATTAATAATTTATCAGGTGGTTGTTATTTTATTACATTGTGCACAAATGTCAGTCCTTAAATAGCACCAGGCACCTTTAACAACTTAATAAGCACGTTTTTTATACGCCCACATGGAAATGTGGTCGTATATTGCCGTCGCCCCCGTCCGTCCGTCCGTCCGTCGGTCCGTCCGTCCATCGTCCACAATTTCTTGTGAACGCTCTAGAGGCTAAAGTTAATATCCGATTGACTTTAAATTTATACACGGTGTTTAAGGTCGTGAGATGAAGAAGCCTATTGATTTTCAGCGATATCCGATAATTACTACCAGAGTTATGACCCTTGATCACTTTGAAAAATCTTGTGAACGCTCTAGAGGCTATAGTTGATATCCGATTGACTTTAAATTTATACACAGTGTTTAAGGTCATGAGACGAAGAAGCCTATTGATTTTCGGTGATATCTGATAATTACTGCCAGAGTTATGACCCTTGATCACTTTGAAAAATCTTGTGAACGCTTTAGAGGCTAAAGTTAATATCCGATTGACTTTAAATTTATACACAGTGTTTAAGGGCATGAGACGAAGAAGCCTATTGATTTTCGGTGATATCCGATAATTACTACCAGAGTTATGACCCTTGATCACTTTGAAAAATCTTGTGAACGCTCTAGAGGCTAAAGTTAATATCCGATTGACTTTAAATTTATACACAGTGTTTAAGGTCATGATATGAAGAAGCCTGTTGATTTTCAGCAATATCTGATAATTCCTGCCCGAGTTATGACCCTTGATCACTTTGAAAAATCTTGTGAATGCTCTAGAGGCTAAAGTTAATATCCGATTGAATTTAAATTTATACACGGTGTTTAAAGTCATGATACAAAGAAGCCTATTGATTTTCAGCAATATCCGATAATTACTGCCAGAGTTATGACCCTTGATCACTTTGAAAAATCTAAAGTTAATATCCGATTGACTTTAAATTTATACACACTATTTACGGTCATGATACAAAATAGCCTATTTATTTTCAGCGATATCCGATAATTACTGCCAGAGTTATGACCCTCGATCACTTTGAAAAACCCTGTGAATGCTCTAAAGGCTAAAGTTAATATCCGATTGACTTTAAATTTGTACATAGTGTTTAGGGTGATGAGACGAAAAATCCTTTTTGATTTTCAGTGATATCTGATAATTTCTGGCACTTGATCACTTTGAAATATCTTGTGGACAAAGGCCTTGAGACAAACCATCAAAACTATTCTAATCATTTCTGATAATTATTTAATGGGCTATTACTCGTAATAAGATTATCATGTGTTGTAAATGTTCTCCTTACTGATAAAAGAAACAATATGCGACAATCCTTGTTGACTGCCCGGACGACTTAGCTGTTGTGGGCGTATGTTTCGTTGCCTGGCAACCTATCTTTGTGTTAGGCAATCGCCTCTCTTCGCTTTGATGTGTTGCATTCTTGGCGATAAACTGACGCCTCGATAACTCTAATACTACTATTATTAATCTCACTATCAAAGAGGCTTCGATTCATAAGAAATGGTCGTGAGATCGTGTTAAGGGGTAAAACAATCAAAATGAATATGACGTGATAATTTTTGGAAACTAAAACGGTTTTATTAATAAGGGTATTTATGGTCTATGGCATGAATACGGTCAAATGTTTGTATGTTTCATTCATATATTGAACGGGTGTCAGTAAACTCGTCCACAGGCAAACAGGTACGCAGTTAGGTCGTCCACAGGGCGTATTGTTTTTTTATAAGCAATATTTTTATTCAGATTTGTATCTGAATAGGGATTGGGGAACGGGCATAGCCTATATTAAACCCCTCCGCCGTTGTTGTTGTTTAATAATTTAATTGTATTACTCACTGGTTGTTTATATTGTTTTATTTACCCAATAATCCATTATCTTGGTAAGCCGATTAAACCGAGATGAGTTCACCGATGTTTTTATACGCCCACATTTTCATGTGGACGTATATTGTCGTCGCCCCTGTTCGTCCGTCCGTCCACAATTGTTTGTGAACAGTCTACAGGTCACAATTTTTATCCGATTTCAATGAAACTTAAAACATAGGTTTATCACCCTAAGATCTCGGTTCCTTTCGATATTGGCATGTATCGGACTGTAACCTCATGGGTTATGGCCCCTGATTGTACGAAAAATCACGTTTTTATACGCCCACATTTTCATGTGGACGTATTATGTCGTCGCCCCTGTCCGTCCGGACGTCCGTCCGTCCGTCCACAATTTGTTTGTGGACTCTCTACAGGTCACAATTCTTATCCGATTTTGACGAAACTTGAAATATAGGTTTATTCCCAAAAGATCTCGGCTGCTTTCGATATTGGCATGTATCGGATCAAAACTTCATGGATTATGGCCCCTGATTGTACGAAAAATCACGTTTTTAGCTTGTGGACCCTATAGAGGTCACAATTTTGAATCGATTTTGATGAAACTTGACATGCATGTTTGTAACCCAAAGATCTTGGTTCCTTTCGATATTTGCGGCTATCGGAATGTAATTTCCTGAATTATGGCCCCTGATTGTCCGAAAAATCACCCTTTTTAGCTTGTGGTCCCTCTGGAGGTCACAATTATTATTCGGTTTAAAAAACCGTTTTACTATATCACCGTTACACCCTAAGAAAGGTGGAGTTCGAATTTCGGGAAAATCGGACGAAAATTGCCATACAAAATGGCCGCCGTTTGTACGCGAATATTGTTAAAAAATGGTATATCAAGGTTGTGGACCCTGTGGAGGTCACAATTTTGATTTGATTTTGATGAAACTTGAAATTCATGCTTATAACCCAAATATCTTGCTTCCTTTCGATATTTGCGCATATCGGATCGTAACTTCCTGAATTATGGCCCCTGAATATACGCAAAATCGCCTTTTTTTTAGCTTAGAGGTCACAATTATTATTCGATTTAAAAAACCGTTTGATTATATCACCGTTACACCCTAAGAAAGGTGGAGTTCGAATTTCGGGAAAATCGGACGAAAATTGCCATACAAAATGGCCGCCGTTTGTACGCGAATACTGTTAAAAAATGGGATATCAAGGTTGTGGACCCTGTGGAGGTCACAATTTTGATTCGATTTTGATGAAACTTGAAATTCATGGTTATAACCCAAAGATCTTGCTTCCTTTCGATATTTGCGCATATCGGATTGTAACTTCCTGAATTATGGCCCCTGATTATACGCAAAATCGCCTTTTTTTTAGCTTGGAGGTCACAATTATTATCCGATTTAAAAAAACGTTTGATTATATTACCGTTACACGGTAAGGAAGGTTGAGTTCGAATTTCGGGAAAATCCGACCAAAATTGCCATACAAAATGGCCGCCGTTTGTACGCGAATACTGTTAAAAAATGGTATATCAAGGTTGTGGACCCTGTAAAGGTCACAATTTTAATTCGATTTTGATGAAACTTGAAATTCATGGTTATAACCCAAAGATCTTGGTTCTTTTCGATATTTGCGCATATCGGATCGTAACTTCCTGAATTATGGCCCCTGGTTATACACAAAATCCCCCTTTCTTTAGCTTGTGGTCCCTCTGGAGGTCACAATTATTATCCAATTTAAAAAAACGTTTGATTATATCACCGTTACACTGTAAGGAAGGTTGAGTTTGAATTTCGGGAAAATCGGACCAAAATTGACAGACAAAATGGCCGCCGTTTGTACGCGAATACTGTTAAAAAAATGATATATCATGGTTGTGGACCCTGTATAGGTCACAATTTTAATTCGATTTTGATGAGGAAGGTTGAGTTCTAATTTCGTGAAAATCGTACCAAAATTGCCGGACGAAATGGTCGCCGTTTGTACGCGAATAGTGTAAAAATATGGTATATCATGGTTGTGGACAGGTCACAATTCTAATCCGATTTTGATGAAAAGTCACATTTCTAGGTTGTGTACCGTCACACAATAATCATTGTCGGTTTCGAATTTTATTAATATCAGACTGGAACTGACCAACTAAATGGCTGCTCCCAATACAGTATGAAATACAGGACTTAAAAGATGTAGGAAAAATCACTTTCGGTATTGCTTGTTCTCTGTCCATCTCTCAAAAATGTGGGCGTATCCTGCCTGGCAGTGCCAGCCTATCTTTTAGCTTGTGAACAGTTTAGAGGTCACAATTTTGAACCGATTTGGATGAAACTTGAAATGCATGTTTATAACCCAAAGATCTTGGTTCCTTTCGATATTTGCGCCAATCGGATCGTAACTTCCTGAATTATGGCCCCTGATTGTCCGAAAAATCACCCTTTTTAGCTTGTGGTCCCTCTGGAGGTCAAAATTGTTATCCGATTTAAAAAAACGTTTGATTATATCACCGTTCCATGGTTATGAAGGTTGAGTTCGAATTTCGTGAAAATCGGACCAAAATTGACGGACAAAATGGCCGCCATTTGTACGCGAATAGTGTGAAAATATGTTAAATCAAGGTTGTGAACAGTGTAGAGGACACAATTTTGAACCGATTTGGATGAAACTTGAAATGCATGTTTATAACCCAAAGATCTTGGTTCCTTTCGATATTTGCGCCAATCGGATCTAACTTCCTGAATTATGGCCCCTGATTGTCCGAAAAATTGCCCTTTTTAGCTTGTGGTCCCTCTGGAGGTCAAAATTGTTATCCGAATTAAAAAACCGTTTGATTATATCACCGTTCCATGGTTATGATTGTCGAGTTTGAATTTCGTGAAAATCGGACCAAAATGGACGGACAAAATGGCCGCCATTTGTACGCGAATAGTGTGAAAATATGTTAAATCAAGGTTGTGAACAGTGTAGAGGACACAATTTTGAACCGATTTGGATGAAACTTGAAATGCATGTTTATAACCCAAAGATCTTGGTTCCTTTCAATATTTGCGCCAATCAGATTGTAACTTCCTGAATTATGGCCCCTGATTGTCCGAAAAATTGCCCTTTTTAGCTTGTGGTCCCTATGGAGGTCAAAATTGTTATCCGATTTAAAAAACCGTTTGATTATATCATTGTTCCATGGTTATGAAGGTCGTGTTTGAATTTCTTGAAAATCGGGACAAAATTGACGGACAAAATGGCCGCCATTTGTACGCGAATAGTGTGAAAATATGTTATATCAAGGTTGTGAACAGTGTAGAGGACACAATTTTGAACCGATTTGGATGAAACTTGAAATGCATGTTTATAACCCAAAGATCTTGATTCCTTTCGATATTTGCGCCAATCGGATGGTAACTTCCTGAATTATGGCCCCTGATTGTCCGAAAAATTGCCCTTTTTAGCTTGTGGTCCCTCTGGAGGTCAAAATTGTTATCCGATTTAAAAAACCGTTTGATTATATCACCGTTCCATGCTTGTGAAGGTTGAGTATGAATTTTGTGAAAATCGGACCAAAATTGACGGACAAAATGGCCGCCGTTTGTACACGAATATTGTGAAAATATGTTATATAAAGGTTGTGGACCTTATAGAGGTCACAATTTTGAACCGATTTTGATGAAACTTGACATGTATGTTTATAACCCAAAGATCTTGGTTCCTTTCGATATTTGCGCCCATTGGATCATAACTTCCTGAATTATGTCCCCGGATTGTCCGAAAAATCACTTTTGTTCGCTTTTGGTCCTTCTGGAGGTCAAAATTATTATCCGATTTAAAAAAACGTTTGACTATATCTCCGTTACATGGTAATGAAGAGAGAGTTTGAATTACGTGAAAACTGGACTAGAATTGACGGACAAAATGGCCGCCGTTTGTACACGAATAGTGTGAAAATATGTTATATCAAGGTTGTGGACCCTAAAGAGGTCACAATTTTGAATCGATTTTGATGAAACTTGACAGGTATGTTTTAAACCCAAAGATCTTGGTTCCTTTCGATATTTGCGCCCATCGGGTCATTACTTCCTGAATTATGTCCCCTGATTGTACGAAAAATCACCCTTTTTAGCTTGTGGTGCCTCTGGAGGTCACAATTATTATATGATTTAAAAAAAAACGTTTGATTATAAGAACCAAACAAATTCTAATGATTTTCTGATAATTCCTTAATATGCAACAATTCTTGTTGACTGCCCGGACGATTTGGCTGCTGTGTGGGCGTATGATTCGTTGCCTGGCAACCTATTTTTATACGCCCACATTGAAATGTGGTCGTATATTGTCGTCGCCCCCGTCCGTCCGTCCGTCGGTCCGTCCGTCGGTCCGGCGTCCACAAGCTCTACAGGCTAAAGTTAATATCCGATTGACTTTAAATTTATACACAGTGTTTAAGGTCATGAGACGAAGAAGCCTATTGTTTTTCAGCGATTTCCGATAATAACTACCAGAGTTATGGCCCTTGATCACTTCAAAAAATCTTGTGGACGCTCTAGAGGCCAAAGTTAATATCCGATTGACTTTAAATTTATACACAGCGTTTAAGGTCATAAGACAATGACGCCTATTGATTTTCGGCGATTTCCGATAATTAGTGCCAGAGTTATGGCCCTTGATCTCTTTAAAAAATCTTGTGGATGCTCTAAAGGTCAAAGTTTATATCCGATTGACTTTAAATTTATACACAGTGTTTAAGGTCATAAGACGAAGAAGCCTATTGATTTTCAGCGATTTCCGATAATTAGTGCCAGAGTTATGGCCCTTGATCACTTCAAAAAATCTTGTGGACGCTCTAGAGGCCAAAGTTAATATCTTAATCAGTTTTTAGTGTATTACAAATGTTTCATTAGCGAAAAAAGTAAAAATATGCGACAACCCTTGTTGACTGCCCTGACGATTTAGCTGCTGTGGGCGTATGTTTCGTTGCCTGGCAACCTATCTTTGTAATAAAGAGCAATCTTATTATTTGTTGATTAGCTTTATGATTTTAAACATAATAATAAATTCACCAATGTTTTTGTTTTAAAGTAAACTCGTATTGTTTGGTTTGTTGATTGACGTTATCTCATTATTTAAAATATTTGGCACTGGTTAATATCGGGTCAAAAATAATTCCTTAAATTGCGCCGCAGCCCCTTTTGGATAAACTGAATTCGCTTTTTATAAGATGGCGATCATTCGTAGATGAATGACTGACATACGCGACGTGGGTGTATACTTTATTAATACATGTAGAAACGTTCGTTGAGTTATTTAGGCGACAATTTGTCTTTGATCTTTACACATAAAGAGAAAATTTACTAACAATTCATGCACAAGTAAAAGGGGCAGTAGTTTAAGGAATGATTTTTATACGCCCACATTTTCATGTGGACGTATTATGTCGTCGCCCCTGTCCGTCCGGACGTCCGTCCGTCCACAATTTGTTTGTGGACTCTCTACAGGTCACAATTCTTATCCGATTTTGACAAAACTTTAAATATAGGTTTATCCCCAAAAGATCTCGGCTGCTTTCGATATTGGCATGTATCGGATCAAAACTTCATGGATAATGGCCCCTGATTGTACGAAAAATCACGTTTTTAGCTTGTGGACCCTATAGAGGTCACAATTTTGAACCGATTTTGATGAAACTTGACATGCATGTTTGTAACCCAAAGATCTTGGTTCCTTTCGATATTTGCGGCTATCGGAATGTAATTTCCTGAATTATGGCCCCTGATTGTCCGAAAAATCACCCTTTTTAGCTTGTGGTCCCTCTGGAGGTCACAATTATTATTCGATTTAAAAAACCGTTTGATTATATCACCATTACACCCTAAGGAAGGTTGAGTTCGAATTTCGGGAAAAAACGTTTGATTATATCACCGTTACACTGTAAGGAAGGTTGAGTTTGAATTTCGAGAAAATCGGACCAAAATTGACAGACAAAATGGCTGCCGTTTGTACGCGAATACTGTTAAAAAAATGATATATCATGGTTGTGGACCCTGTATAGGTCACAATTTTAATTCGATTTTGATGAGGAAGGTTGAGTTCTAATTTTGTGAAAATCGTACCAAAATTGCCGGACGAAATGGTCGCCGTTTGTACGCGAATAGTGTAAAAATATGGTATATCATGGTTGTGGACTCTCTACAGGTCACAATTCTTATCCGATTTTGATGAAAAGTCACATTTCTAGGTTGTGTACCGTCACACCATAATCATTGTCGGTTTTGAATTTCATTAATATCAGACTGGAACTGACCAACTAAATGGCTGCTCCCAATACAGTATGAAATACAGGACTTAAAGATGTAGGAAAAATCACTTTCGGTATTGCTTGTTCTCTGTCCATCTCTCGAAAATGTGGGCGTATCCTGCCTGGCAGTGCCAGCCTATCTTATTGGCAGAATATGCCCATTGCGAATATGCTGATTATACATAGTTTTCGTCATAAGACGCGCTGTTATGTAACAATCTTCAAGTCTGTACCAATTTAAACATTGAATAAACACTTACATCAACAATTTTTATACGGACGTATTATGTCGTCGCCCCTGTCCGTCCGTCCGTCCACAATGTGTTTGTGGACTCTATACAGGTCACAATTCTTATCCGATTTTGACGAAACTTCAAATATAGGTTTATCCCCAAAAGATCTCGGCTGCTTTCGATATTGGCATGTATCGGATCAAAACTTCATGGATTATGGCCACTGATTGTACGAAAAATCACGTTTTTAGCTTGTGGACCCTATAGAGGTCACAATTTTGAACCGACTTTGATGAAACTTGACATGCATGTTTGTAACCCAAAGATCTTGATTCCTTTCGATATTTGCGACTATCGGAATGTAATTTCCTGAATTATGGCCCCTGATTGTCCGAAAAATCACCCTTTTTAGCTTGTGGTCCCTCTGGAGGTCACAATTATTATCCGATTTAAAAAACAGTTTGATTATATCACCGTTACACCCTAAGGAAGGTTGAATTCGTATTTCCGGAAAATCGGACCAAAATTGCCATACAAAATGGCCGCCGTTTGTACGCGAATACTGTTAAAAAATGGTATATCAAGGTTGTGGACCCTGTGGAGGTCAAAATTTTAATTCGATTTTGATGAAACTTGAAATTCATGGTTGTAACCCAAAAATCTTGGTTCCTTTCGATATTTGCACATATCGGATCGTAACTTCCTGAATTATGGCCCCTGATTATACGCAAAATCGCCTTTTCTTAGCTTGTGGCCCCTCTGGAGGTCACAATTATTATCCGATTGAAAAAAACGGTTGATTATATTACCGTTACACCCTAAGGAAGGTTGAGTTCGAATTTCGGGAAAATCGGACCAAAATTGCCATACAAAATGGCTGCCGTTTGAATGCGAATACTGTTAAAAAATTGTATATCATGGTTGTGGATCCTGTAGAGGTCACAATTTTAATTCGATTTTGATGAAACTTGAAATGCATGGTTATAACCCAAAGATCTTGGTTCCTTTCGTTATTTGTGTATATCGGATCGTAACTTCCTGAATTATGGCCCCAGATTGTCCGAAAAATCGCCAATGGTCCCTCTGGAGGTCACAATTATTATCCGATTTAAAAAAACGTTTGACTCTATCACCGTTACACCCTACGGAAGGTTGAGTTCAAATTTCAAGAAAATCAGACCATAATTGCCAGAAAATATGGCCGCTGTTTGTACGCGAACAGTGTAAAAATATGGTATATCAAAGTTGTGGACCCTGTAGAGGTTACAATTTTAATTCGATATTGATGAAACCTGAAATGCTTGTTTATAACCTAAAGATCTTTATTCTTTTCGATATTTGCGCATATCAAATCTTAACTTAATGAATTATGGCCTTTGATTGTAGGAAAAATCACTTTCGGTATTGCTTGTTCTCTGTCTATCTCTCGAACAATTATTATCTGATTTTAAAAAAAACTCTGATTATATTACTGTTGCACCGTAAGGAAGGTTGAGTTCGAATTTCGTGAAAATCGTACCAAATTTGCCGGACGAAATGGTCGCCGTTTGTACACGAAAAGTGTAAAAATATGGTATATCATGGTTGTGGACTCTATACAGGTCACAATTCTTATCCGATTTTGACGAGAAGTAACATTTCTAGGTTGTGTACCGTCACACCATAATCATTGTCGGCTTCGAATTTCATGAATATCAGACTGGAACTGACCAACTAAATGGCTGCTCCCAATACATTATGAAATACAGGACTTAATGATGTAGGAAAAATCACTTTCGGTATTGCTTGTTCTCTATCCATCTCTCAAAAATGTGGGCGTATCCTGCCTGGCAGTGCCAGCCTATCTTTTTGAAAGCGTGAGCTTTGCGGTAAAAAAAATAAATCCCTAGTAACATATTAAGATGTATTCCGGGGGGGGGGGGGCTTTCCATCGTGGTACGTTCTTATTTAACCATGACAACGACAGCTTTTTTGTGTGTGAATCCAGATTGGTCACGTACCAGTTGCAATTGTTTTTTTTTTAAAATGAGGGCAACAATGTTAGGTAATGCCCACTTACTGACAAATCACGTTTTTAGCTTGTGGACCCTATAGAGGTCACAATTTAGAACCCATTTTGATGAAACTTGACATGCCAAAGATCTTGGTTCCTTTCGATATTTGCGCCTATTGGAACGTAATTTCCTGAATTATGGCCCCTGATTGTCCGAAAAATCACCTTTTTATACGCCCACATTGAAATGTGGTCGTACATGTATATTGTTGTCAGTCCGGCGTCCACAATTGCTTGTGTACGCTCAAGAGGCTAAAGTTAATATCCGATTGACTTTAAATTTATACACAGTGTTTAAGGTCATGAGACGAAGAATCCTATTGTTTTTCAGCGATTTCCGATAATAACTACCAGAGTAATGGCCCTTGATCACTTAAATTTATACACAGTTTTTAAGGTCATAAGATGAAGCCTATCGATTTTCAGCAATTTCCGATAATTAGTGCCAGAGTTATGGCCCTTGATCACTTCAAAAAATCTTATACGCAGAGTTTGAGGTCATAAGACGAAGAAGCCTATTGATTTTCAGCGATTTCCGAGGATTAGTGCCAGAGTTATGGCCCTTGATCACTTCAAAAAATCTTATACGCAGAGTTTGAGGTCATAAGACGAAGAAGCCTATTGATTTTCAGCGATTTCCGATGATTAGTGCCAGAGTTATGGCCCTTGATCACTTCAAAAAATCTTGTGGACGCTCTAAAAGCCAAAGTTAATATCTGATTGACTTTAAATTTATACACAGTGTTTGAGGTCATAAGACGAAGAAGCCTATTGATTTTCAGGTATTTCTGATAATTAGTGCCAGAGTTATGGCCCTTGATCACTTCACAAAATCTTGTGGATGCTCTAGAGGCCAAAGTTGATATCCGATTGACTTCAAATTTATACACAGTGTTTAAGGTCACAAGACGAAGAAGCCTATTGATTTTCAGCGATTTCTAATAATTAGTGCCAGAGTTGTGGCCCTTGATCACTTCAAAAAAATCTTGTGGATGCTTTAGAAGCCAAAGTTAATATCTGATTGACTTTAAATTTATACACAGTGTTTAAGGTCACGAGACGAAGAAGCCTATTGATTTTCAGCGATCTCTGATAATTATTGCCAGAGTTATCGTCCTTGATCACATCAAAAAATCCTGTGGATGCTCTAGAGGCAAAAGTTAATATCGGATTGACTTCAAATTTACACACACTGTTTAAGGTCATGAGACGAAGAAGCCTACTGATTTTCAGTGATTTCAAATAATTGCTTCCAGAGTTACCTTCCTTGATCACTTCAAAAAACCTTGTGACGCTATAGATGCCAAACTTATCATCCGATTGACTTCAGATTGATACACAGAGTTTAAGGTGTTGAAACGAACAAGTATTTTGATTTTCAATGAATTTTGATAACTGAACAGCTAAATCCATGATGTTAAATGTTTCCTATACTATTACTAATTGTTAGCGTGGGGCAAAACTTTATGAAAAGCAAACAAATTCTAATGATTTTCAGATAATTACATAATGAGTTGTTACTCTTAATCAGATTTTAGTGTATTACAAATGTTTCATTACCAAAATAAGTAAAAATATACGACAACCCTTGTTGACTGCCCGGACGATTTAGCTGCTGTGGGCGTATGTTTTGTTGCCTGTCAACCTAGCTTTTTAGCTTGTGGCTCCTCTGAGTTCGAATTTCGGGAAAATCTGACCAAAATGGCCATACAAAATGGCCGCCTTTAAAAAATTCTATATCATGGTTGTGGACCCTGTAGAGGTCACAATTTTAATTCGATTTTGATGAAACTTGAAATGCATGGTTATAACCCAAAGATCTTGGTTCCATTCGTTATTTGCGCATATCGGATCGTAACTTCCTGAATTATGGCCCCTGATTGTCCGCAAAATCGCCTATGGTCCCTCTGGATGTCACAATTATTATCCGATTTAAAAAAATGTTTGACTCTATCACCTTTACACCCTACGGAAGGTTGAGTTCGAATTTCGAGAAAATCGGACCATAATTGCCAGAAAAATGGCCGCCGTTTGTTGTGGACCCTGTAGAGGTGACAATTTTAATTCGATTTTGATGAAACCTGAAATGCTTGTTTATAACCTAAAGATCTTTATTCTTTTCGATATTTGCGCATATCAAATTGTAACTTAATGAATTATGGCCTTTGATTGTAGGAAAAATCACTTTCGGTATTGCTTGTTCTCTGTCTATCTCTCGAACAATTATTTTCTGATTTTAAAAAAAACTCTGATTATATTACTGTTGCACCGTAAGGAAGGTTGAGTTCGAATTTCGTGAAAAAGGTACCAAAATTGCCGGACGAAATGGTCGCCGTTTGTACGCGAATAGTGTAAAAATATGGTATATCATGGTTGTGGACTCTCTACAAGTCACAATCCTTATCCGATTTTGACGAAAAGTAACATTTCTAGGTTGTGTACCGTCGCACCATAATCATTGTCGGCTTCGAATTTCGTGAATATCAGACTGGAACTGACCAACAAAATGGCTGCTCCCAATACAGTATGAAATACAGGACTTAATGATGTAGGAAAAACCACTTTCGGTATTGCTTGTTCTCTATCCATCTCTCAAAAATGTGGGCGTATCCTGCCTGGCAGTGCCAGCCTATCTTTAACCTTTTTATACGCCCACATTTAAATGGCCCTTGATCACTTCAAAAAAATCAAGGATTCCGAAAATATAACTCCCGAGTCTGTAAATAAAATAGCAAAAAAGCCTTATTGATTTTTCACTTTTAAAGATGGTTGCACTTCCGGTTCGATCGACAAACTCCATATTTTGTGTACAAATCAGTAATTACTTGTCTAGTATCAGAAAAAAAAAATTAGGTCATTCTGACCTATATTTCTTTGATTTTTTTGAAAAATTTGATTCTTAATTTCGTCAGGGGGAGATAATTTAGAAAATTTCTAATTATATTTTTGAAGTCACATCGGTAAGATCTACTTATATACTAAATTTCATGAAAATCGTACAAATATTAAAAAAGTTGTCAAGTTGGTCTAAACTTCCGGTTTGAAATCACAGCGACGAATTTTCGAAATTCGAAAATGTGAAACTGCAGATGAAAATGATTTGTTTCAAGGTATTCAAAGAAAAAAGAATTAGTAAAATCGGTCAAAAAATAACAAAGTTACGACTATGCATTGTCATTTTTTTCGTTCGTAAAATTCGGTGATTTCGGATTCGTAAAACGTTTTGAAAATATATTTAACCAACGTTCGCACCCCATTTTTTGGGGGGTTGGTCAAAATTTCAGAATGATCCCATGGTTAGATTCTGAGAAATCGGATTTGCAGAAAATACACTCAAAAAAAAAATAATAATAATCTTAACAGAAACAATAAGCTTTCATATGTAATATGAAAGCTTAATAACTAGATCTGCTAAGCAGATATTAAAGCTTTCATATTCACGACCAGTTTCTGTCGTATCTCATGAGTTAGATAAAGAATCTTAAAGCTCCAATAGCATTTTTTTAAGTTATATTTTTAAAATGTATTAAAATAAAGCCCAAAAATAGATTGAACCTATAAACAGTCCTACCTTGTTAAAGAATAATCCTATTAATCCTATAATTCAGTACTGCCAGTTGAGAAATTGGCAAAAATATCATTTTCAACTTCAAATTCAAACGTTTGAAGATGGCCGTCCATGGAGAGGAATGGGAAAACAAGGGAGGTAATTGGGTAACTATTTCCTCAATCACCCTGTGTCACCCTTTATAATGCCCCAAAAATTTTGCCCAGGTCCGTATAATAGTGAGTTGACAACCTTTTGAGCAAAAGACATAGAAATAATTATGTTTTGACTTTCTTAGAAAATGTGAAATTGGAACTTTAAAAAGGAAAAAGAATTAATAAAATCCGCCAAAAACTCACCGAGTTATAACGAGAAACAATTCAACCGGTTCAAATTCTACCTTAATTAAAAACAGAGTTGTTATGTTCCAATGTGATCAGTCAAATTGCTTATTGCTCCTAAATCTACGCAGAAATTCTCAACTTCAAACGTAATCAAGGTAATGACATAATGAATCTATATTTGGAATTTTGTCACTCTCACTTCATTGTTATCATGCCCCAAAGTATCAACCAATCAGATTGCTTATCTCTGCTTACTGTAAGCAAACAATGCTCATCTTCGCACTCCATCATGGCATTGACCTAATAAACACCTTCACCAAGATTGAACATTCTGCCTGAATTAGAAGGAGAGTTATTTTGTTTCAAATTCTCGACCAATCAAATTGCTCATCGCTCTGCTTATCCATGGCAGACAATGCTCATTGTCGAACGTATTCAAGGTATTGATGTAAGGAAACTATACACCAAGTTTCATCACTCTGACTTAATTAGAACTGGGCCCTGTTTCACAAAATTTTAGCTTAAGATAAAATCCAATTTTAGTAGATACTTCAATTTTGATTGGCTAAGCACTAAAATCAATCTAATATTATCCAATCAAATTACTAAAATTGGGATCTTATCTTAGTTAAAATTTTGTGAAATAGGCCCCTGAAGTGAAAGTGTCCGAAATCATCAACCAATCAAATTGCTTATCTCTGCTTACCCTAAGCATAAAATGCTCATCTTCGAACTCCATCAAAGCATTGACCTAATAAAGATCTACGCCAAGTTTGAACATTCTAGCCGAATAACACTTAGAGATATTGTGTTTCAATGTCTCGACCAATCAATTTGCGTATCGCTCTGCTTATCCTTAGCAGAAAATTCTCATTGTCGAACTTAGTCAAGGTAGTGATTTAATGAAACTATACTCCAAGTTTCATCACTATAACTAATGTTATTGCGTGTCGAATCATCAACCAATAAAATTGCTCATCTCTGCTTACCCAACGCCAAAAATGCTGATATTCGAACTTCATCAAGACATTGACCTAGTGAATGCCGTTCCAGAGTCATCAAGGTATTCGCCTAATAAACACCTACACCAAGTCTAGCTGAATTAGAAAGAGAGTTATTGTGTCCCAAACTAGATCATTTCGGGAATAATTGTTTTAAAGAGACACGTTCAGGGTTGTTCATAGTTCTATGAAAGTTTAATTTTAAATAAGATGAAAGTCTACCAATAACATTAGGATTTAATAATATAAAAAATAAAGTTTTAAATTAAGAATAATTAATTATTAGTCTGATGGCAATGCAATGTTATGATTTGACGGATGAAATGTACGATGGGTGTCCACACTAAGTGGCTAAGGCGTTGGCCTGCTAGCCAAGAGGTCGGGTGTTCGATCCCTGCATTGGGCAAGAAAGTTCATCTCGATTTTCTGGTGTGCCCCCCACCCCCGTGTACACATTGGAGTGCACGTAAAAGATCCCTTAGAAGTTGGAATTCGATACTGTTGAATAACAATGAAAGGGTGCCATTTTCAATTTTCGATCTTTTTATTCTTCTTCTCCTGATATTTTGGACTGTTGATCGATGGTTTCATATAAAAGACTATCGATAAGACTCTTTGTAGAAGAAGTTCCCAAAAAATATTATGTTGACTTTAAGAGAAAAGGTCCTTTAAAAATGCTCCAAATCGTAAAAATACGACTTTTTGGATTTTCGATCTCTTTTTTTTCTGCTATCCCTGATATTTAAAAAGATAGGCTGGCACTGCCAGGCAGGATACGCCCACATTTTTGAGAGATGGATAGAGGACAAGCAATACCGAAAGTGATTTTTCCTACATCATTAAGTCCTGTATTTCATACTGTATTGGGAGCAGCCATTTTGTTGGTCAGTTCCAGTCTGATATTCATGTAACGGTGATAGAGTCAAACGGTTTCAAATCGGATAATAATTGTGACCTCCAGAGGGACCATAGGCGATTTTTCAGACAATCAGGGGCCATAATTCAGGAAGTTACGATCCGATATGCGCAAATAACAAAAAGAACCATGATTTTTGGGTTATAACCATGCATATCAAGTTTTATCAAAATCAAACTAAAATTGTGACCTCTACAGGGTCCACAACCATGATATACAATTTTTTAACAGTATTCGCGTACAAACGGCGGCCATTTTGTATGGCAATTTTTGTGCGATTTTCCCGAAATTCGAACTCAACCTTCCTTACGGTGTAACGGTAATATAATCAACCGTTTTATTAAATCGGATAATAATTGTGACCACCAGAGGGACCACAAGCTAAAATAAGGCGATTTTGCGTATAATCAGGGGCCATAATTCAGGAAGTTACGTTCCGATATGCGCAAATATCGAAAGGAACCAAGATCTTTGGGTTATAATCATGAATTTCAAGTTTCATCAAAATCGAATAAAAAAATGTGACCCCTACAGGGTCCACAACCTTGATATACCATTTTTTAACAGTATTCGCGTACAAACGGCGGCCATTTTGTATGGCAATTTTCGTCCAATTTTCCCGAAATTCGAACTCAACCTTCCTTAGGGTGTAACGGTGATATAATCAAACTTTTTTTTAAATCGGATAATAATTGTGACCTCCAGAGGGACCACAAGCTAAAAAGGGTGATTTTTCGGACAATCAGGGGCCATAATTCAGGAAATTACATTCCGATAGGCGCAAATATCGAAAGGAACCAAGATCTTTGGGTTATAAACATGCATGTCAAGTTTCATCAAAATCGGTTCAAAATTGTGACCTCTATAGGGTCCACAAGCTAAAAACGTGATTTTTCGTACAATCAGGGGCCATAATCCATGAAGTTTTCATCCGATACATGCCAATATCGAAAGCAGCCGAGATCTTTTGGGGATAAACCTATATTTTAAGTTTCGTCAAAATCGGATAAGAATTGTGACCTTTAGAGAGTCCACAAACAAATTGTGGACGGACGGACAGGGGCGACGACAATATACGTCCACATAAAAATGTGGGCGTATAAAAATGATACAATGATTTCACACAACGGGCTAGCTATTAGACTCTCTATTGACAAGAGTTTCACCGGCCTCCCTTCATTATAACTGAAGTTATCGTGCCCTAAAGAATCAACAAATCAGAATGCTTATCTCTGCTTACCCTAGGCAGAAAATGCTTATCTTTGAACTCAATCATGACATTGACCTAGTGAACGTCTACACCAAGTTTGAACATTCTAGCTTAATTAGAAGGAGAGTTATTGTGTTCCAAATTCTTGGCCCTTCAAATTGCTTCTATTTTTATACGCCCACATTGAAATGTGAAACTTCCAATCAATAGAAACAGGAAACACAAACCAAATACAGACGATTTGATGGGATCGATTTTGAGAAAGTCAAAATGATGCATATGATATTCAGATAAGTTGATATAAAATAAGTAGTAGAATACAATATCAAAAAACCATCGTTTTATCCAACGTTTCGTCAGTAAAAATACTAACTTCCTCAAGGTAAAGAAACTAAATACAAAATGGTCAATGTGGTCGTATATTGTCGTCGCCCCTGTCCGTCCGTCCGTCCGTCCGTCCGTCCTTCGGTCCGGCGTCCACAATTGCTTGTGGACACTCTAGAGGCTAAAGTTAATATCCGATTGATTTTAAATTTATACACAGTGTTTAAGGTCATGAGACGAAGAAGCCTATTGATTTTCAGCGATTTCCGATAATTACTGCCAGAGTTATGGCCCTTTTGAAAACTTCAAAAATATCTTGTGGACGCTCTAGAGGCCAAAGTTAATATCCGATTGGCTTTAAATTTACACACAGTGATTTAGGTCATAAGGCAACGAAGCCTATTGATTTTCAGCAATTTCCGATAATTAGTGCCAGAGTTATGGCCCTTGATCACTTCAAAAAATCTTGTGGACGCTCTAAAGGCCAAAGTTAATATCCGATTGACTTTAAATTTATACACAGTGATTTAGGTCATAAGGCAACGAAGCCTATTGATTTTCAGCAATTTCAGATAATTAGTGCCAGAGTTATGGCCCTTGATCACTTTAAAAAAAATCTTGTGGACGCTCTAGAGGCCAAAGTTAATATCCGATTGATTTTAAATTTATACACAGTGTTTTAAGGTCATGAAACGAAGAAGCCTATTGATTTTCACCGATTTCTGATAATTAGTGCCAGAGTTGTGGCCCTTGATTACTTCAAAAAATCTTGTGGATGCTCTAGAGGCCAAAGTTAATATCCGATTGACTTTAAATTTATACACATTGTTTAAGGTCTTGAGACAAATAAGCCTATTGATTTTCAGCGATTTCTGATAATTACTGTCAGAGTTATGGCCCTTGATCACATCAAAAAATCCTGTTGACGTTCTAGAGGCCAAAGTTAATACCCTATTGACTTGAAATACACACACACTGTTAAAGGTCATGAGACGTAGAAGCCTATTGATTTTGAGCAATTTCAAATAATTACTTCCAGAGTTGTCTCCCTTGATCACTTAAAAAAAAAACTTGTGATGCTATAGAGGCCAAACTTATCATCTGATTGACTTCAGATTGATACACAGAGTTTAAGGTGTTGAAACGAACAAGTATTTTGATTTTCAATGAATTTTGATAACTGAACTGCTAAATCCATGATATTAAATGTTTCCTATACTAATTGATAGCGTGGGGCAAAACTTATATAAAAAGCAAACAAATTCTAATGATTTTCAGATAATTACATAATGAGTTGTTACTCTTAATCAGATTTTAGTGTATTACAAATGTTTCATTACCAAAAAAAGTAAAAATATGCGACAACCTTTGTTTACTGCGCAGAATTTAGCTGCTGAAATTAAGGATCAAAATTTTCAAAAAAATCATCGAAATATAACTCCTGAGTCTGTGTAAGTTACAGCATTGTAGGTCAAATGCA
The DNA here is from genome assembly GCA_948474765.1 of Patella depressa. NCBI lineage: Eukaryota > Metazoa > Mollusca > Gastropoda > Patellidae > Patella > Patella depressa. Next base: position 35,761,775 of record OX419720.1, read on the forward strand.
TTCGTTCTTAATATTCGGTGATTTCGGATTCGTAAAACGTTTTGAAAATATATTTAATCAACAGCCATGTAAATAATCTCATCAAGAAAAAAAAATCATTAAAATCGGTCAAAATATAGCAAAGGTTTTATGATTTTTCACTCGTAAACATCTTTATCAGCACGAAAAACATCAAAGACAAAATTCGAAAATGTGACCTTTTCAAATAACAATATTTCGACCCTGATCCAGGGCTATCCAGTTATGTATTCATTTTGGAAATAGGAGACATATTCTCCAAACTACGGCCTATTGCTTTCATTTACGTGCTCGTTAATGTCAATTTTTCACCTTTTCTCATATTCAGTTCGAAATGGTGACCATCAACAAGAATCAACAAATCACCGTGCTTATCTCTGCTTACCCTGAGCGGAAAAAGCTCATCTTTGAACTCAATCAAGATATTCGAAAATGTGAAACTGCAGATGAAAATGATTTTTAAACGTCCACATTTTTATGTGGACGTATATTGTCGTCGCCCTTGTCCCTCCGTCCACAATTGTTTGTGAACAGTCTACAGGTCACAATTTATATCAGATTTTAATGAAACTTAAAATATAGGTTTATCACCCTAAGATCTCGGTTCCTTTCGATATTGGCATGTATCGGACTGTAACTTCATGGGTTATGGCCATTGATTGTACGAAAAATCACGTTTTTAGCTTGTGAACAGTGTAGAGGTCACAATTTTGAACCGATTTGGATGAAACTTGAAATGCATGTTAATAAACCAAAGATCTTGGTTACTTTCGATAATTTGCACCCAGCAGATCATAACTTCCTGAATTATGGCCCCTGATTGTCCGAAAAATCACCCTTTTTAGCTTGTGGTGCCTTTGGAGGTCAAAAGTGTTATCCGATTTAAAAAACCGTTTGATTATATCACCGTTACATGGTTATGGAGGTTGAGTTTGAATTTCGTGAAAATCGGACCAAAATTGACAGACAAAATGGCCGCTGTTTGTACGCGAATAGTGTTAAAATATGTTATATTATGTCCCATGATTGGCCGAAAAATTGCTTTTTATACGCCCACATTGAAATGTGGTCGTATATTGTCGTCGCCCCCGTCCGTCCGTCCGTCGAGGCTAAAGTTAATATCCGATTGACTTTAAATTTATACACAGTGTTTAAGGTCGTGAGACGAAGAAGCCTATTGTTTTTCAGCGATTTCCGATAATAACTACCAGAGTTATGGCCCTTGATCACTTCAAAAAATCTTGTGGACGCTATAGAGGCCAAAGTTAATATCCGATTGGCTTTAAATTTATACACAGTGTTTAAGGTCATGAGACGAAGAAGCCTATTGATTTCCGATAATTAGTGCCAGAGTTATGGCCCTTGATCACTTCAAAAAATCTTGTGGACGTTTTAAAGGCCAAACTTATCATCTGATTGACTTCAGATTGATACACAGAGTTTAAGGTGTTGAAACGAACAAGTATATTGATTTTCAATGAATTTTGATAACTGAACATCTAAATCCATGATTTTAAATGTTTCATGTATATATACTAATTCAATTGTTAGCGTGGGGTAAAACTTTATAAAAAGCAATCAAATTCTAATGATTTTCTGATAATTACATAATGAGTTGTTACTCTTAATCAGTTTTTAGAGTATTACAAATGTTTCGTTACCGAAAAAAGTAAAAATATGCGACAACCCTTGTTGACTGCCCGGACGATTTAGCTGCTGTGGTCGTATGTTTTGTTGCCTGGCAACCTATCTTTTTATACGCCCACATTGAAATGTGGTCGTATATTGTCGTCGGTCCTGTCCACAATTGCTTGTAGACGCTCTAGAGGCTAAAGTTAATATCCGATTGACTTTAAATTTATACACAGTGTTTAAGGTCATGAGACGAAGAAGCCTATTGTTTTTCAGCTATTTCCAATAATAACTACCAGAGTTATGGCCCTTGATCACTTATGGCCCTTGATCTCTTTAAAAAATCTTGTGGACGCTCTAAAGGTCAAAGTTAATATCCGATTGACTTTAAATTTATACACAGTGTTTAAGGTCATAAGACGAAGAAGCCCATTGATTTTCAGCGATTTCCGATAATTAGTGCCAGAGTTATGATCCTAGATCACTTCAAAAAAATCTTGTGGACGCTCTAGAGGCCAAAGTTAATATCCAATTGACTTTAAATTTATACACAGTGTTTTAAAAGGTCATAAGACGAAAAAGCCTATAGATTTTCAGCGATTTCTGATAATTAGTGCCAGAGTTATGGCCCTTGATCACTTCAAAAAATCTTGTGGATGCTCTAAGAGGCCTAAGTTAATTAATATCCGATCAACTTTCAATTTACACACAGTGTTTAAGGTCATGAGACGAAGAAGCCTATTGATTTTCAGCGATTTCAAATAATTACTGCCAGAGTTATCTCCCGTGATAACTTCAAAAAATCTTGTGGACGCTCTAGAGGCCAAAGTTAATATCCGATTGACTTTAGATTTATACACAGTGTTTAAGGTCATGAGATGAAGAAGCCTATCGATTTTCAGCGATTTCCGATAATTAGTGCCAGAGTTATGGCCCTTGATCACTTCAAAAAATCTTGTGCATGCTCTAGAGGCCTAAGTTAATTAATATCCGATCAACTTTCAATTTACACACAGTGTTTAAGGTCATGAGACGAAGAAGCCTATTGATTTTCAGCGATTTCAAATAATTACTGCCAGAGTTATCTCCCTTGATAACTTCAAAAAATCTTGTGATGCCATATAGGCCAAATTTATCATCCGATTGACTTGAGATTGATACACAGAGTGTAAGGTGTTGAAACGAACAGGTATTTTGATTTTCAATGAATTTAGATAACTGAACAGCTAAATCCATGATATTAAATGTTTCATGTACTAATTGTTAGCGTGGGGTAAATCTTTATAAAAAGCAATCAAATTCTAATGATTTTCTGATAATTACATAATGAGTTGTTACTCTTAATCAGTTTTTAGTGTATTACAAATGTTTCATTACCGAAAAAAGTAAAAATATGCGACAACCTATGTTGACTGCCCGGACGATTTAGCTGCTGTGGGCGTATGTTTCGTTGCCTGGCAACCTATCTTTTAGCTTGTGGCCCCTCTGTAGGTCAAAATTATTATCCGATTTAAAAAAACGTTTGATTATACCACTGTTAAATTGTTATAAAAGATGATGTTGAATTTCGTGAAAATTGGACCAAAATAAACGGACAAAATGGCCGCTGTTTGTACGCGAATAGTGTGAAAATATGTTATATCAAGGTTGTGGACCCTATAGAGGTCACAATTTTGAACTGATTTTGATGAAACTTGACCTACATGTTTATAACATAAAGATCTTGGTTCCTTTCGATATTTGTGCATATCAGATCGTAACTTCCTGAATTATGGCCCCAGATTGTATGGAAAATCGCCTTTATTATATCAACGTTACACTGTAATGAATTTTCAGTTTGAATTTCGTGAACATCGGACCAAAATTGCTGAACAAAATGGCAGCCACTTTTACACGAATAGTGTAAAAATATGGTATAACAAGGTTGTGGACCCTGTAGAGGTCACAATTTTAATTCGATTTTGGTCAAACTTGAAATGCATGTTCATAACTGAAAGATCTTGGTTCCTGTCGATATTTAGACATATCTGATCGTAACTTCCTGAATTATGGCCCCTGATTGTACGAAAAGTCGCCATAATATTAAATGTTTCGTATCCAGCGAAGGTGACAGCTAATTCCGGTCTGAAAGCCTAACTAGATCTGCTAAGCAGATATTAAAGCTTTCATATTCACAGTCACTTCCTGTCACATGTCATGGGTCATATAAATAATCCGAACAAGAAAAAATAAATCATTAAGATCGGTCACAATCTAGTGAAATTAATTTGATTTTTCACTCGTAAACGAAAAACATCAAAGGCAAAATTCGAATTTTTGAAATATTCAAATACCAAAAATTCGACCCGTATCTTCGCTATCCTGAAATGTATTAATTTCAAACATAGGAGACGCATTGAACATACTATGCCCTATTGTGTTTGTTTACAAGTCCGTAAATGTTGATTTTTCACTATGTTTCATATTCACTTTAAAATGGCGACCATCAGTTGACCTAAATCAAAATTCTGCTCCGAACCTTTTTTAGACATTCTTTCAAGGTTTCAGAAAATATAACTCCCATGTCTGTAAGTAAAATATAAAAAAAGCCTTCTTTACGTTTCAAGATGGTGGCACTTCCGGTTTGATCGACAAACTTCATATTTTGTGTACAAATCAGTAATTACTTATCTAGTATCCCAAAAAGAAATCAGGTCATTCTGACCTATATTTCAATGATTTGTTTGAAAATTTTGATCCTTAATTTCATCAAGGGGAGATAATTTTAAAAATTTCTAATCATATTTTTGAAGTCGCATCGGTAAGATCTACTTACATGCTAAATTTCATGTAAATCGTACAACTATTAAAGAAGTTGTCAAATTGGTCTAAACTTCCGGTTCAAAATCACAGCGACGAATTTTCGAAATTTGAAAATCTGAAACTGCAGATTTAAAGTAATTGTCACAAGGTACTCAAAGAAAAAAATATAGTAAAATAGGTCAAATAGTCACAAAGTTACAGCATTGTAGGTCAAATGCATTCGTTCTTAAAATTCGGTGATTTCAGATTCGTAAAACGTTTTGAAAATTTATTTAATCAACAGCCACCACCCATTTTGGGGGGAGGATAGGTAAAAGTTTCAGAAAGATCCTATGGTTAGATTCTGAGAAATCCGATTTGTTGATAAAACACACAAAAAAAAAAGATAATAGAATTAGATCTGCAAAGCAGATATTAAAGCTTTCATATTCACAGTCACTTCCTGTCACATGTCTTAGATCATGTAAATAATCTCATCAAGAAAAAAAAAATCATTAAAATCGGTCAAAATATAGCAAAGGTTTTATGATTTTTCACTCGTAAACATCTTTATCGGCACGAAAAACATCAAAGACAAAATTCGAAAATGTGACCTTTTCAAATAACAATATTTTGACCCTGATCCCGGCTATCCAGAAATGTACATGTATTCATTTTGGAAATAGGAGACATATTCTCCAAACTACGGCCTATTGCTTTCATTTACGTGCTCGTTAATGTCGATTTTTCACCTTTTCTCATATTCCGTTCGTAATGGTGACCATCACGTGACCGAAAACAAAATTCTGATCCGATTGATTTTTAGGCATTCCTTCAAGGATTCCGAAAATTTAACTCCCATGTCTGTAAGTAAAATATCTTGTGTACGAATCAGTAATTACTTGTCTAGTATCGAAAAAAAAATTAGGTCATTCTGATCTATATTTCTTATATTTTTGAAGTCACATCGGTAAGATCTACTTACATGCTAAATTTAATGAAAATCGTACAACTATTAAAGAAGTTGTCAAATTGGTCTAAACTTCCGGTTCAAAATCACAGCGACGAATTTTCGAAATTCGAAAATCTGAAACTGCAGATTTAAAGTAATTGTCTCAAGGTACTCAAAGAAAAAAAATATAGTAAAATAGGTCAAATAGTCACAAAGTTACAGCATTGTAGGTCAAATGCATTCGTTCGTAAAATTTGGTGATTTCGGATTTGTAAAACGTTTTGAAAATATATTTAATCAACAGCCACCACCCATTTTGGGGGGGGATAGGTAAAAGTTTCAGAAAGATACTATGGTTAGATTCTGAAAAATCCGATTTGTTGATAAAACACACAAAAAAAAATGATGATAGAATTAGATCTGCAAAGCAGATATTAAAGCTTTCATATTCACAGTCACTTCCTGTCACATGTCTTAGATCATGTAAATAATCTCATCAAGAAAAAAAAAATCATTAAAATCGGTCAAAATATAGCAAAGGTTTTATGATTTTTCACTCGTAAACATCTTTATCGGCACGAAAAACATCAAAGACAAAATTCGAAAATGTGACCTTTTCAAGTAACAATATTTCGACCCTGATCCCGGCTATCCAGAAATGTATTCATTTTGGAAATAGGAGACATATTCTCCAAACTACGGCCTATTGCTTTCATTTACGTGCTTGTTAATGTCGATTTTTCACCTTTTCTCATATTCAGTTCGTAATGGTAACCGAAATCAAAATTCTGATCCGATAGATTTTTAGGCATTCCTTCAAGGATTCCGAAAATTTAACTCCCATGTCTGTAAGTAAAATATCTTGTGTACGAATCAGTAATTACTTGTCTAGTATCAAAAAAAAAAATTAGGTAATTCTGACCTATATTTCTTATATTTTTGAAGTCACATCAGTAAGATCTATTTATATACTAAATTTCATGAAAATCGTACAACTATTAAAGAAGTTGTCAAATTGGTCTAAACTTCAGGTTCGAAATCACAGCGATGAAAATTCAAAAATCTGAAACTGCAGATTTAAAGTAATTGTCTCAAGGTACTCAAAGAAAAAAGATTTAGTAAAATAGGTCAAATAGTCACAAAGTTACAGCATTGTAGGTCAAATGCATTCGTTCGTAAAATTTGGTGATTTCGGATACGTAAAACATTTTGAAAATATATTTAATCAACAGCCACCACCCATTTTGGGGGTGATAGGTAAAAGTTTCAGAAAGATCCTATGGTTAGATTCTGAGAAATCTAATTTGTGGATAAAACACACAAAAAAAAAAAAAATTAACTAGATCTGCTATGCAGATATTAAAGCTTTCATATTCACAGTCATTCCTGTCACATGTCATAGGTCATATAAATCATCCGAAAAAAAAAATCATTAAAATCGGTCACAATCTAGTGAAGTTAATGTGATTTTTCACTCGTAAACAACTTTGTCGGCACGAAAAACATCAAAGGCAAAATTCGAATTTTTGAAATATTCAAATACCAAAAATTCGACCCGTATCCCAGCTATCCTGAAATGTATTAAATTTTAGACATAGGAGATGCATTGAACATACTATGCCCTATTGTGTTTGTTTACAAGTCCGTAAATGTCGATTTTTCACTATGTTTCATATTCACTTTAAAATGGGGACCATCAGCTGACCTAAATCAAAATTTTGCTCTGAACGTTTTTTAGGTTTTCCTTCAAGGATTCAGAAAATGTAACTCCCATGTCTGTAAGTGCAATATTGCAAAAGTTCTATTGTTTTTTCACATTTCAAGTTGGTGGCACTTCCGTTTCGATCGAAGAGCTCCATATTTTGTGTACGAATCAGTAATTACTTGCCTAGTATCAAAAAAAAAAATTAGGTCATTCTGACCTATATTTCGACGTTTTTTTTTTTTTTTTTAAACTTTGATCCTTAATTTCACCAAAGGGAGATAATTTAGAAAATTTCTAATCATATTTTTGAAGTCTCATAGTTAAATTCTACTTACATACAAAATTTCATGAAAATCGTACAACTATTAAAGAAGTTGTCAAATTGGTCATAACTTCCGGTTCGAAATCACAGCAATGAATTTCCGAAATTCGAAAATCTGAAACTTCAGATGAAAATGTTTTTTTACTAGGTACTCAAAGAAAAAAGAATTAGTAAAATAGGTCAATAAATAACAAAGTTACGACTATGCATTGTTAGTTTTTTCGTTCGTAAAATTCGGTGATTGCGAATGCTTAAAACGTTTTGAAAATATATTTAAACAATACTCACCACCCATTTGGGGGGGGGGGTAGGTCAAAGTTTCAGAAAGATACTATGGTTAGTAGGGGTGGGCGATATAACCGATATACCGGTGTATTGCGATTCAAACTTGCCAATACATCATATCGTGATACACGTCCAAGAACCGGTTCAGTCAATACGATCGGCAACTTCCGTAATAATCATCGGAATATTCCGTGAGATTGTCAATTCTATTGAAAACTTGAGAATTTCCTCGACGCATTTTTGACGGCACGTTCCTGGCGGTAGTGAATCAACTCGCTGACCCTTCGTACTTGGCAACGGCATTAGCGAACCCAAGCGAGAAATCAATCAACTTATTTCTATTGTTTCTAATTCATTGATTAATGGTGATTGGGTAATAAAAGTAATAGGTCAGAGGTGAAAATTCACACCGTGCCTATCACTTTGGCGCTATTCCAATATTTTCGCGCTGTCACTTACGGCTAATAATTATATGATATTGAGAGTGAAATAGAATCCGATTTTATAATTTACTGCCAGGCATATTGTGGAATATGATAATGTCGAAGAAATCAACTATTTATTATTTTTTTTGACGTTATGATTCGAAGAATGCGTCTTCTCGAGCCGAGATCAACCGTGTCGCCGCCATCTTGAATACGTTCGATCAAACAGATGATAACAAAACTTACGGCTAATAATTCTCGACTTTGGAAAGCTAAATTGAATCAAAACTTTTAGGATTTAATACAAGCTAAATTAAGGAAAATTACACTGTCGAAGCTTTCAATGAAGCAAAGAAAACGACAATTCCCGTCATAAATCCAAAGAAAGGCAGAAATGTTAAATGCCGAAGGCGATGAAGTAACCGTTATTTGGGTGATGTTTCTTTTTAAAAGTTATATTTATATTTACTGCTGCCAACACTGCTGCCAACATGAAGTACTATATTTTTGTTTTATTTTTAAAAAAAAAATCGTAAGGGATACTTTTTCACGTTATTTTGCCAATATGATAGAGAAAAGTCATAATTGGCTTTTCAATATAATTTATAGTAATATAAATGCTACTTTGTACAATTGAATTTTATATCATTGGGAAGAACACGACAATGTTTACATTTTTATGTATAGAAAATATTTTTTTAGTTATTTTCAATTTTGTAGAGGGTATTAGGATTAACAATAATTCTCTAATTGGCTTTGGGAGATGGGCCCTGCTGATTTAATGAGCTTAGGGTTAGGGTAGCTAATCTTTTAATTGGCTCAGGGCGTTTAATGTTGAATATTGCATTATGCAATAAATGTAACGCAGAAGTGAGGTAAATAAAAACATGTGTTTTGTGGATATCTTGTTCTTGTAGTTGATTAGTTGTACAATAGAGGAATTGCATGTCCAAAGACCTTCACATGAGTTTCAGTGTTGCTATGAGATACATGTAAGGCTGTACTTTTGCAATAAATCTGGACTAGCACTTTCACAATATATTGCAATATGTATTGCAATACGACAAATCGTATCGCAATATATCGCAATACGATTTTTTTGGCAATACCCACCCCTAATGGTTAGATTCTGAGAAATCCGATTTGCAAATACCTCGAGGAAAAATCGCTTGGTACATCGCTTAATCTTAAAACTGCTGCCATTATTGCTTGCCTCACTGACGGGCTTAAATTGGGTTATCTCCCTTCATTTTAAGTGGCGTGGCTACGTCCGCACTGGCGATCCTTCAATTCATTACACCCAAGGCATGTAATTACATATACTACATATGTGACAGAACATGTCATACTACTATTTATATTAAATTGAAAATTATTAAAGTTAAAACTATTGCCTTCAATCAAGTAATCGCATGCTCCACAGTTTTATTGTCCACATTTTGTCACCGCATACTCGGTTTCGAGACTGTCATATTTAGCTCTTGTTAGCATCTTTTTTAAACTTGGTGGTTGGCGCTTTGAAGGAATGAACTTTGTTTCACGCAGGATTTTATTCATTCGTTAACTACGTCTCAGTAAAGTTATCTCTGATCGAGTACATTGATTATAATCGGATTTCGAGGATTGTGCGTGGAGATGTATGGTATGCACTTTTCTTTTGTTATTTTTGGTCTCACTGTTCTAAGTTCTAAAATATCAAATGCCTTCGCTCGCTTTATACCGTGAATCCTTTTTTTTGTATGACTCGGATGACAAGAGTCAAAATATAAATATTGTTTGGTGTCCGTACTTTGTAAAATATATCTGTTTCTATTTTATTATCATCAGTTTTTAGCACCATAATATCCAAAAATGATATTTTCTTTGTCACTTGTTTCAACGGTAAATTGTATTTTTGGATGAATGCTATTTTGAATTTCACTAAAGATGGATAATTGATTTAGATTTTTGAGCCAAATAAAAAAACAATCATCTAGGAATCTTTTCTATCGTTCCTCAAAGTATATTCTTGTTTCATGGTCAAATGTTATCTCAACATTTTCCGCAATGTCAAATTCTAAATAGCCCAGAACTAATGTCGCGTAACATGGGACGCATTTAGTTCCCATAGCAGTGCCAACTAGTTGTTTATAGAATTTTGCATCGAAATAGAAACAGTTGTTTTCAAGTACGAAATTCAAACTACATAATATAAAATATTTTGTGAAACGTTCATGGAGATCTTGTGGGTATTTATCTACCCAGAATTCGATAGCTGTTAATCCTAAATCAAAAGTAATATTTGAGTAGAGGTTTGTGACATCGTAAGTAAGTGGGGTGACATTTTCTGCGACCCGGTGGCAGAAGCTGGTTTAGAAAATCCACACTATCTCTAATATTACTTTTACCTTACATGTAAGTACATATGGACGTAACAGTATATCTAAAAGGTGACTTAGACGATGGGTTTCGCAGCAAGGCCCGGCAATAATGGGGCGTAATTTCAGGTCTTTTGGCCTTTCCATCGTAATGTAATCACTTTTCTGTTTTTATACGCCCACATTAAAATGTGGTCGTATATTGCCGTCGCCCCCGTCCGTCCGTCTGTCGGTCGGTCCGTCCCTCCGTCCATCCCTCCGTCCATCGTCCACAATTTCTTGTGAACGCTCTAGAGGCTAAAGTTAATATCCGATATACTTGAAATTTATACACAGTGTTTAAGGTCGTGAGACGAAGAATCCTATTGATTTTCAGTGATATCCGATAATTACTACCAGAGTTATGACCCTTGGTCACTTTGAAAAATCTTGTGAACGCTCTAGAGGCTATAGTTGATATCCGATTGACTTTAAATTTATACACAGTGTTTAAGGTCATGAGACGAAGAAGCCTATTGATTTTCAGCGATATCTGATAATTACTACCAGAGTTATGACCCTTGATCACTTTGAAAAATCTTGTGAACGCTCTAGAGGCTAAAGTTAATATCCGATTGAATTTAAATTTATACATGGTGTTTAAAGTCATGATACAAAAAAGCCTATTGATTTTCAGCAATATCCGATAATTACTGCCAGAGTTATGACCCTTGATCACTTTGAAAAATCTAAAGTTAATATTCGATTGACTTTAAATTTATACACACTATTTACGGTCATGATACAAAATAGCCTATTTATTTTCAGCGATATCCGATAATTACTGCCAGAGTTATGACCCTTGATCACTTTGAAAAACCCTGTGAATGCTCTAAAGGCTAAAGTTAATATCCGATTGACTTTAAATTTGTACACAGTGTTTAGGGTCATGAGACGAAGAATCCTATTTGATTTTCAGTGATATCCGATCACTTTGAAATATCTTGTGGACAAAGGCCTTGAGACAAACCATCAAAACTATTCTAATCATTTCTGATAATTATTTAATGGGCTATTACTCGTAATAAGATTATCATGTGTTGTAAATGTTCTCCTTACTGATAAAAGAAACAATATGCGACAACCCTTGTTGACTGCCCGGACGACTTAGCTGTTGTGGGCGTATGTTTCGTTGCCTGGCAACCTATCTTTCAAATGCTTCAGTTATCTCTTTGCTCTTGTGGACTTCGGGAAGTCCATAAAAACTGCTTGGTTTCACACCAAATATGGTAAGAAATGATATTTCATCTTCAAGGATCCTTGAAAATGAATTGACAAGTTTCCGGAGTCTTTTCATATTGTCCTCCGTTATGTTTCTTGACAATTCTAGGTAGTATTCCTTGTTCGATATTATCGATAATACCATTTCTGTATAATGATCTGCATCCATGAGGACTGTTGCCCCACCTTTATCCGCCTGCTTATGAATATGGATTTATCCTTTGATAACTGTGATTTCGTTTTCTTATTGATGAGTTATATTCCTTCGAACATTACTTAAAGTTTAAACAGTATATTATTCCATAAACTGAATTGGATTGAACAACAGGCAAATGCCTATATAAGTTCTCTCCAAACAAATAAAACAATTATATCTTATGTGTACAATAGACAAGGGTGGACATATATACAGTAGAATCCGTATGAGCAGCCACTCCTATTCAGCGACATCTCCTTGTAAGCGGTCACAATAAATTCCCCCCGTAAAAATTCTATTGTTTCATCGCTTTATTCAACGGTCACTCCTCTAACGCGGCCAGCGGTCACTATTTTGCACATGAATTTAACAAAACATCGCCCATTGAACGGCCATTGTTTGATGATACCATCTTGTCGTTCTTCGAAACACACCCGCTAATCCCGTGGGTAGTAATCAATTAACTGGACTCCCACAAATCAGATAAAAAGAAATGTGAAAATACCAATTAACCCGGGATTATCTGTTAATTAATCTTTTGTTTTATTAAACGACAAACCTGATCATTGTTTTCACACGTAACAGGACATTATTTGATACTGATTGAATAAACTGAAAGTACCGACTAAAAGCCGCTATGTTGTTAAATAGACGTTTTTAGCGCCACCTGTAATATTACAGAGTTACACCCCCTATGATTCGGTAGCTAAATCAGCGATGTTTTTTGGTTCGTGTGCTTCTTTGATAAAATAAAATTAATTCATCGATTTTCTTCACAAAAATGGATAAATATTATCGAATACATCACTATGATAGACAGTAGTATTGAAGGTTGGTACAAAATGACAAGTTTACAGAAGTTATGTCCGCGATTCAGCGACGGCCAAATTTACCGATGCAATTGAAGTATTGCATTGGTGTTTCCTTCCAATGCATTCAAGCGTAATATTAATTGATGTCAGCACAAAAAAACATGAGATTTTACAAAAATGGATAAATATTATCGAATGCATGACAATGATAGACAGTAGTATTGAAGGTTGGGACAAAATGACATGTTTACGGAAGTTATGTCCGAGATTCAGCGACGGCCAAATTTACTGATGCAAATGCACCCAAGCGTAATATTAATTGATGTCAGCACAAAAAACTAGAGATTTTATTAAGAGGCCACTCCCGTTAAGCGGTCAATCCTAAAATTTCCCGTGGGTGGCTGCTTAATGCAGATTCTACTGTATAGACAGTGAGTTACAAACATATTTACATTTCTTGGAGGTTAATCGTAGAGTAATACATTTTTATACGCCCACATTTTTATGTGGACGTATACTGTTGTCGCCCCCGTCCGTCTGTCCGTCCACAATTGTTTGTGAACAGTCTACAGGTCACAATATTTATCCGATTTCAATGAAACTTGATATATAGGTTTATCACCCCAAGATCTCGGTTCCTTTCGATATTGGCATGTATCGGACTGTAACTTCATGGATTATGCCCCCTGATTGTACGAAAAATCACGTTTTTAGCTTGTGAACACTGTAGAGGTCACAATATTGAACCGATTTTGATGAAACTTGACATGTATGTTTATAACCCAAAGATCTTGGTTCCTTTCAATATTGCGCCCATTGGATCATAACTTCCTGAATTATGTCCCCAGATTGTCCGAAAAATCGCTTTTGTTTGCTTCTGGTCCCTCTGGAGGTCAAAATTATTATCCGATTTAAAAAAACGTTTGACTATATCACCGTTACATGGTAATGAAGAGAGAGTTTTAATTTCGCGAAAATCGGACTAGAATTGACGGACAAAATGTCTGCCGTTTGAACACGAATAGTGTGAAAATATGTTATATCAAGGTTGTGGACCCTGATATGGGGGAACAATTTTGAATCGATTTTGATGAAACTTGACAGGTAAGTTATATAACCCAAAGATCTTGGTTCCTTTCGATATTTGCGCCCATCGGGTCATTATTTGCGCCCATCGGGTCATTACTTCCTGAATTATGTCCCCTGATTGTACAAAAAATCACCCTTTTTAGCTTGTGGTGCCTCTGGAGGTCACAATTATTATCTAATTTAAAAAAAAAACCGTTTGATTATAAAAACCAAACAAATTCTAATGATTTTCTGATAATTCCTTAATATGCGACAACTCTTGTTGACTGCCCGGACGATTTGGCTGCTGTGTGGACGTATGTTTCGTTGCCTGGCAACCTATTTTTTAGCTTGTGGTCCTTCTTGAGGCCAGAATTATTATCCGATTTAAAAAACCGTCTGATTATATAACCGTTACACCGTAAAGAAGGTCGTGTTCAAATTTCGTAAAAATCGGACCAAAATTGACGAACAAAATGGCGCCGTTTGTACGCTAAAAGTGTAAAAATATGGTATGTCAAGGTTGTGAACACTGTAGAGGTCACAATATTGAACCGATTTTGATGAAACTTGAAATGCATGTTTATAACTCAAAGATCTTGGTTCCTTTCGATATTTGCGCATATTGGATCATAACTTCCTGAATTATGGCCCCTGATTGTACGAAAAATCGCCTTTTTAGACGCCCACATTGAAATGTGGGCGTATATTGTCGTCGCCCCCGTCCGTCCGGCGTCCACAATTGCTTGTGGATGCTCAACAGGCTAAAGTTAATATCCGATTGACTTTAAATTTACACACAGTCTTTAAGGTCATGAGAAAAAGAAGCCTATTGTTTTTCAGCAATTTCCGATAATAACTACCAGAGTTATGGCCCTTGATCACTTCAAAAAATTTTGTGGACGCTCTAAGAGGCCAAAGTTAATATCCGATTGACTTTAAATTTATACTAGCGTTTAAGGTCATAAGACAATGACGCCTATTGATTTTCGGCGATTTCCGATAATTAGTGCCAGAGTTATGACACTTGATCTCTTTAAAAAATCTTGTGAACCCTCTAAAGGTCAAAGTTAATATCTGGTTGACTTTAAATTTATACACAGTGTTTAAGGTCATAAGACGAAGAAGCCTATTGATTTTCAGCGATTTCCCATAATTAGTGCCAGAGTTATGGCCCTTGATCACTTTAACAAATCTTGTGGACGCTCTAGAGGTCAAAGTTAATATCCAATTGACTTTAAATTTATACACAGTGTTTAAGGTCATAAGACGAAGAAGCCTATTGATTTTCAGTGATTTCTCATAATTAGTGCCAGAGTTATGGCCCTTGATCACTTCAAAAAATCTTGTGGACGCTCTAGAGGTCAAAGTTAATATCCGATTGACTTTAAATTTATACACAGTGTTTAAGGTCATAAGACGAAGACGCCTATTGATTTTCAGCAATTTCCGATAATTAGTGCCAGAGTTATGGCCCTTGATCAACTCAAAAAATCTTGTGGACGCTCTAGAAACCAAAGTTAATATCCGATTGACTTTAGATTTATACACAGTGTTTAAGGTCATAAGACAATGACGCCTATTGATTTTCGGCGATTTCCGATAATTAGTGCCAGAGTTATGACCCTTGATCTCTTTAAAAAATCTTGTGAACGCTCTAGAGGTCAAAGTTAATATCTGGTTGACTTTAAATTTATACACAGTTTTTAAGGTCATAAGACGAAGAAGCCTATTGATTTTCAGCGATTTCCCATAATTAGTGCCAGAGTTATGGCCCTTGATCACTTCAAAAAATCTTGTGGACGCTCTAGAGGCCAAAGTTAATATCCGATTGACTTCAAATTTTTACACAGTGTTCATAAGACAAAGAAGCCTATTGATTTTCAGCGATTTCCGATAATTAGTGCCAGAGTTATCTCCTTTGATAACTTCAAAAATTCTTGTGACGCTATAGAGGCCAAAGTTACCATCCGATTGACTTCAGATTGATACATAGTGTTTTTAGGTGTTGAAACGAACAAGTAAATTTGATTTTCAATGAATTTAGATAACTGAACAGCTAAATCCATGATATTAAATGTTTCATGTATATACTAATTGTTAGCTTGGGGTAAAACTTTATAAAAAGCAATCAAATTCTAATGATTTTCTGATAATTACATAATGAGTTGTTACTCTTAATCAGTTTTTAGTGTATTACAAATGTTTCATTACCGAAAAAAGTAAAAATATGCGACAACCCTTGTTGACTGCCCGAACGATTTAGCTGCTGTGTGTTTATGTTTCGTTGCCTGGCAACCCTATCTTTTAGCTTGTGGTACTTCTTGAGGCCAAAATTATTATCCGATTTGAAAAAAATGTCTGATTATATCACCGTTACACTGTAAAGAAGGTTGTGTTCGAATTTCGTGAAAATCGGACCAAAATTGACGGACAAAATGGCCGCCGTTTGTACGCGAATACTGTTAAAAAAAATGATATATCCTGGTTGTTTACCCTGTATAGGTCACAATTTTAATTGATTTTGATGAGGAAGGTTGAGTTCTAATTTCGTGAAAATCATACCAAAATTGCTGAACGAAATGGTCGCCGTTTGTACGTGAATAGTGTAAAAATATGGTATATCATGGTTGTGGACTCTCTACAGGTCACAATTCTACAGGTCACAATTCTTAACCGATTTTGATGAAAAGTCACATTTCTAGGTTGTGTACCGTCACACCATAATCATTGTCGGCTTCGATTTTCATGAATATCAGACTGGAACTGACCAACTAAATGGCTGCTCCCAATACAGTATGAAATACAGGACTTAATGATGTAGGAAAAATCACTTTCGGTATTGCTTGTTCTCTGTCCATCTCTCGAAAATGTGGGCGTATCCTGCCTGGCAGTGCCAGCCTATCTTTCAGAAGTTATCTATCTTTCTAGGATTGGTGCCGAATTTTTATTTCTCAATTGGCTCCATTAGTGGTTTTTTCGAAGAAATAATTTCTTCTTCCACTCTTTGTCAATTGATTGTTTAACCCGACCACATTCTTTTTCAACTGACAGCCTTGATGTATCTTCAAGAGCCGCAGACAGAATTGTCGCTGGGTTTTTATCAACAAGGCTTTCAATTTTTTCTCCAAGTTGATCCAATGACTTTACCATAATGTATGGATCGTGTTTGGGCGTAGAAGGAAAATTAGTTATAGAAAAGATCGCGTGTTCGAATTTGTTTATCGCTCGATTGATTTTCATTGATTTCCACTAATTTCTGCCAGAGTTATGGCTCTTGATCACTTTGAAAAATCTTGTAGACGGTCTAGAGGCCAAACTTATCATCTGTTCGACCTCAAATTGATACAGAGTTTAAGGGCTTGAGACGAACAAGTATATTGATTTTCAATGAATTTTGATAACTGAACAACTAAATCCATGATATTAATTGTTTCGTAAACCAAATGTTAGCATGATGCAGAACTTTATACAAACCAAACAAATTCTAATGATTTTCTGATAACTACTTAGTGAGTTGTTACTCTTAATCAGATTTTAGTGTATTCTAAATGTTTTATGAACAAAACAAGTAAAACTAGACCTGCATGCAGGAATGACGGGTTTCACTGGTGCCACGTTACCCTTGAACATATGTCTTTTCCGGTACCAACGAAACCACTAAACAGGTTTCCAAATAAACATTGTTCACATCAAATAAAATGGACGCAGAATCAATCAAATCCAGCAATATCAATTGATTTTATACATTTGTTACTTGTAAATGATCTTGACAAAATTACATTACTTTCGGTGTTAATGAAAATGTTCAATAAGTTTTATGAAATCAGAAATGGCATAGATAACATATAGTGAAAAAATTTTTGTAAATTGAATATAATTGCCACTTTTAAAGACAAAAAAACTTGAAAAGTGACTTGTAGAAAATCGCCTATTTCTCTGCAACCGTACAAGTTAGGAACCATTTTGTGGTATCTGTATGATCGTATGGATTCATTCTATTTGTTGATTGGCATCAAATATCATAATTTGAAAAAGATTTCAAAACAGACTCATTTGAATAAAATATCTGTTTTTAAGGCTAAAAATACAGTTTTTGCCAAAATGACGTTACTTCCGGTGATAATGAAAATCTTAAATTACTTGTATGAAATCCTAAGTGGCATTAGGTATAACATGGTGTAACGTTTTTGAAAATCAAATAATAATTGACACTTTTATGGCCCCAAAAACTTCAAAAGTGACCTGTAGAAATCCGTCTATTTCACGGCAACCAAACAAGTTAGAAACAATTTTATGATATCTATATGAACATATGAGTTGTGTTTATATGTGAATTTAAACCAAAAGTTAAAATTATTAATACATATTAAATAATTCTTGGTTGAATATAACATTGATTTAAAAAGTTTAAAATGCAGTTTTTGACAAAATGACGTCACTTCCGATGTCAATTTTAAATTGTAATCAACTTGATATGATGCTACATGCTTTTTGAATCAAATGATGTCACTTTTATAAAAATCCAATAATAATTGACTATTTTACAGGCAAAATAACGAAAACAGTGACTTGTGCAGAACTGTTAATTTCTTGGCAACTGCTTACATTACAAACTAATTTTAACATACAATATTTTCAAAAACGACAACTTCGGTGATTTCGGACATTTCGCATTGTCGCAGAACGTTCAGAATAGCTTTATCCTCTAAGTCACACCCACTTTCCAAGGGAAACCAAAGAAATCATAATGATGCGGCACGTAGTTGCTGAGATCTATTCAAATTGGAATCTGAATAATAATAAGAATAATAATAAGAACTAGACCTGCATGCAGGAATGACGGGTTTCACTGGTGCCACGTTACCCATAAACATGCCGCTTCCGGTGTCAAGTTACCCTTGAACATATGTCACTTCCGGTACCAACGAAACATTAAACAGGTTTGCAAATTAACATTGCACACAAATAAAATGGACGCAGAATCAACCAAATCCAGCAATATCAATTCATTTTATACATTTGTTACTTGTAAATGATCTTGACAAAATTAAATTACTTCCGGTGTTAATAAAAATGTTCAATTAGTTTTTGCGCTAGTCAGATGACTCTTTAATTCTGTGCAAAACACGACTAAAAAATATTTATAAATAAAAAAGTTTTTTGTACAATTTTAAATTTTCGAAATTTGGCGCCTAATATCTTCGAAGATTTGCCGAAAATCGAAAGTAGCGTAGCTATGTGCCCTGTCTCCGTCTATGCCAAAATGTATCGAAAGTTAAAATCCAATGATTATTGTTAAAATTACTGGAATATTTTTTTAAAAACGATAACTTCGGTGATTTCGGACATTTCGCATTATCGCAGAACGTTCAAAATAGCTTTATCCTCTAAGTCACACCCACTTTCCCCAGTAAAACCGAAGAAATCGTAACTATGCGACACGTAGTTGCTGAAATCTACTCAAATTTGAATCTGAATAATAATAATAAGAATAACCAGACCTGCCGTGCTGAATCGGCTTTCAGGAATCAGACAGGAAGTGCGTCACACAATAGCCGATCCATCGAGCTACCAAACGATACTGTAGTTGTTATGATTCAGTGACACCCTCTATCAGATTTGTAAGTAATATTTGCTTGCGAATACACCGGTCAAAATTGTAAAATCTGGCAAAATTACTTCACTTCCAGTGCCAAAAGAAATCATTATCGGTAACAAATAAGTTGAGAATTCGCAATTGAGAATTGTTTTATACACACCAGGCAATAAATAATAAACTTGGAACCCATAAACTGAAATTAAAAAGGTAAAAAACTTAAAGAGAGACAAACTATATCTCAAATTAACCGGCACTACCTAGATGAGAGAAATGAGGTTTAACGTCGACTAGACACAAACTATGTCATTTCGGGACTAGCATGGTTTAATTTTATATCAATAATTCCTGTGTAAAATATCATCAAAAAATATTCATAAATAAAAAAGGTTATCGTAAAAGAATTAATTTTTTTCAAAATATCGGACATTTTTACGACTGCTTCCGGTTTTACGATCGTTGTTGTGATAGCTTTACAAAGTTCTTTGGATACTTAACTTTACGTACCAGAAGTATCAGAAACATCCATTGAGTAGTTTTGGAAAAAGAGATAAATTAAAGAGCGTTTCCCAAAATTTAACGATTTTTCAAAGTTTGAGGCCATTTTTGTACCACTTATATTATTTCAACGCTTTTCATTTTGGATTCACTATATAGACAACCGATAGGACTTTGAGTAAGAAAAATTTAAGAAAAATCTGTGGCGCCGTTTGCGAGAAAAGGGCGTCTCAGAATGTTAAAAAATCGGAAAATACTAGATTTTTGGCATACAATTATTTATTTCCTTACCATCGAAATCGTATTATTTAGATACCATATGGTGGTCCATTAATAGGGCTACCCAGCGACACTTTAGTTCTTTTGGTCCGCTATTACCTAAAGGAGAAATCAAGTTTTTCGCAAGTGCGACAATGTTTTTAACCATTTTTTTTTCATTTTTTGAATACTTCCGGTATGGTTATTATTATCGGAATAGTTTTAATAGCCGGTTTGGGCACTAAAATAGCCACAGGGCTCTGTAATGATATATTACATTATCCGATCAGATAAAATGCCCCTGAGAAATCCTATGTTCAAAAGTGCCAAAAATGCAAAAAAATTAAAATATCGAAAATTAAATTTCAATAACTACATACATATTATACATCGTTAGAGTCATAATTAGGTCAGCTATCTGAATATGCAATCTTTTTTTGAAAATCTCTTAAAATAAAATAATAGCAGAGCATTTTCCAAAATTTCACGTTTTTTCAACTTTTTTCGATTTTCAGTCCATTATTTCACCTATTCCAGATATTTCAAAGTCTTACTGGATAGTTTCATGCAAAATAACTCCGAAAGGACTCGCGTTAGAAAATTTTTTTTAAAAAGTTGCAGTTAAGTTTTCGAGCTACAGGCATCCAAAAACGCTCCAAATCAGAAAATACTTGATTTTCAGCATGCCATATTTTGCTGTCTGCTCATCGTATCCGTACGAATTGGGTATCATACGATAGCACAATCCTAGTGCAATCCAATGGTACCCTAATTTGTCTAATCCATTGATATCGGACGGAGAAATCGCGTTTTTCCCCCAAAATACCCTTTTTTTGCATTTTTTTCAAAAATATCGGACATTATTTCAACCACTTCCGGTGTACAGATTATTGTTGAAATTGCTTTATTCCTTGCAATGGTCATTTGGCTTCATGCCTCAGAAGTTTCAGAAACGTCAATTCTGCCATAAAACGAAACCCGAGCTCACAAAATGGGTAGAAAATTCGAAAAATAAAGGGCGATAACTCGGAATGAAACTTATATATCTGGAATCGGATGGTTTTCAGGTATCCAAAAATGTAGGTCAAATTTGAAAATTTTGAAAAATAACAAAAATTGTCTCTCAAACCACATTTTTCATTTCTCGATCACAAGAAGTCAGCGATGAAGTTTCGAAATATCGAAATTTTCAACTGCTATCATCCGAGAAAAGACTCGGGGTTTCCGAAAATGTCATTTGTATGAAAATAGGTACAGAATTGACAAATCTACGGCCGTTTTTTAATTTTTTGACACAGCACAAAATTCGACCACTTCCGGTCTGCGCAGAAGTTTCAAAAATAGTTTATCAAGTAGCCAACACATGGTTTCCCAATAGAGAATTAGGTCCCAGATCGGTATCTGTTACAGGCACTGAGAAATAGGCTCCGGCGAAAAAAAAAATAATAATAATAAATAATAATTTTAGTAATCACAATAGGCTTTCAGACGAAAGTGTGAAACCCTAATAATTTTAACAAAAACAATAGTGTTTCACACAAACTACGCAGTGTGAAACCCTAAATATGCAACAACTCTTGTTGACTGCCAGGACGATTTTGCTGTTGTGGGCTTATGTTTTGTTGCCTGGCAACCTATCTTTGACTATTATAGTGAGAACTGCCAACTCGTTATCTAACCTTACATAATGTATCTTTAATATATTTGTCATCTATTTATTTTGGAATTTCGGCGGGGGACATCAACCTCACTGTTGGCTTATTTTTAAAGGAGCACATTCTCATATACGTGGACTGGGGTTAGATGATGCATTGGAGGCCCGTGCGATATCCCAGGGAATGGTTGGACAGGCAGCTGCTCGACGAGCTGCAGGTGTTATATTAGAAATGATTAAGGTACAGTATAACTTTTTTTTCAATAACTAGTTTTCTTATACAGCAAGGCAGGTTATCTTAAAGTGTACATAAGATTATAATATATATAATTTATCATTTATATAGCGCCGAATATCCAATACAAGTGTTGCTCAGTGGCGTTGACAAACACAATTCGTAAAATCAAAATATACAACCGGGCATTCAAAAACACGCTAGTTAACTCAATGACAGGCGCGTGTGCTAGCCATTCAGCCCCCCCCCCCTTTTGAAATCAGACACGTTCAATATGTCATATAGGAAGAATAGTAAGTCGCTCACAACAAAATCGTAAATTAATGAATTTAGAAAAATTCTGAAGACATCATTGAAGTCGCATTGGCAAGTTCTACTTACATTCTAAATTTCAGGGAAAATCGCACAACTATTAAAGAAATTGTCAAGTTGATCTCAATTTTCGGTTCGAAATCACAGAGACGAAGTTTCGAAAGTTATAACCCAAAGATCTTGGTTCTTTTTGATATTTGCGCCCATTGGATTGTAACTTCCTGAATTATGGCCCCTGATTGTCCGAAAAATGACCTTCTTTAGCTTGTGGTCCCTCTGGAGGTCAGAATTATTATCCCATTTAAAAAACCGTTTGATTATATCACCGTTACATCGTAATGAAGGTTGAGATCAAATTTCGTGAAAATGGGACCAAAAATGCCTGCCACTTGTACGCGAAGAGTGTAAAAATATGGTATATCAAGGTTGTGAGCCCTGTAGAGGTCACAATCTTCATTCAATTTTGATGAAACTTGAAACACATGTTTACAACTTAACAATCTTAGTTCCTTTCGATATTTGTGCATATCTGATTGTAACTTCCTGAATTATGGCCCCTGATTGTACGAAAAATGACCTTTTTCTTAGCTTGTGGTCCCTCTGGTGTCAGAATTATTATCCCATTTAAAAAAACGTTTGATTATATCACCGTTACATCGTAATGAAGGTTGACAGCTGTTCTTGTCAGGCCATCCATCCTTCATCACTAACAATGCAGGGATAAAACACTGAACCTCAAGGCTACCGATCCAGCATCTTACCCACTTAGCAACATGATCCCCAGTCGAATTTGAAGCCTACTGAAATGAACCTTTATAACCCAAAGATCTTAATTCATTTCAATATTTGCAATATCTAACTTAATGATGTAGGAAAAAATCACTTTCGGTATTGCTTGTTCTCTATCCATCTCTCGAAAATGTGGGCGTATCCTGCCTGGCAGTGCCAGCCTATCTTTATCTTTTATTTTGAGTTACATTTCCACACACTACATAAATGTAGTTTTAAAAACTTAAAAGGAGAAAAAGGACCAATTTCATGTCTGAAATCTGTTTTAAAAAAAAACAACTGCCGGTGACCTGTCCAACATTTAAATTTGATGCAATTTGAGTGATGTTTTGATCATCCTTCGATTTTCCTATGAAAAATTTATGGCAAAAATCGGTTGATGGCAAATATTTTTTAAACAGGTATTGGGGCACTATATCATCATTCACTCTCTATGCAGACTCCACAATGTCATCAAAAGTAAAATTATATGGCACACCATTGACTGTCCAGTCAAGAAATGTTGTTGTTTTCTGACAGATTTTAAGCAAAACTATCACTCCATATCCTTAACCAGACCCTGCCATGTTGATTTTCCACAAGCCAGGACTCACTTGAGAGTCGCTTTTTCATTGGTCAGTATCGACGAGATAACATGTTTCCTGTCACTTTTATCCAATAAAAAGTATTCTAACTTTACGATTTAGACTTACGATTTAGCATGCCGGCATTGACAGATCCATATTTCCGACATGTTTTTCATGTCCCCATTTTTATACGCCCACATTGAAATGTGGTCGTATATTGTCGTCGCCCATTTTTATACGCCCACATTGAAATGTGGTCGTATATTGTCGTCGCCCCCGTCCGGCGGTCCGGCGTCAACAATTGCTTGTGGACGCTCTACAGGCTAAAGTTAATATCCGATTGACTTTAAATTTATACACAGTGTTTAAGGTCATAAGAGGAAGAAACCGATAATAACTGCCAGAGTTATGGCCCTTGATCACTTCAAAAAATTCTTGTGGACGCTCTAGAGGCCAAAGTTAATATCCGATTGACTTTAAATTTATACACGGCGTTTACGGTCATGAGACAAAGACGCCTATTGATTTTCTGCGATTTCCGATAATTAGTGCCAGAGTTATGGCTTTAAAAAATCTTGTGAATGCCCTAGAGGCCAAAGTTAATATCCGATTGACTTTAAATTTATACGCAGTGTTTAAGGTCATAAGACGAAGAAGCGTATTGATTTTCAGCGATTTCCGATAATTAGTGCCAGAGTTATGGCCCTTGATCACTTCAAAAAAATCTTGTGGACACTCTAGAGGCCAAAGTTAATATCAGATTGACTTTAAATTTATACACAGTGTTTAAGAAGCCTATTTATTTTCAGCGATTTCCGATAATTAGTGCCAGAGTTATGGCCCTTGATCACTTCAAAAAAATCTTGTGGACACTCTAGAGGCCAAAGTTAATATCAGATTGACTTTAAATTTATACACAGTGTTTAAGGTCATGAGACGAAAAAGCCTATTGATTTTCAGCGATTTCTGATAATTAGTGCCAGAGTTATGGCCCTTGATCACCCCAAAAAATCTTGTGGACGCTCTTGAGGCCAAAGTCAATATCGGATTGTGTTTAAGGTCATGAGACAAAGAAGCCTATCGATTTTCAGCGATTTCCAATAATTTGTGCCAGAGTTATAGCCCTTGATCACTTCAAAAAATCTTGTGGATGCTCTAGAGGCCCAAGTTAATATCTGATCGACTTTAAATTTACACACATTGTTTAAGGTCATGAGACGAAGACGCCTATTGATATTCAGCGATTTCAAATAATTACTGCCAGAGTTATCTCCCTTGATAACTTCAAAAAATCTTGTGACGCTATAGAGGCCAAATTTATCATCCGATTGACTTCAGATTGATACACAGAGTTTAAGGTGTTGAAACGAACAAGTATTTTGATTTTCAATGAATTTAGATAACTGAACAGCTAAATCCATGATATTAAATGTTTCATGTATATACTAATTCTTAGCGTGGGGTAAAACTTTATAAAAAGCAATCAAATTCTACTGATTTTCTGATAATTACATAATGAGTTGTTACTCTTAATTAGTTTCTAGTGTATTACAAATGTTTCATTACCAAAAAAAGTAAAAATATGTGACAACCCTTGTTGATTGCTCGGACGATTTAGCTGCTGTGGGCGTATGTTTTGTTGCCTGGCAACCTATCTTTTTCCTTATTACTTCAGCCAAAAATCTCTGATTTATCCGGACTCTGTATATTTTAGATTACGACATCAATCAGCCGTCCAGTCACATGATTTCCATTGAATCGACACAGTATAATCCGGCTGTCAATCGATAGGTGTGAAGCAACCAATTATTACCAATCAATTATCGGTGATATTAAAACTCAATGCGTGTGGAGCCACAAAAAGTTAACAAGCAAACACCAATCAATTATCAGCGAGATTAATACTCGCTACTGTAGGTCTTTGTTGATTACTTTGATAATTTTATAATCTGTTGTAAGAAAGTAATTGTGACAAATACTCAAGCATATCCACAAATTTTCTCACAAATCCGCAGTCGTAAAATTATTCCTAGCACCTCTTAGAAACATCCGTTGCGCATGCTGATTGAACCCGAATGACGTAAGTTTGCACTCAACAAATCTCGGCAGATTTTTTGGAACAATCTAAGTGACAACAACCTTGACATAGAACAACAGTAATTATGCCAAATACTCAAGAATATCCACGAATTTACAGTCGTAAAAATATTCTTAGCACCTGTTAGAAACATTTGTTGTGCATGCGGATTGAACCCGAATAACCTAAGTTTGCACTCGACAAATCTTGGCAGATTCCGGTACAATCTAAGTAGGGTACCGGAATCTGCCGTGGTTTGACGAGTGGTAATTTTGTTCACCCTACGGAGCTCTCCGAACCGTGTGATGATGACCTTGACATAGAACAACAGATAATCAATGAACATGTGATAGCATTTAGCAAACACAATTTCCCCATCAACTGAAGACGATGAAGAAGATAAATTAAAGACAGACGTGACCTATTCAAAATGGCTACGCATGATAAATGAAATAGAAATGAATGTATAGAAAATTTTGAATGTACAGTAAAGTTTTACGATTCGAAGCTACATTATAATAATACTTCCGGCTTTCAAAGTTATAATATTTCCGGTTTGGCAAAAATGGGTATTCCGACACTCTGCGTGATCCAACACATTGTAACGATCCCGTACGATGTTGGATTTGACAGAGTCCACTGTATTATCAAAAACAGACGCCTCTGGCTAATGATTATAAACGGTATACCGAAGCCCTAACTGTGTATAATCGATGTCTATGGACCTGACAGGTAAGTGGCTCTGACTCCTCATGAAAACCTTTTTGGCAGAAGTCTTCAACACAGAAGAGAAGACCACCAGCATGGTTACATTTTCCTTCTGCATTGATACCAATCCTTTTAAAAAAAAAAAAAAAATATGTTGTTATGTATTTCATTTTATTGTCCCCCGCCTTTCGAAGAAAGTTGGGGGACTATTAAAATGGGTTCGTCCGTCTGTTTGTCTGTCTGTCTGTCTGTCTGTCTGTCTGTCCGTCACACTTTTTGGGACACAATAACTCTCTTCCTAATTGAGCTAGAATGTTCAAACTTGGTGTATGTGTTTATTAGGTCAATGCCTTGATGGAGTTCGAAGATGAGCATTTTCCGCTTAGGGTAAGCAGAGATAAGCAATTTGATTGGTTGATGCTTTGGGACACGATAACTTTAGTTCTAATTAAGTGAGATTGATGAAACTTGGTGTATAGTTTCATTACAGTAATACCTTGACTAAGTTCGATAATGAGCATTTTCTGCTCAGGGTAAGCAGAGCGATAAGCAATTTGATTTGCCGAGACTTTGGAACACAATAACTCTCCTTCGAATTGAGTTAAAATGTTCAAAATTGGTGTGTAAGCTTATTAGGTCAATGCCTTGATGGAGTTCGAAGATGAGCATTTTCTTCTTACGGTAGGCAGAGATAAGCAATTTTTGGACGACACTTCGTGTTCAGTTTGATTGGGCGATACGTTTGAAAAAAATAAATGTGCGATTAATTAATATGTGTCATCTATTTATTTTGGGATTTCGGCGGGGGACATCAGCCTCACTGTTGGCTTGTTTAAATTAATTTTGAATAGATTGGACCTGAACTATTCATATAGGCCTAGCTGCAAGTCTTGAATTAATGACTTACATGAAGGTGTATACCGTACATTATTGCTCCTGTAATTGACCAGATGATATAAGGCATATCCCCATTAGACACTGAGTCTAAATTTAGCAGTGAATATTCGCTAGGCCACTACAATCACTGATAAAGATGACATCAATGCCATTTAATTAGCCACACATATTAACTTTTTTCCTTCGACAAATTAAATTCTAAAACATTTTTTTTTTTTATGCATTAGAAAAATAAATAAAGACATTTGAAGTCTATAGGTAAAAAATATTTCTCTTTTGTGTAAATGGGTATTAAAATGAGTAAAAGGCATCAATCTGTCCGAAGCTGTTACGTCTTATGTAAACAATGCACATGCCATTGTGCCAATGATTGACGCCGTGTGATGTGATTGCACGTGTTACAGAGATATTAGAAGACATTCATAATTCTCTGTGAAACAGATTGTTACTATCACTAGGGACCGGGAATCTTCAAGTTTTTACGAAAAAAGGTAAGAAACTACCCTTATCATCTAGAATCTAATACACATCAAGAATATGTTAAATACCGTCAAGATTCATCAAAAACCGTCCAGTTTGTGCTACCGTGTAGATTTAGAAACACCGTCTAGTTTTGTCATCGATCGTCTACTTTACGACCGTCCAGTTTCTCGGGATGTTTTAGATTTGAAAGGGGTTTAGTTTTTAGACAAGGCCTTATTTTCCCGTACGTTGTCTAGAAATGAACAGAGTGTTTAATTACTAACGGCGTTTAGTTTTTACGCCAAATTACCACTTTACCGAGAGCCGTCTAGAAACTTACGGGTGATTAGAAATGCAATGCCGTTTTCTTTTCATGTCTTTTAATTAGTTTGCCCGGTGTCATCTAGAAAACGTACGGCGTTTGTTTTTGTGTGAAATATTTAATTTCTATCTCCCAATTTTAGAAACTATGTTTCGATTTTTGTATGACAATTTTGGTCCGATTTTCCCGAAATTCGAACTCAACCTTCCTTACGGTGTAACGGTAATATAATCAACCGTTTTATTAAATCGGTAAATAATTGTGACCACCAGAGGGACCACAAGCTAAAATAAGGCGATTTTGCGTATAATCAGGGGCCATAATTCAGGAAGTTACGATCCTATATGCGCAAATATCGAAAGGAACCAAGATCTTTGGGTTATAACCATGAATTTCAAGTTTCATCAAATATGCGCAAATATCGAATGGAACCAAGATCTTTGGGTTATAACCATGAATTTCAAGTTTCATCAAAATCGATTTAAAAATGTGACTTTTACAAGGTCCACAAACCATGATATACAATTTTTTATCAGTATTTGCGTACAAACGGCGGCCATTTTGTATGGCAATTTTCGTCCGATTTTCCCGAAATTCGAACTCAACCTTCCTTAGGGTGTAACGGTGATATAATCAAACGTTTTTTTAAATCAGATAATAATTGTGACCTCCAGAGGGACCACAAGCTAAACAGGGTGATTTTTCGGACAATCAGGGGCCATAATTCAGGAAATTACATTCCGTTAGGTGCAAATATCGAAAGGAACCAAGATCTTTGGGTTATAAACATGCATGTCAAGTTTCATCAAAATCGGTTCAAAATTGTGACCTCTATAGGGTCCACAAGCTAAAAATGTGATTTTTCGTACAATCAGGGGCCATAACCCAAGAAGTTACAGTCCGATACATGCCAATATCGAAAGGAACCGAGATCTAAAGGTGATAAACCTATATTTTAAGTTTCATTGAAATCGGATAAAGATAGGCTGGCACTGAGAGATGGATAGAGAACAAGCAATACCGAAAGTGATTTTTCCTACATCATTAAGTCCTGTATTTCATACAGGGGCGTAAAAATCCACTTGCCCGACGCCCGGGACTACCAAAAATAACCTACGGGCTAGTGACCTATTTAGCCGTACTAGTCCGGGACTAGTGCCCTTTCATTGCTCATTTTTTCTCTGATTTAAACTTCATAAATGAGATGCGAGATGGATAGAGAACAAGCAATACCGAAAGTGATTTTTCCTACATCATTAAGTCCTGTATTTCATACAGGGGCGTAAAAATCCACTTGCCCGACGCCCGGGACTACCAAAAATAACCTACGGGCTAGTGACCTATTTAGCCGTACTAGTCCGGGACTAGTGCCCTTTCATTGCTCATTTTTTCTCTGATTTAAACTACATAAATGAGATGTGAAATACTGCACTTTTATTTCTCCAATCCAAACGAAGCATAGCATAACAATAGTTTTTTCTGTGACTGGAGCGAACACGGGAAGGTTGTACCTCTTCTATTTATAGTGGGGCTAAATATAGATCTCAGTCAATACAATCTAAAGTCATGTGATAATCTAGATTACAATGCATGATGGGGGATGTAAGAAGGGTATCCAGACAACTCATCCCAAAGACAACTCATCCCAAGACAACTCATCCCAATATAAGACAACTCATCCCAAGCTAGAAGACAACTCATCCCAAGTCAAAAGACAACTCATCCCACTATAAAAGACAACTCATCCCAACTTTAAAACAGGGATAAAGAGAGAATCAGGTTATAATTATAAGACAATTCATCCCAACAAATATAAGTGATATTTGTTTCAATACAGTTGCTATCTTTGACGACCACTCAGACCAAAACCAATCAGATTGGTGAAGCACTTCAAAGACAAATATTATAACGTTTATTAAAATGATTTGAGTAAGTGTTAAAGCTGGGGTATTGTATAAAAATACTGAAATCAAATATTTTAAATTAACTTTTTAATATACAAAGACTTTTTATTTTGTGTTTACCAACTTTCAACCCACAAAGTGTAAATACATGTAATTTAATTTAATCAACCAAACCTGTCCATAATCTTAATCTCGAGGTAACAAGTGACAAACCAAAGAATGGCTTTCAATTATCTCATTATTTTATGGTTACTTAATATATTAACCATCATATATTTTGTTATAGAATCATGCTGAATAATTTATCAGTTATGCAATATATTATAGACAAACTATTTGGATTGATTAAAAATCTTATAATATAAAATTACTTAAAAGAAAATTCAGTTAATCAACACTTTCAATTCATTTGTTGTTATAACAGATTGGTAGATGTGTTTGTTTTATTCTTTCATCATGAAGCACTTCCAACAAAAACAACGATTAACGAAACTGAGTTGTAGTATTTACCTCTATTACAAACTAATTAAATTGGTTAAGCACTTCAAAGACAAATATCATAATGTTAGTGACCAGACTACATCTCATTTATCAGTTTGCCCTGACGTTGATATGCCAGAAAATATAATTTAATAAATTGTTGATGTAATAAATTCATATTAGTGATTTTATTAAGTTGTGATATTTCTTTGTAACTTGGAATGAGTGGGGGGGGGTTAAAAGTTGGGATGAATTGTCTTTTGACTTGGGATGAATTGTCTTTTGACTTGGGATGAATGGTCTTTTGACTTGGGATGAGTTGTCTTTAAAAGTGGGATGAATTGTCTTTTATTGGGATGAGTTGTCTGGGATGAGTTGTCTTTGGGATGAGTTGTCAGGTATTCGTAAGAAGCACTTCCCACCTTTCGCAATTTAAAGTCATGTGACAATCTAGACTACAATGCATGATGGGAGATGTCTACTTTAGTTTTATCGTAGAAATAGATAAGGACCTGCGTTGTCCGCTATTTATCGGATATATTGAAATAAAAACTAGTTCAAATTGACCAAGAACAAAACTCGGAATATTAATCAAATTAGTCCTTCATTTATAAACTGATTATTTTACATCAATTAATAATAAAGGCCACTTTCTGTTGGCGTACGTCGGCACAGTATTGCAGGAACGGTATCCCGTGCGGTAATTTGATAAGCGGTACAGTTGAAAAACATTCGTCATATGGATTGAGGCCAGGAAAAACTGTATACTCCACATCGACTCATGTACCCCGTATATTATTGAATACAGTTCAGTTAGAAAGAATACATTTAATGTGGTCAAATGGGTGACAATCTGCAGTGTACATTATTGACGATTAAAGTTTGTACCTTGTCCAACTACGGACTAGTGGAACTGGATGCCGAGCTAGTGTCTGACAGTAGACTACTAGCCCGGGGCTAGTGGATTAAAAAATATTTTTACGCCCCTGATTTCATACTGTATTGGGAGCAGCCATTTTGTTGGTCAGTTCCAGTCTGATATTCATGAAATTCGAAGCCGACAATGATTATGGTTTGACGGTACACAACCTAGAAATGTTACTTTTCGTTAAAATCGGATAAGAATTATGACCTGCAGAGAGTCCACAACCATGATATACCATATTTTTACACTATTCGCGTACAAACGGTGACCATTTCGTCTGGCAATTTTGGTACGATTTTCACGAAATTCGAACTCAACCTTCCTTATGGTGCAACAGTAATATAATCAGAGTTTTTTTTTAAATCAGATAATAATTGTTCGAGAGATAGACAGAGAACAAGCAATACCGAAAGTGATTTTTCCTACAATCAAAGGCCATAATTCATTAAGTTACAATTTGATATGCGCAAATATCGAAAAGAATAAAGATCTTTAGGTTATAAACAAGCATTTCAGGTTTCATCAAAATTGAATTAAAATTGTCACCTCTACAGGGTCCACAACTTTGACATACCATATTTTTACACGGTTCGCGTACAAACGGCGGCCATTTTTTCTGGCAATTATGGTCCAATTTTCTCAAAATTCTAACTCAACCTTCCGTAGGGTGTAACGGTGATAGAGTCAAACGTTTTTTCAAATCGGATAATAATTGTGACCTCCAGAGGGACCATAGGTGATTTTTCGGACAATCAGGGGCCATAATTCAGGAAGTTACGATCCGATATGCGCAAATATCGAAAGGAACCAAGATCTTTGGGTTTTTACCATGCATTTCAAGTTTCATCAAAATCGAATTAAAATTGTGACCTCTACAGGGTCCACAACCATGATATACAATTTTCTAACAGTATTCGCGTACAAACGGCGGCCATTTTGTATGACAATTTTGGTCCGATTTTCCCGAAATTCGAACTGAACCTTCCTTGCGGTGTAACGGTAATATAATCAACCGTTTTATTAAATCGGATAATAATTGTGACCACCAGAGGGACCACAAGCTAAAATAAGGC
The DNA here is from genome assembly GCA_948474765.1 of Patella depressa. Lineage (NCBI taxonomy): Eukaryota > Metazoa > Mollusca > Gastropoda > Patellidae > Patella > Patella depressa. Next base: position 35,794,347 of record OX419720.1, read on the forward strand.
GATTTTGCGTATAATCATGTGGACATATATATTGTCGTCGCCCCTGTTCATCCGTCCGTCCGTCCACAATTGTTTGTGAACAGTCTACAGGTCACAATTTTTATCTGATTTCAATGAAACTTAAAATATAGGTTTATCACCCTAAGATCTCGGTTCCTTTTGATATTGGCATGTATCGGACTGTAACTACATGGGTTATGGCCCCTGATTGTACGAAAAATCACGTTTTTATACGCCCACATTTTTATGTGGACGTATATTGTCGTTGCCCCTGTCCGTCCGTCCGTCCACAATTTGTTTGTGGACCCTCTACAGGTCACAATTCTTATCCGATTTTGTTGAAACTTGAAATATAGGTTTATCCCCAAAAGATCTCAGCTGCTTTCGATATTGGCATGTATCGGATGAAAACTTCATGGATTATGGCCCCTGATTGTACGAAAAATCACGTTTTTACCTTGTGGACCCTATCGAGGTCACAATTTTGAACCGATTTTGATGAAACTTGACATGCATGTTTATAACCCAAAGATCTTGGTTCCTTTCGATATTTGCGCCTATCGGAATGTAATTTCCTGAATTATGGCCCCTGATTGTCCGAAAAATCAGCCTTTTTAGCTTGTGGTCATGGGTTATGGCCCCTGATTGTACGAAAAATCACGTTTTTTAGCTTGTGAACAGTGTAGAGGTCACAATTTTGAACCGATTTGGATGAAACTTGAAATGCATGTCCATAAACCAAAGATCTTGGTTCCTTTCGATATTTGCGCCAATTGGATCGTAACTTCCTGAATTATGGCCCCTGATTGTCCGAAAAATCGCCCTTTTTAGCTTGTGGACCCTCTGGAGGTCAAAATTGTTATCCGATTTAAAAAACCGTTTGATTATATCACCGTTCCATGGTTATGAAGGTTGAGTTCGGACCAAAATTGACGGACAAAATGGCCGCCATTTGTACGCGAATAGTGTGAAAATATGTTATATCAAGGTTGTGAACAGTGTAGAGGTCACAATTTTGAACCGATTTGGATGAAACTTGAAATGCATGTTTATAACCCAAAGATCTTGGTTCCTTTCGATATTTGCGCCAATCGGTTCATAACTTCCTGAATTATGGCCCCTGATTGTCCGAAAAATCGCCCTTTTTAGCTTGTTGTGCCTCTGGAGGTCACAATTATTATCTGATTTATAAAAAAAATGTTTGATTATAAAAACCAAACAAATTCTAATGATTTTCTGATAATTCCTTAATATGCGACAACTCTTGTTGACTGCCCGGACGATTTGGCTGCTGTGTGGGCGTATGTTTCGTTGCCTGGCAACCCATTTTTATACGCCCACATTGAAATGTGGTCGTATATTGTCGTCGCCCCCGTCCGTCCGTCCGTCCGTCCGTCGGTCCGGCGGTCCGGCGTCCACAATTGCTTGTGGACGCTCTACAGGCTAAAGTTAATATCCGATTTACTTTAAATTTATACACAGTGTTTAAGGTCATGAGACGAAGAAGCCTATTGTTTTTCAGCGATTTCCGATAATAACTACCAGAGTTATGGCCCTTGATCACTTCAAAAAATCTTGTGGACGCTCTAGAGGCCAAAGTTAATATCCGATTGAGTTTAGATTTATACACAGTGTTTAAGGTCATGAGACGAAGAAACCTATTGATTTTCGGCGATTTCCGATAATTAGTGCCAGAGTTATGGCCCTTGATCTCTTTAAAAAATCATGTGGACGCTCTAAAGGTCAAAGTTAATATCCGATTGACTTTAAATTTATACACAGTGTTTAAGGTCATAAGACGAAGAAGCCTATTGATTTTCAGCGATTTCCGATAATTAGTGCCAGAGTTATGGCCCTTGATCACTTCAAAAAATCTTGTGGACGCTCTAGAGGCCAAAGTTAATATCCGATTGACTTCATATTTATACACAGTGTTTAAGGTCATAAGACAAAGACGCCTATTGATTTTCAGCGATTTCCAATAATTAATGCCAGAGTTATGGCCCTTGATCACCTCAAAAAATCTTGTGGACGCTCTGGAGGCCAAAGTTAATATCCGATTGACTTTAGATTTATACACAGTGTTTAAGGTCATGAGAAGAAGAAGCCTATTGATTTTCAGCGATTTCAAATAATTACTGCCAGAGTTATCTCCATTGATAACTTCAAAAATTCTTGTGACGCTATAGAGGCCAAAGTTACCATCCGATTGACTTCAGATTGATACATAGAGTTTAAGGTGTTGAAACGAACAAGTATTTTGATTTTCAATGAATTTAGATAACTGAACAGCTAAATCCATGATATTAAATGTTTCATGTATATACTAATTGTTAGCGTGGGGTAAAACTTTATATAAAGCAATCAAATTCTTATGATTTTCTGATAGTTACATAATGAGTTGTTACTCTTAATCAGTTTTTAGTGTATTACAAATGTTTCATTACCGAAAAAAGTAAAAATATGCGACAACCCTTGTTGACTGCCCGGACGATTTAGCTGCTGTGGGCGTATGTTTCGTTGCCTGGCAACCTATCTTTTAGCTTGTGAACAGTGTAGAAGTCACAATTTTGAACCGATTTGGATGAAACTTAAAATGCATGTTTATAACCCAAAGATCTTGGTTCCTTTCGATATTTGCGCCAATCGGATCGTAACTTCCTGAATTATGGCCCCTGATTGTCCGAAAAATCGCCCTTTTTAGCTTGTGGTCCCTCTGGAGGTCAAAATTGTTATCCGATTTAAAAAAACGTTTGATTATATCACCGTTCCATGGTTATGAAGTTCGAATTTCGTGAAAATCGGACCAAAATTGACGGACAAAATGGCCGTCATTTGTACGCGAATAGTGTGAAAATATGTTATATCAAGGTTGTGAACAGTGTAGAGGACACAATTTTGAACCGATTTGGATGAAACTTTAAATGCATGTTTATAACCCAAAGATCTTGGTTCCTTTCGATATTTGCGCCAATCGGATCGTAACTTCCTGAATTATGGCCCCTGATTGTCCGAAAAATTGCCCTTTTTAGCGTGTGGTCCCTCTGGAGGTCAAAATTGTTATCCGATTTAAAAAACCGTTTGATTATATCACCGTTCCATGGTTATGAAGGTAGAGTATGAATTTTGTGAAAATCGGACCAAAATTGACGGACAAAATGGCCGTCGTTTGTACGCGAATATTGTGAAGATATGTTATATAAAGGTTGTGGACCTTATAGAGGTCACAATTTTGAACCGATTTTGATGAAACTTGACATGTATGTTTATAACCCAAAGATCTTGGTTCCTTTCGATATTTGCTCCCATTGGATCATAACTTCCTGAATTATGTCTCCGGATTGTCTGAAAAATCGCTTTTGTTCGCTTTTGGTCCCTCTGGAGGTCAAAATTATTATCCGATTTAAAAAAACGTTTGACTGTATCACTGTTACATGGTAATGAAGAGAGAGTTTGAATTACGTGAAAACCAGACTAGAATTGACAGACAAAATGGCCGCCGTTTGTACACGAATAGTGTGAAAATATGTTATATCAAGTTTGTGGACCCTATAGAGGTCACAATTTTGAATCGATTTTGATGAAACTTGACAGGTATGTTTATAACCCAAAGATCTTGGTTCCTTTCGATATTTGCGCCCATCGGGTCATTACTTCCTGAATTATGTCCCCTGATTGTACGAAAAATCACCCTTTTTAGCTTGTGGTGCCTCTGGAGGTCACAATTATTATCTGATTTAAAAAAAAACGTTTGATTATAAAAACCAAACAAATTCTAATGATTTTCTGATAATTCCTTAATATGCGACAACTCTTGTTGACTGCCCGGATGATTTGGCTGCTGTGTGGCGTATGTTTCGTTGCCTGGCAACCTATTTTTTTTGAAAACGTAGTTAATCCCTGTACTGGGATTAAAAAATCTTTTTTAGATATTGAATTCTATCTTCAGTTCTTTCCAAGCTTGGTCAATCAATTCTTCACCAGCTTGTTTCTGTTCTTCTAACTGGCTTGGTATGGTATCTAACTCGAACACTAGTAGATCAAAGTCATCATGATTTATTGTAGAGAGTTCAGCCGGGTTGGGAAGTTGATTAGTAATAGTATGTGCTGGAACTCTGCAGCGGGCCTCAAATGGTGGGATCCATGTGGTGGGGGGGTTCTGGAATACAGGTGGGCGGTATTTCATAGTGGCCCTTCTATGGCTAAGTTGATAAGGCCGGATTTTCTTCTGAGGTATTCCATCTTTTCTTCTGTATTATCTAGATGGTTCTTGCGATGTTTATAGTAATTATGTCTTCTATTAAAAGTTTTGTTGCATATATTGCATTTCCAAAGGGTATCCATTCTAAAGTTAAGTGGAGAAATGTTTGAAAATTTATTACGCTTGTTCGTTAAGTCCACCGGGACTCGTTGTCGCTAGCAACGTTATAAAGCTTTCCTCATGACGCAAACGTTTGTTAAGATTCCGCGAAGTTTTTGAAAGAATTTTGATATTCAGCGTGTGTTTATCGATGTTGAAATGCAAGCTAACGGGTGTGTCTTTGAAATTGCGTATATCGCTCAAATGATTATAGAGCCTGCGTTTACAGGTATCTGACGTTTGGCCTATGTATTGGATCCCGCAAAAATTACAGGAGATCGCATAGATAATATAAGGGGTGTCGCACGTAAGGTGGCTTTTGATGAAATATTTCTTATTATTTACGTTAGATTTGATAGATGAAGTGACAATAAGATGGCGGCAGACGGTGCAGTTATTACCGCATTTATAGCAACCTATCGGTCGAGGTATCAAGTGGGAAATATCGGATCGTATTAGTAAATCCTTTAGGTTTTTGTTACGTCTGTAACAAATTTTTAAGGGAGTGTTTGAAATCATTTGGGTTTCAATACTATTTTTTTTTAATTTTTAATTGATTGTTGATAGATTTTTTGAAATTAATAAAAGGAATAAAATTGGCGACAAAAGTGATGGTTTTAGCGTTAGTTTTTTCCTTATATTTTAGTAAATCGTCCCTATTAATAGAGCGCGCTTTATCGAAAGATTGATTGATAAGAAGAAGAGGATATCCCCGCCGGAGAAACTGCGTCCTACAGTGTCTTAGGGAAGATTCTCTCTTGGTTAAGGTACAAAAAACCTCAAATGCGAAGAGCTTGATTGAATGGTAGGTTACGTTTTAGATGAATAGGATGGCAGCTTTGGTAATGTAGGTACATAAAGCTGTCCGTGGGTTTAGAGTAGACTTTGGTTTGAAGTAGGTTGTTGGCATATTTATAAAGGGTAACATCTAAAAAGTTGATTTCATAGAGGCTATATTCTAAGGTTAGTTTGATGGACGGTAGGGTGTTGTTGAAATCCTCTATGAAGTCTAATAGACTCTGTTAAGTAGAGGGCCACAGGAAAAATATGTCGTCTATGTATCTATACCATACAGTGTGAGCGCTAGCCGCTCGCCACTTCGCCAATGACGATTTTTCAGCGTCTGTGGCGATAATTTTTGATAAAAAGTTGCCACTTTGGCGAAAGGGCCGTGTGGTCCTGTTGGTGCCTTGTTTCTCCACCGTGCGCTTACCTTTTAACCACAAAATGATTACTAATACTAATGGGCACAGTACGATACCGCCCGTCTACGTGCTTAAGTGTATTTGCTAAAATAATGTTAGACTTAGACGAAAGCACGCAGACGGGCGGTATCGTACTGTGCCCATTAGTATTAGTAATCATTTTTTTCATTGGCTGAAATTTTCATATTTTTCATGTATTGTCCAATCATATCTCGTGTACTGAATTACGCACGATTTACAAAATGACTATAGCTGTCGCATTCTCCGATACTTTTCGCTTCAGCAACTAATCCATTATCCATATGTACACAATTCTTAAATTGTTTTGGTCCTGACATTAAATAGTTTTATTTCTTTGACATCGGTATGACAAGAAATTCTCCCGAATTCCGAATCTGCTTTGGCTGTTATTTCAGCGAACCGAATCTGCTTCAATGCCTGTCAGTGTCAGTTCAGCGAAGAAGATTCATGACTCGAATTCATGTGGATTCCTCCACGTAAAACAGGTACTCAAATCAAATTCTTTTTTAAATTAAAGACGTTGAGAAATGTGTTGATTTCAGATTCTAAAATATTCGTAATTGAATATCAAAACACGACTTTGATTCGCACCTATTTATCTACGTGTTTGTATTACGTACGACTGTGGAGGACATGTCACGCCCCCCTAGAATTTCATTCTCACATTCCGACTATATTACGCTAAACATTCTGTTTAAAAAATATTCTAGTGCCCAATTTATTTAATTTTATTAAATTTTCCACTAGGCCTAAATAAACTTTATTTTTTGGATTTTTTTTTTAAATGTTGAAATACAAAGAGTTTTGCGCCTTTCAATTCGAGCTACAAGTACAATATTTATGGTGTTGCCTGTCAATAGAATTCGGTCACATTAATGTGACAGGATAGCCGTCTAATTATGTATGTAGATACTAGAACAACTGAAAATAAATGTAGGCCTATATATATGTTGCTATAAAATTCACTGTGAATTCACTCCATCAAGGTATGGTTATTTTATAATTTTAAATCTTAAACAAGAATCCACTCTGTATCAAATTTTAGTTATTAAAATTTATTGAAGATAAATATTTTCTTTGTCTTATACATGTGGGGCCTAAATTCAAAGTAAAGTGTTATTTTGACTTATTAAGGTTATATAAGTAAACGATGGTATATAATAACATGTTAGAACTTTTTGTGTTTTGAAACATACTTTGTGTTGTGCGTAAATGTTGTGCTTACGCACGTTGGCCAAAGTGGTGGCAGGAGAAACAAGGCAACAACTCAATATAGCACTTGATATACTTGGAAGTTGATTTTTCGTACAGAATTTCGCGGATGCAAATGACAGCTTGGAAGTTGATTTTTCGTACAGAATTTCGCGGACGCAAATGACAGCATCCTATGTTAATATAGCCTCAATGTCGGCTACCCCCACCCCTCTTATACCTTACGATTTGGAAAGAAGATATCAATGTGGCAGGAAAATGTTTATATTTTTTGAAAGATGATAAAGTATTCTTTTAAATGGTAAGTGATAATATACTTGGAATTTGATTTTTCATACAGAATTTCGCTGATGCAAATATTAATACAGCCTCAATGTCGTTCTTCCCCCAACCCTCTTACGATTTGGAAAGAAGATATCAATGTGCCAAAAAAATGTTTATTTTTTATGATTGATAACAATATTCTCTCTTAAATGGTATATGGCATTATATTTGGAATTTGATTTTTATACGCCCACATTTTCATGTGGACGTATTATGTCGTCGCCCCTGTCCGTCCGGACGTCCGTCCACAATTTGTTTGTGGACTCTCTACAGGTCACAATTCTTATCTGATTTTGACGAAACTTGAAATATAGGTTTATCCCCAAAAGTTCTCGGCTGCTTTCGATATTGGCATGTATCGGATCAAAACTTCATGGATTATGGCCCCTGATTGTACGAAAAATCACGTTTTTAGCTTGTGGACCCTATAGAGGTCACAATTTTGAACCGATTTTGATGAAACTTGACATGCATGTTTGTAACACAAAGATCTTGGTTCCTTTCGATATTTGCGGCTTACGGAATGTAATTTCCTGAATTATGGCCCCTGATTGTCCGAAAAATCACCCTTTTTAGCTTGTGGTCCCTCTGGAGGTCACAATTATTATTCGATTTAAAAAACCGTTTGATTATATCACCGTTACACCCTAAGGAAGGTTGAGTTCGAATTTCAGGAAAATCGGACGAAAATTGCCATACAAAATGGCCGCCGTTTGTACGCGAATACTGTTAAAAGATAGGTTGCCAGGCAACGAAACATACGCCCACAGCAGCTAAATCGTCCGGGCAGTCAACAAGGGTTGTCGCATATTTTTACTTTTTTTTGGTAATGAAACATTTGTAATACACTAAAATCTGAGTAACAACTCATTATGTAATTATCAGAAAATCATTACAATTTGTTTGCTTTTTATAAAGTTTTGCCCCACGCTAACAATTAGTATAGGAAACATTTAATATCATGGATTTAGCTGTTCAGTTATCAAAATTCATTGAAAATCAAAATACTTGTTCGTTTCAACACCTTAAACTCTGTGTATCAATCTGAAGTCAATCGGATGATAAGTTTGGCATCTACAGCGCAACAAGGTTTTTTGAAGTGATCAAGGGAGATAACTCTGGAGGTAATTATTTGAAATTGATGAAAATCAGTAGGCTTCTTCCTCTCAGGACCATAAACTGTGTGTGTAAATTTAAAGTCAATCGGATATTAACTTTGGCCTCTAGAGCGTCCACAGGATTTTTTTATGTGATCAAGGGCCATAACTCTGGCACTAATTATCGGAAATTGATGCAAATCAATAGGCTTCTTCGTCTTATGACCTTAAACACTGTGTATAAATTTAAAGTCAATCGGATATTAACTTTGGCTTTTAGAGCGTCCACAAGATTTTTTGAAGTGATCAAGGGAGATAACTCCCGCACTAATTATCGAAAATCGCTGAAAATCAATAGGCGTCTTCATCTTATGACCTTAAACACTGTGTATAAATTTAAAGTCAATCGGATATTAACTTTGGCTTTTAGAGCGTCCACAAGATTTTTTGAAGTGATCAAGGGCCATAACTCTGGCACAAATTATCGGAAATTGCTGAAAATCAATAAGCTTCTTCGTCTTATGACCTTAAACACTGTGTATAAATTTAAAGTCAATCGGATATTAACTTTGGCTTTTAGGGCGTTCACAAGATTTTTTGAAGTGATCAAGGGCCATAACTCTGGCACTAATTATTGGAAATCGCTGAAAATCAATAGGCTTCTTCGTCTTATGACCTTAAACACTGTGTATAAATTTAAAGTCAATCGGATATTAACTTTGGCTTTTAGAGCGTCCAGAAGATTTTTTGAAGTGATCAAGGGCCATAACTCTGGCACTAATTATCGGAAATCGCTGAAAATCAATAGGCTTCTTCGTCTTATGACCTTAAACACTGTGTATAAATTTAAAGCCAATCGGATATTAACTTTGGCCTCTAGAGCGTCCACAAGATTTTTTGAAGTCGTCAAGGGCCATAACTCTGGTAGTTATTATCGGAAATCGCTGAAAAACAATAGGCTTCTTCGTCTCATGACCTTAAACACTGTGTATAAATCTAAAGTCAATCCGATATTAACTTTAGCCTCTAGAGCGTCCACAAGCAATTGTGGACGCCGGACCGACGGACCGACGGACGGACGGACGGACGGGGGCGACGACAATATACGACCACATTTCAATGTGGTCGTATAAAAATGGTATATCAAGGTTGTGGACCCTGTGGAGGTCACAATTTTGATTCGATTTTGATGAAATTTGAAATTCATGGTTATAACCCAAAGATCTTGCTTCCTTTCGATATTTGCGCATATCGGATCGTAACTTCCTGAATTATGGCCCCTGATTATACGCAAAATCGCCTTTTTTTTTAGCTTGGAGGTCACAATTATTATCCGATTTAAAAAAACGTTTGATTATATTACCGTTACACCGTAAGGAAGGTTGAGTTCGAATTTCGGGAAAATCAGACCAAAATTGTCATACAAAATGGCTGCCGTTTGTACGCGAATACTGTTAAAAAATGGTATATCAAGGATGTGGACCCTGTAAAGGTCACAATTTTAATTCGATTTTGATGAAACTTGAAATTCATGGTTATAACCCAAAGATCTTGGTTCTTTTCAATATTTGCGCATATCGGATCGTAACTTCCTGAATTATGGCCCCTGGTTATACGCAAAATCCCCCTTTCTTTAGCTTGTGGTCCCTCTGGAGGTCACAATTATTATCCAATTTAAAAAAACGTTTGATTATATCACCGTTGCACTGTAAGGAAGGTTGAGTTTGAATTTCAGGAAAATCGGACCAAAATTGACAGACAAAATGGCCGCCGTTTGTACGCGAATACTGTTAAAAAAATGATATATCATGGTTGTGGACCCTGTATAGGTCACAATTTTAATTCGATTTTGATGAAGGTTGAGTTCTAATTTCGTGAAAATCGTACCAAAATTGCCAGACGAAATGGTCGCCGTTTGTACGCGAATAGTGTAAAAATATGGTATATCATGGTTGTGGACTCGCTACAGGTCACAATTCTTATCCGATTTTGATGAAAAGTCACATTTCTAGGTTGTGTACCGTCACACCATAATCATTGTCGGTTTCGAGTTTCATTAATATCAGACTGGAACTGACCAACTAAATGGCTGCTCCCAATACAGTATGAAATACAGGACGTAAAGATGTAGGAAAACTCACTTTCGGTATTGCTTGTTCTCTGTCCATCTCTCGAAAATGTGGGCGTATCCTGCCTGGCAGTGCCAGCCTATCTTTCATATAGCTTTTCGCTGTTGCAAATGACAGCATCCTGTATGGATACTGTCTCCGGGTCTGTTACCCCACCCCTCTTATACCGCATAATGCACCCTGTAGATATAAATGTGCCAGAAAAATGTTTATATTTTCTGAACCATAATACATTTCTCTTTTAAATGGTATATGATATTATATTTGGAATTTGATTTTTCATATAGCATTTTGCTGTTGCAAATGACAGCATCCTGTATAAATACTGTCTCTGGGTCTGTTACCCCACCCCTCTTATGGCCCATTCCATGTCACGTGTGTTACAATTCAGAAGCATAACTTTTATACTTTTGATGTCATAATTTTTTTATAAAACCCTTTTTTTGATTAAGAATTATTCTCAATTATATATTTAAGTATTATTTTTCCATTTTGGTCATAGAAATCCTACATTTTGTTTGTCAAAGTAATTAAAAGGTTGCTATACAAATGTAACGTGTGTTACGGCACAAAAAAACGTTTTTATTTATTTATAACTTGAATATCAACATTTCTGAGAGTTGTCATAATATACATGTTTGTAACCCGAAGATCTTGGTTCCTTTTGATATTTGCGGCTATCGGAATGTAATTTCCTGAATTATGGCCCCTGATTGTCCGAAAAATCACCCTTTTTAGCTTGTGGTCCCTCTGGAGGTCACAATTATTATCCAATTTAAAAAAACGTTTGATTATATCACCGTTACACCCTAAGGAAGGTCGAGTTCGAATTTCGAGATAATCGGACCAAAATTGACATACAAAATGGCCGCCGTTTGTACGCGAATACTGTTAAAAAATGGTATATCAAGGTTGTGGACCCTGTGGAGGTCACAATTTTAATTCGATTTTGATGAAACTTGAAATTCATGGTTATAACCCAAAGATCTTGGTTCCTTTCGATATTTGCGCATATCGGATCGTAACTGCCTGAATTATGGCCCCTGTTTATATGCAAAATCGCCTTTTTATACGCCGTATATGTGGACGTATATTGTCGTCGCCCCTGTCTGTCCGGACGTTCATCCGTCCACAATTTGTTTGTGGACACTCTACAGGTCACAATTCTTATCCGATTTTGACGAAACTTGAAATATAGGTTTATCCCCAAAAGATCTCGGCTGCTTTCGATATTGGCATGTATCGGATGAAAACTTCATGGATTATGGCCCCTGATTGTACGAAAAATCATGTTTTTAGCTTGTGGACCCTATAGAGGTTACAATTTTGAACCGATTTTGATGAAACTTGACATGTATGTTTATAACCCAAAGATCTTGGTTCCTTTCGATATTTGCGCCTATCGGAATGTAATTTCCTGAATTATGGCCCCTGATTGTCCGAAAAATCACCCTTTTTAGCTTGTGGTCCCTCTGGAGGTCACAATTATTATCTGATTTAAAAAACCGTTTGATTATATCACCGTTACACCCTAAGGAAGGTTGAGTTCAAATTTTGGGAAAATCGGTCGAAAATTGCCATACAAAATGGCCGCCGTTTGTATGCGAATACTGTTAAAAAATGGTATATCAAGGTTGTGGACCCTGTAGAAGTCACATTGTTTATTCGATTTTGATGAAACTTGAAATTCATGGTTATAACCCAAAGATCTTGGTTCCTTTCGATATTTGCGCATATCACAACGTAACTTCCTGAATTATGGCCCCTGATTATACGCCAAATTGTCTTATTTTAGCTTGTGGTCCCTCTGGTGGTCACAATTATTATCCAATTTAATAAAACGGTTGATTATATTACCATTACACCGTAAGGAAGGTTGAGTTCGAATTTCGGGAAAATCGGACCAAAATTGCCATACAAAATGGCTGCCGTTTGTACGCGAATACTGTTAAAAAATTGTATATCATGGTTGTGGACCCTGTAGAGGTCACAATTTTAATTCAATTTTGATGACACTTGAAATGCATGGTTATAACCCAAAGATCTTGGTTCTTTTCGATATTTGCGCATATCGGATCGTAACTTCCTGAATTATGGCCCCTGGTTATACGCAAAATCCCCCTTTCTTTAGCTTATGGTCCCTCTGGAGGTCACAATTATTATCCGATTTAAAAAAACGTTTGATTATATCACCGTTACACCGTAAGGAAGGTTGAGTATGAATTTCGGGAAAATCGGACCAAAATTGACAGACAAAATGGCCGCCGTTTGTACGCGAATACTGTTAAAAAAATGATATATCATGGTTGGTGGACCCTGTATAGGTCACAATTTTAATTCGATTTTGATGAGGAACATTGAGTTCTAATTTCGTGAAAATCGTACCAAAATTGCCGGACGAAATGGTCGCCGTTTGTACGCGAATAGTGTAAAAATTTGGTATATCATGGTTGTGGACTCTCTACAGGTCACAATTCTTATCCGATTTTGATGAAAAGTCACATTTCTAGGTTGTGTACCGTCACACCATAATCATTGTCGGCTTCGAATTTCATGAATATAAGACTGGAACTGACCAACTAAATGGCTGCTCCCAATACAGTATGAAATACAGGACTTAAGGATGTAGGAAAAATCACTTTCGGTATTGCTTGTTCTCTATCCATCTCTCGAAAATGTGGGCGTATGCTGCCTGGCAGTGCCAGCCTATCTTTATATTGTAATGTCACATTTGTTACAAATACAATTATCAAATTTTGAATGGGTTTAATTATTTTCAAATAATTGTCCCCCGCCTTTCGAAAAAGGTGGGGGACTATTAAAATGGGTTCGTCCGTCCGTCTGTCCGTCTGTCTGTCTGTCTGTCGGTCCGGTTGACCTAGAAGGTTGTGTGACCACTCAAATTCTTTGGAATGGTCACATTATAGGGGGTCTGTAATACATTTATATGTTAAAAAGTCAATGGTTGTTAAAATATTTGCAAAAAACTGATTTATTATTATACTATTGTCCCTTTGATACATTTCCTGTTGTAATTTTTGTCCCCCGACTTTCGAAGAAAGTTGGGGGACTATTAAAATGGGTTCGTCCGTCTGTCTGTCTGTCCGTCTGTCCGTCACACTTTTTGGGACACAATAACTCTCTTCCTAATTGAGCTAGAATGTTCAAACTTGGTGTATGTGTTTATTAGGTCAATGCCTTGATGGAGTTCAAAGATGAGCATTTTCTGCTTAGGGAAAGCAGAGATAAGCAATTTGATTGGTTGATGCTTTGGGACACGATAACTTTAGTTCTAACTAGACCTGCATGCAGGAATGACGGGTTTCACTGGTGCCACGTTACCTTTTAACATGTCACTTCCGGTGCCTTTACCCTTGAACATATGTCACTTCCGGTACCAATGAAACCATTAAACAGGTTTCCCCATAAGCATTGCACACATCAAATAAATTGGACACAGAATCAACCAAATCCAGCAAATATCAATTCATTTTATACATTTGTTACTTGTAAGTGATCCTGACAAAATTACATTATTTCCGGTGATAATAAAAATTAGTTTTATGAAATCTGAAATGGCATATGACATCATATAGTGAAAATTTTATGTAAATAGAATAATAATTGCCACTTTTATAGACCAAAAACCTTGAAAAGTGACTTGTAGACAATCGGCTATTTCTCTGCAAACGCACATGTTAGAAACCATTTTGTGGTGTCTGTATGATCGTATCGGGTCAATCTATTTGTTGAATGGAATCAAATTTCATAATTTTGAAAACATTACAAATCAGACTCATTTGAATAAAATATCTGTTTTGCAGGCTAAAAATACAGTTTTTGACAAAATGACATCACTTCCGGTGATACTAAAACAGCTAGATTAGTTCTATGAAATCGTAAATGGCATAAGACATCATATGGTGAAAATTTTATGAAAATCGAATAGTAACTGATTCTTTTAGAGCCAAAATAAAGTAAAAAGTGACTTGTGGAAAATCGTCCATTTCTCTGCAACCGTACAAGTTAGCAACCATTTTGTGGTATCTATATGATCGTATGGGTTCATTCTATTTGTTGATGGGAACCAAATTTCATAATTCTAAAAATATTACAAATAATACTCATTTGAATAAAAAATGTATTTTTACGGCTAAAAATTCAGTTATTGCCTAAATGACGTCACTTCCGGTAACAGTGAAAGTGTTAAAATAGTTTGGAATAGTCAACTGTGGCAATAGGTAACAGACAGTTAAAGAAAATTGAAAATCAAATAATAATTGATTCGTTTACAGCCAAAATAACATGAAAAGTGACTCATGCAAAATTGCCCATTTCTCGGCAACTGCTTATATTACAAACTAAATTTCACATACATTCTCTTAGTATGGATTATTGCTACAAGTTTATGAAAGTATCGAAGAAATATTGTAATATATGAAGACACTGGATGGGTTGTAAATAGCTTATATTGACACCTTTTTTCGGCCTTTAATCCAAATTGCCAGAAAACGAAATCGAAATTAAAAAAACTGAGCCCGATGTTTTGTGCACCTTTACATGGCACATCTTTTCAGTCATATAAGATTTGAAAAAAATAATATTTGCTTTCAAAAAGTTGTACCGAACTGTCAATATTGTAGTTTTTGCTGAATTTACGCCTCTTCCGGTGTCTACAGGAAACTTTACCGGTAACAAAAAAATTGGCATTTTGAACCACGGAACATATGAACATGGTTTTATACAAATCGAACAATAAATAAATAATGTAGGACTGAAAAACTGAATTAGCCAATGGCGGCCAAGGAAAATTACGGAAACAAAAAATGTTGACATTTTTGTTCAAATCAGATGACTCTTTAACCTTGGTTAAAATGTCATATAAAAAAATTAATAAATAAAAAAGTTTTTTGTAAAAATTTAAATTTTCAAAATTTGACGCCTAATATCTTCCAAGATTTGTCGAAAATCAAAAATCAAAAGTAACATAGCTATGTCCCCTGTTTCTGGCTATGTCAAAATGCATCATATGCTAAAATCCAATGATTATTGTTAATATTACGGCAATATTTCAAAAAACGATATTTTCGATGATTTCAAACATTTCGCAATGTCGCAGAATGCCGGGAATAGCTTTAATCTCTAAGTCACACCCACTTTACCAGTAAAACTGAAGACATTGTATCGATCCGACAAGAAGTTGCTGAGATATAAGCAAATTGGAAAAAAAAAAATAATAATAATAAGAAGAATAATAATAAGAATAATTTTAACAAAAACAATAGTGTTTCACACAAGCTACGCAGTGTGAAACCCTAATTAAGTGAGAGTGATGAAACTTAGTGTATAGTTTCATTACAGTAATACCTTGACTAAGTTCGATAATGAGCATTTTCCGCTCAGGGTAAGCAGAGCAATTTGATTGGTCGAGACTTTGGAACACAATAACTCTCCTTCTAATTGAGTTAAAATGTTCAAACTTGGTGTATATGCTTATTAGGTCAATGCCTTGATGGAGTTCGGAGATGAGCATTTTCCGCTTAGGGTAAGCAGAGCGATACACAATTTGATTGGTCGAGACTTTGGAACACAATAACTCTTCTTCTAATTGAGTAAAAATGTTCAAACTTGGTGTATATGCTTATAAGGTCAATGCCTTGATGGAGTTCGAGGATGAGCAGAGATAAGCAATTTGATTGGTTGATGCTTTGGGACACGATAACTTTAGTTCTAATTAAGTGAGAGTGATGAAACTTGGTGTATAGTTTCATTACAGTAATACCTTGACTAAGTTCGATAATGAGCATTTTCTGCTCAAGGTAAGCAGAGCGATACGCAATTTGATTGGTCGAGAGTAGTCGAGACTTTAGAACACAATAACTCTCCTTCTAATTGAGTTAAAATGTTCAAACTTGGTTTATATGCTTATTAGGTCAATGCCTTGATGCACTAGGCAACCTTGGAAGATTTCGGACAATCTAAACTCGGCTGTATGATGAATTCGGCCATATTGGAACTACTTTAAAGGTCCCGGATGAAACATGGCTGCGCCCATTCCAAACACAAGTTGGCGACCTATTTGGCTAGCGACCCATTCGACCGATCCAGCTGTAAGATAATGACGAAATTACACTTCTATTCTGAGCTGAAGGAATGGATAAAAAATAATATATTCTACTTTCATTTGATAGACATAACGTTGGATTTTATTGGTTGATAAATAGAGACTGTTGTCTTTACTCTAAATAGGTTTCCAACGAACAGGTTGCAGCTCGATCGGTCAAATAGGTCGCTAGCCGAATAGGTTCCCAATTTGTGCAATAGCGTCAAGTTTTCCTGTTAAAGTAAACCGGTAGCCGCATCGCAAATGTATGGGCGTAGGTACATATAACTTACTGTCATACATCTGAGACTAGATGTAGTTTACGGAATCTGTCGAGATTAGCCGAGTGTGCCTTGATGGAGTTCGAAGATGAGCATTTTCCGCTTAGGGTAAGCAGAGATAAGCAATTTGATTGGTTGATACTTTGGGACAAGATAACTTAGGTTAATCTTGATTGATGATTTTTATGCCAATACAATGACTGCATTCTCATTTAGTAATCGATTCGACAGTAACAGTGTATAGAAACGATTGACTTGGACACGAGGGCCCTTTCCTTTGGCCAGAGGGGCCCATTTGTCTGCCTTTAGGGTCCCCCTAACTAGGGTACATTTTTATACGCCCACATTTTCATGTGGACGTATTATGTCGTCGCCCCCGTCCGTCCGGACATCCGTCCGGACGTCCGTCCGTCCACAATTTGTTTGTGGACTCTCTACAGGTCACAATTCTTATCCATTTTGACGAAACTTGAAATATAGGTTTATCCCCAAAAGATCTCGGCTGCTTTCGATATTGGCATGTATCGGATCAAAACTTCATGGATTATGGCCCCTGATTGTACGAAAAATCACGTTTTTAGCTTGTGGACCCTATAGAGGTCACAATTTGGAACCGATTTTGATGAAACTTGACATGCATGTTTGTAACCCAAAGATCTTGGTTCCTTTCGATATTTGCAGCTATCGGAATGTAATTTCCTGAATTATGGCCCCTGATTGTCCGAAAAATCACCCTTTTTAGCTTGTGGTCCCTCTGGAGGTCACAATTATTATTCGATTTAAAAAACCGTTTGATTATATCACCGTTACACCCTAAGGAAGGTCGAGTTCGAATTTCGGGAAAATCGGACGAAAATTGCCATACAAAATGGCCGCCGTTTGTACGCGAATACTGTTAAAAAATGGTATATCAAGGTTGTGGACCCTGTGGAGGTCACTATTTTGATTCGATTTTGTTGAAACTTGAAATTCATGGTTATAACCCAAAGATCTTGCTTCCTTTCGATATTTGCGCATATCGGATCGTAACTTCCTGAATTATGGCCCCTGATTATACGCAAAATCGCCTTTTTTTTTAGCTTGGAGGTCACAATTATTATCCGATTTAAAAAACCGTTTGATTATATCACCGTTACACCGTAAGGAAGGTTGTGTTCGAATTTCGGGAAAATCAGACCAAAATTGCCATACAAAATGGCCGCCGTTTGTACGCAAGTACTGTTAAAAAATGGTATATCAAGGTTGTGGACCCTGTAAAGGTCACAATTTTAATTTGATTTTGATGAAACTTGAAATTCATGGTTATAACCCAAAGATCTTGGTTCTTTTCGATATTTACGCATATCGGATCGTAACTTCCTGAATTATGGCCCCTGGTTATACGCAAAATCCCCCTTTCTTTAGCTTGTGGTCCTTCTGGAGGTCACAATTATTATCCAATTTAAAAAAACGTTTGATTATATCACTGTTACACTGTAAGGAAGGTTGAGTTTGAATTTCGGGAAAATCGGACCAAAATTGACAGACAAAATGGCCGCCGTTTGTACGCGAATACTGTTAAAAAAATGATATATCATGGTTGTGGATCCTGTATAGGTCACAATTTTAATTCGATTTTGATGAGGAAGGTTGAGTTCTAATTTTGTGAAAATCGTAGCAAAATTGCCGGACGAAATGGTCGCTGTTTGTACGCGAATAGTGTAAAAATATGGTATATCATGGTTGTGGACTCTCTACAGGTCACAATTCTTATCCGATTTTGATGAAAAGTCACATTTCTAGGTTGTGTACCGTCACACCATAATCATTGTCGGTTTCGAATTTCATTAATATCAGACTGGAACTGACCAACTAAATGGCTGCTCCCAATACAGTATGAAATACAGGACTTAAAAGATGTAGGAAAAATCACTTTCAGTATTGCTTGTTCTCTGTCCATCTCTCGAAAATGTGGGCGTATCCTGCCTGGCAGTGCCAGCCTATCTTCATTTTTCTCGTCGGTTTTAGCATTTTTCTTTATAAAACACTTTTGGATGACACTTCGTGTACAGTTTGATTGCTCGATACATTGAAAAAAATAAATGTGCGATTAATTAATATGTGTCTTCTATTTATTTTGGGATTTCGGCGGGGGACATCAGCCTCACTGTTGGCTTGTTCCATTAATAAAATTTTCATCAGAGTGTATATAAGTTGTGTTATAATAGTTACATATAGTTCTTTTTGCTGTTCTTTGTGATTATTTTCAACAACTTACGATTTGGAAAGAAGATATCAATGTGCCAGAAAAATGTTTATTTATTATGAACGATAATAAATTTCTCTCTTAAATGATATATGATATTATACTTGGAATTTGATTTTTCATACAGAATTTCGCTGATGCAAATGACAGCAGCCTATATTAATACAGCCTCAATGTCGGCTACTCCCACCCCTCTTATACCTTACGATTTGGAAAGAAGATATCAATGTGCCAGAAAAATGTTTATTTTTTATGAACGATAATAAATTTCTCTCTTAAATGATATACGGCATTATATTTAGAATTTGATTTTTCATATAGCTTTTCGCTGTTGTAAGTGACAGCATCCTGTATAAATACTGTCTCCAGGTCTGTTACCCCACCCCTCTTATACCTTAAAGGACTTAAATTATGTCAGGCCCAACATGCCATTTGGTGCAAAACACTTCGAAATTATACTGGAATTAACAGTTTTTTCATAATTGATAAAAATAAATCTATAGTAGACACTTTAGACAAAATTAACAAAAAAGGCAATCCTAAATCAATAGAAACTTTCGACTTTTCCACTTTATACACTATGCTACAACATACAGATCTTAAAAATAATTTGGATTGGTTCGTTGATAAAGCCTTCAATGGAGCTTTTGGAAACGGCAGAAACCTGATGGCCATCTACTCACAAGATGCAAGATGGATAATAAAACGGCGCAATGCTAATACTGTAGTTTTCGATAAAGAAAAATTTCAAAATATCATACATTTTCTCATTGACAATGCCATATTTGAGGTTGGGGATCAGATAATACAACAAACTATTGGTTTACCAATGGGAACTGACCCCGCCCCATTTATGGCAAATGCACATTTATACAAATACGAATTCGACTTTCAAGACCACAAAAGAAAAACAGATTACAAAGTAGCTAAAAGTCTAAATTATACCTTCCGTTACATTGATGACATAACACCAATCAATGATAATGGTAATTTCAACAAATATAAAGATGAAATATATCCTCCTGAACTTATATTAAACAAAGAAAATTCGGGCACTATTAATGCATCTGTTCTTGACCTGGACATCAATATAATTTACAATAAATTTAATGTCGGTATATTCGATGAAACGGACAAATTTGGTTTTGAAGTAGTAAAATACCCGTCAGCTTACAGTAACATCCCAGATACTACACTATATAATGTTTTCTATTCACAGGCATTACGATTTTTAAAAATATGCAACAAGAAGGAACTGTTTCTCTCACGAATAAAAACTCTTAATTTTAAGTGCACGGCCAAAGGCGGATCACAATTACGCATTTTTAAAGAAATTTCTAAACTTCCATTTCTTCAACATAATGGATTTGACATTTCTTATAAATATATTACTGACTACATATTGGATAATGATTCAATATAAAAAATTTTTTATCTTCTATAAATGTCTAGTCCTGTTTGGATTATCACCCTTATTATTATGCCTTTATGAATACACTTATAATCTACGATTTCTTCAGCATTCCTGTTTTGCGTTTCTTACGTGGGTTATTATATGATATTTATGCTATGGTTTGTACAATTACATAGTCTCAAAAACTTATAGTTTTTTAGTTTTTAACGTTATTTCATCTGGATTATCGCCCTTTTTTTATCGGGAAATTGCACCTTCTAAGCGACGACGTCATAACAGCTATAACGACATATTCACGTCACGCCATTCAGTTAGCAGACGACGGTCTACCTAGACGGTCTTACATTCCTTTGCTTCCATGTATTCAGTTTTGTTTCTGTGACGGTTGTAATGTGTGTCCTAATGCATTCAATATACTTCAGTCCTCTTCTTTATTGATTTAATGCATCTAGTTTTTTAGAACTAGGCCTACTTCTTTGATACATCTAAGGAACATCCCTATCATTTGGGGTGCATGCCCAACCCCCTGGGGCAGAGCCACACCCATTTTCTTATCGTGTGTATTTGTGTCGCCTACAGGCCGCAATTCTTATTGGATTTTCTTTAAAACTTTGTATACTTACTCTTTATACCCTAAGGATGATCCCTATCATTTGGGGTGCATGCCCAACCCCCCAGGGGTAGAGCCACGCCCATTTTCTTTTTGTGTGTCTCTGTGTCGCCTAGAAGCCGCAATTCTAACTGTATTTTCTTAAAACTTTGTCTACTTACCCTAAGGATGATCCGTATTGTTTTTTGGTGCATGCCCGACCCCCAATGGCAGAGCCACACCCATTCCTTGTATTTATTTGTTTGTCGTCTACAAGCCACATTTCTTAACGTATCATCTTGAAACTTTGAATGATTATGCTTTGTACCCTAAGGAACATTTCTATCATTTGGGGTGCATGCCCAACCCCCAGGGGCAGAGTCACGCCCATTTTCTTTTTGTGTGTCGTCTACAGGCCACAATTCTTAATCGGTCATCTTGAAACTTAAAATACTTATTCCTTATACCCTAAGGATGACCCCTTTTGTTTTGGGTGCATACCCGACCCCCATGGGACAGCAACACCCATTTGGTTTATGTATTCCTTATAGCCTGAGGGCGTCCACTATTGAATTTGATGAATGTCCCGACCCCCAGGGGCAGAGCCACGCCCACTTTTTGCCTTTAGTGTTAGGAAGGCACAATTCTGAATGGATTATCTTGGTATAGTTATTCCTTATACTCTAAGGACGACAACTATTAATGTTGGTGCACGACCCTCAACGCTAAACAAACCAAACGCCTAGCCTTCTTGACAAAGTATCATATCAATCAAAGTAGGAATGTGGACGTATATTGTAGCGTTAGCGTTATGTTTCATATAGCATTTCACTGTTGCAAATGACAGCATCCCGTATAAATACCGTCTCAAGGTATGTTACCCCACCCCTCTTATACTGCATAATTCACCCGGTAGATATTAATGTGCCAGAAAAATGTTTATATTTTGTGAACGATAATACATTTCTCTTTTAAATGGTATATGATATTATACTTTGAATTTGATTTTTCGTATAGCTTTTCGCTGTCGCAAATGACAGCATCCTGTATAAATACTGTCTCCGGTCTGTTACCCCACCCCTCTTATACCTTACAATTCACCCTGTAGATATTAATGTGCCAGAAAAATGACTATATTTTCTGAAAGATAATGCATTCCTCTATTAAATGGTAGGTGACAATATACTTGGAATTTGATTTTTCGTCCAGAATTTCGCGGATGCATATGACAGCATCCTATATTAATATAGACTCAATGTCGACTACCCCCACCCCTCTTATACCTTACGATTTGGAAAGAAGATATCAATGTGCCAGGAAAATGTTTATTTTTTATGAACAGTATTCATACAGGATGCTGTCATTTGCAATAGCAAAATGCTATATGAAAAATCAAATTCCAAGTATAATATCATATATCATTTAAGAGAGAAATTTATTATCGTTCATAAAAAATAAACATTTTTCTGGCACATTGATATCTTCTTTCCAAATCGTAAGGTATAAGAGGGGTGGGGGTAGTCGACATTGAGGCTATATTAATATAGGATGCTGTCATTTGCATCAGCGAAATTCTATACGAAAAATCAAATTCCAAGTATATTGTCACATATCATTTAATAGAGGAATGTATTATCTTTCAGAAAATATAGTCATTTTTCAGGCACATTAATATCTACAGGGTGAATATTAAGGTATAAGAGGGGTGGGGTAACAGACCCGGAGACAGTATTTATACAGTATGCTGTCACTTGCAACAGCGAAAAGCTATATGAAAAATCAAATTCCAAATATAATGCCATATACCATTTAAGAGAGAAAGTTATTATCGTTCATAAAAAATAAACATTTTTCTGGCACATTGATATCTTCTTTCCAAATCGTAAGGTATAAGAGGGGTGGGGGTAGCCGACATTGAGGCTATATTAATATAGGCTGCTGTCATTTGCATCAGCGAAATTCTGTATGAAAAATTCAATTTCAAGTATATTATCACTTACCATTTAAAATAATACTTTATCATCTTTCAAAAAATATAAACATTTTCCTGGCACATTTATATCTTCTTTCCAAATCATAAGGTATAATTATAATAGGGGTGGGGGTAGCCGACATTGAGGCTATATTAATATAGGATGCTGTCATTTGCGACAGCGAAAAGCTATATGAAAAATCAAATTCAAAGTATATCATATACCATTTAAAAGAAAAATTTATTATCTTTCATAAAATATAAACATTTTTCTGGCACAATAATATCTACAGGGTGAATTATGCGGTTTAAGAGGGGCGGGGTAACAGACCCGGGGATGGTATTTATACAGGATGCTGTCATTTGCGGCAACGAAATGTTATATGAAAAATCAAATTCCAAGTATAATATCATATACTATTTAAAAGAACACTTTATTATCTTTCAATAAATATAATCAATTTCCTGGCACATTAATATCTTCTTGGCAAATAACAAGATATAAGGGGGAGGGGTAGCCGACATTGAGGCTATAATAATATAGGATGCTGTCATTTGCATCAGCGAAATTCTATACGAAAAATCAAATTCCAAGTATATTGTCACATATCATTTAATAGAGGAATGTATTATCTTTCAGAAAATATAATCATTGCTCAGGCACATTAATATCTATAGGGTGAATATTAAGGTATAAGAGGGGTGGGGTAACAGACCCGGGGACGGTATTTATACAGGATGCTGTCATTTGCGGCAACGAAATGTTATATGAAAAATCAAATTCCAAGTATAATATCATATACTATTTAAAAGAACACTTTATTATCTTTCAATAAATATAATCAATTTCCTGGCACATTAATATCTTCTTGGCAAATAACAAGATATAAGGGGGAGGGGTAGCCGACATTGAGGCTATATTAATATAGGCTGCTGTCATTTGCATCAGTGAAATTCTGTATGAAAAATCAAATTCCAAGTAAATTATCACTTACCATTTAAAAGAATTCTTTGTCATCTTTCAAGAAAATATAAACGTTTTCCTGGCACATTGATATCTTCTTTCCAAATCGTAAGGTATAAGAGGGGTGGGTGGCCGGCATTGAGGTTATATTAATATAGGATGCTGTCATTCGCATCAGCGAAATTCTGTACGAAAAATGAAATTCCAAGTATATTGTCACATACCATTTAATAGAGGAGTGTATTATGTTTCAGAAAATATAATCATTTTCCTGGCACATTAATATCTACAGGGTGAATTGTAAGGTACAAGAGGGGTGGGGTAGCAAACTTTGAGACGATATTTATACGGAATGTTGTCATTTGCGGCAACGAAATGCTATATGAAAAATCAAATTCCAAGTGTAATATCATATACCATTTAAAAGAAAAATTGATTATCGTTCAGAAAATATAAACATTTTTCTAGCACACTAATATCTACAGGGTGAATTGTAAAGTATAAGAGGAGTGGGGTAGCAGACTTCGAGGCCATATTGATATAGGATGCTGTCTTGTCGCAGTGGAATGCAATATGAAAAATCAAATTCCAAGTATATTATCATATACCATTTGAAAGAACAATTTATTATCTTTCATAGAATATAAACATTATCCTGGTACACTACTAAATTCAGGGTGAATTGTAAGGTTCAAACTACTATTAACCTGTTAAGCGTGTCCTTTTTAAAACGTTAACTTCCCCCCATTGCGTAATTAATGATAGTTGTGTCAGTGTCAGTCAAGAAAGGGTCCAGCTTGGAAAAAACGTAAATTTGAAGATAATTAATAATGGCTGGTCTCATTCCAAAGCTTGTTAAATGGAGTTATTCCCCTTACAGGTTAACTGGAGTTATTTCCCTTACAGGTTGCTTTCTCGTACAGCAACCATGTGGGGGAAAAATACCTCCCAAGACGTAATATTACGTCATACACACAGTAAGTGACAGTTTGCCAGGGCGTAATATAACGCCCTACGCGCTTAACAGGTTAATATTGTATTTCGTTTCGTTTCTTTTTATTGAAATGTGGTCGTATATTGTCGTCGCCCCCATCTGTCTACAGGCTAAAGTTAATATCCGATTGACTTTAAATTTATACACAGTGTTTAAGGTCATGCGACGAAGAAGCCTATTGTTTTTCAGCGATTTTTGATAATAACTACCAGAGTTATGGCCCTTGATCACTTCAAAAAATCTTGTGGACGCTCTAGAGGCCAAAGTTAATATCCGATTGACTTTAAATTTATACACAGCGTTTAAGGTCATAAAACAATGACGCCTATTGATTTCCATTGATTTCCGATAATTAGTGCCAGAGTTATGGCCCTTGATCTCTTTAAAAAATCTTGTGGACGCTCTAAAAGTCAAAGTTAATATCCGATTGACTTTAAATTTATACACAGTGTTTAAGGTCATAAGACGAAGAAGCCTATTGATTTTCAGCGATTTCCGATAATTAGTGCCAGAGTTATGACCCTTGATCACTTTGAAAAATCTTGTGAAAGCTTTAGAGGCTAAAGTTATTATCCGATTGACTTTAAATTTATACACAGTGTTTAAGGGCATGAGACGAAGAATCCTATTGATTTTCAGCGATATCCGATAATTACTACCAGAGTTATGACCCTTGATCACTTTGAAAAATCTTGTGAACGCTCTAGAGGCTATAGTTAATATCCGATTGACTTTAGATTTATACACAGTGTTTAAGGTCATAAAACAATGACGCCTATTGATTTTCGACGATTTCCGATAATTAGTGCCAGAGTTATGGCCCTTGATCTCTTTAAAAAATCTTGTGAAAGCTTTAGAGGCTAAAGTTATTATCCGATTGACTTTAAATTTATACACAGTGTTTAAGGGCATGAGACGAAGAATCCTATTGATTTTCAGCGATATCCGATAATTACTACCAGAGTTATGACCCTTGATCACTTTGAAAAATCTTGTGAACGCTCTAGAGGCTATAGTTAATATCCGATTGACTTTAGATTTATACACAGTGTTTAAGGTCATAAAACAATGACGCCTATCGATTTTCGACGATTTCCGATAATTAGTGCCAGAGTTATGGCCCTTGATCGCTTTAAAAAATCTTGTGGACGCTCTAAAAGTCAAAGTTAATATCCGATTGACTTTAAATTTATACACAGTGTTTAAGGTCATGAGACGAAGAAGCCTATTGTTTTTCAGCGATTTCCGATAATTAGTGCCAGAGTTATGGCCCTTGATCACTTCAAAAAATCTTGTGGACGCTCTAGAGGCCAAAGTTAATATCCGATTGACTTTAAATTTATACACAGTGTTTAAGGTCATAAGATAAAGACGCCAATTGATTTCCATTGATTTCCGATAATTAGTGCCAGAGTTATGGCCCTTGATCACCTCAAAAAATCTTGTGGACGCTCTGGAGACCAAAGTTAATATCCGATTGACTTTAGATTTATACACAGTGTTTAAGGTCATGAGACGAAGAAGCCTATTGATTTTCAGCGATTTCAAATAATTACTGTCAGAGTTATCTCCCTTGATAACTTCAAAAATTCTTGTGACGCTATAGAGGCCAAAGTTACCATCCGATTGACTTCAGATTGATACATAGAGTTAAGGTTTTGATTTTCAATGAATTTAGATAACTGAACAGCTAAATCCATGATATTAAATGTTTCATGTATATACTAATTGTTAGCGTGGGGTAAAACTTTATAAAAAGCAATCAAATTCTAATGATTTTCTGATAATTACATAATGAGTTGTTACTCTTAATCAGATTTTAGTGTATTACAAATGTTTCATTACCGAAAAAAGTAAAAATATGCGACAACCCTTGTTGACTGCCCGGACGATTTAGCTGCTGTGGGCGTATGTTTCGTTTCCTGGCAACCTATCTTTGTTATATTCCGTGTTTTCTACTATAAAACAATATCGACGGCAACCAGTGGACAGAATTGATCACGTGAACAAAGCAGATCAATCCATTGTGCAAAGAGGTGAATATTTTGAACTATATTTATTCCTGGCTGCCAGCTATAACTTACTTCTAACAGCCAGTGGCTGCTGGCTGCCAGTTATAGCTTTGGGGAATAACAAGACGGTATTGTGAAACTCGACTATTGATAAATGGGTAAAAAATAATGATAAACAATTGATGAGTAAAACTTGATTATTCTATGCAATATACGTGTGTACGATTCAACGATTAGTTGTGGTGTGGAGAAATGTTTGTAGCAAAGTTCCCCTGCAACATTTTTCGATCGTTCTGCCTAGAGTGATGTCTTTGATCTGGCTGGCTGAATGAATTCAATTCAACATACAGAAAGAAAGGTGCCGTATGACGGCTACAGGAAAACAAGATACAGTTGGCTACTCTGATAGCGGATTGTCATTTACAAATCGCGTTTCAGTGATGTTTGACTTTTATGATACTTTTTGCATGACCACTCCTGTACTCTTTTACTCAGTGAAATTAGAATCACAATAGTATACCATTCTGAAGGAAATGTATCTCGATCGCATATACTGGTAGAGGGACTCTTATCAAAAAGTCATGGTTTTATATAATCATTTTTGTGATAAGAGAGGGTGGGACATCATAGAACAAATTCTAAATTGGATCTTAAATTAGATTGAAATAAATTACAAAACAAACTATTACGTAGTCAATTCTTATACATCTGCTTAATGTACTATCAGATTGAATTTACATTTATACACAGTGTTTTAGGTCATGAGAGTCGAGACGAAGAAGACTATTGATTTTCACAGATTTCTGATAATTACTGCCAGGGTTATGGTCCTTGATCACTTTGAAAAACCTTGAGGACACACTAGAGGCTAAATTTAATATTCAATTGAATTTAACTTTCTACACAGTGTTTTGATAATTACTGACAGAGTTATGGCCCTTGATCACTTTGAAAAATCTTCTGGGTGCTCTTACGGCCAAAGTTAATTCCGATTGACTTTAAATTTATACAAAGGGTTTAATCCATTTTTATACGTCCACATTTTCATGTGGAAGTATATTGCCGCCGCCGCTGTCCATCTGTCCGTCCACAATTTTTTGTGAACACTCTACAGGTCACAATTTTTATAATATTTCAATGAAACTTGAAATATGTTTATCACCCTCAGATCTGTGTTTCTTTCGATATTGGCATGTATCGGACTGTAACTTATGGACAAAGAAGCCTATAGATTTTCAGCGATATCCGATATGACCCTTGATGACTTTGAAAAATCTTGTGAACGCTATAGATAAGAGACTAAAGTTTATTAAATTTTTACATAGTGTTTAGGCCCTACAAAATAAATGTCTTGTTTCTCGGGCAATTGGCACCTGAAAATGATGGGGGGGGGGACTTCTTTTTTATTTTATTCCAATGTTGGCTACTTATATTTCAAAGTCAGGTCCGTTTCTCACTAACACCTCCGTAAATAAGTATTATGCAAATGCATAATAAGCTATGACCATTTAACCATCATTAATAATACACTGGAAAATGGTTAGGAGCATCGTCCATAACATCCAGACACTTTCGAGTAAAAAATAGGTTACGTGCCCTTGTTTTGAAACTAGTCTCACTTCACCAGCCTACCGACCATTCTCCGTCTGATTGAGAGGTCGGGATAATCCAGACTACTTTTTATACGCCCATATTGAAATGTGGTCGTATATTGTCGTCGCCCCCGTCCGTCGATCCGTCCGTCCGTCCGGCGTCCACAATTGCTTGACAATGACGCCTATTGATTTTCGGCGATTTCCGATAATTAGTGCCAGAGTTATGGCCCTTGATCTCTTAAAAAAATCTTGTGGACGCTCTAAAGGTCAAAGTTAATATCCGATTGACTTTAAATTTATACACAGTGTTTAAGGTCATAAGACAAAGAAGCCTATTGATTTTCAGCTATTTCCGATAATTAGTGCCAGAGTTATGGCCCTTGATCACTTCAAAAAATCTTGTGGACGCTCTAGAGGCCAAAGTTAATATCCGATTGACTTAAATTTATACACAGTGTTTAAGGTCATAAGACGAAGACGCCTATTGATTTTCAGCGATTTCCGATAATTAGTGCCAGAGTTATGGCCCTTGATCACCTCAAAAAATCTTGTGGACGCTCTAGAGGCCAAAGTTAATATCCGATTGACTTTAGATTTATACACAGTGTTTAAGGTCATGAGACGAAGAAGCCTATTGATTTTCGACGATTTCCGATAATTAGTGCCAGAGTTATGGCCCTTGATCACTTCAAAAAATCTTGTGGACGCTCTAGAGGCCAAAGTTAATATCCGATTGACTTTAAATTTATACACAGTGTTTAAGGTTATAAGACGAAGACGCCTATTGATTTTCAGCGATTTCCGATAATTAGTGCCAGAGTTATGGCCCTTGATCACCTCAAAAAATCTTGTGGACGCTCTAGAGGCCAAAGTTAATATCCGATTGACTTTAGATTTATACACAGTGTTTAAGGTCATGAGACGAAGAAGCCTATTGATTTTCGACGATTTCCGATAATTAGTGCCAGAGTTATGGCCCTTGATCTCTTTAAAAAATCATGTGGACGCTCTGGAGGCCAAAGTTAATATCAGATTGACTTTAGATTTATACACAGTGTTTAAGGTCATGAGACGAAGAAGCCTATTGATTTTCAGCGATTTCAAATAATTACTGCCAGAGTTATCTCCCTTGATAACTTCAAAAATTCTTGTGACGCTATAGAGGCCAAAGTTACCATCCGATTGACTTCAGATTGATACATAGAGTTTAAGGTGTTGAAACGAACAAGTATTTTGATTTTCAATGAATTTAGATAACTGAACAGCTAAATCCATGATATTAAATGTTTCATGTATATACTAATTGTTAGCGTGGGGTAAAACTTTATAAAAAGCAATCAAATTCTAATGATTTTCTGATAATTACATAATGAGTTGTTACTCTTAATCAGTTTTTAGTGTATTACAAATGTTTCATTAGCGAAAAAAGTAAAAATATGCGACAACCCTTGTTGACTGCCCGGACGATTTAGCTGCTGTGGGCGTATGTTTCGTTGCCTGGCAACCTATCTTTTACAAAACGTGACAGAAAGCTGGAACAAGAAATCGAATTTAGAAATAACACACGGTGGGCGACGACTCAACAATTGTTTTTCTAACCTTGTAAATGTAAAATGAAACTACTGCTGGTATCATGTTCCTGCCCAACCCAAGTTATTCAGAGATACCCCAGAGAAAATGATACTGAAATTTCACTGAGATTTCAGTGAAATTTCAGTGAATTTCAGTGAGATTTGAAAATTTTGCCCAATCCCACTGAAATGACCAAATTTCAGTGAAATCTCACCAAAATTTCACTGAAATAAAAATATATTTCGGTCTATTACTGAAATTTCACTGAAATAAACAAAAATTTTGATCTACTGAAATTTCATTGAAATAAATTATATTTTTTTCTACTGAAATTTCACTGAAATATTTATATTGCAAATTTCATTGAAATTTCATTGAAATTACAAAAAATAAAAATGTCATTTTTTCATAGCAAATATTTTAATAACTGCATAGCCTATAAAAGATTTGTAATTTGTGAAAGAGAGCACTTTGAAATTGTGGCCTAATAGTGGTTTTTTTAATTACCATTAATTAATCATTCTATTTCCTGAAGCAGACAATTTCATTATTGACGTTTATTTTATTCGTCCATCATTATTTTTATTCGTCCGTCACCGTATGTGTAATCCACGAACACGTGCCTATAAGTAATGATAACTTTAGAAGCCTATACATGTTTAAAATGATGTCTAAACTTATGACTCAACATCAAAATTGTTTCCAATATATTCCGATAATCATTGTATTGTGATAGAATGGCTATTTTCACATCGTAATAAACGTGTTTCAATCGCTAAATAGCCATATTTTGAAACGAGGTCATCGAGTACGGAAGCCATAAAATTCATGTACAGTAAATATTTTACGATCAACTAATATAATCATGTCTTGAAATCAACCTTTTTTATTGTGAAAGGTGACAATAATTCTACACCATCATAAATTTAAGTTTGGAGCCCATTGTTGGTTAGCGTATACAGTGTCAGTGTCAGGTTACACCAGAAGAGTGGCCGTGTTTTTGAAAATTTTGGAATGGAAAACAAACGAAGAAATTTTTAATTCTATAATGGTTGTAAATATATTAAACCCTTGTGCAAATAAAACAGGACCTCACGTGCATGTTTCATCGCTAAACTGATAAACTGGTGCTGCTATTTTATACAATTAACGCGCAAGTTAAAGTACGTTCTTTTCACCATTTTCCCTACGGCTTCCGTAACTTGAAATTACCGGTAAAAGGGCGCGCGTTTGGATAACAAAGTGGAGTTTGTAAACGGTATTTTCTGGATTATATGACCCCAAAACACCTATCACGGAATGGTTTGTTGGATAAATTTCGAAGTAGTTAATTATAAAATGCAAAGCAGCCATGGTGAGTAAAGTTCTAGTAGATCGACCTATTGATTGGTAGTAATTTTCGTCATTCAAATTGAATCTAATTATATGTGTGACCTGGCTATGAATGTTTAGTTTTAAAATATAAAGTAAAACCGTTCTGTCTAGGTTACGGATCCACTAAAAATATATCGAAAGATATTTATATATTAAGAGTAAATTATCACATCAGTGTTATAAATGTCTGCCACTAGTGACTGTTGATGCACATTTATCCCTGGTTCCCAAAATGACGTTTGCTTTGTTTTTGACAGGATAATTTTGAAACTTCTGAATGCTCTAATAGTAGTAAAATAGCACATTACATGACACATACCTATCTTTATTTAATATTATTTGATTGTGTAATTTCAGGCCATATATTTTTATTATGGAAGAAGAAGAAAAGGACGACACTATAGTCTCACTAGAACTACTAGAAGAAAAAGAAAATCAGAAGAATGAATACAGAAATTTGAGGGATAATCAATAATATAGAGTAATATTGTAGTTGTTTGGAGTTTCTTTTCAGAATGCATGTTAATAAAGACTTTGAAATACAATGCATGTAGTAAGAGATTTCAATAAAATATCAGTGAGATTTCAGTAAAATCTCAATGAAGTTTCAGTGTGAGATTTAGTCTAAATATTGTTAAAATTTCAGTGAGATTTCACTGAAATTTCATTGAAATCTCACCAAAATTTCAATGAGAATTTACTGAAATTTCAATGAGATTTTACTGAAATTTCAATGAGATTTCACTGAAATTTCAGTGAGAGATTTGGTCAAAATATTATTGAAATTTCAGTGAGATTTTACTGAAATTTCAGTGAGATTTTACTGAAATTTCAGTGAGATTTTACTGAAATTTCAGTGAGATTTTACTGAAATTTCAATGAGATTTTACTGAAATTTCAATGAGATTTTACTGAAATTTCAGTGAGATTTTACTGAAATTTCAGTGAGAAATTTGGTCAAAATTTTATTGAAATTTCAGTGAGATCTCACTGAAATCTCACCGAAATTTCATTGAAATCTCATTAAAATTTCAGTGAAATCTCACTGAAATTTCAATAATATTTTGACCAAATCTTTCACTGAAATCTCACTGAAATTTCAGTGCGTATTTTCACAGGGGTATTATTTGTACTAAACCAAAATATGTCGCTTCTAACGGTCATGTGAAGGATAAAGCAATTTGAAAAATAAAACGAACGTAATTTCTAATGATGCCTTAATAACCAAAACGATAAATATTACTGCTACTCAGAATCGTCAACAATATATTTTTTACGACTGTAATAGTTGCTAGTAATTTTAGAATTCCACGGATTTCCACGGGCTGTGGCTATTTATAGACTCAACATGTGTGTGAGACTGTCAGAAAATTAGTAGTAGTGAACCAAGTAAAGCGTGCACATTCAACGTCTCTAGTATAACTTTTCAGTAGGCACGTGGGGCACCCTAGTAAAGGAGAGTGATTTTCAGTTTTAAGGGGAGGGGAAAAAAACTCGCCTCGGTCGACATTCAGGTGAGCTGTAGGCGCTCGAGAGCGATCACTCGCCTTAAAACACAATGACTCTTTGATAAAACACGATATTACAGTGTTTTTTATCGTGGAATTCCGAGATTTACCGAGCGAATATCGAGTGACACGATAGCACTGCCTCGGTGTAACTCGGTGTTATAATTAAAACATGCCTATGGTCGGTAATAATCACACCTCAAGTAACATATCATTTGGTTTAATCACAAATAAAATAAAAGCCTGTGTCTCATGATATGTAAGCACACATCTCTAGAATTCACCGTCAACATGCCGAATATATGTACATGAATTAGTCCGAAAATATTTTAATTTCGGCGCCAAAGTGTCTGGCTGGTTGCATACTGTCAATCATGGTTCAATGATGTGAATTGAAACGTGGCATCATAAGTAACTGATTGACAGAAAATAGACGCCCCTTTAACACCACATTGCTATCTTGTAAATTGCCAGTAGTTATAATTACAGTACAAACAAATATCGACACATTATTGAATAATCAAAACCCCCTTTCCATGCATTCGTAATTTTATGTCTGGTCAAATTCATTTCTCACTTAGCAATGTTAATTCTGCTAATAATAAATTCAACAAAACTCATTTTAGAAAATTAGAGTGCTTGAAATAGAGTAATCCAACCCTTACTGATACATGTATAAACAGCGATTCTTACCAACTCCTGCAATGACATGTCTAAATATGAAAACGCGTAAAGATTCAGATTCGGTTTTAGTTACAACTCTTATTTAGTGAGTATCTTACCTTGATCGAAATAAAATCCATAAAATAGAAATTCCCATGTGTATGAATATCGCAACACACCTAACCACAGGTTGTAGATCACGAAAAATGTAAAAATCACAAATAAATTTCCAATAACGATGCGTTTATCACCTCACAAAATTTATACATTGCAGAAGACAAGCTAATTTGTATGGGATTGGCTTCAAAAGAACAGAAGTTGTCAATCTCCCTTTGAACTATCGGTATTCCCTGTGAACCAAAGGAAGACAAATGTAAATATAGTCTGGCTGCACAATTATTTCAAGACAATGTTCTTTGGTGCGAAGACATGTCCCCAATGTTCAACTAATGATATTGTGGATTTGATTATGTATTAATGTCTGCTGCATTATTACTTGTCGGTGACACCTGATTTCCACTTTATGTGATATCGTAGACATCTACCCGTGAATATTTGAAGTTGTTGCAGACGTGTCATTAGGCTATTTGTATTTTGAGTTGCATAATATGCGGTTCCCTTGTACCCTAGTGCAATGTTCGCTTTCTTTTATATATGTGACCTGGGTTTAAATTCTATTGCAGGATTAACCCACGAAATTAATTGGCTGGGAACCTTATAATTTCTCTTTTTGCTTGAGGTTAATATGCCTTCCCCGACTATGATTATTCAGGAAGTTCGTTCATTTGTGATTTGTTATATACTCGTTTGGGGTTAGTTTGGCTTCCAATACAAGCCAATATTAGAAAATATAAATAATAGAAATTATAAAACATCAAAGAATAAAGCGAATACTGAATGGGTGGTGTGATTTTAACGGAGTAATTAATTTGAACATTAGATACAAGACGAAGTATTCAACAAAGGTTAAAATGATTTTCACTGATTGATAAGGGGTGTAACGATACATCGAAAAATCGATGCATCGCAATAGTTCGACTGTCGATAGTATGTATTGATAGTAAAAAAATACTATCGATAAAAATTGCGATAGTCAAGCAAACTATCGATAGTTTCAATAGTTTGTAATAGCAAAAGTAAAATGGCTCCAATTCACTTGTATTTGTCGAAAAATTACTCTGGATTTTTAACAAAGAGCTCTGTTATCACTAAAACAGCATTACACGATCTCAATGTCACATGGAAATCTTCCTCTACCATATTAGACATGGCTTACTAAGAAATGTGTAAAATGGTTGATTTTGGTGCGAAAAAGCTGAAAATGGTCACGTATGCCAATAACAGACATGCTGAAAGCATGCCGCACCTGACAGGAAAGTTGGCTATGCTTTTTTACAAGTTACTAAACTACCAATGTAATATTAATAATATACCATTTTATATAATATAAAGAAAAAAACAAAACAATGTACTTTATTATTTAATTCACAATCAGAATTCGACGTTACCGCGTACCTGAGATACCTGCTAGGAGGCTCTTCTATTCGCCCCCATCCTTTTGCCGCACCTTTAGAAGACACATGTTTTTATCTGTACCGTATTGTGTTGTTTCTGTCGTTTTTTTGTCGATATGATTACCGATATCCGTGTTAAAATATTACGTACTGATTTACGGGCGGGAGATGTTGAACTAGTGAATTGTAATCTATTGCCAGTACTGCACTTTTAATTAGCAGTTAAAGCAGTAGGGGTAATAAAAGATTGCGGGAATGTCTTATACAGCCCAACCGATACGATTTTTGGCGAGGCGATTACCCGATTCAAGAATTTTGTAATTGTGACAACACTAAAAATATGTATGGTTATTTTCCGGTCACCGATTATATAATCAGTAATATCATTATTTTGTTCTGCTTATTCGAGAGTCTGTTATAAAAATGGACTCTTACATTGATTTCCTTTCCTTTGTCGTAACACGAGTAGTATATACAAGGTGGCTTTTCACGTCAGGATTTGTTGTCTACGATATCACCCTAGGTGGAAGTGGACGTTAAACCCCAGGAACGAACGTCAGGATTATTGACAAAACTATTCAAATATGGTGGCAGTTTGCTAACATTGTGTCAGTATTATCTTTTTGGCATCAACGGTATGACAGATAAATACCGCTAATTTTACGTATCAAATTACACCCGAGTTCTATCGTGTCCCGCAACTATCGTGGCACACGATAGCAACTGCTACACCGAGTTATTTATCGTGGCAATTATATATCGTGCCGTTATCGTGTAAATTTTCAACAAAAAACGGCACGATAATCGTGTTGTATCAAAGAGCCCCGACGGCCGTACTGTACCTTTGAACTTGTGTCACTTTCGGTGCCACGTTACCCTTGAACATATGTCACTTCCGGTACCAAAGAAACCAATAAACTGGTTTCCACATAAGCATTGCACACATAAAATAAAATGGACACAGAATCAACCAAACCCAGCAATATCAATTCATTTTATACATTTGTTGCATGTAAGTGTACAGTATTTCCGGTGATAATGAAAATGTTCAATTACTTTTATGAAATCAGAAATGGCAAAAGGCATCACATGGTGAAAATTTTATGCAAATCGAATAATATACTATTCAAAAAAAGTAGGGGATATTTGATTTTGGGGGCATAATACTAAAATATGCAAATGACTACGAAAAAAGTCACTATAGAAGAAACATTTTCAGTTACATGTGACGCCCAAACGCACCAATAGCTACCGCATGGAATGCAGGTGATGCTTGGGATCATCATGGGGGTCCAATCCAAGATTTGCACGAATCTGACTTTGAATGTTAGTCATTGTGGCATTGAATCCCAGGGTGGAAACATCAGTTTAATTGTTTTAATGACCAGAAAACAAATTTTGATATGCGTCGGCTTACCCCAAATGAAAGGTTACGTGCCCTTGGCATGCTACAGGTCGGCACAACACAGGCGGTTGTGGCGCGGACGATGAATGTTTCTCAGTCTGTCATAAGCAGGCTATGGTCCAGATACCGTGATGCACAATCTGTACAGGACAGACCACGCTCAGGTCGACCAAGGGCGACAACTCAAGCCCAGGATGGATTTATCCGTACCTTGGCCTTGAGAAATCATGTCATCACAGCAAATCAGATCAGCGCTCGTCTTCAAACAGACACTGGTGTGAGAGTGAGTGGCCAGACGATTCGGAATCGACTGCATAGGGGTCACCTTCGCGCCTGACGTCATTGCGTGATCCCTTGTTTGAGAGATCATCACATTCAGGCAAGATGTTGTTGGTGTAGGGATCGTCAACACTGGGATAATCGACGCTGGAGCAATGTGATGTTTTCAGATGAGTCAAGGTTCTCTGTTGATTTTTTGGACCGACGTAGGAGGGTGTGGCGTCGTCGAAACGAGCGCTTCCAAGACGTTAACGTCATCAGACATGATCGATTTGGGGGTGGTTCTGTTATGGTGTGGGGAGGCATCACTGTTGCTGGAAGAACGGCTTTACATGTTGTTGCAGGGCGTGTTACAGGCCAGTACTACCGGGACAACATCTTGGCAGTCCATGTTGTGCCGTTCGCACAACGTCATGGCCGCCGTTTCATCTTCCAGGATGACAATGCAAGATGTCACAGGGCCAGGATCGTTACAGGTTACCTCCAACAACAGAACATCACTACATTACCTTGACCAAAACTGAGTCCCGACCTCTCCGCCATCGAGCATGTCTGGGACATGCTTGGACAGAGGTTATGTCAACGTCAACAACGTCCTGCCAATGTCCAAGAACTTGCTGCTGCGTTGCAACAGGAATGGGACAATCTGGACCAAAATGACCTTAGACGTCTCATTAGGAGTATGCCACGTCGGATCAATGCTTGTTTGGCAAACAGAGGAGGATTTACCCGTTACTGACTTTGTTGTGATGCTGTGGTAACTTTGCTGTTTGACCCCGGGTATCATTTTACCCTTATAATGGTCAGTCTGTGCCTTACTTAGTCTAATGATCATTTGGAATAAATCGATGAATGTGAACCTCATTTCATTTTGTCATTTGTTTCTTCGTCAGTTTCATTATGTGACTTTAATAACACTTAAAAATCAAATATCCCCTACTTTTTTTGAATAGTATATATGCCACTTTTATAGACCCAAAACCTTGAAAAGTGACTTGTAGAAAATCAGCTATTTCTCGGCAACCTTACAAGTTAGAAACGATTTTGTGGCATCTGTATGATCGTATTGGTCCATTCTATTTGTTGATTGGCATCAAATATCATAATTTTAAAAAACATTACAAATCAGACTCATTTGAATAAAATATCTTTTTTGAAGGCTAAAAATACAGTTTTTGTCAAAACGACATTACTTCTGGTGACACTAAAAACGTTAAGAAAATTTTATGAAAATCGAATAATAATTGACACTTTTATGGGCCAAAAACCTACAAAAGTGACTTTTAGAAAACCGCCTATAACCGAACAAGTTAGAAACAATTTTATGATATCTATATGACCGTATGGAAATAAAATACACAGCTGGGGAGAGTGAATTTGAAGAACCGAAGACAAAGAGAGCAATAAAAAACTCACCTGGATTGGGATTTAGGTGAGCGATGGAGCGCGAGAGCAACAGTGCACCTCAAACGTGAAGGCCTGTACTTGCCGGTCTAGTCATCTGATTGATTTTATATTTATAGTAGAATCCGTATGAGCAGCCACTCCTATTCAGCGACATCTCCTTGTAAGCGGTCACAATAAATTCCCCCCGTAAAAATTCTATTGTTTCATCTCCTTATTCAACGGCCACTCCTCTAACGTGGCCAGCGGTCACTATTTTGCAAATGAATTTAACAAAACATCGCCCATTCAACGGCCATTGTTGAATGATACCATCTTGTCGTTCTTCGTAACACCCCCGATAATCCCGTGAGTAGTAATCAATTAACTGGACTCCCTCAAATCAGATAAAAAGAAATGTGAAAATACCAATTAACCCGGGATTATCTGTTAATTAATCTTTTGTTTTATTAAACGACAAACCTGATCATTGTTTTCACAGGTAATGGAACATTATTTGATACTGATTAAATAAACTGAAAATACCGACTAAAAGCCGCTATGTTGTTAAATAGACGTTTTTAGCGCCACCTGTAATATTACATACAGAGTTACACCCCCTGTGATTCGGTAGCTAAATCAGCGATGTTTTTTGGTTCGTGTGCTTCTTTGATAAAATAAAATTAATTCATCGATTTTCTTCACAAAAGTGGATAAATATTATCGAATACATCACTATGATAGACAGTAGTATTGAAGGTTGGTACAAAATGACAAGTTTACAGAAGTTATGTCGGCGATTCAGCGACGGCCAAATTTACCGATGCAAGTGAAGTATTGCATTGGTGTTTGCTTCCAATGCATTCAAGCGTAATATTAATTGATGTCAGCACAAAAAAACCATGAGATTTTACAAAAATAGGTTGCCAGGCAACGAAACATACGCCCACACAGCAGCCAAATCGTCCGGGCAGTCAACAAGAGTTGTCGCATATTAAGAAATTATCAGAAAATCATTAGAATTTGTTTGGTTTTTATAATCAAACGTTTTTTTTTTAAAATCAGATAATAATTGTGACCTCCAGAGGCACAACAAGCTAAAAAGGGTAATTTTTCGTACAATCAGGGGACATAATTCAGGAAGTAATGACCCGATGGGCGCAAATATCGAAAGGAACCAAGATCTTTGGGTTATAAACATACATGTCAAGTTTCATCAAAATCGGTTCAAAATTGTGACCTCTATAAGGTCCACATCCTTTATATAACATATTTTCACACTATTCGCGTACAAACGGCGGTCATTTAGTCCGTCAATTTTGGTCCGATTTTCACAAAATTCTTACTCAACCTTCATAACCATGAAATGGTGATACAATCAAACGTTTTTTTAAATCGGATAACAATTTTGACCTCCAGTGGGACCACAAGCTAAAAAGGGCGATTTTTTTGGACAATCAGGGGCCATAATTCGGGAAGTTACCATCCGATGGGCGCAAATATCGACAGGAACCAAGATCTTTGGGTTATAAACATACATGTCAAGTTTCATCCAAATTGGTTCAAAATTGTGACCTCTATAAGGTCCACAACCTTGATATAACATATTTTCACACTATTCGCGTACAAACGGCGGCCATTTTGTCCGTCAATTTTGGTCCGATTTTCACGTAATTCGGACTCAGCCTTCATAACCATGCAACGGTGATATAATCAAACGATTTTTTAAATCAGATAACAATTGTGACCTCCAGAGGGACCACAAGCTAAAAAGGGCGATTTTTCGGACAATCAGGGGCCATAATTCAGGAAGTTACGATCCGATGGGCGCAAATATCGAAAGGAACCAAGATCTTTGGGTTATAAACATGCTTTTCAAGTTTCATCCAAATCGGTTCAAAATTGTGACCTCTACACTGTTCATAACCTTGATATAACATATTTTCATACTATTCGCGTACAAATGGCGGCCATTTTGTCCGTCAATTTTGGTCCGATTTTCACGAAATTCGAACTCAACCTTCATAACCATGGAACGGTGATATAATCAAACGGTCTTTTAAATCGGATAACAATTTTGACCTCCAGAGGGACCACAAGCTAAAAAGGGCGATTTTTCGGACAATCAGGGGCCATAATTCAGGAAGTTACG
This sequence comes from Patella depressa, assembly GCA_948474765.1. Classification (NCBI taxonomy): domain Eukaryota; kingdom Metazoa; phylum Mollusca; class Gastropoda; family Patellidae; genus Patella; species Patella depressa. Next base: position 35,834,714 of record OX419720.1, read on the forward strand.
ATCCGATTGGCGCAAATATCGAAAGGAATCAAGATCTTTGGGTTATAAACATGCTTTTCAAGTTTCATCCAAATCGGTTTAAAATTGTGACCTCTACACTGTTCACAACCTTGATATAACATATTTTCACACTATTCGCGTACAAATGGCGGCCATTTTGTCCGTCAATTTTGGTCCGATTTTCACGAAATTCGAACTCAACCTTCATAACCATGGAACGGTGATATAATCAAACGGTTTTTTAAATCGGATAACAATTTTGACCTCCAGAGGGACCACAAGCTAAAAAGGGCGATTTTTCGGACAATCAGGGGCCATAATTCAGGAAGTTACGCTCCAATTGGCGCAAATATCGAAAGGAACCAAGATCTTTGGTTTATAAACATGCATTTCAAGTTTCATCCAAATCGGTTCAAAATTGTGACCTCTACACTGTTCACAAGCTACAAAACGTGATTTTTCGTACAATCAGGGGCCATAACCCATGAAGTTACGGTCCGATACATGCCAATATCGAAAGGAACCGAGATCTTTGGGTGATAAACCTATATTTTAAGTTTCATTGAAATCGGATAAAAATTGTGACCTGTAGACTGTTCACAAACAATTGTGGACGGACGGACGGACGGACGGACGTCCGGACGGACGGACGGACGGACGAACAGGGGCGACGACAATATACGTCCACATGAAAATGTGGGCGTATAAAAATGGATAAATATTATCGAATGCATGACAATGATAGACAGTAGTATTGAAGGTTGGGACAAAATGACATGTTTCCGGAAGTTATGCCCAAGATTCAGCGATGGCCAAATTTACCGATGCAAGTGCACCCACGCGTAATATTAATTGATGTCGGCACAAAAAACTCGAGATTTTATTAAGAGGCCACTCCCGTTAAGCAGTCAATCCTAAAATTTCCCGTGGGTGGCTGCTTAATGCAGATTCTACTGTATATACACTGTGTTAACGCCCATTTGTAATTGTTTCAATTAAGACAAACAAGTATATTGATTTTCAATGATTTTTGATAACTTAAACATCTAAATCCATGATATTAAATGTTTTGTATAATGTATACTGAACGTTGGCGTTCTGATAATTACTTAATGAGTTGTTACTCCTAATGACAAAATTTTAAAAATGTGACAACTCTTGTTGACTGCCCAGATGATTTAGCTGTTGTAGGTGTAAGTTTCGTTTCCTGGCAACATATCTTTTGATTTAAACGGGGGATTAAGGAAAAACCAGACGTTAATGAATACATACGGCAGCTGTATATTAGATAATTAAGGAATAAATATTCCTAATATGCATTTGGTCACTGTGACATCCCTGGCGCCTGTGGGGATAAGAGTATTTATGATGATTGGAAAATTGTTTTTCAGCAGGTCAATAATTGCAATTTCAAGTGAAGATAGCTGATTTAATTGTCCCCCGCCTTTCGAAGAAAGTTGGGGGACTATTAAAATGGGTTCGTCCGTCTGTCCGTCACACTTTTTGGGACACAATAACTCTCTTCCTAACTGAGCTAGAATGTTCAAACTTGGTGTATGTGTTTATTAGGTCAATGCCTTGATGGAGTTCGAAGATGAGCATTTTCCGCTTAGGGTAAGCAGAGATAAGCAATTTGATTGGTTGATGCTTTGGGACACGATAACTTTAGTTCTAATTAAGTGAGATTGATGAAACTTGGTGTATAGTTTCATTACAGTAATACCATGACTAAGTTCGATAATGAGCATTTTCTGCTCAGGGTAAGCAGAGCAATACGCAATTTGATTGGTCGAGACTTTGGAACACAATATTTCTCCTTCTTATTGAGTTAAAATGTTCAAACTGGGTGTATATGCTTATTAGGTCAATGCCTTGATGGAGTTCGAAGATGAGCATTTTCCACTTAGGGTAAGCAGAGATAAGCAATTTGATTGGTTGATGCTTTGGGACACGATAACTTCAGTTCTAATTAAGTGAGAGTGATGAAACTTGGTGTATAGTTTCATTACAGTAATACCTTGACCAAGTCCGATAATGAGCATTTTCTGTTCAGGGTAAGCAGAGCGATACGCAATTTGATTGGTCAAGACTTTGGAACACAATAACTCTCCTTCTCTCCTTCTAATTGAGTTAAAATGTTCAAACTTAGTGTATATGCTTATTAGGTCAATGCCTTGATAGAGTTCGAAGATGAGCATTTTCCGCTTAGGGTAAGCAGAGATAAGCAATTTGATTGGTTGATGCTTTGGGACACGATAACCTTAGTTCTAACGAAGTGAGAGTGATGAAACTTGGTGTATACTTTCATTACAGTAATACCTTGACTAAGTTCGATAATGAGCATTTTCTGCTCAGGGTAAGCAGAGCAATACGCAATTTGATTGGTCGAGACTTTGAAACACAATAACTCTCCTTCTAATTGAGTTAAAATGTCCAAACTTGGTGTATATGCTTATTAGGTCAATGCCTTGATGCAGTTCGAAGATGAGCATTTTCTTCTTAGGGTAGGCAGAGATAAGCAATTTGATTGGTTGATACTTTGGGACAAGATAGCTTAGGTTCATCTTGATTGATGAATTTTATGCCAATACAATGACTGCATTCTCATTCAGTAATGGATTCGACAGTAACAGTGTATAGAAACGATTGACTTGGACACAGGGGCCCTTTCCCTTGGCCAGAGGGGCCCTTTTGTCAAGCGTGGGGCCCTTTTGTCTGTCTTTTGGGTCCCCCTAGCTAGGGTACATTTTCATTTTTCTCCTCGGTTTTAGCATTTTTCTTTATAAAACACTTTTGGATGACACTTCGTTTACAGTTTGATTGCTCGATACCTTTGAAAAAAATAAATGTGCGATTAATTAATATGTGTCATCTATTTATTTTGGGTATGTTGGCGGGGGACATCAGCCTCACTGTTGGCTTGTTTTAATCAGATTGACATTAACTTGCTCTAAAGTGCATATAGTAACCACTGGCAATAAGTCATGCAATTTGGGTTTTTTGTCTTATGTGCTCGTTAAAACTTAAAATTTTTGTTATATTATTTCTTTATAAAATTATAAAACTTTTCTGTAAGTCTAAAAATCATGTAGTTTGATTATGTATTTCACAGGAAGGTAAAATAGCTGGTCGAGCAATTCTCATTGCTGGTCAACCTGGTACAGGAAAGACAGCTATTGCAATGGGTAAGAAAAAGGATATTATATTTATTGGTCTGTTTAAAAGCATTAGTGCTGAAAGAAAATCAGCGGTAAAGTGTTTTGAAGATTTAAAATATCGATAATCCTTATCACAGTTTTCTTTGCAATGCGTGCTTGGTCCTAGCTAGGTAACTGTAGGGACCGTACAATATATATACTTTTATATTTTCATAAAATTACATCATTTCTCATAAAATTATCAATGTGTACAGGGAACCTCGGTTTTTAATTTCAACTGGTTGAATAAACAGCTGTCCTTATCAGGCCCTGCGTCCTGCACCTCTGACGAGGGATAACCCTGTTAAACTTTCGGTGCCAAAACCGGCAGCGAACCCGCAACCTCCGAGCTATAGAGTGCCAGTATTTTAGACATTGTGGATTCCTGTGGGTATATGAACATAGGAGAAGATGACTGCAACCATTGATACCACCGCTGCTACTTGTGGAAAATATATTTAACCACATAACACTTGCTGAACACTACTTCATGGACCAGAGATAAAATAGGAAAGTCATTAAGTACACTTAAAATGCGCTCACATTTTCATGTGGATGTATATTGTCGTCGCCCCCGTCCGTGCACAATTGTTTGTGAACACTCTACCGGTCACAATTTTTATCCGATTTCAACAAAATTTAAAATATAGGGTTATCACCCAAAGATCTCAAATTCCTTTCAATATTGGCATTTCTGACTGTAACTTCATGGATTATGGCCCCTGAGTATACAAAAAATTTATCATTTGGTCCTTCTGGAGGTCACAATTATTATCTTATTTTAAATGTTTGATTATATCACCGTGTCAATCTAATGAAGGTTAATATTGAATTTCTTGAAAATCGGACCAAAATTGTTGGACCAAATAGCCGCCACTTGTACGCGAATAGTGTAAAAATATGTTATCAAGATTGCTTGTGGATGTTCTACAGACTAGCTACAATTAATATCTGATTGACTTAAGATTTATACCCAGTGTTAACGGTCAAGAGACGAAGAAGCCTCTTGATTTTCAGATATTTCCAATTATTACTGCCAGAGTTGTGGCACATTTTCATGTGGATGTATATTGTCGTCGCCCCCGTCCGTCCGTCCACAATTGTTTGTGAACACTCTACCGGTCACAATTTTTTTCCGATTTCAACAAAATTTAAAATATAGGGTTATCACCCAAAGATCTCAAATTCCTTTCAATATTGGCATTTCTGACTGTAGCTTCATGGATTATGGCCCCTGAGTATACAAAAAATTGTCTTATTTAGCATTTGGTCCCTCTGGAGGTCACAATTATTATCTTATTTTAAATGTTTGATTATATCACCGTGTCAATGTAATGAAGGTTAATATTGAATTTCTTGAAAATTGTTGGACCAAATGGCCGCCACTTGTACGCGAATAGTGTAAAAATATGGTATCAAGATTGCTTGTGGATGCTCTACAGACTACAATTAATATCCGATTGACTTTAGATTTATACCCAGTGTTGACGGTCAAGAGACGAAGAAGCCTCTTGATTTTCAGATATTTCCAATTATTACTGCCAGAGTTGTGGCCCTTGATCACTTAAAAAAATCTGTGGTTGCTGTAAAGGCCAAAGTTAATATCCGATTGACTTTTGATTTATACCCAGTCATGAGACGAAGAAGTCTATCGATTTTCAGCTATTTCCATCAATTACAGTCAGAGTTATGGCCCTTGATCACTTCAAAAAATCTTGTGGTTGCTGTAAATTCCAAAGTTAATATCCGATTGACTTTAAATTTATACACAGTGTTTAAGGTCATGAGACCTAGTGATTTTCAGCGATTTCCGATAATTACTACCAGAGTTATGGCCTTTGATCACTTTGAAAAAACTTGTGGCCAGTCTACAGACTACAATTAATATCCGATTGACTTTAGATTTATACCCAGTGTTTAAGGTGAATGCCAGTCAAGTTGTCCACAAGCAAAGTCGTCCACACGAAAAACCTGGTTAAGTCGTCTACACCCGTTAGTGGAGTCGTCCACACCCGTTGGTGGAGTCGTCCACACTCGATGGTTGAGTCCACAAGACTTAGTTTAATTTGAAGATATAGTAATACGTTGATGGAGTCGTCCACAAGACTTAGTTTAATTTGAAGATATAGCAATACGTTGGTAAAGTCGTCCACACGACATACTTTACTTTCGGGATATGGATATTCTTTTATAATCCGGTAAAATATTCAAAACAAGCTTGTTGATTATTCATAAATGGTGCATTAAAATAAGCCACATGGTCATTGAAGACAGTCTCGGCATGGTTTCAGAATTGAGAATTGCACGTCTTCCACGCTCTGTCCATGTGAATTTCAGGTACCGGTAGATATTCAAATAATAACTGGATAATACATTGATGGATTCACTGACCAGTTGTTAGGTAAATTTCAATCGTCATTGGATATAATTCCCTGATGGGACATCGAATACACGGAGAGAGAACAGTGGATGTTTTCCCCGACAGAATCTCCATCGGAGAATTCCAATGATACGTGACATATCGGTTGGCATTATGCCAATAAAGCAGTTCTAAATCGATTTTTTATACGCCCACATTTTCATGTGGACGTATATTGTCGTCGCCCCTGTTCGTCCGTCCGTCCGTTCACAATTGTTTGTGAACAGTCTACAGGTCACAATTTTTATCCGATTTCAATGAAACTTAAAACATAGGTTTATCACCCTAAGATCTCGGTTCCTTTCGATATTGGCATGTATCGGACTGTAACTTCATGGGTTATGGCCCCTGATTGTACGAAAAATCACGTTTTTTAGCTTGTGAACAGTTTAGAGGTCACAATTTTGAACCGATTTGGACGAAACTTGAAATGCATGTTTATAACCCAAAGACCTTGGTTCCTTTCGATATTTGCGCCAATCGGATCGTAACTTCCTGAATTATGGCCCCTGATTGTCCGAAAAATCGCCCTTTTTAGCTTGTGGTCCCTCTGGAGGTCAAAATTGTTATCCGATTTAAAAAACCGTTTGATTATATCACCGTTCCATGGTTATGAAGGTTGAGTTCGAATTTCGTGAAAATCGGACCAAAATTGACGGACAAAATGGCCGCCATTTGTACGCGAATAGTGTGAAAATATGTTAAATCAAGGTTGTGAACAGTGTAGAGGACACAATTTTGAACCGATTTGGATGAAACTTGAAATGCATGTTTATAACCCAAAGATCTTGATTCCTGTCGATATTTGGGCCAATTGGATCGTAACTTCCTGAATTATGGCCCCTGATTGTCCGAAAAAATGCCCTTTTTAGCTTGTGGTCCCTCTGGAGGTCAAAATTGTTATCCGATTTAAAAAAACGTTTGATTATATCACCGTTCCGTGGTTATGAAGGTTGCGTATGAATTGTGTGAAAATCGGACCAAAATTGACGGACAAAATGGCCGCCGTTTGTACGCGAATATTGTGAAAATATGTTATATAAAGGTTGTGGACCTTATAGAGGTCACAATTTTGAACCAATTTTGATGAAACTTGACATGTATGTTTATAACCCAAAGATCGTGGTTCCTTTAGATATTTGCGCCCATTGGATCATAACTTCCTGAATTATGTCCCCGGATTGTCAGAAAAATCGCTTTTGTTCGCTTTTGGTCCCTCTGGAGGTCAAAATTATTATCCGATTTAAAAAAACGTTTGACTATATCACCGTTACATGGTAATGAAGAGAGAGTTTGAATTACGTGAAAACTGGACTAGAATTGACGGACAAAATGGCCGCCGTTTGTACACGAATAGTGTGAAAATATGTTATATCAAGGTTGTGGACCCTATAGAGGTCACAATTTTGAATCGATTTTGATGAAACTTGACAGGTATGTTTTAAACCCAAAGATCTTGGTTCCTTTCGATATTTGCGCCCATCGGGTCATTACTTCCTGAATTATGTCCCCTGATTGTACGAAAAATCACCCTTTTTAGCTTGTGGTGCCTCTGGAGGTCACAATTATTATATGATTTAAAAAAAAACATTTGATTATAAAAACCAAACAAATTCTAATGATTTTCTGATAATTCCTTAATATGCGACAATTCTTGTTGACTGCCCGGACGATTTGGCTGCTGTGTGGCTGATGTTTCGTTGCCTGGCAACCTATTTTTATTTTATACACTATTGACAGGCAATCTGAACGACAGACTCACCCTACCTATTACCTTTTAATTTTCGTACGTTAGTTACGTACGTATTGACAGGGTGTTAATTTTAACAAATATTGAAGGCTATATCTTCATAGTCGTACAGAACTTTATTTTATAGCCATTTCAGTTATGGTTGTCACGTGATCACTGTCTATCATCGACGGATGAATAAAAACATTTGCAAGTTACATGACTGTTACGTGAAGGACTACAAATTGTGTTATAAAGAAATACAACGGCATTTTCTGATTTTAACTTCGGCATTTTCTGATACTGACAATAAACACTTATCAAACAATCAAAATTGCTAAAATCATAACGCCAATTAACAAACAATACAAGAATACTTCATTAAAAAAAAAACATCGGTGAACAACAAAACAATGATCATACGATCATACAAACAATACGATTAACTTTATTATAAAAACATTGGTGATTCGATCTGAAATCAAATAACAAAATTGTCAACGAGTACTAGCTATTTCTTCCATATGATTAAATTGTGTACAATAGTAACTGTAAATTTTCCCGCGGTTAGACACCTCTGACCAATCAAAAAATTGTTGTGCAGAGCCAGAGGACAGCCGATCACATTTGACTAATTTACGCTAACTTTATTACAAAAAAATCGTCAATACTAATCAAACAATCAACAATGATCATACGATCATACAAACAATACGATTAACTTTAGTGCAAAAACAACCGTGATTCGAATAACAAAATAGTACTAGCTATTTCTTCCATACGATTAAATTGTGTACGAGTCTTATTCTTAGTTGTGGACGACATAACCAATAGTTGTGGACGACATCACCAATAGTTGTGGACGACTCCACCAACGGGTGTGGATGACTCCACCAACGGTTGTGGACGACTTCACTGTGGACGACTTTGCTTGTGGACGACTTGACTGGTACCCTTTAAGGTCATGAGACGAAGAAGCCTATTGATTTTAAGCTATTTCCAATAATTACTGACAGAGTTATGGCCCTTGATCACTCCAAAAAATCTTTTGGGCGCTCTAGTGACTAAATTAATATCTGATTGACTTTAAATTTATACAGTGTTTAAGGTCATGAGACGAAAAAACCTATTGATTTTCAGCGATTACCGATAATTATGCCAAAGTTATCTCCCCTTTAACTTCATCCCATTGACTTCAAATTGATACACAGAGTTTAAGGCCTTGAGATGAACAAGTATTTTGATTTTCAGTTAATTTTGAGAACGGATAAATCCATGATATTGAATGCTTCGTATCCTAAATGTTAGCATGGGGCAGAACTTTATAAAACCAAACAAATTCTAATGATTTTCTGATCATTACTCTATTAATTTTTACTCTTAATCAGATTTTAGTGTATTATAAATATTTCATTTTCGAAAAAAAGTTAACCGCTAGGACGATTCAGCTGCTGTGGGCATATGTTTCGTTGCCTGGCAACCTTTTTTTAGCTTGTGGTCCTTCTGGAGGTAACAATTATTATCCGATTTGATTATATCACCGTAACACTGTATTGAAGGTTGAGTTAATTGGACGAAAACGACCGGACAAAATTGCAGCCTCTTGTATGCAAATAGTGTAAAAAATATGATATATCAAGTTTGTGGGCCCTTAGAGATCACAATTTTAATCCAATTTTCATGAAACTTGAAATATATATTTATAATCCAAAGATCGAGGATTCTTTCAATATATGCGCTTATTAGATCGTAACTTACTAAACGCTCTAGAGGCAATATAGTTAATATCCGATTGACTTTATATTTATACAGGGTGTTTGAGGTCATGAGACGAAGAATCCTATTGATTTTCAGTGATATCCAATAATTACTGCCAGAGTTATGACCCTTGATCACTTTGAAAAATCTAAAGTTAATATCCGATTGACTTTAAATTTATACACACTGTTTACGGTCATGATACAAAAAAGCTTATTTATTTTCAGCGATATCCGATAATTACTGCCAGAGTTATGACCCTTGATCACTTTGAAAAACCCTGTGAACGCTCTAAAGGCTAAAGTTAATATCCGATTGACTTTAAATTTGTACACAGTGTTTAGGGCATGGGTTCCATGTCGGTCGTATATGCCGGTCGGGACCTAGGGCTATGGAAAATGACCGTAACTAGATGTGACCCAACGGTCATTTTGCACGCCGGAAAAATAACCTTTTTACAAAAACTCAATTTTCAAACATGGCTACCATCGACATCCACTATGTAACTATAACACTGTACGGCCAGTGCAGAATATTGCGTATGTAAAGATAGAAGAAGCCACATTATCTCGTGATTGGTGTTATAGAGTTGTATACGTACGTAGTCGTCAGTAGATTATACTGGGCATTATGTTGATAATTGATGATGATTGTCGTGTAGTAGAACAATAAAAGTTAATTGATATTCGGGAATCTTATCAAAGGCGTGAAACAGTCCATTCTTAGTCAATCACGTATAGTCCATGTGTCATAAGAACTTTCTAGAACAAAGCCGTTTACCGCTATTACAGTCACGCACTATGTAAACGAGATTGTTACTATCTTCGAAAAAAGGAAAATTAATATGAAGTACTGCTCTTCGAATCCAACCAACTGCCATATTAAATATAACAGCATAGAAATTACGTAAATTCTTAACAACGTACATGTTGGGAGAAAATTGAATTATAATTTTTTATACGGCCACATTTTCATGTGGACGTATTATGTCGTCGCCCCTGTCCGTCCGGACGTCCGTCCGTCCGTCCGGACGTCCGTCCGTCCACAATTTGTTTGTGGACTCTTTACAGGTCACAATTCTTATCCGATTTTGACGAAACTTGAAATATAGGTTTATCCCCAAAAGATCTCGGCTGCTTTCGATATTGGCATGTATCGGATCAAAACTTCATGGATTATGGCCCCTGATTGTACGAAAAATCACGTTTTTAGCTTGTGGACCCTATAGAGGTCACAATTTTGAACCGATTTTGATGAAACTTGACATGCATGTTTGTAACCCAAAGATCTTGGTTCCTTTCGATATTTGCGGCTATCGGAATATAATTTCCTGGATTATGGCCCCTGATTGTCCGAAAAATCACCCTTTTTAGCTTGTGGTCCCTCTGGAGGTCACAATTATTATTCGATTTAAAAAACCGTTTGATTATATTACCGTTACACCCTAAGGAAGGTTGAGTTCGAATTTCGGGAAAATCGGACGAAAATTGCCATACAAAATGGCCGCCGTTTGTACGCGAAGACAGTTAAAAAATGGTATATCAAGGTTGTGGACCCTGTGGAGGTCACAATTTTGATTCGATTTTGATGAAACTTGAAATTCATGGTTATAACCCAAAGATCTTGCTTCCTTTCGATATTTGCGCATATCGGATCGTAACTTCCTGAATTATGGCCCCTGATTATACGAAAAATCGCCTTTATTTTAGCTTGGAGGTCACAATTATTATTCGATTTAAAAAACCGTTTGATTATATCACCGTTACACCCTAAGGAAGGTTGAGTTCGAATTTCGGGAAAATCGGACGAAAATTGCCATACAAAATGGCTGCCGTTTGTACGCGAATACTGTTAAAAAATGGTATATCAAGGTTGTGGACCCTGTGGAGGTCACAATTTTGATTCGATTTTGATGAAACTTGAAATTCATGGTTATAACCCAAAGATCATGCTTCCTTTCGATATTTGCGCATATCGGATTGTAACTTCCTGAATTATGGCCCCTGATTATACACAAAATCGCCTTTTTTTTAGCTTGGAGGTCACAATTATTATCTGATTTAAAAAAACGTTTGATTATATTACCGGTACACCGTAAGGAAGGTTGAGTTCGAATTTCGGGAAAATCAGACCAAAATTGCCATACAAAATGGCCGCCGTTTGTACTCAAATACTGTTAAAAAATGGTATATCAAGGTTGTGGACCCTGTAAGGGTCACAATTTTAATTCGATTTTGATCAAACTTGAAATTCATGGTTATAACCCAAAGATCTTGGTTCTTTTCGATATTTGCGCATATCGGATCGTAACTTCCTGAATTATGGCCCCTGGTTATACGCAAAATCCCCCTTTCTTTAGCTTGTGGTCCCTCTGGAGGTCACAATTATTATCCAATTTAAAAAAACGTTTGATTATATCACCGTTACACTGTAAGGAAGGTTGAGTATGAATTTCGGGAAAATCGGACCAAAATGGCCGCCGTTTGTACGCGAATACTGTTAAAAAAATGGTATATCATGGTTGTGGACCCTGTATAGGTCACAATTTTAATTCGATTTTGATTAGGAAGGTTGAGTTCTAATTTCGTGAAAATCATACAAAAATTGCCGGACGAAATGGTCGCCGTTTGTACGCGAATAATATAAAAATATGGTATATCATGATTGTGGACTCTCTACAGGTCACAATTCTTATCCGATTTTGATGAAAAGTCACATTTCTAGGTTGTGTACCGTCACACCATAATCATTGTCGGTTTCGAATTTCATGAATATCAGACTGGAATTGACCAACTAAATGGCTGCTCCCAATACAATATGAAATACAGGACTTAAAGATGTAGGAAAAATCACTTTCGGTATTGATTGTTCTCTATCCATCTCTCGAAAATGTGGGCGTATCCTGCCTGGCAGTGCCAGCCTATCTTTATAGTGATATTACGGCCTCGTGGGAATTGTAGAAATAATATCTAGAGATTAGTTAACTTGCTTACCGACAAATTAAGAATATTACGTATTCCAGTGCTATTGTGTAGCAATATTGATAATTCCAGGTGTTAGAAAAATTGTCGTGCATAAATATATTGTAAATCTTATTACACGACGATATTCTAGACGGCGCTAGTGTCGCTTGAATTTAGCAAACATGAATGCCAAGTTAGCTACCCGACAGTTATTCATTACTAAGATTTTCGTCAATATTCTGCGGCCCGTAACGTCGTAAGAGATGTTCTAAAACCAATGTGAAATATATGACGTGGATAATTATATATTTACCTTCATATCGAAGTTATTGTATTACAACTCATAACTAGACCTGCATGCAGGAATGACGGGTTTCACTGGTGCCACGTCACTTTCGGTGCCACGTTACCCTTAAACATATGTCACTTCCGATACCAATGAAACCATCAAACAGGTTTCCACATAAGCATTGTAAACATCAAATAAAATGGACGAAGAATCAACCAAATCCAGCAATATCAATTCATTTTATATATATGTTACTTGTAAGTGATCCTGGCAAAATTTCATTACTTCCGGTGATAATGAAAATGTTCAATTAGTTTTATGAAATCAGAAATGGCATAAGGCATCATAATGGCGAAAATTATATGTAAATCGAATGAGAATTGCCACTTTTATAGACCAAAAACCTTGAAAAGTGACTTGTAGAAAATCGTCTATTTCTCGGCAACCGTACACGATAAAAACTATCTTTTGGTATCTATATGATCGTATGGGTTCAATCCATTTGTTGATTGGAATCAAATATCATAATTTGAAATATATTACAAATCAGACTCATTTGAAAAAAATGTCTGTTTTGAAGGCTAAAAATACAGTTTTTGCCAAAATGACATTACTTCCGGTGATACTGAAAATGTTCAATTAGTTCTATGAAATCATAAATGACACAAGATATCATATGGTGAAAATTTTATGAAAATCGAATAATAACTGACACTTTTATAGACCAAAAACCTTGAAAAGTGACTTAAGGAAAATCGCCCATTTCTCTGCAACCGTACAAGTTAGAAACCATTTTTATACGCCCACATTTTCATGTGGACGTATTATGTCGTCGCCCCTGTCCGTCCGGACGTCCGTCCGTCCGTCCGTCCGTCCGGACGTCCGTCCGTCCGTCCGTCCACAATTTGTTTGTGGACTCTCTACAGGTCACAATTCTTATCCGATTTTGACGAAACTTGAAATATAGGTTTATCCCCATAAGATCTCGGTTCCTTTCGATATTGGCATGTATCGGATCAAAACTTCATGGATTATGGCCCCTGATTGTACGAAAAATCACGTTTTTAGCTTGTGGACCCTATAGAGGTCACAATTTTGAACCGATTTTGATGAAACTTGACATGCATGTTTGTAACCCAAAGATCTTGGTTCCTTTCGATATTTGCGGCTATCGGAATGTAATTTCCTGAATTATGGCCCCTGATTGTCCGAAAAATCACCCTTTTTAGCTTGTGGTCCCTCTGGATGTCACAATTATTATTCGATTTAAAAAAACGTTTGATTATATCACCGTTACACCCTAAGGAAGGTTGAGTTCGCATTTCGGGAAAATCGGACGAAAATTGCCATACAAAATGGCCGCCGTTTGTACGCGAATACTGTTAAAAAATGATATATCAAGGTTGTGGACCCTGTGGAGGTCACAATTTTGATTCGATTTTGATGAAACTTCAAATTCATGGTTATAACCCAAAGATCTTGCTTCCTTTCGATATTTGCGCATATCGGATCGTAACTTCCTGAATTATGGCCCCTGATTATACACAAAATCGCCTTTTTTTTAGCTTGGAGGTCACAATTATTATTCGATTTAAAAAACCGTTTGATTATATCACCGTTACACCCTAAGGAAGGTTGAGTTCGAATTTCGGGAAAATCAGACCAAAATTGCCACACAAAATGGCCGCCGTTTGTACGCGAATACTGTTAACAAATGGTATATCAAGGTTGTGGACGTTGTAAAGGTCACAATTTTAATTCGATTTTGATGAAACTTGAAATTCATGGTTATAACCCAAAGATCTTGGTTCTTTTCAATATTTGCGCATATCGGATCGTAACTTCCTGAATAATGGCCCCTGGTTATACGCAAAATCCCCCTTTCTTTAGCTTGTGGTCCCTCTGGAGGTCACAATTATTATCCAATTTAAAAAAACATTTGATTATATCACCGTTACACTGTAAGGAAGGTTGAGTTTGAATTTCGGGAAAATCGGACCAAAATTGACAGACAAAATGGTCGCCGTTTGTACACGAATACTGTTAAAAAAATGATATATCATGATTGTGGATCCTGTATAGGTCACAATTTTAATTCGATTTTGATGAGGATGGTTGAGTTCTAATTTCGTGAAAATCGTACCAAAATTGCCGGACGAAATGGTCGCCGTTTGTACGCGAATAGTGTAAAAATATGGTATATCATGGTTGTGGACTCTCTACAGGTCACAATTCTTATCCGATTTTGATGAAAAGTCACATTTCTAGGTTGTGTACCGTCACACCATAATCATTGTCGGTTTCGAATTTCATTACTATCAGACTGGAACTGACCAACTAAATGGCTGCTCCCAATACAGTATGAAATACAGGACTTAAAGATGTAGGAAAAATCACTTTCGGTATTGCTTGTTTTCTGTCCATCTCTAGAAAATGTGGGCGTATCCTGCCTGGCAGTGCCAGCCTATCTTGTGGTATCTGTATGATCGTATGGGTTCAATCTATTTGATCAATAGAATCAAATATCACAATTTGAAAAAAATAACAAATACGACTCATTTGAATAAAATATTGTTTTTTGAAGGCTAAAATTTAAGTTTTGAGCAAATGACGTCATTTCCGGTGGCAGCGCAAGGGGTAAAATGGTTTGACATAGTCCACTATAGCATTAGGCATCCAATGGGGAAAGAAAATTGAAAATCGAATAATAATTGATTCTTTTACAGTCAAAATTACGTGAAAAGTGACTCATGCAAAATTGCCTATTTCTCGGCAACTGCTTATATTACAAACTAATTTTCACATACATTCTCTTCGTATGGATTATAGCTACAAGTTTATAAAAGTTACGTAAAAATATTTTAAAATCTGAAAAGCCTGAATGAGTTGTAAATAGGTCAATTTTACGCCTTTTTTCACCTCTTAATCCAATTTGCTAGAAAATGAAAAAGAAATTAAAAAAACTGCTTCCGACATTTTTTGCGCCTTTAAAGGACACACTCTTTGAGTCATATAATTTTTCAAAAAAATAATATTTGTTTTCAAAAAATGTACCTAAGTGTCAAAATTGTAGTTTTTGGTAAAATTATGCCACTTCCGGTGCCGACAGATAACACTTTTGGTAATAAAAAAAATGACAATTGAGACAACGAAGCATATGAACTTTGTTTTATACAAATCGAACAATAAAAAATTAATCTAGGACTGAAAAACTGAATTAGCCAATGGAGGCCAAGGAAAATTACTGAGACAAAATTTTTTAACATTTTTGCGCAAGTCAGATGACTCTTTAATTCTGTGCACAACACGACTAAAAAATATTCATAAATAAAAAGATTTGCCGAAAATCAAAAATCGAAAGTAGCGCAGCTATGTGCCCTGTCTCCAGCTATGCCAAAATGTATCGAAAGTTAAAATCCCATGATTATTGTTAAAATTACCGCAATATTTGTAAAAACGATAACTTCGGTGATTTCGGACATTTCGCATTGTCGCAGAACGTTCAAAATAGCTTTATCCTCTAAGTCACACCCACTTTCCCAGTAAAACTGAAGAAATCGTAACGATGCGACACGTAGTTGCTGAGATCTACTCAAAACAAAAGAAGAATAATGATAATAATAATAATGATAAGAATAATAATTTTAACAAAAACAATAGTGTTTCACACAAGCTTCGCAGTGTGAAACCCTAATTATCCAGGTCAGTGTGTTTTCTATTGAGCACCTGGTAATTACGTGTCAGCCAGTGACATGTTTTTTCATCAGCAATTTCGATTATTTAAGTACCGTAGCCAAAAGAGAAAATTTAACTTATAAATAATTATCACAAGCCTTACAATAAATATTTCCTTTTTATACGCCCACATTGAAATGTGGTCGTATATTGTCGTCGCCCCCGTCCGTCCGTCGGTCCGGCGTCCACAATTGCTTGTGGACGCTCTACAGGCTAAAGTTAATATTCGATTGACTTTAAATTTATACACAGTGTTTAAGGTCATGAGACGAAGAAGCCTATTGTTTTTCAGCGATTTCCGATAATAACTACCAGAGTTATGGCCCTTGATCACTTCAAAAAATCTTGTGGACGCTCTAGAGGCCAAAGTTAATATCCGATTGACTTTAAATTTATACACAGCGTTTAAGGTCATAAGACAATGATGCCTATTGATTCTTGGCGATTTCCGATAATTAGTGCCAGAGTTATGGCCCTTGATCTCTTTAAAAAATCTTGTGGACGCTCTAAAGGTCAAAGTTAATATCCGATTGACTTTAAATTTATACACAGTGTTTAAGGTCATAAGACGAAGAAGCCTATTGATTTTCAGCGATTTCCGATAATTAGTGCCAGAGTAATGGCCCTTGATCACTTCAAAAAATCTTGTGGACGCTCTAGAGGCCAAAGTTAATATCCGATTGACTTTAAATTTATACACAGTGTTTAAGGTCATAAGACGAAGACGCCTATTGATTTTCAGCGATTTCCGATAATTAGTGCCAGAGTTATGGCCCTTGATCACCTCAAAAAATCTTGTGGACGCTCTAGAGGCCAAAGTTAATATCCGATTGACTTTAGATTTATACACAGTGTTTAAGGTCATGAGACGAAGAAGCCTATCGATTTTCGGCGATTTCCGATAATTAATGCCAGAGTTATTGCCCTTGATCTCTTTAAAAAATCATGTGGACGCTCTAAAGGTCAAAGTTAATATCCGATTGACTTTAAATTTATACACAGTGTTTAAGGTCATAAGACGAAGAAGCCTATTGATTTTCAGCGATTTCCATTAATTAGTGCCAGAGTTATGGCCCTTGATCACCTCAAAAAATCTTGTGGACGCTCTGGAGGCCAAAGTTAATATCCGATTGACTTTAGATTTACACACAGTGTTTAAGTTCATGAGACGAAGAATCCTATTGATTTTCTGCGATTTCAAATAATTACTGCCAGAGTTATCTCCCTTGATAACTTCAAAAATTCTTGTGACGCTATAGAGGCCAAAGTTACCATCCGATTGACTTCAGATTGATAAATAGAGTTTAGCGTGGGGTAAAACTTTATAAAAAGCAATCAAATTCTAATGATTTTCTAATAATTACATAATGAGTTGTTACTCTTAATCAGTTTTTAGTGTATTACAACTGTTTCATTACCGAAAAAAGTAAAAATATGCAACAACCCTTGTTGACTGCCCGGACGATTTAGCTGCTGTGGGCGTATGTTTCGTTGCCTGGCAACCTATCTTTTAGCCTTACAATAAATATTTCATTTTTAAGTTTAATATATAATTTTTTGTGTACCTCGTGCTGACAAAGTGGTATAGACACGTGAATTCACCATACCCGACCGAGAATAAAAAACATGAAATATGGATTTTTTTTTGCAAAGTTTTCGTGCGTTATCAAAAATGACCGGTAGTGAAAATTTTGAAGTGGAAGCCTATTTGATTTTCAGTGATATCTGATAATTTCTGCCAGAGTTATGGCACTTGATCACTTTGAAATATCTTGTGGACGAAGGCCTTGAGACAAACCATCAAAACTATTCTAATCATTTCTGATAATTACTTAATGGGCTATTACTCGTAATAAGATTATCATGTGTTGTAAATGTTCTCCTTACTGACAAAAGAAACAATATGCGACAATCCTTGTTGACTGCCCAGACGACTTAGCTGTTGTGGGCGTATGTTTTGTTGCCTGGCAACCTATCTTTTAGCTTATTGTCACTCTTGAGGCCAAAATTATTATCCGATTTAAAAAAAACGTCTGATTATATCACCATTACACCGTAAAGAAGGTTGTGTTTCATGAAAATCGGACCAAAATTGACGAATGAAATGGTTGACGTTTGTACGCAAAAAGTGTAAAAATATGGTATGTCAAGGTTGTGAACACTGTAGAGGTCACAATATTGAACCGATTTTGATGAAACGTGAAATGCATGTTTATAACTCAAAGATCTTGGTTCCTTTCGATATTTGCGCATATTGGATCATAACTTCCTGAATTATGGCCCATGATTGTACGAAAAATCGCCTTTTTATACGCCCAAATTTTCATGTGGACGTATTATGTTGTCGCCCCTGTCCGTCCAGACATCTGTCTGTCCACAATTTGTTTGTGGACTCTCTACAGGTCACAATTCCTATCTGATTTTGACGAAACTTGAAATATAGGTTTATTCCCAAAAGATCTCTGCTCCTTCGATATTGGCATGTATCAGATCAAAACTTCATGGATTATGGCCCCTGATTGTACGAAAAATCACGTTTTTAGCTTGTGGACCCTATAGAGGTCACAATTTTGAACCGATTTTGATAAAACTTGACGTGATATAGGTTTATCCCCATAAGATCTCGGCTGCTTTCGATATTGGCATGTATCGGATCAAAACTTCATGGATTATGGCCCTTGATTGTACAAAAAATCACATTTTTAGCTTCTGGACCCTATAGAGGTCACAATTTTGAACCGATTTTGATGAAACTTGACATGCATGTTTATAACCCAAAGATCTTGGTTCCATTCGATATTTGCCCCTATCGGAATGTAATTTACTGAATTATGGCCCCTGATTGTCCGAAAAGTCACATTTTTATACGCCCACATTTTTATGTGGACGTATTATGTCGTCGCCCCTGTCCGTCCGTCCACAATTTGTGTGTGGACTCTCTACAGGTCACAATTCTTATCTGATTTTGACGAAACTTGAAATATAGGTTTATCCCCAAAAGATTTCGGCTGCTTTCGATATTGGCATGTATCGGATCAAAACTTCATGGATTATGGCCCCTGATTGTACGAAAAATCACGTTTTTAGCTTGGGGCCCTATAGAGGTCACAATTTTGAACCGATTTTGATGAAACTTGACATGCATGTTTATAACCCAAAGATCTTGGTTCCTTTCGATATTTGCGCCTATCGGAACGTAATTTCCTGAATTATGGCCCCTGATTATCCGAAAAATCGCCTTTTTATACGCCAACATTTTTATGTGGACGTATATATTGTCGTCGCCTCTGTCCGTCCGTCCGTCCGTCCGTCCGTCTGTCCGTCAATCCGTCCATCCACAATTTGTTTGTGGACTCTCTGCAGGTCACAATTCTTATCTGATTTTGACGAAACTTGAAATATAGGTTTATTCCCAAAAGATCTCTGCTCCTTCGATATTGGCATGTATCAGATCAAAACTTCATGGATTATGGCCCCTGATTGTACGAAAAATCACATTTTTAGCTTGTTGACCCTATAGAGGTCACAATTTTGAACCGATTTTGATAAAACTTGACGTGATCCCCCAGTGTTTAAGGGCATGAGACAAAGAAGCCTATTGTTTTTCAACAATTTTCAATAATATCTACCAGAGTTATGGCCCTTGATCACTTCAAATAATCTTGTGAATGCTCTAGAGGCCAAAGTTAATATCCGATCGACTTTAAATTTATACACAGAGTTTAAGGTCATAAGCCTATTGATTTTCAGCGATTTCCGATAATTAGTGCCATAGTTATGGCCCTTGATCACTTCAAAAAGTTAATAACCGATTGACTTTAAATTTATACACAGTGTTTAAGGTCTTGAGACGAAGAAGCCTATTAATTTTCAGCGATTTTTGATGATTACAGCCAGAGCTCTGGCCCTCGATCACTTCAAAAAATCTTGTGGAAGCTCTAGAAGCCAAAGTTAATATCCGATTGACTTCAAATTTATACACTATGTTTACAGTCATGAGACGCAGACGTCTATTGATTTTCAGCGATTTCCAATAATTACTGCCCGAGTTTTGGCCCTTGATCACTTCGAAAAATCCTGTGGACACTCTAGTGGCCAAAATTAATATCCGATTGACTTTAAATTTACACACAGTGTTTAAGGTTATGAGACAAAGAAAGAAGTCTATTGATTTTCAGCAATGTCAAATAATTACTGTCAGGGTTATGGCCCTTGATAACTTCAAAAAATCTTGTGACGCTATAGAGGTCAAACTTAACCTCCAATTGACTTCAGATTGATACACAGAGTTTAAATTGTTGAAACGAACAAGTATTTTGATTTTCAATGAATTTTGATAACTGAACAGCTAAATCCGTGATATTAGCAAACAAATTCTAATGATTTTTGATAATTACATAATGAGTTGTTACTTTTAATCAGATTTTTGTGAATTACAAATGTTTCATTACCGAAAAAAGTAAAATATGCGACAACCCTTGTTGACTGCCCGGGCGATTTAGCTGCTGTGGGCGTATGTTTCGTTGCCTGGTAACCTATCTTATAATTTACTTATCAACAAACAATCACATGAAAAAAAACCTTGGAACGCCATATAGACATTGACATGGAATTTATACGGAATCTGATTAATCGGCACCGCAATCAAGGAGAAGGGTCGGTTGTTTGTTTTGGGGGTGGGGGAGGGTTACAGATTTTTTTTTTCTTTTTAATGTCAGAGAAGTACATACAGAAAATGGGTTTACTTATAAGCTGTAAACAAATCAATATTGAATTGGGATTTTTAGTGATGCACGACTTATCCGATTGACTTTAAATTTATACAAAGTGTTTAAGGTCATGATATGAAGAAGCATATTTATTTTCAGCGATTTCAGATAATTGATTACTTTAATAAATCTTGTTTGACTTTAAATATATTTGCGGTGTTGATCACTTTGAAAAATCTTGCAGTCACTCCCAGAGACCAAGTTATCATCTGATTGTGATTTTAGATTTAAACACAGTGTTTGTGATTTTAGATTTAAACACAGTGTTTAAAGTCATAAGTACTCATAAGACAACAAAGTCTATTGATTTTCAGCAATTCCTGATAATGATTGCTGGAGTTATGGACCTTGACCACTTATGGATGTTCAAGTGACCAAATTTATCATTCACAGTGTTTAAGGTCATGGGGCAACAAAACATATTATATGTTGCAAGAGTTATGACCCTTTATTTTTCAACGATATCTGATAAATAGAATCTTTAAATTTATACTACATGTTTCGTTTATTAAATGTTGGCATGGGGCAGAACTAGAAGCCAAACAAATTCTAAGTTTACAACACAAAGATCTTTTTGTTCCTGTCAATATCGCACATATCGGACTATAACATCATTGATGGGATTTCAAATTTTTTCTTGTCAGACTGCTAAGATTCTAAATCGGAACACAGTTTCTAAAATTGGGAGATAGAAATTAAATATTTCACACAAAAACAAACGCCGTACGTTTTCTAGATGACACCGGGCAAACTAATTAAAAGACATGAAAAGAAAACGGCATTGCATTTCTAATCACCCGTAAGTTTCTAGACGACTCTCGGTAAAGTGGTAATTTGGCGTAAAAACTAAACGCCGTTAGTAATTAAACACTCTGTTCATTTCTAGACAACGTACGGGAAAATAAGGCCTTGCTAAAAACTAAACCCCTTTCAAATCTAAAACATCCCGAGAAACTGGACGGTCGTAAAGTAGACGATCGATGACAAAACTAGACGGTGTTTCTAAATCTACACGGTAGCACAAACTGGACGGTTTTTGATGAATCTTGACGGTATTTAACACATTCTTGATGTGTATTAGATTCTAGATGATAAGGGTAGTTTCTTACCTTTTTTCGTTAAAACTTGAAGATTCCCGGTCCCTAGTGTTATATATCACTTAAGGTCATACAGCCGAGGCCAGATGTAGAGTATGGTGGTAAAGCAGGGGCGTAAAAAAATTTTTTAATCCACTATCCCCGGGCTAGTAGTCTGCAGTCACACACTAGCCCGGCATTAATATCCACTAGTCCATAGTTCGACAAAGTAAAGGGTTACATAGTTAACCGGTCACGGTTCGGTTGCACTGGTGAAACGGTTAGCAAGGTCTATTTTTTTTTCAGATATGTGTGTGTGGGTGTGTGTGTGAAATAGCTTTATTTAACGCTCGCTTCCAAAGAATTGATGTCGCAGATGAGTTATTGGATACATATTGATTTGAGGTGTTATGTACAATTAGGATATGTGAAATATACGACTAATGTTTATCTGCTGTCGCCAGACATCAAGGAGATTAATAGTAATACATCTGACAATGCGGAAATCATGGGTCAATCACGTAGATTAAGTTTATAATCACTGTTATTGTATTGATACATATCCCAACAAAGGAGAAGCAATGACTTCTGTTCAGGATTGGATTGATTGGATTGGATTAATGCAGATTAACTAGTTAATCAAGGTAGGTGTTAGGTGGTATAGCACTATAAATACGTTGATCACTTAATTACCTAATCAATCCAGCCTATTATAAACGATAATCGGGTTGAGTGGTAGTAATACACTCCGTAAACTATATTAATTTTGGAATTTGAATATTATTCACCATGTCTTGATGTCCGATTGGGCATATTTCCGGTCGGACAATTTGGGGCGTTTAGAAAATAGTGTCGGACAAGTCAGGAATATACAGGCGAAATCCCATCCCTGCTTTCGATATTTGCACATACCGGACCGTAACTTCCTGAATTATAGCCCTTGATTGTACAAAAAATCACGATCTTAGCTTGTTCCTCTAGAGGTCACAATTTTTATCTGATTTAAAGAAACATTTTAGTATATCGCCATTGCATGCTAATTATGGTTTAGTTTGAAATTCGTAATTATGGCCCTTGATTTTTTGAAAAATTGCTTTTTGTTTAGCTTGCTCTCTATCCATCTCTGGCAAACTGTGGGTGTATTCTGCTTGGCAGCGACTGGTTTTATTACCGATGCCACAACCCTTGTTGACTGGTAAGGTAAAATAGGTACTGTGGGCATGTGTTGTTGTCTGGCAACCTATCTTTTTATACGCCCACATTTTCATGTGGACGTATATTGTCGTCGCCCCTGTTCGTCAGTCTGTCCTTCCGGACGTCCACAATTGTTTGTGAACAGTCTACAGGTCACAATTTTTATCCAATTTCAATGAAACTTAAAATATAGGTTTATCACCCTAAGATCTCGGTTCTTTTCGATATTGGCATGTTTCAGACTGTAACTTCATGAGTTATGGCCCCTAATTGTACATTTTTAGCTTGTGAACAGTGTAGAGGTCACAATTTTGAACCGATTTGGATGAAACTTAACATGTATGTTTATAACCCAAAGATCTTGGTTCCTTTCGATATTTGCACCCATTGGATCATAACTTCCTGAATTATGTCCCCTGATTGTCCAAAAACAGGCTTTTTTATACGCCCACATTGAAATGTGGTCGTATATTGTCGTCGCTCTAGAGGCTATGTTGCTTGTGGGCGCTCTAGAGGCTAAAGTTAATATCCGATTGACTTTAAATTTATACACAGTGTTTAAGGTCATGATACGAAGAAGCCTAGTATTTTTCAGCGATTACCGATAATAACTACCAGAGTTATGGCCCTTGATCACTTAAAAAAATCTTGTGAAACTCTGAAGGCCAAAGTTAATATCCGATTGACTTTAAATTTATACACAGTGTGTAGGGTTGTGACGATAACCGGTATGTAGATATACCGCGATATAAAAATTTGACGGTATTTGTATCGTCAAATTATTGAAATATCGGTATACCGTGATACAACAAATGATGATCAAAAAACACAACGATATCGGCGGCAAAGAAATAATAATTAAATCGCATGTAGTAATAAATTTACCAATGTCAGTATGGTCGATTATATCGGCGTTATATACCTGCGTAATCAAAAATAAATATCAGCTGAGTGATGATGTCAGCCACGCGGTCTAGATAATTTAGCCAGTCGTAAATTGAACACCTCAGTCTAACAACATTACGGACTGGATATTCTTGTACAATTTAAGTCGTAAAACAAAGTAGTGCCCGGTCCGTGCTTTAAACCTCATTAATTATAAGCGAGTTCAATTATAGTAATAGTTTAATGTTAATCTCAATATCTGCAAAGATTCGGACTCAAAAATTATCGAAATGTAAGCGAAATTAACGTTTGTTTACATGAGACGCCCGCAGGAAAATACCGCTCTGACGTCACGCGACTGGGAATTTTTTATTGCTACGGCTCACTTCGTTGGATTTCCGTACCGTAGTTTCCGGTGGATAGATAGATAACATTTTTGTGATTATTATGGTTCGCGATACCACGAGATCTGACAATTACAGCTGAAGAAAGTGAGAATTATCTGTTTTGATGACTGAAATTTACTAAATTTCGACTAAATATAGCCTACGTTTTTTGTGGTATCATCAAGATCATAAATATTTGACATATTATCATTCAAATTATTACGATTTTAATAACTCTAAGCTGACAATAACGTGCGGCTTTTAGTTTTAAAATTGGTACTAGCGATTCTGAAGGGAAAATACCCATTATGACGTCACTCATCTGTTAAAATCATTCTGTTATTAGATTTATAATATTAATAATGTTATCTTAAATTAAAAGGTTGAAAACTATTATTTAATGGGGTTTTTTTATTTCTTAATTTGGTAAAGATATTGTATCGCGATACAAACTTGTATCGCGATATTTTCCCTTCTGTATCGTGATACAAACCAACTCTGTATCGTCACAACCCTAACAGTGTGTAAGGTCATGAGACGAAGAAACCTATTGATTTTCAGCGATTTCTGATAATTAGTGCCAGAGTTGTACTACTGTAGTCCTTGATCACTTCAAAAAATCTTGTGGATGCTCTAGAGTCCAAACTTAATATGCGATTGACTTCAGATTTGATACACAGAGTTTAAGGTGTTGAAACGAACAAATATTTTGATTTTCAATGAATTTTGATAACTGAATAGCTGAATCCATCATATTAAATGTTTCCTATACTAATTGTTAGTGTGGGGCAAAACTTTATAAAAAGCAAACAAAGTCTAATGATTTTCTGATAATTACATAATGAGTTGTTACTCTTAATCAGATTTTAGTGAATTACAAATGTTTCATTACCGAAAAAAGTAAAATATGCGACAACCCTTGTTGACTGCCCGGACGATTTAGCTGCTGTGGGCGTATGTTTCGTTGCCTGGTAACCAATCTTTTGGGCTTGTGGTGGCTCTGGAGGTCAAAATTATTATCCGATTTAAAAAACATTTGATTGTATCACCATGATATGGTTATGTAGGTTGATATTGAATTTTGTGAAAATCAGACCAAAATTGACAGACTAAATGACCGCCGTTTGTACACAAATAGTGTGAAAATATGTTATATCAAGGTTGTGGACCATGGGTTCCATGTTGGCCGTATATGCTGGTCGGGACCTAGGACTATGGAAAATGACCGTAACTAGATGTGACCCAACGGTCATTTTGCACGCCGGAAAAATAACCTTTTTACAAAAACTCAATTTTTAAACATGGCTACCATCGACATCCACATAACTATAACACTGTACGGCCAGTGCAGAATATTGCGTATGTAAAGATAGAAGAAGCCACATTATCTCGTGATTGGTGTTGTAGAGTTGTATACATAGTCGTCAGTAGATTATACTGGGCATTATGTTGATAATTGATGATGATTGTCGTGTAGTAGAACAATAAAAGTTAATTGATATTCGGGAATCTTATCAAAGGCGTGAAACAGTCCATTCTTAGTCAATCACGTATTGTCCACGTGTCATAAGAACTTTCTAGAACAAAGCCGTTTACCGCTATTACAGTCACGCACTATGTAAACAAGATTGTTACGATCTTCGAAAAAAGGAAAATTAATATGAAGTACTGCTCTTCGAATCCAACCAACTGCCATATTAAATATAACAGCATAGAAATTACGTAAATCCTTAACAACGTACATGTTGGGCGAAAATTGAATTATAATTTTTTTATAGTGATATTACGGCCTTGTGGGAATTGTAGAAATAATATCTAGAGATTAGTTAACTTGCTTACCGACAAATTAAGAATATTACGTATTCCAGTGCTATTGTGTAGCAATATTGATAATTCCACGTGTTAGAAAAATTGTCGTGCATAAATATATTGTAAATCTTATACATGACGATATTCTAGACGGCGCTAGTGTCGAAGTTATTGTATTACAACTATCCAGGTCAGTGTGTTTTCTATTGAGCACATGGTAATTACGTGTCAGCCAGTGACATGTTTTTTCATCAGCAATTTCGATTATTTAAGTACCGTAGCCAAAAGAGAATATTTAACTTATAAATAATTATCACAAGCCTTACAATAAATATTTCATTTTTAAGTCTAATATATTATTTTTTGTGTACCTCGTGCTGACAAAGTGGTATAGACACGTGAATTCACCATACCCGACCGAGAATAAAAAACATGAAATATGGATTTTTTTTGCAAAGTTTTCGTGCGTTATCAAAAATGACCGGTAGTGAAAATTTGAAGTGGAAGCCCTGTTGTGGACCCTATAGAGGTCACAATTTTGAACCAATTTTGATGAAAATTGAGATACATGTTTATAACCTAAAGATCTTGGTTCCATTGCATATTTGCGCATAGCGGATTGTAACTTCCAGAATCATGGCCCCTGATTGTACGAAAAATCGCCATTTTTTAGCTTGTGGTTTCTTTGGAGGTCACAATTATTAACAGATTTAAAATAACGTTTGACTATATCACTGTTTCACTGTAATGAAGGTTGAGGTCAAATTTCATAAAAATCAGAGCAAAATTGCCGGACAAAATGGCTGCCGCTAATACGCGAATACTGTAAAAATATGATATATCAAGGTTGTGGACCCTGTAGAGGTCACAGTTTTAATCCAATTTTGATGAAATTTGAAGGTGTAAGTTTATAACCGAAAGATGTCTGTTCCTTTCGATATGCGGGCACATTGGACCATAACTTACTGAATTATAGCCCCTGATTGTACGAAAAATCATGTTTTTTACCTTGTGGACCGGACCCTATGGAGGTCACAATTTTATTCTGAATTACAAAAATGGTTGACTATATCCCCGTTACTTATTAATGATGGTTGAGTGTGAATTTCTTGAAAATCAATAATTGTACAGCTAAATCCATAATGTTAAATGTTTTGTATGCTTAACGTTAGCATGGGGCAGAACTTTATAAAAACCAAACAAAGTCTAATGATTTTCTGATAATTACTGCCTGGACGATTTAGCTGCTGTGTGGGCGTATGTTTCGTTGCCTGGCAAGCTATTTTTTTTTTATTGGGGACAGGTATGGCTCAGGCTTTAGGAGCTGATACACCATTCACCAGTATGGCTGGCAGTGAAATATTTTCTTTGGAAATGAGTAAAACAGAAGCATTAACACAAGCTTTCCGTAAATCTATTGGTGTCAGAATAAAGTGAGTTCATTTATATATTCATCTGATTCAAAGCGTAAAACTTTTATTCATAGAAAGTAGTCATTTCCTATATAAGTGGTTGCTTCTTCTGGGGGACCAAATACCACAGTAATGAATTCATACTCATTAAGATTTTTTTGTTAGAGCTTTATTATTTGATATAAAGAGATCATCAGGTGGGTATACATGGCTATTTCATTTGTAGGTAAAATTTCTTCTTTGGCTTCCTGTTCAACCAAAATTATACTTTAAAGTTCTAACCGTAACTTCGGAGCACACACAGCACTGGACTACTTATGTAAAATGCTATTTATATATACAGTCACATTCGATCTGAACTCTGATCACTCTGTGAAATCCGACATGATTTGCATGTCCCGATTTATTTCCTTATTGCTTCAGCCAAAAAATCTCTGGTTAATCCATACTCTATATATTCCGGATTACGGCAGCAATCAGCCGTCCCGTCACATAATTTCCATTGAATCGACACAGTATAATCTGGCCTTCAATCGATGGGTATGAAGTAAGCAATTACTAAATTCAATTACCAATCAATTATCAGTGAGATTAAAACTCAATGGTTGTGAAGCCACAAAAGATTTACAAGTAATCACCAATCAATTTTCGATGAGATTAAAAGACAGTAATTGTGACAAATACTCAAGAATATCCACAAATTTTCCTACAAATTCAGTCGTAAAAATATTCCTAGCACCTGTAAGAAACATTCGTTGCGCATGCTGATTGAACCTGAATAATATAAGTTTGTTCAACTAATTTGCGTCCATCGGATCGTAACTTCCTGAATTATGGCCCCTGATTGTCTGAAAAATCGCCCTTTTTAGCTTGTGGTCCCTCTGGCGGTCAAAATTGTTATCCGATTTAAAAAAACTTTTGATTATATCACCGTTACATATTAATGAAAAATGAGATTTCGTGAAAATCGAACCAAAACCGACAAAATGGTCGCCGTTTGTAGGCGAATACTGTGAAAATATGTTATATCAAGGTTGTGGACCCTATAGGGGTCACAATTTTCAACCGATTTTGATGAAACTTGAAATACATGTTTATAATGATCTTGGTTCCATTGCATATTTGCACTTATCTGATCGTAACTTCCTGAATAATGGCCCCTGATTGTAAGAAAATCGCCATTTTTATACGCCCACATTTTTATGTGGACGTATATTGTCGTCGCCCCTGTCCATCCCTCCGTCCGTCCGTCCACAATTTGTTTGTGGACTCTCTACAGGTCACAATTCTTATCTAATTTTGACGAAACTTGAAATATAGGTTTATCCCCAAAAGATCTCGGCTGCTTTCGATATTGGCATGTATCGGATCAAAACTTCATGGATTATGGCCCCTGATTGTACGAAAAATCACGTTTTTATACGCCCACATTTTCATGTGGACGTATATTGTCGTCGCCCCTGTCCGTCCGTCCACAATTGTTTGTGAACAGTCTACAGGTCATAATTTTTATCCGATTTCAAGGAAACTTAAAACATAGGTTTATCACCCTAAGATCTCGGTTCCTTTCGATATTGGCATGTATCGGACTGTAACTTCATGGGTTATGGCCCCTGATTGTACGAAAAAATCACGTTTTTATACGCCCACATTTTCATGTGGACGTATTATGTCGTCGCCCCTGTCCGTCCGGACGTCCGTCCGTCCACAATTTGTTTGTGGACTCTCTACAGGTCACAATTCTTATCCGATTTTGACGAAACTTGAAATATAGGTTTATCCCCAAAAGATCTCGGCTGCTTTCGATATTGGCATGTATCGGATCAAAACTTCATGGATTATTTTGAACCGATTTTGATGAAACTTGATATGCATGTTTATAACCCAAAGATCTTGGTTCCTTTCGATATTTGCACCTATCGGAATGTAATTTCCTGAATTATGGCCCCTGATTGTCCGAAAAATCACCCTTTTTAGCTTGTGGTCCCTCTGGAGGTCACAATTATTATTCGATTTAAAAAACCGTTTGATTATATCACCGTTACACCCTAAGGAAGGTTGAGTTTGAATTTCGGGAAAATCGGACGAAAATTGCCATACAAAATGGCCGCCGTTTGTACGCGAATACTGTTAAAAAATGGTATATCAAGGTTGTGGACCCTGTGGAGGTCACAATTTTGATTCGATTTTGATGAAACTTGAAATTCATGGTTATAACCCAAAGATCTTGCTTCCTTTCGATATTTGCGCATATCGGATCATAACTTCCTGAATTATGGCCCCTGATTATACGCAAAATCGCCTTTTTTTTAGCTTGGAGGTCACAATTATTATCCGATTTAAAAAAACGTTTGATTATATTACCGTTATACCCTAAGGAAGGTTGAGTTCGAATTTCGGGAAAATCGGACGAAAATTGCCATACAAAATGGCCGTCGTTTGTACGCGAATACTGTTAAAAAATGGTATATCAAGGTTGTGGACCCTGTAAAGGTCACAATTTTAATTTGATTTTGATGAAACTTGAAATTCATGGTTATAACCCAAAGATCTTGGTTCTTTTCGATATTTACGGATATCGGATCGTAACTTCTTGAATTTTGGCCCCTGGTTATACGCAAAATCCCCCTTTCTTTAGCTTGTGTTCCCTCTGGAGGTCACAATTATTATCCGATTTAAAAAAACGTTTGATAATATCACCGTTACACCGTAAGGAAGGTTGAGTTTGAATATCGGGAAAATCGGACCAAAATTGACAGACAAAATGGCTGCCGTTTGTACGCGAACACTGTTAAAAAATGGTATATCAAGGTTGTGGACCCTGTATAGGTCACAATTTTAATTCGATTTTGATGAGGAAGGTTGAGTTCTAATTTTGTGAAAATCGTACCAAAATTGTCGGACGAAATGGTCGCCGTTTGTACGCGAATAGTGTAAAAATATGGTATATCATGGTTGTGGACTCTCTACAGGTCACATTTCTTATCCGATTTTGATGAAAAGTCACATTTCTAGGTTGTGTACCGTCACACCATAATCATTGTCGGTTTCGAATTTCATTAATATCAGACTGGAACTGACCAACTAAATGGCTGCTCCCAATACAGTATGAAATACAGGACTTAAAGATGTAGGAAAAATCATTTTCGGTATTGCTTGTTCTCTGTCCATCTCTCGAAAATGTGGGCGTATCCTGCCTGGCAGTGCCAGCCTATCTTTTTAGCTTGTGGGTCCTCTGGGGTCAGAATTATTATTTGAAGCTTACTGAAATGAACCTTTATAACCCAAAGATCTTTATTGTCCCCCGCCTTTCGAAGACAGTTGGGGGACTATTAAAATGGGTTCGTCCGTCTGTCTGTCTGTCTGTCCTTCTGTCTGTCTGTCTGTCTGTCCGTCTGTCCGTCACACTTTTTGGGACACAATAACTCTCTTCCTAATTGAGCTAGAATGTTCAAACTTGGTGTATGTGTTTATTAGGTCAATGCCTTGATGGAGTTCGAAGATGAGCATTTTCCGCTTAGGGTAAGCAGAGATAAGCAATTTGATTGGTCGAGACTTTGGAACACAATAACTCTCCTTCTAATTGAGTTAAAATGTTCAAACTTGGTGTATATGCTTATTAGGTCAATGCCTTGGTGAAGTTCGAAGATGAGCATTTTCCGCTTAGGGTAAGCAGAGATAAGCAATTTAATTGGTTGATGCTTTGGGACACGATAACTTTAGTTCTAATTAAGTGAGAGTGATGAAACTTGGTGTATAGTTTCATTACAGTAATACCTTGACTAAGTTCGATAATGAGCATTTTCTGCTCAGGGTAAGCAGAGTGATACGCAATTTGATTGGCCGAGACTTTGGAACACAATAACTCTCCTTCTAATTGAGTTAAAATGTTCAAACTTGGTGCATATGCTTATTAGGTCAATGTCTTGATGGAGTTCGAAGATGAGCATTTTCCGCTTAGGGTAAGCAGAGATAAGCAATTTGATTGGTTGATGCTTTGGGACACGATAACATTAGTTCTAACTAAGTGAGAGTGATGAAAATTGGTGTATAGTTTCATTGCAGTAATACCCTGACTAAGCTCTATAATGAGCATTTTCTGCTCAGGGTAAGCAGAGCGATACACAATTTGATTGGTCGAGACTTTGGAACACAATAACTCTCCTTCTAATTGAGTAATAATGTTCAAACTTGGTGCATATGCTTATTAGGTCAATGTCTTGATGGAGATCGAAGATGAGCATTTTCTGCTTAGTGTAAGCAGAGATAAGCAATTTGATTGGTTGATGCTTTGGGACACGATAACATTAGTTCTAACTATGTGGGAGTGATGAAACTTTGTGTATAGTTTCATTACAGTAATACCCTGACTAAGCTCGATAATGAGCATTTTCTGCTCAGGGTAAGCAGAGCAATACGCAATTTGATTGGTCGAGACTTTGGAACACAATAACTCTCCTTCTAATTGAGTTAAAATGTTCAAACTTGGTGTATATGCTGATTAGGTCAATGCCTTGATGGAGTTCGAAGATGAGCATTTTCCGCTTAGGGTAAGCAGAGCGATAAGCAATTTGATTTACCGAGACTTTGGAACAAAATAACTCTCCTTCTAATTGAGTTAAAATGTTCAAAATTGGTGTGTATGCTTATTAGGTCAATGCCTTGATGGAGTTCGAAGATGAGCATTTTCTTCTTAGGGAAGGCAGAGATAAGCAATTTGATTGGTTGATACTTTGGGACAAGATAACTTAGGTTCATCTTGATTGATTATTTTTATGCCAATACAATGACTGCATTCTCACTCAGTAATGCATTCGACAGTAACAGTGTATAGAAACGATTGACTCGGACACGAGGGCCCTTTCCCTTGGCCATAGGGGCCTTTTTGTCAAGCGTGTGCCCTTTTTGTCTGCCTTTAGGGTCCCCCTAACTAGGGTACATTTTCATTTTTCTCGTCGGTTTTAGCATTTTTCTTTTTAAAACACTTTTGGATGACACTGTGTGTACAGTTTGATTGCTCGATACGTTTGAAAAAAATAAATGTGCGATTAATTAATATGTGTCATCTATTTATTTTGGGATTTCGGTTGGGGACATCAGCCTCACTGTTGGCTTGTTCATTTCGATATTTGCACATATCAAATTCTAACTTAATGATGCAGGAAAATCACTTTCGGTATTGCTTGTTCTCTGTCCATCTCTCGAAAATGTGGGCGTATCCTGCCTGGCTGTGCCAGCCTATCTTTTAGCTTGTGGTCCCTCTGGAGGTCACAATTATTATCCGATTTAAAAAACCGTTTGATTATATCACCGTTACACCCTAAAGAAGGTTTGAGTTCGAATATCTGGAAAATCGGACCAAAATTGCCATACAAAATGGACGCCGTTTGTATGCAAATACTGTACAGTTTAAAAAAGGTATATCAAGGTTGTGGACCCTGTAGAGGTCACAATTTTAATTCGATTTTGATGAAACTAGAAATTCATGGTTATAACCCAAAGATCTTGGTTCCTTTCAATATTTGCGCATATCGGATCGTAACTTCCTGAATTATGGCCCCTGATGATACGCAAAATCGCCTTTTTTTTTAGTGTGTGGCCCCTCTGGAGGTCACAATTATTATCCGATTGAAAAAAACGGTTGATTATATTACCGTTACACGGTAATGAAGGTTGAGTTCGAATTTGGGGAAAATCGGACCAAAATTGCCATACAAAATGGACGCCGTTTGTACGTGAATACTGTTAAAAAAAGGTATATCAAGGTTGTGGACCCTGTAGAGGTCACAATTTTAATTCTATTTTGATGAAACTTGAAATTCATGGTTATAACCTAAAGATCTTTATTCTTTACGATATTTGCGCATATCAAATTGTAACTTAATGAATTATGGCCGAAAAGTGTAAAAATATGGTATATCAAGGTTATGAACACTGTAGAGGTCACAATTTTGAACCATGTCTATAATTCAAAGATCTTGGTTCCTTTCGATATTTACGCATATAGGATCGTAACATCCTGAATTATGGCCCCTGATTGTACGAAAAATCGCCTTTTAGCTTGTGGTCCCTCTTGAGGCCAAAATTATTATCTGATTTAAAAAAATGTCTGATGATGTCACCATTACATGTATGTTTATAACCCAAAGATCTTGATTCCTTTCAATATTTGCGCATATTGGATTGTAACTTCCTGAATTACTGCCCCTGATTGTCAGAAAAATCGCCTTTTATGGCTTGTGGTCCCCTGGAGGTCACAATTACTATCCGATTTAAAAACCCATTTGTTTATATCACCGTTAAACCGTAATGTAGGTTGAGTTTGAATTTTGTGAAAATCAGACCAAAATGGCTGGACAAAATTACCGCCGCTTGTACGCGAATTGTGTAACAATATTGTATACCAGGGTTGTGGACCTGTAGAGGTCACAATTATAATATGATTTTGATGAAACTTGAAACAGTTTAAGGTCTTGAGGCAACAAGTATATTGATTTTCAATGAAATTTGATAATTGTACAGCTAAATCCATAATATTAAATGTTTCATATACTAAACGTTAGCATGGGGCACAACTTTATAAAAAAAACAATCAAATTCTAATGATTTGTGATAATTACTTAATATGCTGATAATTACTTAATATGCGACAACTCTTGTTGACTGCCCGGACGATTTATCTGCTGGTGGGCGTATGTTTCGTTGCCATGCAGCCTATTTTTATTTCATTTACAGAGAAGAAACCGAGATTATTGAGGGTGAAGTTGTTGAAATTCAGATAGACAGACCGGCAACAGGAACAGTAAGTTTTTATACGCCCACATGGAAATGTGGTCATATTGCTGTCCAGTACGTCCGTCGTCCACAATTTCTTGTGAACGCTCTAGAGGCCAAAGTTAATATCTGATTGACTTAAAATTGATACAGAGTGTTTGATAGCGTGAGACAAAGAAACCTATTGATTTTCAGCGATATCCAATAATTACTGCCAGAGTTATCTCCCTTGATCACTTTGAAAAATCTTGTGACGCTATAGAGGCCAAAGTTAATATCCGATTTACTTTAAATTTATACACAGTGTTTAAGGTCATGAGACGAAGAATCCTATTGATTTTCAGCGATTTCCGATAATTAGTGCCAGAGTTATGGCCCTTGATCACTTCAAAAAATCCTGCGGACACTCTAGAGGCCAAAGTTAATATCCGATTGACTTTAAATTTATACACAGTGTCTATGGTCATGTGACGAAGAAGCCTTTTGATTTTCAGCGATTTCCGATAATTACTGCCAGAGTTATGGCCCTTGATCACTTCAAAAAATCTTGTGGATGCTCTAGAGGCCAAAGTTAAACTCCGATTGACTTTAAATTTATACACAGTGTCTATGGTCATGTGACGAAGAAGCCTTTTGATTTTCAGCGATTTCCGATAATTACTGCCCGAGTTATGGCCCTTGATCACTTCAAAAAATCTTGTGGATGCTCTAGAGGCCAAAGTTAATATCCGATTGACTTCAAATTTATACATAGTGTTCACAGTCATGAGACTAAGACGTCTATCGATTTTCAGTGATTTTCAATAATTGCTGCCAGAGTTATGGCCCTTGATCACTTCGAAAAAATCCTGTGGAAGCTTTAGAGGCCAAAGTTAATATCTGATCGACTTTAAATTAACACACAGTGTTTAAGGTCATGAGACTAAGAAGCCTATTGATTTTCAGAGATTTCAAATAATTACTGCCAGAGTTATCTCCCTTAATAACTTCAAAAAATCTTGTGACGCTGTAGAGGCCAAACTTATCATCCGATTGACTTTAGATTGATACACAGAGTTTAAGGTGTTGAAACGAACAAG